>OZ004343.1:20383237-22883237 GCA_963924445.1 Philereme transversata | reverse complement strand
GAAAGTTATCTTCGGACAAACAAACATACATACAACGCCGATTTGCCCAAGTTTATTTGGAGCATAAATACCAACAGCATAAATTAAAAAAAAAAAAACTTAAAAAAAATATCGTGTGGGACTGATCACTTTTTGATATTCTTTTTCCGCGAAGCCAAAGGTTTGGCACCGCTGTCGCAAGAAGGTGTGAGAGCCGCGTCGCCTCAAGAATGCTACAATTTTCCTGAGTTTTCCATTTCTCGACCCTCCCCACCCCTTTAACCCCCTTTCTCCCCCAACGGGCTGTGGGGGTGAAAAAAGAAATGGTCTCTCGGTTGCCAAGCAACGAATTCCTTAGGACTTCTTTCGTGGGGTGTACTTTGAGACTCGTATTTTTGCTCGGTTGAAATGATGAATGTTTTTTGTTTTACTAGCTTCCGCACGTGGTTTCGTACGCGTGGTTTGTCTTCCAAGTCATAATTTATCTACAACCTGTTTTGATACGAATTTAATTTAAAACACACCCGGAATCGTATTAACTGATTTTAGCGGTGAGTTTAATACCGGTAGTTTGAATAGTTATCCATCAATTGATACATTTCCATTAAACAATTTTTAACTTATTTCGGCAGCGCCTTGGCGACGATGCCGCTTAGTTCGTTTAACAGGTACCTACCTACTTACGTAATGAATGAATAGATTTGTTTATCTATTTTATACAGGATGTTTCAATGATATTTTAGGACTTTATAATAAAGTTATTTGAATATTTTAAATTTTCTATGGGAATGAAATTGAAAAAAAACATATTTTACAACAATATTAGCAATTGCCCTACTCGTGTTTTCATTTATTGTCGTCCTTAACAAAACTTTCGTTAATTTCGAATTGATATTAATAGTATGGGCTGAGTGTTAGATGTTCAGTTTATACAAGTGGCTATTAAATATCATTCATTTGTAAATGACGGCTATTGGGGAAGAAATGTTCTCTAGTGGAGACCACGCACTGGAATGCGTATTGTAGGACGGTCCCCATCGGAAAAACGATCTGATAAAGGTTGCTGGGAGCCGTTGGGTGCAGGCCACACAAGATCGATCGCTCTGTAAATTAATATCTAATCTATCTACCTTGGAGAAGGTCTATATTCAGCAGTGGACTTCCTACGGCTGTAATTATGATGATGTTTACTCAGAAAAGTAATTTATTTAATTACCTATATTTTGTAATAGTATTGTATTTTCGCTAGTACAACATTATTTGCGAATGGAAATGTAACTTAATTAACATAATAAAAACATTTAAAGCAATAATTTTTGTCCAGTTTCAGATGTGAAACATATATTGGTGCGCCTTAGGGGTAGCCGACTTGTATGCCGTCACAGCGCGACGTCATGCCGTCACGTGTATCTGTAAGCGCGCTTGGAGGGTAAGATGACGCGTCCGTCAATGTAATGCCATGTAAACCAAGTCTGTCAACCGCTATCAGGGGGTCTACTTATCATCCCCATATTTTTTTAAATTTTTTAATGTTATTAATGGGGAAATAGGCTTAGGTACAGTTACACATGCTCATAAAATGTCATACTTATTAGCATGTGAGCAACGAGCGTGCTCTTCAAACTGACACATTTGCTTTTGTTTAGCATCCTTTTTTTAAGCATACTTTTAAAAAAGCGTTCTCAAAGCCTTTACGGCCCACCTAATGGTCGCCTATTGACGTCGCCAACACCCAATTGTTTCCTAGAAAACTAATTTACCTATATCTTCATCTTCATTTATTTTAATAATTATACAATCATGTCTGAAAATTAACAATGATAATAATGTTGAACGAAAATTTTATTTATTATTATGTTATTTAATTAACACAGCACTTAATAAATAGATACAAACTATTGCTAAGCTACAATAAATTAAAAGCGAATACAATAACATTTTCTTAATAGACACACAGCATAAAAATTAACAATAATATAAATCTGATAATCAAACGTAATACATTTTTATTTTATTTTAATTTCAGTTATTTTATTTATCTTAAATTAAGATTAGGTAAATCCACTGTGCTATGGGGCTTAGGTAAATATTAAACTCATGGGTAGGTACATAAATGGCGAAATTTTTCAAAGCAGAAAAATTCATCAACAATTTATAATTAATTCTCTCAAAGTTCCAACGTCCGGGAACTTAAATTTCGGCGCAACAAATCTCCGTCGGCATGAAAATATAAAAATAACCAGAAAAAGCATATGTCCAGAACTTGAAGACCGTTTAAAACTCAACCTTAGCAACTAGAGCACAAGTTTGAATTCAAATCACGAGTTAAACTTTTTACGACTTTTACTCAAACTACCCTCAAAATCGTAACTTAATTTCTCGTTCACATAAAAATGCGCTTTACGCCGTTAAGATACAAATGTTTTTTCTTTTACCATTTGGTGTGAGATATGACGTTTTAAATTAGCAAAAGCTGCCTTCTAAGACAGTGTTGGGAGAAATCCCGAGTGTTCCCCCCTCCTCCCTACTTCTTTGCTGTGTTAATTTACATTTTAAATTGCACTTACATAGCCGAACGGCGACTTGGGTCTGTTTTGTAGCGTCCTGTATATAGCCACCTACTGGGGGGGAGCAACCTGTATAGCGATGGAAAAACAGCGTAAACGGCGTTTTCATGTTAATTGAACGAGGATTCTGGGTAATGTTCTTTCAACTTTTAACGCGTGGGATTTTAAGACTTTTTATCTTGTCGTTGTTGAAATGACAGCCACATGACATGACATGTATGCCTCAAGTTGATAAACGCAATTTGATTAGCTATGCCAAATCTCATACTCCTCCGTGCGCGGAATAACCTTTAAAAGGGCTACAAAGTTTTCTCTACCCGTATTAAATATTAGATAGTTTACGATGGCGTACAGCTTTATAATAAACTAGCTGTTGCCCGTGACTTCGTACGCGTTACACTACTAAATGTGTAGGTAACCTAGAAAGAAAGCTAAAGTCGCTGTTGCAACTAGACACCCCATTTTTATCCCATGGGAAGTAATATAAGAGATAAAAGGTAGCCTATGTGGTAATCCAGGTATATCTACGTACCCAAATATCATCGACGGTTCAGCCGTTACGACGTGATTGATTAGCAAACAAATAAACAAACATCCGGACTTTCACATTTATAAAAGTAGTGTGATTACACAAAGAAATAAAAAAAAAATAGTTAAAACGCATTTAAATTTTTGTCGACCTCCGTGGCGCAGTGGGCGAATAACCGGCTGAGACGCAGGAGGTAGCGGGTTTGATTCCCGCCGCGGAACAAATGTTTGCATGATCTACAGATATTTGTTCCGGGTCTGGTTGTTTCTCTATATATTATAAGTATGTATTTACAAAAAAAATGTATATAAGTATTCTATCAGTTATCTGGTTCCCATAGTACAAGCTCTGCTTAGTTTGGGGCTAGATAGCGCTGTGTGAAATGTCCAGAAGTATTTATTTATTTATTTATTAAACTAAACTTGCTCAACGTATAACAATTGTTTACTTAATGTTTAGTTAAAGTAATTATGTAATTAACGATATACCTGAATGCGTTAATTGAGTACCTGCCTTCCTTGACTCGAACGAACTACACTATTTATTCCGAGTCTACATTTTTTGTTTTTTCTTGGCGTTGCATGGTTTTTGTGCATTTGCCAGTAGCAAGTAAAAAAATAGGGAAACAAAATAAACATACAACACAAAATAAACATAAAACAAATAATGAATATAATCTATACTATAATTAATTTCATCGAAATTGTATCAGCCGTTTAGTCGTGAACGCCGTTTGAAAAATAGTTAGAGGGACAGAGAGCTATTTTTACAGAGGATTAGCAAACTAAAGTGGCAGTGGCCGGGCACATAGCTCGAAGAACTGACGGCCGTTGGGGCAGCAAGTTTTTCGAGTGGATACCACGCACTGGAAAGCGCAGAGTAGGATGGCACGCACTGATGGAAAGACGACCTGATAAAGATTGCTGGGAGCTGTTGGGTGCAGGTCGCACAAGATCTTACGCTCTGAAAATCGATGGGGGTAGATGATGATATACCAACATCCGTCTATAAATATATAATTTTATGCTTATTATCAGAAAATTATACAATTAAAAAATAAAATAATAAATAATAATTATGAATAAAATAAAGAAGAAACAGTTAAAAAATCAAAAATTCTATAATATTTTACAAGAACTGTTGGTTACATGGGTTGGGATCTCCTCTGTTAAGTTGCAATAACCTGTACTAGAGGAGTCTCCTTTCTCTTATGATGATCTTTATTAACTAGTTAAGATTTTAACAACCATCTCATAATTTTTTAACCCTAGACGGGGTTTGAACCCGCAACCTTCCTCTTGATACGAGGATGCACTACCAATTGTGCTACAGGCTCTTGTCACGTCAGGGTCGAAATTAGTGAGATGATTCAGATTACGACTAAAGCGCCGTTAGCTCCATCTAAAAGAAAACTTAGACTGTTTTTTGACTGTTTTTTATTTTCTGTAAGTGTTCGGTTAGCACGATACAGATAACAATGGAATAATTTAAAAAAATACTATTTGAAACTAGTTATGGTAGATAAGTATTTAAGTTAGAATTATGAAATAGGAATATGCATAATATTGAACAGATTTAAAGATATACATCTTAAGACCGTTCCAAACTATATTTATCTTATCTTATCTCTTTATCATTATGTTTTATTATATGCTTATTATATGTTTCATTATATGTTTTATTTTATTATATATATTATATGTGTATATATTTAACATTTATTTACTTCGTATGTAGTACTTATCAAATCCAATATGTATAATTTGTGTTCATCGCACCATGGCAAGCGCTTATTCGCTAAATAAAAGTAGATGGCAAGTGGTAGGGTACCATTGGTAGGACGTGCGCAATTTTAGAAACGGTGTTTAAGCAAGTTAATGGTAGATGTTTGTGTTTCTTTTACGAAATTGTCGGTGGTTTGTTTATGAAACATTTTAGCGAATAATTTTCTGAACACAGTGATAAAAAACGTACATAAAGTGAAATAATAGAAGATTATTAAACGAGGGTATAAAGCAGTGTCTTGCGTCACAGGCGCTATATTGAATCCCGAACGTAACGAAGGATTCTAGAATTAGCTTACGAGCGGAGCGAGGAAGTTACTAGAATCCTGAGTGCAGCACGCCCAAGATGCAGACAGCTTTATCCACGAGGAGAATACTCTACTTTTCACATTCTCTGCGAGACCATAAAAATCAGATCTAGGTTGGTGCATTTTGTGCAAAGGTTAGTTCGATTTACGAATAAGTTCTTATTGTGTGGGGTCTCTTTGGTGCAAATTTTAATACAGATGAGGTTCCAAATTCAAATCACATTATGCTCGCGAGAGCATAATGAAATTCAGTACAACTTTATTCCCGGCTCAGCCGTAGGGATTTAATCACCTGCTTTCTGTTAAGTTTACATGACATATAATTTGACATTGTCGAGCAGGTGCTGTTAAAAAGCTTGTGAAAGGAGTAAAAACTTGACAAACATCAAAAGATAGAATACAGTAGAATAGACTAACGCTTTATTGTGCACCAAGAATTAGTCTATGGCAAATACAGTAGGCGACCTTATCGTTAAAGCGGTCTCTTCCAGGCGACCTTAGACAAGTTGTCCACCGAAAACCTGCCGTAACACAGTCAATCTAGCACGGAGGGTACGGTTTTGTAACTATTCTATTTTTAAAAGAACATCTAAAGGTTGTCTGGAAGAGATCGCTTTGCGTAACGATAAGACTGCCCATTATACTTTCATTATTATTATTTTTTATATCTGTTATGTCTAGCTTGTAAGGTGTAGTAAAGCATTTTCATTCATTCATTAATTCATTCATTTCTTACTAGATACCAACTAATTTCCGTCATGTAGATTATATGACAAGTACAGTGTTATAGAGGCGAGACGTTATTTTGAGCGGATTGCACTCATCCTGATGAAGGTTCACAAATTGAACCGAAACACTGTCGGTCGAAACACCGATAAAACGGTATAAATCCTGTATTCATAATAATATATGACAGGTTGTTAGTTGATAAAATAGTATACAACCTGTTTTGTTATGTACGTCATTTATTTAAAACACACATCCGAAATCGTATTATTTGATTTAAAAGGTGGGTTTAATGCCGGTAGTATGAATATTTATCGAGTAATCTATATATTTCCAATAAACAACTTTTACAGTACGGTGGCGCCTTTGCGACGATGCCGCTTAGTTAGTTTAACAGGTACCTATGTGCTTACGTAATAAATGAATACGATTTGTTTACCTATGAATACAGGCTGTTTTGTTGATATTTTAGGACTTGATAATAAGGTTGTTTGAAAATTATAATTTTCTATGGTAATGAATTTGAATAAAACCTATTTTACAACAATACAAGCCATTAGCCCCACCCGAGTTTTCATTTAATGTCGTACATAATAAAACACGTAGTATAAGTTACAAAGTTAAATTGTACTTATTCTTTTTGTAAATAATCTTTATCTATAAAAAAGTCAATCATCTTCCTCTTATTTATTAAAATATCGTTCTCGTTTTCTTTTTTCATAAGTACCATAATGTAACTTTGATTAGTCACAACAAATTCCATCCGCCCCTCAAAAGATCAATAAAAACAAAATCGTTGAAATCGACCTTCCCTTTCAATAAAGGCTGTCATGACATGTGTCCTCACCTTATTGTTACGGCTATTTTTAAAACTGTTCCATACACCCCTACATTACCCTTATATCTTATCTTAAATCAATAAGGTTGAAGTTTAAATGGCAAATAAGTTTGGAGTGTATAGGGTAAGGTTGGTTCCGTGGAATTCAAAGGAAGTTGCCATTTTAAAAATTCAATAAGTTCACTTTCGATAAATAAACGTTCGACACTTCGTTTCGATCGACATAGAGTAGAGGTTTGAAACAGAATAGCATTTTTATGTCAACATTTGCCTACTATGGAATATGTTTTGTGGACTATATATCTATATGTACTAATATTATAATGAGGAAAGATTTGTATTTTTGTATGTTTGTAACGAATAAACTCAAAATATACTAGCCCGATTTCAAAAAATTCTTTCACCATTAGAATGCTACATTATCCTTGAGTAACATTATGCCACTTATTACCCAATTGCGCAGAATCAGGGTAATGTTTTTATTGAAAACTACGCGTGTGAAGCTGCAGATTGGTCAGCTAATAGTACCTATATAGGTACTTTATAGACTTTTATACACAAAACAGAGTTGTGCTAGGAGGCGTTAATTGACATTAACGCCTCCTAGCACAACTCAACTCCTAGCGCGTTAATGTTAATGTAACAAAAATGGAGGAGGAACATATAATTGCATAATTACATATACGTATCTGAAAAACCTAATAAAAAACTTAAAACATATAAAGTGACAAAATCTACATTTGAAATTATTTTAATTATTAGTAGAACAAATATTTGTTAAAAAAAAATGTCATATAAAATTGAAAACATTGCATTTTTTTTATTTCAGTTGTGCTCGTTAAATAAAGGTCTTGTGTCGTGTTTACATTTGAATTACGTTTGATTTAGATAAAATTTTTAATACGCATGTCCCAACTGTACATTCATCTTTGCCTAAAGCCATGACCACACATCATCAGAACACATGTTCAGTGTCCAACTGGTCGACACCTGTTGTGTTTTTTCAGTGTTTGGACAACTTTATGACGTTTCACTTTCTTAAGTATTTTTTAATGACAGATTGTCCACCTGTTAATATGTTAAGTGGCTTAGAATATTTGAGGGTTAAGATTTGTTTGGGGTTAAGTAGTCGGTTGTATTTTGAGATAGTTTGACGTTTGTGAAGTTATTTTTTTGAGTTAAAGAGGTAAGAATCTGTTTTTTTTTATATTCTGCCTGGAGATGGAACAAGCCTATGCACCACCTGATAACATCAAGTAACATGTAACGCACGTCTGTAATAAAATATTGCCACGTACATCATGCATCATAGAAACTTACCTTACAATGCACTGCTCTGTGTCCATCAACTTAAAGCATACAGGTGTAAAGTCTCATGTGTCTGTAATTTCATTAGGTGATGACTGAATAATTTAATTTTTCTATATTTGTACGTACACGCATAATAATTATATTGATTTATTTTTATATTTGTAATATATTCACTCACATAAATATATAAAAAATGAAAATTAATGTAGGTTTAAGATTGTATATTACCTAATTTTTAAGACATTCGTATGTCCTCGCTCGCATTCGCTCACTCGTACGTCAAAATACAATAGATCACGGGGGTACAAAAGATCGCTTACACTTATTACATGTATTTAAATTTAACGAACCGAAAATCCAAAACTACTCATTATTATAAGTTCGAAAGTAACTCTCTGTCTATTTGTTACGTTTTCATGACTAACCGGCAGGACCAATTTCGATGAAATTTGGTATAGAGATAGAATATAGCTGGGATTGAGATATACCTACGCTACGTTTTACCAGACTGCGCAGAAGAAGAGTAATGTTTATATTGACAAACTAAGCGTGCGTAGCTGCAGGCGGAAGCTTATAAAGTATAAGTGGTAATTACTAGTGTATGTATGTGTGTGTGTGTGTGTGTTTGTTATTTTAAATACCAATAAGTTAATATTGGTTTTTAAGATTACATGCCTACCTGTTTATTTTTGTTACCGCTGAGGTTGGCAGGTAGAACATGTTTTTAGCATTAAGCCCACCTATAATGTGCATTTGTGCATTAAGGTATTAAATAATAATAATAATAAGTTTTTCTCTATAGCAAACTGAAACTTGAAACTTAGAAATAGGATAATAAAGTGCAAAATTGTAAAACAGCTACCTAGTAGTTTTAGCGATTTGTAATTCAGTTTGCAAAGCACATACCAAAACAATAGAACAACGCCAAATATTCAGGTACAGTCGAGTGGCAAATTTTTAGTGTGACGTCATCCGGATATCCGCACCCGGCAAACTATACCTCTCGCCGGATAACCGGTGTAAATCTTACATTTGTAACCGGTTGTACCGGTGGAGGGAATTCTGCATTTTGTAGACGACCACCGTTGCGCGGCGAAGAGCCAGACGGCCGGCGAGATGACCACTATTAGTATTTCTGCGTGTCTAGTTATTTTCTCTAATATTGATTAATAATAAAATAAATTAATTAATATTGCTGGACATTTAACACAGCGCTATCTAACCCCAAACTAAGCAGAGCTTGTATATGGAAAATAGATAACTGATAGAATACATAAATACTTTTTAAAACAACCAGACCTGGAACAAATATCTGTAGATCATGCAAATATTTGTTCCGGGATGGGAATCGATTATATCTCCTGCGTCTCAGCCGGCTATTCGCCCACTGTGCCACGAAGGTCGTCAAATAATATAAGTAAGGTATACAATAAAGAGTTTTCTATCTCTCTGGTTATACTACCCAAGAGAGATCCAGTAATATAAAGTAAAAACCTAGTGTTCAAATTTAGTATTTAGTAAAGTATTCTGGACCCTGGACGAATACGTACCTACCTCTGTACTACCTGCTGCCATGTAACGCAACTGGTGTCACGCTGTGCTAAATAATAATATTTGATGGAGCGAAGCGCGATCTCCAAATCAACTTAGGCAAATCAGCGTTGTATGTATGTACGTATGTTTGTTTGTCTGGGGATGACTTTCGAAGCGTTTATCCAATCATCGTGAAATTCGATATATAGGTAGGTAGTGTTGGCACAATCCTGGTGGATCCTAAATGAGCTAAAATAACCCAATATCTCATCCTCCCAGTTGATGAGATATTGGGTCAAATGGGGCATCTAATGAAAGGTCTTTATTAGTACATTTCGACCCCGTTTTTATTGTTGGTTTTACTTTGTAGTTTTTAAGTTATTAGCCATAATAATAACGGAACTTTGATGAATTTTACAGGGTACACCAGTGACCCCACAGTGCTGAGATTTGGTATGCGTGTAGCTTTAATGACACAAATATAGGCGAATGTCTGAAATCCCGAATAACTGCAAGTTCTACCTCAAAAAAGTTTAAACTTATTTTTTTTTAATTAAACAGTAATTTGAAACTGTGGGTCAAGTAAGTTGGTTGTCATTTCATAGCACTAATTTGATAGTCAACGATTACAAATAATATACTATATTTTTGTTCTTTTTATGGGAGACTCACGAGATCTCCGTTCGGGGCGAACCACTAATTTAATAAAGTTTTAATTTTGTGATATGAGTTGATTTAAATGATTAATTAGTTTAATACTAATTTATATAGCCGTAAGTCTTACCAACAACTTATGGATTATTTTTATAAAATATTATATTTTTACAAAAACACATACATTTAGTTCCACACTCGCCTGCGTGTGTACCACATATCAGCGGAAGGCGGCAATAATTCGCGGTTGTTTTCGCGAATTCTTCCCGCGCTCGCGTGACGTCACCACACTTCCTGTCGCCGGCACTTCTGCGGTTGTTTAATCTGTGGATAGTTTGTTTCGATACGATTATAATTCTAGTAAGTTCTCGATTTAGGAATTAGCTGGTCAGAAATAGAGACGTGAAGGACGAAATGAGGTTATTTAGATAGATAGTTAATGGTAGCGATTCTGTTCTTTACGCTGACTAACTAAAATTGCGTAAAATACGAACAGTCTTATTTTGTTCACACTAAAGATCAAATTAGAATGACATTTAAAGTGACATTTCTAAATTTAAGTATTTTTAAATAAGAAGGCGTATTTGCGGGCTAGTTTTAGTCAACACCAATTTGATTGATCACAAAAACTAGCCCGCAAACATGCCATCATAACAAAAATTACTCAATTTTAGAAATGTCACTTTAAATTTAATTCTAATTTGATTTTTAGTGTGAATAAAATAAGTCTATTCGTATGTTACACAATTTTAGTTAGCCAGCATAAACAACAGAATCGCCGCTATTATTTTGTATGCACACCATTAAAAATAAACAACTGAAAGACACCGCCATACATTTACAACATTATTGTTAGGTACCTACTAATGTTTATTTATAAATTTATTCATCATATATATCATAACTTTAGCCACTGGGCGTCCACTGCTGAACATAGATTCTAGATTCTTCTCTCATAGATTGCTAGAGTGACCGATCTAGTGTGGCCTGCATCCAACGGCTCCCAGCAACTTTAATCAGGTCATCTTTCCATCCAGTGGGGGACCTACGCTACGCTTTCCAGTACGTGGTCTCCTCTCTAGAACCTTTCTGCCCCAACGGCCGTCAGTTCTTCGAGCTATATGAATTCACTTAATTGTTACTGGCATTTGGTAATTTTGTTCGTTATTTGTAACAACTAGAAAATGTAAATCCGTTATTGGCTGTAGGATAGACACATAAGTATTTTAATTTATTACTTTTAAGAACTGGATCTTGCCAAAAATAAAATAAAATACACTTTTAAATCACAGGGACAATGGGCGGCCTTATCGCTAAAAGTGATCTCTTTCAGTCAACCTTAGCATGGGAAGGTAATATGTAAACAAATAAGGACGGCGGCTTAATCAGATAATAATAATAGAACAACTAATACGCTTATAAATAAATACAGATATTAATGAATAGTACCTATACATAAATTATACAATCATAAAATATCATAAATATTAATATTATAATACGATTACATACAATAACGTCATACCTACATATATAATAAATAAAAATATTTAAATAAATAAATGGCTTTGTGAGCGATGGCCACAGAGAGACATAAGCATTGAAATTAAAACACCCCTCTTCTTGCGCGGAAGGTTAACATTCACTAGATCGGAACATGATAGAATAATAACAATACAAACATAAAAAAACTCGATAAAACCTATAATCGTACACCAAACAAGCCCTCACAAAAATCAATAGACAAAGCGTGACTAAAGAGTTTTTTTATTTAACCCTTTCATGGCATATGGTTGACTATAGATTATTACGTGACCAAAAATGAAATTTAAAAAGTTACTCTTACGTGCTTTTTAGCGGTTGTCCAATGTCTGGGCTATTGTTGTAATTTTTTTAATAGCTTAATATTTTCAATTGATACTTTGTAAAGGATGGTCAGGAAAGTTGAATAGGGTGACAATAACTTATTTAAATGAAGTCTAGGAAATAGAAAGTTAGAACATATTTTGTACTTTTAAAAGCAAAATATAAAAACACTTTACTATTTTTAAGAGTAAGGTCTTACAGACCCACAAGCATGAGTTTACAAGTATATTGAGTTTGTTCTTGTTCTTACAGTTAAAGATACTTTTTCTCAAAAATATGTTTTATTCACCTTATATGAGAACTTAAAAAACTAAATAGGTACTTAAAAACTATGTTAGTACGCGAGCGCACTAAATTAACAATAAAATTATGTAGGTAAATTTTTAGTGTTTCCTTCAATATTTCAGTATTTTAGTTTTTCGATCATCTTACGTATTTCTCCGCGATTCTATGAAAAAGTTCTCTAGTTTTTTTTACAAAATCTCGAATGGTGTTTGTATAGTATATTCTCGTAAATTCTATTCACACCATTTATCATTCAACAGTATGAACACTATCAAAATTTGCCGATAAAAACCGGTTGCGGAACCGGCTAGTTCCGGTTTGACCATTGAATGACCCTTTCTTACTTTTCTATTGTGCCGGTTGGGGTGAGAGGTCACTCGGCAGATGTTACTTGGCACGTAGCGTTTAATGGGTTATTTAAGGAATATTTGGTTTTGCTATTTAATTTTCGTATCGTTTTTTTCTCGAGTGAAGACCGTGTATTCGAAAGACGACCAGTAGGCCTAGCACAGTAACTGTAAAGAAGGGTTTTGTAGTTAGTAATTTTTGGAAGAAAGAAGATACTTGTCGACCGTCTCGAGCACAGCGATTGCGAGAGTGAACGGGAAAAAACGTTGTCGACACTTCCTCGATAGTAGTCTACAACGCCGAGCACGATACACATCATTTTCTCTATCTTTGATATTTAAGGATAGACAACTTTCTTCTGAAATTGTCTAGGTCTTGTAATGCCAAGACAACAATATTTTCTCAAGTTGCCTCTTTCGTGCTCTTCTTAATCGCGCGCTTGCCAACAATTTTTGGTTAGATATTTAATTAATTTTATATACAAGGTGCTATAGACAAAATATCCTTCTCTTGTCTAGGAAGAAACGTTTTTGAGCTTGCTCGGGAAAAAATAATTTCGGAAGAATCGACAGAGAATACAATAGAATAGAATAGAATAACGCTTTATTGTACTTAGACTCAATAACAATATATAAAAACAAATAACAATACACGCAGAAATACAAGTAGCGGTCAGAGCCTTGTCGTCTCTTCAAAAAGTAGACAAGGAAGTCGCTGAGCTAGCCTTGCTGATAAACACATGGATAACTGATAGTGTTATCTGACCATGTTTTTAAAGATAGGGAGAGATTTAGCGTGATGAATTGGGGTGCACATTAAAAAAGAAATTATAGGATAGCGCTGACTATATACAACAATACCACAACTGTATATAAGTAAAACACATAGGTACCTGTAATAATATGACAGTATATACAATAAAAAATGAATACAAAAGCTACAACACAAAAATAAAAACCGTAAACTATTTTCGCGATGCCATCATCCGTACCAAGCAATTGAAAAACAATCGATGAAAAACCACCTCGTTTCATTGGAGTTTTATAGAGCCTTCGCGTGATCCGCTTTGTCGAGCGTGCAGGGCGGCATTTCACTAAAATTACGATACATTTTTGTATTCTTTATTGTGACAGTTTAAAGATTCTAGCCCTTACAGTGGGTCTCATGAAGCTAAAAGATCGGCTATGGAGCATTCTCCATAGCTTGTTGTGGTTTCATCAGTTCTCAGATTCAATCAGAAATCTGAAGATCCGTAGACAAATTAAAACAACACCGGACAAGCGCAAGACTGCAAGACACAAATTTAGGATTTTTTCCTTTAGTAGTGCTGTGAGTAGCTTCTTGCCTCTTTCTCTTCTTTCGTTGATTTTTATCAGTTCTAAGGGACCGTAGACATAGGTTTTTGATATTCATTTCTATATTACACCTACACGCCTTCCTGTAGAATTCATTCTTGACTGACACACAGACGGACAACGAAGTGATCCTATGAGGGTTCCTTTTTTTTGAAGTAAGGAACCCTAAAAAGACCAGAATGCTTTTTGAAAAATATAATCAATGTTCCTGGGGACACTTGGGTGTAGTCCAGTCAAGTTCGCTTTGGAAATCTATAAGGTGATAATTAATAGGGGAAGGGCATTCAGCATTGGAAGATATTTATTTTAATTTCTTCTTTTTATGCTAAAAATACGCGATGGAAAAATTATAAATGATATATGAAAAAAACCAGCTATTACTCAATTCACCCCTGAAATTGGAAATGGAAATACGCAAAGTCATATAGGTAATAACAGACTATGGATCCACAGAATATACAGTTGATAGGCGGCACTTATAAATCGTTTATTTTATAATGCCGCACTCTTTCAGTATAGTAAGCATTTTGTTGTCTTCGTGTCTATAAGCCGCCCCTTTAAATGTTATGCTTTGTAATACTAGTGAAATAAAGTAAAATTAACGTACTTTTTAATGTTATTTCTAACTTTGACTATATAAATAATTTTAAAATATACAGTTTGAACTAGTTTTTTTTTTTTTTTATAAATTATAGGCTAGCGTTTGACCACTATCTCGCCTGATGGTAAGCGATGATGCAGTCTACGATGGTACACGCTTGCCTAGAAGAAACCTATTCACTCGTGACTTGAAGATCCCTAGGTTGTAGTTATCAGGAAACACAGACTCAGGCAAGGCGTTCCACTCCTTGGCGGTGCGCATAATAAAGGTGGAAGAGTACCGCTTTGTGCGTATGGGAGGTATGTCTACCATGTAGCGGTGGCGCAACGCGGAGCGTCTGGTTGTCCGATCATAGAATGGGGATGGTGGGATTAGGTTGAAAAGCTCCGCAGCACACTCTCCGAAATGTATCCGATAAAAAACCGAGAGGCTTGCAACCTTTCGACGATGCTCGAGGCTGCGGAGCCTTGCATTTGCTAACCCGTCATTGCAAATGAGCTTCTTGTCTCTTCTCTCAATTGTATCTAGAGCCTCTAGCTGGTATTTTGCTGATCCGTCCCAGAGGTGAGAACAGTACTCCAGACATGATCGGACTTGTGCTTGGTATAAGTTGAGCAACTGTCCCGGTGTGAAGTATTGCCTCACCTTTGCAAGTATTCCAAGCTTCTTAGCGGCCAGCTGGGCTTTCGACTCAATGTATGAGCCAAAATTGAGAGTGGGTGTTAATGAGATACCAAGAAGCTCGAGGTGGTCAGAAATCGGCACGGGTACATTACGGAAAGTAGGAGCCAGATGAAATGGGCTCCGTTTCGCAGAAAACAGGCACGCCTGGGTTTTATTAGCATTAAACTTAACCAGGTTGGCATCGCCCCAGTCGGAGACCGCCTTTAAGGACAAGTTTAAGCGCCTCTCTGTGGCCATGGCCTCTCTGTGAGACTGAATCTGCGCCCCACTGGCTCGTGCAGTAGATGTGTAACTCTCCACAACTGTGCTGTCGTCTGCATACCCAAAGGTTCCAGGCTTTAGCAGATCGTTGATATGCAGCAAGAAGAGAGTTGCAGAGAGTACCGACCCTTGAGGGACTCCGGCGTTAACCGCCAATTGATCGGACGAGCAGCCATCAACGACGACTCGTATCGATCGGTCTCTCAAAAAGTCCGAGATCCAAACACAAAGACCAGTGGGTAGACCGAAAGATGGAAGCTTACTTATAAGGCTATCATGCCAGACCCTGTCAAAGGCCTTTGAGATGTTGAGAGAAACAGCAAGCGCTTCTCCGTATTTCTCAATGGCCTCGCTCCATAAATGCGTGGCATACGCCAGAAGATCCCCAGTTGAACGGTTAGCTTATTTTATGTTGAGGTTTTGCATAAAGAAATTTCGAACAAAAGAAATCCAATAAAACGGACGCTATCGTTTTACAAAGCAGTTTTGTATTCAAGAAACGACCCAAAATACAATATTGTTTTGTCACCAAAACCCGTCCAGGAGCAGCTGCAATAAAACCCCGACACTTACAAAACATTTAAAAAGGATAAGGAAGGGTCAGCAAAACCAGATTGACCAGTCCTATTCATAAATAGACAATAACGCAACGGTCCTAGCGTTGACCCTTGGGGGACACCGGTCACTTTCGCGCACTCTGTCTCAAACCGGTTAGACAAAAAAGGGTTTTAGATTCGGATTGTGTTATTATTATCGATGTCCACATTAGTTGATTGCAATGGTCAGTTTAGGATTAGTGTTAGTGATGTTGCCTTGTGCTCAACAGTGTCGGAAGGTTTAGTTAAATGTAATAATGTGAGCAGTAGTTTTAGATTGTGACGTGTATGTGATAATTTGTTTCGAAAGTAATTGACAGTAATTAGACGTTTTCTGATTAAACATATAAAGATTATTAAAGTGGCAATTGTAGGCACTTTAATATATGTTTAATTAAGATCTGCCTTTACTCAATTAGGGTGAATATTTTGCTTATAGACAGTGAACAAATGTTAGGTCCACCTTACTTGCTTACCTAACATGTTAAGATTCTTTCAACAGATCTACAATGGAATAAGTATATGTGTGTCATGATAAGTAAACAAGTTTATTACTGTTTTTTACACAACTGTGTAAAATAATAACAGTGACAGTGATATTTTTCATCGAAGTGTGTGTTACATAAACTTTACTGGTTCGGTGACGTCTTCGCTTGTGTTTATTAATAGCCACCGTTAGTCACGTACGTTCAGTTTTGTAACTGACGCAAAAGTTTTGAAAATTATTAATCTTTTTCCAAGTCACGATGTCACATGTCATTTCCCACGCCTTCAAATAGCTTCTGAAGTAGAAAATTAAAAAAAGGTTCCTCCTTAGTCGCAAAAAACCACCCCACATTATCACCTCCATTTTGTTCGGCAAATAGAATTAGGCGTGAATTAAATTAGCCCGGGAATTAACAAGGATAATACCCGGTTCTTGGTTTTTTCCTCTTTTCCCTTATTTTTCCCTTCAAGCGTTTTTTTGCTGACACGTCCCTCGGTGACGGGGGAAATTTACCCGCCAATTTTGCAAGACAAATGCGTTCTTTTTTTAAATGACATTTAATGTTTTTATGAATTTCGAGAAGGGAGGCCAGGTTTTTATTACCTTTATACTTAACTAGCTGACACGCCCGCGGCTTCACACGCGTAGTTTGGCAATAAAAACATTACCCTCCATCTGCGCAGTCGGGTAAAAAGTAGCCTATGTCCCAATCCCTGTCACAATCTATCTATATACCAACTGTACATAGGGAGTGCATCTAAAGATTACCTCATAATTTTAACCCCTTACTTTATCCTTCTCCCCTCTTTAGGGATGATTTTGCAAAAAAATTGAAACACGTATAATGACGCCCATACAAACTTTCAACACCTATTTCATCTGTAAGATCATTTATTGAGATAAAAGATGCCCTTCTTGAGGATATAATCTATCTCCTTGCCAAATTTCAGCACGATTCGTTCAGCCGTTCAGTCGGGAAAAAGTAACAAACAAACAGAGTTACTTTCACATTTATAATATTAGTACGAGTATGAATTCGTTCTAATTTTTAGGTGGAAAGATAGATAAACTTACTCAACAAAAAAAATACAAATACACCATAATAAACGGTTATTATAGTTAAATAATTAAACTGCAAGTTACATGAAGTCTTGTGGCAATTAAAATCTGTGTTTGTTTAGATATGGTTCTAAATAATTATCTCCAGGGAGCGATCATATAATATGTCGTTTCATGAATCGAGCATAAAATGAATGATACGACATTGTCATCCTATTGCACGAACTATGCACGAGAGGAGCCTCTATGTAGGTAGATAGATAGAAAACGCTTATTGTAAATCACACTTAAAATAAAAAAAATCATGTGTGCAACTCACACGTGGTAGAAGTGAAACCTTCAAAAATTTTGGTTTCAAGATAATGAGACAAATGTAAAATTTCGGGAAGATGATAATTGTAGGTTTTAGTAATGATCATAGTGATGCAAAGTTAGATAATTATTTTATATTTTATTCGTATATATTACATAGATTTATTCAGACTCAGAGCTTACATTTTCGATAAATGATACAAGAGGCTAATGGTAACTAAACTGTCGCTTTTTCGTTTCATCGACTTTCAAATCACAACGATGCTAAAGAAGTTTTGCTTATGGTACCAAAACTGTCGCTTTTTCGTTTCAACGACTTTCAAATCACAACGATGCTAAAAAAGTTTACACTTAAAAAAAAACAATATAATACACGCAGAAAAACAAGTGGCGGTCTTATAGCTAAAAGCGATCTCTTCCAGACACACTTTGGATGGACTGGATTTCACGAGAACGTTATACGAGTATAACCAGCGCACGGGCACAGCGCTTCTTTTGCTGTTCGAGCTGTGGAACGCGTTGTCCATCGTTATAAGGCGGTCAAGATCCCTACACACTTTCAAGGTGAAGGTGAAATAACTGTACTTGTCAAATTCACCTCAGTAACGTTTTTAGCATTTATTTTTAATTTTTAGTTATTATGTATTTTACGTGTCATAAAAAGTTTCTATTAGTTTATTATATTAACTATTTATGTATTTGAATTACAAATTATTTACATAAACTTTAAAAAAGACATCATCAATTATTATATGTACATACCTAATACACCGCACTCCGGTATACCTACCTTCTTTTTTTTTTCGAGGAGGATATCTGCATCCAGATACCCGTATTGCATGCACACTAACCAGTGACACGACAAGAAGAAGATCATCCTAATGTCGTCTGGAACAATGTTTTTTTTCGAAAAAAGGAGTACCTAATGATAAAGCGAGCATCCTTTGTAGTAAATAATCAAATTGTACTATTTCAAGAAATAGTATCTACATAGATAATTGTTTCCGATAAACTCAAATGATTAAAAAATCTTTGTTAGGTACACATATATATATTACGCAGGAGGTAGCGGGTTCGATTCCCATCGAGAAATTTGTTCCGGGTCTGGTTGTTTCTCTATAATATTATAAGTATGTATTTACAAAAAAAATGTATATAAGTATTCTATCAGTTATCTGGTTCCCAAGCTCTGCTTAGTTTGGGGCTAGATAGCGCTGTGTGAAATGTCCAGCAATATTTATTTATTTATATTATGTGTTCAAAGGCTAAATAAGTACATATATTAAATGAGATTATTGTTAGTCCTTCAGATACTTCAATTACCTAACGAAAAGTTACAGAAATATAAATTATTTAATTAGTTAAATAATATTTATTTCATTCTAAAGCAAACCATATTATTCCAATATTCGTATTTAGTAGTCAAACGTTCAACTAAGGGGTTTAAGAAAAGGGGTCTTTAAAATGTCAAAAGAAGGCGAATTTCCCTCAGGGAGTACAACCCCCTTAATTATATCTTTTAATGTGATGTCTGAGTGCATTTTTACTCCCTCCTTGTAGGTACATAATGACTTCGAGGGGAAGAAAAGAGGGTTATTTTTGGGGATCGAATTTATATTGAATTTTTAGGCGTGGGTGGTAAGAATTTGAAAATGTCTGCCTTGGACGGGTTTTACTTGAATATTTGGATGTACTGCAAGGGATCAGATTTGAACTAAGTTTTATTTAGGCTGCTTGTATAAAATAGTTTGATATACATGATCTAGATATGATTTGGAGAGCTGTCAAATTATACAAATACGTCAAATTTAATCATGTTTAATTGCTAGGTGCGTTTGGGGATCATTGTGCGTTTGGGGATCGTTGTGCGGGCCGGGCTTAGTATAATAAATAATATGTAATGTATATTTAACTAGTATTTTAAGTAATCACATCAGATCAGACGATTGAAAATAGAAAGTAAAGTTCAAAATTGGTTTATCGTTATTAGATATGCACGATACAGGCGTGCCTATTGTGGAGATCACTAAATATGTTTAGTTTAAATGGATATTTACCTACTCTTTCTAACACACTGGTTATTGAGTTATTTGTCTAATTTATTTGTTTAATATGTGTTATACGGCAAATAAAAATATTTTCACTTTCACTTTTCACATTAATAATCAAAAAAGTAGGTTTTTATTTAATTGATTTGGTTTCCACTTAACATCAGCTCATATGGTCATAGGTATGCTTGATCTACCTCCAATTAGTTTAAACAAAATATATTCATTCATTCTTAGCAAGAGACTGAAAAACTGTAGATTGGTTTAAATTTCTATGGTTTAAGCATTTATTCTTAAATGAATAACAAATTCACTTATAGAGAAAGTTACAATGTATCTTAAAACTAAAGAGAATGTGACATTAGACGTAACAAACTATTGTTTACACTTAGCTGTTTGTAAATTAATACTATATTCTAATATATAAAATATTGATTGTTATCTTCCAAAATCCAGCCACTCGCAAAGACTTAAATTGACCCGGGAATCGGGATCATGAAGTTTGATTTTTTTCATTCATTTGATTGCCTCCGTGTCGTATTGGGCGAATAGCCAGCTGAAACGCAGGAGGTAGCGGGTTCGATTCCTGCTGCGGAACAAATGTTTGCATAATCTATAGATATTTGTTCAGGGTCTGGATGTTTTTTTATATATTATAAGTACATATATGTATACAAAAAAATATACATACCTAAGTATTCTATCAGTTATCTGGTTCCCATAGTACAAGCTCTGCTTAGTTTGGGGGTAGATAGCTCTGTGTGAAATGTCCAATTATATTTATTTATTAAAAAAATAAATACCTGGTATCATGGAGTATGCAACTGTGGCAAAATATAGGTAGGTACAATTAAAAACTTTGAAATAAAAATTAAAAATTAGAATCATTGGCGATCCCAAACTCGCCAACAGGCTGGAACCACTGAGTCAACGCCGTGACATCGGATCGCTCAGTGTTTTCTACCGCCTGTATAATGGGGAATGTTCTGAGGAGCTATTCAATCTGATCCCGTCGTCGTGATTCACCACCGCACATCTCGACAATGTAATAAAGCTCATCCACATGTTATCGACAGTTGGGTATCGCACACCACACGCTTCACGCGATCTTTTCTACCCCATACTTGCAAGATGTGGAATGAGCTACCATTTAAGTTTTTTCCGTTAAGCTACGACATGGCACGCTTCAAGAGAAATGTTAAAAGATTTCTACAGGGTAGGGAACGCATCGACAATACCCCGGGTGTTGCCGGTGTTAATAGGCGACGGTGACCGCGTACCATCAGGTGGGCCGTAAGCCTGTTTCAACACAAATAATATTAACAAAAACTCAAAAATCTATATGATAATATATAAAGAAAGAGAAAAGTTTGTAAAGATAAAGCTTATTGCTCACACGGCAGCGTGTGGGATTTGGCATGGGTTAAAGTTTATATGTAGAAAGGAGGATCGAATGTTAAAAAAAAAACAATGGATTACGGTCTAATTTCAACCACTGTACTGGCAACAAGTTATAAATTTATATTTTTTTTATTTGCGGGGAAACCGCCCACCTGGTGGTAAGCGGTCATTGTCGCCTAATACGTTCCCTACCCTGTACAAACCTAATTACATTTTTCTTGAAGCGTACCATGTCGTAGCCTAACGGGAAACCCTCAGATGGTAGCTCGTTCCATTACAATTTTAGTGATAAGAATTATAATAATCTCGAAAAACATTAATTTTATCAAGAATTTAGAAAACTAAACATATTTTCTCTCGCATAAATAAAATAAACAAAAACATTAGAAACGCTCCCGCATCTCAGCAATTTGTGGCAGGGGCACATTTATTCTTCTTCTTTCTCCCCTTCAACCCCCCCTCATTATTCTTATTTTGTAGGGGTAAGGGAGAAAAATGAGTTTCTACCCAGCCTTATCTACGTCACTTTAATAGGTAAATATTTTTTGAGATGATTGTAAATATTAAGAAATATAAAACAAGATAAGTAGGTAGTACTTTATTTAAGAAAAAGAATGCTATGTAAACTATTAGCTGTTGCCCGCGACTTCGTACGCATTATACTACTAAATGTGTAGGTAACCTAGCTAAACTCGCTGTTGCAAATTGACTTGACACCCCATTTTTATCCCATGAGATCTGATTTATGGGATTAAAAATAGCCTATGTGTTAATTCAAGTTATAATATATGTACACACTAAATTTCATCGAAATCGATTAAGCCGTTACGACGTTATTGAGTAACAATTAAATAAATAAACAAACATCCAAACTATCGCATTCATAATATCAGTGTGATTAGTGTGATAATGTTACGCTGTAATTGGTCAGGCACAACAGCCATACAAAAATGTATTGGTGTCAATCGTGATCCCTGAGAGACTCATGGTGGAAAATCATAAATGAGGGAAATTGCGCTAAGGTCCTCACAAGCTAAAATAACACAAGCTTACAAGAATACCATGATTCCATAAGAAAAATTAGGTATAAAATATATAGCCGTCACGGGACGTCCAGTAGATGAGAAACATCTAAATTATTCTGAATTAATGGTTTTCGATATAATTAACAATTCTAGAAAACCCTTGATTATCCAAAAATCCAAACTCAAGGTTTGCCAAAGGGCGATGGAGCGTAGTATTCTTGGAGTTAAATTAACTGATCGCGTCCGTAACACCATACTGCGCTCCAAAACCAAAATAGGTAGGTGCCCATTTCTGAGTAAAAGCCTCCTTTCGCTTCTCCGACTTTCCTCGATATTGACATAACGGCTAAATTTACTTTCTTACTTAGGATCGACTTATTAAAACTTAAATAGCGACCTTAATAAGTATACTTTAGAAGCCACATTTACAAGAAAGCATTTCATAAAAATAAGATCAACAATTAGTTGCATTGTATTAATCCCTCGCTGCGAATAACAAAATAATTAACTGAAAATTCAAAATCAGAACAGAGAATCGATTCTAAATTCAAAATTACCCTGAAGTTTGAAAATGGCGCCAAGCTCGTCCGCGGAATTCCAATGACGAATCGTGAAGGCTTTTTCTTGTTTCACATTACCATTTTCTTTCTACCGTTACAACCGATCTGAATAGGAAAAATAAAATGTATGCAGAGAGAAATAAGAGCGATTTTCGTTTGGCCAAGTTAAGAGGCTTGGTGGATAACTTGGTAAGTCTCCCTACTGTCTCTACCAAGGATTTATCGTCTTGGGGGGAAAGAGTGGAAAAATAAGAAAGGGTTGTTTTTCCTAGGGGACGCTGGGGGGAAGGGGGTAAGAGATTCAATTAAGGCGGGCGCGGCGCGATTAATTATGCTTTCAAAATTATTGTGGAAGAAAAAAGACATTTTGCGCAGATGACGCAGATTTAAATTTGGAAGTCGAAAGTTTCGGTTTTGAAGTGAATGAATGAATGAATGTTCAATAACTGTTAAAAAACCAAATAAATGGCATAATGGGCGTTCTTATTGCTAAACAAAGCGCTAAATAAATGTGAATGAAATCGATTGATTATTTTTACTCTGCTATAGTTCGCAAACTACTACAAACCATTCACTCGCTTCGTAAACTGTAAGCAATTGCTTTTACATAATTTTACGTTCCGAAGACATTTAACATTCTTAGGTGAGCCAGTTTTTTGCAAAGAAAATATCGTTTTTACAAATTTTAAATTAATTATTTATCGATTTTAAAATAGTTACGCTTTTTAACCGATTTCATAAAAAGTAGAAGATAAACAGGTTTATTTTAATGCTACATTTAGCAGTCTTCATTGATGGATATTTTTTTGTGTTTATTTACACGCAGCCCTTGCTTCGCACGGATTTTTATCAATATAAAATGTAGACTAATTTTGGACAGTATAGCTCCCTATTAGTGTAATAATTTTCAGAATAGACATTGGCATTTAGACTATGTAAATAAATTTACATACAATTGCACTTTAGAACAGAAAAAAAAACTCTCCCAGAAACGTCGTATTATCGCTATAGATATGTATGTTTGTATGTTTACGTATATTTTTTATTTTATTTTATTTGTTGTAGGTACGTTTACTTATGTATATTATTTATTTTATTGTAAGTGATCAGCGCTCTCTTAAAATTTAGTATTTGTTATGTTAATGTACACCCCCCCTCCATTATTGTAATATTACAAGAATCCTCTCCATCCAAAGGTTGTCTGGAAGAAATCGCTTCTTAGCGATAAGACCGCCCATTGTACTTGTTGCTTTGTGAATTTTTATTCTTATGTCAGGAGGTAGTGGGTTTGATTCTCACCGCGGAACATGTACATATTTACAAAAAAAAATGTATAAAGTATTCTATCAGTTATCTGGTTCCCATAGTACAAGCTCTGATTAGTTTACCAGGAACCAGATATCTGATAGAATACTTATATACATTTTTTTTGTATGTACATACTTATAATTGAATTTTATTAATTTAAAAACTTAATATTAGACCTAGGTCATACCTATTTCTGCTGCAAAGCAACATTGCTGTGTTTCGGTTTGAAGGGTATGGTTGCCGGTGAAATTACAGGCACATGAGGCTTCCCACCGGTGTGCCTCAACTTTATGGACGGCAGTGCATCGTAGGGCACCGATTTTGAGGTACCTGATCTATAGGCGATGGTTACCACTTAATATCAGGGGGGCCATGCTTGTTCCATCACCATTACATAAAAAATGGTACTTCTGGAGTGCCGACAGAAGTGAAAACTTGAACAATTACGAGATACTTATTTACAGAGATGTCGATAACGGTAACGGTAACAGTGTCACGAGTTCAATGGTTTTTTACCATCTCAAAAAATGCCCAACGCGCCTAAAGAAGTTATCACTGCAAAAATAAAACAATAGGTCACTAAAGTTGTACAAAATCTCGAAGAACCATGACCTAAATGCCAGCAAGCTTCAATCAAAACATACGTTACTCATACGTTGGCCCACTAATATGTAAAGGTTAAAGACCTCCGCCTTTATTGATACAAATAAACTTCTAATGAACTGAAAATAGAGTCTATTTTAGCGCAAGTTCACACATCAATTCAACTCGAGTTTAGATTCAAAATTCGAATACATTGTAAAAAATACGATGGTGACATTAAATTATTAATACTGTCATCATTGACATTGGAAACGGCAATAAAAATAAAAGAATAAGCCCGGCTTGCATCCTTAAACTTACTTAACGACTAAATCACATTTAGGCACTAAATAAAAATAAGTAATAATTATTTAAATAAATTAATAAACGCTCGTTACGTATTTTAATCGCACTACTATGACTAAATACTTATGAAAAAATGTCATATAAAAAATATGTCAATGAAAATTATATAACAATTTTATAGATTACAAACAAATAGCATTTCAAAATTTTGTAGCATCATAAATAAAATAGGTACCTTCTTAAATTTTATTCGGCTCTTATTTAGAAGTCGCGTCGTAGGCTTATTTAGCATGTTAAAATATTTCAGTGATCACACTAATTTACACAAAAACTTTCCCCCAATTAAAATTTCAAGCGAACAAAGACGATTCGAATTTCAAAAAGCAATTTACGAACGCAATCGAATCGAGTCTTGGCCCCCCACCTCGGAAGGCATACTTTTATTCTTAGGGGCAGAGTCCACCCCGTTTAAAAGAAGCCATCTTGGGATTGGTCGGGGTGGACCCCTAGGGGGGTCTACCCTCCGAGGGGGAACCACTTTTCTCTCGGCGAAGTGTTGTTTTAATTCTACCAAATATCTTTTCGTGAATACCTCAGAAGTTCAGATATAATTTTCTTCGTAATATTTATATGGTTTAGGTGTAAGAATGAATGTGCTCTTTTGTGACTGGAATTGCTTTAAAGAGTATTATTTTTTTAAATTTATGTTTAGGAATAATTCAGACAATTGTAAAAACAATCTACTTAATATATATGTAATTTATAACGTAAAGATAAAACTTTCTTCGGAGGAGTGCGAGATTAGTTTCTATGGAGACGGAAGGGTCAATTCTTAAAACTAACGGTTCAATTTTGACCACTGTGTACTAGCAAATCGTTAGAATTATTTACTTAGGATAAGCCCTATTGTAAAATTTAGATGTTAATGATGAAAAAAATGCTACAAAATGCACTTTCATTTTGTTATATGTTTTCAAGTAGGTATATACCTTTAAAATTTTAGTTTTTTTGCCCAAAAAACTATTCGTCCTCTTAATAAACCTGGTGTACGTCCGTACACCAGGTTTCTTGATGAAAATTTTAAAAATTCCTTGGATATACTTCATCGACAAACCCAAGTCGACCGCCAACTTTAGTCCAAATTGTAATTCGACGACGCTTAGTAATTCCACGCCATAGTTCGCCAAAGGAATTCCACTTGGTCCACTAGCTCCGTCCAGGTAAATTTTAATTTCTATGCAAATGTAAGCTTTCATTCAGGGTTTAATCTACGAGCTTTACTAAAGTGACGGTATCAAATCGCGATAGGAAAACTTAATGAAAATAAGGTTTGAACGTGCCACAATTTTTAGCGGAATCGAAATTCAAATGTTGAGAATCTATACACTCTTTTCATATTAAGGTATAACGGATTCAAAATAAATAATATTACTTTATTCTTTTTGGTGCTACTATATTTTATTCCGAATTCAAAAAACTTAGTATGATCGAAATTCAAAGTATTAAAAATACTTTTAAAAATGCGTGAAGTTACCCGAACGATAAATTATACATAGATTGCAATTTTTCCTGTAATTTCGGATTTGTTTTTTTTATTGATTAAAATCAGTAACAGCGATATTAATACTTTTAAATGTTTAATTAAGTATTTTTTGACTAACAAATATGGATCTTTGACATCTAAAATAAATAAATGAATTGAATTGAATAGAAATTAATCAATAATGCCGCCCATTGTTCTATGAATTAAAGGGTATTTACTTTGATTTTTTTTAATGGTGTACAATAAAGACATTATGTATCTATCGAACATAAAATACTTATTTACCGAGATAACGAAACATATTTCGTAATGAATATTACACGCCGTCTCATTGTTTCATAAAATCAGGAAATCTATAGAAGTATGGACAGTAGACGTCCTGTGGTTGATATGATGATGGTGATATTATCATAAGAAACAAAGCATTCAAAAACATTTTCACTGGTCAACTCCGTACACAACACACCATCAAATTAAACCACAAGCAAAATCCGTTTCCACACAAAAACCACGAGAATCGTAAAAGTGTAAGAAAAGAGAATTACCAGGGTAATAATAAAGAGGAATATCTCGTAAAGTCGATTATAACTCGACTGTGTAACGACTGAAAGAATCCGAGTCGGTTTCAGTGGAGACACTTACTATTGGTTTGTCCAACTCGAATTTACTTCTAGATTTATAGTACCTTGGTTCTTCACACGGACCAAATCAAAGCAGCATTTGACGGTCCCCTACACGAGTGCACCAGAAAAGCGGCAATACGAGAGGAGCGCCACTACCCCCGAAGTGACGACCACGACCACTCTGCCAATAGTGTAACGACCGAGAAGAAGGCTCTTCACATCAATCGTAAAATGAGATAAAGAATTCGAACTAGAACTTGCTTGTTTTTAACATTTCTTTCAGGAGGTCAAAGAATGATGGCATAATTAATATTTGTTATAATGTGTTTTTATTTATTATTATTATTATCTATTTTATTTTTATCTGTATTTAATACTTTCACTCTGTTTTTTTTATTGATGATAGCCAAGCTCTTGACCACTACCTCTTGACCTGATGGTGATGGCGTGATCGAAGATGGAGCACGCTTGCCTAGAAATAACCTATTGTTATTTCAGATATTGTGTTAAAAAAAAAAAAATTGAGAATCTACTTTGGAGTAGGCACTGTATCCTGTCACACAGTGAAACCTAACACCAGGAATATATTTTATGACAAATTAATATTTTTTGTATATGTACACAATTTTCATACCGCTACTGTTACCTCTAACGTACGTGGTATCTCAATAAAAACTCCACATATTTTATCCCAGTCGATAAAATCTGCCTAAATCTTTAGTTCATCTTTAGAATGAAGTGAGTGCGTTTTGTTATCATGTAAAATGTATTAAGAATTATAAGTTTTTCTATGAATTATGTATTTTATTTAAAACCTCCTTTTTATATAATATACTCAGAATAGAGAACACACCAGAAAAAGCTATAATATTTATTTGTTGCATCTTTCGGTGTTTTGATTTAAGTTCAAGGATGGAATGCATAATTTAGATGGATAATATTAATAGCTTAAAATTCATTTAAGGACATCATTCAAGTTCGTTGAAAAAATACCCACAGGTTTTAATAACATAACGTCACATAATAACATTTCAGATATTATGTCTCTGTAATCTTACCTAAAACATTTACCCCAAACCGGGTAAATAATGACTAAGCTAGCAACATTACGCGGGTGGGGGTGAGGTGGGTGCGGGACGCGGGTTTTGTTTTATGAACACAGCGCACGGTTTGCAATGACAGCTGAAGGCGTATTCTGGTTTTTTCTCTATTGTGTGGTAATATATTTTAATTGTATAGTCTTATCTATAGTAATCTTTAAATTTATTAGGTTTTAACAGGTTGAACCCACGTATTATAATAGCTTCTAAAATCTTATTTTTCAAGAAAAGCGAATCTAATCGTACCATAGAGAAAAACAAAAGAAAACGTTTGAGCTGTCTAAACACAGGCAACGTTGCAATAGACAGCTTAATTGATTCAATTAATTATGTGTTCGAGATATCTTCAAAAAACGGTGAGATTTCACCAAGTCCACTCTAAAATCGAGTATCACTAGTAGTGGCAATATCCCGCCAACCCGAAAAGCCGGTGAGATCACGTATACCGATAACATTACCAAGTTTCTACATTACGGAAACTTTTATTACACTTATCTTGCAGCCAGCCAGGTATGTGCGCAAAAATCTACTCTTTGTTACCAATGTGTATGTATCGATTCGAATTTCGAACACGGTTTTTAATAGCCAGCTAGGTGTTTTGATTTTTGAGCTTCTACATTCAAATGTTTTCTTATTATTTGATGTGTTCTTATTTTTATATTTGGAACATTATTTTGAAAAGCCACTTAAATATTATTTTGTAAATAGCGTTCCATTTTGGAAGAGATTCATGTCTGTCCCAAATTGGAACATACAACCGAGTGGCGACTCAAATATTGATTTATAACAATTTTTTTCATGAAAAGCTTCCAAAATCTTAAGTTTTGAATAACATTTCAGCACAATTTTAGAATACGCTTAGATTTGCCCCTCTCAAGGTTTGTAAGCAAATACAGGGTGTTTGGTAATATACCGACGATATTCAAGTGACGGTTTCTCAAAACATATAAAAGACTATTCGAAAATAAAAACCACTAGTTGTAATATCAAATTTTAAAGAAAATCGACTAAGTTTAGGTGAGTAATCCGATATAAAACTTACTGCCTACTCTTGCAATCGACATCCAAAAATAAAGGCCGATTTGATATCTCTTTCGGAAATAGCTGCGGGTTTTGGGTTAGAAAGGGGCAACAAGAGATATCTCGAGACGTCACCCACCAATACAGAATCTATGGTTAGATGGCAAGCATTATGCAATAGCACAACATAAGTTTAATAAAGTGTTTGTTTTGACATGGCAAAATAAATTTCACATTTCTATGGTAAACATTTCACAAATTTATTTATTATGCTCATCAAAATAACTCCTTTAATTTTTGTGAATTATCAAACACCCTATATGTATTTATAGATCATTGTAACAGTAGGGGCAGTTTTGTTGGAAGAAACTTAACTATATTTAGGTTTAACTGCACTTATATTAATATTATTGCCATACTTTTTTAGTACTGCAATATTTAAGTTTAGTTTGTGTGAAACAGAATGACCTTTACAATGATTTATTTTTATTTTAAATAACCTCTCTCTTGTAACATTAATGTTTCCGTATGATTAATTTGAAAACAGAATATTCTGATGCTCGATAAATTCACTTATTTTCGGCTTGTCTATCATAGTTATCTCGTATTCGGTTTTTTCAGTAAAAAATAAGTGAATAACCGACGTAAGAAAGGTGGTATAAGTTTGAGGCGTGTCTGTGGGTGTATCTGTCTGTCTATCTCGTATTAAGGTATTAATTCGCACGCGGTTTAACTTAGGTGGTTCTTAGCTATGTCAATTTTACATGGTTTTATTATTTTTTATTTTATTTTTTATTTTAGCTACTGGTATATTTTGAAAAACTACAGCCAACCTTCTAAAACAAACCCCATATACACACGTACAACTATACAATCAGGACAAATGACCGAGGCTAAGTAAGTATGAAGCCGGGTTTACGACAATGCCTATAAGAAAACGGGCGGCGCGTTATAAAATTTGCATTCGGCGGGCGCTGCAGGCAGAGGGCGGCTGGCTGGTGCGGAGATGGCTTCTTTTAGTAAATGTATTTTTTTTTTATAAATCATAGGCCAGACTTTGACGTATGCGGCGGAACTTTTCAATCTAATTCCACTACACGGAGAAAAATTAATTTTGTGAGAACGAAAAAATGACAATACAAATGATATTTTTATAGAACTTTAGTTAATATATGGGTTTTTACGCACACTTTAACGATAAACTGATATTTTTTACTGTTATAGGTATTGTCATGTTAAAATAAATTGCTACGAACAATAAATTGTCATGCTTTTTACCTAAAAATACCTTCCGATCTTTTATGTTAATATTTGCGTTTGGACGCCTAGTCGTTTTTTAAGAGGAATTATTTGTGTCATAATATCATAATAATATCCTCATAATTAGTGCAGAATCCCGCTTAAAACCAGGGGTATATTTTTCTCCGTGTATCTCCATTCTATCATCGGACAACTAGACGCTCTGCGATGCGCCACCGCTATATGGTTGAAATACCTCCCATTCGCACAAAGCGGTTCTCTTCCACCTTTATTATGCGCACCGCCAAAGAGTGGAACGCCTTGCCTTAGTCTTTGTTCCCTGATAACTACAGCCTGGGTGTCTTCAAGTCGCGAGTGAATAGGTTTCTTCTAGGCAAGCGTGATCCATCGTAGACTACATCATCGCTTATCATCAGGCGATATCATGGTCAAACGAAAGCCTTTATTACATTTCCAAAAACAAAACTTAAAAAACGTTTACCTTAACATATATAAGTTATAAGCTTCTAAGAATGTTAACCCTTTTAAAACTTAAGATATTCTGTATGATCCCAACCAAATGTTACGTGGAAGAAATCGTTAAGCAATAAGAGAACCCATACTGCCGTTTAAATTTAATGTAATGTTTATTTGCAGCTTGTAATTTAAGGTGTACATAAAGATACTACAATACAACAAAGGTATTTTATCCATTCATTCAAACAAAACAACAAAGCCTACTCCTTACTTCCCTAGCTCCCAGGGGGGTTGTCCAACCTCTTTGCGAGGCGAAAAAGGGGGGTAAAGTCTAACAGGAAAAAGGAGGGTAGCAAAATTTCCATTTTCTTACGTCTTTCGCTTTATGCAGCAGTTTTTGATTAACGGACGAGTACGAACGAAATTTCATTATGTATTCATCCCCTTTAAGGCTTATTTACTTCCAGAGGGGATATTGTTTAGGGTTTTTATGTTAAAATGTTATAAATGGTTTTATAATATACTGTAAGGAAGGAGTTTCTTTGAGAACCATAAGATAAATAAATAAAGCCTATATTTCCAAAAATGTCTTAGTGTGTTTACGTGCTCTATTTCGTACCCTTTGACACCCAAAGTCTGGTGTAGGCCTCCTCCATACGGTTCCACTGTGATCGATCTTGTGCTAGACGGGTCCAAATCCTTCCCACCTCCATAACATCGTTGCACCTTCTCCTCGGTCTGCCTCTCGCTTGTTTAACATCTTCTGGGTACCAGTTCAAGATCCGCTCACTCCAGCGCTCATCTTTATGTGCTCTGGCAATGTAACCTGCCCACTTCCATTTAAGTTAAGAACCATGGGTTTATCTATATATATCGTGAGATCGTTCATAATTAATTTATTTGCTTGGATGTGGTAAGTAGGTAAATATATGTAAAAGAAATAGCCTTCCTTGTGACAGTGCTCGCTTGAGAAAGTACTACCATCATACCTATTTCAGCCGCCAAGCAGCATTGCTGTTTCGGTTTGGAGGGTATGGTTGCCGGTGAAATTACAGGCACATGAAGCTTTACACTTATATGCCTCAAGTTGATGGACGCAGGGCAGTGCATCGTACGTTTCTAAGGTGTGCGACCTACGAGGCAATACTTTGTTATAGGCGATTCCACTTAATACGTATCAGGTGGTACAAAAAAACAGAGACCTCTGTGGCGCAGTGGGCGAATAGCCGGCTGAGACGTAGGAGGTAGCATGTTTGCATGATCTAAAGATATTAGTTCAGTGTCTGGGTGTTTTTCTATAATTATAAGTATGTATTTACAAAAAAAAAGTATATAAGTATTCTATGAGTTATCTGGTTCCCATAGTACAAGCGCTGCTTAGTTTGGGGCTAGAAAGCGCTGTGTGAAATGTCCAGCAATATTTATTTATATTATTTATTTATTTAATTTTATAGTAGCTCGTCAAATAATATTATGATGAGATTCGTCGACGAAAAGGTACTCGAGGGGAGACCACGCATTGGAAAGCGCAGCGACTGGTCCCCACTAGATGGAAAGAGGTTGCTGGGAGCCGTTAGGTGCGGGCCGCACATCGCTCGCTCGCGTCTCGCTGGAAATCTATGGGGGAGGTCTAAGTTCATCAGTGGACGTCTTGTATCTGTTATGATTATGATGATAATGGCTCACATTCCCCATACGAATACAAATATACACTAGTAGACAAAAAAGTATTTTTACATAGTAAAAATTTTTACATAATAAAAATACACATAATAATGATCTATTCATATAATAATAACAATATAATAATAATAACATACATAATTTAAAAAAATTACATAGTAAAAATTGTATGTATAAAAATTTCACTTTAAACGAATTATAAATAAAATAAATAAATAAATAAATATAGCTGGTAATTTCACACAGCGCTATCTAGCCCCAAACTAAGCAGAGCTTGTACTATGGGAACCAGGTAAATGATAGAATACTTATATACATTTTTTTGTAAATACATACTTATAATACATATATATATAGAGAAACAACCAGACCCGGAACAAATATCTGTAGATCATGCAAACATTTGTTCCGCGGCGGGAATCGAACCCGCTACCTCCTGCGTCTCAACCGTTATGTATTAAAAGTATTACGTATTAATGTAAAAATTACAACAAATAAAAAATTTGAAAACTAAAGGGTGACATACATAGTTGACGCCAATTAAGATAGTCCTCTGAGTTGTATGCGCGCTCATACAATTTTTTATGAATAATGGTACGAAACCCTTCATGCGCGAGTCTGACTTGCACTTGGCCGGTTTTATAAGATCACTCTCTTGTCCGTCTGTCCGTGTGTCACTACCGATTTTCTCAGGAACCGGTGGACCTAGTAAGTTGAAATTTATACCAAATACTGAGGTCTAAAGTTCCTATTAGGTGTATTTTGAATTGACTGTTGCTTGCATCACAATTTTATTTTAATGAGGAGTTCTTATTATTTCCAATCCTAGCTGCGTTTATTTCATTATAATCAATCGTTGAGTTAAAAAATGTACACCATTTTGTTTAGGTGGGTGTCATCGTAGCGAACAATATATTTATAAAGTCCATAAAAATATAAAAAATAAACAGATTTTAGTAACATATTTCCGTTGATAAAGTTAGGCATAGTTTCCCTCACTTTAATTTATCTGTAGTGTATTTTAATATTTGTAGGTATTGCAAACATTTATTCCGCGGCGGGATTCGAACCCACAACCTCCTGTGTCATTATGAATGAATAAAATACTCTTTATTGCACACCAAACAAAAATACAGTAACAAAGGAAATAAACAATAAATAACGGTACAATGGGCGGTCTTATCGCTAAAAGCGATCTCTTCCAGACAACCTTTGGATGGAGAGGATAAACAAAAATCAAAAGACGGCAGTGTAAGAGTACCTTTAAGCATAAACATACGTAAACAGAACCCATAAAATAATATATACCTACATACATATTGATTATGTTTAATAATAAACATAAACTTAAATACATACAAATAATATATAAATAAACTACACTACATATGGAAGATAAATAACATAAACACTAACTAGCAGTTACGAGACATATTATTTATTAAATGGTTGTATACCTTGACTTTGAAAATAGTAAGAGATTGGGACGACCTTATGGACAAAGGCAAGGCGTTCCACAGGCGCACAGCTTGTACTGTGAAGGAGTCACCATAAAGGTTCCGTACCTCAAAAGGTAAAAAAAGGAACCCTTATAAGATCACTTTCTTGGCCGTGTGTCCGTCTGTCCGCCTGTCCGTGTGTCACCACCAATTTTCTCGGGAACGGGTGGACCTAGCAAGTTGAAATTTATACCAGATACTCAGGTCTATAGTCCCTATTAGGTGTATAAAAATCAAGGCTCTGAGTAAACACGGTAAAAAATATGGGCAAATTTAGATTTTCGCGAAAACTTGTAAGTTTACCTTAATTTTCAACTTTATTTATTTTTCGGAATTTTCCCTTTACACAGGAATGCTTTTTGCCGGCAGGAACAGGTATGGTGGTAGTACTTCTACCGGGCTAGCCCTTTCGGAAGGACTGTCTAAACGTACTATAAATAAAAATATATCAATAATCCTGAATTAGCACGCCAATCTAAGTTTTTTACCTGTGACGGTTGACTGGCAGAAATTTTTTTCACCATTAAGTCCTCTATTTGTACATTTTTCTGTTTGTGCAATAAATAATTAAAATAAAACAAATAAATCTATAGGTTCTATAAAACATTCTTAAAAAATCTAGTTCATCCAAGGGTTGTCTGGAAGGGATATTCATAGCGATAAGACCGCTGAACATATTGAATATCTGTATTTTTATAAAGAAAATAATTTTAAAATACTCTGTGTGCATTGGTAGCGCTACTCACCACTAGATGTCGCTAGAAAACATTTAAACTCTTTATTCAAATTATTAACATCGCAGAGCAAAACACAAAAAAAGATTTAATATTTTTGTTTCTTGTTTTTCGCTAAACTATGATTTATTTGAATAAGATAATCTTCAAATATAATTTTATAGTATCTCTAACCCATAAGATAGATGGCGCTGTTCGCTCCGTTAGTTCTCTGTTTCAACACAAATAAATGCAGATGTCAGCACTGTCATAAAAATATGAGTTATGCTAGTTCCGTACTCAGACATTATCAAAAGAGTTTCTTATATTTTTTAAATTAAACTGTTTTAAAGCTTGGCCACACTGTCTGCATAGTGGCTGTAAAAGATATTGATTGATATTTTTTTTAAATTCAGCACACAATAAACACGTTAAGAAGTTGAAGGTAAAGTACAAGAGAAATCTGTATACTCTAGAAATAAAAACAAGTAAGCGATTCCCAACTATCTAGGATTACTCAAAAGGAAAAAAGGAACCCTTATAGGGTCAATTTGCTGCCCGTCTGTCTGTCAATACCCCTTTTTTCAGGAACGCGTGAAGGTATTAAGATGAAATACTTGGGTCTACGGTCTATTGGCGCTAGAAAATATCAAACTTCTAAGTCAGTATAAAAAATACCACCAGCAGCATCCAGCATATTTACATTGTACACTCGCAAACAAATTTAAGGTAAGGACTAAAGCCAAAAACCCAAAAAACACCAAAAACCGGAGTCTTCAAGTCCAGAGTGAATAGGTTATTTCTAGGCAAGCGTACTCCATCTTCGATCACACCTTCACTTACCATCAGGTGAGGTAGTGGTTAAGCGCTTGGCTATCATTAATAAAAAAAAGAAGAATATAGTTAACTTGTCAATAAATCGCATATTTTTTGAAGTGAAAACTTCTTTAGGCGCGTTGGGCTTTTTTTGAGATGGGATTTCAAAAAACTCGTTGGGCATCTCAAAAAATGCCCAACGAGTACCATTGAACTCGCGATACTGTTACCGTTACCATTACCGACACCTCTGTGTATAAGTATCGGTAGTGTAGTCTGCCTTTAAATTTTGAATACCCAAACACACACACTTCTGTCGGCACTCCCAGAGTCCGGTCCTTGTCCGGTTTATATAGATGTAGATAAATTCAATTTGTTTTGTCTATACTAATCGTCGATAAAAATACAAGTTTCTGCGTAAATGGAAACAAGCATCGTGTAAATAATAATTACCAATTTCATGGCAAGTCAATTTCAATAAGTCAATATGTTTTTAAATTAAAAATCATTGTAATGACTTTATTATCAGAGTGCGCCCGTAATGATCTATAGATTAATTTTCAAAATGATTTTCTATTTAACTTTTTTTATAATGTTGTGTTGTATTCTACCTGTTGAACTTGATAACAGTACGTAAAGATACATATTAAAAAAACTTATCTCATTAACATAATTCTCTTTGTTTTATATAATTAGTATGTTTTTGACTTTGGGGCTATAAAGTGCGGTGTGAAATGTTCAGCATTGGCACATTTGAATTCAAACCCCAAAAGAACACAAAAACGTTCTGCAGGCAGTAAATGTAAGTAAAAGAATGGATTGTTTTTATAAATTCAATAATTTTTCAGAATACGATGTTTTTATAATACCAATTGCAAAAGCGCCACTATTAATAAAAAATATCATAAAGCTCCCCCATCCAAAATTAAGAAACGCAATAAAAACTAAAAAAGACAACTATTTAAGAATAGACATCGAAAATTACGAAGAACCGACTAATGTACCGGACCTAGATAATTTCGACTTTAAAGACAGATATGGCACTAAACGAAGAGAAGTTGATTTGTATGATACAGAATGGAATTTTGGAGATGATAAGATTGTAGGTGGTCGAGAAGTGGATATCGGTTTGTACCCTTATCACGTGGCTTACGGAAGTAACTGTGGAGGAGCTATCATTGATAAGAAATGGGTTGTTACTGCTGGACATTGTGGGTAAGTAATGCAAGATGATTGAACCTTTAGGATGAGGCATAAGATAGGTAAATGAGATCCTCAATTGCATAAACTGTTATCATAATTAGTATTCTAGATAAAAAAACAATGTGAAAAGATTAGAGAGTCGGGAGAGTACAAAAATAAGGGATAATTGTAAGGATACAATTGAGTAAACACAATTTTGCAAAACATTAAAAAGTAAATCATTAAAAAGATGTTATTAGATTTGACTATTCTTTTAAGAATAAAAAATGAAATATAGGTCCTGCAAACAGGATTACTATCATTTAAATCGATTAAGTTATCAATACTTAGAAACATAATTAGGTTTTAGGTAGCTTAATAAGTCGTAGGCTTTAATATAATAACAGACTTTAAATGGATCTAAAACATCTATATATTCTTACCGATAAGGTTTGCCAAATGTACCTCTGTTAACTGTTCCTTCAATATTTTTCCTCCTTTAAATATTAACACACTAATATTACAAATGTGAAAGCGTGGATGTTTGTTTATCTATTTGTTTGTTTGTTACTCAATCGCGTCGTAACGGCTCAACCGATTTCAATGAAATTTGGTATATACGTAGATTATAACCTAGATTACCCATAAATCAGTTCCTATGAGATAAAAATGGGATGTCAAGTCAAGTTGCAACAGTGAGTTTAGCTTTATTTCTAGGTTACCTACACATTTAGTAATGTAACGCGTACGAAGTCGTGGGCAACATCTAGTTTTTAAATATTTGTTTGTATCTACTTAATTGAAATAACCTATACTACTTTTTAAAGTAAGAAACCATACATAAGAGTGGGCTCAAAATACCTGAACCAAGGCACACAAGTTAACATCAAAAGAAACATTATCCACCCAAACTGGTCATCAAAGTATAAGGACCATCCCTTCGATTATGACTTCCAACTTTTGGAAACAGCTGAGCCATTGAAATTCAATGAGAATGTACAGCCTATAAAAATAGCCCATATAGAAGATATGGTTATTGGGAAAATAATTACTGTATCTGGATGGGGAAATACTGAAGAAAATGTAAGTATTTGTAATCAAATAATTTTTTATACTAAATACATGGAGATGGAAGTACCACTTGAAGTGGTAACCGTTGCCTATAACAGAGAATCGCCTCGTAGGACTCGCACGTTAGGAATGTGCCCTACGATGCACTGAGACGAAGAGGCATACAGGTATAAAGCCTCGTGTACCTGTAATTTCCCCAGCAATAATATCCTTCACTTACTTCCTACTTGTAATTCGTAATCCGTCCATGCCTTGTTATCTGAAGGAACGCTTCGAGTCCCTTCATTGCACAAATTCTCGAACACTCCGATCCTCTGAAAACCTCCTTCTCAAAACACCGATGCATAGAACCAGTTTCTATGCAAACTCCTTTTCCGTCCAAGCTGTCCGATTATGGAATGCCTTGCCGGTCTCCATTAGGAAATCCCCCTCACCTTCCGTATTTAAAGCTAGACTCAAAAACTTTTATCTCCATGAAGAGTCGGGATTATTAATCTGATCTATAATATTATTAATATATGTATGTATTTATTTAATATTATTTATGTATTTAAGGTTAAGTAATTTTTCTTTTTCTATTATTAAGTTTATTCTTTTTACACCTCGGGCAATCTTCCATTAAACAATGATCCTCTCCATACAAAGGTTGTCTGGAAGAGATCGCTTTGTTAAGCGATAAGACCACCCATTATGCTTAAATTTATTTGTTTTATTTTATATTTTTATATCTGATGTGTTAGCTTGTAAGGTATAATAAATAATTTTCATTCATTCATTCATTCCTTCCTACTTGACGGTGGAAATAGGTACGTTGGCAGTACTTCCTCAGATGAGTCATTTCACAAGGGATTCTACTACTCTTTCATCAATAACACATACCAATCATACAATTTGACCACATAGGAAAAGTGATATTTCCTGTATCATGGATAAACTAAACCATCCAGACCCGGAAAATACCATCGCAGGTCATGCTGGCCTATATACAACTAAATAATAGGCAAATGTATAGAAAAATTCCACAACATTATTATCAAAACAAACAGGTGCTAATAAAAATGCATTAGATTTCAAATTATGAATTTGTAACAAAGAAAAATGCAAATCTACAGGACTTGAAGTTCACAGAAGTATCCTACATTAGTAGCCTTAATCCTAAGTTACTGAGGGTGACTTGCGCAATGATACCTAGGCCCTAAACGTGTTTAGTGACTAAGCATGTTTAAATTTGACGTATTTCTATGATTTGATATCTCCTTAAATCATAATATATTTAGCCACTAAAGACATCAAGGCATCGTTGTGTAAGTCGCCCTTAATCGTATTTGGTACCTAGTTATGATTTAGAGAGTTGTCAAATACGTTTAGGGTTCGTTGTGCAGGTCCGGCTAATTATTAGTTATAAATTCCTGAATTAGATAACTAGTGGTTCACCCCAAACTATCTTGCGAGTACCCCATAAAAAGAAAAAAAAATATTTGTCTTTGACTACCAAAATAGAGCCACAAAATTAGAAACCATCCCACTTGACCTACAGTTTCACTCAAATTACAGGTAACGGGAGTTCATGTTAATTGGATTAAGGACTTTTCCCTATATTTGTGTCACTAACGCTACTCGCGGGGTCACTGGTGTAACCTGTGAATTTTGTCAAAGTTCAGTTTTTATTATGGCTAATAATTTAAAAACTACATTGTTTAAACTAAAAATAAAAAGTCGAAATGTACTCACAAACACCTTTTATCAGACGTGCCACTTGATCAGCAAGTCTCATTTTGTTTTTTTTTACCCCCCTTGAACCTCAATCTCTCAACAACCCCCCACATTTTTTGCTTATTTAGTCACCCCAAAATTGTGGCATCACCTATATACCAAATTTTACGATAATCGGATAAACATACATACATACACACATACAAGCCGATTTGCCAAGTTGATTTAGAGATCTCACTTCGCTCGATGAATTAAGTTGGTATAATTTTGTAAGTTTTTACTTGCACTGCATTAATAATAAGTTAAAAGTTTTTATCGTGTAACAAAATATTAAATAGATAATTAAAAATAGATTCCAACAAGATACAGGTTAAAAGAAGTCCATGCTAAGAAGTATGACGTTACAACAAAATAACCAGCGATTGGTTCCGCCTGCAACATGTTTCAATTAAATTACGTTTGTAACAAAACAAAAAGCAAATTGGTTATCGATGTTTAGGAAAATATTAATAAACAAGATTTAGATGAACATGGATTAAACTATCACATAAACTGTTTGATACATTTTAAATAGACTTCATTTATTTTGTTCCTAACACTGGTTCTTTTTGTTGTCAGCATAGCATAAACTAAAGCCAAATTTACCATTGACAGGGATCAAAATGATTATATAAATATTTTTCTATTCTTAGAGATCCATTTACCCCCACCTATCTAAAAGATCGCTTCCAGTTTTTAAATGATGCGCACAACCGACAGCTTAGGTCAGCTGACACTTTGTTTCTCTGCACCCGTTCCCTTAAGACTTCTTATTTCTCTAACTCCTTTTCGGTTGTGGCGGTCCGACTCTGGAATGACTTGCCATTAAACAATAAAAAGGCTGAACAAAAGAGTCATTTAAGAGATTAGTGCGTCAGCGCTTCCTTGAGAAGTTGAAGACAATTTACCCACCGATACCATCATGCGTTTGACTTAGGCTTGCGATAATTTCTAGTTAATTTTTTTTAATTTATAGATTTTTACGTAAGATAACTGTATCTATATATATAATGTATATACATATATATTATAATTATTAAATTAGACATTTTTATTATAAATAAAAAATAAATAAATAAATATAAATATTGCTGGACATTTCACACAGCGCTATCTAGCCCCAAACTAAGCAGAGCTTGTACTATGGGAACCAGATAACTGATAGAATACTTATATACTTTTTTTTTGTGAATACATACTTATAATATATAGAAAAACACCCAGACATGGAACAAATATCTATATATCATACAAACATTAGTTCCGTGGCGGGAATCGAACCCGCTACCTCCTGCGTCTCAGCCGGCTATACGTCCACTGCCCCACGGAGGTCGTCTTATGTTCTTATTTAGTCATTTAGGGTCTGTATTTGTTAGTCATATAGCTTTGATATACCTTTTTTCCTGTGTCACGCCTTACCTTCTTTTAGCACGACCAGGATGACTGGTAGATAATGCTTTTAGCATTAAGTCCTCCTAGCACTATTCTGTTTTGTGTGAAAGTATTAAATAAATAAATAAATAATCATGAATTAGATTTTAACTAAGATAATTGGAATTCAGAGCTTAGATAAGAAATAACTTTGGGTAAGGTTTTCCTAATAATCCATTGATCTAGTGATTACCACTAACAGAAGTGCAGTGTGTAGATGCACATACACTAACCACAATATACCTCTGAGACGCAGGAGGTTGCGGGTTCAATTCCCGCCGCGGTACAAAATGTTTCCATGATCTACAGATATTTGTTCCGGATCTGGGTGTTTTTCTGTATACTTTATGTATTTACAAAAAAAATATACAAGTATTCTATCAGTTATCTGGTTCCATAGAACAAGCTTTTCTTAGTTTGGGGCTGGATAGCACTGTGTGAAAGGTCCAGCATTATTTATTATAAAAATTACAGTTCAAAAAATAGAGCCTTGTTGGGAAAATTATTGCTAAAATTAAAATATTTGATGATATTGATGGTACTTGATGATTGAAAATATTGCACTATCTAAGCTAAATATTTTTCATTAAAGGGTCCATACTCCAGCGTCCTGCGGGCAGTGCGAGTCCCTATTATCTCCAAGGAGAACTGCCAAGATGTGTCATTCCCTTACTTCAGAGGAACTCTTACAGCCAGGATGTTCTGCGCTGGATTTCCCGAAGGAAAGAAAGATGCATGCCAGGTAATACATTATCTATCCTCATCACCTCGTTATCTTACTAGACTCTCATTACATTTTTGTCCTATGCTCAATTACATTTTTGTCCTATGCTCATAAGATTAGATTAGAAAATTAGTTATTGCAATAATACATAGGCGAAGTTAATGCTAATTAGCATTTTCTTCCAGTTAATCTTTGTGTAGTGTAGATTAAGTTATAGTACCAGAAAATATATAAACTAACTTTAACTCACTAACTGGGACCAGAATGGTTTTCTTCCCCACTTCTCATTTTCTGAATATACGATGAATGAGGAAAACCGTGGCATTGTTAGCTCTACACTTATTGTCATTTACCCAGATATTGCTGCAACTAGCCACCAGGCACTGTATTATATTCAATACTAGCAGCCCGTCCCGGCTTCGCACGGGTGGACATTTAATTTTTAAACATTTTTTATGGCAATTTTTTTTACACCAATTGCAGCAGAAAAGCAGTCTGATTGTTAATTTCGAAATATTTTTTTTTAGTTATTTTTTTTTATTGTGTAAATAGATTCTATGTTTTGTTAATTTAAGTATTCATAAGTGACCCCAGTCCAGCCTTTTTCGCCTGAGATACAGGTTCTCCTAGTTCAGGCAATGTATAAAGTGTTACCTATAAGTAAATATTAATCCCTAATGCTAATTTTAGCAATATGAAAAATTAATAAAAAATTATTTATTATTTTATTATTTATCCCATAAATCAGGTCCCATGGGATAAAAATGGTCAAGTTGCAATCGCGAGTTTAGCTTTATTTCTAGGTGACCTACAATAATTTTATTTGCTTGCATTTTCCCGATAGTTTAATAATTAATCTATTTGGGGTGGAGACAAATCTAACAAATCAAAGATCATCAAAATCAGTTCATATATAGATATCGAACACACGCATACATATTATTAACAAAAAGACTCATTAACAAACAATTTAGATATATACAAAAAAGTACAAAACATATACAAATGAACATAACTGATACAAAATAACATATTATAATGTGTGCGTTGCGGTATGACAAATTGGTCATTTAGCGGATAATTTAGCTCGAGGAGCAAACACTGATTTTCAGTTATCCGAGAAAACAAGTGAAACGAGATGCGATACGACAAAACAAGTAATGTGTATTACTGTTTCAGTATTATTGTTTCTGTTCATCAGTTTAAATACTAGATTGAATTACAGATGATAAAGGATCGGGATTAAATCCTTTAGCAACCTCGTACTGAAAAGCATAGCGTAGTCGTACCCCACTAGATAGAAAGACGACCTGATATAGGCTCAAAACCAAAATCAAAATCTATTTATTCATTCAAATCACAAGAATCACTTTAAAACGTCAATCTTACTGCCTGTTCCTTCACGACCAAGCCAGGAAAATGATCCTTTTAGCGTACATAACAATAAAGAAAATAAATGACTCACAAGATCAGCCGCTATGGAAATTGGGCTTCTGGGGGTTATGTAGCCTATATTCTTAAGGCTGATGATTTATATATTCCCCAGGGTGATTCCGGTGGCCCTGCAGTGGCTTACGACCGTCTCCTCGGCATGGTGTCCTTTGGATACGGCTGCGCGACTCCTGGCTCCTACGGAGTTTACAGCAAAGTTGCCAAAATCAGGCCCTGGATTGAAGAGATGACTGGTCTGAAGCTTGATTAGTCCGCGTGGTTCTCGACCATAATCGTCCACACGGCTATAGTAAAAATAAGTTGAAAGTTTGTAAGCCGGTTTACATTTTGCAATTCTGTTTTCGTTCTTCTTCTGGTGTTTTAGGATTTTTTTCGAATCTATGTATTATGAGCAGTGATTGGAGTAGGTAGATTGATTTTATGTACTTGCATCATAAATCATGATGATAACAAAACATAGACATGCCTTTTTTCTCGGAAATTTCCGTTATTTACGGAATTAAATAAATATTAAACTAATGATTTAGTAACTACTATATTTGAAATTTAAATTAAGTTATAGTAAAAAGTTTTAAATTGATATATATTTGTCTGTCGAATAATAACATGAATGCTTGTTTTTTGTTTGCTCACTATGTGCTTACATAAAATTTATCCGATTGACTTGGAGAGCTTTGGTGAGCTTCTGCGTGCAAATTCGTGAAGATTCGTTTCCTACGAGAAAATATCCCGGAGGCATATCCATATAAACATATACGTTTGAGATCATTGGCCCTCAATCAATCCAGCTATTCCCACTTTACACCAAGCTCCACGTTAAATAAAAATCCCGGAATACCGGAGGGCGTGTCCATACTAACATGTACGTTTGAGGTCATTAACCCCAAATCAATCTACCTACTCCGAAAACTCAATAAGAGCATGGACGTTGAAAATTTTGCAAAATGACGAAAAGACAGTGTTGCATCTACTTCGCATATTGACGATATTCATTTTACAAATAGACACAAAACGTGTGGACATCATGTGGTTTAATTCCATAGCAAGACTTTGTACAAATACTCGTAGGATGGTGACCAACTTGAGATTGTTCGGTATTCAAATTCATTTTTATCATATAATATCTTTCATCATCATCATCGTTAGTCCTTCTCATCCCACTGCTGGGCATAGGCCTCTCTTCGTTGACACCATTCGCCTCTGTCCTGCGCTGTTTTAACCCACATACGACCTGTGATTTTTATAATGTCGTCGACCCATCTTGCCCGTGGAGGACCTGCGTTCCTGGTTCCGTCTCGGAGCCACCGCTCAGTCAGCACCTTGCTCCACCTGTCATCACCGCGCCTGGCCACATGTCCTGCCCAACTCCATTTGAGTCCCAATATACGCTTGCTAACGTCAATATTTGATATATTTGCTTGCTAATTTTTTCGTGTATTTAAAATTTCCCTTGGTACATATAGAATAAAGCGCCTTCGCACAATAGACCACTATTTTTTACGAGTTGTAGACTGGTGGTTACCACATGTGTTCGTGATGTTGTAAACAGTCAGTGATGGCGGTCACTTTTTCCTCAATAGTTAGAAACAATATTAAAGGGTATACAAAGTAGAGTATACTCATAAGTACGCCACCGTTTTTTGATTTGGTATTACCCTGTCCAGTTTATCTATAGGTTTAATTTTTAAAACTATCGTTATGAACACTATTTACAGTAAAAACGGGATATTTACCATGATTTGTGAGTTTTGAAGTATCCTGATGTTTTTTTTAACGTTTTGACGCAGTTGCATGAGCCATGATCACGGGATACTATTTTTACTTTTATTTTTTGTTTATTATTTTGGTACCTACTGTATTGATGGATATGCAATAAAGAGTGCATACTTATCTATCTGCCTATCTTTAGATCTACCTATCGATCATTAATCTAGGGTAAAGAGGGCATAGAAAAAACAGAAACAAATAAAAAACATATTAACATATCAAAATTGAAGTCCACAAAAGCTTTTAGGTGGCCGTGACTTCTGGCCATCAGTGGTCAAATATTGTGTAAAACTTGATGAATTAATGAATGAAATACTCTTTATTGCACACCAAACAAAAATACAGTAACAAAGGAAATAAACAATAAATAACGGTATAATGGGCGGTCTTATCGCTAAAAGCGATCAATTAAAGCGATTGATGTTAAAAACTAACTACAAATGTGACTTGAGTAGGCCAATATATGCAAGTAAATAAAATATTAGAACTATAAAACGTGTTTTATGTTTCTCACTTCTCATCTCAAGTCTACACCTAGCCATTATCATCATCAACCTATGCGTAGGAGAACGTAGGTCTCTCCTCAATGGCGCATTCTGACCATTGAGCGCAATACTCAGCTCTTCTCATCCAATCTTTGCCAGCTACAGCGCACAAATCGTCACTGCATCTAGCCGGAGGGCGTCTTACACTTGCCTAGACGTAGTCTCCACACTAGAACACGTTTACCCCAACGGTTTTCGGTTATCGGCAGATATGACTGGCCCACTGCCACTTCAGCTTGCTGACCACTTTAGCTATGTCGATCATTTTGGTTCTCTGTTGGATAACCTCGTTTCAAACACCTAGCCATGAGGCATGAAAATATAATGTGCGTGGTTTTGGTAAGAGGCCAACCCCGATTGTTTCTTGGTTGTAAATGTTACAAATTTACAATAATGTCATTTATATTAAAATAGGTTAAATTTAACGGAAAGAATTCAATGATAGCCGTTCTTACCCTGTTACAAAAATGTTTTTACAAATACAATTACGTAAAATGCCTTTTTAGGGTTCCGTACCCAAAGGGTAAAACGGGTAAAACTGTCCGTCTGTCACCAGGCTGTATCTCACGAACCGTGATAGATAGTTGAAATTTTCGCAGATAATGTATTTCTGTTGCCGCTATAACAACAAATATTAAAAACAATAAAATAAATATTTAAGAGGGCTCCCATACAAAAAACGTGATTCATGTGCTCGTTTTTGCTCGATATTGATAATGGCAACAGGTAGACGCTTGAAATGTTCACAGAATATTTAGTTATATATTCACTTTAAAAATAAATAATAAAATTAAAATAAAACCAATATTTAAGGGGGGCTCTCATACAACAGACTTGATTTTTTGCCGTTTTTATAGATAATGGTACGGAACCCTTCGTGCGCAAGTCCGACCCGCACTTGGCGGGTTTTATTTCAATCTCATATTGCGTGAAGCTGAAAATTGTACACATGGAAGTTGTAGTTTCAATTCTACTGATAAGGTTTATTATTGTTTTTGGGTGAGTACACTTATTTAAATTTTCCAATCCTGGGTACAAACCTTTGGTCCACGTGTTTTGGTAGGTATTAAATCGAATTATGTTCAGTTCCGTTAAAAATAATCTTTATTTCTTATTTAAAAATACAGTCACAATGAGAAAGAACTAGAAACTTAGTAACATTTTATGTCGCCTTAAATTAACATTACATATGTATAGGTAGGTACTTAAACAAATAAGTTTAGTTAAAGCATTTAAGTAGATGGTAGGTAGCTAGGTAGTTAGTGTTTAGGTAAAAGTTAGATTGTTATTAACTAGGAAGATATATAGGTATATAGTGTCCAAGTATGTTATCTGCAAGAAGAATTTAACTATTTAAACTAAGTTAATGGTTTGTCAAAGGGCAATGGAGCGCAGCATTCTCGGTTTTAAACGTGTCGACCAAATGCGTAACACCATGCTGCGCTCACTTACTGGCATTGCAGATATAGGGAAGAGATCGGCTGGACTTAAGTGGGACTGGGCGGGCCACGTTGCCGAATGCACTCAGAGAAACGGGGCCATATTGTAACACCATGGACGCCCGAAGACGGAAGGCGTTGTCGGGGTCGGCCGAGAAAGCGTTGGCGGGACGATTTCAACACCTTCCAAAGAGGATGGTGGGAGATATCGACGGATAGGGATGCTTGCGGGGACTTGGGGGAGACTTTTGCCCAGCAGTGGGGCGAGATAGGTTAGAGAAGAAAAAAAATAGATAGATAGATAGATAGATAATTCCTTTATTGCACACCATTTAAATACATTCATTTATAAGAAAATACACTCTTAAATAATAGGTACAATGGGCGGCCTTATCGCTAAAAGCGATCTCTTCCAGGCAATCTTTGGATGGACAGGATCTATGTGAACAAAATAAAGACGGCGGCGTAAATCCGATATAGTACCTACACGTATATTTATAAAAAATATAGATAATAAATATAAAATATAATGCATAATTATAATGTATAATATAATCATAAAATTACATAAATATTAATATAATAATAATTAAATAATAAAAATATTATGTTAAATGTTCATATTTTCTGAATTAACGCGCCAGTGTTAAATAATTCCACAATTTCATTTTATTCCAAAATTAGGTACCAATGTAATAAGTAACTATAACACCTCCTTATACCCGAATAGTATTTGATTCTTGAAGGCTTTTTAAACTATCTTCGATGACATTCTCCTGATTTAATTGAACAATCAGAGATAGGGATTGATGAGAATGATTTCGACTCTTTGAAAGAGAATGGTGTCAAATCAAAGAATAGAGATAGTTGGAAGGATTTGACGGAGACCTTTACCTATCAGCAAATTGAGCTAGTGGGGAGCGATCTACGCGTTGCTATCCAGTACGTGTTCTCCACTCGAGGATCTTTCTACCCCAACGGACGTCAGTTCTTCGAGCTATGTGCCCTGGCCTGATAAAGGTTGCTAAGAGTCGTTGGATGCATGCCGCATAAGATCGTTCACTCAGAGATCTGTGTGGGAGGCCTATGTTCAGCAGTGGAAGTCCTGCAGCTGCTATAATGATGATGGTATATATATTTAGGCTTGTTAAGAGCCTTTATGTATATTGCCTTTATAAATGATAAATAGATCACAGAATTAGCTAGATAAAAGGCACAGCAATGATGTACCTGGGAAACCTTTTTAGATTTCCTTAATCCACTTTATTTCCACTTTACTTTCTGCCCCCGTGTTGAAATTGTAACTACTTTTAATTAATCATCATCAATTTTATGTATGCTAATATTAAATGTGTGTTATTATCATTATTCTAGGTTTATACTTAGTATGTAGGTATGGTTTTTAATATTATATATTACTAGCTTCCGCACGCGGCTTCGCACGCGTGGTTTATCAATTAAACGTAGCCTGTGTTAATTCAGGTTATAATCTACATACATACCAAATTTCATTAAAATCCATTAATAAGTTTTTGCGTAAAAGAGTAACAAACATCCTCACATACATCCATACAAACTTTCGAGTTTATAATATTACTAGCTTCCGCCCGCGGCTTCATACGCGTGTTTTTGTCAATGAAAAATAGTTCATGTGTCAATCTAGGTCATAATCTATCGACATACTCATTTTCATTAAAATTCATTCAGTAGTTTTTGCGTGAAAGAGTAACAAATATTTATACAAACTTTAGTGTTTATAATATTAGTGGTATTATAGTGGGATATAGATACACTGTCGTCATGTGATCAATTATTATCCTGTTCATACAAAGGTTGTCTGGAATAGATCGCGTTTAGCGGTAAGACCGCCCATTATATGTACTAAATATATTTGTAAAAATTATGTTCTATATTTTATTTTGATGTACAATAAAGAGTTATATTAAATTTTATTTTTCTTTAGACTTGTAGGTGGGAAAAACATCAGCATACTTCAAGCCCCTTTTCATGGAAACTATGCTGATATCTGTGGAGCCGTTATCATCCACGCGAGATGGGCTTTGACCACTGCTCATTGTGGGTATGAAACTAACAGAATCAGACTGGTTTTCAACAGAGGTAAAAGCTTACCAAGAAATTTGAGAGTTAATATTGTCTACTGGTCCTTTGGCATTGCCGAAGTGGGAGACAAAACCGCGAAGCTCAAGTGAGATCGGGCCAATCATGTAAGTCGAAATCTTCCAGAGAAATGGGCCAACATCGTAACACCCTGTATACCGCAGGATGGACAGCAACGTCGGGGTCGGCCGCGAAAGCGTTGGCGCGACGACATCAATGGATTCGAGAAGGAATTGTGGGAATCTGCCAAAGGAAGGCCAATCACGATAGGTGGATGGAGTTGGAGAAGGGCTTTTTCCAGCAGTGGGAAAATGTAGGCTAGTTAAAAAAAATAAACAAGTGAAAGGATCTCAGCATTAAAATGTTTTTTTAAGTGACGGGAGTTTTAAAATTTTGTAAGAATTCTCTTGTTAGAGATATTTTACTAATGTTAATGAACTGTAACATTTCAGTGCTGATGGAACATTCATTCGAGTTGGCAGCAACAACCGACTTACAGGCACCAAGGTTCAAATACTAAGACACATTGTACACCCTAAATATATCGGACGGGGTAAGTGTATCTTCTTAAGGCGAGTTCCTATATCCGTCAGTAATTGACTACGACTCGTATCTCCTTGAAAAAGTGTCAAACGTCAAACTTTTCACACGTTTTCAAGGTTATACCAGTCGTAGCTGGTTAACGACGAATATAAGAAACCGCCATTAATGACCCGCATTTAGAAACTCGAATCGAAAACTTATAGCTGAGCCACATTTTTAAGATTTGGCAAATGTTCGGTGTGTGTCTTTCGTGTGACGAATGATACAGATAGAGTCATACAACACTAATTCTTGGAATGAAACAGCACTAGTGTAAATGGTAAGTACCTATATGGATTACTTACAGAGTTTAAAGAATTATAAAATAAATTTAGATTAACTTATCCCTCAGAGTATGCCGGGAGGTATTTCTCAGTAATTGTAAAGAATATGAACGAATACTTGAAATCAAAACCAAATTCATACAACATTATATATTCAATCTCAATAAAATAAAATCCGAGTAGGTACCTATACCTTCGCTTTCTTCAAATGCAATGCAATGCAAGTTTTGCTTAATTATTTTGTGTCAATCATAATAAAATTAACAGTGTTCTAAAATGACTGTATATGCAAAATAAAGTAATAATAATAAATAAATAAATTGTAAAAATATAACACGTAGTTATATTTCAATAGATTAGTTTTACTTATTTCATTATTATAGATTATCAGTATCATAGATTAGAGCAATTACTTAATCATTTAAAAATAATCTGTAAGGATCATTGGCGGAACACAAATCACTGCCACTGCCAAAAAAAGCAATCACTAGGTTAAGGTGTCGTTGCTCTAAAAAAATAAGTGTCAAACTCTAAAGTACCGTGCCGTTATTGGTTGATCGGAGTTTCCCGTCTGATAGATACTAGTATCCTCTTACTAGTCCGTGAGTAAAACTTTTAGCACTACTAGCTGTTGCCCGCGACTTCGTACACGTTACACTAATAAATAAGTAGATAACCTAGAAATAAAGCTAAACTCGCTGTTGCAACTTGACACCCCATTTTTATCGCACAGCACCTGATTTATGGGATAAAAAATAGCCTATGCGGTAATCCAGGTTGTAATCTACGTACATACTAAATTTCATCAAAATTGGCTCCGCCCTTACGACGTGATTGAGTAACAAACAAACAAATAAATACACAAACATCCAAATCTACGTACATACTAAATTTCATCAAAATTGGCTCCGCCCTTACGACGTGATTGAGTAACAAACAAACAAATAAATACACAAACATCCAAACTTTCGTATTTATAATATAAGTATGATACTTGCGCCGTTATTACAAGCCCGATTTCATTGTCATTTTTCTCGTGATAACTTTGAACGAACGTCTACAAAAGAAGTCGAAGAAATAAACGTTAAGTAATGCCAAAATTATTATGATATCCGACGCTATTCCAATGTTGTATCATTGGGTTCAATGTCGTAGAGTTGCGATCGTTTTAACCATTTGAGAACCAAACAAAATCGATTACTACAAAATCGAAACATTTAGTAAACTTGAGATTGTAGCGATCATTTTTAACCACTTCGGAACCAAACAAAATCGATTATTATAAAAAATCGAAACATTTACTAAATTATGGTTACTAAACTATATTAACTAAACTATACAAACCTATACTACTAGAGTGTCAGTCGCAATCCCCTTAAAATATAATTATTAAAAAAACAGATTTATTTTTTTAAATAATTCATACATAAAAATCGATTATAGATGTTGATGCACCCACAATGATGGGTTTGTATTATTATTTTATCGGTGCAATAAATAATTTTCTAATCGAATATACCTAACATCATCGTCAATATTTTGTTGAATGAAAAACGATACAAATGTATATATAGCCAAGTTAGTTCGATATTGATTAAACCTAAGTTAAACTAATCGATAACAAACTCTTAGTACAATTAATCAAAATGTCTCAAGAATCGGTTTTTCTAGCAAACGATTTTTTTCTCCTTTTACTCTAGTTCCCCTCTCTACTCTCTATATTTTGACAACGTCAAATCGGGCATCTTAGAACGGCTATAGTATACTTACCTGGGTCCGTAGCCAAATTACATTCGCCACGAATCTATTCGATTTCTACATACATTTGTTGTCGCTGAATGACGTAGTATTTCTATAGCATGTGTCAAATCCCATACATTTTCGGACGTGTCGACTAGCGTCATCGCTAATCGACTGTAACTTGGCTAAGCCCTCTGTTGTTTATTCTTTAGGCCAGTTTGACTATGACATCCAACTTCTCAAGTTCTACAAGGACTTGAGATTTGGGAGACGCTTGAGGAGTGTTGCCATCTGTGAGGAGAGCTGTGAAGGGGAGTTGCTGGTCTTTGGGTGGGGATATCAAAGAGAAAAAGTAAGTATTATTTCAATTATTATAAAAATGCTTCGCACGCCTGGTTTGTCAATGAAGGTAGCATATGACAATCCAGGCCAAATTTCACCAAAAGTGGTCTAGCCGTTTAGTCGTGAACGTGACTAACAGACAGAGTTAATTTATAACATTCGCGTACCATTGTCACAAAATCCTGACTACCTACAGGACTTTAAAACTCTCGAGTAGCAGAGTAATAACAACACACAACGTCGTCCATGACCATATGAACTTCTAGCAGCGGGAATCAAACATATACTTCTCGAGTGTCAGCCGCAATCCCCTAAAAATATAGTTATTATAAATACGGGATTTATCACGTACCTTTTTTCTAATTGTAATAATTCTAATCTAAAATAAAAAATGCATGTTCATATCTCAATCTGGTCAAGGGTCCTGCCCACTTGAACCCCAGTATTCGCTTGCTGACGTTTTAGTTTGTGTTTTTCAGGGTGACTACATTACTAACCTACAAATGATTAAAGTACAAAGCATTCCTATAGAAGAATGCCTAGAGATCCCAAAACTATTGCACAATGAAATCGAACTGACTTCTAGAATGTTCTGCGCGAAAGGAGTTGGACAAGACGCTTGTCAGGTAAGAGTCCACTTCTGAGCACAGCTCTGCGCAAACGAGCCACCTGCCCGCCACAGATACAGCGGCTATGGCTCGCCTGCTGCACGTCACAGACACTGCTGTAGCGGGTAGCTGCCACTGGCCACGTGTGCAGCTAATCCAAACAAAATGTTTAAAAAAGCATGTGAACTGCTTGTTGCTGGCCACTGGTGGCTGTGACCGGTGGCTCCTTTACGCAGAGCTTTTTTCTTGGTACATCAGATTCTTTTACATTTTCCACGTGTACGCACGCTTGTCACTCGTCTTGTTTGCAAATAGCGAGCGCGAATATCTTTGACCAGTGTTTGGCACAGAAACGTGGTCTCTCTATGGGTCTCATAAGAAGGCTAAAACAGCTGCCATGAAGGTGGGCATCCTCAACAGGGTCAGAAGATACTTCACACCGCGACAGTTTCTTAGTCTTTGTAAAGCACAAGTCCGGTCTGGTATGGAGTACTGCTGCCACCTTTGGGATGGTACGACCAAATACCAGCTCGCTACCATAAACTCGATAGAATGTAAAGCTTTTAGGCTTATAGGTGAGCAATAGATGACGGAGACTAAGAACCAAAGTCTCGAACACCGCCGTAAAGTTGCAAGCCTATCGATATTTTAAAGAATTCATTTTGTAGAATGTACGATATGATCCCGCCATCGCCCTTCCATAAAAGGACAAGCAGTCGCACGGCTCAGTATCATCCGTACCTAGTATATGTACCACCCATTCGCACGCACCGTTTTGGTTCTACGTTCTTGATGCGTACAGCTAAGGTATGGAACACTTTACCGTCGTCTGTTTTTCCTTTATAATAGAATCCGGACCTCTTTAGAGTCAGACTGAATAGGTTTCTTCTAGATCTTCGTGCTTCATCTTAGACCACATATTCACTTACTATTAGGTGAGATTGTGGTCAAACGAAGATCTATCCAGTTAAAAAAGAAAAAAAAAATCTCAAAGTCACTCAGCGTGTTATGCACTCATGTACTCAGCGTGCAGGGGTATGCTTAGTATTCCTGGACCTTGGATCAAAGTCACTGACATAACCAAAAGGATTATTAAGCTAAAAAGGCAGTGGGCAGGGCACATAGCTTGACAAACTCACAGGCGCCGTTGGGGCAGAATGGTACTCGAGTGGAGAACACGCTCTAGAAACGCAGTGTAGGACGGATCACTAGATAAATAGACGATCGGATATAGGTTGCTGGGAGCCGTTGGGAGCGGGCCGCACAAGATCGGTCACTCCAGAAATTTATGGGGAAGGCATATGTTCAGCTGTGAGCTGATTTGATGATAATGTGAAGAGTCTCAAAGAAAATCGGTATTTTGTTGGCAACAAAAATCAAAGGCTTATCTATGTTATATTTTAGATGTTTTTCTCTCGCCAACTGCTCAAGGTTTGCTGGAAGAAAACTATTATTAGGGTTAAGCTCGCCTTTGTCACATGTCCATTTTGTAAGCTGTTTTTGTCTGAAAATTTATTTGTGTACAATAAAGAATAAAGAATGAAGTTTAAAGTTATGACCCTCGCAAATAAAATGATGTTGGTAATTTTCAGGGTGACAGTGGAGGAGCAGCTATAACATCATCATCGGGACTTCTTGTTGGCCTGTCATCGTTCGGTTACGGCTGTGGTCGGGACCTGCCTGGAGTCTACACTAGTGTGTCACTATCATCAGGCCATGCAGGGTCCAGGATACGATCATGGATTAAAAAACACGCAGGTGTTTAGATCTGAATGCAAAACGATTCTGAAATCTTCGAAGATGCTCTATATAATGATGTTTTTCTATATTACATTATAAGTACGTATTAAAAAAAAGATATATGTATAAAGTATTCTATCAGTTATATGGTTTCCACAGTACAAGCTCCGCTTAGTTTGGGGCTAGATAGAGTGCCCTGTGAAATGTCCAGCAAAATTTATTTATTTATCTCTATATTATATACATGTATTTTACCTAGTACCCCTTATTGCGTGAGGGGTTAAAAACTGACCTGTTAAATAGCTTTTTATTTAAATAAACCGCGTCCGAATCAGTGCATCCATTTAGGAAATAGTATAACACAGACAGGCACATATGCAGTCACACCCACACAGACAGACATAAGCGCCAAACTGATAACACCTCTTTGTTTGCGACAAGGGTTAAATATATTAATTACAAGAAATAATATTGACTTATTTCTTTAAAGAAATAGTTGAATGATCTCAAGACCGTTGCAAACGATCTATAGATAGCTCAACTGCTCCAATTCACTACCAGGCGGAAGTTTAAACTATAGTCAGACATAAACATATGTAGGCGACCACCGTGGAGTAGTCGGCGAATAACCGGCCGAGACGACCAATTTTTTGGTGTTTTTTGGTTTTCAGTTTTTTGGTAGTTTAGATTATAGATATAGACTACTTTATACCCGACTGCGTAAACGGAGGGTTTTTATTGAAAAACTTCGCTGGCGAAGCCGCGGGCGGAAGCTTGTAAAAAAATACAAAATAAATATGTACGTATTCTATCAATTATCTGATTCCCATAAAAGCTTCGCTGAGTTTGGGGCTAGATAGCATCGTTTGAAATGTTCAACATTATTTATTCATTTATATAAAAATTTACAAGCTATAAATTAAAATTCGCAACTAACGAACTAAAATATATTTCCTATCGAAAAACCCTGTCCAAAAAATCCAACAACAGAAACCGTCCGTTTCCAAATTGGAAAAATATCCAAATACATTTTCACATTTTTCAACTATCCCCCCTATATACCTCCCCATAACACCCCAGTATATAATATATTCTGTTAATGTAATTACGTGCGTTCAATTTTGTATAAGGAACACTAGTGTGAGTGCGCGGGTTTGTATGTGTGTCTTATTTTATCCAGCAACGCTGTTTGCTGTATATTGACGTGGGGGGCCCCATTCTCCTATAACCCCATTACCCCCCATGTGGGGTCATGATGATGATTCGAGTCTGCACGGCTGCGTGAGGGAGATGGAAGATGAACTGTATCTAGCTATATGGTGGAGGTACTCTTGATGATCGCTAGTTATTCCGGCCGGAAGTGGTTGCAGTAATATTTAATATCGTCAATGATTTTTGATGACTTAAAAATCTTTTGCCTGCTTTTATGGTCTGAATTGACAGTTCAATATAATTATTTGAAAATAATCTATAATTAGTTTCTTGAAAACACTCCATTTCTTTACGAGTTTCCAGATTTGTAAATCAAACTACCTCAAAATCATTGAATTGAGTGAATGAATGACTGATCTGATGAAGCGATTTCTTCCAGAAAACATTTGGACAACTTTTGGAGGACTGTCTTTGAAACTATAAAAAACTGCTAAGGTTACTGAGAGCCGTTGTGTGCATGCTGGACAGGATCGGTCGCTTTGGAATTCTATGAAGGTGGCGTATTTTCAGCAGGGACTATGGCTTCGATGATAATGATGAATGATTATACTACCGCTCGCATAGATGGTGAGCTGTATACTTTTGATTATGTTAAGTTCCTAAAAAAATAGCGGGTGAAGACTCGTTGGATAAAGCGCAACATAGAGACTAAGGGACTTTTTTCTTACTTTCTGTCACTACCATATAATCTACACTACATTAAGGTTAGCTGGAAGAAAATGCTAATTAGCATTGAGTTCACCAACGTATTATGTTATTAGTGCAACAAAGAACTTTCTAATCTAATCTAAATGGAGACAGTTGGAAGAGGCCTGTACCCAAAATGGGGCCTGACTTAAAAAAATTGTATATGTATGTGTTTTTGATATATTAAAATGAATAAGTCATGAAAATAAAGGCTATATTAATTAAAAATAGTAATGTGAAGTTCCTGAGAAAATAGTGCTAGCAAAGTTGCGTGTGCTCTCAATGCTTGTAAATAAAAGTTCGCCTCAACAGTACAGAATGGATTGAAATTTCGTTAACTCTATAATGCCGACTCTTGCAACGATGCCTAAACGTATATAATGGCTAAATAGTTAAGGAGCTGTCAAATCATAAAAATATGTCAAATTTAAACATGTTTAGTCACTAAACACGTTGAGGGATCGTTGTTTCCTATAATTGTTAGATTAAGAATTCTGAGAAGAGGAGTAGACTAAAAAATGTTTTTTTCTGTAAAACTTAACCTCAATGACATTTTGACCAAAAAATTTGTAAATAGCTTCACCAATAAACACCAAAAACTGCCGTAAGCCCAGTAAGTCCCGCCATTCAATATATTAATTTCCAATAATTTTTACACTGTTTTCGCATCAGTCCGTAACGGTACGGTCAGCAGAAACGGAATTATAAATCGGATGCGTAATTAAATACGCAATTACGATATTAAGTGGTTTACGAACATAATGGAGAAGAAGAATAATGGAAAAAAATTAAACTATGGTTGGTGCTAACTGTGTGTCAAGAGATATCTTCTGGTTGTTTTACGGTAAATAAATACAAATAAAACAGGTTATTAATTACAGAAACTAATGAAAAGTTACGGAAACTGAGCCCGTTTTGCACAACGTATGATAAGACAACTCTCTAAATCATATTTAGCCATTAAATACATTTAGGCATCGTTGTGCAAGTCGCTCTAGTAACTAACGCTATTTTCTGCGTTAGTTTACTTCGTGATTTATTTCAATCATATTATTAATACGAGATTTATCACGTACCGTTTTATTGATGTTTCAACCGAGAATTTTTATGTTCAATTCGTGAATCTTCATCAGGGTGAGTGCGATCGATCATTGTCGGTTGAAACACCGATAAAACGGTACGTGTTAAATCCCGTATTTATAATAATGTGTTAGTTTACTATTTGCAGATTTCCAAAGGGGCTTGCTTTCAAAATCTAGTAGATAATTAATATTCTCGATGATATATTATGAAGTGAGGGTGTGTGCGTTTGTGTGTGTGTATTTTTGTGTGAGTAAGTATTTGGTATTTATCTTGTTAAATGTAATTTCAATTAATAAAATAAATAGTGCATTTGATTTGATTTTTTTCATCATTTTTAGTATGGTAGTATTCAGTCAGATGTTATTGCTAATAATGACTACATAAGTAGGTACCCACTCGGTTTACAAATACTCCATTCTATCTGTGTTCTAGCTTTTTCCACAAACCATTTCCTCTCTCTCAAATTATCAAAACACCCACACGATGACATCACAAATGCACAATCGTTTCTACTTTCAACTGCAATCAACTGTCATAGTAATCTCACTTCACTGTCACTTTAATATTTAAACACCTTTTATGCCAACGGTACTGCAGTTAATAATGACGTATAGAATTTTGCGAACACCCTTTATCCTGGATTACTCGCGAGCGTTGAATATGACGCACCATGTATACTGCAGTTTTGGAAAAAGATTTACATGTCACGTTTGTATGGGTATTTATTTTGACAGGTTTAAAACATGGAATTGCTTTTTCTGGGAGCCTCCCCCCTAAATTGTGGAAGGGTTATAGTTAGAGGCGAGTGTACACATATTTTGATATTTGAGTGTGAAGAACGCGTGTGGTACCTTTTCTTGTTCTTTTGTACCTCTGAGACGGCAAATACCTCAGATGACCTCCGTGGCGCAGTGGGCGAATAGCCAACTGAGACACAGTAGCGGGTTCGATTAACACCGTGGAACAAATATTTGCACGACCTACAGATATGATTTGTTCCGGGTTGTTTTTCTATACATTATAAGAATGTATTTAAAAAAAGTATATAAGTATTCCATCAGTTATCTCGTTCCAATAGTACAAGCTCTGCTTAGTTTGGGGCTAGAAAGCGCTGTGTTAAATGTCCAGAACTAATATCTGTAGACATATATTTGTACTGAATTTAGGTATTTCGATTCCTGCAGCGAGAATCGAACCCGTTACCTCCAACGTCTCAGCCGCTTATTCGCCTACTGCACCAAAGAGGTAGTCTTTGATGGATGAAAAGAGTACTTCACTGTCTTAGGACCACATGGCCTTGAAGTTTTGGTTCAAGATGTATTCCTTCACTATATAAGAGTATAATTTCTAAGAAAACTAAACCTTGTTCTAATGACTTTAGAGTCCCTTTAGATCCAACCACTTTACTAGCTCACAGACTCAAGCTCCAAGGAAAGACCTAGATTTTTACCTACAGTTATATAGGCTCGATAGTTAACTACCTACTTATATATTTGCGAAATGCTTTTGGTACCGGAAAACACTATGATATAAGTAGATAGGTATTGTTCCACCCCCTTCCAATGGGTAGGTGCACCGATTCATTACGTATGCGAAACCAGAAACAATTCATTATAATATACACGAGCCATTGAAATTAATATCATCTAAATAGTTTATTCTAGCTTATACACACACTCACACATAGTGCTTAGAATCTAGTAGAGCCGCCTACCACGAAGAGTTTTAATATAAACTCGTGAAATCATTATTTGATGATTTCGAGGTGTACGCGAGTCATTGGGGTGGGTAGGTCGGGGGGGGTGGGGTCACCTCATCCCCTGTCCAGGGTGGTCTCACTGCAGCGCCGATGCAAACCCTAGCAGCATCAGTGTGGCCGGCGAGGCTCCTGCCGACGCGTGTTTTCCATCTACGCACCGCGCAAAAAAATTACCTACCGCGCAAAAAAACAAAAGACAATTCGAAAAAAGAACAGTTTCAAAGTTCAAAAAAAAATCAAACGGCCTAAATTTCAAAAACGAATTCTATAAACCAATTATTTGGTTCGAAATTCAAAATTTGCGCGCATGCGTATTTAGCGCTCCCGCCCGCCGTCACATTCAAGGATAGTTTTATGCAATAGACAGCAATTCATTTTTCTTCACAATATAATCAATAGTTTTTAAGTGATTTATAACTAATAGTATTCAGCAACACTTGAACTCTCACAATAGACTAATAACAACCGGATTAATTTTTACAAACTGTAAACTAGTGTTAAGGCAACTGAAGGAAGTTCAACTCGGATCTATCGTAAAAGGGCTACTATAACATCAACGATCATCCGGGAGGAGCAACCTAAAAAAATAAAGAAGAAAAGGAGATTCATGGGAATACCACTCAGAATACCATGGAATCGTAGATGCAACCACCAATAAGTTAGATGCGCGAGAAGAAGAAACACAGCAAGATTTCATAGCAAAAGGGAATCTAGCAAACAATAAATAAAAGCATCGCCATTTGACGATAAAGAAACACGTTTTTTCGCAATAGAACAAGTTTTATGTTTATATCAACCGTTATTATCGAAACCAATAGAAAGGAGATTTTACACATTTGATTTCTTTAAGTACATTTAAACAAAACTGGTTATTTTTGGAACTTTTCAATTTGATTTAATTTGAGTTTTATATACAGACTCTCTATATATTTAGTGAAAAGTAATTTAGTGAAGACTCTGGACTACAAGTTAAGGCTAAGTGATATTGGAGACTTTTGGCAGATAAGTGATTTCGGGACAAATTTCGACCAATTTTCATCAACCGTTCCTGATTGTATGGGAGGTGAAAATAAATTAAGAAAATAAACAAATTGTGCCTTAAATTGGCCTTAAATTATTATAAAAAGGTCAGCCAAAAAAATTACAAAAAATACTAAATTTACCATATATTATCTACCTGTTGAAACGACTTCTACATTTGTTTGATAGTACAAAATTAAAATAAAAATTAATATTAAGACTTAGTTAATTGTTTCCGTTATTTCTATACCTATAACATTTTATATGAGTATGTATATATTTTAACGGGCTATAAAAGGACTAGTCATACAATAAAAAAGACAATACTTGAAGAAGAGAAGAAGATAGAGACAGGGAATAAAATAGAAGAAAGAAGAAGCGAGGAAATAATCGAAGACAACAATCAGCACTTTATAGACATTTTACAAAGCAAACTGACGAGAAGGTCATCAAACACAATACAGGTAAGATTTTAACATGTTATTATAAGTATAGTATTCACATTCTCATGTAACCAAAAAACTCAATTTGTAAATCACAAGATGATTTCATAACACCTATGAAATTTTCACATGGGAGTGAAAAAGATTGGAAATGCAAAAAAAATGACGCAGTTGCCTCCACGATGCGTTAAAAGCGTAATTTCGACATGGCGTGGCGTCATTATCGCCACCAAATGGATATATCTATTTGTCTCTCTCGCACTTACTAAAATCATCCAGGCGTCGCGCGAAACGAATTCAGGATTCAATTTCGGACGCGGAGGGTATTAAATAACGTCTGTCTCATGATTTTCAGTTTTAAAATGTATCTAATCTTGATCTTGAGGTTTTCTAAGATCATTAGCTTTAGAATCATCTCCAACAGCGTCTTTATTTTCTCCGTCTAAGATATCATCTTCGATTTTTTTCTCGAGAAATATTTCTAAGTCAACAACAACATAACATGTAGTATCCAATGCCAAGAATGGAGTAGAAACATTTGCCTCTAACTTTCGTTTTCGCCAAGTCAAGTTCAGGTTTTGCCGATGACTCCGAAGAGTTCCACTGCGCATGCCCAAGTCATCACAGTCATTGCCCAGCCGAATTATTGATCTCCGCCATGCTGGAAAACTGCGGGGTGGAGGGGGGCGTCATTTACCAACGTGATAGTTTTCACAACGCTCAATTACGTAGGGTGGGGAGGTGGGTGAAAAAATGTATATACATCAAAATGGCGGATTCTGCTGGATTTCGTATTAAAATCTATCGGTTACGCCTCCCACGCCGAATTTATTACGGGAGGCAATATCGATGATATAATTAAATATAGTCCTTTTCATGAACGAAATTAAGCTTTTTGGCATGGCAGCTTTACATGACTACTTTCTGTAACGGTTTTTGGGATTTAAATTTGTAAAGGGACCTAGATGAGATCGGCACTTGATTAAAAATGAATGTTGCATAACAACATCCTCATTTTGTCCGTTCAAGGATTATCTTAAACCATGAAATTAGAAATGATGAGATTCTCAAGACAGGTTTATATCTTAGGACGCTAAATACAAGACTACACCGAAATGCAACTATTTAAGATTATATTTTGAATGGAGGTACCAAGTCTGGCTCAAATGTTTAAATCCAGGCAGCTCTATCGGTTCATAATACTTCGATTGAGATTTTTTTTTTTAAATCTATGGGGCAAAAAGACATGAATTAGTATAATTCGTAGCTCAATTGAAACTATGGTGATGTGATGTAAGTCTAAATAGGTAACATAAAGGAAAATATTCCATTAAAATTATCAGTCTTCTTCTTAGTCTTCCTGCCCTTTTCCCACATTACGCGAGGCGGCACAACATGTATTCCTCCTCCACATCTCTCTATCAGCCGTCATCTCCGTTGTCACTTCTTCCTACTCATATCATCCTTCATACAGTCCATCCATCTTCTTCGGCCTTCCTCTACTTCTATATCCATCTACAGTCATATCTAAAACTCTTTTAGTCACATGATTTTCTTCCTTACGCATGACATGCCCATACCACGCCATAAGAGCCTAGCGTTAGGTTAGGTTAGTCTCTTACTCCTCAATTTTTTAATCACTGGCGCTACTTTCAAACTTCCTCTAATATACTCATTCCTTCTCTTATCCATTCTCGTTACACCACACATCCATCTCAACATTTGCATTTCTCCCACGTGCACTCTTCTTTCATCCGTCCCATTCGTGGCGCAACACTCAGAACCATACATTACGAGAGGTCTTATGATCGTCTTGTAAGTTTTCCCCTTAAGTTTAAGGGGCATTTGAGGATCGCATGTTGTTCCTGTAACCTGTCGCCATTTCATCCATCCTACATTTGTTCTATTTTTAACGTCCCAGTTGATTTCGTCCTTATTTTGGATCATACTGGTTAAATATTATTTCAAAATTTAAATTAACTTGCCTTGTTTCTAATTCGATTTTATTTCAATATTAAAAATCCTCATATATTTAACATATAACGTGCTCTTTGTATGGAACGGTAGATTTTCAACATCAATATTGAATTAAAATAAAAACCTAACCTTCGACGCAAAAAGAGGGGTGTAATAAGCTTGACACCTCTGTCTGTCTGTCTGTCTGTCTGTCTGTGGCATCGTAGTTCCGAAACAGATGGATCGATTCGGATGCGGTTAGTCTTAATAGAAAGACGTTAAATTGTTGAATCTTGGCTATGCCAGGTTTTAACCCCCAACGCAAAAAGAGGGGTTCGGGAAGCTTTTAAATTTAAATTTAAAGTTGTTTAACATAAATCATCAATCATATATTATATTGATTATTTATCGGCTCATATATTGAGTCGAAAGCCCAGCTGGCTGCTAAGAAGCTTGGAATACTTGCAAAGGTGAGGCAATACTTCACACCGGGACAGTTGCTCAACTTATACCAAGCACAAGTCCGATCATGTCTGTTGTCACCTCTGGGACGGACCAGCGAAGTACCAGCTAGAGGCTCTAGATTAAATTGAGAGAAGAGCCAAGAAGCTCATTTGCAATGACGAGTTAGCAAATGCAAGGCTCCGCAGCCTCGAGCATCGTCGAAAGGTTGCAAGCCTCTCGGTTTTTTATCGGATACATTTCCGAGAGTGTGCTGCGGAGCTTTTCAAACTGATCCCACCATCCCCATTCTATGATCGGACAATCACATCATACGCACAAAGCGGTACTCTTCCACCTTTATTATGCGCACCGCCAAGGAGTGGAACGCCTTGCCTGAGTCTGTGTTTCCTGATAACTACAACCTAGGGATCTTCAAGTCACAAGTGAATAGGTTTCTTCTAGGCAAGCGTGTACCATCGTAGACTGCATCATCGCTTACCATCAGGCGAGATAGTGGTCAAACGCTAGCCTATAATTTATAAAAAATATATATATATAAATGCCGCGTGTCATTATATCAATCAATGTGTCCTGCCTATTCTTACTTACGATTCCGAGACATGGCCGTTCACAAAAGAATACATGTATAATTTTAATTTAGTTTATTTTTTAGAATAAGGATCATTGTGCCTGCAATAAAGAATTTAATTAATATTATTTATAAGATCAGAGTAGCTCAACGGGCCGTATGGTCTTGAACCACATACCCAATGTCGAAATCCGTCGACACAAAGCTTGTGCTTGTGATCGCACGGCTGAAGTGGAGATGGCCTGGACACTTGGCTACGAGGGATGACGGGCGTTGGACGAAGGCGAATACAGAGTGGTGGCCAAGGGATGCTCGTAGACCAAGAAGCAGACGTAGCTGATAAACGTAGCTCGTCAATGGATGAGACTCACAAGGGACCGGAAATAATAGCGTAATAAAGAGAAGGCCTATACCCAACAGTGGGTGCAGACGGGCTGAGATGATGAATCATATAAAAAGTTGAACAGCTTCACTATCAATACATAGATGATTAAAGTTTTTTAACAACGCGCAAAGTTATTTATCTTGAAATCACATTATGGACGACCGTAATGATGGATCGCAAAAAGTACTGGTTATTTTCATTGAATGGGTCTATCATTAACTTGTAAACAACTTAAGAACGCTATGATTGAATTGCTCAACAATTCTAATAGTTTTAATAGGAAATCTTTCGTGATTTGTTTTAATCTTATGAACATACGTGAATAGAAAAGGTTGTACCCATTTTTAAGTTAACTCCGTGCACGTGTTCAAATTCAAATTCGTTTATTCACACTTAAATATAACTTTTCAAAATAATCTAATACAAAATATTATTAGAATTATATTTATAGATTCATTTTCGAACTTACATATTTTAGGTACATATTAAAAATACAACCCGTGACCACGCCTGTTGCAACACAGCCGAAACGTCGGGATAACAAATAAAAAAGGTACATACGCGATAAATACCCGTTTTATTCTTTATTACACACAAGAAAATACATTTAATAAATACAGAAATAAAGGTAATGTACAAAAGCGAGCTTAACCCTAAGAAGAGTTTTTCTTAAAGCAAACCTTTGAAGCTAGAGAGTGAGATGATTTTAAAGGTAGGTGAGTGTACAAAAACATAAATAAATATATGTACCCAAGACTCATATGAACTATACTTAAAGTATGTTATAATATTATAATTATAATAAATAAATTATATGAAATAATAATATATACCTATGATAATATAAAATTACAGAGAAAGATAGTGCTCTTTAACTTTCCGTTTGGTATTGTTGAGTGATGGGCTAGCGCGAACATCATGAGGAAGGGCATTCCAAATTTTTACCGCATAAACAGTGAAGGAGCCACCATAGCGGCTAGAAGTGAGTTGAGTTTTAATCAATAATTATGTTAAAAATAATAAATTAAATTTATTAAGGTACACAAAAATAAACAGCATATATACAAATACAATGGGGACTTAAAATAACTAATTTAACATAGGTATACATAATTATATACTCTCACAATAACTGAGGCTCGATCGTCTTCCAGTCTTTCAATGTATGTGCCTTGTTACGGTCATCCTTTGTGCAGGTCGAAGGGTACAAAGGACAGTTAAGCAGGTGAGGCATGGTCTAAATGAGGTGCCCACAATCACAACTGGTTAGTGTAGTCTCTCATTCCCATCCTACAGAGGTTAATAATAATAATAAATAAATATTGCTGGACATTTCACACATCGCTATCTAGCCCCAAACTAAGCAGAGCTTGTATTATGGGAACCAGATAACTGATAGACTACTTATATACATTTTTTTTGTAAATACATACATACTTATAATATAATATATAGAAAAACACCCAGACACGGAACAAATATCTGTAGATCATGCAAACATTTGTTCCGTGGCGGGAATCGAACCCGCTACCTCCTGCGTCTCAGCCGGCTATACGCCCACTGCGCCAAGGAGGTTGTCAAAAAAAAAAGTCGACAGGTTTTTCCTACCGCTCAACCTGAGTCGGTTGATGGGTTTCCAGATCATTTTATTAAGTAATAATGTTTAATGGGTACCTCTTTTTAAACATTTAGAGAACGGAAGAGTGTGAGATTTGGCTAAAGCTATATTAAAGCTACTAAAAAAATTTGAATTACGGTTGAACTTCCACCACTGCGTGGCCACTACAGGATTTATCACGTACCGTTTTATCGGTGTTACGACCGACAATTTGACTGACTATAACTGGAAATCTCTGGAGAAGGTCTACCTATAACTAGCAGTGTACGTCCTATAGCGGTGTGATGATGAGCAACTACAACTTAGGAGTCCATAAGTTGTGAGTGAACAGGTTTCTGTTATGATGCGAGACTGATTTCATCAGGCGAGATTGTGGCCAAAACAATTTTCAAAATGTTATGGTAGGTGGTTGGCGGCAGAAATGTTAAGGTACTTCCCCGGGCAAGTATTTTCATACACAATTCTACTACTGTCAGGTCCCTATTTTCAGCATAACAAGCTCAAAGTATTTTTTTTTGCTGGACATTTCACACAACGCTATCTAGCCACAAACTAAGCAGCTACTTACATACTCTTTTTTGTAAATACATACTTATCTATATACGAGTATATCTAATTCTACTGTACGTGTGTATGTCACTGAACTCCTCCTAAACGGCTGGACCGATTTGAATGATTTTTTTTGTATGTGTTTGTGTGGGTCCCTGGATGGTTTAGATTCACAACTGGACCCGGTAAGTGGCGCTGTTGTCGAGATCCAGAAAATTGCAGACGAAGTCGCGGGCATACAACTAGTAAAATATAGAAAACCATCCAGACCCGGAACAAACCTCTGTAGATTATGCAAACATTTGTTTCCGCGGCGGGAATCGAGCCCCGCGTCTCAGCCGGCTATTCGCCCACTGCGCCATGAAAATCTAGTTTTAAAACGTAGAATAAAAAAAAATACTATTAAGCTGACAAATATAAACCATCTTTTTCAAGTCAGTAAGAAAGCCTACAAAATCCAGGAAGAGTCGGCATCACAAAAGCCTCTAAAACAATATTTGCGAACACACACGAGTAGCGTTCGCGCGTTTTGCGTGTGCGCAGGAATGTGCGCTGAAGAATGTGTGTAGTAAAAACTATGCAGGATAGAATGGGTGGTAAGATGCTCTACCTGCCGGAGCCGGCATGTGAAAATACTAGATTCCGCCCGCGGCCTCGCACGCGTGTTTTGCCAATAAAAATTGCATATGTTTTAATCCACGCCATAATCTATCTATATCACAATCGGTTCAGCCATTACGACATCATTGAGTAACAAACAAACATCTAAACTTTCGCATTTCAAATATTACTGTGTCTATATTGTACACCTTAGAACGTAGTACATTGATAAGCAATGTGAAAGCAAGCGTGGACACTAACTGAGGGTATTATCGATCGCTTACAGTCGAGTATAACACACAAATTTTCATCACGAATGTGAAGAAAATAAAACATAAATATTTTACTAGCTTCCACCAGCGGCATCGTACGCGTTGTTTGTCAACAAAAAGTAGCCTAAGTGTTAATCCAGTTTATGATCTACGTAAACACCAAATTTAATCGAAATTGGTTCAGCTGTTACCACCTGATTGAGTAACAAACAAATAAATAAACAAATATCAAAACTTTCACATTTATAATATTAGTGTGATAGCAGTTTGTGTTGATAGAAATAAAACTTGGGTTCCCGGTTCATATCCATAGTTTTTTTTTTCAATTAATGAATATAAGGAATTGTCATGGCTATTTAATTTCATTTAAAATTACCTACAAAACAAAAGGATCAACAAAATGTAGTATCAAAATTTATATACCTATATTCTGGCAAATACATGTTCTGATTAGGTACATATGAATACGATAAGCTTTAGTCTATTTTCAAGTTTACTTACGGCCCTAGGGCTGTTAATCCTTAGAACCGTAAAAAAGGCAAGTAGAGCATATATTCCCTTAAACAGCATCGAGCATACTTCGCGTCAATTTTCCTATACCATCATTCTGCCCCTTGTTTTTGTCAAAGAAAAATTTGTCTTATTACATTACCGTATGTCGTGTCATCTTAGGTTTTGCAATCATTTGTATTATCGATATGTGCGGAACCAGTCGTGAGGAGTTTCGTTCCAGTGGAACTCTGATTGTGGTATTATAACTGTTTTTGAGCTATGGAGAGGGTTTTTCGTTTCTCTACGAGATCAAATCAGCAATGCAAATACTGAACTCGTCGACAAAATCGTTATAATTTTTCTAATTTCTCAAATTTCCTGACTCACCCCGACTTGCATAACGATCCCTAAACGTAATTAGCCACTAAACATGTTTAAATTTGACGTATTTGTATGATTTGACAACTCTGTTAAATCATATTCCGATAGAGAACCAAGGTGATTGACATAGCTCAGAAGGTCAGCAAGCTGAAGTGGCAGTGGGCCTGTCATATCTGCCGCAGAACCGATTACCGTTGGGGTAAACATGTTCTGGAGTGGAGACCACGTCTAGGCAAGCGAAGCCCTCCGGCTAGATGGAGTGACGTTTTGCGCTCTGTGGCTAGTAAGAATTGGATGAGAAGAGCTGAGGATCGGGCTCAATGGCGCACCCTGGGAGAGACCTAAGTACATCAGTGGATTGCTATGATAGGTTGATAATGATATTAATGTTAATTAAAATAAGGATTTGTCATGGAGGTTGTATTTCGATATAGCTTGAATGCAATAAGCCACATCCTATTTTCAAATGTACTTACAACAACAATTTGATCGGTCTAGAAATAAGGATATTCGTAGACAAGCTAAAGACAAGCCCAGGGAATTATCGGGCAGTGGGCGGGGCATATAGCTCGAAGAACTGACGGCCGTTGGGGCAGAAAGGTTTTCGATCGACAAGGCACTAAATAGACCAATTATGGGATTTCAACAATTCTTAAGATCAATTATTGTAACGAATAACCTCAGAAATTACCTTTAACTTCAGTAGCGCAATGAGCGAATAGCCGTCTGAAACGCAGACGCTTGCGGGTTCAAATCCCGCCTCAAAATAAATATTTTCATGATCTACAGATATTTGTTTCGGTATGGGTGTTTCTATATATATTATGTACTAGTCGCAATTTTGAATCTCAAGAGCAGCGCCACCTACCGGGTCCAATTGTCATGTTAAACCATCCAGAGATCCATTCAAACACACACAAATAATTTTATCAAAATCAGTCCCAGGCATTTTCAGTTTTGGCGAGACTAACGAACAACAATTGATTTACAAACAAAATGTTATCGTATTAAATCAGTTATCTAGTTATCTGTAGTACAAGCTTTATTTAGTTTGGGGCTAGATATCGCTATCTGAAATGCCCAGCATTATTTACATAAATACGAGACAGTTGTTTTTTATTCTATCTGGAGATGGAACAAGCATATGGACCACCTGATGTTAAGTGGTAACCATCGCCTATAACAAAGTATTGCCTCGTAGGTCACGCGCCTTAGAAACGTGGCCTACGATCCACTGTTTTTCGTCCATCAACTGGCTTTACAGGTGTAAAGTCTCATGTGTCTGTAATTTCACCTTCAAACCGAAACACAGCAATGCTGCTTGTCGGCAGAAATAGGTATGGTGGTAGTACTTCCCCTGGCGAAGTCTACTACTCTTTAAACTTTCATATAACTCTATTCTTCCCCTTAGATAAACTTATATATAATGATATATGAGGATAAGCGGAATCCCGGAAAATCCCGGAAGTCCAGACTAGTTCTACTGCAAAATCAGCTGTAAAATAAAAACCTAATAAGGAGGATTGCAATTAAAACTCCGAACGCTAACCTCTCGGACCGTTAGATTACTGGTAATACCGTACGAAATATATAGATTAATACATTGTAGCTAATGTATTCGAATCTCAGCCGTGCACAGTGGATTTTTCTAGAAGAAAATATGTACGCATTTTTTAATTTTAATTTATATACGTCCTGGAGATGGAACAAGTTTATGGCCCACCTGATGTTAAGACTAAGTGGAAACCATCGCCTACAACAAAGTATTGCCTCGTAGGTCACACACCTTAGAAACCTTAGAAACGTGCCCTACGATACACTGATGCACTAGATGCAGGATCTATCAACTTGAGGGATACAGGTGTAAAGCCTCATGTGCATGTAATTTCACCGGCATTCATATCCTTCAAACCGAAACACAGCAATGCTGGTTGGTGGCACAGATAGGTATGGTGGTAGTTTTTCCTGCATCATCATCATATCAGCCATAGAACGTCTGCTACCGAAACAAGGCCCTTCCGTTGATTTCCATAGCGACCGAAAATGTTCGACCTGCACCCAACACGTTAGACGGCTCCCATCTTTATTAGGTCGTTTTTCCATATAGTTGGGGGTCACTGCGCTTTCCAGTGCGTGGTCTTCGAGAACCTTTCTGCCCCAACGACCGTCAGTTCTTCAAGCTATGCCTCGCTCTTGCACTGGCACCTCTGCTACATTCTTAAATTTTTATATGAGTCAACTTCCGCGTTTCATTACAATCTATAAATAATAATAGAGAGAGATCTACCAGTTACATCAAATATCGTAGCGGTCACCTATCTAAGTAGCGACTGCGTGGAACATTGCTTTTGTTCATAAGTGCATAACCTTGCTTCGTATCGTGCGTTAAGGCGGGTACAGACTGCTGTAACGTAACATGCAATGTAATATGAAAGGAGCATTTCATAAATGTGGACGCAGCGCGCGCACAAACCGAGCATGTACGGACTCGCATCTTTTCCGGCATGCGCGCGGCGAATATAGCTCAGTCTGCCGAGAACACGCAAAGAGAATGGATCGTGACGACCAATTATTACTAGCTACGATGATTGTCGGTGCTTCATTAATTATCACCAACCATGTGATAAAAAAACGCCGAAGACCTCGACGATGGTGGCGTACAGAGTTGTACAGTCAGAGAGCTGGTGCACAATTAATGGCCGACATGAGATTAACCGGACAATTTCAAAATTTCACAAGGATGACTCCAACGACATTCGAAAATCTGCTCAGATTGGTCGGACCAAGAATTTATCGGAATTGCACACATTTAAGGGCTTCAATTTCAATCCAAGACCGACTGGCAATAACACTTCGTTTTTTAGCTAGTGGTGACTCTTACACAAGTTTACAATATACCTTCAGGGTATCGAAACAAGCCATAAGTGGTATTATTCCAGAAGTTTGCTCCGCTATAATTGAGGAATTAAAAGAATATATCAAGGTAAGTTTTATTTATAATCAAGTTTTAAACAAAATTTTAAGTGGTAAAATCACAAACCCTTCATCAGGCCCAAATCATTATAATCGTCTAAGGATTGCTGAGATTCAAGTGAAGTAACAGACGATGGCTGTTGATCAGTATCGTATTCTTCATTCCTTGCAGTGGTATAGCCATAGTGTGCTTGTTGATTTGTGTCTGGAGGCAGTGCGGAAGTCGACTGACGAAATGCGGAAGTTCCAGGACGATTCCCATAGCCGGTCAAATCGACATAATCTTGTCTTGTCTTCGGTGGTGCACAGTAGGATTCTTGGTATGAAGTCGGATAGTTATCCTGCTGACGATATGAGCCTTCGTAGAAGCCTTTGTCAGCTTTCATTAGGATGTCAAAAATTGCGTGTTCCACAGAATTTCTAGTTTGAGTAGAATAAGTTTTCATTTTAGCTGCTACATATGACGCGAAAGTAGTAGTTAAATCTACAGCGCTTGAACTTCCTAACTTATTAGCAGTAGTTTGTAATATGCCCACAACTTCTGAAAGTACACTGTTGTCATCCTTTTTGGCTTGCTTAGCTCGCGTAGGTATATAATCATTCCGTTGAGGTGGAGCAATAAATTCGTTCAGTGGATTTTCTTGGGCAATTGGTTGTTGAACCGCCACCTGAAAAACATAAAAATAATTTATAACTGTAGACTGTAAGGACTAACTTTTGATATAAACTACTAGACAGGAGGATGTAACTTTAAGGGCTACTAAGTATAATCACATCCTCGTATCTATCTATTAATAATCGTTTTTGTTTTAGATTCCAACGACAGAAGAATCTTGGTTAAATATAAGCAACCAATTTGAAGAGAAATGGAATTTCCCACACTGTTTAGGGGCATTGGACGGAAAACACGTTGTGCTTGAAGCACCTATCAAAAGTGGAACCGAATTCTACAACTATAAAAACTTTTTTAGCATCGTGCTTTTTGCTTTGGTTGACGCCGATTACAATTTTTTATTTGTAGATGTGGGATGCCAAGGGAGGATCTCAGACGGGGGTGTCTTTAGGGATACAAAACTTTATGATTTGATAGAAAATCGTTTAATAAACTTTCCATCACCTCATCCACTCCCAGAAAGACATATCCCAATACCCTACTTCTTTGTGGGGGATAGTGCCTTTGCTTTAAGTGAAAATCTGATGAAACCATATGCTGGGACACATCCAAAAGGAACTTCAAAGAGAGTATTTAATCACAGACTAAGCAGAGCTAGAAGAACAGTTGAAAATGCATTTGGTATCATATCGTCTGTCTTTAGAGTTCTAAGGAAACCAATGCTTTTACAGCCTGATAAAGCTGAGCTAGTAGTTATGACAATTGTTCTTTTACATAATTATTTGAGACGTCACTCTAGAACTACATACTTTAATCAAGAATTAATTGAAACTGAAGAAGGTATGAATGAAGAAACATGGAGGCAAAGTAATGAAGACCTGAGATCACTACTACCTTTAAGAAATATTCCTCGACGATCACCTGCACATTTAAATGCATTGAGAGATGAACTCTCTGATTATTTTATAAAAGAAGGGAAGATTTCTTGGCAAGACAGATATTAATAAGAAAAAAAAATCAAACCAGTCTTTACTTACCGAGTTCATTCTCTTTCTCGGTTTGTTACGGTCGTCTAAGAACTTTAACGCTTCATAAGCAAACCATCTGCTTGTGTATCTCTCCGAAGCACCTGTAAATAAAAAAGATAAAATTGATTTTAAACATAAAAAACACAATCATTATCTTCCTGTAAAAACACAATAACTAAAAATAAAGAGGTACAGCTCAGTAATTTTTAGTAATAAATAAAATAAATAAGTATTTTTTTACTGCCGTAGGTAGATAGTATTATTGTTTTCTATATCACACTATTTTGACACTAGGTGACTATTCGAACATCGAACACGAACAAAAATAACGTGTGATTAGAATAATATTATGAATAAATAATAATTAAGTGTTTTCTTACCTTTTCCTGTTCCTTTCGATTTTTTTTCCCTCAGTTTTTCACGACGGTAGGATGATAGGAGACTAATAATTTTGTTGTTACATTTTTCTTGCGTTGTTTCCATCAAGTTGGCAATTTCTAACCAAGCGTCCAGTTTCAGATGTTTTTTGTAAAAAGATTCATTTTGTGGATTCCACAAAATGTCTCTTGTTCTATACGCCTCAATTAACTGCAATACTTTCTCTTCACTCCATAATTCATGTGTAGGCTCTGCCGAAGCTGTGTTTTCTTCCATGGTTCGCGCGCGTACCACAGTACAGACACAGACAACCCGTCCTCACTGACGCTCCGTGCACACTGCGCGCCCCTTTGAGTTCGGCGAAAAAACCGACAAATGGTGGATCGCGGCGCTCACGTGTTGAAATGCTCTGTTCGTGCGCGTAGTGTGCACGGTTCGTGCGCGCAAGGCGTCTAGACTAAGGGAATTATGTTACATTGCATGATACATTGCGACAATATGGACGGCAAATTCTTTCATTGCGTGTTACATTGCATGTTACGTTACAGCAGTCTGTACCCGCCTTTAGCTATTCGTAGTTAAATATCACGACAAATCATTGAGCCATGCGCAACTGATAAAATGGCATAAGGTAATAGGTGAAGTAATTCATGGTGTCTGCCCGAATACCGCCACCAAAGAGAAAATCTTTTTTTAAAAGAACCGACGCAATGGTGGGGTTAGCATAAGTTTAGACTGAGCCACTAGATAACGTCAGAAGCTTTAAGGATATTTTTGCATAGTTGAATACAGCTAGAGGACGCCCACTACTGAACATTTGCCTCTCCTTATAGATTTCCACAGCGACCTAACTTATGCGGCCTGAACCCAACGGCTCCCTAATTCCAGTAGATTTCAAAATATATGGTGTTGTATAAGTTGCCATTTTTTTATTTTAATACTTCAAGCAAAACCATAAAAGTATTGTACTATCATTGTTTTCCATATCAAATCTTTCAAGCGCCATTTTTACATTCACATAAATACCAACTTACAAATAAAATAACCTAATAATACCAACTTAACGGAGAAGATTTCTAACATTCGCCGCGTCCTAGAAAAGACGCCCACCGACCAGCATTTCTTTCTACATCTAATGCCAGTATACCTAACTAAAATTCATAGCGAAATAAGTATAAGAACCCAGCTTCAAAAAAGTACCTAACTCTGAACCCATAACCAACTATTTTTGTTCAATCAATTCTACTCTTTATTGTTGAGATCTGTAAGTTCAAGATAGAAAGAAGTAGGAAGGGTTTTAAGACGTTGTGTATGATAGACAATCATGGTTGTGCAGGCCAATGCACGATGCATACAACTAACTAGTGTTGGGACGTTGCAAATAACTGTTTTTGATGGTGGGGTCGGCGGTTAATTTTGCAACGGTTAAATTTATTATAGATTATTATATAAAAGCTTTGTGGTCGATTTTTAATTTTGCAAATTATGAAATCGCCTTCTTTCACTTGTCATTAGTAAATCATTAAATTTTGAAAATGATTATTTTACACACAAGTCTTGATTTCTGCAGGCATAACAAATGATTTAGCTAATAATTACTTTAATAAGATGAAATAAGAGATATATTTTATTTAAACGTAAACTTACGTTAAAAATAACGTGGAAAATAACCATTTTCGCAACCATCGCAAACGCAGGCCCTCTTTGCCTGTAAGCGCTCAATATAGGCTAAAACATATTATTATATGCAAGACGTTTCTTGTACTACGCTAGCCTAGGGTTGGGCTCACTATCGATGGTTACAAAATCGATAAAACGCACACAACACAACATTTAGCTATTTTTAAAAAACAAACGCAGAAACCGTTATTATACACTTAAAAGCTCTTGATTGAAACCGAGTCTCATTTTATTTGATTAGCTAATAAAATATAATTCTAAGTATATTTCCACAACACTACAGTTTGTAGTAATTATACCTACTTTATTCAGCTTATAATTTACTAAGGTATAAAGTTGTACAAGTTCTATTATGTTTTATTATTATGGAAAAGGCATTTAGAAAGTACCTTGACATCATTACAATGATTACACAATTCTGAGTAAAGCACTTGTTTTCAATTATTGAAAAGCTTATTGTTACATAAGTCATAAATTAGTAAACTTACATAAACAAACATAAAAAAATACATTCCGGATAAAATAATTATTATAAAAATATTAATAAGAAAATGAATAATTACAAAAATATAATAGAAAAAAACTAATATCAGGATAGTAATGTCAAAAATAACCAACAATTACACAAGGAGATTTAAAAGCGCCTTTTATAAAAAAAAATCATACATTTGGCGGTCTTATTGCTTTAGTGATTATTAGTGATCTCTCCAAGACAACTTTTGAATGGAATGGATCGTGTGAGTTTTACCCAGGGCATTTTTAGGATACCCTTTGATGATAAACTTTTAAAAAAAAGCGTGTATGTACTTTGTACGCACATAAGAATAAATAGTTTGTTATATTGGCGTGAATAAATAGTTTATGACATTTGCGCTACTTGGTTAACTTCAGACCGGAAAAACTAACTTCATGGTGTGTTACATCGGCGTCCCAGTCACATGCTGGCACACAAAACTGAGACATCCTTTTTGCATCAAGCACATCAAGCAGCACAGAACCTTTTATCACCCACGTACTTAGTTGGTTTTATTAGGTACCTTCCTATAATAGTGTTCCTTCTTAATTTGTTGTTTTTTATCTGTCCTTTTGTGCTTTTACAGGTACCTACCATTGCATACTAAGTGTTCATTTTAATATCTTTTGTCAATGTATGTTTTAATTTATTACTTGTTTTGTCTGTGGTGTATTATTGTTCCAAATACATGTATTTACTTTACTTGCTGTAAAATACACTCTGAAGTATAACATCAAAATATATAAAATATATATAAATAGGCAGTGAAGTCTAGATTCTAAGTTCCTAGCGCAACCCTACGGCCCGCAGGCAAATATGAACGAATGTAAGTTGACTTAGAATAAGTATGTTCTGCAATCGGTCGCCAGTGTTAGATCATAATGTGTTGAAACTGCATGTGCGCGCAACACTAAGAACTTACAACAATGAAAACGTACAGTTTCTCGAAAAATTTAAAATAGGAACGTGCTTTTAGCTGAAGATGGTAGAGCGTTATTGCTTTTTTTCAGTTCGGCGTCGGCGCCGCCGCGAAAATTAATACCCGAAAATGTGAACGACACTAGCCAAAATTTTATTAGTGTTTTTCGATAACTTTTTTTCGTAATAAATATTATTAATCGCGGCCAGCAATCTGTGAAATTGGAAATAAAATAGTTGCGCAATAAAAACCGTGCGTCATTGCGAAATTTTGGCGCATGATTTAGAAACTGATTTTGGAAAAAGACGTTTATTTTTGTGTTAAAGGACTTTATTGTGAAGTGTTCGAGGATAATAAGGTCAGTTTTTTGTTTATATGTTTAAATACTTTTATTTAATATCTTAGAAAGTGTCTTCGACCGTGTTTTTGATAGAACCGATTGATAAGTTTTTCTAATGAATAGTATTTCTAAGACAAAAATCTAAAGTTGAGTATTTCTGAGAAGTTTAAACAATTTTTTGAATTTAATTCTAGGATTTGAGACTTATGACAGCTATGGTTCAGGATGAGCTTATAACAATGCAGTCGTTGAAAGAAAATATAGGTATTTATTAAATACTTTCGCACAAAACAGAATAGTGCTAGGAGGACTTATTGCTAATAGTTACACTGGGCATAATGAATTAATTTGAAATATTTTTAATTAAACAGCTTCTTTATTTTTGACTTTTAAACTTTATCAAAATCAATTTAGTGGTTTTATAAATCCAATAAACATACACTGCGTATACGTAATACAATAAACAATGCGTTTTTTTGGATTAAGGATCCAGTTTTTTTATTTCTTTCTAATTTTATTTTATCATATGTATTAAATAGCATTTGTGGATTTTAAAAGCTATAATTACAATGCAAATTATCTCGTTGCTATTGCTAGATTATCTTATGATTTTCCATTAGATATGTATTTTTCCTTAATCTTATGATAAACTTAATTATAATAATCGTGCATAATTCCTGTTTTAGGGTTAAAGCTTGGATTTAAGTTGAGTAAGCTAAGAGGATGGTATATTTATGTATTTATCCATTATATTTAAACGTAAATATAAACTTTTGTACGCCTTTTTAAGCATATAGCGCGCACGGAGGAGTGTGAGATTTGGCAGGATTATAAGAGTAATAAACTACGCGATATTTAGGACCCAATATCTAGGGCCTGATATTTAGGGCCCTTAATAACATATAGTAAAATACCCTATAGTAAAAGTTTTTATGAAGGATTGCAGAAATCTAGAATTCCTGAATTACGTTCGAACTGTGTGGGCAACCAGAACATAGGTATAGGGACAATAGTTAGCTTAATGTTAAAACATTTTTTGCCTATATGAACCGCAGAGGTAGCGAAAAAGGTGTGTTTACTTAGAAATATGGTATAGGTGATAAACAGGCCTTTTTTTTACTAGCCCGTATTGTTCCACTGCTGGGCAAAGGCCTCCCCCTCTTCCTTCCACTTATCATGGTCTAGAGCCAGATCCCACCAGTCTCTGGAAGACGTCCAAGTCGTCGCTCCAGCGCTTTTTAGGCCTTCCTCGGCGTCACTTTCCGTCTTTAGGAATCCATATGCTTGTGACCTTGGCCCACCTATCGGGTTGCATACGGGAGACATGACCCGCTCAGTCCCATTTCAGCTTTGCAGCCTCGATGCCCACGTCAGCGATGCCGGTCTTCGAGTGCAGCCAGAAGTTTGGAATCCGGTCGATCCGCTTTACACCCAAAATGTTGCGCTCTATCTCTCTTTAGCGAACACCTAGTTTGAACTTCTGAGACTCGGTCAGTGACCAAGACTGGGCACCGTAGGTTAGGAGAGGCAGAATACACATGTCAATGAGTTGGCGTTTTAGGGATAAGGGAAGGTTACCTTTCATAAGTTCCTTCATGGACCAGAAGCTTTTCCAGGCGTTGTTAATACGACGGTCGACTTCTACAAATAAGCCTACTCCACCTAAAATATGGTTTAGGTGATTAACTAGCCTACTCTATCTTATATACCTATAGCATAAGTGATATGCCAGCCTACTGCATCTAAAAATATGGTATAGATGTTTACCAAGCCTCATTTCATCATTCTCAGCCCATTTCGACCTACGGCTGGGCTTCTTTTTGTTTCTGCCATTCTTCCCGATGCTGTACCAGTCTGAAACACGTATGACCCACGGTTTTTATGATGTCGTCGACCCATCTCGCTGGTGGATGTCCCCTATTTCGATGCCCAGTTCTACCAAGTTTTACCAAGCCATTTAAAATGCTGTCCACAGCTAATGTTCCCTGCCACAAGACGTTGTATCAATCATCGTCGATTAGTAGAAGGGATTATTAGTTCAGATGGTGGGTCAGAAGAAATCCTAAGCCACTACATCATTAACAGCATAAGAGCTATAGGACGTCTACTGCTGAACATAGACCTCCCTATAGATTTCCAGAGCGATCGATCTTGTGCAGCCTGCATCCAACGGCTCCCAGCAACCATTCAAAGACTTCTTTCCAAGTGGAGATCGTCGTACACAGCGCTTTATAGTACGTAGTTCCACTTGATAATCTTTTTGCCCCAACAGCCGTTAATTCTTCGAGATATGTGCCCTGCCTACTGCCACTTCAGCTTGTTACTCCTTTGTGCTAAATCAGTGACTTTGGTTCATCTACGAATCTCCTCTGATTTGATCTCGTAGATAAACACCAATCTTTGTACCCCAACGGCCGTTAATTCTTCGAGCTATGTGCCCCACTGTCATTTCAGCTTTCAAAACTACGAATTTTTCCTAAAAATCATAGTTTGCATAACCTTTATTTTTGCGTAAACTAGCTAAATAGCGCCGTTATATCTGTAAGGCGTACAATAGCCTCGTTAGGTTAGAAATATGGTGGATATTCATTTGTTCCGAGTTTGTTGTATTTCACCATCTAACGGAATTTGCAACTTATAGTGGTTAGAGATAAGAATGGTTTTAATATAACATTGTTGATTTGTTGCAAAATTAAAATTTAGATTTAGTTAGCCAATTTAAAGTGCTGTCTGAAAACATTAATTGATTGAACATACTTTATTGCATTTAACAAGTAAGTAGTATAATATATAACTTAAAGAAAAGTCTCATGTGTTCACTAGCACCCATACCCTTCAAACCGGACTGCTTGGCGGCAGAAATACGGTATTTATTTATAGATATATTTATATGGCTTGCGTTTGACCACGATCCCGCCTGATGGTAAGCGATGATGCAGTCTACGATGCATCACGCTTGTCTAGAAGAAACCTGTTCACTCGCGACTTTAAGACACCCAGGTTGTAGTTATCAGGAAACAGACTCAGGCAAGGCGTACCACTCTTTGTCAGTGCGCATAATAAAGGAGGAAGAGAAGCTTTGTGCGTATGGGACAAAGCGTACTGCCCCGTCACGTCACTGTCGTTGGTCAAACCGTCCCTTTCACCAGCAACAGCGATGCGATAGCAACTGGCTTTAAGGCTACCTGAAGAACTCTTTCGCAAGAGGATGTACTCCACTAAGTGAAAACTTTTTTTGCAAAAGGCATTCATTCTGGCTGTTTTTTCCCAATGATTTTCACCAAGAGGGTTCACTATTTCACTTCTAGGTACGTGATCTTTTTCTATGCGTCTTTGTATATGAGGAGTTGGTTCTTGCTCTTTTCCTTGCCATTTTTAAGCACTAAGTAGGACTGGGACGCAATCGCGCTAATTTTGAATTATAATACCAAAGTAAAACCAAAACAAAACCTTTACCATTATGCACATTGCGTATCGCGCTGACACACGTGACATCAGTCAAACCAACATGGGTTCAAAATTAGCGCGATTGTCCCCCTGTACTAAGTATTTTTTTTATATCATACGGCCCATGGTAAGCCTGTACTGTACGTTTGGACCACCAAAGGCATCACTCGCGTGCGCGTTGCCACCCTAAAAACTTAGAGCAATCGCCCTTTTTGAATGACACAATATTGTATGTACGAAAAACCTTGAAACTTCTATAACCTAAGTGGTATGAAGAGGAAATTTATCTGGGCCCATACGATGCTCCACCGATGTTTCCAAGAGGTGAGAATGGATTCCCTGTCAGAAAAAGGATATAATTTAATGTTAATGAAGCATGTATAGAAACAGATTATGTATCTACTGTACATTAAACAAACAATTTATTCAACTAAAATAATAAAAACACAGTAAAGCTTACGTAGATAATAAATCAAGCATATAATCACTTTAAAAAATCACAAACTATCATTAAATCACAGTTTTATCCTCAAACGAACATTAATGCAAGTGGCATTATAAAATAGAAATACATAGAACTGATACTACGTAACTTCTGAGTAAAAGGTTGCTGAGTGTCGTTGTTTGAACTGCAAAAGTTCCGTCGCTTTAAAAATCTATGAGGAAGACCTATAATCAACAGTTTTAGGTGTGATAATTTCCTATGACTGATATTTAAAAAAGATGATGAGAAATGTTGTCTAGGATGTTGCGAAAGCAAACATTTTCACCACCAACAAAAGCTTTTAATTATTTGTACCAAAAACGGGATATATACCATGATTTGTGAGTTTTTGAGTATACTGATATTTCGATGCAGTATCATGCGCCATGATCACGGGTAAACTGATCATGGCGCATGCAATTGCGTCGAAATATCGGGATACTCAAAAACTCACAAATCATTGTAAATATCCCGTTTTTATTACAAATAGTGTTCATAACCATGGTAGTTTCAAAAGCTAAACGTTTTTCATGTTATCAAAGTTCAACGAATTGTACAAAACTATCAGAAGCAATTAATTAACTATAAAAAACACCACAGATAGCGTGATAAAGCATTCTTACACTTAAAATTGTATGCGTATGAGAAATAATACCACAAGCATTTTTTATAAAATTGATCACTAAGCTAATTGATTTTCCTAATTTCAATGTAGGTTCTTCGTAAATAACAATAAGTAAACAAAAAAAGGAAACCTAAATTTATCTATATATTTTTATCTTTAAAAATTTTAAATTATATTCTTCTCAAACCATGCTATTGAATAAATAAAACATTTATGCATAGTTTTACGTGTAATGAACATAAAAAATACAATTCAGTTGCGTTTCTATACGTCTCATAAAATATTTTAGTCTAAACGCTTATCCTTGGATTTTCACAATAAACAAGACAAGTGTCAAGTGGAAAAATTTTACGGCATAATGAAAAATACATGCAAATAAATACATGCATGTAAAATAAAACATGTTCTTTAGATGTGCCATTCTGCGTTCTTAACTATGCAAATCATGTTTTCACCCAACTGCCGATGTAGGTTTGTGTTTATCGCGAAAATGTATATGTGGGGTGTAAGATATTCCTCACTAAAAGAAAAGACGATGGATTAAATATTGCTGGGAGTTGGGTATCAAATAAGAATAGTCACTCAAAAAAAAAACAGCTTGACCGATTTGATAATATTTGGTTACAGATAGATTATGACCGAGATTGGGGCATAGGCTACTTTTTACCCGACTGCGCAGAAGGAGGGTAACGTTTTTTTTATTATTTCCGACGCGCGAATATCTTAAGTTTGTTTAAATTGGTTTTACGTACCTATTAAGCAGAAGGGTTTTTTTTAATAAATTTATAGGCTAGCGTTTGACTACGATCTCGCCTGATGGTAAGCGATGATGCAGTCTACGATAGTACACGCTTGCCTAGGAAAAACCTATTCACTCGCGACATGAAGACCCCTAGTTGTAGTTATCAAGAAATACAGACTCAGGATGCGGGTTCAAACTCTGCCAGTTCGTAATGAATGCTTTAAAAAAAGCTCCGTGACAGACACAGAGGAACAGACACAAATCTAATCTTTTAAGGGTTCTGTTTTCCTTCTAAGCTAGGCAACTCTATTAATCTTCATCATATCAGCCATAGGACGTCTACTGCTGCAACTTAGGCCTCCCCATATATTTCCAGAGCGATCGATCTTGCAGCCTGCAGCCAACGGCTCCCAGCAACCTATATCAGGTAGTGGGGGCAGTTCTACGCTGCGCTTTTTATTGCGTGCCCCAACGGCCGTCAGTTGATGCAGAAAGATATATGTGTATCGATAATGTGCCCCACCCACTGCCATTTCAGTTTGCGAATCCCTTGGGCTATGTCAGTGATATTAGCCAGTGGTTCTTAGACAGCTGAAAGGCTCTGTTTAAAAAATCAAGAGAGTACTACCTTTGCCGTGCATGTACATCAGAGAAATCTGTATTTTTGTAAAACAATTTCCTAGTTATTTTGCCAGATATGAAGCAGTGTTAGCCAGACACAATAGACATAAAAATAGAATTTATCTATCAAAGCACAACTCGACATTTTTTAACAGTAACACTCATTGCATGGCAGTAAAAATATTTAATAAATTTCCAGACGAATAAAAAGATTTACCTATGTCTTTATTTAAACGCCGAATTAATAAATGGTTATCATCCAAATGTTTACACCATTACGGAATATTTAAATTATAAGTGCTAGACATGACATTATTTTATTGACATTTTTTATATTGCGTAAGAACAGTTAATTTAAATTTTAAATTATTTTATGTAATATTTGCACACCAGGACATTATCTGATAGAATGTTAATAGAGCTTAAATTGTATACATTAAGACCAGTGTAAAATTATATTAACTTTCTGCGAATAAATTATCTTTATCTTATCTTTATCTATAGTTTGTCTAAGAATCTCCTAATTTGATCTCGTAGAGAAACCCCAAGCACAGCCCTCTCCTTACGCCATATAAAATTTACAAAGTTTTAGATGAAATAAAATTAAACATTATTTCAGGCAACAATGTGCCCATAAAAAAGCATGCCAAAATATGATAACAAAGGCCCATATCTATAAAAACTTAAAGACTAACATACAACCTAGGGGTCTTCAAGTCGCGAGTGAATAGGTTTCTTCTAGGCAAGCGCGTGCCATCGTAGACTGCATCATCGCTTACCATCAACCGAGATTGTGATCAAACGCTAGCCTATAATTTATAAAAAAAAAACAAACGTTCTCCGGGAGTGCCGACAGAAGTGAAAACTTGAACATACACTTATATTATATACAGAGGTGTCGGTAATGGGAACAGTGTCGCGAGTTCAATGGTTTTTTCCCATCTCAAATAATGCCCAACGAGGCTAAAGAAGTTTTTACTTCAAAGACTACCTCCGTGGCGCAGTGGGCGAACAGCCGGCTGAGACGCAGGAGGTAGCGGGTTTGATTCCCGCCGCGGAACAAATGTTTGCATGATCTACCGATATTTGTCCGGGTCTGGATGTTTTTCTATATATGATAAGTATGTATTTACAAAAAAAAGGTATATTATAAGTATTCTATCAGTTATCTGGTTCCCATAGTGCAAGCTCTGCTTAGTTTAGGGCTAGATAGCGCTGTGTGACATGTCCAGCAATATTTATTATTATTTATTATTATTAAAGAAAAACAAAACAATAAACTTTAAAATAAAAACTGATTTATTTGGAGAATTGTGTTTCGTAGCCGCTTCGAGCTGGTGAGAAATCTAGATCAAATAGTACATCCTTATACTTCGCCAGAATCTGGAGTGTGTAGGAATTGAAGTTAGTCCTACTGGACTCCAGTAGCTGGAGATACATTCAGAACCCCGTCTCTGTTCCGTTGATTCCGCACACACTCATACTTTATAGTAATATAATACCCACGCACACTACAGTATATTACGTAACACGACTTATAGCCAATAAGTTGTGTGGAGTACGTATTATGCATACGTGAACGCTGGTGTGTGTCCATTGTACTTAGATTTACCAGTAAATTTATACAAAACATTTAAAACCCTACCCCCCCCCCATCCCTATTTTTGTAACTAGGATAAAAACTGACATTTATGCTTTCTATTAAAAAAACTGCGTCCGAATCGGTTCATCTATTTGGGCTACGATCCCACAAACAGACAGGCAGACACAGGCATAAAACTTATAACAACTCCCTTTTTACGTCGGTGTTAAAAATAATATCTATTTATTAAATATTAATTCAAAAGGATGTATACCTTCAGTAGCCTTAATGTATCACAAAAGATATCTTTTGTAACACAAAAGCCAAAAATCACCCTTTAAAAAAAATTAAGTTTATTTTTAACTCTCTCCTAAGTTATCTTACCTATCTTAATAAAGAAAACGAAAATACATAAGAATATAGGAATTGTATGATATTATAACCTTACTTCCACATTGTTGGACTACGAATCGTCATGTCTATCTGTCTATCCCTATCATTCGTTACATAAAAGAAAAGAACGTAGCGCCATCCAGCGCGAACATTCGCACTAGTCCGATAATGGGGCCGTAGGGTAAAACAGGACTAAAGCCGGATGACAATGGAAACGCACAAAAGCGGATCGCCCAGCTCAATACATATAAATTTACATACATTTTAATAAAACTAGTTGGAAAAATGCTGCCTTTAATACCGGGAATCGAACCGAGATTTCACGATAAAAATAGCTTCCCTTTAATCAGTGAGCCGGCTCTGTCTTAAAAGGGCTTAGAATCTAACCTTAATTACTTTGTTTTTTTTATTTATACTACATTGAGATGGAACAAGCTTATGGTGAAGTGCTATTATAGTCCTAAGCTAAGCACACAGCTTGAGAGAGAGAGACTTTTGGGAGCCGGGGAAGTACTACCACCATACCTATTTCTGCTAAGCAGCATTGCTGTGTTTAGTTTGAAGGGTATGGTTGCCGGTGAAATTACAGGCACATGAGGCTTTATACCTGTATGCCTCAAATTGATGGACGCAGGGCAGTGCATCGTAGGGCACGTTTCTAAGGAACGTGACCTACGAGGGAATTCCCTATTATAGGCGATGGTTATCACTTAACATCAGGTTCGCCATAAGCTTCTTCCATCTCTAGGTATAAAGAAAAATAAAACATTTTGTTAAAACAAGTTGAAAAAAAGTTTCAAAAATTGGTACCGTGTAGTGAATCTGGAATTGAAAGTTGGGAGTTTCATGTTATTTTGTTACTGCATACACATTTGCAATAAAATTAAACTATAACATAAAAGCCGTTAACACACATTTCAATAATTTTGCGCTAAACGAGCGGTGAGCCCGTGATGAACTTGGTATCGCCTCTCCGCTCAAGGCAAAGGTTGCGAGTTCAAATCTCTTCTGATTCATAATGTTTTGGATGATTTCAAAAATATAATTTCGGAACTATAGGGGCAAGTGCGGAACATGTGGACACTTTCCAGAATTTGGAATAAAACATTTTTTATTTCAGAATTAGTTAAGTACTTTTTATTTTTAACATATCACATGTCTTAAGGGATAATCAGCCTTTCTTAAACTAAAATTCTAGTCTCAATAACACTAATACTTATGAGAATAATCAACTTTTTTTAAAAACACCATATTTGTCCACAGGTTCAACAGACGATTGTACCTATGTACAGTAAAATTGTACCTGTGGACGGTGTTGTACCTATGGACGGTTCACATTAAGTAGACTATAAAAAAGAAAAAAACAATTATAGACTTCTAAAAACAATTTAAAACATACGTAAACATACACTATTATACTTATTTGTATGCTTTACGATACTCTTCATACAATTGTTGAGTAGATTCATCGCTATCGTCATCATTGTCTAATACGAAGCATGCCACGCAAACGAAACCTTCACCCTCATCATCAGACTCAAAATTTTCTCTGTGTGACTTTGGAACACAATGATAATGATAGCTATGATTGCAAAAACTACATTTGAGCATTTGGTTTTTATCTTTGGAATAAATTTTACACTTGACACATCTAACAAACGATAACTTCTCTTGTTGAATTATTTTCGTCTTATTTTTGCTAGATTTCTTAGTGTTTTCATTCGAAAGCATGTTGGAAGGACCAGGTTCAGAAAGATTACTAGCCAGCAGAGAAGTTGGATGAGTTTTAGAGCAACTAGCGTCAACTTTGGAGGGACTAGATTGTGAAAGAGTTTTGGTAGAAATTGTTTTTTGAGTAGCTTTTGCGTTTTTTTTCTTGTCCGTTGTCTGGCCTGCTATTTTCTTCTTTTCAGCTTTTTTTAATGCTTCACCTAGAATTTCTTCTTTTTCTGGCGTGTCAGTCAAAATTCTGGTTCTCCCGGGCTTTTTTCCACGTTGAGCACCCTTTCGAGGACCAGCTTTTTCAAATGGGCGGACGGTTTCGGGCGTTATTTGTGGATCTATAATCTTCAGTGGAGTTCGGAATAAAGGTTGTTCTGGTATAAGCTGATCATCTTTCTCGATGGGCGAAACTGGTTCTGGGATGGCCTGAATAACAGAATCTCCTAATAGCTCGTTTCGATCCAAGTTATCTGAGTAGGTTTGGTTGGAAATCTGGTCAACCGGTTGTTGTAAATTCAAATTAACCGTCGGTGTTTCTTGATCAGTTCTAGTGACTTCAGCATCAGGCTGTTCTTGATTTTCTGATGTGTTTAAAGTTAAGTTTTGGCTTGGGTCCGGACGATCAGTTATATAAGAGCTTAAGAAATCTTCGTCTGAAAATACGTTTCTGTTGTATGGATAAATACCTGAAACCTCAAAGCCTTTTACAATGTTTTTTGGTGTAAATGAGACTCCATATGCTTCGCCAGCGATTTCTGCTACGTCATAAATGGTGATAGGTTTACCCGGATGATTGAGCATCCATCTGTCGGCTGCTTGGCTGTATTGGCATTTAAATGGTCCAAAAACTGTTCGATCTAGTGGTTGCAAATGATTTGATGTATGTGGAGGCAAAGTTAATAAGACAATACCATTCTCTCTGGCTTTGTCAATTATCTCAATGGAAATATGTGTCTCGTGGTTGTCCATTATTAAGAGAACTGGATTTTGTCTTGTTGGTTTAGCGAATTTAATAAAGTGATCCATGAACATTTTGAAAATCGGTTCGGTTGACCACCCTGATTGGTTAGCCACACCCAAAGAACCAGGTGGAGCTCCTTTCAGCATGTTGTCTTTGTAGAAAACCCGTGGGAATATGAACACAGGAGGCACGGCGTTTCCAACGGCATTTATGCAGCCTATCATTGTGGTATTCACTCCACGTTCTCCCGAAGTCATCTTCCCTAGCTGGCGAATTTCTTTAGGAGCCAATACTTTTCCTGGCTTGTGAACTGTGGAGATCCCAGTCTCATCAACATTATATATGGATCCTGGTAGAAACTTGTGTCGTGTCATGACCGATTCTAAGTTGTTGAAGAAATCATCAATGTTTGCCTTATTAAAGCTAGTTGCTCTCGCTAGGCTCGTTGCTTCGGGCTTGCGAAGAGACAATTCCGGGAAACGAAGTCGAAAATTACGAAGCCACCCGGATCCTGCCATTTTGTACTTTTCCCAGTTAGCAGGTAGATTCGTTTTCTGTTTAGAAACAGCGTATTGGTATGCCAGCTCTCTGCATTGTTTTGTATTTAAACCCATGTGTAGAAATGCAGCTTTTCTTAAATATTTGCACAGCAACACTTCTTCTTCCGGGTCAAATACCTTTCTTACATCATTCTTCAATAGCTGAATGCTATTCCTCAAATCACTGCTTTTATGTAATTTCAAGTATTTAAAAATAGTTGACTTTGGTAGTTTATACTTTTCAGCTACTTTTCTTATCGAATTGCCACTTTTAGCTTCTTTTACGGCTTCTGTGAGTGTATCAGGGCATATTCCCTTTCTTTTTAAACCAGTTTTACTACGAGGCACTGAAAAAATAAACAAAACGGCAGATCAGATTTTGTAAGTAAACATTATGACACTTTTGTACCTGTGGACAGTCCACAGGTACACTCATATTTTTGTCCACAGGTACAAATTCAGACAAAAAAATAAAACTGATCTACCGTTGAGGATAAGACAGATTTACGGACAGGAAAAAACCACTAACTAAGCACTATTCAACACAGATCATACTGCAAACACGATCAAACCGATATCGTAAGTATTTGCAGGGTAAAACTCATCTAAATAAAGCAAAATAACTTACTTTTTGCCGCAAAAAACTTTCATAGCCGGTACAATAACAACCACGCAGAAAACAAAGATGTCGAAACGTCAAAACTGTCAACCATAGACAAAGCTTTACAGTCGCGTTCAAATTAGAATTTTAGGGTTGCTAGTTTCGTCGGAATCGACTGTGTCCACAGGTACAAGCGTCCATAGGAACAGCACTTGCCCTATGTATAACCATCTGTATAACCAATGTGTCCTGCCAACAATGACTTACGGTGCCAAAACATGGGTGCTCATTAAGGAAACTTGCACAGAGAGTCATGGAGCGCGCCATGCTTGGCATCAACCTGTTGGATCGAGTTCCTAATACCGAAATCCGACGCCAGACGAAATTCCAAGACGTCAGAACAAAGGTGGTGGAACTCAAGTGGAACTGGGCAGGACACGTGGCTAGACGAGGTGATGGCAGGTGGAGTAAATCTTTGACCGAATGGTGGCCAAGAACAGACCTAAGAAGTCCAGGACGTGCATCGGCGCACGTCGACGGACGTGCCTGGGCAACTCCTGGACGCACGCAGCACATGACCGGGAACGGTGGCGTTTACAAAGGGAGGCAAAGGGAGGATAAAAGTATATATTGACAAAAAAAGTATTCTATCAGTTATCTGGTTCCCATAGTAGGCAACAAGCTTTGCTTAGTTTGGTACTAGATGGCGCTGTCTGAAATGTCCAGCATTATTTATTTATTTATCCATAAATTCGACCCAAAGTTAATTTTTCAAAAATTGTGTAAGCCTCCGTTCCTCCTCTTTATGCGTTGGGGGTAAAAAACTTACATAGCTAAAAACCGCGTCCAAATAGGTTCATCCTTTTGGGAACAAAAATGAGTCACCTAGAGAGAATTATAAAATAAACAATATAATTATTATTTTAGTAGGTACGCATTTGAAAAAGAATTAAATTAAAAATAGATAAAATAAAAAACTGGTTTGTTCCTATATAACTGTATTTTGTTTTTATAACATAGCTTGATTACTCTTAGCTTTGTAGGGCATCCGTAATATCTATTTTTCCAGGCTAACTGTAATACCTAGATCCGAGTCTAGATATCGATGTAAAAGTAATGTTTGAATGTAAAGTGGTTCCAGAAATGCGGTAGACAAAGATAAGCGATGAATAAAAATCAGGTTAGGTATATTTGTTTCAAAAAAAAATACTCAATACCTACTTTTCAAACATCACTGTACATAATTACTGATTAAAACGGTATTTATCATGTATGTACCTTTTTTATTTCTCTTCTTTTTATACCTCTCTTTAGGCGTCGAACTTAAACCCTCTTTAGGCGTATTTACGCATGTAAACTACGATGCCACAGATAGACAGAGTGACATAAGCCTCAAACTTATAACAGGTATTATCAGACAACCAGACGTTCTGCTGCGCCACCGCTATATGGTTGACAAACCTTCCATACGCACAAAGCGGTTCTCTTCCTTTAATATGCGCACCGCCAATGAGTGAAACGCCTTGCCTGAGTCTGTGATTCCCAATAACTACAACCTGGGTGTCTTCAAGTCGCGAGTGAACAGGTTTCTTCTATATAGGCAAGCGTGATCCATAGTAGACTGCATCATCGCTTACCATCAGGCGCGATCGCAAACGCAAGCCGTTAATGTATACAAAAATAAAATAGGTATCTTTTTGCGCCTGGGGTAATAAAAAAGTCGCACCGCTATATAGCGTCGCGTCGGTTTAAGTACAGCACAAGCATAGACAGGATGTTGGAGCACATCCAACAAGTCTGGCTCACATACAAAACATCTGTATGGACGGCGTTTACGAGATTTCTATTCGCGAAAAGTGCATTTGATAATCTTTCAAATTCTGTTTAGGTGTTGGTACTTTTCAAGGTTTTTTTGTAGTTATAGTGAATAGGCTAGACGAGGTGATGGCAGGTGGAGTAAATCTTTGACCGAACGGTGGCCAAGAACAGACCTAAGAGGTCCAGGACGTCCGACGGCGCGGTCCAACGACATAAAGAAAGTCGCGGGCAACTCCTGGATGCGCGCAGCATAGGACCGGGAAGGGTGACGTTTACAAAGGGAGGCCTACACCCAGCAATGGGTACTTATGGGCTGAGATGATGATGATAGTGAATAGGTTCTTTCTATGCAAGCGTGCTCCATCTTCGATCTTACCACCACTTACCATCATCCTCAGATGAGGTAGTGGTCATGCGCGTGGCTAATAGCAATAAAAAAAATAAAGTTATTTTTTTTTTCAATATGAGAATATTCGTAGACAATCGAAAGTCACTGTCATAGCCCATAGGAGCAAGCTGAAGTAACAGTAGATGTGGCACAGCTTGAAAAACTGACGGCCGTTGGGGTAGAGAGGTTCTTGAGTGACCACGCACTGAAAGGTGCACCATAAGACTGCTACCCCTCCCTCCCTCCCATTAGATAAAAGATTGCTGGGTACCGTTGTGTTGAGGCCGCACTACATCGGTTACTCTGGGAATGGGGGTGGACTATGCTTAGCTGCGGAAGCCCTATGGATGATATAATAATGATGATTTAGTTGGTACCTACAAGCTATAAAACGTAAACCATACATACCTACAATAGATAAATACATACGATAACCCTTCATTATTACAAATATGAGATAGATCAATTTTATCGGTGCTAGGTATGATCGAGAATGTTTCTGTTCAATTCGTAAACCTTTATCAGGTGGAGTGCGTTTTGCCTCGCACTGCGTACCGCAGTTCTCTCAATCCCGTATCACATTTACAATCACAATCCATACTTATCCGATCCATACTAATGTAACTCTGGTTAGGATGTTTGTTACGTTTTCACAGCTAAACGACTTGACCAATTTCGATGAAATTTGGTACATAGATAGATTTTGACCGAAATTGGGACATAGGCTACTTTATACCCAACTGTGTAGAAGGAGGGTAATGTTATTATTTTTTCAATAAAAACATTACGCTCCTTCTGCGCGTGCGAAGCCGCGAGCGGGGCAGATGGTATGTACAAAAAGTTTAAATATTTGTTAATCTATCACGTCATAATACGTTGATACCTTTTATATCACCTATGACTTGGATTTAAACATAGGCTACTATTTTTTTAACTTTCACGATATAATTATTGATTTCAACGGGTATTTAGCGCGTATAACGCCAGGATAATAAATAAAAATGGTACATACACGATAATTACCATTTTAAATAAGTAATTTGGATACGTTTTATTGACAAACCCCGCGAGCGAAACTGCGAGTGGAACGTACTTTATAATAATGAATGAAATAAATCACGAAGTAAAACTAATTCCTTCGGCCGTTGTGCAATAAAAAAACAGGTATTATAGGTATGCTAGGTATGCAAAACTAGATTTCTAACTCTATATCTCAGGTTTCTAAGCACTCGGTTTACAATAGCCGTGTTTAGATAATAAGCTGGTAGAAGTCGGCTTGCCGGAAAAACGTCACAATAGATGTCATGTGGCTAGTTTGCAAACTATAAGTTAGTCATTGAATTTCTTATTGAACTTTCTATTATTGATTGAGCGAAGCGAGATCTCCAAATCTACTTGAGCAAATCGGCGTTGTATGTATGTATGTTTGTTTGCCCTAGGATAACTTTCGAAGCCAACGCTTCGAAAGATCGGATCAACATCCGATCATCATTAAATTTAATATAAAGGTAGGATGCCACAATCCTGGTGTGACTAAATGAACTGAAAATATTGGCCGGTTGTTGAGACATTGTGGTTCAAGAGAGGGGAAAAAAAATCAAGTTGGTCAAGTGGTAATATATAGTCAAGTGTTCTCGTCAATTGATGAAAATGATGATGAAGAATACAAAGCTATTTTTTTTTATTTTATACTATCTGTAGATGGAACAAGCATATGGCCCAATGTTAAATGGTAACCATCGCCTATAACAAAGTATTGACATTACGTACCATAAGAACGTGCCCTATGATGCACTGCTGTGTCCAACAACTTCAGGCATACAGGTGTAAAGCCTCATGTGCCTGTAATTTCACCGGTAACCATACCCTTCAAACCGAAACACAGCAATGTTTAAAATCCCGCCCGCCATTATCCGAAAGACATCAAGTTTGTTTTCTTTACAAACCCACACAAACACACGCACAGTGTTTATGTATTTTTCAAACACACACAGATATGGGACGCATCACATAAACTGATGTTTGGCCACGGTGCCAAAAATCACAAAGGAGTTGAAAGTGGAAACAGTCTTGGTACTTGAAAATAAACCAAATAACTATTGGTTCCCATTAAAACAAAAAAAAAGCTTTACAGTGTAAAGTACCCACGAAATGAATGACCAAAATAACTTGACCTACAGTTTCATTCAAATTACAAGTAAATGGTAGAATTTGCTGTTATTTTAGATTTTAGAATTTTCACCATATTTAAGCACTTTGGGGTTACTGGTGTAGCCTGTAGATTTCGTGAAAGTTATGTTTTTATTTTGGCTAACAACTATAAAAACCGGTTCAAAGCAACGATATCTTAGACAGACAGAAAGGTAGAAAACCCACATACACAGAAAAATGGCTATTACTAGTAGATAGGTACCCATGTTTTTGGGCCGGGGGTTATTCGTAATCATCATCAAACAGCCTTAAGACGTGCACTGCTAAACATAGACCTCCCTCATAGATTTCCAGAGTGGCCTATATTGTTCAGCCTGTGCCCAACGACTCCAAGCAACCTGAGTTTTTAGGTCCTGTTGCTTAATTAGAACCTTGAACAAGCTTTAATGGAACTTAAAACAATTGTTAAAGATTTATTTTATTTAAAACGACATAAAAAATGTATTACTTAAATAAAAATAATAGTTTTACAAAACTAAATAAACGCTTTTTTGTAGATAACCGAACTAAAAAATGGAAAATAATTTTCAATGAATTTAAATTATGAACAGTGTGATTACCAAAAAAATATTTTATTGTTAAAAAGCGTGGGGTGCTTGATGTCACTTGTTATAAATATATTATTTACATATTGAAAAAAAGTTTTTTATTAATCACACTATTCATAAATTAAATTTATTGAAACTTATTTTCCATTTTTTAGTTCGCTAACTACACAAGCGTATTTTTTTTCTTGAATCATGCTATTTTCTAATTATTCTAATTTCAATTTAATTCGACGTTTTGAAGTGGTTGAAAATCAAGTTCAAAGATTCCGCTACATACATGCATGCATACCAAGCTAATAAAACATGCTAATAGAAATAACCTTACTTCTAAATATCAAGACATCTCACACGCAGTAAGAAAGGGATAAAAAGTCATTAACGCAAAAATAGACTTGTGAAAAATATACTCTACGTTCTTACATTCTGCGCAAGCGGCTGTGCTTGCGCACCAATAGTATATCTATTATGCTTGTGTGCGTGACATTAGACGAAATTTTTACTAGTGTGTCTATAACATAGAGGCAGGCGTTTTTTATTGGCTGATTTGAAATAACTAGATATGATGAATATTGGTGTGGGTGGGAGCAGCAACGAAATTTTATTAGATTACTGCCTACGCTTATCTGAATACGTAGGGACTAGGTACTTATGTAGGTATTGAGATTAGAGTTATAAAAGTACCTACTGTTTGCATCACAAATTAATTTAGTTTATACGCAACCAATCACACTAATATTATAAATGTGAAAGTTTGGATGTTTGTTTATTTATTTGTTTGTTTGTTTGTTACTCAATCACGTCGTAACGGCTGAACCGATTTCCATTAACATTGGTATATACGTAGAGTATATCCTGGATTACCACATAGGCTACCTTTTATCCCATAAATCAGTTCCCATGGGATAAAAATGGGGTGTGAAGTCAAGTTGCAACAGCGAGTTGAGCTTTATTTCATGGTTACCTACACATTTTTATTTTGTGTTTTGTTATGTATTCTAAAAGGATCATTAATAAAAACAACCAGTCTTGTTTCTTGCCTTTCTTTCCTGGCTTGGTCGCGAAGGAACCGCCAGTAAAATTGACGTTTCAAAGTGATCCTTGTGATGTTAATGAATAAAATATTTTGACTTTGACTTTGATTTAGTAGTGTAACGCGTACGAAGTCGCGGACAACGAAATTAATAGACACTTATAAGAATTATATTTACTACAAATATTTGCAACGAGTTAGCGAACGAAATTTTTTTTTGCAACTCTTCACCTCGTTTAACGAGGGACGAAAATATCCAACCAAATACCTACTCAAAGCTTAAAAATTACAAAAAATAATAAGGTAAGTACTTATTTTTATTAAGATAGATAAATGGAAGATGATGGCATCAATCTGTGTTTGTACTATTTAATTTTTATTAAGACCTATTTATTCAAAAGAAAAAACCCCTACATTGTAGGTTTGTCATAAAGTCATAGTTGCTATTTTAGAAAAAATTATGGCTAATTAAAAAAAAGTAGATTCAAATACTGAAAAAGCTAAAACACGAACGTTTGAAACACACATAAAACAGATTCGCAGATACATTGAGAATGCCGCGCGTTATTTTTGCATTTCAACCTTGAATTTTGTCGGTATTTTTGTATGCACCTACTGCACTTGGCTCAGAGATTGAAAAAATAAATGATATAGCATTTCAAGGTTGGGCGTTTGCGCACTTTTCGCCGAATCGAAAATGTTTTCAGACATATTCTTCAGAAACTTTCTTTTTTGGGTCCTGGATTCATCACAATAAATAAATAATGCTAGACATTTCATACAGCGCTATCTAGCCCTAAACTTGTGTGTGTGTGCGTCAAAACAAGTAGGTAGACGTTTTGCTGATAAGCTGATGACGATGACGAAATAAATACCAATGGACACTTTCGAGAGATTTTTCGTCAGCCTGGCACAGAATCGGGAAGAATGGCAGAAACAAGGAGAGTCCCAGCAGTGGGTCGACACAGGTTGAGAATGATGAATGATGATGTTAGAAGCGCATTGAAATGTTTATAATGGTTTAATGTTGTTTGTAATTTTTTTATTCTCTTTTACCTACAAGAATTGAAAATATTTATATGCCACAATAAAAGATGGAGTGTTATAATAATAACACAAAGGAAACACAATAACAGACGGTGGGATACCTAGACTTCATAACAGATGGCGGGATACCTAGACTTCATAACAGATGGTGGGATACCTAGACTTCATAACAGATGGTGGGATACCTAGACTTCATAACAGATGGTGGGATACCTAGACTTCTTGCTACTTACGTTAATTTATACAAAATAATAATAATAATTTACATAAAATTATACAAAATGCCAGAAGTCAAAAAATTATAAAAATTTAAATACTTAGGCAACAGGAACATCCTACGCAACTTTCAACTCACTTGTACATATTAATAACTAGCTGTTGCCAGCGGCTTCGCCTGCATTGTTCTGGGGTGCAAAAATACATATAGAAACTTTGACATCCCATTTTTATCCTATGAGAACTGATTTATGGGTTAAAAAGTAGCCTATTTGATAATCCAGGTTATAATCTACATACATACCAAATTTCATCGAAATCAGTTCAGCCGTTTCAACGTGATTGAGTAACAAACAAATAAATAAACAAACACCCAAACTTTCATTTATAATATTAGTGTGATATACTGTTTAATTTCATTGCGGTGTCTAATTGAAGGATATCGTAGGTCACGCACCTTAGAAATGTGCCCTACGATGCACTGCTCTGCGTCCATCAACTTCAGGCATACAGGTGTAAAGCCTCATGTGCCTGTAATTTCACCGGAAATCATATCCTTCTTATCGAAAAACAGCATTGCTGTATTTCAGTAAGAAGGTAATAAGTAGAAGTTGGTATGGTGGTAGTACTTCCCCGGGCGAGCCCTTTCAATGCGAACTCTACTATTATTATTAATAGCCATCATAAAATAAATACTACATGCAGTGTTCTCTGTATTTGTCATCGCATCACGTAATGACTCGCGATCTATCTTTACTCAACAAAAAACTAATCATGAATCAGTCGCGTGTTTATTTTAATCACTCCATTCATAGAATAGGAGTGGCCTAGCTGCTCACGCCTATAAAAATACTGGCCTTGCTGTTCAGGTTTAGAAGAATAAATAAATCGAAATTAGAATACAATTTGAATTCCGAATTTGAAATTATTGAGATATTTCCAGCCAGTAACAATGTTTCGTATCATTATTATAAATAGCTGTTCACGTCTAGAAGAATAAATAAATCGAAATTAGAATACAATTTGAATTCCGAATTTGCAATTATTGAAATATTTCCAGGCAGTAGCAAGACTTGATTTCATCATTATTATGAATACGGGATTTATCAAGTACAGTTAACCGTTACGAACGACAATGTTTCGGTTATATTCGTGAAACTCTAAAAAAAAAAGGTGACACTCCGGGAGTGCCGACAGAAGTGAAAGCATGAACCTTCTTCTTCTTCTGCGTGTCGATATGGTTCATAATTATTATTTTAAACACCAAATGTTGTTTAAAATAATTAATAATTGTTTTGCCAATACAACAGAGTTATCTGTGTCGGAACAAGTATCCCTCAGGGTGCAAGAATGAGAGCACAATAGGCAGCTCAGCAAGTGTGCCATAGTCTGAGGGGGGGACCGCATGGGCAACTGGTCACCGACTCTCACTACTAACTTGAATAAAAGCAAACAAAACTTGAATAAAAGTAAACAAAACTTGAATAAAAGCAGACAACACTACAGATACTTATATACAGAGGTATCGGTAACGGTAACAGTGTCGCGAGTTCAATGGTTTTTTCCTATCTCAAAAAATGCACAACGCGCCTAAAGAAGTTATCACTTCAAAAATAACACCAAAAACTTCATTGACTAAAAAAAACAGAAGATGATGTCGTATCAATAAAACAATTACAGAAATCCTTAGAATATATAGTCTTATGGTAAGTCTACATGACGACAGGATAAAAGAAAATGAGCGAAAGCGAGACTTTATTTGCAAGTGTCGCTACTGTTTTTACGATACTCGTTTTATAAACTAACCTTGTTACCGCCAAAAAAGTTAAACTATCTTTAACGCGTGTTTAAACAACTCCTTAACAATTTTTGTTCAGGATTGTGTGTTGTTCAGGAACAGTGTGTAACGGGTGTTTAACATTTTTGTAACAAGACCCTAACCTTGCTACCACACAAAAGTTAAACGGGCGTTTAAAATTTTCCTTACAAATTTTTGTATAGGATATTTTTTAATCAATGTTTAGGGGGGATAGGTGTTTAACTATTTTCTGGTAAAACCTTATGTGTCTGGTATATGCCTAACAAAAGTAAAACCTTTTTGGCACCGAAATGATTGTTATATTTTATTTTATAAGTGGCACTTATTTTATGCAAATATCTCAGGAAATTAGCGGAAATGATTAAAAGTCGCACGCAAGTGCTAGTTAAATTTAAAAATGGCGGTGCATCCGGCCCCACCGTGAATTTGTGCATAAAACTGCATTGCGCATTAACCGATCCGTACATTTAAAATAGAATTCACTACTAAAGCTGTGAACACACATGATGGTAAAACAGTTTTACAAAATTGTACTTGTAGAATTTTACCCAATGTATTGTTGAGCCACTGGCTATCCCTTACACTAAGTTTTAACAAACGTTTTGTGGGGCATCTGGCTATTCCTAACACAAAGTTTTACCAAATGTATTGTTGGGCCTCTGGCTATCCTTAACACCAAGTTTTACCAAATGTATGTTTGCCTATCCCTTACATCAAATTTAAACATAAGGATCGGTGTGCAAGCCGGGCTATATACTACACAACACTAATAGTTAGATTTTTCTCTGCGTTAGCGCCAGTGGCGGAACAAAACCTTAATTTGATGTGGGCAAGTTAAATTTCGCGAGACCCTCTTCTCTTCTTTGAACATGTTACTACTGTTATATTCATTCTCAGCTATCCATTGCTTTTATTGTTGCAATCATCTTGACAATGGGGTGGCCGGAGCAAGTAACGTACAGCGAACAGGGAATAGAATACTAGTTATCAAAAGATAGCTGATTAAGCCTGTGGTGTTGCAAGAAGACGGATTTTATAAAATGAAATAAAAAACTCTTCTAATCTAATCTAAAGAGCCCACTGGATCCCACTGCTGGGCAAAGGTCTCCCTTCCCTTCTTCCATTCATCTCGGTCTAGGGCTTCTGTTGACCAGTTCGCACTATGTGCGTCAAGTTCGTTCCACCATCTCCGCCAGGGCCGGCCACGCGGTATCGCGCCTTGTGGGACCCATTCGGTAGTTATCTTAGCCCACATGTCATCGCGCATTCGACATGCGTGTTTCGCCCAATCCCACTTCAATTTAGCTGTATTTTGCGGGACATCGGCGATTTTTATTGTAGAGCGCAGTATGGTGTTTTTACTCCCAATATACCACGCTCCATCACCCTCTGGCAAACCCCAAAACACTTGTAGCTCTAAGATTTTTTCGTCACGTTCACGGCTTGGTAATGCATAAACCTATGTGACGCGAGGACCCTCGGACCGCAAGGCCGTAGGCAATGCCCCACGTCGCTCACGCCTTACGCCGCCTCTGGTTGGCGCCTACCTATAGAACCTATAGAGGATGTCGCTCACTTCCTTATTCGCTAGGCTTGGGAATATTGATTGGGCATTAATTATGGATTTTAATACATTGTATGATTGCGGATTTTATTTATGGTAACCATTCGACAAGCTTTGAATTTGATTTTAGTTAAATAATTAATGAATTGAAAAGTGAATCATCTAGCTTTAAATAGTTACCTAGTATTAAATCACGTATTACTGTTCATTTGATGGTCTGGAAGAAAAGCTGTGACAGTAAGAAGACTGCCCTTGGCATGTTTAGCAACGGTACCTATTTACATGATGAGTGAATATGATTTTTTACCTAATTTATACAGGCTGTTTCATTGATATTTTAGGACTTGATAATAAGGTTATTTGAAATTGTAAAACTTTCCATGGTAATTAATTTGAAAAAAAAACAATTATAAAACAATATTAGCCATTAGTCCTAACCGTGTTTTCATTTAATGTCGTACATAACAAAACGCATAGTATTAAATACGTGAAGAGAAAACTTTATACCCCTTTTAAGCTTATTGCGATCACGGAGGAGTGTGAGATTTGGCATAGTTAAAGATTATATAAAAGTTTATATCCGTTTAGGTGGAGCAATGACTTAAGAAAGGTGGTGGGGGGGGGGGGGTGAAATTGAATGAGAAGAGCCGAAGATCGTGCACGGTGGCGCGTATTCTTCTTCTTTCGTGTCGATGTCTAAAAGCCATTTTGACCAGCACGTGGCCACGTTCATGGCAGCGTCCGAACAAGGGTCCAATTCTTTTAACCAATCGCTTATTATAACAATGGTATCGTCGCAAAATTACCACTATATAGGGTGTTTGATAATAAATAATTTTTTGAAATGTTTACCATAAAAATGTGAAATTTATTTTGGCATCCAAAAATTGTTTGCAAAAGTCTTGCCATCTAACCACAGATACTGTATTGGTAACGTCTCGAGATATCTCTTGTTGTCCTTTTCTAACCCAAAACCCGTAGCCATTTCCGAAAGAGATATCAAATTGGCCTTTATTTTTAGATGTCGATTGCAAGAGTAGGCAGTAAGTTTTATGTCGTATTAATCACCTAAACGTAATCGATTTTCTTTAAAATTTGATAATATAACTAGTAGTTTTTTTTTCGAGAAGTATTTTTTATGGTTTGAGAAACCGTCACTTGAATATCGTCAGTATATTACCAAACTCCCTGTACCTCTTGGTATTCTATTAACACAACCTTTTTTCAGTATCCACCGTTGCTATGACAACACCGATGAAAATTTGGAAGCTTATGACAGGAACAACAATCATAATTGTGAAATAATGGTATGGCTCCATAATCGTTTTACTTATAAATTAGCAGAATTTGGCCTCAGGTACTTAGTTCCTCCATCGTGCAGGGGGTAGGGCAGGATGGACATGCAAGGACGTTTACCATTGTGAGACGCCCATAAGAGAACAAATGTGAGCTAATGATGATGATAATTATAAAATTTTATATGGAGAAGGAATGCTAAACTTAAGCGAAAAAAAAATATTACCAAATTTCGACTGCTTGGCCACTAGTCACTATAAAATGGCCTTTACATTACGCAATCGTGCACTAAGCTTAACAAACGCCAGATTGCCTTCTTTCAGCCGGTTAAATAAACATTCACGATATTTACCAGCTCTTTCGAATGTTCCAGAACCTATCTATAGCTGCTTTTAGCTAATACTTGTTCTTTACGATGGCTTTGTTTGACTTAGAGTGACTAGTCAACATTGAGGTATGCTGTGCTGTACCGTGCTTTTTTTAAAGTACACAGTGCACCGAATTTTCGAATAGATTTTGATAATAAAACAAGGAAAATGTACAAAATTTAACAAGTAAAAATGTTTACAATGTGTTATGTTTTAATACAATGATTGACTATTGATACGATACTTATCAAAAACACTTACCTATTGTCCCACTACGGTGAGCACAAACGATGAATCCGGGAGTCTGTAGGTCCGGTAGAAAGCGCGCTGGTCTCAACCAGCAGCACGCAGGCTAGTGGAGCCTCTAGCCTACGTCGACGAGAGGCCGAGAAGACGAAATAGCTCCACATTGATCTCCAGGTCTGTAATGAGCAAAGGTCTTCAGCCTCGAGGGCCCAAGAGAGAGACGTGAGGACTCCAACCTCGAGGGGGGTCAGGCTCCCAGGCTCAAGCCGGTAGGGCTTAACCGTCAAGAACAAACTGTTTCCAGGCTGCGCTGACTGATTGATAAAATGAGACTGTTTCAAGCGTTTCTCTCTGAGATCTTTCACCCTCTGTTCCCAAGTCCAGACTGTCTTTTTCAAGGATGCTCTCGATGTCATTCGGACCTGTTCCAAAATTATAGTTAGCGGCCAGTACATCCCTACATCAAATTCAGAGGTTCTATGTAAATTCTAAATCAAACCTTACGGTTTCACCAAGAATTAAAAGTAAAAATATATATATGTCAGTACCCATGTCAGGTCTGTTTATTTTTGTGTGTCTAGTCCTAAAAATTTAAAATAAATATAGCATCATTCCTCCTCCTTCTCCTCCTTCTCTCCTGTGACGAGAAAATTCTGCTCTTTCCACCCACATAAAAATGTAATAATGGGTATTTTAAGAATTTGAGAATGAATTTAGAGTTTTCTGGCCAAAATAATGATGTAAATGTTAAAGTATGGTAGAAGGAAACTCAGAATCTATCTCCCCATGTAAGTATTTACATTAGATAATGTGAATATCACGATCAAAATCTAGATAAAAAAGTGAGTGATATTACTTTCTCACTCTTCTCTTTTGGCATCTTTTCTTTTCAGTTGCTTCTTATATGAAAGCTTTGTGAGTTATTGTGCCAGCTTATTTGGGTATATTTTCACCTTTTTCTGGTAGGCTTGAGCATTCATTAACTTTGATCTCATCTCATCAGAGACCGTGTTGATTGCAAGTATGTCATGCAGCTCAGTATTTTTGATGAACCAGGCAGTATATCTACATTGGCCACAGTTTTGAAATACATACATACCTACAGTTTTTGAAATCACGAAATTTGTTTCAAATATACACTCAGACAGACCATCTGTTGCATATAGATAAGCAAATGGATAGACGGACAACCATTTTAGACAAATGCATTTAGCAAATAGCATTAGATAATGTATGAGGTATATAAGAAATGTTTATATCTACCGTTTGATCTCATTGCTTCGCCATTGTAAATATTTTTACGTGGGAGTAGGTTCGCATATAATATACTGGCTTCCACACTCGACTTTGCACACGTTGTTTCCATTAAAAAGTTGCCTATGTTTTAATCTATGTCATAATATATCTATACATTAAATTCCATCGAAATCGGTTCAGACGTTACGATGTGATTGAGTAACAAACATACAAAAGATTATCAAAACTTTTTTTGGAAAAAGAAAATTCTTTACTGTAGTAATAAAATAATACGACGAACTTAATGATAATTAGCATTTTCTTCCAGCTAACCTTTGTGTAGTGTAGATTAAGTGGTAGTGCCAAAAAATAGTTAAACAAACTTTAACTTAAGTTCCTTCAACTTAATATTAGTGTGATAGTTACTAATTTAAACGGGTGTTTAGCAAGTATGTACTTTTTTATTTGTTATCCCGACGTTTCGACTGTGTTGCAACAGCCATGTTCTACAAGTCTACAAGTGTTTTGAAGCTTACAAGTGGCAACAGCGAGTTTATATATTTATTTCTAGTTTTAAATTTATGATTATTGCTATTTTTACTAAACATGTTTTTGTGATCAGATTTACATGGACATGGGAATGTTATAATATTTATTTCTTTAAACTTATGGCGTAATGATTCTCTGTGACTAATATTATAAACTGCACGAACAGCCCACTTCTGCAGCACAAAAACTGTGTTTATATCTGCAGCACTCCCCCACAGCAGTATACCGTATGAAACAATGCTGTGGAAGTAGCTGAAGTAAACTAGTCTAGCTGTGTCTACGTCTGTAAAAAGACGGATCTTTTTGACTGCGTATGCCGCAGAACTAAGTGAGGGCCCCATTGAAACTTCTTTTTTTTCAAATTTAAATTCAAAAGAGAAGTCACAGCCGCGGGTGAGAGCTTGTAGGTACTTCATAACCAAAATATTCGGCCAATCTTCCATAAATGATCTTCTCCATCCAAAGGTTGTCAAAAGAGATCGCCTTTAAGACCGCCCATCATACTTTAGTACTTTTATTTGTTTATTTTATTTTCTATTTGTAGTATCGACCTTGTAGGTATACTCATTGATTTTTTCTATAAAAAAACATACAAAACAACGCAACAATATTAAATACTAACAATCTATTCTCTTGATTAGTTTTTCAAATACCAGCCACCATTTTAAAAACAAAATGGCGTCGTTACACCTAATAATGCCATTGTCTAGAACCGGTAGAATTTTGGTTGCAAAACCGTCGCCCGCGCAGCTCTGACTCACTAGTTGGAGCACAGAGTAAATAACACTAGATAATATAAACAAGTTTCACTTAACAACCAAGATAAAAAAAAGTTACACGATGGAGTAACATTTATGGAGTCCATAGTAGGTAATGTTATAAATTCTAAAGTAACTCTCTCCCGATTTTTACAGTTTCATGACTAAACGGCTGGACCGATTTCGATAAAATTTAATATATAGATAGGTATATCCTGGTCAATTATTTTAATATACGTTAAGATATTTTTTTTTATGGAGGGGTGTGAGATTTGGCATACCTAAAGTTTATATGGAAAAGGTTAAATAAAATAGAATTACGGTGGAATTTTTACAGGCAATTAGTATTTATAGATAGGCATCAAATTTTTTTGTCGAAGTAAAAAAACATTACCCTTCTGCGCAGTAGGGTAAAAAGTAGTCTTTTTCCCAATCCCGGTCACAATCTATCTATATACCAACGGTGCATCTAAAGAATAACTCATAATTTTAACCCTTTACTTTATCTCTCCCCCCCCCCCGCTCCGCCCCCCTGTAGGGATGATTTTGTAAAAAAGTTGAAACACGTATTTTTTTATTTCTTACCAAAAGCCTAAATATGAATTTTCAGATCCCTAACTTAAGGAATTATGGATTGCCCATACAAACTTTTAACCCCTATTTCATCCCTTAAAGATTAATCTATTTCCTTGTCAAATTTTATTACGATCCGTTCAGCCGTTTAGTCGTGAAAAGGTAACAAACAAACAAACAAACTGAGCTACTTTCACTTTTATAATATTAGTATGGATAGGTATGGATTGAAGCCTATTGGGAATATTAAGCCTCCCCCGCATACGAGTCACGCGCGACAAACGACGCTACTAAATGGCGAAGCGGCCATTCGGTAGCGCGCGTCAGCAATTTTTCACTTTTTCCTTCACTTTGGGTCGGTGCCGGCCACACGACCATACGAAGGCAGAAGCGGCGACTCGTGGCGTGTAGCGACCACTGGCGTCAACCGTGTGCAATACATATAAAATTTACGAAAAATGCAGTCTGCAGCTCGGCGGTGGCGTTTTGTGGCTTGTGTGCGGCGACGCTATAGATCAGTAATGATGGAGGAAAAAACATTACGTCATGTTTTAATGTTGGAAAAATAAATTGCATTAACATTTTTATCAGCAAGCTGAAGTGGCTCTAGATGGGTACATAGTTCAAAACAAGACCAGTCAAGCACGAGTAAGACTCTCGTACCAAGGGTTCCATACTATATATATAAAAATTTAGCAGCGCCATCTTATTATGTGACCGGTAAACCAAGAAACATTTTAAGGCAGCTTTCTAAAAACTGTTCTAGATAGAGATTTCGCTATAATTTTCCTGTCATCTTTAACATAATACATCTCTTTCTTTCTTCCCAGCTATGTATCCCACATGGTGGGGGGGTCAGCTTTTTTGGTCGTTCTTCTCCACTTCGCTCTATCCTCAACGTCGTCATCAGAAGCTTGGCACTCTCTCATGTCTTTGACACTATATCTCTCCCTCCACCTTGTCTTGGGTCTACCTCTAGACCAAGACGAAGTCGGGGAATGTGCCCAGGAACTATATGATCTGATCGCGGCATCTCCTTTCCATCAAAGGACAAGTAGGCGCACGGCTCAGTACCATCCGTACCTAGTTGGTATACTACTTATTCGCACACAGCTAAGGTGTGGAACACTTTGCCGTCGTCTGTTTTTCCTAAAGAATACAATCCGGGTCTCTTTAAGGTAAGAGTGAATAGGTTTCTTCTAGATCTTCGTGCTTCATCTTGGGTCACATCATCGCTTACCATCAGGTGAGATTGTGGTCAAACGAAGATCTATACAGTTAAAAAAAAAAGATCTTCGACCGGGGATGGAAAATTGTAGTGCCAAATTCCCTACGCAGTCAAGTGGCCTCCTCTTGGACGTACTATCGCAGCCGACTCTCCTGCATATGTATCATTGCATCCTGCATTGCTTAATACATATCGATCAATTATATTAATTTCAGATATTTCACTTTCCAAACTTCGGAGATAAGAAAAATAATTTTTTGAAATCTCATTTAACTCCAAAATTCTACAAGATAAAACAAAAAATATCTTTGGAATGTGCTGTAAATACGTCTCTTTAATATGATACCCTATTTTAAAATCTTGACCCCCAACAATTTGACTCTTCGACCATTAAATTGAAAATATTTTTACTTGCAATAGAAGGTCAGTATTATATGAAACTACCAGCTGTTGCCCGCGACTTCGTACGGTTACACTATTAAATGTGTAGGTAACCTAGAAATAAAGCTGAACTCGCTATTGCAACTTGACTTGACACCCCATTTTTATCCAATGGGACCTGATATATGGGATAACAAGTAGCCTATGTGTTAATCCAAGTTATAATCTCTGTAAAATTGTGCGCCAATCCAGAATAAATCTAAAGTAAATGTAATAGAGTTTATTTTACACTAGCTGACCTGCCCACGACTTCGCACGCGTGGTTTGGCAATAAAAACATTACCCTCCTGCGCAGTCGGGTAAAAAGTAGCCTCTTACCCAATCCCGGTCACAATCTATCAATCTATCTATATACCAACGGTGCATCTAAAGAATAACTCATAATTTTAGCCCATTACTCCCCCCCCCCCCCCCATAGATTCAGCCGTTACGATGTGATTGAGTAACAAAGAAACAAATAATTAAAAAAACATCCAAACTTTCGCATTAATAATATTAGTGTGATAATAATTGCAGATTTGTCAACAATTTGGCTCTTCGGCCATTAAATTGAAAATATTTTCACTTGCAATAGAGGAAGGTCAGTATTATATAAAACTATTCTAAACAAAGCGATAAGTTCAGTTTCTGAGAAAATCAGTTGTGACAGACGGACAAAGTCGCAGTTCGGTTTTTACCATTTTAATCCGGAACCCTAACTGCGTCCAGAATCCGAAACGATCCTGACTGAGATCTACGATGCCACAGACAGAACTTATAACACCCCTCTTTTGGCATAGGAGGTTACATTTTTATAAGTTTTAGACATTTTTAGAAACTAAACCTCGTTCTTGAATGTCATCTAGTATTTTTTTTAGTGTTATCCGAACACATACGGAAAATACGAAAATTTTTTAAACCATCTCAAAAATTTAAAACCTAGACTTAAAATTTATGGTATATGGCATCTATCATTAATAGGTAGAATTAGTTGTAGGTAATAATAATTATCATAAGGAAAATATTTAATGTAATTCATCCATAAAAGTATATGCAGACTCATAATCACTACAGAGAGGAACTTCCTTACATATTTATTCAAATTAACACTATATTTATAATGCATAAGGTATTCAAATTATCAAGTTTGGTAATTTTAGCGTAGCAAGTATTGAATTCCAAAATCGAAGTTTGATTAAATATGACTAATAATGGATCTTGTGCAGCCTCCAATCAACGGCTCCCAGCAACCTCTAACTTAACAGGTCATCGTTTTATCTAATGGGAAAGTCCTACGCTGCTGCGTCCACTTTCTAGCCTTTTTGCCTCAACGCCTGAATTGTCTGCTTTCGGCTGTCAGTTCCCTATGTCCCTAGTAGATCTATGTTCCCTGCCCACTGCCACTGCATCTTGCTGACTCCTTATGCAATGTCAACCACCTTAGTTATCGGCTGGATAACCTTGTTTCGGATCCTTTAGAGAAATTCCAAGCTCCTTTTCATTGCTCGCTGAGTGAGTTTCAATTTATGGACCAATCCCATCGTAAGCAACTACATTTCTGTCTGGGTCATCATTACAAGGAGTTAGTCCCATAATACTCCTTAGCAATTCCCCTCAAGATGGCTTTCAAGACTTTTGGTCCCATTTTCCACGTTGTAGCCGAAAACATTATTCTAAGATTTTATTAATGTTTATTAACAAAATGGATCACATGTCTGAGAAATAAATAAATTGAATTGAAAATCAAAGTGAATAGGATGTACTGAGCTTTAGTTTTTAAGGTTCCGTACCCAAAGGATAAAACGGGACCCTATTACTAAGACTCTGCCTGTCTGTCCGTCTGTCTGTCTGTCCGTCTGTCACCAGGATGTATCTCATGACCCGTGATGGTTAGACAGTTGAAATTTTCACAGATGATGCATTTCTGTAGCCTCAAATACTAAAAACAAAATAAAATAAATATTTAAGGGGGCTCCCATACAACAAACGTAATTTTTTTGCTCGTGTTTGTTCGATTGACAACAGCAACAGGTAGATGCTTGAAATATTCACAGAATATTTAGTTATATATATTCACTTTAAAATTAAATTAAATTAAAATAAAACAAATATTTAAGGGGGCTCCCATATAATAGACATGATTTTTTACCGTTTTTATAGATAATAGTATGGAACCCTTCGTGCGTGAGTCCGACTCGCACTTCGCTGGTTTTTTAGCATTGTCTGATGATGAAGTTTCTCAAACGCTGTCCAGCCTAGCTAAAAGTCAAACATAAAGTTGCAATATTCAAATGGTTCATTTTATAACGTGTAGAAACTCGATACGTATAAAAAACAGGTTACGCCGACCGGCATGGTTCGGTAGCTCTGCACAATGTTATTATATTTCTTTTGATACTAGTCTTACTATAATGTAAACTTAGATAATATTAGAAAAAAGGTTTGCCATAATTTTTAAATAAACAATTCCTTTATGGGTTGAGGCAGAAAGGTTCTCGAGTGGACACCACCATTGGAAAGCGCATAGGACGATCCCCCACAAAATCAAAAGACGACCTGGATAAACTTTGCTGGGAGCCGTTGGGTGCATGCCGAACAAGATCGGTCACTCTGGATATTTTTGGGGGAGACCTATGTTCAGCAGTGGACTTCCTGTGGCTCAAATTGGGGAATCTTCCACGTTTTCTTGGCCCGGTCTTGTTATCGAATACTTTTCGAGCCTTGACGTTTTGAGATGTTCCAGTATCTTCATGATATGGTCATATGCTTGACTATACTCAGTAAAAACCATATCCGGTAAGTACTTTGCAAGCAAAGCCAATGCCAGAAGTTATTAAACATCTCCAACCGCTCCCAATTAATTCCTAGCGAATTAGGAAGCGTTTGCTTGCAGGCTATCATAAAAATGGCGGTACTATTGAGAGCACTTAACATGTTGACTGGTTAAGGCGATGTTCAGCTTTGAATCTGAAATTCGAAAAAGTCGAATTAAAAATAATACTTACTCTAATTTGTTATTTATGAAAATAAAACTTTTATATTGGTATTAACAGGTTTTGTTAAAAAAAAGCAGAGAAGATCTAAATTTCGAATAACTAGTGGTTTGCCCCAAACTGAGATCTCGCGTACCTTTGACTATAAAAATTGTGCTACGAAGTACATAACCAACTAACTTGACCTACAGTTTAATTCAAATTACAGGTAAAGGGAGTTCATGTTAATTAGTTACTTAATTTTGGGGTACAAATTGGGATTTCAACTTTTGCCTATATTTGTATACCAAATTTCAGCACTGTGGGGTCATTGGTATACCCTGTGAATTTTGTCAAAGTTCAGTTTTTATTATGGCTAATATCCCAAAAACTGCACGTACTGAACTAAAAATAAAAACGGGGTCGAAATTTACTAATAAACACCTTTCATTTGACGTCCTAATGATCTCATTTTCATTTTGTTTTTACCCCTCTTGAACCTCAATATCTCAACAACCCATCAGCATTTTTAGCTCATTTAGTGACACCAAAATTGTGCGATTTCTACCTACCTATGTATCAAATTTTACGATGATCGGATCAACGCTTCGAAAGTTATCCTCGGACAAACAAACATACATACATACAACGCCGATTTGCCCAAGTTGATTTGGAGATCTCGCTTCGCTCGATCAATTATCTGAAATGCCATTTTCAGGCGACTTTTTACTAAATATTGAGACTTTTTTATAAATTAAGAAAAATTGACATCTTTTTAGAATAAAAAAAACATCTCTGAACAAACATGCCCTTAAAAAGAACTCTATAAATATGTCCCAAGAAAAAGCATCAATTAAAAACGCTTTGCAAGACCCTTAAATCAATGGACCGACAGATTCATTACAATCTAAGGTTCTATTTTGATTCTTAGGAGCTGACAATAGAGTTTGTATTCGTAAAGCATCGTTTAAAAGGTCTAAGGAAGATAACATAGGAACTTAGTAATAGGAGAAAAAACGTGCTTGGTTTTTTTATCTAGAACTTTTTTAACGATGTACAACCAAGTTTATTTAATGGTCATGGATAGTTTTTAGGTCTAAAAGATGGTATGAAATACTTTAAAAAAACTGTAATAAGGGATTTTCACGACCATGTTTTTACAATTACTAACCGAGGAACTTAAAAAAAATTGTTTTTGTTTCTCTGACGAAGTAAGATTGGTTTAGACAAATTTTGATATTTATATTATATATTTTTTTGATTTTGTGTCTTTGAGATTTTGGCATATAAACCATATTTTTTGGAGGTGTATCTCCAGACAGCGCCATCTATTACGCTAATTGGAACTAGTTTTTTCTTGTAAGTCAAAAATTAAAAGCCCTCATTTTTTAAATAGTATAACATTAAAATGAGTCGAAATTAAAATGTTTAAGTACTTCATATAAAAATTATTAAAATATTTTGATTAAAAACTACCTTTTCTTGTACCGATATGAGCTAACTTAACAAAACATCCAAAAGTCACCCAAATAACCTGACTAAGATTTCCTGTGTCATTTTTAGTTGTTCTACAGCGGGAATCGAACCCGCAATTAACACGCCCACGGCACCAATATTTTAATTTTATTTATTAAATAATGATAAACTTTGATCTAATCAATCCCCATCTCAAAACCAGAACAAAATTACAACGCGAACTAAAAAAGGAGCAAAATCAAAACAGGAAGAAAATTTCCCGACATCGCAGCGCCCCTAGCGGCAATGCTCGGTACTAAAACTGGCGCGAACGGCCGCCACTCTTTCCGCGCGCTTTCTTTTCACCCGTCCCTTTCCCTCTTAGGTATAAAGGTATACTATTTTGGCGCGAGAAAGGGACGGGTTATAAAAAATAAGAAACGCACATGTGCGCGGGCGCGCGTTTTCGTCTTATTTTTCGCGAGTCGTTCACCTCGGATATTCGCGGCGTTCATTTCGCTATTTTTTTTTAGTTTTTTTCTCTTTTTACCTCCGTGTGTGTCCGTCCTAGGTCGCATGCGTAGGTTGTTGATTTATTTTCGCGGCTTAATCTTGTATTTCTAACGTGGAGTTCTAACTCGGATTTTATGGGGCCTATTTGGAATCTTACGTCGGCATTTTTGCGACTCGTTTTATGGACTTTCTTTTAGCTTCGTATGGTATTATATCTGCCATTATTGACGGTCTGATTCTAGCACCTTCTAGGAATATTTCATTGTGCTTCTAGGTAGGTAGGTACTAAAAGACACCTATGTAATTATTGAAGTACCACGTATTATAAATAAATAAATATCGCTGGACATTTCACACAGCGCTATCTAGCCCCAAACTAAGCAGAGCTTGTACTATGGGAACCAGATAACTGATAGAATACTTATATACATTTTTTTTGTAAACACATACTTATAATATGCAGAAAAACACCTAGACACGGAACAAATATCTGTAGATCATGCAAACATTTGTTCCGTGGCGGGAATCGAACCCGCTACCTCCTGCGTCTCAGCCGGTTATACACCCACTGCGCCACGGAGGCAGTCAAATTATGACTAATTAATTAATTAGTAAAAATTATGACGTAACCAAGCGTTATATTGTGTCTTCATGGTTGTTTTTTGTTGGGTATCGATTTTTAATTGATATTGAGGTTGAAAAATATTGTTTTTAGCAACAAGACCGCCTATCACTAATATTATAAACGCGAAAATTTGGATGTTAGTTTGTATGTTTGTCACTTACGTCATAACGGCTGAACCGATTTCGATGAAATTTGGTATGTACGTAGATTATAATTGAAATAATTAAATATAATTAATTATAATTGAATTTTAATTAAAATATGTTTTGTTATATGTATATTGCTTGATTTGTGAAATAAATGATTTTGATTTGATTTGATTTGATTTGATTATAACCTGGATTAACACATAGGCTACTTTTTGTTGACAAACAACGTATTATTTATTACGTCTTATTATTTGTAACAAGGTGTATAATAAAGAATGTTCAATCATTTATTCACCCGTGGCTTTGTGGCCAGCTAAATACGAGGTGTGGGTTCGATTCCCATGGCGACACACAACACAATTGCACAATGTCACAGACTAATTAGTAATATACCTATGTAGAAATATTTTTCCTTTGATCCATTGTACGGTCCTGACTAGGTAGTATGACCGAGAGTAACACATAGGCTACTTTTTTCTCGACTCTGCAGAAGGAGGGTATGTTTGTATTGATAAACCACACGTGCGAAGCCGAAGCTATTTAAATAAAATAATGCTGAACATTTCACACAGCGCTATTTTGCCCTAATATCAAACACTTGAGCTGTTCAGTATACCTCACCTGATGGTAATTAAGTGATGGTGTTATATGATCCTTCAATATTGGTAGTTGAGCAAAAAAAAAGAGATATATCGAGATATATGTGTCCAGTTTTCATCCAAAATCCCTGAAAAATACAAAAAAAAAACATTAATAAACTATAATTTTGTAATTCATCTCTCTGTCCAAAGGTTGCCTAGAAGAAATCGCTTCAAAGCGATAAGATCGCCTATTGTAATTGTGATACAATAACAACACATTAGCGCAGCGTAGGACCGCCCCACTAGATACATGGGGTTGCTGGGAGACGTTGGGGCCTGGCAGCACAAGATGTCGCTCTGGTAATCTGGAGAGGTCTATGATCAGGAACGTCCTATGATTGATATTATATATTTAAATATTGCTGGACATTTCACAAAGCGCTATCTAGCCCCAAACTAAGCCTAGCTTTTACTATGGCAACCAGATAACTGATAGAATACTACGTTTTTTTTTATAAATACATATTTACTCGTATAATATATAGAAAGACATCCAGACCAGGAACAAATAACTGTAGATAATACAAACATTTTGACAACCTCCGTGGCGCAGTGGGCGAAAAGCCGGCTGAGACGCAGAAGGTAACGGTTTCGATTCCCGCCGCGGAACAAATGTTTGCATGATCTACAGATATTTGTTCCGTGTCTGGTTATTTCTCTATATATTATGAACAAGTATGTATTTACAAAAAAAATGTGTTTAAGTATTCTATCAGTTATCTGGTTCCCATAGAACAAGCTCTCCTTAGTTTGGGGCTAGATAGCGCTGTGTGAAATGACCAGCAATATTTATTTATTTATTTCTTCCTCGGCGGGATTCAAACCCTCCTGCCGGCTATTCGCCCACTGCGCCACGGAGGTCGTAAAAAGTGATATGATAAAAGATTAACATGTATAAGGCCAACATATTACCCAAACAACAATCAGGAAGAAACAAAATCAGTTTAATTAACTAACTCAATTAATATCGGAATTTTCTAATCAAAGTGCGCCGTAAAAAGATGTATCTTTCTCGGGCGCAGCTTTGCTGTGGTGTTGCTAGATAAGTATCATACGGCTAGATTTAACGGGTATTGTGGCTACAGGTATAAATGGATATTTTTTTAGCTGAATATCATTTTCTTATCATAATAATAATAATGGTAGACATTTCACACAGCGCTTTTTAAGCCCATCACGGACGTAGCTATAATATATGGCAATATGAATCATAGCAAGGCATAGCGCGATATATATTCTGTACAAATTTTCGAGTGACCACACACGCAGCTATAATTTATATTTCTATGACGTCACTCAGCTATACTGTAATTTATATTATTGCATAGCATAGAAACTAGACCAACCATCGTGAAATTAAGGCAAGCTACATATTATTACATCGTCTCAGCTTGCTATAATATACATTATAGCACAGTATAGCACGGTATATTGCTATATATTATAGCTACGTTTGTGATAGGCTTTAGCCGCAAACTAAGCAAAGCTTGTACTGTGGGAACCTATCTGGTTCCCACAGTACAAGCTTATATAGCTACTGATAGAATACTAATACACATACGTTTTTTTTTCTTGTAAATACATACTTATACCTACTGTATAGAATAATACCCAAACCCGGAATAAATAATTTGCAGACCATGCAAATATTTTTCCGGCCGCGGGGTTCAAACCTGCAAACTACTGCTTCTCAGCCAGCTATTCGCCCGCTGTGCCACAGAGGAATAAATGGTTTTTGTACTAAACTAAATATTAACTAATAATTTAGATACATATAGGTTAAATATGTTTAGGCCATTTTCGAGATTTAAGCCTCTAGATTCTAAATACTGAGGCTTAAAATATTTTTTTTTATTATGTTTAAAATATAAAAATCATATGATTTTAGAAACCTCCCTATAACTGGGCTAGTAATTCCATAATATGACTAAATAATAATAATATTAGTGCATAAACTTCACCAAAGCAGTTACGATTCTCAGCAAAGAGGAGACTGCATCAGCGATAAGTCCGCCCATTGTATTGCCTTTTTATTTACAGTCTAGTGTTATATTTTTCTGTGTGGTAACTACAATAAAAAGTTATCTTATCTATGGAGGAAGGAGGAAGGCTAAAAGTTCAAGTCACAGTTGGCAACACTGGTTGCCCGTTAGAGAATAGCGCTGTGGTAATTGGTATCGATATCGAAGTTTTATCTATAGGCGAGATTTTATCTAATTGGATACAGATTGTCGATAAAATTTGCGAACCACAATACTACTATAAGATCCTATGGGGTATAAATCTAGCTAGTATGATCCATTTTCTTTCAACAGTATCCTATCAGTTAAATGGTTCCTATAGTACAAGCTTTGCTTAGTTTGGGGCTAGATAGCGCTGTGTGAAATGTCTAGCATTATTTGATCGAGCAAAGCGAGATCTCCAAATCAACTTGGGCAAATCGGCGTTGTATGTATGTATGCATGTTTGTTTGTCCGAAGATAACTTTCGAAGTGTTAATCCGATCATCGTGAAATTTGGAACATAGGTAGGTAATGATGGCACAATTTTGGTGTGACTCAATAAGCTAAAAATTTGGTGGGGTTATTGAGATATTGGGGTTCAAGAGGGGTAAAAAAAATGAAAATGAGACTATTAGGTCAAGTAGACGTCAAATACATAAAAGGTCTTCATTAGTACATTTTGACTCCGTTTTTAGTTTTAGTAAAGTTTTTGTAGTTTTTGAGTTATTGGCCATAATAAAAACTAAACTTTGACAAAATTCACAGGGTACACCAGTGACCCCACAGTGCTGTAATTTGGTATGCTTGTAGCTTAAGTATCACAAGTATAGGCAAAAGTCTGAAATCTAGAATAACTGCAATTTGTACCCCAAAAAAGGGTATCCAAAGACATGAACTCCCGTTACCTGTAATTTGAATGAAACTGTAGGTCAAGTTCTTTGGTTATTTATTTCGTGGCACTATTTTGATAGTCAAAGATTACGAATAACATTTTTTTCGTTTTTATGGTAGACTCGCGAGATCTCAGTTCGGGGCGAACTACTAGTTATTCAGTTATTTACTTATTCATCATCTTCCTGTCTTTTTCCAATATTACGTGGGGTCAGTACAACATGACGTTTCTTTTCCACCTCTTTATCAGCCGCTATATCAGTAATCACTTCTTTCTTACCTATATCATCTTTCGCACAGTCCATCTCCCATTTGGCAGCTATTTTTTTTTATTGATTATAGCCAAGCGCTTGACCTCACCTGGTGGTAAGTGATGGAAGCGAAGATGGAGCACGCATGCCTAGAAAGAACCTATTCACTCTGGACTTGAAGACTCCGAGATTATACTGGTTCGGAAAAACATACGCCGGAAGTGAGTTCCACTCCTTACTTGTGCTAAACAGAAAAGTAGAATCTAATTTTAAGAACATATTTAAAAAAAAATAACAATTTTTTTTGGTATCTCAATGTCTTCAAAACACTACCGTGCAAGTTTTCTAGAATACTCATAACAGTACTCTTGCATGTACGAGTAGATAGTAATAATTATTTATCTACACGCACAAAGAGGACTTTGATACGTATAATGCCTAGGTAGTGCAGATAAGACGCTTATTTATAAGAAGGGGTACAATTCATAGTCTGAGACGGTACGGATAGTAAAGCAGTTTTATTGCTGTTTTACAGAACTTACGGTAAAAAAGTTATCGAGGGTACAATGATTTCAAATCTTTTGTGTTGCGTGTTCCAACTACTTTCGACAAAGGAAGAGTTTTGGCCGAAAAGTGTGTTGTTTCGTAATTTGACGACCTCCGTGGCGCAGTGTGCGAACAGCCGGCTGAGACGCAGGAGGTAGCGGGTTCGATTCCCGCCGCGGAACAAATGTTTTCAGTATCTACAGATATTTGTTCCGGGTCTGGTTATCTTTCTATATATTATAAGTGTGTATGTATTTACAAAAAAAAAGTATATAAGTATTCGATCAGTTATCTGGTTCCCATAGTACAAGCTCTGCTTAGTTTGGGGCTAGATAGCGCTGTGTGAAATGTCCAGCAATATTTATTTATTTATTTCTGTGGGCGCAAATGCGTAACACGTAGGACAAGCAGGTGCACGGCTCAGTACCATCCGTACCTAGTCGATATACCACCCATTCGCACACACTGTTTTGGTTCTAAGTTCTTGATGCGTACAGCTAAGGTATGGGACACTTTGCCGTCGTCTGTTTTTCCTAAAGAATACAATCCGAGCATCTTTAAGGTAAGAGTAAATAGGTTTCTTCTAGATCTTTGTGCTTCAACTTAGACCACATCATCACTTACCATCAGGTGAGATTGTTCTATCCAATTAAAAAAAAAAATCGCCGCACATTTTACGTGTCAGCAAATAGTTTTAAGTATAATAATATGTATGTTAGTCAAACTCATCCCGAGATGGGCAGTTTGATTTTGCATTAGCACTGAGGTAAAGAAAGATTTTTAATTTGTTTTAAACAGAATCCATTTTCGTTTGTCCACAATCTCACCAGATGGTAAATGATGATGTGGTCTAAGATGAAGCACGAAAATCTAGAAGAAACCTTCTCACTCCTACCTTAAAGAGACCCGGATTGTATTCTTTAGGAAAAACAGACGACGGAAAAGTGTCCCATACCTTAGCTGTACGCATCAAGAACGTAGAACCAAAACGGTGTGTGCGAATGGGTGGTATATCAACTAGGTACGGATGGTACTGAGCCGTGCGCCTCATGATTGGTTTTTAGTCGGTATGCTGTTGGTGTACGGCCTATGGAGACATCTACAGCTCCTTAAGCTGGAAGACATGCTTAAAACAAATTCCCATTGGAAAAAAAGTGTACGAGGTCATCCCGGTTTGGCATGGTCTACTGATACCATATGGCCAACGTAGCTGGGAATCTATGGACGAGACTACCGAATGATTGGAAGGAATGCAGTGGATGTACAAACTGAAGTGATGATGTCATGTTAGACTGTTAAAAGTTGAAATAAGTTGTTGAGTGCTTAAACCACTGATCGATCACACACAATCAATGTTTTATTTATCATGTAAATCAAGTGTAAAAATAGTACATTATCATACAAGGGCTGTAAGCGATATATTGTATACCCGACGCTAATCGAGAGTGTTATTGATCGCTTACACCCATGTATAACAAATCACAAAATAAAACCTCCACGATATCTTTCGTCGAAGCCAATTACGAAACTTGGTTACGATTTTCGATAAATATTGTGTCGTGGTCGGACTATATATTTGACCGAAAGCTTTTTTTTCACTCGCTACGAAGAGGGGTTATCGCGGAAAAGTCGAGGATTTTTCAAAATTTTATCTACTGCAAGCATAGATAACACACACAAAGACAAGTAGGGATGTGCTCGGCGTGTTCCTTAGTCGATCGATTGTGTTGTTGAGTAATTTAAAAGCCATTTGGATTTTATCGAGCTCTAACAAAAAACAACTTTAAAAAAATAAGAACCTAATATATGTGCAGTTTGCAATAATTATAAGATCAAAAATACACTTTTTTTTCGTAAATGTCTAATAAGAAAATAAATAGAAATATTTTAAGTCTGATTGCCAATTAACGGGCTTTTCTTTATTTCTAGCATATATAATAAAATCCGTTAGATATTCTTCTGACAATTATTCTACAAGAAATAAATAATTGTATAATAATACAATTGTATAGTACAATTGTATATTAATTGATCTAGCGAAGCAAGATCTCTAAATCGACTTGGGCAAATCGGCGTCATATGTATGTATGTATGTTTATTTGTCCGAGGATAACTTTCGAAGCGTTGACCCGATCATCGTGAAATTTAATACATATGTAGGTAGTTCAGGCACAATTTTGGTCTGACTAAAAGAGCTACAAATGTTGGGGGGTTGCTAAGATATTGGGGTTCAAGAGGTGTAAAATATAAATAAATATGAGACTATTAGGCCAAATGAGACGTGAAATTAAAGAATTTAATAAGATAATTTAGACTCCATTTTTATTTTAAGTTTAATTTTTGTAGTTTTTGAGTTATTAGCCACACCATTGACCCCTTTGAGGTACACCAGTGACCCCACAGTGCTGAAATTTGGTATCCATGTAGCTTAAGTAACACAACTATAGGCAAAAGTCTAAAATCCAGAGTAACTGCATTTTGTACCCCAAAAAAGAGTAACCAATTAACTTGAACTCCCGTTACCTGTAATTTGAATGAAACTATAGGTTATGTAAGGTGATTGTTTATTTCGTGGCACTATTTTGATAGTCAAAGATTACGAATAATAAGTATATATTTTATTTTATGGGAGACTCGCGAGATCTCAGTTTGGGGCGAACCACTAGTATAATTAATTACTGTAGTGTGTGTTTTCAGACAATAATATCGGTCGACTAAGAAATCTCGATTGTGGTTAAAGACTTGCTACCCCAACCCTACCCATTAAAGTAGACCAAGGAATGTACGCGCTATTCTTAAAAGTCTTATAAGAACTTCACTTCCAATTTAAAATCTTTTTTGATTATTTTCTTATAAGGTGCAATTTCCTATGTTCGCTCTCGGTTTTTGTGGCTTGGAAAGTTGAGTGAAAAATGCATTTTTTCGTTAGAAAAATGATAATAATGCTGTGTTTTAAATGGAAATTTTATAAGAAGACGCTGCGCTGGGTGGCTGTTTTTTCCGTGCGATCTAGGTAAAATTTTCCACTTATATTACGCAATAGATTTAATTTTTTGGTTGAAAATATTTTTCTTTCGGGTTTTTTAATCGGCTACTATTCTTAAATTCTTTAAAATCATGAAAGGATCGAAATATTCGTTTCGAGCGATTTTTTAAAAATGTTTTTGGTTTTGGGGTTATAGAATTTTTCTTTTTTTGAACTCAAATTGGTTTTTAAAAGAGGTCATGCATTTTCCAGTCACCAGTGTACACGTGATGTATAAAATGTGATATAATTTTTATGAGTTCTAATTATACTTGAACTTTGATCCTTGAATCTGAGATCCATGCGATAGCCGCCTTTTTCACCGTGTGAGTCATGGGTTTTCTAAAGGGGTTTTTATATCCATGGCAATACCTAATGCATTCTTTTTTACCGCAAAAACTATTTATAGCTTATCTGCAAGTACCAGACTATCAGTCAAGTGTACCTAGACAAGTATTAATTATCAATTTATTTTTTATGTTCCAACGTTATCGTAACCATAAATTTAAAAAGTTGCCAGTTCATATAAAAATAATTATTCAACTTTCATTCGAATTTTAAAGTGCGTGACTAGTTTCATAACACGCAAAATACTTCCTTAAACATACAAAATGTCTAACCCATAAATTATGCAGTGTTAACCGTTTAAATGTTATAATCTTAATAAAATTTGACGGCTGTATAACGCAATGCCTCTATAATTGACACAAAAAATGCACCCCTCAATAGGCTGTATGGCAGCGACTCTCGGTGTCAAATAAATAAAAAAAAGTGGGCCGGGCACGCGCCAATTAACTCGTTTTTTTAAACGTGGTTTTTTTTTCTTTTTTTTATTGGTTCGGGCTAATAGCTAGGGGTGGTTTTTGTCGACTTTTTTCTAAACAATGTGTGTCGGAACTTTTTTATTGGTCGTGCCGTTTAGTGAGCAGTGGATTTTGACACGCGAGGTCTGATGTTTTTGTCACTTTTTTTCTTTTCTGTTTTTTTTTCTTTCGTTCGTTTTTGAGGATTTTTTTGGTACTTTTTTGTGGATTCAATATTTGGCTACTGTTTTACGGTTGGGTTGATTGAGTGAGTGTGGGGCGCTTTTTTGGTAACGTTTTTACGTGTTTGTTTAACAATTTGAAACGATTCATGTTTAGAATGGATTTTATGTTGTTTTTGAATTGATATGGGATTTGTTTCTGGGATTACTTGTTTATTTTAATAGTTTTTTATACATGCTACAAATGTGATATGACAACTTTTCATATTTTTTTCCTTTTTAGGTTTTGTGTTGTTTTTTTTATGAAAAATTTATCTTGCCATTTTTAATCTGATTTAAAATAACATCCAAAAACCAGCTAAAATATTTTTATAAAATAAATTGTTTTTGTTTAGTTATTATTAGCTTAAAATCTACATAAGAATGTTATTTGTAAAGGAGAATATTATTTATCATACATTATATCGATCACATGAACGGACACGCATTGTTTTGAAGCGGGACTTAATTGTCACGGAATCGTACCATCAATAATATTTCATTGTGAACGGTTCAGCTGTATGGAGATGGACTTTTTCCCACAATTGGAGTACCTGTAGATATCAGAAACTGAGAATATCATGTGACCACAAAAGCCAAACTTGATGGGCTTTTTTTTACGGCTTGGAGATTGTACAAACACATACCCCCCCACCCCCCCTGATGTTAAGTGGTAACCATCGCCTAAAACATGGTAATGTCTCGTACGTTATGAACCTTAAGAACGTGTCCTACGATGCACTGCCCTGTGTCCATCAACTTGAGGCATATAAGTGTAAAGCTTCATATACCTGTAATTTGTAAATTCACCGGCAACCACACCATTCAAACCGAAACTGCTTGGTGGCAGAAATAGGTATGATGGTAGTACTTCCCCGAGCGAGCCCTTTCACAAGGAACTCTACTATCTTAAATTAAATAAATAAATAAAATAAATAAATATTGCTGGACATTTCACACAGCGCTATCTAGCCCCAAACTAAGCAGAGCTTGTACTATGGGAACCAGATAACTGATAGAATACTTATATACTTTTTTTTTGTAAATACATACTTATAATATATAGAAAAACACCCAGACACGGAACAAATATCTGTAATCATGCAAACATTTGTTCCGCTACGGGAATCGAACCCGCTACCTCCTGCGTCTCAGCCGGCTATACGCCCACTGCACCACGGAGGCAGAGAGGAGGAGAGGAGGAGGAGGAGTTAAATTAATGTTATTATCACGCGCTTGACCATAACCTCATTTAATGTTATGTGATGGTATGATTGAAGATATAAAACGTAATATTCGGACTTGCCTAGGATAACCTCCTTGTCGGATATCTTCAAGGGACCGCTTATTGCGAACCTACACAAAGTATAGGCAAAATCAACGTAGTATTAGAAAATACCTTCTCATTTTTCCAATTCAATCCATTAATTTAAATTGCATGCTTAGCTTAAGCGAAATGTTTTGGACCTAAACTAAAATTTGCATCTTGTAATATACAACATTTAATGCAATAAAATATTAACTATGAACATTTAACTATGAAAAGTTATGCTCCTAAGCAATCGAAACTTGCATGCGACCGGGTTTGAACCTGCGACCTATGATCAAAGGTGGAGTAGTTTCTCACAAACCCCTGCTTTCACTGTTATCGTTAAAAAATACTTTATCTAATACTTCATTATGTCAGCTGAACGACTTCCACTAAACATAGGCCTTCTTTTTCTTCCTGCCCTTTTCCCAACGTACGTGGGGTCGGCAAAACGTGTATTTTTCTTCCATACCTCTCTATCAGCCGTCATCTCCGTTGCCACTTCTTTCTTACCTATATCATTCTTCTCACGGTCCATCCATCTCTTCTTCGGCCTTCCTCTACGTTTATATCCATCCATATTCATATTCATTCTTTAGTCACATGTTTTTCTTCCCTCCGCATGACATGCCCATACCACGCTAGCCTGTCACTCCTCAACTCTTCTTCACTTTCCTAAAGGCGTACACAATATTACCAATTAAACACTTATTATAGGTTGATTAAATTATGAGATCAAATAAAAACAGAACATTTTTAATTTCCTGAAGAGCTAGATTAATACTTATTAAATAAACTATGTAGAATTATAAAATAACCTATTTTTTTAGCGAGGAGTCCGTCTGTTATTAAAATAAATAAATAATCCTAGATATTTCACACAGCAATATCTAGCCCCAAACTAAGCAACATTTAACATTTGTGCCGAGCGCCACGGAGGTCGTCTCATAATTGCGCCATCTCATATCGTTTTTCTTTTTGTATATGTTCAATATTAGTATCAATTACAATCTTTTTTTTAAGTTAAAAAAGCAGTTTTCATAATATCCAACTTAACCCTTTACAGCTCTTCCAAAAATGATTAAAAATAGGTCGCGGTGCGTGAGCGCGGGGTCATTACTACCCCAAGTTTTTCATCGAAACTACTTCCGTGGGCCTATTGCTTTGAAAACGACTTTTTCGAAGGTAAATTAGTTTTTGATTGATCTTTGTTCTGTTAACGTTTGTTTTAAATTGTATCACCGAGTTTTTCTTTATATGTAGGCACATTTTTGCCGATCTCTGTTGCGCGGTGAGTGAAAAATTTACTAAGACACAAAATATTTCGGAATAGGACAAAAATGTTTGCATGAACTACAAATATTTGTTCTAGGTTTAGTAGTTCCTGATACTGACAACTAAGAATTTGGGGGCAGGAATATGCTAAGTGACTATTTGTACTAAAAACGGGATATTTGCCATGATTTGTGAGTTTTTGAAAACTTTTCGCAAAAACGATAGTTTCAAAAATTATATGCTGTTAAGTCCTAAGTTATGTTTGTTACAAAATAACTATTAACAACGTCATAATCAATTTTATAACAAGAAAGCGGTTTAGTCTAATCTCTTATCCGATATTCCTTAGTAAATCTGCATTTGTTTTTTTATCCCATAACATAGAAACGAGACAACGCAGAAACAACGTAGATACTACGATGCCACAGACCGACATATATAGGCCTCGAACTTATAACTCCCCTTTTTGCGTTGGGAGTTAAAAAAGCAAGCAGTAAAAATAATAATCAGGAAATCAATTTTAAACAATAGAATCCTTGCAACGTTCCAAACAAGTTACCATTGAAACATTCCATAAAAAACTATACACATTTTTTGTCTATCGCCTGCAAAATTCTCACAGCGAATAATAGAACTATCAAAATTCAAAAGTCTTATCTCAGTCTTGTCTGATCCTTTCCCATACAAACAATACCTGAACCAAAAGCAACCGGTTTCTACCATTTGTTTTATTTGAATGGAAAACAAAAAAGTGTCATTATTAGAGCCCTTGTGAATTTGCATAATTTTTATGGGGTCAAATGGACCCATTGTGTTTTTGCAGTGTTGAGTACCTTTGCGAATTGATGCGTTTTGTCTAGTGTCGGATTTCATCTGGTTTTAGCCGACTGATGGAGGAAAGGTGTTATGGAACTTTTTTGTTAACCATCATTGTAAGATTGTAACCCATCATCATCATATCAGTCACAACACGTCCACTGCTAATGTAGGCTTCTCCCATAGATTTCTAGAGCGACCGATCTTGTGCGGCCTGTACCCAACGGCTCCCAGCAATCTTTAACACGTCTTTTTTCCATCTAGAGGGGGGGCTGTCCTACGCTGCGCTTCACTCGAGAACCTTTCTGCCCCAACGGCGGGCGGTCAGTTCTTTTAGCTATTACTATCAACTTGTATTATCTCGATAGCACATTCACGTCCCTTACTATGGACTTCATAATAAAGCTCAAAATCTAGCTTGCTATGGAGAAAGCTATGCTTGTTATTTCTCTACCAGTTCTGATCAGAATTGAGGAGATTCGTAGACAATCCGCTGATAGGTATAGCACAGAAGATTGGCAAGCTGAAGTAGCAGAAGGCATAGTGATCGAAGAACTGACGCCCGTTGGGGATGAGAGGTTCATGATTGAAGAGCAGCGTAAGACGCCCCCCCCCCTCATCCCCTCTCCCCCTCCACACTAAATGGAAAGACGGCTTAATAAGGTTGCTAAGAGCCGTCGGGTGCAGGGCGCACAAGATCAGTCGCACTGGAAACTTAGTATGAAAAATACGTTTGAATTTGAAAAGGTCGCTCCTAGGTTATCTAAGAGTCACTATGATATCTAGAAAACTAATAAAATATAACTTTATCAAAATATGAAAATTATTCCGTGGACTTGTAGGTCATATTTTTAGGTTATCTAAATACCTAAATTCAAGATTTATTAATTTGCTTAATATAAAATAATGTTAAATAATACCATAATTGTATGGTGTTGTATTAATGGCACAGGATCGAGTTAAGTGGAGGGGTGAAGTAGATGCATTTGCCCACAAGTGGGATTGAAAAAATAGACCAGTAAAAAAGGTGAAGACAAATTGAAACTCAACATTTTTGGCGTGTTAAAACAATCAGTTGTTATTCAACATTTATATGATCGAGCGAAGCGCGATCTCCAAATCAACTTGGGCAAATCGGCGTTGTATGTATGTATGTTGGTTTGTCCGAGGATAACTTTCGAAGCGTTGATCCCATCATCGTGAAATTTAATACATGGGTAGGTAGTTATGGCATAATTTTGGTTTGACTAAATCAGCTAAAAATGTTGGGGGGTTGTTGAGATATTGGGGTTCAATAGGGGTAAAAAAATGAAATGAGACTATTAGGTGAAATGAGACGTCAAATGAAATGTCTTCATTAGTACATTTCGACCACGTTTTTATTTTTATTAAAGTTATTCTAGTTTTTGAGTTATTAGCCCTAATAAAAACTAAACTTTGACAAAATTCACTGCGTGACCCCCCAGTGCTGTAATTTGGTATGCGTGTAGCCTAAGTGTAATAAATATAGCCAAAAGTCTGAAATACAGAAAAACTGCATTTTGTACCCCAAAAAGAGTAACCAATTCACATGAACTCCCGTTACCTGTAATTTGAATTAAACTGTAGGTCAAGTAGTTGGTTATTTATTTCGTGGCACTATTTTAATAGTTAAAGATTAGGGCCGGTTGCGCAACAATCCCTAAACGTATTTAGCGACTAAACATGTTTAAATTTTACATATGTGTATGATTTGACAACTCTTTAAATCATATTTAGCCAGTAAATACGTTTAGGCATCGTTGCGCGAGTCGCCCTAAGAATATTTGTTTTTGTGTTTTGGGAGACTCGCGAGATCTGTTTGGGGCGAACCACTGGTAGATGTACATATAAATGTGGCTGGGCCTCTTCAATTTTTTAATAGGATTCGTCATGGAGATTGGTTGACAAATAATAGAATAGAATATATTTATTTGACACACACAAAGAAACACAGAACGGGTCACAAACAAAATAGTAGACAGACAGGAAAAATACCGTAGAATGAGATATTATAACATGGGTAGAACACAGGTAGCTACCCAGTCAGAAGGTAGGTGTACTAACTAGTCCCGCTCCGTGCCACGCATGCCCAAACAAGTCCTGTCCTCCTGACATGCAGTTGAGGAGTAAGAGGCTGGCGTGGTATGGGTATGTCATACGGAGGGATCAATCATGTGACTAAAAGAGTGTTAGATATGAATGTGGAGGGATATAGAAGTAAGAAAGAAGTGACATCAGAGATGACGACTGATAGAGAGGTATGGACAAAAAATACATGTTGTGTCGACCCCGCGTAATGTCGAAAAGGGCCAGGAAGAAGAAGATGCAGATTGTATTTAATTTTAGCATTTATAAATGCAATGAGTCTCATTCTATTTTCTTATTTAATTACGTCCCTAGGGCCGTAATTCAAATTTATGGAGCCATTATCGAGTTAACAAAAAGCAGCTTTCAGAGCGTGAGTGATGAAAGAGTTAAGTAAGTAGCTATGTTAAGTACAAAATTGAAAGTTAAACATCTTGTACTATAAGTCCCAAGGGAGATAAAACGACCGCATAATTGTTGGTTACTATGTTAGATTTTTTTGTATTATCGCCCTCGCCTTTAATTACTAATTTTAGTCCCTAGGTACAAATAAAAGTCTTAAGTAGGCACAAAGTCGGTTAAAACCTCGATTGTCTATAGGATATCACAATCGTGATAAATAATTACCAGTCGATATAAGTCGAAGGGCACAGCTGGTGTCTGGCTAGTAACTGTAAATGAATATGTGGCCTGGTGGTGTTAAAAAAGACATTTATTTAGAACACACCAATCCTGGTTAAATTCTTGATTAAGATTTAAAATGGGGAGTTGGTTAAACAAAACTTGGGCCTTCTATTATCTAATCTTCTATACGAATAATACTTTATAGAGGAAATATTTTTATGTTTGTATGTTTGTGACTAGTGGTTCGCCCCGAACTGAGATCTCGCGAATCTCACAAAATAAGTATTATTCTTAGGGCCATTTGCACAACGATGCCTAAACGTATTTAGTGGCTAAATATGATTTAAGGCGTTGTAAAATCATACAAATACGCCAAATTTAAACATGTTTATTCGCTAAATACGTTTATTGATCTTTGTGCATGCCAGCCTTAATCTTTAACTAAGAAATTAATGCCACAAAATGCACAACCAATCTACTTGGCCTACAGTTTCATTCAAATTAGAGGTAACGGGGATTCTTGTATATTGGTTATTTTTTTTTGGATACAAATTGCAGTTATTCTAGATTTTAGACTTTTGCCTACATATATTATACTTAGGCTACACGCATATCAAATTACAGCGCTGGGGGGGTCACTGGTGTAACCTGTGAATTTTGTCAGTTTAGTTTTTATTAGGGCTAATAACTCAAAAACTACAATAACTTTAATAAAAATAAAAAAGTAGTCGAAATGTACTAATGAATAAATTTCATTTGACGTCTCATTTCACCTAATAGTCTCAGTTGCCCCAAGTTGATTTGAAGATCTCGCTTTGCTCGATCAACGAATAAACACAAAAAATACATGTCCAATTTCAAAAATTATTTCACTTCTACAATGCTACATTATCCCTGAGTAATATAGGCTATATTTATTACTAGAAAAAAAATGGGATCCCTATTAAAACTTCAATAATGTAACACAATGTGTAAAAAAATTTGGCTAAAAATGTTTTAAAAATAAATTACCACCTGTGCGAAGCCGGGACGGGCCACTAGCCTTCAATATTTTGGTACACATCTAATTTATGCCTATGATAAAACTGTAACTAGGACAATTTTATTTAAAATTTTAATTGATTCAACGGTTTTTTTTTTCATTTATGTCTATATGTCTCTTCGTCTGTCCCTATGTGTACGCGTATCACGCTAAAACTACTGGATATATTTTGATGAAGCTTGGTCTCTTATACTATAGATTAATATTTTAAGGATATTTTATCCCGTAAACTGAAGGGTTCTAGGGGTAAAAGGGTGTTGAAATATACATGAAAAATATGTGTTAGTCAAATTGAAATGTATTCTTAAATTATCTACTAATCAATTAGTCATCTCAGTTTTTAAAGTGTAACTTTTATTACATCGTCTCAAACTTTTTCGTCTGTGTGTTGCATGTCGCGTGACGGTCGGCCGTGGAGTAGTGGTAAAGTGAAAGGCGCTCGTCAGAGCAGCCGAGGCCAATATGGCGGCGCCTATAGTTCGCATCAGCTGACCGTGTAGTGCATAGACTATTACTCATTTGTGCCAACGAAAATTTTTAGTTAAATGTCTATAATGTGAAAAAAGTTTCACTTTAACCGTGGTTTCATAAAACCACACAATCCTTTTTAATTATCTTTACTTCTCCACTACTGGGCAAAGGATACAATTATTATTTTCAACTACATTACACAAACTAAATATATATATTTTTGATTATTATATAGTATAAATCACACTAAGCCCAGCCAGTATCGTGTATAAACCACACTTAAAAAAAAGTTTATAAGAAAATGCATATAACCAAAGAAAAATGTTCTAGCCTATTCAGTTTACAAAATTTTAAAGGATTTTCCTTGAAATTCTACACCTACTTTAACAAGGTTCTAATTCTCATCTGGCTTGCCTCAAATCAGAACCTCACTCGCCGAGGGTTCTAACATTTTTAGAAAACGTTCACCTTTTCGCTCTACCCCGATGAAAATCAACCCTTTCGCTAAAACAGGAACCCTCGCCGCTCTTGGGTTCTTGAAGAAGTGAAATCTTTGTGCTTGGTTCTACTTTTACACAGACTTTTTATTTGTATTCCGTATCGTAATTGAGTTTAAAATATAATAAAATTTAATAAATATTTTTGGTTGTTAATTTACACGATCAGACAAAAATATGTATGTGGCCATTTTCAATCTTAGTTTCTCATTGAGAATCAAGTAATAATGATTACTTACGAGCCCATAAATATAGACAATTTTTTTTATATTATCGCAGTCAATGGCGGCAAACTAAACTAAATTTAAGTTTGGCAGCACTTACATTATTGCGATCCTGTTTTGTTTTATTCGGTCAGAAAGTAGTGTTGTTAGGCCTAAATTTAGTTTAGTGTGCGAGAACAGAATTAACCCCATTGGTGCCGATAATTTTGTTTACTGGTTAACTAAAATTACGTAAACTACGTTCTTATTTCGTTTACGGTAAATACCAAGATAACATGGAGATATTTAAAACCTCTAGGTAAGAATTTAGTTCTAGGTCTTCGATTCTACGTCTCTAGGTTTTTGAAGAATTTAGATATTATCAAAAACAGTACAGTGTTGAACCCAGATGCAGTGCCGATACAAAGTGAATGTGTAGTTACCTTCAAACTAAAAACCTATAGAAAATGTAGGTACTACATGTTAGCTAATATACATTTTATTCATTATTTGTGTTAAGTTTTTTAAGATTTATGATAAGCAAAAATGGGGATAAGTTTTTATATTACTGACATAACTATGTATCAAATAAAATCTGAATAACAAATGTAGATTTCTAAAACTGATAGTACCTAAGGCCGTGTTCACACACCGTGGAAAAGAATCAAGGCACTCCCATGTGACCACACCTCTTTGTTATGGAATACCTAACTTGGCAATTGTCTTAGTACATAGATTTAATGATTAGGCTGTACTATGCCTATTGTGGTCACGGTGTGCGATTTTGCGCCTTATGGACTGGTGTTAAGATTCTTTTGTCGTCGGAGTTTTTTATATAAGTATTTATTTATGCAAAGCAACAATTTTTCTATTATTGCATTAGATACGGACTTTTTAAACTATCAGTTTGTGTATGCAAGATAAGTCATGTGAAGTTAAGTTATATTTTCTTTGCAAACTGAGTCAATTAACTTCTGTACCATCAATTTGTTTCAAAATATACTTAGTATATATGTATACTTGCTTCTTAGTTCTATTAAACTTTTCTGAGCAGAAAATAATATTATTCACATAAAAGTAGGTATTTACATAATACTATCATTTATAAATGAAAATTCTTGATCCGTGCTTTTTTTATCTGTTTTCTTCTTGTTTTTTCTTTTCGAGTTTTTATTTTCGAGACATTTACTTGAAACAAAATTTTAAGAATATCTCTTAAATTACCTACATTAATTAATAATGCAGTAAACCTACCACTTAAACGGAATACTCACTTTTGATATAATAGACGCGTTTACCATCTTAAGACCGCATGAAAACTCTTGAGAGTAACGCCATCTATCGTGGGGTAGCGGAGTCAGTTTTCCAAGCTTGCCATTGTAGGCAAGGAAAACTTCTTAAGTATTATATAAGAACCGAGGTTCTACTTTCATGAATACATTCTTAAGTTTGTCTCTCATCATAAAGTACCTAGGGCATAAAGGGTTATGATAGGCAGTTTAAAACAAATAGACAGGAAAGTCAAGTTCTGTGATTGGTTAAGTCATAGAAAAAAAGTTGAAAAACTCTCATTTCCTCATTTTAGGTAAACACGGAAAACACGAACCAACGACCGCCGGCTAACCCCATAAGCTCCGCCTGAACCATAAAAAAATACAATAGGAAAGAGGCGTCGAAAAGAAATCGTCAAAAACTCTACGCGAGATAGGCAGACGTAGTTACAGTAAGTGCGAGCGAGACCGTTGCTATTAAGAAAAAATCACAAAGAAACCCATTCTTTTTCATTTCCTCCCTCACTAATAGCGGCTTAGAAAAAAATGGGGAGCGCTACCCATCTCTCTCTACCGCGCAGGGGTGGGATGGTAATAGGGTCGGGCGAGCGAGAGCGCGGCCACCCTGCTTAGCGCCCTTTTAAGTTCTTATTTCGGGCGGCGTCCGAGCGGTTCGTCATGTCCAGCGTATTCGGGGAAACGTGTGAGAATGTCCATCGCGCGGCGCTCGGACAGACGCCGCGCGGCGCGCCGTCTTTTCCTTAGCCGGACGCATTTTTCCGCGGAAAAAACGCGGGGCGCACGCGCCCAAACGGTGGGGATGTTCTTGTGGACGTCTAAGGCGACGGGGGCGGGCCGCGTCTTGCTAGTTGGAGCGGCGTCTTCGCCTCGCGCGCGCGTCCGCCCCACCCCGCAAGAAGCCGTCGCGACGCTCAAGTTTTCCACCAAGAAGTTAGTCGTCGCCCACCCGCGTCTCGAGGAGGTCTTTCCGCTTTTCCGGGAACCGCGATTCAAACTCGAACTTTTCTTCTCACAGGCTGACGGCGAGTCGCATGCTCTCGTGACGATACGTCCCAAGCTGGAATTAATGTTGAAGTACTTCAATGAGAATATATCCCTAGCGCTGCAGGAGAGGTACCGGGACCTCCATGAGTATCGGAAGACGGAAGCGGTAGAGGAGGGTTCACCCAGGGAGGCTAAAGTTCCAAAAATAGCGGAGGAAGGGGAGAACGTCGGCGGCGGCGGCGCTTTTGAAAACGCCGCGCCGCCGTTTGCCCGGCTCCTGGAGCAGCCCAAGGAGGAGGACAGCTTCGTGGCCTCCTGGCTGCACAACTCCTTCAAGATGACTGCAGCGGAAGGGAATCATCCACCAAACAATGATACACCTGGAGGGAGCGCTTTAGATTTGAGAGCTGCCCCTCTCTCCCTCCACATACCAGCTCTTCAGCAGGCTGAAGCGCAGAGGCAGTTCAAGATGGACTTCTGGAACCGGAGCCGGCCGGGGTCTCCGGAAGGGCACGACCAAGCCGGGCCGCCGCCGACCCCGCAGCCGCCAGCGACCCCGGACCACAAGGCTATGACGGAGAAGCTGGTGAATGAGATTCAGGTGAGTCTTAACTGTTCTTGAGAAAATAAGAGTTATTTAAAAACAGCAAAGATTTTTGTGGAGTTCTAAAACAGTGATGATTCATTTTTGAGAAATTGTGATAGTGTTATATTGAGAAATGTAAACTAAAAAAAAGTATCCAAATAATAAAATAACTTTTCTAATAAAAATATACAGTCGGTTTATACAAAATAAAATAGGAATACAATTATTAAAACCAGTTTTCAGTACTTTTCTTCGTCCGACGGCACAGTGCGCTGAAGGAATCACTTGTGCAGTTACAAAATATTTAGTGTTTTCACAATTTAGTTTAAAAAGTTCTTTGGTGCACATAAAATGTATTGATTTTTAAAAAATAACCTATTTTTCAATTCTTTTTAGAAAAAAATATATAAATATAATCACATCACTGTTTATTTTTAACACCGAAAATATATCTTTGCTGTCTTTAAAAGTGATATAAATTTATTTTAAGATTTCAAACAAACTTAAGTCAGCGTGTATCGTCTTCAAAGATCCAAGTTCAACTGACCTCAGGAAATTACACACGGCGAGGTCTCACAAAACTCGTTCCAAATTTGAATGATCCCTTCCTTATAAAAATAAAAAGACGCCAAGGCAACATATTGTAAAGCTTTTGTTAACAGAAGAAAGGGTTCAGATCCTTGCGTCAAACTTGTTATTAAATCGTTTTTGTCCTTATGTCGTATCCGGTGTTACAAAAGGATATGTAAATTACAATAATTCGTGATAATTCTATTATTTCTGTATTAGTGTGATCAACTTGTCAGCATTTTTACCTTATTTCTGTTGTTCACCTTCACAAATGTTTGTTTAGAGCATATGGCTCACTTTATTGGTGACGTCTCGGTTACCGCGTTTATTTTAATATCCTTTTTGGTTTTCCGGTTTGATAACCTGTAATTTCTGTGCAACCGTTGGATTAAAAGTAGATTAAAAAGTTGCAACCGTAGACAATGCAATAAAATTTCAAATATGGAATGTGCAATCATGGAATTAAAAACAAAGGAGGAAAGAATATTACTTTTTAAATTAGTTTCGAATACGCTCACCTTGCATTTGTCTATTCCCACGGCTCGGATTAGGGTTCTCTCTGATTCCATTTTTAATTTTTTTGCCGCTTTGTTTCACGAAGGGGTGTTGACAGTTATTTGTTGCTGCGAATCTGTCGTACTTTTTTGTTTTTCGGATTTTGAATCGAACCGGTTTCGACATCCTGATCGCATTCATTTGATTTTTTTTGTTAAATGAAAATTTTACGGTTCGCTTCGAGTGTTCGGTCTTTTGTGGTTAGGTTTTTTCTGATGAACGGTTAATTAAAATTTGATTTATTAATATATTGTGTCACTTGAGCCCAGAGCTTGTTAACATAACAAGTTCATTTGTTTGCAGTAAAAAAATGGACCAGCTTGAGAACTACTGTTACCATCCATTGCGTCATAGACATTACTTCATCTGTTTTTTATGTATGATTATTAGACGCAATTTGATAGAAATTAACAAATTTAACTCTTATGAGAACTGTAATAGCTCTATTTGATTTATGAAGTATATGTAATATGATTTTTTAAATTATCTTCCAAAATAAACAAGAAAGAATGTTTATAACATGAGATTATTTAATGAATTCCAAAATTAAAAATTAGTATACATTATATTCGTTCACCAAATAGATGAATAAAAAAACAACATGAACATGTGAACTTATAACGTTAATTACATGACCTTAAATAATAATTTGAAACTAGATTTTTTCTTGAGATGTGTTAATTTTCAGGTTTTTTAATTTTTATATTTCTGTTTCACGCATCTCTTGTACGTTGAAACGGGACAGCAGCAACAACAGTCTCCATCAGCGGACTCCACGATGAGCGAGCGATCGCTCGTACCGTTTGCATTGGTAAATTTACTATCAACAATTAATAACAATAATGTAATTACATTTCAACTCATTAAGTGTGGTATTTAGAAGCGTCTTATTTAATGTATTTATTATTTAACCTACATCGCCTCACTGCTGGGCAAAGGTCTCCTTCATGTGTTATTTAATTTGGTTAAATATATTTTTCATATTAGTTAGATAATGCTTGGTTTTCATTTCAAACATATAATTTATTTACAAGAAAACCTTATTTCTCTTTTTTATAAACATTTACATTTATAAAAGACAATATTTGCTTTTTTTTTCATCAGTTCATTATTTTAAAAAGTAGTTCATATTTTATTTTGTTTATCAAAAGTGCATGTTCCTTGAGCTTGCTTGTTCGTTCTTATTTTAAATCATTCTGTTTTTGAAATGTGTTACAGTATGTTAGTGTTGTGCGGTTCATTTTATTTATACCTCTAAGATTATATTAGTTTGTCATAATAATATAGCATTCATTTTACCTTCTAGAAATAAATTATTTAAGTAATGTATAGGTTTTGCATGGTATTTGGCTTTTATTACTACTTTATACCTAAATTAACTTGCTCTTTTGTGGTTTAGTGTAGATTTATAAATGTTATCATTTTAAAATATGCATTGTCTTGACCGCGGTATGTAATATTGCAATAATCTTGAATTATTTAATTAAAATATACCTACGTAAGTCTTAATATATAACAATAAATAAATAAATAATAAATATTGCTTGACATTTCACACAGCGCTATCTAGCCCCAAACTAAGCAGAGCTTGTACTATGGGAACCAGATAACTGATAGAACACTTATATACATTTTTTTGTAAATACATACTTATAATATATAGTAAAATAACCAGACTAGGAACAAGTATCTGTGGATCATGCAAACATTTGTTCCGCGGCGGGAATCGAACCCGCTACCTCCTGCGTCTCAGCCGGCTATTCGCCCACTGCACCACGGAGGTCGTCATTAATATAATGTGCATTGTTTTTACGTTATTATTATTTAAAAGATTATTAGTACATAATATTATATTTAATTATAATTTGATTACATTCCGGTTCTTTTAGGTTAATGGTTATAAATAAGCAAAGAAAAGTTTTTATATAAATAGCAATAAACTACTTCAAATTTAAAGGATCTTTATAAAAATATAAAAACCTGGTTGCAGAAATAACAATATAATAAAATAATATATTAGATTACTAATAGATTCGATTAATATTAAAATATTAATATAATGGCTTCAAAAACTAAATGTACGATGGAAAGCGATAATATAAATTTAGAATAATTATAATTTTGGTATATAAAATTAATATCATTATAATTTTAGTATATAAAAAAGATCTTTGTAGTATTAGTATTATTTTAAATAACCAAATGAAATAAATGATGTTTTTACATATAAAGATTGCAACTCAGCATGCTGCATTCGCCAGTATCTTGGGGACATTTCCGCTAGTAGTGCCGGAACAGTTATTGAGCTATCTAACGTTTACAACATCTTTAGATAGCGCAACTATTTATTTTGTTTAAGGCATTGACAGGTTATATAGCTGTTAAACTTTTTTTATTTCCTTCATAGCTTTTATCTATAGAGTTTTCTTTTGTCATGATTCGTTTAGTTAAATCATTTTGCGTTATGAACTGAATAAAAAAGATAATAAATTATTAAAAAAGATTGCGTCCATATTCTGTAAATATTATATTGTACTATATGTTCGTTTTTTAAATTGTTTCACGCAGCCTCAACAGCAGTCGCCAACAGGAGACGCGGCTGTCGGCGATCGGAACTCGATGTTGCCATTCGCATTGGTAAATGTCCTGAATAGCCTGAATATCGATGTAATTATTTTAATTTCTTTCTTTCCCTTCAGTATCGCGGATCACGGGAACTCATTTTCGAAAATAGAAATGAAGGAGCTAACACTTTTATAAATTATCTTTTTGTCACAGGATTTGTCTTCACATTTCTTTTTATTCCAGCCTTTACTGCCACTGCTGGGCAAAGGTTTCCCCCAATTTTTTCCACTACTCTGGATCCCCGGCCAAATCTAAAAAATCCCTGTTGTAGAAGACATTATTAAAAAATAACACCCCAATAGTCACATACAAAGTACTGACGAAGGCTACAGGGGCTAACAGAGAAAACAAATGTTAGGTAAAAATTTTTTTTTTACTACTTTATAACTACAGACATAAAATTCGAAGCATTTGTTTACATTTAACAAAGCCTTGTAATTTGTTCAATACACGTCATCATATTATAAAGTTATTGTACAAGATAAATAAAAAAAAATGTAAGTAAGTAAAATAGTGAAGTTATAGGCAAATGAGACTTAACCTGCATAACATGAGGTAAGATTGAGCCGACCACATAATGGTATAAAAAATCGATAACTACACTAAAAGAGATCTTATAGGTCCGATTCGACGTTTATCATTTTGCATGCCGATAACTTTGAAATCTAAAAATCAACCACAAAATGCAAAATAGTTATTATGTTATCCATACACTTGAACAATGAGTTAATAAATATGCGCCAAGTTTCACTTTAAATTAATAAATTACACTCAGAAAGAAGATTTATCCTGGATCAATATTTCGACAGGACGATATTCCAATGTTGTTCATCATTTAGTTATGTTGTTCGTTGATAGTATTTTAACACCTTCAAATCCAACCTATTAGATTTCCACGAGTATAAAGATTCTTTTAAAACTTTTACCCATAAAAGATACCTACGTTTCTTTAATGTAGATTCGTTCTAAGAAATCGTTCCGTTAGTCAATTCCTTTGAATTATAGGGTGTGAAAGCAATTCCAATGAGTTTCCGTGGTTCCCTCTTTGAGCTTCCTAAAACAGTGAGCCTTACTTCATAAGCTTTAAGCTCATATTCGCATAAACAAAATACTAATACGATTTTTAAATCGACTGCAATTTAAAACTCACTGTTTTACAAAATTGGTCTAAATCTAAACTATTTTTAGGAGCGGATTTTAAGTTTTTAGCTAACATTTTTTAACGTTTTTTGCTGTTATTTATCTTATTATTATTTACTTACTCAGTAATTACATAGTTAAATATTGCAAGTGTTTACACCCATGTTTATTTTCACCCGGCATAATACCTAACGCTATGGGACATAGACCAAAGAGCTTGGTTGGTGAAATGGGTAGTTTAAGGCCTATAAACCAGAGTAAAAATCAAATGAATCAGCGCTAAATATATATTTCTGGCAGTTTTATTCGGCTTCTTATTTTCATAGGAAGCTTTTAAACTAATTTGGATACGCTTGTTCTACGAGCTCAATTTTTTAAATATTTATTTGTTTTTTAATGAAGGCCCTATTGGTTTTGATCATCAAAAACTCGCAAACAACTCACTTTTTATTATTTCAACAGCAACAGGCGCGTTCTGGGCAGAGCATCAGCGAGAGGACGCTTGAGGAGTGCTGGTCGACACTGCAGCGAGTGAGTTGGCATCTGTTTCAATGCGTATTGTTATCTTCCAAGGGTAGGGGACGCGCGGCGGCGGTTGTGCTGACACGTTCCAACGCTCGATTTTTGAATTTGAACTTTTGACTTTAAAAGTCCACATTTTTTTTAAATTAAAACGATAGATGATATTTTTATTATATTTTTAAAAGAATATTCTTTTGCATGTTTTTATATTATTACAATTAACGTTGTCTCACAACCGCTAAAACGAATCCTCTTATGGGGTATTCTATTCTAATTTTAAGGTAAGTTTCTTTTTTTCTAGGCTAAAAAACCCGACATTTTTTCTTTTATCGAGAATCTAGCCACCCACTGGCAAAGGAAGTGCGAGCTATACAGCCAGATAGGGTTTTTACTAGAAGTATCTAGTGTCGATCTGTTTGAATATTCATTAAAATGTTTTCGCATAGTGCATCAGATAAAAGGTTGTAGGGCCTGAGGGCGTAACAATTTATCGAGATTCGCAATTTTTTTTTTCGCCTTTATTGCTGCGAACGTCTAGTGATGTCTTATTCGTTAAAAGTTAACTTTAATCGGATAACCTATAAAAAATATTTTTTTACAAATAAAAACAAGTTTACAGATTATGAAAAAGGAAAAAAATATATACATTTCAAATGTTATAATCAAGCTAAAACCGTCGTGTGCGAGTTAAAAAAAAATCGAATAAAATTTAGTACAGAAAAAAAACATTATAAAATTAAAATCAATTGTCGATTATCATTAAGTTTCTTCATATGAAAAGTAGTAATTATTATTTTATTTCATATTGGTGATATGAACACAAGCCTAAAATTAAGCCTTAACATATTATGGGTATTTTTGTCTCAGAACGTTGATTAATTCGTTTCAAAAGATCTGATCCGGTATTTATCCCAAATAAGTATCTCATATTCTCTTATCTTTTATTCCTGGAAAAAGATCTTCTAGGCAAGCGTGTGCCATCGTAGACTGCATCTTCGCTTATGCGGGATCGTGGTCAATAATAATACTCAAAGCCAATGTTGTAGTATTAGTGGAGCAGGTATGATAGATTAAGCATTATCTACACATTTGTTTTTTCACGTTACACAATTAGTTAGAAGAGAATGCTTTTAGCATAAGTTCACCTATTACAGATAGAGATTTTTTTTTAAATATATATGTATAGATAGGCCGCGCACCTACATATACATATATGAAAAAAAAATATAATTTGGCATTCCGCTCCACTAATATTACAATATTAACTTGATATAAATAAAGTCTATAATCACATGTCAGTCAACTCATACCATTGTTTTTTATTTATTATATTATTTTATTTGGGAGACAAACAGTACTCTACAGCTTAAAATATTACATTAACCAGCAAAGTTTTCTTCATTAAATATTATATAAATAAAAAAAACAGAAGAATGGTCCTTAGGACAATTTAAAATAATATATAAAAAAGAAAACACGCAAAAAATATTTCAAAAATATATTAGTTTATTATTACTTTAATACAATTTGACATTTAAATATAATTAGACTAGATCGAACCTTGAATTATTTGATTATACTATTTTAAGTTACGTGAATTGGCCTTTTGATCTGATTTTAATACCAACCAAATTTTTTAATCCGAAATGCTGATCTGATTATTCTTATACGGGTCATCCCTACGGCCAATTGTGAGTGGCCATCTGCGTACAAGGTGGCGTATGACCCGGAAGTACTTACGGGATGTTACAATACATCCTGTGTGCACGTACCTGCTTAACTCCTTCGCAAAATAGCGGTGTTATAAGATAGTAAATTTTCATTTATTTTCGGTTTAAGAAATATATATTCTGAAAAGAACTTATTATTAAAATTCAGTTATACGGTTCCCATAGTTCCGGCATTGTGAAATGTTCAGCATTATTATTATTATTTATTATGTTAGTTTTCTTAAAGCCTAACTAAAAATAACTGAATATGGTGATCAGTGGGCTAAGCTCACCATCGAGTGGAACCCCGGCACAGCCCGAAGATGACCTGGCAGACCAAAGAAGAGATGGAGGGACGAGCTCACTAATTTCCGAATGAACTGGGCCATCTTAGCACTTGAAAGAAGTGTCTGGAAAGAATGGGGGGAGGCATTTGCCCAGCAGTGAGACACAGTGGGCTGAAATAACTGAGTAATGATCATAAACTGAAAATACCAGTACTTAAACCGAAATAAAAACTCAATCACGAAACTGGCAACACATTGCAACATGCAAGCACAGGTGCCCAAAAAAATAAACCTGCACCACAGAACGGAAAAGTACATTCAGAATAAAAACGTGTACTTGATCTTTTGAGGTGGGCGGTGAACGGAACAGGGGATGGAGCGGCCTATTTATTAACCTTTTTGGAGTGAAAACTTCTTTAGGCGCGTTGGGAATTTTTTGAGATGGGGAAAACTCTCGACACTGTTACCGTTACCGACACCTCTGTATATAAGTAGTGAACTTTTCTTTAGGCACGTTGCGCATTTTTTGAGATGATATAAATCATTGAACTCGCGACACTATTACCGTTACCGTTACCGACACCTCTGTATATAAGTATCTCGTAATTGTTCAAGTTTTCACTTCTATCGGCACTCCCGGAGTGCCATTGTATTTTTTATTTTCATTTTGTGGCTTTATTTTAGACTTTTAAAAAAAAATTAGGTACTACATTCTTGGAAACTTGCTGGATTTGTCGTTTGAATGTTGTGTTTTTTGTAATAGGTACACACTTGTTTGAAGCATAACATTTGGTAATAGTTAGGTTGTGAATTTATTTTTATTGTGTTTTCAAAATGTGAGTTTGATTATATAGATAAATGATCACTTTATACATAACAACATTAGAAGAATACAACAAAAAACAAAATACTTAAAAACTAAAAACAAAAAGATATAAATATCGCATTTATTAGACGACCTCCGTGGCGCAGTGGGCGAATAGTCGACTGAGACGCAGGAGGTAGCGGGTTCGATTCCCGCCGTGGAACAAATGTTTGCACGATCTACAGATATTTGTTTCAGGTCTGATTGTTTCTCTATATATTATAAGTATGTATTTACAAGAAAAAAGAACCAGATAACTGAAATGATACTTAAATATTCTATCAGTTATCTGGTTCTCATAGTACAAGCTTTGCTTAATTTGGGGCTAGATAGCGGAGTGTGAAATGTCCAGCATTATTTATTTATTTATTTTATTACGGTACATCTCAGTATAACTAGTTATTTATTTGTAGATTTATGGTTTATACTCGATCAAACCTGGTCGGGAAGTTTTTTTAGATGGTTTAAAATCTTGGAATTTACCGTGTTCTGATAACACAAAAAAAACTATTTTACTCGATTGCTCCTTTTCTGTGCACGTACCCACATCTATAATCTATCTCTACATACTACTATCTCTATCTTCAAAAGTTTACTGCAAGTAAATTCTTATACGAGAGACGAGCCTGACTAGGTTTAAACTCGTCTTTGTACATGTCCATTTTGTAAGCTTTTTGTCTATAACCTATCTGTGTACTTAGAATAAAGAATGGGCGATGTAATCGCTTGAAGCGATGAGATAATTCCAATTTCAAATTAATATTAACTTTTAAGCAATATGTCGACTCAATAGTTCATCTTGTCCTTAACAAAAGTACTCGGTGCACGTTGTCGAAAAAAATCCCTACATTTGCATGTCGATCCGCAATGAATTTATCGTTATTACCCTGAGATTTATTATCCCGCCGCTTTCCGAAAAAATTCACCGAAAATGACCGCGTTCCACATTTGAAATTCAAATCGCAATTGTTTTTCGGTTCAAAATTGAGACGATTTTGACATTCGCCGTCCTTTGTCGACATGTGTTTTTGTTTAGCTTTTTTTTATCTGAGTGTTCTTTTTATTTTTTAATTCTGGAGAGTAAATCAATGGTTGTCGTGTTTTTGCGTCGGCATCTCTCTTAATAAATATTGTTCTCTTAGTAAAAAATGTTTTTAATGATGCACGGTTCCGAAAGTGTTACCGCGTTTTTTATGACCTATGGTTTGATTTTAATTTCGTTTCGCTGTCTGTTAAAACTTATAAGTTATTATGGTGAGACATTATCTTTGAAAAAAGATTTAAAAATATACTAATGGAAAAGAGTTAAGTACTACACACTAGACGACTTTTTTAACGACAGGACATGTAAATAATTTGCTACAATAATGGTTTCACTAACCAATTCAAAACGTTAAATCGGCCAACTTCGATTCCACTAGACCTGCCTAGTTAGCTCTAATATTGCCCCTACTTACAGGGTACATATGAAGTGCTGGAGTCTTGACTAGTCAATAAGATCTGATATGTATAATATGTAATATTTTAATCCACTTTCTGTGAAAGCAATAAAATAAATACTGAATAGTGACATTTCGTACCATATTTTTCAACATAAAAAAAAGAAAAAATTAAAACACAAAAATACCGACAAAAATTCCTAATATAAGATTTAATTGAATAAAAACACAAAAGAATCGTACAAACTTCGCAAACATTTTTCTCAACTGAAACATCTTTTAACAAGAATCAGACAGTAAAGGGTAGGGGGAGGCTGCGGTAATTATGAAAAGTGTCCAAGAAGGGAGGAAAAATTGTAAGTGAGGACGTTTAAAAAATTGGTTTAATGACCGAACGGCTTTTAAAGTTAATAGCTTCGGAGAGATTGCTTCGATAGTCTCTACAAGTTTGAATTTTTTTTAATAATTTTATTTTTGAGGTAATTTCTTTGGCATGTGGAATTCAGAGGGTTAAAATTTTGTTTTAGAATATGTTAATAATAGTGTTTTCGTTATGTGGATTTTGTGAAAGAAAGAAACGAAGATTATATGATACACACAGAACAGACCACTAAGACTAACTACTTAAATAAATATTGCTGGGCTGGACATATCACACAGTACTATTTAACCCCAAACTAAGCAGAGCTTGTACTATGGAAACTAGATCACTGATAGGATACTTAAATACTTTATTTGTATATGCATACTTTTAAGACATAGAAAAACATCAAGACCTGGAACAAATATCTGTAGATCATGCAAACATTTGTTCCGCGGTGGGAATCGAACACCCACCTTCCTACGTCTCAGCCGGCTATTCGCCTACTGCGCCACGGAGGTTGTCATAAATACAACAAACAAATACACAAGACGTGAATAAATAAGTAGTTAAGTGTGTCGTAAGTCGTTCCATACTTGTGAGCTAAACGAGCCCCGATTCAGCTAAGAGGTTAGTATTTTTAAAAAGTTGCTATAAAAAGTTAACATTGATTTTTTTTGTGTTTTTTATACCAAGTGGTGGCAAGCAAAGATACTAACTAGCATAAGGACGTTTTTAACACCCGAGTTAGGTAAGTAGGTATGATTATAACACCGATAAAACGGTCAAATAATGACAAAAGGTACCTATGATTCGCATCTTGCCGAACCTTTGCAACCTACAATCCATAATACGAGGCATGCCTTTTAAGTTCTGTCGTTTCCATATTTTCCGGCAATTTTGAATTTGGAACTGTTCTATATTCGAATGTGTTTACATTTTGAATCTCAAAACAGTTGAAAGTATTAGGATTAATGCTATTGTTTAGTCACAGTTTCGATTTGAATCTGTCAGGTCACGTACGAAAATGAATCTTTCTAAGGAAAATGTTCGTGCAATAATTTTCTACAACTTTAGAAGAGGCCTGACACGACTTCAGTGTTTAGAAGAGCTAACATCTGTGTTCAGTGATGTAGCCCCATGTCTGCGGACTGTCGAACGCTGGTATTTAGAATTCCAGCGTGGACATACTAGTGTTAGTGACAGATTTCGCGAAGGACGCCCAAAATCCGCCTTCACTGAAGATAACATCATTGCTGTGAGACAACTAATTCTCGAAGATCGTCATGTGACGTATCGAGAGATAGAGGCTCTATTAGGCATCTCAGGGACAACCATTCAGAAGATCTTGCATGAAGCGCTTGGTGTGAGAAAGCTAGTTTGCCGTTGGATACCGCATCTGCTTTCCGACGATCACAAGGCGGCCCGCGTCAGATGGTGTAAGAAAACTCTGCAAAGGTTCAACCGAGGGGAGTCAAATCACGTCTACGACATCATAAGTGGTGACGAATCTTGGATCTATGCCTACGATCCTGATACCAAACAACAATCTACAATCTGGGTCTTTCAAGACGAGCCAAAGCCGACTAAAGTTGTTCGTTCTCGAAGCACTTCAAAGAAGATGGTGACCACGTTCGTTGGAAAAACCGGCCATGTTGCGACTATTGCACTTGAAGATCGTAGAACGGTTAACGCAGAGTGGTATACTACAGTTTGTTTACCACAAGTCATCGCCGAACTTCGAAAATCTAACTCAAAGCGACGCATCATCCTGCACCACGACAACGCAAGCTCACACAGCGCTCGTCAAACGATTGAGTATTTGAAGCAGGAAAAAGTAGAAATTCTTGACCATCCTCCATACAGTCCTGACCTAAGCCCTAACGATTTCTTTACATTTCCTAAAATTAAGAAAAGTCTTCGTGGTCAAAGGTTCCAGTCCGGTGAAGAAGCAGTCGACGCTTTCAAGACAGCCATTTTGAACACCCCACTTTAGAGTGGAATAAATGTTATAATAACTGGTTTGAGCGAATGGAAAAGTGTTTTAAGCTACGTTGTGAATACTTTGAAAAACAATAAAAAGTACTATAAGGTTCTAGATGTGTTTTTTTCTTCAAACGACAAAACTTAAAAGGCATGCCTCGTAATAATGTAAATTTGAAAGTAGCCTGTCTGTCTATTTATTACGTTTTAACGAATAAACGACTGAACTAACTTCGATAAAATTTAGTTTACGTATAGATTATGACCGCGATTGGGACAGAAGCCACTTATACCCAACTGCTTTTGAGCGATCTGGTAAAAAGTAGCCATTACATACCCTTTTTTTGAGGAGGGTAATGTTTATTTGGCAAAATACGCGGTTGGAACAATTAGTAATATATAAGAAACAACTTTTAGAACCCACCCCATTAAAAAAAACACAAATGAAGGCGTAAAGCCTCGTGTTTTCCTACCCGTGCTCTGTAATCGTTCCTACCTAGGGATGTTGCGGATGCAGATTTTTTGACATCCGCGGACGCGGATGTGGATGTGAATTTTGAAGACTCACATCCGCGAATGCAAATGCGGATGCGGATGCGGATCTTAAGATTTTTTTAAGAAACTTAGTATTGATGCAGAAATATAAACTATTAACTGCAGAAAACTCGCTTATCATACAATACTCGCTCTATACTCACAATAACACTCAAAAACTGCAATGTTCATATGATAACCGCAAGTAAACACGTTATGATTGATTTACGAGATAAAAATTATAAACAATAACAAACGCGACGGATCTTGTCATCAAAATCTTTGCTTCTATTGGTCAATCAGCACGTGCCACAGCACGCGCCACACGCGCATGAACATCCGAACTATTGCGGATGCAGATGCTGATGATGCGGAGGTTCCGCATTTACGGAAGCGGATGCGAATATTCGCAACATTCCTGGTATTTTAAGTGTTATAACTCATGCCCGTTGACTTTTTTAACCAAACTTGATAATTTATTTCGTAATTAGCGGTGGGCTCTTAAACTCAAGACATTATTAGGAAACTTTCTAACCGCTCGTAAAAAATGAAATTTTTCAACTAAAACACCTGAGTTTTGTATAATTTTATGTACCATGTTGTTTTATAGGCGAAGTTAAGAAAAACTGTCATTTTGTCTGGGTGAAAGTGAAAGTCAACATTTTGATACTAAAACGTCTTAAACTAAAGGAAATCTAATAGGTCGTATTTGACGTTTATCCGTGGCGCAGGTTAATAATGCAATATAAACTGCTAACTAGCTGTTGCCTGCGACTTCGTACGCGTTACTTTACTAAATGTGTAGGTAACCTAGAAATAAAGTTAAGCTCGCTTTTGCAACTTGACTTGACACCCCATTTTTATCCCATGGGAACTGGTTTATGGGATATAAAGTGTGGTAATCCAGGTTATAATCTACGTATATACTAAATCTCATCGAAATCGGTACAACCGTTCCGACGTGAAAGAGTAACAAACATCCATACATACATACAAACATTCGCGTTTATAATATTAGTGGGATTATGTTGACAGGAAGAGGAACAGAGTGGTCAGTTAACTGCTTTATTTTAACGTATGACGTTAGTCAAAGCTTGCTTGGAAAGTATAGAACTCCATACATACATACAAACAGTCGCGTTTATAATATTAGTGGGATTATGTTGAAAGGAAGAGGAACAGAGTTGTCAGTTAACTGGTTTATTTTGACGTATGACGTTAGTCAAAGCTTGTTTGAAAAGTATAGAACTCGGTGACTGATAAAACTTTTTTTTTAATATAGAAGATTGTCAAATCGATTTATATATAAAAGACAGTAGAGCGCGTATATTGTTCTTGATTGTTATTAAAAAACTTACTTACCTACTTATATTAAGATATAGTAAATTTTCTAATATTAAAGTACGCAAAAACAATAACAAAACACGTTTTATTTCGCAAAATGTCCCCATTTTACAAAACGGAAACTAAATTGTTACAAAACGCAAAAATAACGGTAAAACGCTTAATTAGCAGTAGCAGAAGACACGAAAACAGTTTAAGGTTGAATTTCCACAAACACATACAAATTGGCGGGAAAACAGCGTCCTCTAGGGACCCGGTAGAATAAGAGAAAAACTCGACAAAAATTAGATTTCTTCAGTATGGTACTGCGGATGGCAATCTTGATACTTGAGAACGCTTACTTAGAAACAAGAGCTAATTAACGAATGCGTGAGTACAATAAAATATCATTAAAAAACCCGATTCCGGAGAATAATAATTATAAGTTAAGCTGGAAGGTAAAAAAACTAAGGTCTAACTCCTTAATACTTTGAATATTTATGATATTTTTGATATCAATAGATTATTTTATTGGAAAAGAACGTTTACCTGCTGATTGTTATACTGTTTGATTCATAAATACATAATTTATGAATTTGTACAAACAGTGTACATAATATTCGATGAAGTTTGGTATACAGATGGATTATGACCGGGATCGAGACATATGCTACTTTTTACCCGACTGCGCAGAAGGTGGGCAATGATTATATTGACAAACCACGCGCGTGAAGCCGCAGCGGCAGCTTAAATAAATGATGCTGGGTGTTTCACACAGCACCAACCACCTAACTCCAAACAAAGCCAAGTTTGCACTATGGGAACTATTTGACTGATAGAGTACCTACTTATATTTTAATATAAATGTATTTATTTGGTCATTTATTTATTTATTTATTCATTAGAACAGCGATTACCAATTACCCTAATTAGTTAATTAATCAATTACAATTTAAAAACAAACAATAAAAACAAATAAGATAAAATTACAACTTTTAAAATAAAAAATAAAATAAAATGTCAAAGTAAAATAATAATAATAAAATAAGAAATTAAAGAAATTAATACATTCTTATAATAATTATATAGAAAAACATCCAGATCCGGAACAAAATACATCAGTAGTAATTAATGCTTGAATATTCATTGGTTTTTCAAGTATCAAAACACCTGCACCCTCCACAATCGCAGCTAATGGCCCGTGCTCAGTAAAAAAGGCGACGGACGCCAGCAAGATAAAAATTAGCTGAAATTAAAAGAGGCTAACGAACGCCATTCTAGCGTCTTGCATCTAATATCTCAGTTTGTTCCTGCAGGAAAACATTTTATGATAATTTGTGCCAATTTTGTATTTTTAATGGGTTTTAGAAAGATGTTACGGGAAATGTTTTTTTTTATGGAACTTGTGAGTTTTAGTTTAACTATTGTTGTTGTTTCTTGATTCTACTTTTTGATTTTTTTGATACAAGACTATTAAGAAAAATAGTGTTATAGTGGTTTTCATTTAAAAACCCCTACTCATAAAGTTTGACATCTGTTTGTTAATATATTTTTATAATTACATATAAGTATCACAATTTTCATTAAAAACTTCAAAATAAATTTTATACTAAAAATTAAAAATAATTATAAATTAAAACATTGACTTGCGCGTTTATTAACAACAAATACATTCAAGAAAGTCTCCACGTGATTGAGTCAGAAATGAGGAGATTTGTAGACGAACCAAAGTCACTGACAGCACAAAGGATTAGCAAGCTGAAGTGGCAATGGGCACGACACATAGTTCGAAGAACTGGCAGCCGTTGGGGTTGAAAGATTCTCGAGTGGAAACCACGCACTGGAAAGCGCAGCGTAGGAGGCCCCCCCACTAGATCGAAATACAGAATGACAAACCTGATAAAGGTTACTGCAATGGCTTGGGTGCAGGTCGCACAAGATCGGTAGCTCTGGAAATGTACTCTTTATTACACACAAGAAAATACATTTAAAAATACAGAAATAGAGGTCATGTACAAAGGCGAGCTTAACCCTAAGAAAAGGTTTCCCCTAAGAAGAATGTATGTGGGAGGTCTATCTTTAGCCATGGAAATCCTGTGGTCGTGATGATGATGATATTCAATAACTGCTTTAAAACCGCCAAAAACAAATCAACCAACATTTGCCTCCAAAAGTTCGCGCAACAAATTGTCAATTATAAAAAACCGACACACCGTGAAACGAGCTAATAACCTATTTCCATTTCGTATTAAACCTATTAAAAGTATGCCATTTAGGTCTACTTAGGGCCCAGCGAACCAACGCATTGTATGCTTTAATGATAAGGTCCCAACTATTGGCTTTGTAATAATGACTTGCTGTTGGATTACGCATTATTGTCAACTGTTTTGTAAAATCGCGTACGCGTTTGAGCGGTCGAGCAAATATGTTGATTTTGAATGTCGCAAGCCTTTTTTTATGTAGTACTAGCTTCTGCCAGCGGCTTCGCACGCGTTGTTTGTCAATAATAAATAATAAATATTGCTGGACATTTCACACAGCGCTATCTAGCCCCAAACTAAGCAGAGCTTGTAATATGGGAATCAGATAACTGATAAAATACTTATATACTTTTCTTTGTAAGTACATACTTATAATAAATAGAAAAACACCCAGACACGAAACAAATATCTGTAGATCATGCAAACATTTGTTCCGCGGCGAGAATCGAACCCGCTACTTCCTGAGTCTTAGCCGGCTATACGCCCACTGCGCCACGGAGGCAGTCAACTCAATAAAAAGTAGCCTATGTGTTAATCCAGGTTATAATCTACATACATACTAAATTTCATCGAAATTGGTTGATGCGGGGTTCCTATATCCATCGGCAACTACGACTCATTTCTCCTTGAAAACGTGTCAAAAATTTGATACTAGTTTGACACTTTTTCAAGGAGATACGAGTCGTACGTCGGCTACTGACGGATAAAGAACCCGCCATAAGCCGTTACGACGTGATAAACAAAAAAACAAACATCCAAACTTTCGCATTTATAATATTAGTGTGATTTGCAAAATGATATCATGACAACTATTGTAATTACCTCACAAAAATAATATAACACTGAACATAAAAATAAAAACGCACCTTATCGCTGAGAGCGATCTTTAGATAGAAAGAAATTAGTGGAGATTATTTATCTCATTTTTTACTGTCCTTTTTATCCCACTGTTGGGCAAAGGTCGCCCCAAAATCTTTCCACTTGTCCCCTTCTTTGGCGGTCAAATATCCATGGTAATATTTTAATTTTATTTTGACTGCCTCCGTGGCGCAGTGGGCGTATAGACGGCTGAGACGCAGGAGGTAGCGGGTTCGATTCCCGCCGCGGAACAAATGTTTGCATGATCTACAGATATTTGTTCCGTGTCTGGGTGTTTTACCATATAATTATAAGTATGTATTTACAAAAAAAAGTATATAAGTATTCTATCAGTTATCTGGTTCCCATAGTACAAGCTCTGCTTAGTTTAGGGCTAGATAGTGCTGTGTGGAATGTCCAGCGATATTTATATTTATTTTATATTTAATTTAAATGTAACTGTCTCTCTGTCTGTTTCTTACGTTTTTAGGAGTAAACGGCTTAACCGATTTCGTAGAAAGTTGGCATACTGATAGATTATGACCGGGATTGGGAGATAGGCTACTTTTTATCTGACTGTGCAGAAGGAAGGTAATGATTTTATTGACAAATATCCAACCTTTCGCATTTATAATATTAGTGTGATTTATTTGTTCGTTACTCAATCACGTCATAACGGCTGAACAGATTTCGATGTAATTTAGTATTTACGAAGTTTATAACCTGGATTAACACATTGGTTTCCTTTTAGGCCCCATGGGATAAAAATGAGGTGTCAAGTCAAGTTGCAACTGCGAGTTTAGCTTTACTTCTAGGTTACCTACACATTTAGTAGTTTAATGCGTACGAAGTCGCGGGCAACAGCTAGTTATAAATATTTGATAGATAAGTAAAAAACTACCACTAATTATGACTTTCTGAAACTAAGGGGTTTTAATTTGAATTACTGATAAAAATACCTATATTACATATGAATCGTAATACATATTTGAAAATATTCACCTCCATAAAACTAGGTCGACGGGAAGTATTTATTTGCGGGCAACATATGCGGCAAAAATGGCCGTAATTTTTGATTGCTTTGATTTAGAAGCTGGATTTTTGTACAGCTCCAAGGGGCCATAGGCCTATATATTTGATATTATACTCTCAACTCTCAAGTTGATACCTCATATCTCCACGAGTTTCGTAGAAACAGGCTCTTGACAGACAGATAACAAAGTGATCCTATATGGTTCTTTTTTAATTTTGGGTAAGGGACCCTAAATATACCAACTTACTTTAATATTATAAATTCGAAAGTAACTCAGTCCGACCCTCTGTCTGTCTGTCTCTTTGTCTGTATGTTTATTAAGTTTTCACGACTAAGCGTCCGAAACCGCGTGCGGGTCAACTAGTATAAAAATGCAAAACAAAACAAAAAATGAGTCAATCACAACCTTTTAAAAATTACATCAACGATATAAAAACATTTTTTTTATGCTCTCGCGATGATCGTAAATAAAAAATCTAGATACTCCGACCACCTACGAGTGCTAAAAAATCCGACATTATAAAACTCTCAAACATGGGAGGGATATAAAAGTTTATCTTGAAAAAACGCAGTGTACTTAAAGCGGTGAAGAAAATGCATGTATCGCCGTCTCTTTCGCTCGCGCTATCGAAAGGAAGTGGTTTTGATACTTGCGATTTGCACTCTATCGAGTTTGTTGATATTAAATTGTTTTAATTTTAATAATATAAAAAGCAATCTAAAGTAAGAGATTAATGTAGAGTATTTTTATAAGCAAACTAGCTGACCCGTTCGCGGCTTTGCACGCTTGAAATTCCCGTTCCCGTGGGAACTTTGGGATACAAACTATATAAAACACTCTTATCAAAGTAATAATAATAATAATAATAATCCGACACTTAATGTACCTAAATGACTTCACGTCAACGAAAGACGGTTAAATTGTATGGATATTGTTATTCATACAAAAATAATAAAATCGTGATAGAAAAATGGTGGGTAGGAGGGTGAAAAATTATTTACGACCTTTTCTCATACCTACCTAATATACAAAAAAAAAATCATTAAAATCGGTCTACCCATTTTTATTTAATAGATTATAATTTATAATCTATTAAATAAAATAGATTCTTACTTTACGATCATCATCATAATCTTATCAACCAGAGGATGTTAGCTACTGGACATATGATTTCCAGAGTGACCTATCTTGTTAGCCTGCACCCAACGGCTCCCAGCAATCTTTCCATCTGCGCTTTCCAGTGCGTGGTCTCCACTCGAGAACCTTTCTACCCCAACGGCCGTCAGCTATTCGAGCTACGTGCCCCACCCATACCAATTCGGTTTGGTATTCCACCGCGCTATGTCAGTGATATTGATTTGTCTTCGAATCTTATAATATCTCATAATCTTTGATACTAGCCTAAAATTCAAATAAACATAACAATGCAACGCTCTACTCCAAAAGTACCAAGATTTTAACACAACTCACAAAGCATTCTTTTTTAAACTTTTTAAAAGCTCATTGCAAAAATAGTATTACATAACAAAGCACCAAGAAGTTCAAACTCGGAACCGCTGAATATAACTGACTATAATAAAAAACTTAGCGAGTACACATAAGTGCATTACGATGGCATGCCCTGCTTGGTTCACTTTGAGTCTCCATTTCATTGTAATATAGACTTTATCGTTCGAATTTTAGGGTCCATAATGCTTAAATACGTAAATAAAAATATTATAGGGTGAAATTATTGAACTTAGGAATACAAAGCAACGCGTTCAATGTTACAATATTAGTTTGTCTTTTTGACAATTTGTGTCGTATTTGTATTAGATATAGATTTCAATTTCGTGTGTCAGAAAGTTTTAAATGGTAGTGCTTCAGAGTGAAACATCTGTATGTTTTTATTATTTCTTCTGTGGCGATACTATAACTATAGGACGGACGCCCGCCGACGCGCGAGCGCAGCGATTTTTTACCGCATTTGAAAAATACATTTTGACGTAAACAGACACATTTTTTGCTACAAATTTTCAAAAAATAATCTCCATTTTGAAATTTTTCTTTTGTTTTTTTTGTGATGTTATGTGATTTATAAGTGAGTGAGTGAGTTATGGACTTTCGAAATTGTGAAGGATTGGTTGATCAGCTTCGATGCAGGTATATATTTTATTATTTTTCTTAATAGGGACTGGTGTTTTCTTAGTCACATGTGTGTTATGAGTATACTCAAGATTGTGACAATTTGAAAAGAACTAGTAGTGTTAAAGGCATTTAGAAGATTTCTTACTTAACCTTGAATTTTAGCACAAAAGAGATATTTACGATGGTTTGCGAGAATAATTTACAAAAATGACATAACCTATCTCTACCTAGATTATTTTGTGGATTCAGTTCAAAAAGTCTGTGGTCTTGTTTAAGTATAACAAAATTAACAATGCAATAAACTGCATGAGATGTATGGAGGTTTGATTCCCGCTGAAGGTTGACATATTTACATGAGCAGTAAATATTTGTGCCGAGTCTGTACGTAAGCAGGTACTTCCAGTTCCGATAAAGGGAATCCCATATATTATTATTTTTAGGGTTCCGTACCTCAAAAGGAAAAAACGGAACCCTTATAGGATCACTTTGTTGTCCGTCCGTCGGTCTGTCTGTCAAGACCTTTATCTCAAGAACGCGTAGAGGTATCGAGTTGAAATTAAAACCATAAACTCTTGTCTACAGTTCCTTAAAACTGTGAAAAAATCAAATTTCTAAGTTAACATAAAAAGAAGATACGGCCATTTATGCCGCAAAAAACGTATATTTCAACACTCTCAAAGGAATCAATATTTATAGTGTACTTTCTGTTTCCCTTGAACTATGAAATTTGGCAAGTGATATCGTCTTATACTACAAGTACACTGAAAAATCTGAAAACTATACATTTGTAATTAAATCATAAAGAAAATAGTATTTATTTAAAGTACCCACGTAACCAATCATCGAAACTGTCGTTACAAATTTGTACGGAACCCTCGGTGGGCGAGTCCGGCTCCCACTTGTCCGGGTTTTTTTATTTATTAAGATTGCATCTATTATAGCACACATACATTAAATCTATATTTTAGGGGCAGGGTCGTAGGTTACTGTTGGATATTATTCAATATACAAGCTTTCGTCTACGGTTTTGCACGCGTTGTTAGTCAAAAAGTTAGGTAGTCAATAAGAGCCGTCCATTATAAATTTTCTTTTTTCTTATTTTGTTGTATTTAACTATGTATGATAAAGAATATTCATTCATTAATTCTAAAAGTTATGATTTATCTATGTAACAAATTACATCTAAATCGGCTTAGCCGTTACGATGTGATTGAGTAACAAACAAACATCCAAGCTTTAGCATTTATAATACTCATTATTAACTAATAACTACTCCATGGTAGTAAAATCTATATATAAGTACATAAAACAAAGTAGGTTTAGTTACACTCAAGAACGGCTGTATCCATTTTGATGATTTATGATTTGTTGGATTTGTCTCCGTCCCGAATAGCAGAGTAACTATTAAAATATTGGAAAAATTCACGCAAAAATTAATTATGACGAATATTCATTTTCTCATACATAGATGCAGCTAATGTTGGCCGATTGACAATTATACCGGGGCGACATTGGCAGCCCGCGTCATATGCATGTCAAGGCGGTACGAAGTTCGGCGGGTCAGCTATTACTACATAATATTAATATGTACTATTTTGGTTTGATTATGACCTGGATTTAGACATAGACTCTATTTATTGACAAACCAGGCGTGCGAAGCCGCGTCTAAATCAACTTGGGCAAATCGGCGTTGTATGTATGTGTGCATGTATGTATGTTTGTTTGTCCGAGGATAACTTTCGAAGCGTTTATTGGATTATCGTGAAATTTGGTACATAAGTAGGTAGTGATAGCACAATTTTGGTGTAAATGAGCTAAAAATGTGGGGCGGGTTGTTGAGATATTGGGGTTCAAGAAGGGTAAAAAAAAAACAAAATGGGACTATCCAGTCAAATGGCACGTCTAATAAAAGGTCTTTATGGGTACTATTTTTAGTTTATACTTTGTAGTTTTTAAGTTAAGCAATATAAAAACTGAACTTTGACAAAATTTACAGCGTACACCAATGACCCCACAGTGCTGGATTTGGTATGCGTGTAGCTTTAGTGACACAACTAAAACTAGTATAACTAATCATATATATGAAATTCAGGATCTTTAATTCGTGTAATGTTAACCGCAATGTAGGCTTTTACGCGGTTTTATTCATTGAATCATTACTATTATGTTATTTTCTTATATAATATCATGAACTAGATAAATACTTTAAATTAATTATCTACGGAGATAAACTGCATAAATACAATACAAACAAAAAACAATAGCATGTTCTTATAAATAAAACAAGTACTTAACTTTTAACTAAAAATACTTATCGCCGACTTCAGAAAGAAGAAAAACGAAACCAGTTATTTTGATTTCAAAACCAAACTACTTAACCGATTTTGATAAAATTTCTATTCGACGTATTTGAAAGTAATAATAATAATAAGTCATTTATTCCAAACTTTGGGTTTACATGTTTTTAGTAATATTGTGAGTTCAGATTTGATTATAGGATGTCCCGCAGTTCAATGTGCCTCTTGGCCTTTTGTAACACTTTCCACTGGGTTATATGACGTGCTGCCCTTCTTCAGTATTATCCAGCTGTAAATTTTAGATCATCTTCCCATTTTATTTGTGGACGCCCTGACATGATTCCCACATGATCCGAGATCCTCAGGACAAATCATGTAAAAGGGTCACTGATGACCCCAGAGATGGTAAGCGCAATTTAAAAGCCTTTCAAATTAAAAGAATTTTCCAAATCGGTTAATAAATTACGGAGTTCTGAGATAGCAAATATAAAATTATAATGTAACCGAATTAAGAATCTCCTCCTTTTTTTGAAGTCTGTTAAAAATATGATAAAAAAACTTCATAATTTTTTTTATATAATATTTTAAAGTTTATTGCTGTTTGTGGCATCATAGTTCCACAGAAACTAGTTTTGCTAACTTGTTTTTTTAGTTTTTACGGATTTTGAAGTACTTATTTTCAAGTTTATGTAAGTTAACATGTTGAAACTGGTGTTACAAATAAAGTTTGAAGGTACAAAGTCGTTCGTTGACTTTATTTAACTTAGTATTTACTAGCCCGTAAAAGTTACTGTGACTTTTGAGTTTTTTTGAACGAGCATTTCCAAATTAGACTCTATTGGTATTGAGATAAGTTTACTAATTGAGAATGTAAATTTGTCCATGAGCTTTTTCACATGGACCTACATAGATAGGTAATATATGTATGTAATCTATCTACGGAAGAGAAAACATTGAATCCCTTAAACCCTCCGTCTACCCAGACACGTTCTCGGAGATCCGGATGACGAAATCACGTCCGCTAACGCGGAGGAGATTTCTACACTTCACAGATACACCGACCTCGCCGGCGAGGTCGACGAGTCCCTTCAGTCGCCGCCCATACGAGGTACAAACATGTACCCGGGCGTTTCTCTCCTATCCCCATCCGGGCAACGGCCCAAGCCGAGGTTCGTATCTAAGTGGTGCCCATGCGCTAGTTGCCTCTCAAAACTTACAAAAACTTACTTACTTTTTAAAAAAATTAGAACCCTTTTTAGGCTTATTGCGCGCAAGGAGGAGTATGAGATTTGGCATAGTCCAAATGTATATGAAGAACGAAGGGCGAAAGCTAAATCAAAGAGAAAAAGTAAAAAGAAAAGTGCGATCCGCTCCGAATAACGTCTCGCCTCGTACTGGTTATTCGGCCCGGATCGCACTCACCCTGATGAAGGAATTGAACCGAAACATTGTCGGTCGAAACACCGATAAGATGGTACGCGATAAATCCCGTATTTATAATAACAATATTTCTACATATTAAAAATAATACCTTTAAACTATACCATATTATAGATAAATATAATCTCTCTTCCCAGCTATGTATCCCACATGGTGGTGGGGTCAGCTTTCCTAGTCGTTCTTCTCCACTTCGCTCTATCCTCGACGCCGTCATCAGAAACTTGGCACTCTCTCATGTCTTTTGACACTACGTCTCTCCACCTTGTCTTGGGTTTACCTCTAGATTTTCGACCGGGGATGGAAAGTTGTAGTGCCAAATTCCCTACGTAGTCAGGTGGCCTCCTCTTCACGTGACCGTACCATCGCAGCCGACTCTCCTGCATCTTGTCAGCAATGTCGTGCACGCCCAAGCTTCCTCGCACGTACTCGTTACGGATTTTATCGAGCCTGGTGACGCCGCACATCCACCTTAGCATCTTCATTTCGGCGACTTGGATGGTATCGTTCTTCTGCGTTAAGGCCCACGTTTCGCTTCCATACATTAAGACTGGTCTTATGATAGTCTTATAAAGAAGAAGTTATATAAGAAAGAATATTTTAGATAAATATAATACATTATACAATAGTAGATTATTAAACGAGGGGATAAAGCAGTGTCTTGTGTCACGGGCGCTATATTGAATCCCGAACGTAACGATGGATTCACTCGTGAGTACTAGAATCTTGAGTGCAGAGAAGGATATAAGCACGCCCAAGATGCAGACAGCTTTATCCACGAGAAGACTACTCTACTTTTCACACTTTGTGCGAGACAATAAAAATCAAATCTAGGTCTACGAATAAGTTCTTATTGTGTGGGTCTCTTTGGTTCAAATTTTAATACAGTTATGGTGTATGTTTTTTAATACATGACATATAATTTGACATTGTCCAGCAGGTGGTGTGAAAAATGATTTTACCCACGTGTCTTAGCTGAAATGTAACAAATTAGTTATTTAATGTTTTTACTTATCTATGTATAATCTTTTTGATCCCATAAATCATTTTTATATTTCAGTTTTATATAATTACGAATTATAATTTGTTGTAAGGTAGGAGGTATACGAAAGATGATCCTATTCAATGATCTCAACTCATAAACGGATACATTATCATACTCATACATACTAATATTATAAATTCGAAGGTAACTCTGGCTCTCTGTCTATTGATTCTATTTTACGACTGCTGGACCGATTTCGATGAATTTGATATATAGATATTATACCTAGATTGAGACAAATTATTTATTGACAAACCACCACAAAACACGGGCGGAAGCAAGTTTTCTATAAATATGACTTTTGCGAGCAACTTAAATAAATTATTAATTGTGTAAAATTGTGCACATTCAATTTAATTACAAATAAAACAACTAGTCATCGCTATAAAATAACTAAATACTTACTTATTTATTTTTTATTGCAAAATAAACACAAAAAACATTACCCTCCTTCTTCGCAGTCTGGTTAAAAGCACACCTCAAGTTGAAATTTACCGCAAATCTGAAATTTCATGTTATAAATACAAAAGAAGCAGAATATCAAAGCATTCTTACTATTCTTTGAAAAACTTAATTATTTCAGCACTGAGCTCTTTGTTCTTAATAAAAATAAACCTTTTGTCCGTCTGTACTCGTCTGTCAGTCGACTAGGCGAATCCGATAAAAACCGTGACTCATTCATGTGAACTTATATCTATTGATTTTCTGGTTGCGTAGTGGAAAGGCATTTGATAAAGTTAAGTCTCTATATAAATAACCTCGATTGCTACACAAATGTGTATGGTGCTCAAGTTTGATCATTTTAACTTTAGTAAACTTTGAGTCGCATTACGATCAGAAAGACGATTAGAAGAGGTAGCATCACCTTTCAGGTAGTTTGCATTGACAAGCTTCAAGATTAAATCAAATTGTTAATTAGACTATTTTTTTTACTAGCTCGTACTGTCCCAGTGTTGGGCAAAGGCCTCCCCCTCTTCCTTCCACTTATCACGGTCTAGAACCAGATCCCGCCAGTCTCTTTGGAAGACGTCCAAGAGAAATAAGAAAAATGACTACATTAAGTTAACAAATTTATATTTCTACTTATTTTATTTAAATGTTTTCTTATTTGTCACACACATACATTTTATTGCAAACAAAGTCATGAAGAATTACATAAGTTCATGTGAAGGAATCACGGTAATTACTAGAATCACAGTACTGTACTGAGTCGACTTTAGATAATTATGTTTTCACTTGAAAAATGCTTTATCTAGATCTGTTTTTAGTTTGAGGTTTTTATGTCACGTGCGTGATGGAAGTCAAAAAGTTTTTGTAAAACGCAGATTAATCTAATTGTTTTTATTTTTAAAGAAACAGTTAAGTGCGAGTATATTCGTGCAAAAATAGATTTTTTTAGGGGTCTTGGCAGAAGCCTTTGGTTCATGTGATGTTATGGGATCACAGTTGCCATTAATAATTCCCTTACCTAACAGATTACGTATAGCTAAAACTACCGCAGGCAAACAGAAGCGGCAGGTGGGGCACCTACCTCAAAGAACTGACTGACGTTGGTGTAGAAAGGTTCTCGAGTGGTGATCACGCACTGGAAAGCGCAGCGTAGGACGCCCCCCCCCCCCCCCCCCCCCCCCCCCCCCCCCCCCCCCCAGTAGATGGAAAGACGACCTGATAAAGGTTACTGGGAGCCGTTGGGTGCCGGCCGCACAAGATCGGTCGCTTTGGAAATCTTTTTTTTTAGTCTCCTTATTTTCTTGCAATCTGCCCATCAGGGCATTGAGCTAGAGTTTGGTGAATAGTTCGCGTTGGGCATGTATGGAATAAGCCCAGTGGCCCTTCCATCATCCATAAGTCTTGAAGGTATGTCCTCTTTAATCTACTAAAGACAAGATAAGATAAGATAACTCTTTATTGTACACTAAAGTAAAATACAGAACATAATTTTTACAAACAGATTTAGTACAATGGGCGGTCTTATCGCTAAAAGCGATCTCTTCCAGACAACCTTAGTATGGACAGGATTATAACATATCACATGACGGCGGTGCATCTATATAAAATTAAAAAATTAAAAACATACCTATATACTATAAACCTAAAATACGAATAATAACACAAATTTAATTATAATTAATTATGCAACTATAAAAATGGTTATGATGAATTAACAACTAAAGGTTAATTAAAGGTTGTGTTTTTTTTTCATTAACTTATTGGCAAGCTCACTTGGGGGATGCTCCATTCGTTTAGTTTTCGGTTAGCTCTGGAAATCTATGGGGAAGGTCTTTATCAGGTCGTCTTTCAATCTAGTGGGGGGGGGGGGGTCCTACGCTACGCTTTCCAGATGGTCTCCACTCGAGAACCTTTCTACATCAACCCGTCAGTTCTTCGAGCTATGTGCCCTGCCCTGCCACGAGGCCTATGCTCAGCAGTGGACGCTGTTATGATGATAATGAGAAAACAGAGATTAAAGCTTACAAAAATAACATGCACAAACACGTACAAAAATCTGTAAAAAAAATTTACAAAAACAAAACGAACGTTCCCAAAAAAAATGGAAGTGATTCAGATCATGACGTCATCGCATCGCAACCAAAGCATTTACAACCAAAAAAAGCTGAACCATTAAAACTATTCAGGTCAGTTTCATTAAAATTATTTATGATTGGCTGCAGTGTACGTAAAAATTACGCACACATACATACTGTTGTCGTTGGTCAAGAATCACGCACACATACAAAACACAAGGAGCAACGCTCGCGAATCGTATCAGTTTTTGCGAATATAGCTATTTTTTACGTATGTGTAAGGAATTATAACGTTATATCTGTTAGTAATGTGATAATGCTGTGTAATCGAGTTGATCGTAAAAATAGTATGTTATAAGAAAGAAAAAAAGAAAGAAAGAAAGAAGGAAAATACATTTATTTGACACACAAATAGGACAGACCATTCAGAACATAACAAACATACCTACTTACATAAACGTTATGTTTTCAAGTTTTGTTGGTGTTAGTTTATTGGCCAGAAGCGTAATCCTAAACCCATCCATAAAACATTTTTGTAGTGAAAACTTCAAAGAAATCTTCGAAAGGCGCGTTGGGCATTTTTTGAGATGGGAAAAAAACTATTGAACTCGCGACACTGTTACCGACACCTGCCACTGACACTGACTGTTACTGATACCTCTGTGTATAAGTATCAGTAGTGTAGTCTGCTTTTATTCAAGTTTTCACTTCTGTCAGTACTCCCAGAGTGCCACTTTTTTATAGATACTAACTGACCCGCCCCGGCTTTGCTTGATTTTTGCCAGACTAAATATTCACTTCGTATTAATAAAAAAAATCAAAATCGGATCAGTAGTTCCGGAGATTGTACCCATCCAAACAAATTCACAAATACTGTAAATAATTAGTATTGGTTTGCTTGCGCCCGCGGCTTCGCACGCCTGTTTTGTCAGTAAAAAGTAGTATATGTGGCAATCCAGGTCATAATCTATCGACATACCAAATTTCATTAAAATCCATTCAGTAGTTTTTGCGTGAAAGAGTAACAAACATCCATACAAACTTTTGCGATAAAGGCCTGCTATGATGTTGATGATGAGAAGGTCTCACAAATCAAAAGAGCGCTAAAAAAAGGCGAGGTACTGAACCCAACCAATATAAAACACCGATTATAATTATCATCACATACAACCAAAGCACACATTGAAGCAAATGAATTATTATCAATTATGAACAAGTTCCTCCTAGCCTTTGCACGTGTGGTTTATCAAAAAAAGCAGCCTATAACTCAATCCATATCATAATTTTTCTGTATCTAATCTAATCTAAAGAGCCCGCTGGATCCCACTGCTGGGCTAAGACCTCCCTTCTCTTCTTCCTTCTTCTCCATTAATATTAGTTTAGTTAATAAGTCAATATCAAAATTTCAATCATTTTGAATCGTCAATTTACGCATGTTCCTTGCGAGCAATCAGATAGATGTCTACACACCCGGAAGTCACAAAGCATTGATTACACATCCACAAAAATTCTACCACTCATAAAAATACAAAATGTAACTTTAAGATAGCTCATATAAAAAAACAGAGCCGCAAACATCCACATACATCAGAAATAGTACCAGCAAACTGCGTACCTAAAAAGAGAATAATATTTCTTCCGTTTGTCTAAACTTGCTCTGCGCACGCGCTGCTCTTGCATGTGGGCGTGGCTTGGTAGTGTGAGTGAGCGACTTGCGACCTACAAATGTGTTGGTGTGCGTACACTCTTGTCTTAGGTTAGGGAGGTGATCGAACTTTCCTTTTGCGCAGATATATTTTTATAATGGTCCATGTGAACACGTGGCTGCTATACGTTTTACTGCGTTACCTTCCGCTTTGGAGTCGTAAAGTGAACGAAACGTTTACTTAAAAAAACAAAATACATAGTTATTGAAATGAGGGTTGTTTATTCTTCATTAAACTAGTACCAACTAGCGTAATAGATGGCGCTGTCTGAGATACGCGAGCAAAAAATATGGTTTACCAAAATCTCAAAGACACAATATCAAAATTTGTCTAAAACAATCTCAAATAAACAAACACAAGTTGAGTTTTTTTTTATTTCAGGTTCCTCGGTAAATAATGATAATACGGCAATTATAATGAATCCTTTGATAAACCAGCGTATGACAGAGCAACGCCATTTGTTATCACTTATCAGTTATAAAAACATGGCCGTGAAAATAAAACCCATTATTACCACGAAATCCATAACTTTTTTCATATATACTTACCAAAAAACCTAAAACTAAAAATAACGCCCATATAAGATCACACTTTAATATATTATTATAAAGGTGAAAGTTTGGATGTTTGTTTGTTTGTTACTATATCACGTCGTAACGGCCGAATCGATTTCGATGAAATTTGGTATGTACGTAGATTACAACCTGAATTACCTTTTATCTCTTCCATGGGGTAAAAATGGAATGTCAAGTCAAGTTGCAACAGCGAGTTTAGCTTTATTTCGAGGTTACCTACACATTTAGTAGTGTAACGCGTACGAAGTCACGAGCAACAGCTAGTATTGAATAAATTGTAAAGTTTAAACAGCATGCCTACCTATTTATATAAAAACATGACCTGCCTTCCTGTTGCTATACTCTGCCAGGGTTCATATGTGAAACTATCATGTTACCTGTAACTTTGTCACCATTTAAAAGCAATAAATGTATTGAATATCGAGTAGGTATTGAATGATTTTTTTATTATATAAGCTAGATTTATTATACAAAAACAGAAATAGAAGAATAATTAAAAGAAAGTGAATTGCTAAACGTGTCAAGACAGAAAAAACGCAAAATCTATAAAACCATTAAAAGTTCGATGATTTATCTATTTTTTTTGACAGTCAAGTAAAAATATATCGAATATCCTGGCGCAAAATTACAAGAAGGCCCGACCCCAAATAACAGTGGAAGGAGGGCTGGAGAAAGAAGAAGTCGTTTAAATAGGTACGACATACATTTTTGATTGCAATCACTTAGGCCTCTCAACCATACAAAATTTGTATTGGTGTGATCCTGGGCGGGTTACGTAAGATAGGGTCAAACGCTTGACTGTTTTCAATAATACTAAAATCTTCCACTAATTGATTGAGCATTACTAATCAATAATTTACCTACTTTATTGTGTACATTCTGTACAAAATGGGCTGAATCCTAAGAGTTTGGTTCCAGCAAACTTTAAAGGACTTCCACTGCAGATTAACTTACCTTCATTCATAAAATCACTGAACAAAACATTGCCTTGAACGAAAAGTAAAAGCCAATATCTACATAAAAACTAATGAAAGTATTAACACACAATCACACAATAATTGGAATACAATCAAAAAGGAAATCACTTTAAAAAACGGAATCGATTCAGTCGCCATTGTTGTAATCGTTTTAAAAATGGAAGTTCGACGGCCCTGATCGTGACCTGCGCGAGCGCATGAATACTGTATGGACGTCACTTAACGCCTTTTTCAATTGTAACAAGAATTGCCGCTTTTGAGTTTTGTTTTGCGATACGTCATCTTCCGTGTTTTCTTAGTAGACTACGTCTTTTGCAATCTTCCTGTTCTTATGAAATTTCGGTCAAAATTCGAAATTTTAATTCAAAATGATTTTATTCACTAAAACCACATGGATCACTATGAAACTTCAATTTTACTGCCTGTTCGTTCGTGACTAAGCCAGGAAAGAAAGGCAAGAAACAAGACAGGTTGTTCTTTATAAAGATCCTTTTAGAACACATAACATGAAAGAAAATAAATTACGTCTAAATTGTAACATTTTTTGAACGAGTTGAAGCAATTTCAATCCCAAGGTTCTCTGTCTTCTAAATATTCCGTTATGTGATAAAGATATGGTTTAATTACATTTTTAAATTTGTCAAATCTGTCCAACCTAAAATTATGTTTACGTATATAGCATTCTCTATAGTTCGTAATGCAACCAAAAATTGACAGAAGCTAAACGTTTGTACGACCTAGAAAACAGCACGGCGAAGCATATTCTATGATTAATTATAAAAAATATGCATTAATGCATGATCTACAGATATTTGTTCCGTGTCTGGGTGTTTTTCTATATATTATAAGTATGTATTTACAAAAAAAAAAGTATATAAGTATTCTATCAGTTATCTGGTTCCCATAATACAAGCTCTGCTTAGTTTGGAGCTAGATAGCGCTGTGTGAAATGTCCAGTGATATTTATTTATTTATTTTAAGACTTGAGATAAAATCTTCGCGTCTAATCTTTTAAGGACTTACGCCCTATTTGATAAAAAAGGCCTCATCGTAAGTTAATCGGCCATCCACGAGTAAAATACCTACTGATACTGTCCTTTGTATTCGTTATCAAGTGGCCCTGAAGGGACATTCGCCTTTTTTAAGGGCTAAGACGTTACTTTCTTTGTAATATCTGTTTTGTTTTTATACCGCACTTGTTTATTTATGTTTACAAAAAACAAAACCAAGGTCTCATCGGATCTGGGGAGCTATTTTAAAACGTCGGAAAACTGTCGGATCGAAAACCTAAATTTTTGTTGGATTCGATTTTGAATCCGAGAACGCTATTATCTATCAACCTTTGAAACCGTGTCGGACGGGTATCCGGGCTGTAAGGTCAATCTGAAATAATTGTAAAGTAGCGGTTTGGAAAAAGAAGTTTTCTGTTTCGACAGCTTTCCGATGTTTAAAAGTAGGTCCACAGAAGTCTCTTTTCAAGAATTGCGAATTGCATGCATACAGACTTTTTTCCGAAAAAATGTTTTAACTAATCAATATAACTAAGTCGGGTTAGTTACACCGTTTATAACTCAAGAACGGCTGGACCAATTTTGATATTTACTTAGTTGGATTTGTCTCCACCCCGAATAGCAGAATAACTATTAAAATATCAGAAAAAAATGAAGGAAATTAGTTTTATCATAGATAGATGCAGCTAATAATGGCCGATTGACAATAAAAATTATAAATAAATTCTCGAAGTTCGGAGGGTCAGCTAGTTTTTGATAAAATTTTGATGATTTAATTCCAAAAAAATCTTATGATTTAATAATGTGATAGCACATTTAGAGTAACATTTTCTTAACATTAATCATGACATTATTATCTTTCTATTAGAAACAAAACCGATCTTCTTCGAAGAGAATTATGTATTTATTTATAAAATAGTCGGCCGCAGTCTAACGTAACGTAGTAACTAAAGAATAATACGAGCAAAAAACGAAATAACCTTATTTGTTTGAATAAAATCGATTTTCTCTAAAGAAGAAAAACCAAATAGATTTATCAAACATTGAAGTAATTAAACGTTCCAAAAGCTTAATTTGAGCAAAGAACAAAATTGCCTTCCCTTCAGAAACAAAACCGATCTTCTCCAAAGAAGAAAGAGCAAATATATTTATCGAACACTGATACAATCTAATGTTCCTAAGGCTTCAAAGAAACCTAATTTATAAAAAGGTCACTCCCTCATTGCATAACATAATAAAAAATGCGAGGCGCGTCGTCATTTCTCCGATAAACACGATTAGCTATTGCATCACCGTTCACACATGTACCTACGTTATGTATGTACCACACATGGACAGTTCAATTGTGTTTTTTATTATTGTAAATGTGTGCTAAACTCTTCATTGATGTATCTGGTTTCATTAATGTTTCGTAAACAATCGATTTTTCGATCTCCAGATAATTTTCGTAGCTTTTTTATGTGGTTTTATATTGGCAAAAATTTTTCATTAAAAACTAAATTTACAATTTTTATAAGTCATTGAAAAATCCGGATAAATTTAACTATAGTTGGGTGTGTTAAATTTGATTTATCTCTATCTATATATTATATATCAATATTTTAGACTCAACCAAAGTCGAATTCCTCTCAATTTAAGTTATAAAAATCCTTCAAAATTATTTACTCTATCATTAATATAATGCACATCCACTACATATAAAAATTTACGCGTACTTTTAATTTAACCGCAGTTTTGCGATCTCAATTGTAAATTCCTTGCGCCAGGACATGTCGAGAGTGTATGAGTACGTGTATAGTATGTGTGATTCGTATGATTGTGTTTGTATGTGTGTGTATGGTATCGCGGAAAGAAATGAGGTTATCTGAATGCGACTGTCATTGTCTGCTTGCTTGTGTGATCTGTAGAGATTTTTTTAATTCAGAGACTACATTTTTTATTATATATTTTTTTATTTTATTCATTACAGAATCTACAGCACTTGATATTAATGTATAATATGTGCCGCTCATAACCTAATACCTACTTATATATATATATATATATATATATATATATTGTCTGACTATAAAAAACTTTTTTTTATTTATAAAGAAAATTCTTATAGTTAATGCTTAATGCCAATAACAGATTCTCATTCTACAGACTTAACTTTTAAGAAATTGTCACCTAGAGAAAATTATTAAAAACACAATATAGTTAATTTTTTTTAAGGAATTTTGTAGGTTGATTAGGACCAGGTTGTTTTTCTTGCATGAAAAACGCATATACGATGTCACTATAATATATCTATAGTATAGTTTTCATGAGAAATTTAACGAGAGACAGCACTTGTTTAATATTTTTGAATAGTGATGGAAAGATGAGTAGATAATGATTGTTGGGAGCCGTTGGGTGGGCCAACAAGATAGGTCACTCTGGAAATGACTGAATGGAGAAGTGATTAGAACCCAGAGCATGAATTTCGCCTACGTAATGACATCTATCTAATACGATCTTCACATAAATATATATTTTGTTTAATATTTGACGTCAACCAGGACCTACTTATAATTACTGTAAACTGACATATTCAAGTTTTTATAAGTTTTTACGTATGAAATTTAAAAACAATCCTTCATCATTTGTATAAAATTTCACTTAGTTTTTGAAACTGAATCATAATAACTCATAATAATAATCATTTCAATTGTAAACAAGTGAAAACTAATACAATTACTAAAATCAGCATTTGTATTACAAGCTTGCAAAAATGACAAAAACATGTTATTGTAGTTCTCTGTTACGTCATTACTCTACACTCGCACACATAGTCATCGCTCCATTTGTTGACATAGGTCAGTGGCTTTTTTTTTAACTTGAAGAATGTTAAACGTAGCGCGAAACATTTGTCAGGATAGTGAGGCCACTGCTTACTTTTCGAGAAAATATTGGTTACTAGCTGTTGCCCGCGACTTCGTACGCGTTACACTACTAAATGTGTAGGTAACCTAGAAATAAATCTAAACTCGCTGTTGCAACTTGACTTGGCACACCATTTTTATACCATGGGAACTGATTTATGGGATAAAAGGTAGCCTATGTGATAATCTAGGTTATAATCTACGTATATACCAAATTTCATCGAAATCGGTTCAGCCGTTGTGACGTGATTGAGTAACAAACAAACAAATAAATAAACAAACATCCTAACTTTCACATTTATACCTATAATATTAGTGTGATTGAGTGATTTATCGCGCCTTATGACATGGTCGATTGACTAATATTTTAATAAGGTCTCGCTTAAGTTTAACTTTATAATTCGTCATAGAACCTTAGAAACGGTTAAGGCTCGTAGTCCAAAATTCAATTTAAACCTCAAAATAATAAATACCTTAAACCAGGTTTAAATAAATAAATATTGCTGGACATTTCACACAGCGCTATCTAGCCCCAAACTTAGCAGAGCTTGTACTATGGGAACCAGATAACTGAAAGAATACTCATATACTTTTGTTTTTGTCAATGTATACTTATAATATAGAGAAAATATCCAGATCCGGAACATGTATCATGCAAACATTTGTTCCGCGGCGGGAATCGAACCCGCTACCTCCTGCGTCTCAGCCTATTTGCCCACTGCGCCACCGAGGTCGTCAAAAAAAAGGGTTGAGCACTTAATTACGAGTATGTTGAGTTGCGATCATTTTTGCTGTCACAAATTTGAGTACGTAATCATTAATTTGTTGTCTGAGCTATAACGTATGCTTTTGAAGCAAAATAACTGTGTTATTATTATGACAGACTAACGAACAGATTCCATAGAAATACCGCAAACGATGTTTCAATGTTCTTTTTAACTCTTTGAACAAAATAATATTTTGTGTACAGTCTGTTCTTAGCTACTCTACACGTACACATGGACAGAGCTGCGTTTGTTGACATAGGTCAGTGTCGGTACGCCAGACTCCTGAAGCTTTATTTTATAGCTAGCGGTCTTCTGCGGTTTTACCCGTGTTTTTAAAGAACTGTTAGACGATTCGGGATATTGGGACATGTTATTTGGCAATAAGCTACATAGTTGTATTAAAAAAATATAAGGTATACTTTTGAAGTGAAAACTTCTTTAGGCTCGTTGGGCATTTTTGAGATGGGAAAAAACCATTGAACTCGCGATACTATTACCGACACCTCTGTATAACTTGATTTTTTTTAGTTTGTGGAGGGGCATAAGATAACTTTCTTAGTAAATTTTCATGTTTATGCGATATCATGATCATTTTGCAATATCCAAATTTTTCTTTGAAGTAAAAACTTCTGTAGGCGCGTTGGGCATTTTTTGAGATGGGAAAAAAACATTGAACTTATGACACTGTTACCGTTACTGTTACCGACACCTATGTTCATAAGTATCTCGTAATTGTTCAAGTTTTCACTTCTGTCGGCACTCCCGGAGTGCCATTGTATTTTTATTATTTTTATTACTGACATCTGGATTCAATAAATGTTTCCTGACGATTCAAAAAATACACACTTAATTGTTCAAGTTTTCACTTTTGTCGGCACTCCCGGAGAGCCACTTTTTTATTACAACTATGTAGCTTTTTGCTAAAAATAACATGTCCCAATATCAGTCTGTTGATACTAAAATTAGCTTTAGTTTGTGACTTGATAAAACTCAATGTTGTGTTAAGCGAAAGCGCTGCGTAGGGCTACCACTAAATGAAAAGATGACCTGATAAAGGTTCTTGGGAGCCGTTGGGTGCAAGCCGCATAGATCGGTCACTCTGAAAATCTATAGGGGAGGCCAACATTTACCTTACCTTTAGGACGTCCTATAGGTAATATGATGTCGGCGATGATGATGTATTTTTATCTCTGGAGTTAACCCTACTCTGCACACGCACACATGTGTTGTGACGGGTCAGTGTCGCTACTCTCATGACCGGCGCTTTTTTATTGGCACCGGACTAGCTTTGAAGAATGGTAACACAATGTAAGCTTTTGTTTATTTTTTATACTTCTGCCTGTTTGGAAACGAATTATTCGAATGACGACTTTGACTACCTCCGTAGCGCAGTGGGCGACAGGAGGTTGCGGGTTCGACTCCCGCCGCGGAACAAATGTTTGTACAACCTACAGATGTTTGTTCTGCGTCTGGGTGTTGTTCTGTATACTATAAGTATGTATTTCCAAAAAAAAAGTATTTAAGTATTCTATCAGTTATCTGGTTCCCATAGTACAAGTTTTGCTTAGTTTGTGACTAGATAGCGCTGTATGAAATATCCAGCATTATTAAAATAAAAAATTATGACACTACCTATCAAGCCGCAGTGATGCCCATAAAGGATTTTTATTCCTTTATGCCACTTTTAATGAATATTACAAGACGCTTTTGATATTTATAAACGCCATTTTTTTATACTACCCCTAGTAGGCCCACCCGATGTTAAGTGGTAACCATCGCGTTTAACAAAGTATTGCCTGATAGGACATACACCCTGGAAACATGGTCACGTTGCACTACCCTGCGTCCATCACAGTTATGCTTAATTACATATTTAAATGTAAAAAGGAAACCTGGTGAGGCTTGATGATAGATGATGTAGACAGAATGGTGGTTAGTGGTTATAGAAAGGTTGTGGAAGGACGTCTACCAGCGAGATTGGTGAACGTTGGGGGAGAATTCTGTAGGATGGTGGGGGATGGTACAAACTTAGGCATATACCCAGCTGTGGGTTGTTCTGTGGATGATGATGATGACTATCCCATATACGGTCAATATCTGATGATGGAATAATCCATGAGCAAATTATCAAACTATTCTTCACAAAGGCATCTTAATTTTTTAGATTTTCTGTTTTCTGGAGTACCTAAATAAATTACCAAATCTTTCGTTACGAGAGAAAAAACACATTATCTACAGAACCAGATATCCATATCCATTCACGTCATAAATATAAACCTTCTCAGTCAAGCAAAAATAAAATAAAGTAACAATGTAGGAAATGCAACACATTTCCGCAGGCGGTAACGAGATAGCGATATCTTAACGCCCATCTATCGAATGAATTCTCTCATCTAACACGACTCTTTAATTATAAAACATAAAAGTTAAAGATAGATGATAGCAAGGTTCGACGGCATGACTCTTGTACCTTGGGAGATGGGTAGGCTTTTGTGGAACACCACGTGAGTCGATACCCTTGTGCCATCTCATGTGGCTGCGACAGCAATTAGGGCCAGTGTGGCCAATTCATTCGAAGACCACAATCGGTGCAATTAAGGAAGTCATACTTACGTATTAAACCAGTTGGAGTTGAGACCCTGGGTACCGCTACCGAGGCCCTTTGCGTTTTCAAAATTCTTTCTGAGAATCTATTCGAAGTGACGATCCGAGAGTTGGCGGTTATCTGCCTCTTCTTTTCCCACATTATGCGGGGTCGGAACACCATGTATTTTTCTTCCATATCTCTCTATCAGCTGTCATCTCCGTAGTCATTTTTTTCCTATCCATATCATTCTTCACACAGTCCGTCCATCTCTTTTTCGGCCTTCCTCTACTTCTATATCCATCCACACTCATATCTAACACTCTTTTAGTCACATGATTTTCTTCCCTCCGCATAACATGCCCATACCACGTTAGCCTCTTACTCCTAAACTTTTCTATACTTCTAACTTCTAACTGGCGCTACTTTCAAACTTCCTCTGCTAAACTCATTATTTATCTTATCCATTCTCGTTACCCCACACATCCATCTCAACATTCGCATTTCTGCCGCGTGCACTCTTTCATCCGTCCCTTTCGTGGCTTTTCGTACTGTATTGTTGCGAGCCAAATAAAAAAAATTGTCGTTGTGTCGAAATCGGTTTCCTAGGGATCGAAATATTATTTTTTTATCGTTACTTTTTTTAATGTTGCGTTTATAATGTTTTTTCAAAAAAAAAATTACATACTTAGCTATTTTTATGTAATTTGTATTAATAATTATTAATTACACATGATATTTACTTAATTTTAAGTCTATTTATTTCGTTAAATTTTGTTGAGAAAATGATGTAGGTTAGTTGGCAACCAACCGCAAAGTTTATAATTGGTAAGTATTTTGTATAGGACCTACCTATGTAAAAGGAAAAAAAAATAGAGATAGGATTTTTAAAGTAATTTGGCTATCAGTTCATTTAGGAAAAAGGGTCTCTTGCCCAAAATTGTTAGGGACTCTGCTCTAGGTTGCCTTTCCATTTACCTTCTATGTTCTGACCAACAACCTGTTTTCAAAAATTTCAAGGGCAATTTGGGACTGTTATGAAGTTGTTATTTTAACAGGCAAACTAAAGTTAATAATATAGCCTAGAGGATTAGCAAATTGAAGTGGCACAACGCTTGAAGAACTGACGGCCTCGGCTCGGCATCGGGGTAGAAAGGTTCCACGTACTGGAAAGCGGACCGAAGGACGGCCCTCCACTAGATGGAAAGATGGCCTAAAACGTTGAACGTCACTGGATGCTAATCGCGTGGAGAGGACGGTTAAATCTGTGTTTTTATGAAGGTTTTTATATAAATCTTCTTATCACGAGCCAACCTTGTACAAGAATATGTATGTTCTATCATTTATCACGTGTTATTTGTTTTGATGATTAGTTATTAGCGTCATGTCAGCGAGCTAAATATTATGACATTATTCAAATTGCTGGTTTTGATTCCTCGCTGTCACTGTCAGCATGATTATAATCGCTATAAAAGATCACCATCATATCAGCCATAAGACGTCCATTGCTGTACTTAGGCCTCCCCATAGATTTCCAGAACAAACGATCTTGTGCGGCCTGCACCCAACGGCTCCCAACAACATTTATCAGGTCTTCTTTCCCTGTTAGGGCGGGGGGGGGGGGGGGGGGGGGGGGGCGTCCTACGCTGCGTTTTTTAGCGCGTGGTCTGACTCGAGACCCTTTGTGACCAACGGCCGTCAGTTCTTCGAGTTATGTACCATGCCCACTGCCACGTCAGCTTTCTAATCCTTTTATTTTTGCCACCATAGTAACATAAATAAAGTCATAAGTTTATGTAGCCACTATCGGCCACCATTTACCTAAACCATTTAGTTGCAGGCCACCAGCCTGCAACTAAATGGCACAAACTTAGGAAGACCTTTATCCAGTAGCAGGTGAAGTCGGGTTGTGCGTGATGTTAAATAAACCTGAAAAAAAACTTATTTAAACTTCTTGACGATGTTAACCGTCACCGCTCAGTACACACAAAAAAAAATTGAGTGCAGAAATCGATTAGTCTAATGGGATTTGAACCCACGACCGTGGGAATCGGATGTTCATTACATATTAATATTTGGTTTTTCGTTATGGTACCAAAAATAAAAATGTATGTTATATTTTGCTCGTTGATTTCTTTTTCTACGTGCCCTTTTCCCACATTACGTGGGGTTCGGCACAACATGTTTTCCTCTTCCACATCTCTCTATCAGCCGTCATCTCCGTTGTCACTTCGTTTTTACCCATATCATTCTTCACTCTGTCCATCCATCTCTTCGGCCTTCTTCTACTTATATATCCATCCACATTCATATCTAACACTCTTTTAGTTACATGATTTTCTTCCCTACGCATGACATGTCCATACCACGCGTCTCTAGCCTCTTACTCCTCAATTTTTCTATAACTGGCGCTACTTTTAAACTTTGAGTATACGAGTATTTTACTAATTGATTTATTGAATAAAAATTATCTTTACCTCATTTATTATTGTTTACTTTATACAAGGTTCCGTTTATTTAAAGATGCGATACCGATGAGTAATGGCTGCCTTGAATCGTTTTATTATTATCTTCTTTGTACGCAAGTAAAAGTAATAAAAATATACCTACATATACAATGTGGTATGTTTACGACATTAAATGAAAACACGGGTAGAGTTAATGACTAGTATTGTTGTAAAATAGGTATTTTTCAAATTCGTTACAATAGTAATTTTTAATTAGCAAACAAACTTAAAAAAAATCAATGAAAATCTCGTGTAAAATTAGTAAACTAATCATATTCAGTCATCATGTAAGTAAACTGACGAAGCGGCATCGTCCGCAAAGGCGGCACCGATTTGATGTTAACAAATGTTTTGTTACTGGATAAATATTCAAGTTACCTGTATTAAGCCCATATCTAAAATCTGTATATAAGTAGGTACGACTCCGGGTGTATTTTAAATAAATGTCGTACATATTAGATTCTTATAGCTACACGTTTTTGGTAATTTAAATAATCTAGTATTAAAAAAAAACCTTATAACCTAAAACTTATTTTACTGACACTAATAATAAAAAATACATATTTAATAAACCTTACCTTATACTAAGAAACTATTGGGCTATTTTTTATCCAGGCAAAATTAGTCAATCGTGTTTCAGGCTTGATAGCAATATAATCGGTATATTCAATTAAAACATCTATGTTTTCTTAGTTTAAAACGTCGTAAAGTCGGATTTCCGTCAGGTCGAATTGCGATAAGGCCTTAAGGCGTCATTCCGTGCGAAGCCGCAGGCAAAAGTTAGTAATATAACCTAGTTGTCACGAGTAAAGAACAGAAGTGAACAATTACAAGATACTTATATACAGAGGTGTCGGTAACGGTAATAGTGTCGCGAGTTCAATGGTTTTTCCCATCTCAAAAAATGCCCAACGCGCCCAAAGAAGCTTTCACTTCAAAAACATACAATACCTAACTATTTCGTCGAATAAACAAAATAGAAGTCAATATAAACCCTATTAATTGTTTTAGAAAAAGTGACATGTATAATTATCGCTTTTGACATCTGACAACACCTGATGAAAATCTACATCCAGTATGTTGTAAACGCCTTAATTTGTCACTAAAGGTGTTATTTTTAAAACAAACGCCATAATAACACGCTTTATTCCATGCCTTTTTAATTACTAGCTGTATTACTTTTTTACCCCTTTACATGTAGCGATGGCAAAACAGAAACAAATATTCGCTTAGAGTTTAACAAGATACAAGCTCCATGCTTAAATTTTTGATGTGTAACATCTTTCCTCTAGATTTTACACATAAAAAATTTGTCATTTTGGCAAAAGTCACGGAAATGTGTAAAAGGAAACCGGGTAAGCGCGCGCAATTTGATTTGACCAATGAGTGTGCGCAGTGGTCAGATGTTACACATCATATGCGACTACTGTAAGGTTCGTTTTTTATTTGTACCTGGGTTATGTAGCATCAATGATATATTTTTCTTTTGGCAATAAACATTTTTAACAATATCTTAACTAATAAGCTTGCGTAACAATGCTCATCTTTGCAATTTCTGAACATTTATAAAACTGTTTGCAAATTCATGAGGATTTTTTATATTATAAAAAGATGATTATAAGTAAGTTAATACCTACCATTTTAAACATATAATATTGTTAGGTAATAATAATTAATTAAGTGATCATTTCATTATTATAAATACGGTAGTTATCGGTGGTTCGACCGATTATGTTTCGCTTCAATTCGTAAATGTTTCGTAAACCTTTATCAGGGTTAGTGCGATCCGTTCCGAACTACGACTCGCCTCATACATAATAAATAAATAATATTATAAATGTGAAAGTTAGGTTGTTTATTTGTTTGTTACTCAATCACGTCGTAACGGTTCAACCGATTTTGATGAAATTTGGTATATACGTAGATCATAACCTGGATTACCACATAGGCTACCTTTTATCCCATAAATCAGTTTCCATGGGATATAAATGGGGTGGCAAGTCAAGTTGCAACAGTGAGTTTAGCTTTATTTCTAGATTAGCTACACATTTAGTAGTGTAACACGTACAAAGTCACGGGAAACAGCTAGTAATAAATAAATAATCATAATTATTGAAATAAATTACGAAAGTTTTCTTTGTAAAAAGGGATAATTTATTAAGCAATATTAATACACAAACCAGTTTCTTCTTTAATCAGAGTAAAATTTTAAAATAACAAAAAACTTAATAAAATTTCATTATAACTTGTTTTACTAACTGTACATAAAGCTGCATTCACAAAAGGGAAGTGATAACTCGATAATTGGCATGTTTACACCTGTCCTTACACTCGTTCTGATTTGACACATGTTCTAACACGTTTCCGTGAGAAAACTCGACTTTATGTTCATTCTTTGTAATTGACCGTTTATTCGTAAAGTCATTCGCGTAAAATAAACAAAAAACGTTGATCCGCAAACTAGAAATCGGTATTTATGCTATTTTTTCCTGTTATTAGACGATCGCTGTATATGAGACCTTATTATTACTTTATTTGTACTGTTCCTGTTTGCGTAACAAAATCTTCCGGGTCCGCCGGGGAAGTACTACCACCATACCCATTTCTGCCGCCAAACAGCATTGCTGTGTTTCAGTTTGAAGGTTATGGCTGCCGTTGAAATTACAGGCATATGAGGCTTTACACCTGTATGCCTCAAGTTCATGGACGCAGGGCAGTGCATCGTAGGGCACGTTTCTAAGTCCAGGTCGTTAAAAAAAACCTCCTCCGACGACCTGCGTGGCACAGTGGGTGACTAGGCTGACACAGGAGGTTGCGGGTTCAATTCCCGCCGCGGAACAAATATTTGCATGATCTACAGATATTTTTTCGGGGTCTGTTTGTTTTTCTATAATTATATTATAAGTACCTATGTATTTACAATAAGTGTTTATGTATTCTATCAGTTATCTGGTTCCCATAGTATACAAGCTTTGCTTAGTTTGGGGCTAGATAGCGCTGTGTGAAATATATATTATTATAAATTCGAAAGTAACTCTGAATGTTTGTTTTTTACGTTTTTACGATTAAACGGCTGGTCCGATTTCGATAAAATTTGGTATAAAGATAAAAAAGTTGCAGGCAACGTATTTTCTTTTTTTTATTACACTTAGGCTACGTATCCTCGAAATCCTCTCCGGCACGTCCCCACTGGTGCGTAGCAGTGGGGACAGTGGGCTGGATACTAATTGATAAACAATGCGTGCAAAGCCACGGGTGGAATTTTACTTAGAAAACTTTCATGATTTATTTCAATCATTATTATAAATACGTGATTTATCACGTACCGTCTTATAGGTGTTTCGACCGACAATGTGCGAGGCGAGACGTTATTCGGAGCGGATCGCACTCACCCTGAAGGTCCACGGGTGGATTCTTGTATAATATAAATATGTACTGCATAAGGTTACTGGGTGAGCTTGTGTAAACTTGACTCCAATTTTTTTGGGTCGGATATAAATAAAACATTATTCCACTCGTTTTGAGCCATCACGATTTTTTACGCATCGAATGGAAGATTAATCTTTATTCCGTCATATCAAAGTTCACTATCGAATGGCACATACCACACGTTATGATATAATATTTATGTTGGTATGCGTTAAGTGATTCTGATTTTTGTTATTGTTTTCACTTCGACTTTGTTACGTAAATATCGATATCTTTTTTGTTTACTTCTAGAATATCGGTTATTTCGTATTTAAAATAATTCACCAAGCGCGTGTGGAGGGTTTCGTAGGCACGATCTTAGACGTCTGCCAATCTTTACAAAAATAAGTTTCCAAAAATCCTAAGTTCCATAAAGGATTGCTATTTCTCTTAATAGGGCCATGATCACACTAATATGATAAATGTGAAAGTTTGTGTATTTGTTTGTTACTCAATCACGTCATAATGGTTTAACCGATTTCAGTGAAATTTTGTGTGTTGATAGATTATGACCTGGATTCAAACATAGGCTAACTTTTGTGGATAAACAACGCGTGCGAAGCCGCTGGCGGAAGCTAGTACTGTACTGTGTTTTTTATACTATCTGTAGATGGAGCAAGCATATGGCCCACCTGATGTTAAGTGGTAACCATCGCCCATAAAAAAACATTGCCTCGTTGGTCATGCACATTAGAAACGTGTCCTACGATACACTGCCCTGCGTCCATTAACTTGAGGTAGGTGTAAAGCCTCAGGTGCCTGTAATTTCACTGAAAACCATACCCTTCAAATTGAAACACAGCAATGCTGCTTGGCAGAAATAGGTATGGTAGTAATGCTTCCCCATGCGAGCCCTTTCACAAGGAACTCTTTTACGTTAATTTTTTTTTTAACTGTAGGTTCTTTGTTTGAAATCTTTGTTTGAAAACAATCTCACGTGATGGTAAGCGATGATGTGGTTTAAGATGCTAGATAATAAGCTTCAATGGGGCCCTCACATTGAAACGTTGTCGAAGAGACTTAGTTCTGCGGCATACGCAGTAAAAAGATCCGTCTTTCTACAGACGTAGACACAGCTAGACTAGTTTACTTCAGTTACTTCCACAGCATTATGTCATACGGTATACTGCTGTGGAGGAGTGCTGCAGATATAAACACAGTTTTTGTGCTGCAGAAGAGGGCTGTTCGTGCAATTTATAATATGGGCCCCCGAGAATCATTACGCAATAAGTTTAAAGAAATAAATATTATGACATTCCCTTGTCAATACATCTATGAAAATCTAATGTATGTTCACAAAAATATTAATTTGTTTAAGAAAAATAGCGATACTCATAATTTTAATACTAGAAATAAAAATAAACTCGCTGTTGCCACTTGTAGACTCCATAAAGTTAGTAAATCGTTTAAAGGGCAAGGTGTACGCTTTTATAACAAACTCCCAAGGGATGTCCAAAAATTGACAATTAACAAATTTAAAAACGTAATTAAACAAATTCTTTATAAAAGAGCCTACTATAAAATATCGGATTATTTAGTTTAGATGATAGAGAAGCTTGGGATTGAAATTGCTACAAATCGTTCAAAATGTTACAATTTAGACGTAATTTATTTTCTGTATTATGTATTGTAAAAGGATCATTAAAAAAACAACCAGCCTTGTTTCTTGCCTTTCTTTCCTGGCTTGGTCGCGAAGGAACAGGCAGTAAAATTGACGTTTCAAAGTGATCCTTATGATTTTAATGAATAAAAAATATTTGACTTTGACTTTGATGAACCACGGAGATCTAGAAGAAACTTATTTACTCTTACCTTAAAGAGGCCCGGATTGTATTCTTTAGGAAAAACAGACGACGGTAAAGTGTTTCATACCGTATTTGTTGAGGTTTCCTTTCACGGATTTCTACATAATTACTAATACCTTTTATTAAATATTATTTGAGTCATCATTACGTAGTTTAATGTTATTATTTAGTTTAATAATGGTTTAGTACGTAATAACTCGAAAAACCACAAAATGGCGAATTTTAACTAATATTTTGCTCTAAATCACTTAAAAGGCAATAAGTCGTCAATGTGATTCAACACTATTCGTATTTATATGAATATTATTATGATTACGCAATTAAAAGATTATTATTTACGTATATTTAATACAGGTCATGTTTTTCGTGTTATTGGTTCTTTTTTGATGATTCTCGGGAATGAAATTATCCATTAATTGCTAGATTTATTATTTGATTGATTGAGCGAAGCGAGACTTCCAAATCAACTTGAGCAAATCGGCGTTGTATGTATGTATGTATGTAGGTATGTTTGTTTGTATTTACAAAACAAAAAGTATATAAGTGTTAAATCAGTTATCTGGTTCCCATAGTACAAGCTCTGCTTAGTTTGGGGCTGTGTGAAATGTCCAGCAATATTTATTTATTTTACGTGATCATCGTTAAATTTGATATATAGGTAAGTAATGATGGCACAATTCTGGTGTGACTAAATGAGTTAAAATGTGAGGGGGTTGTTGAGATACGGGGGTTCAAGGGGGGAGGGGGACAAATAAAAATGAGACTATTAGGTCAAATGGGACGTCAAATGAAAGGTCTTAATGAGTACATATCTACCCCGTTTTATTTTTAGTTTAGTCCTTGCAGTTTTTTAGTTATTAGCCATAAAAACTGAACTTTGATGAAATTCACAGGGTACACCAGTGACCCCACAGTGGTAAAATTTGGTATGCATGTAGCTTTAGTGGCACAAATATAGGTAAAAGTCTGAAATCCAGAACAATTGCAATTTCTACCCAAACAAAGAACACTTTGGTAACAACCAATGTACATGAACTCCCGTTACCTGTTATTTTATTGTAACTGTAGGTCAATAATATTTTTTTGTTTATATGGAAGACTCGCGAGATCTCAGTTTGGGGCACACTAGTGCTAAATGTTTACATTTTTAAGAATACGATGCTGAAAAGTAAATATTTGGCCTGTTTAATATTACATACATGTCAGTTATATACTTCGAGTTTTGTTATGTACGACATTAAATGATAACACGAGTATGACTATCAAGTTCTGTTGTAAAATATGTTACTATCAAATTAATTACCTCAGAAAATTTTAAATTGTCAAACAACATTAATATCAAGTCCTAAAATATCAATGAAACAGCCTGTATAAAATAAGTAAACAAATCATCATCATTCATCATGTAAGCAGGCACCTGTTAAACTAACTAAGCGGTATCGTCGCAAATACGCCACCGATTTACGTTAAATTTTTTTTATTAGAAATGTATCGGTTTCTAGATAAATATTCAAGCTACCGGTATTAAACGCACCTCTAAAATCAGTTATTATGATTCCGGATGTGTGTTTTAAATTAATGTCGTACATAACAAAACAGGTTGTATATATTTTTTTAAACATTTAAAAAAGGTACGTCTACGGGACATACAAAAAACCTGCCGTAATAAAATGGGGTATGATTCAATCTTTATTTATACATTTCAAACTTTTTGTCCCAAAAGTCGTGTATTTTTGAAGTTCTCCCGTTCCGTTCACAAAATACAATAAAGTAATTCCTATCTATCTATTTTATCTTTAAAGGCTTTACCTCTATGAGAAGACTAATCACATAACATAACGTCTAAGGCTTATGGGGATAACACCGTTAATACTTATCTTAAGCTATGCTACAATGTTCAGAATTCATTAATTCATTCTTTATTTGTTTGACATGGTGCCTGCAGGCTTCTTTAACCATCGCACCGCTCGCCAATCCATCCACACACCTTGGAGACGATGTGGAATTTCCTCCCGCGAACACTTTTCTTGTGGAATGGTATCTCTGCCAAAGTTTTCCCCAGTGACTACGGTATGGAGTTCTTCAAAAAGGGCATTTTAAATCATTTAAAGGGTCGGCAACGCGTGAGTAATACCTTTGGTGTTACAAACATCCATAGGCTACAGTAACCGCTTACCATCAGGTGGGCCGTATGCTTGTTTACTACCTTAGTGGTTGAAAAAAAAAAACATATTTTCTTAAACAATCCTGATCGCATAAAATAATTTGAACTACCCCAAAGATAGTGTAGACTTTATATCTGTAAAATAATTTTAAAATCGGTTTAGTAAATAGTTTCTGAGATTACCCCCTACAAACCTATAAATTTGAGCAATATTTGTTGAGCAAAGTTTGTGCAAAACTAACAACTATTCGTTTACCCCGAACTGAGATCTCGTGTAATCGTTGACGATCAAAATAGTGCCACGAAATGAATAACCAACTAACTTGACCTACAGTTTCATTCAAATTACAGGTAACGGGAGTTCATGTATTTGGATAGTAATTTTTGGGGTAGAAATTGCAGTTATTCTGGATTTCAGACTTTTACCTATATTTTTGTCACTAAAGCTCCACATATACCAAATTTCAGCACTGTGGAGTCACCCTGTGAATTTTGTCAAAGGTCAGTTTTTATTATGGCTAATAACATAAAAACTACAAGGTTTACACCAAAAATAAAAACGGGGTCGAAATGTACTCACGAAGGCCTTTTAGTAGACGTGCCATTTGACTGGATAGTCAAGTTAGTCTCAACAAAATTGTGCCATCACTACCTACCTATATACCAAATTTCACGATGATCAGATTAACGCTTCGAAAGTTATCCTCGGACAAACAAACATACTTACATACATACAACGCTGATTTGCTCAAGTTGATTTGGAGGTCTCCTTTCGCTCGATCAACTAGTAGGTATTGTTATATGGGGATTTTAATTTGTTTTTGTGTTATTTTTTAATATTTCCTGTTTCTTCTTTCGTTTGTTTTTCAGTTTGTAGAGTAGGTATATTTTATCAAATAGTAATATTAAAAATAGCGGGTTTTAGAATAACACGTTTATAAAACACGTAAAGATTACAGTTTATCAAAAAATAAATAATCGTTAAAAAATAATGTTTATCATATTCTATTAATATTAGTGAAGTCTATATTTTTAATTAGTTTTTAGCTGTATTCGTTGAGAGTGTTGATCATTCATTATTATTTTTGATGAATAAACGTTACAAAAATATAATATATAAGAAAAATAAAACATACTTTTTATATTGAAAATCAACAATACATTTCGTTGGCGTTTTCTCAAAATCTCTATTAAACTATTCATAATAATAATCATAAAGAGGAAAGATTTGATTGTTTGTTTGTTTGCATTGGCTCCGAAACTACTGGACCGATTTAAAAAATTCTTTCACCGTTGGGAAGCTACACTATCACCAGGTGGCATAGGCTACTTTTTACGCAACTGCACAGAGGGAGGGTAATGTTTTTAGTGAAAAGCTTCGCGTGCGAAGCTGCGGATTGGTCAGCTAGTTCATAATATTCTAACTTCAAAACCTTCCTCATTTAAAGGACTAACTTTTCTATAAATGTTATTGAGCTAATCCAAATTTTTCATCAACGGAAATGTTTTCTGAGAAACCATGGTCAATATTTTGGCGCTAAAAAACATAGTTCCTAGACTATATAAATTGGTAGAAACATACTTAGGTACACTCATTAGTCCTAGCGGTGATCTATCACTTTACTTCCGCTAATATTTACTATTATGAAGCCGTGAGCGAAAGCTAGTTTATTATACACTAGCTGTTGCCCGCGACTTCGTACGCGTTACACTACTAAATGTGTAGGTAACCTAGAAATAAAGCTAAACTCGCTGTTGCAACTTGACACCCCATTTTTATCCTATGGGAACTGATTTATGAAATAAAAGGTAGCCTATGTGGTAATCCAGGTTATAATCTACATATATACCAAATTTCATTTAAATCTGTTTAGCCATTACAACGTGATTGAGTAACAAACAAACAAATAAATAAACAAACATCCAAATTTTCATGTTTATAATATTAGCGTGATTTATTACCAAAAAAAAATAGTTAGAAAGTCACAACAACCTTAAGCTGCCTTCACCGTTTTAAGCTATCATAAGTTCATCTTAATAATACCTTGAAGCAGGCAATAACTCGTTTTCAGGCCTATCTGAACCCAAGACCCCATATCGCCTTAAAATCATAAATTCTTTGCAATTTCTTAGTTGCGTGATCCAACCTCTAGTTCCACTTTCTACCACGCGTGAAAGGGATACACTGGGGTGCAAAATAATTGGAACATACTTTTAAAATAATAATAATGCTGGACATTTCACAAAACGCTATCTAACCCCAAACTAAGTCAAGCTTGTATTGATAACTGTACAATACATATTTTTTTTATAAATAATACTTAAAATATAAAGAAAAATACCCAGACCCAGAACAAATATCTGTAGCTCATACAAAAATTTGTTCCGTGACGGGAATGAAACCCGCAACCTCCTGCGTCTCACCCAGCTCCTCGGTCACAGCGCCACGGAGGTTGTTTGATTTAAAATGGTAATAATAGTCACATGATTTATAACTCTTCAAGGTTTCGTCTATGCAAGCGTGTTCCATTAAACATCACCAGATGAGATTGTAGTTAAACGCCTTTATGGAAATAGTAGCTCACGGATTTTTATGAAACGAAAATATAACCTTTTTATACTACATGGATACAAAACAAGCTTATAGCCCATCTGATGTTAAGTGTTAACCATCGCTTATAACAAAGATTTGCCTCGTAGGTCACGCACCTTAGAAATGTGCCCTACGATGCACTGCCCTGCGTTCATCAACTTGAGGAATACAGGTGTAAAGCCTCATGTGCCTGTAATTTCACCGGCAACCAAAACCTTTAAACCGAATAACAGCAACGCTGCTTGGTGGCAGAAATAGGTATGATCGCAGTACTTACCCCGGACAAGCTTTTACTAGAAACTCTACTACCCTATAGTATTTGAGAATTAGTCCACTCGTTATCGACTAGCGATCGATCGTATGCGGCCTATCGGCTCTTAGCAACCTTTATTAGGTCGTCTGTATATGTCGTGTGTGGAGGGGAGGCGTTATAAACTGCGCTTTCCATCGCGTGGTTGTCAATCCATGTATTTAAAAAATATATTTAGAGCTTAGTGGCCATTTTGCGTTTTAAATAAATAATTTTAATGGAAGATTCCATAAGACGGAAATAAGCATAAAACTGGCACAGTTAAGCTTTAGCAGCAATAAAGTGTCCTACTTTTTTCCTCTTAGAGACAAAATAAACAAGGAAGAGGATAAATTATAAATTTTAATAAATTGTTATATTTATTTCTGTATTTTTAATTAACAGATAAATGTTTAATTAATTTTTCAAATATTTATCCTGTGTGTGTTGAATCGAGAAGCTGTAACTGCGGTATAATTTTGTTTAGTTATAAACGCATCACTGACAAGTGTGGTTATGTTGCTTCAAATGAATAATTACGGTGACGGTGACGTGATGTGGTACCCCCAAAATTCGGAGGTTTTGCTTGAGGTACACAGTTTTTTTTTGCTTTTTGGTTCACGTATCCTAAAGAAAAAAACAGCATTAGGTTAATATTGACTTGAAATTAACCTACTTTTTTATTTTTTTATTTATACTCGTAATATGAGATGACCTACCTTTAAAAGTACTTCATAATTCGACTACAACGTAGCACAGTGTAGTGTTAGAAAAAATACTAAATACATTAATAACAAAATAATTGTGACTTATATAGTTAACTAGCTGAACCGCCCGCGGCTTCGCACACGTTGTTTGTCAATTAAAACATTTCCCAACCTCTGAACAGCCGGGTAAAAAGTAGATGTATCATCCCGGTCATAATCTAGGTAGATATAAGTACCAAATTTCATCGAAATCGATGCATTCGTGAAAATGTAACAAACATACCGAGAGACAGAGTTACTTTCGCATTTTTAATATGAGAATAGTTTCACTACATAAATATGTTATATAATATAATAATAAAATACAGTGCATTTAAAACACCGTTAAGAAAACAAAAGCGTTTGCACGTTTTTTTCTACGATAAACATTATCATAGAAAAAAACAAGCGAAATGCATGACTGTTTCCATGGCCTCTAGTATACAGTTGCGTGTGCAAAGTCGTTTCTTTGCAATCGCACAGCAAAGGGTTTTCAATAAATATACAAGAGGTAGGGATATACAGTATACGGAAGATTAGGTCGAGATTACAGCAGTTTAACTTGACAACCGATATTGATAAAACTTTGTTTTGTTCTTTATAGGTTAACTGATTACGCAGTAGCTTAGATAATACTGCGTCTATGTTTTTTTCCATTCAATAGACTTAAATAATATGTTATTAGTCAAATTAAAAATTCATGTGAAGATGAAGCTGGTTATCTAGTAAATTATATATTTATTGGGTAAACAAAAAACCTAACGACATATAAATAGTAATACTAAACATCCGTTTGGAATAGCTACTGTTTTTTTATAATTTGTTAGGGTTTAATATTAAATAATATCGTTAGAATTATGAAGTTAATGAACAGACTCCGGACCCAAATTGGCCACTGCAGACAAAGCCTGTGTAAATGGGGTATAAGAGTCTCCTCCCGGAATGAATGCAACTGCGGAGCACTCATTCAGTCTATGTCTCATCTGCTCTCCTGCCCCTTGTGCTCTACCACCTGCACAAGGGATGACCTCAACAAAGCCACGCCCAACGCTATAGAAGTGGCAAAGTACTACTCTAAAATAGTTTAACTTAGCATTGAAACGAAAGAAGAAAAAATTATATCTAACAATTACAAGTGGTTTGGTTAAAAAGGTTTAGAAGCATTTTAAGAAAGATTGTGAGTAGCAATTTTTTTCTAATTTGTTCTTTCATACTATATTATGAGTTTAATGTCACACTTATACTATATATGTGAAAGTTTGGATGTTTGTTTGTTACTCAATCACGTCGTAACGGCTGAACCGATTTCGATGAAATTTGGTATATACCTGGATTACTACATAGGATTTTATCTTATAAATCACTTCCCAAGGGATAAAAATGGGGTATCAAGTCAAGGTTCAACAGCGAGTTCAGCTGTATTTATAGGTTACCTACACGTTTAGTAACGCGTACAAAGTCACGGGCAACAGCTAGTATACAATAAGAAAAAAGATATTGAAATAACAATTTCAACAAATCATTTTTCGGTTTTAGACTCTAATAATATTTTATTAGTCCAATTAAAAATCCATGCGAAGATGGGGCTGATTAGCTAGTAAATTAATACATAAATGTATGGAGGAAACCCAAAAAAACCTAAAACGAGGGTGAAAATTTCTTTGTGATAAATCAAGTCATTTGTTTGGTATTATTAGCATCAAGACATTTTGTTAAGCTATCATAATGTATTGTGTATTAAAACTAAACAAAATCAATTAACAATAATTTATTATCTAGTTGTGCGTCGAGGAAGGATATAGATTAATTATTCCTAACACTACGAGTTGTGTATACCTGAAATTAATAATGTATTTTATTTATTAAAGTATTTTTCTAAGCAATAGCTAAAAGCCTTAATTCTAATTAGAGTCATCTGTACCTACTAATGTTGTATCGAATAAACTCAAAAACTGCAGTCCGATTTCAAAAATTATTTCACCATTAGAATTCTACATTATCCTTGAGTAGCATAAGCTACTTTACTCGACTGCGCAGAAGGAGGGTAATGTTTACATTGACAAACCATGCGTGCGAAGCTGGAAAGCGTGGTCAGCTAGTAATACACTGGCCTCCAAAAAAATCGACCCACCTACGTTTTTTCGCAAAAAAGTGTCCTATGGGATTTTACTACAATCGATAGATATTTTTTATGTTGATAATGAAAAAATGCAATTATGGGGTTGTAAAAAACTTAAAAATCTCGCGTGGTACGGGATATTTTACATAAAGATGTGATAAGATAATGAAACTATAACATTTGGCAAAATTAACGATTTTACTGTAAATGGCAAAATTTATGTTTTTTGACATTTAAAAACATTTTCGCTTTACCTTAGTATAGGATGTTTCCTCCTCTTGCTTTAATGATTGCTGCCATACGCCTATTCAGCGAACGGATCAGCTTTTTGATGTCTTCTTGGGGTATCTGTTCCCATTCTTCCGTTAAGGCGGCTTCCAGCTGATCTAACGTCTCTGGAACTGGATTTCGGGCTCTAACTTTCCTTTTTATCTGGTCCCAGAGATGTTCGATCGGATTTAGGTCCGGACTATTGGCTAGCCACTGCATAACTGGTATGCCAACCTCCCTAAGATATCCGGTTACAATTCTAGCGACGAGTGGTCTTGCGTTATCATGCATGAGCTGGAAATTTTCGCCAATATATCCCGCGTATGGCATATGAGGTTCCAGAATATCCGTTATGTAATTTTCAGCATTAACCGCACGATTCCGAAAGAAAACCAGCTCCGTACGTCCGGTTAAAGAGATGCCTCCCCAAAACATTGTAGAGCCTCCTCCAAACCGGACTGTTTCTCTTATGCAGCACTGAGCATAACGTTCTCCTGATCTTCTCATAACGTTACGACATCCGTCAGAGCCTACAACGGACATTCGGCTCTCATCACTGAACAGAACTGTCTCCCATTGACCAAGATCCTATTGGATGTGTTGCCGAACAAATTCTAACCTTGCTTGCCGATGAGATGCAGTGAGTTTTGGTCCCGTGGCAGGCTTGTGTGGTTTCAGGTTTTGCTCCCGAAGTCTTCTTCACACCGTATTCTCACTTACAACCACTCCACGAGTGTCCCTCAGCCTGCCCTGCACATCGACAGCAGAAAGATGCCCATTTCTCAAGGAAGTCAAGGCAATAAAACGGTCATCCGTTGTGTTTGTGACACGTCCTCTTCCAGATCCTGGTCTCCGGCGGTACTCTCCCGTCTCTAAGTATCGTTTATAAACTCAACGCACTGCTGATCGACTCAAATTTAATCTTCTTGCCACATTTCGCTGACTTAGCCCTTCACGAACAAGAGCTACCACTTGAGCGGCTTCTGCTTCAGTTGTATCCATATTTTATGGTTAAAAGCAACGACTATGATTGCTCTAACAAAGGATTCAAAGATTAAATCACTACGATGCACGGTGAATGACAAAAGTTCGAAATAAACTAAGCTTGCACTCTATGCAAAAGTCATTAATCTTATATCAGTGCTTTTAAAATGTTACAAATATCCACAATAGCACTTGTATTCCTCTAAAACAATGTCAATTGGGTACTCAGATGTTTATTTATAAAGCATAAGCAAAACATACCAATATGTCAATGCATACTTAAGATAACAACTTTGTTACTCAAAATTAGCGGGTGGGTCGATTTTTTTGGCGGCCAGTGTATATAAAATGACAGTTCTTTAAACTATTCTGGTAAATTATTTAAACATGGTTAAGTACAACCATATTATTATGTACATTCTTTTTATAAATAAAATTATTTATTAGTTTATGGAACTACGAGTAGGTTAAAAGATAAATAAATAAATAAATATCGCTGGACATTTCACACCGCGCTATTTAGCCCCAAACTAAGCAGAACTTGTACTATGGGAACCAAATAACTGATAGAATACTTATATACTTTTTTTTTTGTAAATACATACTTATAATATATAGAAAAACACCCAGACACGGAACAAATATCTGTAGATTAAAATAATGTAAAGATATTACCTACATAACATTTTAACTTAAGAAGCATAGAATAGAATAATGCTTCAATGTACAAAAAACTTAAAAGAACCAATTAATGCTAAATATAGAACAGTGGCCGGCCTTATCGCTGAAACCCATTTCCTCCAAGCAACCTTTAGAAGGTACTTACTCGAGTATCTCCTACCAATTGCGGTATACAAACATTATTAATTTTAACGATTTTAAAATGTCGCATTATCCAATTATCTAATAAAAATAAATACTCAGTAATAATTGAAAAAACTAGTCGATCTCTAATTTTCACTATTAAGTTTTCTAAGTCCTTTTTTATGTAAATAACCACGTTAATTTCCTTCCTCCTATCCATTTTTTTCTACATAAATCGATCTACGAAATCGCGTTTAAAGTACAACAATAAACAATATTAAGTCCCTATAATTTGAGCTTATCTGACATAAGACTGTAGCAATTTCTTTGCCGCAATGGAAATTATAGGACGGGCCGCGTGAAACTTAACACTGTATGTTGCAATATACACTAATGTCAGCCTTTGTGTATTTATACGTTAGTTTTTATGTATAACTATATCGTATAAATACTCAAAGGCTGACATTATAATTTTCCTATAATTTCCATTGTTGCAAAGAAATTGCTACAATAGATACTAGGTTTATATAGGTATATATTTTTATTATTTTATTCGACAATATGACCTTTTAAAATCATTAAAATTGATAATGGTTGTATACTTGTATACAGCAATTGGTAGGAGATATTCGAGTATGTACTTAAGAACCTTCTAAAGGTCGCCTGGAAGAAATCGATTTCAGCGATAAGGCCTCCCATTGTACTATATTTGATCGAGCGAAGCGAGATCTCCAAATCAACTTGGGCAAATCGGCGTTGTATGTATGTATGTATGTTTGTTTGTTTGTCCGAGGACAGCTTTCGAAGCGTTTATCTGATCATCGGGAAATTTGGTATATAGATAGGTAATGATGGCACATTTTTGGTGTGACTCAATGCTCTAAAAATTTTGGGGGGTTGTTGAGATATTGGTATTTAAGAGGGGTAAAAAATTCTTAAATGAGACTATTATTAGTGAGACGTCAAATGAAAGGTCTGCATTAGTACATTTCGACCCCGTTTTTACTTTTAGTAAAGTTTTTGTAGTTTTTGAGTTATTAGCCATGATAAAAACTAAGGTTTGACAAAATTCACAGGGTACACCAGTGACCCCACAGTGCTGTTATTTAATATGCGTGTAGCATATGTATCACAAATATTGGAAAAAGTCTGAAATCTAGAATTACTGCAATTTGTACCCTAAAAAAAATAACCACTTGACATGATCTCCCGTTACCTGTAATTTGAATGAAAGTGTAGGTCAAGTTATTTGGTTTTTATTTCGTGGCACTATTTTGATAGTCAAAGATTACGAATAATATTTTTTTTGTTTTTATGGTAGACTCGCGAGATCTCAGTTCGGGGCGAACTAGTTAGCATTAATTAGATTTTTTAAGTATTCCTGAGGGCTTAGCCAAGTTACAGTCGATTAGCGATGACGCTAGTCGATACGTCCGAAAATGTATGGGATTTGACACATGCTATAGAAATACCACGTGATTCAGCGACAACAAATGTACCTAGGTATGTAGAAATCGAATAGATTCGTGGCGAATGTAATTTGGCTACGGGCCCTGGTGTACAATATTGCATTATTATATTCTATTATGTAACATATTTCCAACAAATCTTATTATTTTAATTTAATTTATTTTAGAAAAACTTAGTTATATTATAAACGTTAGGTAAGATACAGTATTCCTGTGATAGAAGTATTAATAATCTAATCCACTACGCTATCCATATATTGGTAAGACAGAGTCAAAAAGTAGATGTAATTGGAGGACCAGAAGGGCCTTATATCTATTTATGACAAAAATTATATAATTTAAGTTAGTGTTGATAATATAGCAACTGATAATGTATTACAAACTGAATTAAACGTTTTATTTTGATGACCGTTTAGAATAGAACAGAGTAGAAAATACTTTATTACAAAACAAGAACAACGTAACTCTATGGTATATAATAGGCGGTCTTATCACTAAATAGCGATCTCTACCAGACAACCTTTGGATGTTTTGCACCGTTTAAGATAATTACGAACAGTATTATGCCGGATTTTTATACATACCTAGAGATTAGGCGCTTTGTTCAGAGTAATCCTTTCTACCCTTCCACTGCCTAAAAGAGAACTAAACATTCTTCTAATAACACGCAACTTAAAAAAATATATAGCCAACTTAACCAAACTACTGAGCGATTTTGATGAAATTCCTATGCGACTATCCTTTCTCATAAAAACAGAATTTTCCAAATTGGTTGATAAATGACAGAATTCTGAAGTAATTTTTTTTTATATCGTTCTAGCTGTCTCGCCGAACTTCGTACCACCTTGACATGCATATGACGCGGGCTGCCAATGTCGCCCCGGTATAATTGTCAATCGGCCATCATTAGCTGCATCTATATGAGAAAATTAATCAAAAAATGCTATTCGGGGCGAAAACAAATTCAACAAATCAAAAACCATCAAAATCGGTCCCGCCGTTCTCGAGTTATAAGTGTTCGAACAAACCTGACTTTGTTTTATATATTAAGATTTTTTCCCACTGCTGGGCAAAAATCTCCTATCACCCCTCCACCCATCGCGATCCATATCCAATTCTGACCAATCTGGTTTGAATTCATCCAGATCGTCTCTCCATCTTTTCCGAGGTTATAAACATAGAAAAAATAAAAAATAAAATAGAATTGAGAACCTCCGTTTTTGAGGTTGGTTAAAAAAACGACCAGATTTTTCAAAGCAATCCTTGTTACAGATATTCATGCACAAAAACGCTATGCAGATGCACGCAAGAGAACTGCAGCGAGGGTTAGGGGGTGAAGTGAAGCCCCACCAGTGCCAGCAATGCCTCAAGTCCTTCAGCTCCAACCACCAGCTAGTCCAACACATCAGAGTCCACACGGGAGAGAAACCGTATAAATGCTCCTACTGCGACCGGAGGTTCAAGCAATTGAGCCATGTTCAACAGCACACAAGATTACACACAGGTTAGTTCAGTGCATATATTACTAAAACAACATTTGACCCCAATGAAGCGTGAATTCTAACAAAACGGTGTAAATAATGGGTAAATCCGTATAATTCTTCTTTTGACATTGAAGATTCAATCAATTGAGTCATATCGGGATACTCAAAAACTCACAAATCATGGTAAATATTCCGTTTTTAGTACAAATAGTATTCATAACCACGATAGTTTCAAAAGTTATACAATTGAGTCATGTGTACAGGTACACAAGATGCATACAGGTTAGTTCAGTGCATATACCTACTAAAACAAAGATCGAATAGGTTGATCTGACAAAGGTCCTTATTCTGTTTGACCACGATGAAGAGTGACACAAAACAAAACGGTATAAACAATAGGTGAATCCGTATAAATGCTTCTTTTGAGATTATAGGTTCAAGCTATTGAGCATGTTCGATAACGCACAAGATTACACACAGGTTAGTTCAGTACATATACCTACTAAAACAACGTTTGATCCCAATGAAGCGTGAATTCTAACAAAACAAAACGGTATAAACAATGGGTAAATCCGTATAAATGCTTCTTTTGAGATTGAAGGTTCAAACAATTGAGCCATGTTCAATAACGCACAAGATTACATATAGGTTAGTTCAGTGCATTTAAAACAGTAATGAATAAAAACAACAGAGTATAAACACGTAAATCCGTATATATGCTTCTTCGGAGATCGTAGGTTTAAACAATAACCGAGACATGTTTAACAACACACGAGATTTTGTTCAGTTGTGATACAAAAAAAGCAATGAAGCGTAACAATTAGGTTTTAAGTATCTGTAATGTTGTTTTTTATGTATTTAATAAATTAAACCAAATAAAACTAAACAGTTCTGATAGTTTATAGTCCTTATTCTGTTTGACCTCGAATAATCATAGTATTAACAAAACAAAACGGTTTATACAATGGGTAAATCCGTATAAATGCTTCTTTTGAGATTGAAGGTTCAATCAATTGAGCCATGTTCAATAACGCACAAGATTACATACAGGTTAGTTCAGTGCATAAAATAACAAATAACTTAAACAAAAATAAACCAACTTAAGAAAAAAATTACATCGAAAAAATAAGGAAACGGAACTCTAAAACGAAAAGTGGTTAATGAAACGTTTACTTTATTTTAAAAGAGCGTTCTAACAATACCACACACATTTGGGTGCAAGCAAAATTTTCTTTTTCATCCTTTCTTTCAAAATGATTTAATCTTATTGAGCTCCAATTCAAAAATAATAATTCAAATCGGTTCATTAACAAAGAAGTTATGCTGGAACATACATAGGTACTAAAAAAACACTGAATTCAGAACCTCCTCTTTTTTGAAGTCGGTTAAAAATAGTAATAAATCAACAGTTTTGATAATTTTGAACTCCTTATTCTGCTTGACCGCGAATAAGTGTAAATTCTACTATAAACAAAACTATATAAACAATAGCTAAATCCGTTTAAATGCTTCTTCTGAGATTGGAGGTTTAATGACAAAAGAGTACCTCCTCAACCATTTTAAGCTCTATAAAGTCAATTTGGTAATGAGCAGTGTTGAAAGAAATGGCATGGGAACCGACTTCGCTATTACAAAGGGCATAGGTTCAAACCCAGTGGCGGGCGTGCACCAGTTAGCCCTATGACTTTTTGCGCATTAACACGAGCTAGACCAGTTTAAAACGAATATTTCTAACTCCTACTCCCAATTTATTACTAAAAAGTTTTTTTTATACTCTCTGCAGATAGAACAAGCATATGGCCCACCTGATGTTAAGTTGTAACCATCGCCTATAGCAAAGTATTGCCTCGTAGGTCACGCACCTTAAAAACGTGCCCTACGATGCACTGCCTTGCGTCACTTGAGACATACGAATGTAAAGCCTCAATTGCCTGTAATTTCACCGGCAACCATACCCTTCAAACCAAAATACAGCAATAAAGCCTCGACCATACCTTGAAAAGGTATGTTCAAAATGATTCATGAAAAGGTATTTTGAATCACGGCAGCGCCCTGTTGTATCTACTAGTGGTCACCCATTCAAGTGCCTAGTGACTGCGCGGAGCTTTGTTTGGTCTAAATTATCTGTTATGAACCACTTAGTATGTTACTGCTGAAATTGAAAATCCATCATCATTTACTTGGTTAAGGTTGCTGGGAGCCGTTGGGTGCAAGCCGTACAAAGATCGGTAGCTCTGGAAATTTATGCCGCCTATGTTCCGCAGTGGGCATCTGCTAAAATGATGATGATGATGATGCACATTTAATTCGCACTAAACCATTAAAATCCTGGCAACTAAAAACGGCGGAAAAACTATTATTCCAACATTTGCAATTCCAAATTCGAATCTACAAAAAGCAACTGCAACTCGTTACGAACAAACCGCAAAAAATTAGAACAACTTTTATAATTAAAACACGGCGTGTCTATTGGTCGGAGTTTTCACGGAAAAAATAGATTGCCGTATACGTGAAAAGCACAGAAAAAATACTGTCCAATGACGCAGCGGCCTCTACCCACTGGCCAATCACGGCCGAGTAGCGAACGCAACGTAACCTACGTTAGCTTAGAAAAAAAATATTCACGTGTTTTTCCACGTTTGAACTAGCCAATGGGCGGGGCCGTCGATTCGAATGCGCATTATAATTCAATATGTTTTTACTTTTAGAACGATAGAACGCTGCGATTCGATTTATTTTGACCTGATAATTGAGAGAATAAGATGCAATACTTTTTGTACTTAGTGTTATTTTTGTTAGGTTGGTACTCATTGATTAAAAGGATTGATTATTACGTCCTAAAATTGATAAAGTACTAACCTCGTAATATCTTACAACGTTCTTTGTACCTAAAGACTTTTATCCAAATGCAAATTATAAAAATTTACTAGCATAGAGTTTAAATTTTAACTTTGAATACAATTTTACTATTCTTTTTTTTATACTGAATAGTTCTTCGTTTGATCACAATCTCACCTGATAGTTAAGCGATGATGTGGTCTTAGAAGAAGCACGAATATCTAGATGAAACCTATTCACTCTTACCTTAAAGAGACCCGTATTGTATTCTTTAGGAATTTGATTATTTGTCGCTAAATATTTAAGTATTTATTATTTATGTCTCCTAATTATATAGGTTTTAAGTATGTGTATTTATGTGAAAATATTATAAATGATTATTAATGAGGTTTACTATTAATGATTTTTTAACGTCGTTGGTTTAGGTACACTGTTACACCCCAGGTTATATCCACACAGTCCATTTCATCCAAAGGTTGTTGTTATTTAGCGATAAGACCGCCAATTGTATAACATAGACTTCCAGTACTCCTATTTAATTGTCTTGTTTTATGGTGTGTATAAAGTATTTTTAACTCTACAAAAATTAAAAATTACAAATTACATAGGTATATATAACAGCCTGCTATAACATATCAGATTAATTTAGATAATAAAACAATTTGGACTTAAAGTTGCTCTAACTCTAACAAAAGTGTTACAATTTAGATGTAATTATTTTTTTACAATTTATCTATTGTTCTGTAAAAGGATCATTAATATGAATAACCAGATTGTTTCTTGCCTTTCTTTCTTGGCTTCGTCGCGGAAGAACAGGAAGTAAATTTGACGTTTCAAAGTGATCCATGTGATTTTAATGGATAAATGAATTTTTACTTAAGGAAATTACTAGATCTTGTTGAATTTTTCGTAATTATCACAAATTATACGAAGAATGCTTATAAAGGCATAATTATTAATAAATTATAGGCTATATCATTTTTAGTAGAAGGTAGCGTTTGCCCTTTACCTGAATAATGTATGTAACAATTGCTCGACTGCCGAAGAGGGCTATTTTTATCGCGTGTTTTTATGTTACAATGTATTTTTTTAAAGAAATGTGTGCCATTAATTTACCTAATTTAGGTATATCTTTAAAACTATTCGACGGCTAAGCGGTTGAACCAATTTTGTTGAAAATTGGTATAATATATAGATAGGTAATGGCCTGGATTGAGACAGGCTACTAGTATTTAAAAACAAAAATAAACCGGACAAGTGCGAGTCAGGCTCGCGCACCGAGGGTTCCATAAAAAACGACAAATTAACGATTGTCGGATGTTTTCCTTTATGCTGTGAGACCTTGCTTCTTGCCCAATTTTATGATTCTAGGTTAACGGGACTTTAGGTTTTGATTTGTTCGCGAGCAAATTATCTAGCATAAATGGCCGCATTTTTGATTGCGTTGACTTATGATATAGCTTATAGACCATAGACTTATGTACTAATATTAATTTCAACTTCATATCGCTGCGTGTTCGTGAGAAAAAGAGCCCTGACAGACGGACGGACAGTCGGACAACGATGTGATCCTATAAGGGTTCCTTTTGGGGTCCAAAAGCACAACAAATGCTATGTTAGACGCCTTTTTGTGACGACGTATCTTTAGGTATAATTGTGAGACACACATTTGTTAGGTATCAATCGTTTTTTTTTTGTATGTACAAATATGTTGTTTTTGTGTATACCTTACTTACACTGTGTGTGTTTTGTTCCGACATAAAAAAATGATCATTCTTTTGTTCCTTTTTTTTCCTTTTGGGTACGGAACCCTAAAAACAATGTTACTGTAAAAGATAACAGTATCTTTTGTTTTATAGAAACAAATGTACGAATAAAATAAAAACAAGGTACCTATCAGGTGTCTAAAGTTCTCTTTGTGATCAAACGAGAACTTGGGCCATTATGGAACTAATAAGAAAACTTCAGTAAAAACTTTAAGGATAATGCCCACTGAACCTCGACGTGCATTTTTTAAATATCACTACACTAAGGCTATTTTATAGGTCCGATTTATCATCCCGAAGTTATAATAGCATCTCGTTATAACTTTGTACGAACGCTGGCACAAGAAATCGAAAAAAAACACTGACAACGACTGAGACGCAGGAGGTAGTGGGTCCGATTCCCGCCGCGGAACAAATGTTTGCATGATCTACAGATATTTGTTCCGAGTCTGAATGTTTTTCTATGTATTATAAGTATGTATTTACAAAAAAAAGTATATAAGTATTATATCAGGTATTTGGTTCCCATAGTACAAGCTCTGCTTAGTTTGGGGCTAAATAGCGCTGTGTGAAATGTCCAGCAATATTTATTATTATTATTAATGAAGTGTACAGACAAAAATTCCAGTGGATAACTAAACGAGGTCAACGACTGACGAAAAAGGAAACGAATGTATTCACTATCGCTTTATAAGACAGCAGCCTTTAGTAAAAATACTGGACAACCTTTAAAAGGCGAGATTCTCAGAATTATTTAAAATGTTCCGTTGAAAAGTTGGTCTTTTGTATTTCAGTGAATTTTTCACTTCGTAACTTCAAGTTTAATATTGAGTTTAGTCGGAAAATACCTTTCAAGTTTAACTGGACACCTGTGCGTTTTTAATAGGTATTGAAAAGGTTAAATGATTTTGTGGATATATATATATATATATATTCAATTACACGTGCTCATAATGCAAATAATAACATATACATAACATAACATATAGTAATGGATAACCTATGTCAATAATCAATAAAACAAAGTCGAATTGTTACACCATTTATAACTCAAGAACGTCTGGACCGATTTTGATGATCTTTGATTTGTTGGATTTCTCTCTACCCCGAATAGCAGAATAACTATTAAAATATCGCAAAAACACACGAAAAAACATATGAAAAAAATAATTTCCTCATCCTCACCTATGCAGCTAATGATGGCCAATTGACAATTGTACCGGCGGCGTACATTGGCAGCCCGCGTCATATGCATGTCAAGGTGGTACGAAGTTCGGCGGGCCAGCTAGTAAATAATACAAATACAATTATAAAAAGTAACATCAGAGCTAAAAGCGCATAAAGAACTCATTATTAAACGTATGAAATAAAATTAATATAAAATATAAATAATTAAGAAGCAAGTTCGACACATCACAAAGAAAGGTCGACAAACAATGTAAAACTTTTGTGTTGCAAAGTAAGGCCTTGTTGTTTGTTTTTTTATTGTTATGTGTTCTCTTTCAATTGAGACTGAAGAAAGCTTTGGAATTACGGAATTTATTTTGACTGGATTAAACATTAACGTGTATTTTAAAGAGAATATAAATGATTCCAGTTTTTAAATAAAGACATTAATGGCGATTCTGTTGTTTACGCTGACTAACTAAAATTGTGTAAAATACGAACGGTCTTATTTTGTTCACACTAAAGATCAAATTAGAATGACATTTAAAGTGACATTTCTATATTTGTGTCACTTAAGCTACATGAATACCAAATTAAATCACTGTGGGGTCACTGGTGTACCCTGTGAATTTCGTCAAAGTTCAGTTTTTATTATGGCTAATAAATCAAAAACTACAAATACTTTACTAAAAATAAAAAAGTGGTAGGAATGTACTTATGAAGACCCTTCATTTGACGTCCCACTTGACCTAATAGTCTCATTTCAATTTTTTTTTACCCCCCTTGAACCCCAATATCTCAACAACCACCTTACATTTTAAGCTCATTTAGTCACATCAGAATTGTGCCATTACCTATGTGCAGGTATTTCATAGGATACTTTTTACCCGACTGCAGAGAAGGAGGGTAATTGTTTTATTCTGAATCCACGCGTGCTAAGCATCGGGCAAAAGCTTGTTAGAAATAATTAAGGTAAAATCACTAGCTATTAAAAAACTTGATTAAAATAATTACACGCATTTAAACCATCGTACAATCGCGTGGTCAATAATTAAAACATTAACACAAGGCGATCATTGTAACGTCAATGTGTAATGAGTTTTTTAATTGTTGTAATTGTAGGTACTGTACGCGACTGTACATTCAGAATATCAGTATCAGACTCTAAGGTGATACCATATAGAACACCATTTTTATTCATTGATTAATAAATGAATGAAAACACTTTATTCTTCTTCTTCCTGCCCTTTTCCCACATTACGCGGGGTCGGTACAACATGTATTCCTCCTCCACATCTCTCTATCAGCCGTCACCTCCGTTTTCACTTCCTTCCTACCCGTAGCATTCTTCATACAGTCCATCCGTCTTTTTTTTGGCCTTCCTCTACTTCTATATCCATCCACACTCATATCAAAACACTCTTTTAGTAACATGATTTTCTTCCCTACGCATAACATGCCCATACCACGCTAGCCTTTTACTCCTCAATTTTTCTATCACTGACGTTACTTTTAAACTTTCTCTGATATACTCATTTCTTATCTAAATCTAATCCATTCTCGTTACCCCACACATCCATCTCAACATTCGCATTTCCGCCGCGTGCACTCTTCTTTCATCCGTCCCTATGAAAACACTTTATTGTTTACCATAAAAATATTAATAAATAATAAATTTCCATGATACATCTTAAATCTCTAAACCAAAAAGAATGGTACTGATAATCAGCGGATTGGCTGATCTTCACCACACATGGCTAAGAAACACCCAAGTCAATCTAATATATATTTTTTTATACTACTGAGATGGAACAAGCCTATGGCCCACCTGATGTTAAGTGTTAACCATCGCCTATAACAAGTTTTCTTCGTAGGTCACGCTCCTTAGAAATGTGTCCTACGATGCACATCCCTGCGTCCATCAACATGAGGCATACAGGTGTAAAGCCTAATTTCACCGGCAACCATACCCTTCAAACCGAAACACAGCAATGCTGCTTGGTGGTAGAAATAGGTATAGTGGTAACACTTCCCCGGGCGAGCCCTTTTACAAGAAACTCTACTACTCTTAAAGCTCTTAATAGCTTTCTATTTAAATAAAACCCCGTCCAAATCGGTCAGACAGTCAGACATAGACAGACAGACATAGGCATCTAACTTATAAGTCCCCTGGTTTAGCGTCGGGGGCTTAAAAAGCAAGAATATTATACAAATAACAATCAGGAAATCAATTTTAAACAATAGAATCCTTACGTTTTAAACAACTTACCAATTGACTCATTCCATACGAAACCATAGACATTTTTATAATTACTGATTTAAACGGGTATTTATCGCGTACGTACCATTTTTATTTGTTATCCCAACGTTTCGACTGATATAAGGTACATACTCGATAAATACCCGTTTAATTCAGTAATTGTGTACAGCGATCATGAAAGTTTAAGAATACCGTAGACATTTTTTTAACTAACCATTTTTCATTGTAAATATGGTGTTGACACAGATAAAGTACCAACGTGTCCTAACACAAATTACTCTTTCGAGTGTACAATGTTACTTACTACCTATCCAATAATAAATATATAAAACAAAGTCGGGTTAGTTACATCATTTATAACTCAAGAACGGCTAGATCGATTTTTGTGAAATTTGGTATGATTATAACCGGGATTTAGACATAGGCTACTTTTTACCCGATAGCGCAGAAGGAGGGCAATGTTTTTATTGACAAACCACACGTACGAAGCCGCAGGAGGCTCAGCTAGATAATTAATAAAATTTAATCCATAAAAGTTTGTCTATTGCTTACCAAATTCTCATTGATCAAATGTAATGTGAACTGTGAATATCCTTTTGTTGGATGTCTTCTGGAATTGCGTACGAAATCTATCATTGGAATTAATAAAGTAGAACCTTTATTTGTGGTTTCCATGTAAGCTTCTGAAATAGCGATAGATTCAAACCCCAACCATTAACGCATAGTTGTATACGACCGTCCGTCACTCTACACCACAATTGCACTTACATACATACAGACATACATAGCCTCATCATCATCATATCAGCCATAGGACGTTTACTAATGAATATAGGCCTCCCCCATAGATTTCTAGAGCGACCTTTAACGGTTCGCCTCTCCCTCTAGTGGGAGGGGGGGGGGGGCGTCCTACGCTGTGCTTTCCAGTGTGTGGTATCCACTCGAGAACCCTTCTGCCCCAACGGCCGTCGTTTATTCGAGCTATGTGCCCTGCCCACTGCCATTTCAGCTTGCTAATCCTTTGTGCTATGTCGGTGACTCTGGTTCGTCTTCGAATCTCCTCATTTCTGATTAAATTTCGTAGAGAAACACCAAGCATAGCACTCCATAGCACGCAGAGCGACTTTGAGCCTTATTAAGAGGCCCATAGTGAAAGACCACGTATCTGTACCATTTTGGTTTATACCATTATAATTTATCGTAATGACAAGACTCTTTTACAGCCGCAATTTGTAAGATTTTTTTTTGACATCTATACATTAATTATCGATTTAGTATTGTTGTATGTATGTATGTTTGTTTGTCCGAGGATAACTTTCGAAGCGTTAATCCGATCATCGTGTAATTTGGAATATAGGTAAGTAGTGATGGCACAATTTTGGTGTGACTCAATGAGCTAAAAATGTAAAGGGGTTGTTGAGATATTGGGGTTCAAGAAGGGTAAAAAAAATGAAAATGAGACTATAAGGTCAAGTTGGACGAAGTGAAAGGTCTTTGTTAGTACATTTCAACCCTATTTTTATTTTTAGTTTAATCTTTGTAGTTTTTGAGTTATTAGCCATAATAAAAACAAAACTTTGGCATCATTCACAGAGTACACCAGTAACCCCACAATGTTGAAATTTGCTATTCGAGTAGATTTACTGACACAAATATAGGCCTAGTATACTAAATATAGGTCTGAAATCTCGAATAACTGCATTGTGTACCCCAAAACGATTAACCACTTAATATGAACTTCCGTTACCTATAATTTGAATGAAGCTGTAGGTCAGGTAAGTTGGTTGATTATTTCGTGGCCATTATTTTGATAGTCAAAGAATACGAATAATATATTTTTGTTTTTATGGGAGACTCGCGAGATCTCAGTTCGGGGCGAACCACAAGTGTACCTACAGTGGAAAATAAATGAAATGAAATCTGGAGATGGAACAAGCCTATGGCCCACCCGATGTTAAGTGGCCTTGCCTATAATAAAGCATTCGTTCGTAGAACACACACCATTGAAACATTCCCTATGATGTACAGCCCTGCATCCATCAACTATAGGCATACAGGTGTAACCTCAAAACCGTAAAATACGTCATCACGGGTAACACACACTAATCAAATGACTTTCGTCTGAGAAACTGAGGTATTTTGGACTACTGTATATCCTAGCTATATATGTATATATTTATATGAGTATTGCATGAGAATATGCATTTTTGGGAAAATTGTGATTTTCCGCCCTGTGTGATGCCCTTCATGAAATCTATGTATGTCTACCTATATATTCATTACAGAGTACAAAATTTCAATATTACCTACATAATACTAGGTCCATTTTGTCCCACACAAGAGTATTCGTACATACGCGTAATTACACATTACCTACAACATACAATTCACCACCTTTTAGGGTTGACACTTCCCCCCATCTCGCGAGGGTCGGGGTGGGAGGAAAATCGATAGAATCATTGCAGCTACCTACCCAATGATTTCATAGTGTTCGCGAAACTGTACTGTTACTTATAGGAGTAGGGTTAAGCTTGGTTCACTGGAGTATTTGCAAAAATGCTTAGAAAACACCGTGTTTTTTTAACATAATAAGGGCGACTTGCGCAACGTAGCCTACACGTATTTAGTGTCTAGATATGATTTAAGGAGCTGTTAATTAATACAAATACGTCAAAGTTAAACATGTTAAACTTAAATAAAAACCTCCTCCTTTTTATGAAGTCGGTTGAAAATCTAAAGAAAATCACACTCTATTATTATACTAAGAGAACTATCCTGATTTATTTTAATAATTTTGATAATAGGGATTTCTTATTTATCGCTTTATCGATGTTACGACCAACAATTTTTTGGTTCAATTCGGGAACCTTCGTCGCACTTGATTTGTAATAGAATATAAATTACTTTTATCTTGAAAACACGCGGCTTGTTATCTAGTCCAAGAATATGGATATTTTTAACAATTCCCGTAGCTAAAAGTAGGTCTGTTTCTTAGCTCATTTAGGTTAAATATGAACGCATCCTGCAAGATTGCTATCTAAGAGGTCCGTTCTCACCATTTAATGAACCAGAAATTCAAGCAATTTACCTCGAAAATATAATATATTAGAAAATATTAAAAGGGAATGCATTTTAGTACAATCTATGAATGTGACCGCAATGCTGTGGCACCACTCACCTAAATACATTACTGCTGGTACATTAAATTAAGCATTATTTAATTTTCCAAATACATTATCAATTCGAAATTGTGGTTAGAGATAAATTAAATAAATAAATCACGCTGGATATTTCACACCGAACTATCTAGTCCCAAACTCACTAAAGCTTGGGTAGATCCAGATAACTGATAGAATACAATTTAATTTTTAGTGTTTTTTGTTATTGTAAATTCATATCTAATCTAATCTAAGAGCCTGCTGGATCCCACTGCTGAGCAAAGGCCACCCTTCCCTTCTTACATTCAACCCGGTCTAGGGCTATACATATACATAATTAAATAGAAAAACATATGCAAACCTTTGTTCCACGGCAGAAATCAAACCTACGATCTCGCGTTTCAACTCTCAGCCGACTATACGCCCACTGCGCCAGGGCGGTCATCGAGATAACTTAAAGTTGTACTGAATTTCTGTGATTTGAATTTGAAACCTCATCTGTATTAAAATTTGAACCAAAAAGACCCCCACAATAAGAACTTATTCGTAATTGAACAAATCTCTGCACAGAATGCACCAACCTAGATTTGGTTTTTATTGTCTCGCAGAAAGTGTGAAAAGTAGAGTATTCTCCTCGTCGATAAAGCTGTCTGTATCTTGGGCGTGCTTATATCCCTTTCAGCACTCAATATTCTAGTAACTCTAGAATCCTGCGTTACGTTCGGGATTCAATATATTGAATATATATATTGAATCTTGTCTTACTGCTTTATCCCCTCGTTTAATAATCTACTATTATTTTGGAAACAAACAGTAGTATGTCGCACAATCTGAAAAAGAACTGACGGCCGTTGGGGCAGAAAGGTACTCGAGTGGAGACCACGCTCTGGAAAGCGCAGCGTAGGACGGCCGCCCAATAGACCTAAATACCAAAGGTTGCTAAGAGCGTTGGGATTCAGATCGCACAATGATTGCCCTGGAAATCTATCAAGGAGGCCTATTTTCAGTAGTGGACGTCATTATGGCTAGTATGATGATGATGATGAAATCAATAAGCTATTACTACTTTTTAGTCTGAAACCTCCTTGATACGGGGAAATTTAATTTATCAAAGTTCATCCGCCATTTTTAATCTACCCACTAACTCTCAGTACCTAAGCCACATCAAAAATCTATGTAAAAACCTCAAGAAGGGTTGTTTGCCTGTGGGAATAGTAATCCATCTTATCGCGAATATTTTTAATGGAAATTTTAGTCCAAGTGAAAGACTACTCGTCCCACTGGAATTCGGATTTTAGGGTGATTATTTGAATGGTACATAATCATAAAAAAATCGTATTTTTCACAAGTATTATAATATTATAACGAGGTAAAATTTGTGAGTTCGTTTGGATGTAGGAGAGACCACGGGAACTGATGGTGCGACTTGCACCAATCGACTCTCAGCAAACTTTAAATTAAGTTTAGTGCGACACAACAAAAAACAGTGGCACTCCGGGAGCCGACAGAAGTGAAAACTTGAACAATTACTTGTGTTTGGGTTTTCAAAATTTAAAAGCTGACTACACTACAGATACTTATATACAGACGTGTCGATAACGGTAACGGTAACCGTGTCGCGAGTTCAATGGTTTTTTCCCATCTCAAAAAATGCTCAACGCGCCTAAAGAAGTTTTCACTTCAAAAATTTAATTTTTTTCAATCATCGACTGATTTTGTAAACTGAACAATGCATGTCCTGTAAAGAATGGTATAATAAATATAAACAATACACTGCTATTACGCCAAAAATTTTGTTACCCTCCAAAAACTTGCGTTTGTAGTTTAGACATAAGAAAATAACTTGTGAATGAAATAAAAATTAAAATACAAAAAAATACTCGTTATTATAAATACGGGATTTATCAGGATTATTTTAAAACAATTATCGTATTTATAATAATGATTGAAATAAATCACGAAAATTTTCTAAGTAAAATAAAATACTGTTACATAAGTATATAATTCCATTGCAATTCCACATTTATTTTAAAAGCCTCAAAACGTAGGAATATTTATTCAAAATAAGAAACAGAAGCTGTTACCAATAAAAAAGCGTAATTTCCATGATTGGTTCAACTGAGAGGGATTCGGTTATCTTTACTGTCGCTTTTTTCATTTTCCATCGTGTCTTTGTGCCACCCTCTCTAGAAAGAGGGCAGAGTGTAGTTGGACTAAGAAATCTTGATATTTGAACTTTTTAGGGTTCTGGACCAAAATGGTAAAACGGAACCTTTATGGTGCGAAATTGTCCGACCGTCCATCCGTCTGTAACAGCTGATTATCTTAGCAACTACTGAACCTATCGGTTTTTTTGGAATAGTTATAAATAATACTGACCTTACCCTATTGCAAGTAATAACCAAAGTATTTTCTTTTTGATGGCCAAAATAGCCTAAAAGCCCCACCTTGTCAAAATTTCTAAATAGGGTTACTAGGTCAAGTGTTGTATCATATCAAAGAGCCATCAGCTGAGTACAAGCGCTTCGCAATTACCAAAAAAAAAACTCTTCTTAAATAAATATAAATTTTATCTCGAAGGGGTGTTGAAGTTTTGGAAGTCTTTAGGTATAATTATGTGCGTTTTGACGGAGTGTCCAAATGTTTTTTTTTATTTAAACCCCGGCGTTAGTAAAACTGTTGGTAGAAATTAGTTTAACCTGTTTACGATAGATTTTTTTTATATGAACGTTGTTATCATATTAGCCGTATGTAGGATATGTAGGCATGTATTTATTTAAGTATTTTAGCGCTACATACTGTTATAATATTTTATATAATTAAATTTTTGTAGATTTTACCTCGCTCATACGCCTAACAAAGAATTCAAACCATTTACGAGTATATAGGTAGGTAGGTGCTACACATCCTTCACTCAATCCCCGAGAGCAGTGCAAGCTCCTGACGACACTATTTGGGGTCAGCAGAATACCAGCGTTAAGTATCTAGGTTCTAGCCTACCTACTTAGTGATTATGATGGACGTTCCGTGGGATATTCCTGAATTCTTTTATTAACCAATAATCTTTGACTTCTGGTATTTTTGTACTACTTATCCTATTATTTACACCTAACTACTTCTTAGAGCCAGAAGTCAAGATCTGTCCTATTCTGTCATTATTTCTATTTCACTATCTTCTTTTGTGTTTTATTTTATCCTTCTAATAAAACATTTTATTTTTTTATTTAATTTTCAAGTATCAAATCACCTGTATCAAGTACGTAGAGCCTATTTGCAGATGACGAGATGGAAAAAAGGTTGTTCTGCGCGATCGGTTTTTATTTGATTTCACCAATGTTTACGTCCAAATTAGTAAGCGTTGGTACTCACTGCCAGTTTTTTGTTTATTTTTCTCGTTTTTGACATTTATTTTCCAATTCATTTATCCTTATCCTTACTAGTATTATAAATGCGAAAGTAATTCTGTCTCTCTGTTTGTTACGTTTGTACGACTAAACGGCTGGACCGATTTCGATGAAATGTGGTATACAGATGACCGCGATCGGGATATAGGCTACTTTTTAACCAACTGCGAAGGAGGGTAAAGATTTTATTGATAAACAATGCGTGCGAAGCTAATTTATTATATCTTTTGGGCAATTAAAAAAAAACTTTTTTTAATTCGTTTTAGTTAATCATTTGACCACTACCACTGCCTACCGCAATATAATATTTATTAGTTTCATATTTTTAAACACGACATATTATTCTGTATATACCTTTTCACTACCTAAATCTTAGAGTCTGCAAGTCCAGAGTGAGCAGGTTCTTTCTAGTCAAGCGCGATTCATCTAGCTAGTGGTCAAGGACTTAACTGTCATAAATAAAATAATAAATAAATATTTTGACTCCTCTATTCCGAGCAATTTCTTATTTAGCGACAACTCTAACAAATCTAAACTAATGCAAAATTTAATAAAAAAACTGATGATTAAAACTTCTATTGCGATTTTAACTGTTTCTTATATATTTATTTTGTGTTTTATTTACTTTTTTTCTGCAAGGACGACGATTTAAAATAAAGAAATCAAATATTAAAACACTTTCATCCAACTTCAGTATCATCGCAAACAAAAACTTTCCCCGAAAAATAATATCTAACAAAAACACCTGAAAGTCTAACAGAATTGAAAAAGGTCAGAAGTTGATAAAGTTCGTAATTTAAAGTAAACCAGAGGTTAACCCTTCTTTCAAAAAGAATTCAAGTTATCTTTCAATTAATTTAAAGAGTCGTGTAGGATTTTTAATGGAATCAACTGGATTTTCTTGAAAATTATGTTCTAGGATTAATGTAAGAATAATATTAAAATGATAATTCCAAGAATAGATTAAAAACTTTGTAGCTAATTATATTTTATTTCTTTTACATGTGACTGAAAAGAATCAACCATCTTAGTTGACCTGCAGTTTCATTCAAATTACAGGTAACGGGAGTTCATATAAATTGGTTTATTTTTTTGGGGTTGAAATTGCAGTTATTCTGAATTTCAGACTTTTCTCTATATTTGTATCACTAAAGCTACACGCGTACCAAATTTCAGTGCTGGGTGGTCACTGGTGTATCCTGTGAATTTTGTCAAAGTTCAGTTTTTATTATGGCTAATAACTTAAAAACTACAAGATTTAAACTAAAAATAAAAACGGGATCAAAATTTCCACTCAAAGACCTTTTATTAGACGTGCCATTTGACCGGTTAGTCCCATTTTGTTTTTTTATTTACCCCTCTTGAACCCCAATATCTCGACAATCACATAATTAGCTCATTTAGTCACACCAAAATTGTGCCATCGCTACCTACCTATGTACCAAATTTTACGATGATCGGATAAACGCTTCGAAACTAATGCTCGGACAAACAAACACACATACATACAACGCAGATTTGCCCAAGTTGATTTAAAGATCTTTCTTTGCTCGATCAACTACTAAAGAACTAAAATTCAAAACTTAAACATAGTAAAAACGTAAGTTAAAATCCACATAATTAAAATAGCTTTTATTAACCTTCATTACCACTTCCAAATCAATACGATACTCACTACTCAAATTGAGATCGCACAACTGATTTCTCAACGAATACCTACGTCACTCAAATTGGAATCGTAAGAAGTCCCAATTCTAATAGGAAAGAAATCACGTTTCTCCCCCACGACTCTCTTTTCCCCTAAGGGCCAAAGGGTCCAGATGTTACTGCGACGATTTTTGGCCCAAAATGAGCTTTTGCCTAATTTATTTTTTGCCGCCTTCTTTTAACCGAGTAAATATTGGCTCTTTGACGTTTGAAAAGTGAGGATACGACATTGCATTGTAGGAACTCTTTTCTACTGAATGTTATTTATTATTTAATACTGAAACTTCTACGATATTTTGGTCTTACTTGCATATGAAAAAATATATTATTGTCTTAGGACCTAGTGCTTATTTCACGACCCCTGAGTAACTTTAATTGACAGATAAAAATAAATCTCTCATTATCTGATTGGTTTCACGTGAAAACCAAAGACGTATATATTTATTATCCGGTCGATAGTGCAATCTCACCTCAATAATCAATCTTAATCGAAAGACTCAGAGGTGCAATGGTTGCAAATATATTTAAGTTTTTGAAGTGAAAACTTCTTTAGGCGCGTTAGGCATTTTTTGAGATGGAAAAAAAACCATTGAACTCGCTAAACTGTTACCGTTATCGGGACACTGTTACCGTTACCGTCACCAACACCTCTGTATATAAGTATCTGTAGTGTAGTCTGTTCAAGTTTTCACTTCTGTCGGCACTCCCGGAGTACCACAATTTTTTAGATTATGATGTCTTCTTTGAAACAGACCGGACACCTTTTTATTTTACCTGATAACTATTTGACTTAACTTGATAACATTATTTGTACGATTTGCAAAATACTTTCAAATTGTAATGGGAATTCACACAACGACAGTGTATGTTCAACAAATTTTCGATATTCGATGCTTTTTATTAATAATTGTATTACTTTAAGTGCACAACGTGAAGTCAATATTACTTGTACAACAACATAACCTCATATTTATTCCCATGGTCATATCCACATTATGTCCACTTTTGACAAGACGATATTCTTCGTTTCGTTTCTAAATTTTTTCCCGGAAACGGACGTTCGGTCCGGTGATTAGGAAATTTTGGAAGGAAAATTCAGGTTTTTCCTCTTTAGGTGTCCGACGATTGGTTATTAAATGAGACTTACGGAGTTTTTGTTTTAATTGTCTAGGGAGGTGTCGAAAAGTTTTTTAATAAAAAATTCCTGGTACAGAATGTTTAAGAAATCACAGTAGGTAGATTTCACTAACAAGAAGAAGAATGACATCCAATTAAGTAGGTACTACCATGAACTGATAATATTAACATTGAAAATCTGATGTCAAGTATGATTGTAATGAAAAGAACTGTGATTCACCCCGAACCGAGATCTCGCGAGTCTCCAAAAATACAAAAAATATTATCCATAATCTTTGACTAATAAAATAGTGCCACGAAATGCACAACTAACTAACTTGACCTACAGTTTCGTTCAAGTTTCAAGTAACGGGAATTCATGTTAATTGGTTACTCTTTTTAGGGATAGAAATTGCAGTTATTCTAGATTTCAGACTTTTACCTATATTTCTGCCACTAAAGCTACACGAATACCAAATTTCAGCAATGTGGGGTCATTAGTGTACCCTGCAAATTTCGTCAAAATTCAGTTTTTATTATGAGTAATAACTCGAAAATGACATGGACTAAACTAAAAATAAAAACGTATTCGAAATGTACTGATGAAGATTTTTCATTATAGGTCCCACTTGACGTAATAGTCCCATTTTGATATTTTTTGCACCTCTTGAACCCCAATATCTCAACAACCCCCCACATTTTTAGCTCATTTAGTCACACCAGGGTTGTGCCATCACTATCTACCTATATATAAAATTTCACGATGATCGGATCAACGCTTCGAAAGTTATTCTCGGACAAACAAACATACATACAGACATACAACGCCAATTTGTCGCAGTTAAATTGGAGATCTCGCTTCGCTCGATCAACTGCAACATTTTGTGTTTTTACTAACAAGTTGGTAGTCTAATTTTCAATTAGTTGCTCGGTCCATAAAACGATAAAACATTCAATTTGAAATTGGAATATAAATAAAAGTGAAACAAATTCACACATCTTTATTTAAGAAGAATTTTATTAGAAGGTTCTAGAAAGCAAATTTAAATTTTAAAACACTTGCAGTATAACACAACTAGAGTAGTCAAAGAATAAACTTTTGTTTGAATAATATTTCAAAAGCAGAAAACCTGTTTTTCTCGACGATATTGTTTCGTCCGAGTCTATTCATTATGCGATGTTAATTGTGATGGTAAAATCTGCCATCTTTGTTTTACAAATTGTGTCCTCGATTTGAAATGCGGGGGACATTGTTTCTTGTGTGTTTCTGAACGACTCAAAAAGAAAATAGGTGCTTTAATACAAGTACCTACAAATATCTATTAATACCTTTAACAAGACTGGTAAATAGGTTAGTCTAAAAGTGTTGACTTTGTAAAAATAGCAATAAACTACAAGGTCAATTGAATGCTATAATAATGAATTTTAATTTTACTTTATCATATTGTTAATTAAGTACTAATTAAGTTAAAGAGTTGTAATTCGGACACTCATCTTTCAAACACTTAAAAATCGCTGATAAAGGCTACAAGCTTTTACCACATAGGTGGTAGATACACAAAAAAAATCATCATTATAACCACCCTAGGACCTCCACTGCTGAACATAAAGCCCCCAAAGATTCCCAGAGCAACCGATTTTGTACGGCCTGCACCGAACGGCTCCCTTTACTAGGTCGTCTTTTCATTTAGTTCGGAGCCGTCTTACGCTGCGCTTTCCAGTGCGTGGACTTACTTCACTCTATCCCCAATGGCCGTCAGTTCTTCGAGTTAATGAGCCCCACCCACTGCCTCTTATCAGTTTTCTAATCTTCTTGGGTATGTCAGCTACCTTGGAATGTAAATGGATCACACATTTAAAAAAATATGAGAACAAAATAGGTAGGTAATCCAAGTAGTTCTATCAGTAGGTAGGTAGGCCTGTTTAGCCAAACGGCCTAATGCTGTTACACATGCATACATGTGTAGCAGTCCTAGTTTTCAGACTTGATCAAAATGGGTGATTTCACAAACGCAGAATCCCGGAGCAGCATTAAAATACAATTAAGCAATAATAATAATATAGTCCTTAACTATACGATAAAATATTATGACATATAAGTACAAACGATACGACACTTAAAAACAGGGTTACTAAGCTCGGGAGACAGAATCAAATTGGTACCCTTTAACTTTTGCTGTACTACCAAAGCAATAGAAAAATATCATTCTTTCTATTCTACCCCAAAAAATATACTTATATTTTCCCAAAAAGTATTCTAACTATCCCTCAAGGCATATGGCGTAATTATAAAGGGTGCAAAAACAAAAAAGGTTATAATTAATACCTTCAATTAATAATGTTCTTTGTTTAAACGCAATAAAAGTATGTAGAACTCATTCGTAAATTGACGCATTGTGAACGCATTCTTATTTTATTTTGCTATTTTGATATTTGTTTAAGTAAAACGGCTTGTTGAGTATTTTGTCTCCTTGTATAAACTCATTTACTTTCAACTACTTAATTTTTGTAGATTTTCAGTTAGTCAATATCAATATTATATTTAAGAAAAGCTTTCATTAACATACCTACAATATCCTTAAGATTATTTAAAGTGAAAAAACATTATAAATCTGTAGAATAATTAATCCAGTTCCAACTTTACTTTCCTCTTAAACTCACTTGATCTTAAATCTTCCCTTGAACATCTGTTGTGCAACTGTTCCCAAAAAACCTGGTAAAAAACATGAAAAAATCAGTACGTTATATTGATGGGAGATTTCCGGTTTTACGGAAATTTAAAGGAGACTTTATTACCGTATCAACAAACAGCTGTTCCCGGTTTTTGTATTAAATCGATTTATGGTATCGATTCCATTGATTTTTGACTTTTTCTCGCTTATTATTACTTTCTCTTTTAATAAAAGACAATATAGGTAATTAATTTGTTATATATTATCGTCGTTATCCTTTTTTTAATGAGGCAACAAGTTAGATCGTCTTGGAATACAAAATGAAAATAAAAAACAATGCACAAAGGTAGCTACAAAAATATCACAAAGGCGAAATATTGTGTGAATTAATTCAAAAACGGAATCCTGCAAACCGACGCGAACATGCAAACTCGCTCTCATTCTGTTTTTAAATCCCCGTCCTTTTGTTTCTTTTTAAAACTAACTTGGTACTTAGGCGTTTCTTTCATTCTCCCCGAGCCGTTTCTTTAATTAGCAACAAAGAATACCATTGCGTGTTCCTTTACTTTTTAATTTAATTACTGCCACAAAAGACAAAAGAAATAATGCGTTGATACAATTTACGAATTATGACATGCAAATATCTTTTGTTTTTAAACTGAAAGATATATAATAATAATGGGTGAGTATTATCGACGATTTTCCGTTGGATAAGCGCGCTATTATGTTATTATAGGCATCAAAAGTTGCATCAGTACCAGATGCTGAGTAACGGGACTCGGACTGTGCAATACGCTGTTACCGTCCAAAACTGGTTTTGTTTAGCAAAAATATGTAGATATATAACACGTTGGGATTTTGTTGCGTGCGGGCATTCGCGACCTTTACCGTAGGGTTAGCTTGTCTATGCCCAGATTGCCACATACAAAGCTTAAAATAATTTTCAATCGTTTTTATTCACTTAATTTGAACTCAAAAGATACTCGAGATAATTGCTCTTCGGTTCCTTTCAATGGGTTTGAATCGCGTTTTGTACGGGAGCAATTTTCATTCATTTTCCCTATTTTTTGGCATTCTTATAGGAGGCGGGGTTCTCGAAGGCTATTATAAGAAGAATCGGTGATTAAAATTCAATTTTGGAACAATCGGATGTGTTCGGGGTTGAGATGACGTGGTGCATTTTAATTGGATGAATAATTGATGGAATTAATGGTGTTCGGTTTTTAAAATGTTTGTTTTTAAAATGATTTGAAAAGATCCATTCATTGAGCTAATCGCATGGATTCTATAAATCATCTTATGTTTTAACCGCTATAGGCAGTGTCTACAAAAATATCGTTACTCTACTTTTAGACATTTGCACCATTAACAGTAGCATATGCGATATCATTTATCAAATTAGTAACACTGTGGTCGAAAAGACAAAAAGTTAACCCTACATCTGCGTATGAAAAATTACGACAAACATAGGGTCGGATGGACAATAGTACCGTCCGGAAGATATTTTTCGTTACCTGTGGAAATAATAGCTTTCGCCGCCAAAATTTGCATAATAATGCGTCTGTACTATTATTTTGGGGCATCGGCCAACAAAATGGCTATTATATCTAAGGACAGCTGCGGACCAGGTCATTGTCCATTCTTTGGATGCGTTTTCGTAACAATACGGTGATCACGGGTCAACCCTTTTATGTTTTTATTGAATTTTATAATAATAAGTTCAAACTTCCGTGTCAAACTTCTACTATTCAGTAGTTTTATTTTTTTATGGTTATGTAGGCATGGTATCAGTTTAAAACATGAACGCTACTATGAATCTCAGTAGTACTAGCATCGTTTGCTCAAAATCACTCAAAATCGATGTTAAAATCAAAATTGTATTTTGTCTTACCAACTGCAATGTTTTTCCAACTTATGCATAAAAACTATTATTATACACAAATCGGTATACTAATTGTGTTATCTTTTATTAAATAATAGAAAGAATATACAATTATTTACAAGACTTATAATATAGGAGAAACAGTTGAATCATCTAAAAACCGTTGCAAACGATCTATAGATAGCTCAACTGCTCCAGATCACTACAAGGCGGAAGTGTAATAATGAATGGTAATAATTGTTGAATTTGCCTATTTGTAAAACTTATGGATAATATTAATTTCACACAATAAACACTGTTAACGAGCGAATATTATTTTTTATCCCAGATAAGCCCCGTATTGAATTAATAAAACACAAACGCCGAAATAATAAAGCGACATGCGACAAAAAATTGTAGTGATTGTCACCGGACCCTCCACTTGGACTAAGACAAAACATAATAACAGGTATCAGAAGGGTTAGCTTCTAATAATAACTGTTCGGATTGAAAGACAAAAAATAATCAAGGGTTGAATTTGGAACGGAAGTTTGAATGAGTTCTATTTTTAAAAGATTAACGGTCAATCTTTGGTTTTGTTTTTCTTTATGTTTGCTTCCATTTTTAAACGGTATCAGTGATGAGATTAATTTAATTTCTAGTTAACCAGCTTATTTGCACAAACAAGAGATTCTATTATTAATTATCCGTTCTATAACTAAATAAAAAAATAAGCCACTAAAGTGCAATGCACAATTACATTTTTAAATCGTCCCAGTTCTAAATTCGAATATTTTTCCGGAATTCACCGACCAATGAATAAGAATAATCGTCCGACGGGAGTGATGTCTTTGGCGACCTCTTACTATTCACACGGTTAGATAGGGCTGCCAGAATACTTGAAAGATAGATTATCAAAAAGAAAAAATCCGTCATGTTTGACTAGTATTTTAAAAATGTAATAGATTTTATGATGTAGAAATTTTAGAATTAAATAAAACGTAATTTTATTGGTTTTAAATTCTTAATATTTCTTGATTTATTAGAATTAAGATATTCAATTCAACTCTATTGTTTAATGAGTGATTTTGACGAGTTAAACCAAATCTACTCAACTAATGTACATACATTAGATATAAACATAAACCTTGCTGTACCTACTTCCGTTTACTTAAACGAATTCCTCAAACTTATTTATTTGTAGAACTAAAAAAACGCAACTTAAATTACTTTAAAACGTTGAAAACTACACAAACATTAAGATAAAACAAACAGGAAAAGTCGTTAGCGGCAACCCTACCGTAAACCCAGACGCTTCCCAGCAACTTCGGGAAAACTTGGCAACTATAAGTTTTGCTCTTTTTGCATTTTTCCCCGGCTACGAACGTTTTATTTTTTGTTTCTTTCTCTCTGTTAGTTTTTATTCGTGAGCGGTTGGTTGAATCTCCTTGCTCGAAACGTGTACCCTTTTCAGGAGTTGGCTGGCTATCTTTCTTAACTTGACTGTTTGGGTTTCGGAAAACTGTAGAGCTATCCTACCAAAATATCTAAAAATCATTTTTATTATATTATTCCATTTTATTTTAGTCACAAGTCAGATATTAAGAACAAAAATGATAAAAATTCTGACAATATTTTTTAAAACAACAAAGTATATACAACCTATCTATCTATATTAATATTATAAATTCGAAAGTTACTCTGTCTCTCTGTCTGTTTGTTACGTTTTTACGACTAAACAGCTGGACCGATTACATTGTAGGTATATAGATGTATTGTGGCCGGGATCGGAACATAGACTATTACATATGATTATATTACCCGACTACGAGGAAGCAGGGTAATGTTTTTATTGACAAACCACATGCCGCGGGCGATTCAGCTAGTTTGAAATAAAAAGTTATTTTTTTAAACACTAATTTATTAATTATAACCATAACTAAAAGCTGAAAATGCACGAAATCAGAGAGACTTAAGCGCCATGTTCTTCAAAAACTATTCGCGCCATTAAATCTAAGACAAGCGCACATTTATCAATGTAAGTGAAGGGAAACATCGTGAAGAAACCGAACATGTCCTAAAAACAAAAATCGAAGTCTAGATTTTACAGACCCACGCAATTTACTTAGACTTTGTTGTTTACGATTTAAGTACTCAAGATTTTGTTACAAATTTATTAGGCCTTCAATTCAAGACTAACATTCGCTTAAATAGTTTAGGCCAAAATGTCTGTAGTTTAGGCCAAAATGTTTGTACTGTATGGCCGTAGGAATCTATGCATGCCTCAACGTCAGACGTGATGGAAACGATGACATATGAATGTATGTATACCAAGTCAAACGCTTTTATAACACTTAGTTTTTATGTCTTATTTGAGAAATCTATCCAAATATAACATACCAAAAACCCCGTATTTTTGCATATAAAAGAACAACAAGAGCTCATTTTTCGTTGAAAATAATATCAAGAAAATTACCTTTAAAAGTTCAGGTTCATTTATTCGCAAACTGTATATAATTATTGTGTCGGAACATTAGGTACATATAATACATAAAAAAAGTTACAATTTAATAATTACAATATGATAATTAATAATAATGTCAGATCAAATAATAAATAATAAAATTTATGTAAAATTAATAGTTAAAAATATGTACAAAATCATCTCTCTCTCTCTTTCTCTAGCTTTAAAGATTAGATGTAAGAAAACTCTACTTAAGGTTAAGTTCAACTTTGTACATGCCCTCTATCTCTGTAACATAGGTACTTACTTGAGTACAATAAAGAATAAAGAAAAAACTTGACCAACTTCTTTTATTTATCCCATAGTTCTCAGTAAGAGACCGCTTTCACTGTATAAGTCCACGTTTTATAACAAATACAATTTTGAATTATTGATTCATTTATGAAAAATTAAACTATAAACGAAGTTAACGTTAAAAAAAATATTTTTCTCAAATAGCGATCTTATAACTTGGCTTTGGTATTACGCAATAGGTATCTGTTACAAGCCTGTCCATCGAACGTTCCGGAATCCTTCCGATCCGTTATCGATCTCGTGAGATAACTGATTTAGTCACACTATTTATGGGGTCATTCTGCTTAATCGACTGAGAATGTCCACTACAGACATGATAAAGATTTTGAGTTGCCAACCGACTTTTGGTCTTTCTTTAGACTAAACATAATAGAGGTTTTCAGGTCAGCTGAGAAAATATCTTTATAGTCCACTGAATATTGCAAATTACTTTATTAAAACTGTCTTGTTCTATTTTGAAAATTCTAAAAATAAATTTCATAAAATTAATGGAAGAAGTCTCTGAGCAAGTCTTTGTTCCTTGAAAACTCCTTAAGTTTTTATTTGACCACTGAAGCATTCGCGAGATAGCGCCAGCGCGATGAAAATTAAAAAAAGAAAAAGAATCCACTTGGGATAAAAGTTCCAACACGGCAGAAGAGGGTTAAGATCTCTTGAGAGATACTTTTATTGCTTTTCTTTACAACAATTTGAGCAAACTTGTTTGTTTTTTTTCAGTAAAATTATCCTTTACAACAACAGTTTTGGGAATTTATCGTATGAAAACAAAATGGCGGACCAATATCCATAATTTAAACGGAACGTCAATACAAATTCCGCCCGTCGCGCGCAGGTGGAATTATATTTTTTTTCATGCCCACTGCCCACCCCAAATAGTTGGGGGTTAGGGTGGGAAATAGTTGGGTGGGTGTGCGTGACCCGGGCCCACCGCCCCCTCCGCCCCTCGCCCCTCGGTGGGGGCGTCCCCCCGCGGGTGCATTTACCATGTGTGCACGCAAATTCATGCCCAATAATTTAAATTTCGAATAGCTATGATTAATGCTGTATTAATTGTATATTATACGTTCGCTGCAGGCTGGGCGTTGGCTATGGTAGAATGTTTTATAATTTTCTGCCATCATCAGAAAACAATGAGTATAAAATGGTCGTAGTACGCCTCATTACGTCATTTACTAATTGACTAGTAAGGAAGGCCGATGTCGTCACTTCTTAATGTTGAAAGTGTACGACCGAGTATTGACTTTTCAACACAGACTCACGATTGGATAAGTAGATTATTTATTGTTGGTCTTTCAATCGGCATTATGAAAATTTAATTCTTATTCAGATACTATCTTGGATTTATAGGTACTAGCACATACGAATAAACTATAGGTAGGTACTTATGTAAACACGTCTTACAGAATCTAACGCAAGACAAAATTTTAAGTACTTTAATAAGTAACGTGATAAGTCCTAAGTATTTTAATCATACTCAAGCCTCAAAAATAACAAAGTAACTATTCAGAAAATATTATTTCAAACAGTATGTTTATCTATCTATTACAAACACCATCGGTTGATTAGTTTAGCCTACTACTCACCATCATGAAAAGTAATCAAAATTGATAATGTCAATTCTATAGATATTTATGTCACTTATAAATTACATATGTTTTTTTTATCTACGACCTGGAGGTGGATCAATCATATGGCCCGCCTAATGCTAAGTGGTAACCATCGCCTATAGCAAAGTATTGCCTCGTCACGCACCTTAGGAACGTACCCTAAGATGCACTGCCCTGCGTCCATCAATTTAAGGCGTACAGGTGTAAAGCCTCATCATCATCATCCACAGCCTGACTTCACCCATTGCTTGGTATAGGCCTCCCCAAGTTTGTGCCATCCACGACGATCCTGTGCTAGTCTCACCCACTGACAGCCCGCGACCTTTACGATGTCGTCCATTCATCTCGCTGCCGGACGTCCTACCCTTCTATACCCGCTCCTCGGCCACCATTTAGTCACAGCCCTGATCCATCTGTCATCACCACGTCTAGCCACGCCAAAACCATTTCATAATCCCGACGTCATGAACCTTCGTTCGTCTACGGATCTCTACGTTTGTAAAGCCGCATGTGCCTGTAATTTCACCGACAACCATACCCTTCAAACCGAAACACAGCAATGCTGCTTAGCGGCAGAAATAGATACGGTGGCAGTACTTCCCAGGGCGAGCCCTTTCACAAAGAGCTCTACTATTACGTATGTGTAACCATTATGTATGTAAATACTAAGTGCCTATATGACTTTATTTATTGACATAATTAAGTATGACATAGTCAAATTTGAATCCATAGGCTCCCGCCTGAACGTATTTAGCGGCTAAATATGATTTAAACAGTTGTCAAGTTATACAAATACATCAAATTTACACGTGTTTAGTCGCTAAATACATTTAGGGATCGTTGTGCTGGACTAAGCAAACAGCAAATTTTCTATAATAAATGTTATGACATTCCCTTGTCAATACATCTATGAAAATCTGATGTATGTTCACAAGAATATTAATTTATTTATGAAAATTAGCGATAATCATAATTTTAATCCTAGAAATAAAGATAAACTCGCTGTTGCTACTTGTAGACTCCATAAAGTTAGTAAATCGTTTATAGGGCAGGGTGTACGCTTTTATAACAAACTCCCAAGGGATGTACAAAAATTGACAATTAATAAATTTAAAAACGTAATTAAACTAAATCTTTATAAAAAAGCCTACTTTAAAATATCGGATTATTTAGATGATAGAGAAGCTTGGTATTGAAATTGCTCCAACTCGTTCAAAATGTTACAATTTAGACGTAATTTATTTTCTGTATTATGTATTGTAAAAGGATCATTAAAAAAAAACAAACAGCCTTGTTTCTTGCCTTTCTTTCCTGGCTTGGTCGCGAAGGAACAGGCAGTAAAATTGACGTTTCAAAGTGATCCTTGTGATTTAAATGAATAAAAATATTTGACTTATGAGTTTGACTTCAAAATCTCCGAGATTCGAAAACCCTTTAAGCGCCTGCTAAGCGAATGTTACCGAACAGATATAACGGTTAGGTACACAGCCAGCTAGGCAAAGGTATAACTAGTAATAGTCTCCCCTTATCGATCTGAGTGACCACTCCAAATTATTCTCTGGAGCGTGATGTGATGCGTAAATAGTGCATACCTAGCCTATTTGATAGTTAGTGCACGAACGAGTACTAAAAATACTAAATAAGTAAGCGATTATAAATATTTAGATTACAAATTGATAGTGGGGCAATCCTGTCTAAGGCTAATGGACCACTTTCGCAACAATGCCTAAACGTATTTAGTGGCTAAATATGACTTAGAGAGTTGTCGAATCATAAAAATACCTAAGTCAAATTTATAACTGTTTAGTTGCCTCATAGATACGCTTCAAAGCTTCTAGGAGTTTCGATCACGCCTAGTCTCAATTTTAGCTCATACATCGAGTCTAAGGCTAACACAGCTGCCATGAAGCTGGGCATCCTCAACAACGTCAGGAGATACTTCAAACCAGGACAGCTTCTTAGTCTTTACAAGTCCGGTCTGGTATGGAGTAGTGCTACCACATTTGGGATGGTGCGGCTAAACACCAGCTCGCTACCTTAGACTCGATAGAACTTAGGGCTTTAGGCTTGTAGGTGAGCAATATATGGCGGAGACTAAGACCCAAAGTCTCGAACACCGCCGTAAAGTTGCAAGCCTATCGATCTTTTACAGAATACATTTCAGGGAATGTGCCCAGGAACTTTACGATCTGATTCCGCCATCTCCTTTCCACCAAAGGACAAGCAGGCGCACGGCTCAGTACCATCCGTACCTGGTTAATATACCACACATTCGCACACACCGTTTTGGTTCTACGTTCTTGATGCGTACAGTTAAGGTCTGGAACATTGCCGTTGTCTGTTTCTTCTAAAGAATACAATCCGGGCTTCTTTAAGGTAAGAGTGAATAGGTTTCTTCTAGACCTTCGTGCTTCATCTTAGATCACATCATCGCTTACCATCAGGTGAGATTGTGGTCAAACGAAGATCTATAAAGTTAAAAAAAAAAGTTTAGGGATCGTTGTGCAAGCCAGGATTAATCTAGCTTTGACAGTACTAATGTAAAAACTAGGCTGTCTAGCTAGCTATAATAGGTATGAAACAAAAAACTATGGCAATAAATGTAGTGACGTCAAATCAAAATTTTGATTATATTTTCCAACGGAATTGCCTTTCATTTTGCGAATATCGTTCCAGCGATTAAAAGTGAAACAAAAACTAGATTTAAAAATATTTTTTTTGCAAAAAATATGCGAGATTAATCGAATAAAAACTGCGCAGCGCAATAAACTGGCAAAAACTCGAGATTATTCGGATGCAGTCAGAATGGCGCGAGTCTGCGTTCCATATTCAAAAATAAATTCGTAACACGCACGCGCTGTCGGCCGTCGTGTTTTATAATCGACATGGAACGTCACATTTTAAATTAAATTTTCTTGATGAAAATGTTAACAGAAAAACTGCTTTTTTTTTCATTTTTATCTTATGGGGTGGGATATGGGTTAGAGTTGGATTGCTTATGAGTAAAATAGGGTTTGAAAGGTTTTTTATAGATTTTTATAATCTAAGTAGGTCTAAGTAGTAGGTAAATGCCGGAGATTTCACAGAGCGCTCGCTGTTTAGTCCCAAAAATAACCCAAGCGTCTACTATTGGAACTAGATAACTGATAAATTACTTATACACATTTTTTTAACTTCGTACCTATGTAGGTACGTTTTAAATATAGAGAAACACGCAGACCTGGATCAAATATCTATAGATCGTGCGACGGGAATCGAACCTGCAATGTCGTGCGTCATATCTACCTTTTTATGTAACTTCCTATTTTATTTTTTATCTGTATTTCCTACTGATTTTTCAAATTTTTTACTGTATACATTATTTTATTTATGACTCTGCTTTGAAAATTGATCATTGTTAGATCGATACCTGATGCGTAAATGCAATTTACGCCCCTAGAGCAGTAAGTAAATTTGAAAAAAGAATGAGGCCCATTGCATTCATAATATACTAAAATGAAATACCACCTCCATGACACATCCTTATTTCTATTAAATATTAGAAGCCATAGTTTAGCAGTAATAAAAAACAATAGATACCGGGAACGCGGTTATAAGACATTTATATTTTTTCCGAATTCTCAATGAAAATGTATGTATGTAATTACTGATTCAAACTTTAGAGACAACGTGAGAGTAGTTGATGCAGCTGCCATCACTTCCCGACAGTAGCTCTAAGTAACCCAGTCTACCCGTGACCACGGCTGTAGCAACACAGTCAAAAAATCGAAATGACAAATAAAAAAACGTACATTCGCGATAAACATCTTTTGAAACCAGTAACTATGTAAAATGATCGCAAAAGTTTGGAAAAAACTAAGTTGTAATGTGTTAACCTCGGGTGTAATTGATCGCTTACGCCCCTTGTATAACAATGTATTTCTCTGCTGTATTTTAGTTCTTCTTCCTACCCTTTTCCCACATTACGTGGAGTCGGCACAACATGTATTTTTCTTCCATATCTCTCTATCAGCCGTCATCTCCGTTATCACTTCTTTCTTACCCATACCATTCTTCACACAGTCCATACATCTCTTCTTTGGTCTTCCCCTACTTCCATATCCATCCATATTTATATCTATCACACTTTTATTCACATGATTTTCTTCCCTCCGCATGACATGCCCATACGACGCTAGCCTCTCACTCCTCAACTTTTCTATCACTTGCGCTACTTTCAAACTTCCTCTGCTAAACTCATTCTTTATCTTATCCATTCTCGTTACCGCACACATCCATCTCAACATTCGCATTTCTACCGCGTGCACTCTTTCATCCGTCCCTTTCGTGGCCTTTCGTACTGCGATTGTTGCGAGCCAAAGAAACTTAAGTGTAACTTACTAAAGTTAGAATGTTTTTTCTAAGTTCCTCGCAGTCAGGAATGTTTTATACCTACGCGATGCCAGTCAAATGTGCTTGTATTACTTGGGGGAAGTACTTTTGTATGTAAATCGAATGCGTAGGCTGGGCCTCTTAGCTTAGACCCTGTGAATGCTCAGTTAAATGCTAGATATTTCTATTGCTTAATATGTCACGGATGGAGAAAAAGGTTGATCAATTATGGATTATTTACTAATTATGTTTGAAAAATTACAATATTCTTAGATATGACGGTAAAATGTTAATAAAAATAATGAATAATGTATAAAGTACATGATAAATTTGTAAATCTAAAAACATGCGTATTAATAATACATAAAAAAAATTACGAAAACATGGTCTGCCTTCCTGTCGCTAAACCCTGCCAGGGTTCATATGTGAATGTAAGAACTTTGTGTTACATCTGAGCGCAATAAATGTATTGAGTATTAAGGTATTTTTTATATTGAAGTAGATATAGGTAGGTACTTTTATTTAAATATAAAAATATTAAAATGTATTGTTCTTACTAAAATATATAAAAAAGTGGCACACCGGGAGTGTCGACAGAAGTGAAAACATGAACAATTACGAAATACTTATATACAGAGATGTCGGTAATAGTAACAGTGTCGTGAGTTCAATGGTTTTTTCCCATCTCAAAAAATGCCCAACGCGCCTTAAGAAGTTTTCTCTTCATATACAGAGGGTCGGTAACGGTAACAGTGTCGCGAGTTCAATGGTTTTTTGTAAACACGTCATCGATTTTAAGAAAATGTTTGATCAATGGAGGTTTGTTTTTTTGTATAGGTACTTCCTAAATACTTAACTGTTATTAATACTTAATTAAATTTAAAAAAACGTTGAAATATTACATAGGTTTATGTAATTAGTTATTTAAAACACTTGTTTAATACTAATGGAATGTTTGCTTATTTATATTGTTTTTTTATTACCAATTCAAATCAAGTACCTGCTATCTTAGTTTTATGTAAATAAGATACGATATTGATACAAGTAACTAGTACTCGTAGTACATACCTAATACGTCTTAATACTGGTTTCAAAAATATGTATTGACTTTTGATTATATTGTCATAGAATCTACTATCTATGGTCGAAGGTAACATCGGCTAATCATCAATTATTTTATAAAAAAAAAATCAGCTACAAGCCGGAACATTTACCGTAAGTTTTTGATTTTTTCTATATTTTGGCACAAACAAATATTCTGTTTTTAGGGACAATAGTGTTTAAGCCTCACACTATTTTAAACATATCATGATTTATAATAGTTTTAAAGGTTATAAAAATCATTTAAATTGAATCCTAAACGAACACAGCATAAAGCAAGAATTTGAAAATCTCAGCTCTTAAATAAAGATATAACCGCAATGCAAACATTAATAAATTCCACCCAAACACACTCACAATCTAAGAACCATCCTTTAAGCATCGCGTCCAAACTGTGCTAAGGCGAACACCTTTCCCTTGCCTACATTTATTCATAGAGAAATAACAAAAATATCCATAGACAAACCAACCAGTTTTAACTGACCTCCCACGCGGACTGTTCCGCACCGTTATGTGAAGCGAGCAGAGGTCAAGTTAGGATGGTCGAGGAACGCGTAGGTTGTATACGTTGAAAAATGGCTGCTCGGCCACAATAGTATAAGGAACGCCGAACCCGGAAGAAATATTTGCAATAGACAAGATTAATCTATGGTCTGTTAGAGAGATAGAAAAAAACATTTTACTATTGTATACTATGGGACAAATTTTAAATGGTCTACAGATATTTGAACCAGGTTTGGGTAGGTATTTTTAAATATATTTTATGTATGTATTAACAAAATGTATATGTAATTATTAAGCGTTTTTTTTTACTGTTGTGTCTAGGTTATAAGGTATTATAAAGAATTTTCATTCGATTATTCTATCAGTTATCTGGTTTCCCATAGTTCAAGCTTTGCTTAGTTTGGGGCTAGATAGAGTAGAGATAGAGAGGGTTATTCATCATATATTATCTATGTCAATATTTTCAAATAAATAAACTTGACCCAGTAACATTTTATGGGAAGAACTTATTTTTCCTAATTTATTTATGTAATCTATAGAATATCTGCCATTAATATGGATGTGCATTAAATGCTAAAACAAATAATTAACAAGACAATTTAAGATTTACATAAAAAATACTTTATCTCTAAATTTAACATAACTAGATCGATAAAAATATAAAAAGTACTAGTAACATAATATTAATAATGTTTTTGAAAATAACGAGCAACATCATAAACACAATAAAGAATATCACAATTATTCAATAATTATAATTGTACTGTTATTTATTACAGACAATTACAAAACGCAAGATAATACTAATCACTTTATTATAGCATCGATTTCCCTCCTATTGATACTGTTGATTCAACACTATTGATTAACAATTTTATTCAACTCGCGTCAGCTCGTCATCCAAAATTGGTTTGAAAAATCTAGCGTTTTAGTGATAAAGCCGCTATAGTTAAATTGGTGTTAACTTCATTATTTATTATAATTTAATTGCTTGTATAAACGTGTACAATAAACAATTCAATCATCATTTCATTCATTCATTCATTCAAAAATAATTTTCGTTACCCAGCAGTTGAATAAAAAGGGTTAACGATTTAAAATGAGCAAACTTCTGATTTTTCTTAATGAAGACAATGTCTACTTCATCGACGTATTTTTTTCTGATCGAAAATTAATAAAGAGCAATAAAATAATATCAGATTAGTTACGTAAATAAGTAACTAAACTAATATTTAATTAAAATAATAAAATATTAATGTATCGTCTCGACATTATAAACATTTCTTCATCCACTTTGAAACGGTTCTCTTCCTTATGCCCTAACGAGATATTACATAAAACAATCACCCATAAACTACACGTTCTAAATACATAAAACACATTAAATAACGCAATATTTTACCCACACTTTTATCTACAAAAGCAACCTAATAAACCTAACTCGGTTATAAAATTGAGTGTCAATAAATAAACGTATAGACCGTTAGTGCCCGATTAGCTATAGAGAGATAGCAATATTTCTATGCACTACGCTTCATACCATATATCTTGTTGCATCTAGGAAATAATTCTACAATATCTTTCTACAAACGCACGGATATAATACGAACGCATTCTTCTCTAACATGCAAAATCACCAACACAACGACGTGGCAGGACCACAAGACGCGTGCGTATCTGTGTGAGTGCCTATGTATGCGTGCGTTCATTGACCTATGCATTTGCTTGGAGTACAGGCTAAAAGTATGCGTTCATTTTATTATGTTCTTATTTTAAAAATGGTGCGGTTTTCGCGCGTTGGGTTAGGTCGGGATTTTGGCGCGATTTCGTTCGGATTCAGGTTATTGGGTTAGTTCGGGAACTGGTTTCACCGTTTGATGTTGAGTAATCCTTTTGGGTTGCCGTTAGCTTTCGAATTATTGAGAAATCATGTGATCTTTTTATTTTTTTGTGACAACTGACATGTATTTATTAAATTAATAAAATAAAATAAATTGATTAAAAAGATCGAAAGAATAAGTACTACTAAAAATCTGCTTTGAACCATTTGAAGACTTACAGAATGCCCTTTATAAGTATTTTTACTACAAAAACATAATGACCACTGACAATAAATAATAATAAAAAATCCACTTTTGTTCCATTATATGTAAGTGGTATGGGTAACAAAAATGAGCCTATTTACCGTAAAATAGGTAAGCTAAGCAATTCTCTAATGAACTTTCACTGTATACCCACAATGTTGGCTTAATAAAAATTGTAATAGTCGTAAAATAACTTCCTGACTTTTATAATCCGAATAAATTCTTTCTGACTTATTAAAAACTACTTTCTTATCTAGGATAGGAGACTAGTCAATTCTGCTTAAAGTGCAGGCTTATCAAAAGAGCGATAAGGCGAGGACGAGGCAAAGACGAGGCGGCGTCTCTCTAAAGTAATTGCATACAAAATGAATAGAAGCGTTGCTGGCGCCGTAGCGCGATGTACTACATACTCTTAGAAGACGGGTCTCTCCTATATATTTTATATGAAAGGGACACGAATTTGCCCCATCCTTGCCTGACATTCCTTATGACCTGCTCCTAATATTAAAAATTTTTCACCTGTTGACCGATCATTGTCAATAACTCAAGTCACACGCATCACATGAAATTGACACCACATGCAATGATATAATTCGCCGTGAATCAGCTAATTGTAACATCCCTAATCGCTCTTGATTATTTAAGATAATATTATTGATTATATTGTTGTGATTATTATTGGATTTATAATAAATATGTATTTAAATGAGCTTCACAAACGTAAAGCTATGTATGTATTAATTGGGTTGGTAGAAATTGAGAGTACCTACCAAATACGGCAAAACATCGTGAATTTACTAACTGTATCATTTGTAACCGCTCCCCAGATCAAAACTAGTTTATTTTCTCCGCGATTTCCCAGTTTTTTGTAAATAGAAATATAAATTGATTCTCGTAAAGAGGTTTCTATAGGGTAGGGAACGCATCGATAATACCCCAGGTGTCATTAGGTGAAGGTGACCACTTACCATCAGTTGGGCCGCAAGCATGTTTCCCAATAAATAAAAATAGTTTTTTGTAGAAAAATTACTTTTTCAAAACAAGCTTTTATAAAATTCATAATCGGAACCGCAAGCAAATTCAAATGAGCCCAAACGATAGTAGCCTACTACATATAATCCATTCAGAAGTTCCATTGTCTAGCATCCGTCTCCATCATGAAACCACCTCCATGGTACCATATTATTGCATTGTCACCGAAATTACATATGTATTCCAAATTTCTGCTCAATCGGTTGAGGGGAACGGATTTAAAATTCAGTTGCAAGATTCCACCCGGACAAACATACCTACATACATTGCAAGTTAATAAAAAGCTTGTAATAAAAAATGTTGTCATTCAGTATTTGACTGTACTCTTTGTTACAGGCGAGCGTCCATATAAATGCCACCTCCCAGACTGTGGACGGGCCTTCATCCAGCTCTCAAATCTGCAACAGCATCTAAGGAACCACGACGCTCAGGTGGAGAGGGCTAAGAACCGACCCTTTCATTGTAACATCTGCGGCAAGGGCTTTGCCACTGAGAGCAGTTTGAGAACGCATACGGCCAAGGTCAGTAACTATTATTAGTGAAATTTAATAATAATCTTTCAAACAAACATATTTTTACAAAAATAAAAACTCAAAATGTCAAAGTTATGTGTACTTGTAGATTTTAGAATGACACCAGGTTGTTTTTATGACTATTTTCATGAAGATCATAGTAAAATTCATAAAACATTGTGTAATTACATTTTTGAGATTGTCTTAGGTGACTGTAACGAGTTTGTAATTTCAGCTGATATGTTTTCATTTTATATCATTATTTCTACGCAGTTTATTTTAGTATGTTTTATTATTATTTCTACAATTTAGATTTTTTTTTCGTATTACGTATTTTAAGTTTTATCTTTTGTTATTATTCCGTCAAATTGACGAATCAAAATTGCTCTTTCGGCCTGTTTTATTTCAAAATTCCCTTTTGATTGTTATATATGTGTTTTTTACCATGTACCTAATCTTTGTAATGCTATGCCCTCATCGCCGCCGGGCACAGGAGCTTCAGCTGCACCTTGGTGTTTTGCAGCAACACGCCGCACTCATGATTGGCGGCGCAACTGCCACGCCATGTCCGATATGCCATAAAGTCGTATTTGGTGGCGAAGCACTAGTAGAACACATGAAGAATACACACAAAGATCCTAATGCTTCCGGCGTTGCGAGTAAGTTTCTGAGTGTTCGTTCAAATGGTGTACGAAAAAATAATTCCACGGCGTTCTTTTTTCGATTTAAAATAAGAATACAAATCTCTTTTTCTAGCAACTGTTACTTTTGATTTGAAGAGTAAATTATGAGATTATGCAATGTAAAGCAGAAGAGATTTATTAGCTCGTAAGTTCTGCCACTGGAAGGTTGTAGATAAAATTTTTGCATCATCGTAATAGCTACAGTTAAAAACAATTTTGCTACATGTTTCGCTTATAAAACCTTCCAGCTGGCACAAAGCCATGAGGGGTGTTGGTTGCAAAATCAACGGTAAAACAAAAACGTATCGTTTCCATAAATCTTAGCACTTACTTAATAAATAAGGTCGGTTGGTAACGCATTTCGAGGGAGTGGATACCATAGACAAATGTTATTGTTTTAAAATCATTGGAAGGGTATAGTGTTTTGCAAACATTTCTTGTCTGTGGTAAGACAAATTCTTCGGATGGCGTTCCAACTGTTATGATAACATGTTTTGTTTATGTATTTAATAGCGACATTTTCCGTTTTCTATGGACTTTGTGTTCCGTTAATTGAGTTATGTTTTTGTTTTTCGTTTAGTTCTACCGTCGCGTTTATTTCATTTTTGTTTTATATAGTTATTTTTAATTTTGATTACTAATATCGATTTAAGCTCATATACGACTTTTGTAGTAAACTCTATAAAATGAAATACGGCTTTGAAAAAGCCTACAAAAAAACAGTTTACGATAATTATACTCCCAAAAATGCAAACGTCGTCTATGCCCACCACCACAATATAACCTCAACTAACCTGGTTTTTTTTTCTTCCTTCCCCCCTAACCCACTAACCTGCCCATTCCCGGTGACGTCAGGTCCTCCTGCCACGTCACCTTACCCAGCGCAAGCTAAACCAACTGATCCTTATATAGCGAAGCGGCGGACGGCCAACCACCCCTGTCCGGTTTGCGGGAAGCACTATGTCAACGAAGGGTCTTTGAGAAAGCATCTCGCTTGCCATCCAGAGACGCAGTTGACCAGCAGTTTGAGGATGTGGCCGTGCTCAGTGTGTCAGGCCGTTTTTACGCATGAAAGTGGTAAGTAGACTTTCTAGAGGGTTTGGGGTAGATCAACCATTAGAAAAGTGCAACAAGAGCTAATTAGATGAAGATAAGTTGGCCTAACTAAAGAAGTGATTCTAAGAATATTTCCCTTGATATTTATTAAGGCTTCAAGACAATGTTTAAAATTATGCCTAAGCAAAAATATTAATAATTCATTAGAATTTAAAATCCAGTAGCACAATTTCTAATGCCCTATATTCTACTTTCAGGACTCCTCTCCCACATGGAGCACATGAGAATGGAACCGAAGCATCAATTTGCAGCACAGTACGTCCTCTCACGAGCCGCAGCAGAACGGCGAGAGCGAGATCTCCTAGCAGCCGTCTCCGCGGGAGGATCAGGCCTACTCAACCTGGCTCCTCCATCCCCTGCTCACTCCGACTCCTCCTCCAACGGACGACTATCATCCTCCGCTGGATCCGAGGCCGGAGCAGCGGTCAATAAACTCTCAGATCTATTACGTAACAACGGGCACCAGGCCTATGGAGATGAAAGAGTAGCAGCAATTGCCGCTGCAGCGGCAAACATGATGGCTCAACCCGGGGAAGGAACCAATGCAGTCCAAGTTGCAGCAGCTAACTTGGTATCAGCAATGAGACAGCAGCTGGCCGGCCGAGAGCAGCCGCCGGTACAACAACCCCCAGAAACACCCCCCGCACCATCTGAAGCTGCTCTCAGGATCCAGCAAGCGGAAGCCTTGTTGAGAAGTCAAGCAGAGGCGCTGAGACTAGCTGTTTCTCAAGCGGCCGCCGCACAGAACGAAGCACCGAGTCCGCTGCGTCACAACGGAGGTTTTCCTCCGCAGCCAAACGACGCGAGCGGACAATTGTCTCCAGAGTTAGTGGAAGCGTTCAGAATCGCACAGGAACAGAGGTTGGAACAGGCGTTGAGGTTGCATGATCCGAGAATGCTGGGTTTTAATATTCCATCGCCGGCTCAGCAGGCGGCCCAACAGGCGGCACAGCAGGCAGTGGCGGCTCAGCAAGCCGCTGCCCAGCAAGCCGCTCAGCAAGCCGCCCAGCAAGTGGCTCAGCAAGCTGCTCAGGCCGCGCAGCAAGCCGCGCAGCAGGCCGCGCAGCAGGCTCAGCACCAGCACATGCAGCAGGCCGCGCAAGCCGCACAGCAAGCCGCACAGCAAGCTGTCCACCTCCAACAAAACCCTCAACCATGAAAATTCAGCTATTACTAATCCGACGCGATTTCTATTCAATCGTATAAAAAAAGTAGGTTCGTGATAGCAAAATTTATCTAATTCCGTATTTTGTGAGAAATTTTGTTTTTTTGGCGTGAATGAAATCGCCTCTGACTAGTGATTTGTTTCGAGGCTTTTTTTTTAGCTGGTGAAAATGTATACAATTGTCGTAGATAGAACTAACTGTTGTAAATAGGGAACGTTTTAGTGAAAACAAAATTGTGTAAAGTTAAATTGACATGGTACCTATAATATGTAGAATGATTGAACAAAAATGGAACAAAAACTCGCCCGAACATTTTAGATGTAGAAACTATGACAAATAATATTCAGTGCAATTCAGTTATTATTTTCGATATTATTGATTGTGTTGTTATGATTATTAAATTCTAATTATTATTATTGGATTTATAATTATTATGTATTTTTATGAGCTTTACATACATAAAGCTATGTATTTATTAGCTTAGTAGAATTTGTGAGTGCCAAACAGGTATAAGCACTATCGCATTTAGCGAGTCTTATTCTTTGCATTATTAAGTATAAGTTACATTATTAATACATACAAATATGTTTATTTTATTATTTGTCTTTTCACGCAATAACACGTCTTATGCTAGTCACGTTATAAACGCACAAAATAATTCTATTAAAAATCAAAAATTCGCAGATATATTTTTATTTTTGTTCAGATTTTTTCTTAGATTTCTTTTATTTTTATTTAAAATGTTAATGCCATATTAGGTTATAAAATTGTATATAACTTAGGCCTGTTACGTAATCTTAACGCTTTTGTTTTTGAATGAAAATTACATTTTATTTTACTATACGAACAATTTTAATTTTACAAAAAAAGAAATTATTTACACAAATTATCTATAGTTGTATATAAATTTACCGATTTATTTTGTTCAGAAGACTGCCGTTGATTAATTTTTGTATATAAACGATTGATTTTTTTGAGAGTAAAATAGCGATTTTTCACTAAACCGAGACAAGACAATAAGATCAATAATTTGAAAATGTCAAAGCAGAATATCGAGAGCTCTTGACAGAACTTGATTACGAATACCACAAACACGAGACATTCTTCTTCGACACGGATGTTCATACAATAGCCCAAATAATATATACAAGTATTTATTTATGATTTCATATTCATAATCGACTTTCAAACTGCAATAGCCCAAATATTTTAATAATGGTTTTAATGATATTTCATAAAACCACATCAGCATTTCAGTAATGCTGAGTACAGTTGCCACAACAATAGATTTATAGTTCATTGCGTTTTGCAAAATACTTCTGATTCTACCCAATTCCGTAGCAGGGAGCGTTTTGCAAAACGGAAGTATAAGAATGTCAAGTGTTGCCGAATATTAATTCTTTTAATATTACATCGTGTATTATAAATAAGTGACCATGTATGTGAACACCTGGACACACCTTCCAATCCGTTTGTTCATATGCATTGTAATCTACATATAATCATAACATAGGTAAGGTATTGGTAAGCTGATTTTAATGTACGTAATTATTTCATTCTTGTATAATTGATTTTTCTGGAGAACAGTAGTTTTTCTTTCAGTAAAAATGACTACTGTCGCGGAAACGCCAATGTAAAATAGAAAAAATACAATGCAATAGCCCAAGATATTAATAATTTTGTGTCGTGTTTTTAGTTATCGATAAGATATTTTTCTTGGATTGTTTTCATTATTTATTTTCATTTATGAAATACAAAACTTTTCGGCAAATTTTGATTATGATTTGGAATGAATGGAAAGTACCAACGAGGCGCGAGGGTTACCCGATAAAGATTAAGTTTTCGAGGAAACGTGAATTAAAATTAACCTTTTGGCAACAAAAACTCGATTTGACTGAAATAATACAAAAAATACGATAATCGCAATAAAAATTCAAAGTGAATGGATCGCTATTTATGTAAAAATAATGTCCTCATAAATTTAATATATAAATAAATTAATATAACAACAAAAGAAGTTCCTATGAATATTGTATAAATTGTATTGTTTTAAATTTAGGTCTTAGTAGAAGGAAAAATTTATGGACGTTTGGTATTTTTAAAGTTATAAAATACAGAATATCGTTAGGAACTAACTCGGACTCGAGTTGTACAAATGAAAGCACGGATCGTGAATCCTAACCTAACATTAGACTTTGGAACAACAGCTACGTTTCCAAGAAAGTGTTCATGACGCACTGCAGTCTACATTTTTGTACAGCATTCTTTTAAATTATTATATTAAAATAATGTTTGTATTGAAAATATTGACATTGTATTTTCGGGATTGAAAATTTAGATAAGGTTTTTGTAGATATACGACAAAAACACTCAATAGGCTTAAAATTAGGTACAAAATGCAGCGCAAAAATGTAGACATTGAATTCTCTGTGATCATCGAAATGGAATAGTTATATCGTGTCTGAAAGTTGTCCGATTATTTTTAAGTTTTTGATGGATACATTTTTTAATGTTAACAAAAAAGTATGAAAAATGAATGATGTTTTCTACATTTATTTTATGATGAAAAATTCCGTAGTTAAGCTGTAACTTAAGCCTACAGGCGATTCTTTTCATCGCTGGGATCCAAATTGCAATAAAATGAATAGATTTCTATTGTTTTATTACATTTTGGGGTTAGTATCAATAGTACTGGTTTTATTTAATGTCACTGGAATGTGGTAGAAGCCGCGTTGCAACTCAAAGTGCGCTGTCAGTTGTATTTTAGTAAGAAATGGATATGGCGACCTAGTTTTATCGGCGTTTGATGAATTAAACTTACTTTAGTTTCAAAACATTTTGTTGATAAAAGGATTCGTTGAATTTTCTTGTTTTTCTATTTATTGCCCTTCTAGTGCAATAAACGGAAATTCCAATCAATGTTTAAAAATCGCTACTGCCAACTTGCGATTACATTACATTTTTTATTTTTAAAAGTTATGAGAAATATCCTAATATGAGTTCTCTATCAATAAACTAATCACTGTTTCATAAACAAATATAAATTATGATTGATTTGAGTTTAAGTAATTGCAAATTATATTGTGAATTCAATAAAAAAAAATTATTTTGCAAATCTGATAAATAAAATGATCTTTTGAAAACATTATAACAACTTTGAGGAAATGTAAGATTAGGTACTGTCCTACTTATTTCTTAATCATTTTCAAACTTTAAATTAAATATTCAATTAAATCGGAACATTTTGAACTTTGCGACCAAGCTAGAACAGATTCAGGTATTGAGAGACAACACCGGTTGCACCATTTAATGTCTAACTTGCATTTAAAAAATTAAATTTGGTAATTAATGAAAATAGGAACCCATTTTAGGATATATGAATTGTTAAGTTTTAATTCTAACTTGCTGTTGATTTCCCATTAACCATCATTATTGACTGTTCAAGTTTTCGTTTAGCTTTGTCGTTTTGTTGATGTCTTTTAGCTTATTTATACTACAACTTAGCTAAATATACATTTATTACTCTTAATATTAAGATAGACAGGATAGCCCGGTTTTCAATTCATAATCACAATAGAATTAATTACAATTATCGTATCCATAAGTTAGCATAATCAATGTAATGTAATGTAACGTAATGTCATTCATAAAAATTCTGTAATTTCAGATTACATTTGTAATTTTTATAAATGGCGGAAAGAACAACACGGACTAGGTATTTGTAAAGAACAATGCTTAGTTTTTGTTCGTGTAGTAAACAACGAAATAAAAACAGAAATACCAAAAAAAATGTGTACCTACTAAATGTCATAGTTAATATTTATAATTGGTGTTACCCTTATGAGGATTAATGTATCCCGTTCTCTCGTCATATCCATTTCGAAGCCGAAATATGCAAAAATAATAAAAACATGAAAAAACCAAATAAAATTACAAACAATTTAGGTGAAAACGTTTTTGGTAAAACATTATGAGTCAACAAAAACAAAACTGGATTATCCTATAAAATTCTGAATTGTATTTTGGAATGAGTCTTTCTACTGACAGCGCATTGTTTTCCATTTTATTGTATGCCTAGCCTCTACAATGTCACATCGGCATTAACGTTGTTATTACGTTAAGTTCATCCCTGTTCAAGTTCAATTTGTTCATGTTCATGTTCACTTTGTTCGTGTTTATAAACTTTGGACAAACATATTTATTTTGTTCATGTTTAAAAACGGTTGGGACAAACATGTTCATTTTGTTCATGTTTAAGTTTGTTCATGTACACGTTTGTCCATGTTTACCTTTGTCAAAAAATGTTCACTCTCCAATTGGTGTACTTCTAGTCTTATTGTACGATTTCATGTTCTTGATATTAAATGATATTAAATTGTCAAAACAATGAGTTATACACCAAAATGAATAAGATATTCACAAAAAGAATAAATTATTCACCAAAATGGAAATTATTGTCACTTTTGGAAACTAAATTTAAATTATAATTGAAAAATACAATATTTGGATGTAAAATGTAAATTATTAATATCAAAATTATCGTATTTCGGCGTAAAATTGTAAAATTCATTTTAGGCACTAGATTAATCTATCGATAGAAGTCAAAATTCGTGTTTGGCATGTTTAAGTATTAAAATATATGGAAGTAAAAATGAGTGTAAATACTTTAGGGATGTGATGTGACGATATTAATGTACCTTCTGTGTTAGCGTCAGTACACGTTGGAAATATTTCTAATCGTAGATGACTTTCTTAATATAAGTATCACGAGTGTTCACTACAAACACCTGTTTTTTTATATAGTTACTTATGATTTTATTTATAGTAGAGTTAACACCCTGTATAATTTTGTAAGGCTTTAGTTACGTTATAATATCGATGCCATGTTTTAGGTAATTAGATTTGCAATGTGTTTATTGAATTAGGTATATTTTTTATAAAAGTTATTTTTTGTAATCTTATAGTAATGAACTGCTATGTAATTTATAGTTATAGTTGAGTTTATGTTTAATTATTAATTTTACAATTTACGAACAAATTAATCCTTTATTATTTTATATTTTATTGTGAAATTTATTTTAACAACGGAAAATGCTTATTGTGTCATTAATGAGATAGTAATTATTATTGCCGAAACGGTTAGCTATAATTATTTTAAAAAATAAAAAGGATGATTCATACAGGGTTTTTTTCTTTGCAATCTTTTATAAATGATTTTATCAATAATTTCTCAAAATAAATAAGAATGCGCTATTGCGCGTATGATAATGAAAAACAGAGGTTTTCAAACGTCTTTCTGTACAAACGTTTTTTAACAATTAAGAGTGGATTACTTGAAACCTTAAAAAGCTCTAATGTAATAATACCAAATTCAACACACAAAATAACAATGTGAATCAACATAAAAGTGAAACTCAAACAAATGTGTACATTCCAAATTTATACATATATAAAATTTAAATCCTTTATCATCATACAAATTGGATTAATAAATAATAAGTGTTTATAAATATATCTAACAAGATGGATGAATCATAGAAACTTCTTGTAAAATCTAGTTGGAATAGTTAAAATATGGTACCGCCATCTAGTGCCGGGTAGACGAACAAAAACATATTTTACAGTTAAATTAATTATTTTGAATTAAGGGCAAATTTACCTTTACTTACTTTTTAGTGTACCTATTGATTTAATGTAGTCTAAAAAGAAAGGTTGAAAGAAGGAAAAAAAGGCAGTTATTTTTTTTTAAAACTGTCAATTATGAAGCAATTATACCTTGAAAACTTTAAATCGCTTTAAAATCGTCTCTGATAAAATCTTTGCAAAATCCAACAAAGCGACATCTGCATTGGTAAGCTTCAACTACGTTGTAAAAATAATTCAGAGCTTTTAGTAAACTCTAAAGTTCTCTCAAGTGACATCTGCATTTGTGTGTAAACTACGTGCTAAATAATCATGTATGCTTTTTGTTATTAGCAGCGCCATCTAGCAAAATGTAATTAAACTATTTAGAGCTTCAGTGTGCACAGTCAAGTTGTAGTTTGAACCCTAGTACGCCATCTACAACGTAAGCTTTTAGTAGTGACATCTGTTTTATTTTCGTAGAACTACATGGAAATAGTCTTCCATCTTTGTCTGAAGAATAAAGTTAGCATTAATCACTGACGAGAGATGGCGCTAAATACTTGCGCTTTGTTTTAGTGCTACGAGATCTCGTAGCTCAGATATTACTGAATTTTACCGACCGAGGTCGAATGATACAAAGTTTTTTTAGATATTTTTTTATTCCTAACCCAACAACCCCAGGTATGATCTTGGGATATGTTTAAAATTAGTTTAACTAATATTAATTAATACGTGAAGAGAAAACATTGTACTCCATTTTAACCTTATTATGCGCACGGAGGAGTGTGAGATTTGGCATAGATAAAGTTTATATGGAGAAGAAAGGGCGAATGCTAAAATTAACCATAAATAAAAAGAAATTTGTAATCGACAACCACTGGCAACTTGTAATAGTTAATTAAATCATATTTTTTCATAAAGAAATGGGCACAATAGGGTGGAGTGGAAGGAAGGAAGGGAGGCTTTTGCCCTGCAGTGGGATAGTATAGGCTACAAATAATAATAATTATTATATATAACAGTCCAGTTAGATAAGTCCAACTTCGAGGAAGAGGTCAGTCTACGAAACCAATCCGGCTGGGCAGCGTTCGGGAAACTTCCAGACGTCTTCTCGTACAAAATACTTCAGTGATCAGTGTGTGTTAGCACTGATGACATAATGGTACAGAAACGTCTCACTATGGGCCTCATAAGAAGGCTCAAGGTCGCTCAGCTTGCTATGGAGTGGGCTATGTTTGTTGTTTCTCTACGAGATCGAATCAGATATTAGGAGATTCGTACACGAACTAAAGTCACCGACACAGCACAAAAGATTAGCATGCTAGTGGCAGTGGGGAGGGCAGCTCGAAGAACTGACGGCCGTTGAAGCACCTGAACCAAAAACCTGGGCTCCAATTCAAACAAATCGCTTCACTATGACAGTGGTATCGTCACAAAATGGCTACTATAGATATCTTTTGGTATTCTACTAACACAATAGTTTTTCAATGACTGCCGTTGCTATGACACTGCATTGAAAATTTGGTTGCCTATGACAGGAACACCAATCTTTGCTGATTAATGGTATGGTTCAATAATAGTTTTTCTTAGAATTAGGTCTACCTATTATTGACAGATAACTATTCCTTTAATTTCCTTCTAATCAACACAATATAGCGTGATGGTAAATAATAAATTAATATTGTTAAAACAACGGTACTTGTTCCGTAGCTCCTGTGACTTTTATCTGATAACGCACGCAAATTCACTTCTACCGTAACAATAAATTCATGCGTATAGAAACGTAACTTGTATAATATTATCTTAGGCAAGTAGGATGTAAGTATGTTTAGATATAATGTATACTTTGAAATTTTTCTAACAATGGACAATAATTTTATTTTGTTTATCACTTAATCTACTTGAAATTGTTATTATTTTTCCACTTAACATGTTCATTATTACCCAATAGCTTGGCGTATTGTAATTATTTGAAATATAATGCCGCACGAATTAATATTGATTTGTAGTCAAAATTATTTTTAATTATATTTGTTATATTGTTTAATTGATTGTTAATTTTCAAACGGCTCCAAACCTTTTAGAACTTTTAGTGTCCTTACAGGGTGCATACATGTACGTATTTCCGAAGCCACTTACTATCTAAGCTGTAAAAAATGTACAATGTAGATGTAAGCAAAATAAATAAATATGAAATAAATATGGAATTATGAAAAAAGTTATGCGTCACACATATTTATAAAATAAGCTTGCGTTCACGACTCCTTATGCGCAGTTTGTCAATAAAACGTAGCGTATGTCACACCCAATACAGGTCATAATATAAGTGCCAAATTTTATCGAAATCGGTTTAGCCGTTCAGTCATGAAAATGAAACAAGCAGAAGACAGACATAATCCATTCGAATGTAGATAACTCTGTCTGAGTTACATTCGTATGGATTATGCTAATACAAAAAACGCAGGATACTATAGTCATAACATTCTTATTGATCTCTAATTTACTATTCAGATAAGAAACGGGAGTTTCACTTCTCGTTACAATTACTACTTTTTTGTGTAACCAGGGTATAACATAAAAATTGTTGATAAAAAACCTTTATTTTTAATTGCAATGATAAAATGATAATTTGCCGCATTTTTAATGAAAAAACGGAACATGTTTTGTGTTTTTATGGTTAGTTTGTAAACGATACGATTGTTGATTACACTTTTTACGGGTTGTCTTTGGGTTTATATTTAATAAACCCAAAGACGAAAATAGGGTCGAAAATAATCATTTACTGTAACATTCTAAAAGTTTGGCTACTTTTATAAGAAGCCTTATTATTTTATACCGACGGTTTGACCTTCATTCTTGATTAAGGATTCTGGGCCCTAAAAGGAAACGCTTACAACTCGTTCTAAACAGGGCGCCGACCACATATTATAGAAAACCATCATGTTTCAGGAGCATTTTGTTTCAAGCTTGTAGCAACATTACTTTGATTTGTACCACAACACTTTTAAACACTACTGTTATAATCCTAATAATGTTGTATATTTAGTGCTTTCTAGTGATTACACAACGTTTAGTATAAAATATTGTGAAAATAAACACGACTTACTTACTTTTTAGGGTAATTTTACGCCTTATTTGAGCTCTAATGTGAAATGTTTTGAGTAAACGATTTATGGTGACGTCACCAAAACAAAAGTAAGCTTAATAATTAGTAAAACCCTCAATTGAAGGTCATGGTACGAAATGTCAGTGTAATATTATTTTAATATTGCTTTAGGAGATTGAGCTTGGTCCCCAGATCAGATAGGTACGTAAATTCTAAATTGGAGTGATTGGTAAATATATTGGGTACCAGCTAACCCGCCCCTTATTTTTAGCAAAATAATCGCCTATAGCACTCATAGATAGTGTAGCTTTCTAGCAATGAATAAATTATCAGAATCGGATCGGAAGTAAATTCTCCAATCCCTACAATACAAACTTCATTTTTATCATCATCATATCAGCCTCAGGATGTTCAATGCTGAACATAGGCCTAACCCATAGGAACTCATATAAGATCACTCTCTTGTCCGTCTATCCGCCTGTCTGTCCGTGTGTGTCACCACCGATTTTCTAAGGAACGGGTGAACTTAGCAAGTTGAAATTTATACCAGATACTGAAATCTATAGTCCCTATTAGGTGTATAAAAATAAAGGTCTTGAGTCACCAGGATAAAAAGATATGGCTGAATTTAGATTTTCGCAAAAACTTGTTGGTGCGAAAATTTACCTTAATTTTACAGGTATTTATTTTTCGGAATTTTCCCTTTACTTGTGCTGTAAGGCCTGGTTTTTAACCAAAATTGACAATTCTAGGTCAACCGGAAGTATCCTATAGGTTTTGGGTCGAAAACCTATATAGTAGTTCCCGTTGACCTAGAATCACGAAATTTGGCAAAATCAAGGTATTACAGCACAAATAAAGCAAAAATTCCAAAAGATAAAACAGTTGAAAAGTAAAGGCACACATACATAGTTGACGCCAATTAAGATCTCTGAGTTGTATGGGCTCTAATACAATTTATTATAAATAATGGTACGGAACCCTTCGTACGCGAGTCCGACTCGCACTTGGCCGGTTTTTCCTTCTAGTAAGGGGCCGTCCTACGCTGCGCTTTTCAGTGCGTGGTCTCCACTCTAAAATCTTTATGCCAAAGGCCGTCAGTTCTTCGGGCTATAAGCCTCGCATACTGCCACTTCAGCTCGTTAATCCTCATGTCTATTTATGGTCCTCACCTTGCTTGTCTCTCCTCATTTCTGTTTTGATCTCGTAGAGAAACCCCTAGTATAACCTTTTCCATAGCACGCTGTGATGACATATGACATAGTGAGTGGACATATGTCATCACTGGTAACACACACTGATCAAAGACTTTTGTCTTCAGACACTGAGTTATTTTGGACGAGAAGACGTGACGTAGTCTCCAGAACGCTGCCCAGCTGAGTTGCATTCGCTGATTAAACTCTTTCAAAGTTGGACCTACCTAACTGTACAGTTATATAAAATGATTATTTTATTATTTCTAGCCTGTACCATACAAACTTACAAATAATAAATTTTTCACATCAGCTGCTCGACAATGTCGAGCATATGTCATGTAACCTCACCGAAAGCAGGTGATTAAATCCCTATGAATGAGCTGGGAGTAAAGTTGTACTGAATTTCATTATGCCTTCGCAGACATAATGTGATTTAAATTTAGAACCTCATCTGTATTAAAATTGGAACCAAAGATACCCACACAATAAGAACTTATTAGTAAATTGAACTAACCTCTGCACATAATGCAGCAACCTAGATTTGGTTTTTATATTCTCGTAGAAAGTGTTTAAAGTCGAGTATTCTCCTCGAGGATAAAGCTGTCTGCATCTTGAGCGCACTTATATCCCTCTCTGCCCTCAGGATTTTAACTCTAAAATCCTTCGTTACGTTCGGGATTCAATATAGCGCCCATGACGATGATGAATATGCGCAAGACACTGCTTACTCCTCTCGTTTAATAATCTACTATTACCTTCCTTTAAGAGCGTCTTGCGCAACGATGCCTAATCGTATTTAGTGCAGTGGTTATAATGGTTTATGCAGTTATCAAATCATATCAATACGTCAAATTGAAACATGTTTAGTCGCTAAATAAGTTTAGGGATCATTGTGCAAGCCGGCCTTAGAATTCAAAGATCTCGCTCTAAATGATTCTGAAGAAAAATGTCGTAAATGCATCATCGAATGTTTTTTAATAATAAGTTCCAAACAGTGCGTCGTAGGGGATTTTTTCTGATGTTAATTAGAGCTTAGATATTATAGTTGATGGCAATACTCGACTTATTTGTTAGAAAACTATAGACCGTGTATATCTAGACGTGGGATAATGCAGGGGTCTCCAACCATTATGTAAAAAAATATGTCTTAAACAATACTTAGTTAATGCAGATTTTAATTACTTTAAATAATTTATTTGTGTTCATGATAACTCTAGTAGTAAGTTTCGTGAGTAAAAAATATGATATCAAAGAAAAATATACTTTTTCTATGAGTACTTAACGTTTTATAATTCGTTAATACTTTTAAAAATATCGATGTCATAAAATAATTATATTGATTTAAATAAATCTATGAAGAAAAAACAGTAATTGCGGATTTAAAAGTGGTTTTGGTTGCAGTAATATCAATTTATATTATAACCGCGGCTTCATACGCGTGGTTTGTCAATAAAATATTACCCTCTTTCTCTGCAGTCGCGTAAAGTGTGTCCTATGTCTCAAGTCCATTCATAACTTATATAGGTACCAAATTTCATCGAAACCGGTTGAGCCGTTAAGGTGTGAAAAGGTAAAAAACAGACAGAGAGACAGAGTTACTTTCAAATCGGTATGTATTAACACATAGGCTACTTTTCGTTGACAAACAACGCGTGCGAAGCCGCTGGCGGAAGCTACTTATACATATTAACTTTCTTCTTGAATCACTCTATTGCTGAAAACTGCATTAAAATCCGTTGAGTAAACTATTACAAAAGCGGCCCATTCACTAACGTTCCTTTCTTCTGACTTGTCATTCAAACTGTACAGAAATGAGAGGGATAAACTCAGAACAGTTGTTTTCTCGCTTTTGCAAATTTAAATACCAGATTTTATGCAACCAGAAATGACATAATCACAAGTTTAGTAATTCACTGCTCCCTGCATTAGTTATTGAGTTACAGTAAGAAAAAAAAATACGAGCCTTACAGTAGTCGCATATGATGTGTAACATCATTTTTATCTTACACTATATAAACAAAAAATTACAAAAAAAATAGAAAACACAAAGCAAATCTTAATCTTATCTACCGAATTCATCACTCTGAAAGTTGTGATTGAAAACTCGATAACGGCTCCGTAAATGTGATTAACCGAAAGTAAATTTGAAAATAGAATGAGGCTCATTGTATTCATAAAATATGCTATGATGAAACACAACCTCCATGTCAAATCCTTATTTCTATTAAATGAAAGCGGCCTTAATATAGTCTCTTAATGAAAAACATCTGACCACCGCGCACACTCATTGGTCAAAGCTTCCCTGGTTTCCTGTTACACATTTCCGTCCCTGTTTCCATAATCATTACCACATACCGAGCGTAAAGATGTTACACATCAAAAGTAAAAATAAAGGTAAGAGTAGATTAATTAACATATTCATGCGCAAATACCAATAAATAAATAAATATTGCTGGACATTTCTCACAGAGCCCCAAACTAATACAGAGCTTGTACTATGGGAACCAGATAGCTGATAGAATACTTATATACTTTTTTTTTGTAAATACATACTTATAATACAACCAGACCCGAAACAAATATCTGTAGATCATGCAAACATTTGTTCCGCGGCGAGAATCGAACCCACTACCTCCTGCGTCTCAGCCGGCTATTCGCCCACTGCGGCACGGAGGTTGACCAATATATGTATAGTTATAAAAAGAATAATATTAATGTCGGGTTCCTATATCCGTCGGTAACCGACTACGACCCGTATCTCCTTGAAAAAGTGTCAAACTTCTGACACGTTTTTAAGGAGAAACAAGTCGTAGCTGGTTACCGACGGCTATAGGAACCCGCCATAAAAAAACACATAATCACTAAAAACTGACAAGTTTAGTGGCAACTGACACTTACGTTCATTCCATAGCGATTGTAGATTCCTGTTGTAATGAACGCTAATATTTACAGAAATTCACAATACTACCCAAGTACTTTAAAATCAAACAATATTAACTAAGAAACAATCAATCATACTAAAGAATGTGACTCCTACTTCCTATTACAACAGCGAAACACAAGAAGTTGACAATTGACACGCAATGAAAGCATTAAACTCACAGTTTTACTAAATTCAAATATTTAAAAGAAAAAACGTAAACAATAACATAATAATAAATCAAGAAAAACGTTAAAGATCTCCGCATCCTTAAAAAGAAGTACTGTCAAAATAAAAAAGAGACAAAAAACTCAGTGAGGCGCCCCTGACTTGAAAAAGCGGTAAGTCAGAATGAAAATTACATGCGGCCGATGTGAAAAAGAGTTTTAAAAAATGCACTTAATGTATTCTTAGTGATAAGCGGATCACGCGATCGTTGCGAAACGTTGATATTAATGTGGATGTACCGTTGTTTTAAACCGTGTAGGTTTGAAGTTTATCTGTTTTGGCAGATTACGCCAGAAGTTGAAAGAAATAACTATTAAGACATTCCTTTGTCAATATATCTATGAAAACCTGATTCATAAAAAATTTTATTTGTTTAAGAAAAATAGCGATAATCATAATTTTAATACTAGAAATAAAAATAAACTCGTTGCTGCTACTTGTAGACTCGATAAAGTTAGTAAATCGTTTAAAGGGCAAGGTGTACGCTTTTATAACAAACTCCCAAGTGACGTACAAAAATAGACAATTAACAAATTTAAAAACGTAATTAAACAAAATCTTTATGAAAAAGCCTACATATCAGATTATTTAGATGATAAAGAAGCTTGGGGTTAAAATTTCTCCAATTCGATCAAAAATGTTACAATCAATAGACCACGAGCAAATGACTGACGATCCTAGAGCACCACCTGTTCGGATCCTAGACAATGAGGAATTACCTCGCATATTGTCTTGTGAAGTGGAACATGCACTTTACCAGATGAAGAATGAGAGATCCCCTGGCCAGGATGGCATTACCATCGAACTGTTGCGTGCAGGAGGACCACCAGTGTTAGACGTATTAGGCAAACTCTACAATGACGTTATGTACCAAGCTGAGTCTTGGAAGAATGCCCTGGTAACAATTATTCACAAAAAAGGAGACATTTCAAAATTAAGCAACTACAGGCCTATAAGTCTTCTTTCGCAAATATACAAACTTTTTGCCAAAATTATATGTAATAGACTCACCCGATCGTTCGATGAATACCAACCAACTGAACAGGCTGGCTTCCGAAGTGGGTTCTCTACCATTGATCATATACACTCAGTCAAGCAGCTGATGGAGAAGAGTCACGAGTACAACCGACCCCTTTGCATGGCCTTTATCGATTACGAAAAGGCCTTTGACAGTGTTGAGCATTGGGCCGTGTTGAACTCTCTCCATCGCTGCAACATTGACGCCCGGTATGTGGATCTGCTTCGGGAGATATACAGCTCAGCTACCATGCAAGTGAGGCTACACAACTTAACAAACCCCATATCGATCAAAAGGGGGGTGCGACAGGGAGACACAATTTCACCCAAGCTTTTTACGGCTGTCTTAGAAGACGTCGTAAAAACGCTTTCTTGGGACCAATGTGGTATAAATATTAATGGTGTCTTCCTGTCGCATTTGCGGTTTGCTGATGATCTTGTTCTGTTTGCCGAGACGATGGACGACCTGCAGGCCATGTTGAATGAGCTTTATAATGCATCTTTCAGAGTGGGCCTCAAGATGAATATGGGCAAGACGAAAGTTATGTCGAGTATTTCTGGAGTTTCGGTCCCAAACGTTGTTGTTGGAAGCGAGAAACTAGAAATGGTCGACTCGTACGTTTATCTTGGCCATGTTTTATCTTTTGGCAAAGAGTATCAAATAAAGGAAGTCACCAGGCGTGTTCAACTTGGATGGGCAGCTTTCGGCAAACTAGATGATATATTAAAATCCACGCATATTCCACAATGTCTTAAAACACGTCTCTATAACCAATGTGTCCTGCCAACTATGACTTATGGTGCCGAGACATGGAGGCTCACAAAGGAGGCTGTGCACAAAATAAGTGTAGCACAGAGAGCCATGGAGCGCGCCATGCTCGGCATCACACTCTTAGATCGAGTTCCCAATACCGAAATTCGCAAGCAGACTAAAGTACAAGACGTCAGCAAGCGAATATTGGGGCTCAAGTGGAGTTGGGCAGGACACTTGGCCAGACGTAGTGACGACAGGTGGACTAAGGCACTAACAGAGTGGAAGCCGAGAACTGGCCATCGAAATAGGGGACGTCCACCAGCGAGATGGGTCGACGACATCCATAAGACCGTGGGTTGTACGTGGTTCAGACTGGCACAGGATCGGGAAGAGTGGCAGAAACAAGGAGAGGCCTATGCCCAGCAGTGGGTCGACACGGGCTGAGAATGATGATGATGATGATGATATTTTCTTTATTGTATGTATTCTAAAATAATCATTAATAAGAACATCCAGTCTTGTTCCTTGCCTTTCTTTCCTGGCTTGGTCACGAAGTAAAATGCAGTAAAATTAACTTCATCAAAGTTTTGTTGATTGATTGAATCAAAGTGATCCTTGTGCTTTTAACCCTTCTTTGCATGATGATGGAAATTTCAATCATAATATTTAGTCAAAAAAAAAAGGTACTCAAAACCCTTGTACTGTAAATTTGTTGTTGCTGGCAACTTTTTAAGCGACTATTGCGTACAACAAAACGCAGATGTCAAAAATTAGCAAACGTCACTGTGAATTACCAGGCCTAGAACTTGTCATTCCGCTGTTTGTTGTGACTGGAAGAAAGGAGCGAGATTATAAATTGTTTTATGGAAATAAACGGAGATATAAAATACAATAAAAGTGAAAATGAGTGGAACAAAGGTTTGTTTTCATGTTTTTGTTATTTTATGTACAATTTATATCAAAATACTGTGAATAAATTTCTCAAAATTATGTGATGGAAATTTACATCACTATGCAGTAACTTCACTTGTAATGTATGGCAAACATTTTTTTGTAAATGTTTATTTTATGTTGTTTTTTAGGGAAACTTGAATGAAAGAGATATTGAAGATTATCTTAGTACGTTAGAAGGCGGTTGGCTCTCAGAAGATGGCCTTGATGACCAAGATTCCGATGATGAAAACCGCGATGCTGGTGAAGTTATAAGAGTCTTGCAGGAGGAGAACGATGATGATGATGATGATGTGGATGAAACTGCTGACATTGATCCTCCTCTTGTAGAACCAGAAGATCAAGAACCCTCTCACCCATCAACTTCATCCAATTTGCAGTCTTCATCCAGTTTACCATTTGACAAAAGAAGCTTGATTTGGAAAAAAAGAAATCTGGTGTATGACACAGATAAAATTACTTTCTTGGGGAGTTCTACTGCTTCAGGTGGTCTATCACACCTAGAAACTCCATATCAATGTTTTAACCATTTTATCACTAAAGATTTCATCAAAACATTAGTAGAGGAGACGAATTTATATATAATACAGAGTAATCCCAGTTCATCTATAACATTTACAGAATATGATTTGTATAAGTTCTTTGGTATATTATTATACATGTCAGTAATAAAATTTCCTAGCACAAGATCATACTGGTCGCCAAAGTTTGGATATGAGCCCATTTCTTCAACAATGCCACTGAACAAGTTTGAGAAAATAAAGTTATCATTACATTTTAATAACAATGATCTTCACAAACCTATAGGTCATCCAGAACATGACAGGCTTTATAAAATCCGCCCTGTTATCCAGCATCTCAATGAGAGGTTTGCCACAGTGCCAATGAATCAAAGACTTTCTGTGGATGAACAGATGTGTTCTACCAAAATAGGGCATTTTTTAAAACAGTATCTGCCTAAGAAGCCCCATAAATGGGGCTTCAAATTATATGTTCTCTGTGATTTGATGGGATATGCCCACAAGTTTGAGGTATATTCTGGACAAGAGAATACAGAGAAACTCCCAGATGAACCAGATCTTGGTGCAACAGGAAATGTTGTAGTTCGTTTGCTTCGAGGAGTGCCAAGAAAGCAAAACCACATCATATACTTTGATAATTTTTATACCTCTTTGCCATTGGTAGTTTTTTTAGCTAAATCAGGAATTCACACAGTGGGAACTGTGCAACAAAACGGGATACCAAATAATAAACTTCCAGAGAAGAAAAATTTCATGAAAAAATCTGTGCCCAGAGGTAGTTTTGAGGAAAGAGTGTCTGTGCATGATGGTATAGATTTGAGTTGTGTGGCTTGGAAAGATAATAAGATAGTAACCCTGTTATCTTCTTATTCTGGAGCATTGCCTGTAACTACAGTCAATAGATTTGACAGGATAACAAAAGGAAAAATTGATATTACTTGCCCGTTTATTGTCCAAGAGTACAATAAACATATGGGAGGAGTAGATCTCATGGATAGCTTTTTGGGCCGAAATCATATAAAAATGAGGTCTAAAAAGTGGTATTTGCGTATTTTTTTTCATCTATTTGATCTAGCTATAATAAACTCTTGGATTGTTTATAAAAAAAATGCTCAAGAAAGAGGTGAACCTAAAAAGAGTCTGCTTACAATGGGCCAATTCAGAAATGAATTGGCCTTTGTGCTATGCAACAGAGGAACCACCAAAGAAGCTAAAAGAGGGCGTCCTAGTACCAGTGTACTAGAAGAAGAATTACAATCAAAAAAAAGAAAAGGTTCTCCAGCTCCACCACCTCCAAAAGACATGAGAAAAGATGGTGCTGAACATTGGCCAAAAGTAGGTGGGTCACTCCGGTGCAAATTTCCCAAATGTAAAGGCTATTCCACAATTTCGTGTAATAAATGTGGCGTCAATTTGTGCTTAAATAAAAATAATAATTGTTTTTTAAATTATCATAAAGAATAAGAATATATATAAAGAATAAAGAAGATTGAGTAAACTATATTTATTTATTTATTTAGTACTGAGCTAAATATGTGACAATGCATGATGATGTAAATTTCCATCATATTGTTTTTTACATAATTCATATTTTTATTTACACTAGGATTTTTTAAATATTTTTTCTTTAATCTAGAGCATTAATTACATCACCCAGATTTATTTAAAAAAAATAGAAAAAATCATGCAAAGAAGGGTCGAATAAAAAGATTTTGATTTTTTTAAGTAGAAAAAGTAGTTTTTAATATTATGTTTTCTCAGTAAGTGATTAATTATGTACATTTAATGAGAAATAAATAATCTTAAACAGTAAACCCGCCTTTTCTTGTCATTGAACTTTTCAAAATAGTGGTTCGCATTACCAGGTATTTTTAAAATAAATACCATACCTCTGGGTTAGGGTTACCTGAAATTAGTGATAGCAATCGATCGTGAAAAAAGGACAGTTACTAAACCGTAATAGTTACAAGAAAATAATCGTAAGAGACTAACACTACATTTAGTATTTACGTTGTTTTTTTAAACTGACTGCGAGCTGGTTGATTGTCCATATTCTGAGTTATTTTTGCCATTCGATACTTACCTAGTCAGGTCATAAATTCTGTCACATGTTTAATATACAGTAATTAAAACAAGTTTATTCGTTATGTAACCATTTATATACCAAAATGAACTTAACAAAACATAGATTCTTATGACACTAAAGTTTATTCAAAATGACCTCCGTGATTTTGAATACAGGCCTTCAATCTGCGCGGCCAGTCGTCTATCGCAGCACGAACGAGGTCCATGTCAATATCGGCGGCTACCTTAATCAAGGATATCTTGAGTGACTCCAAATTGGGATGAGGCTTTGAGCACGCCCTTTCCTCCAAGTGTTGCCATATCTTGTAATCTAACGGATTCAAATCTGGACTGGAGGAGGGCCAATCTTCGTGCCGGGTGAAGTCGATTTCACGCGCCGCCAGCCAGTCTTGTGTGCTCTTCGCTCTATGAGCTGGCGCCGAATCTTGTTGGAATACCCAGTGCCTGTTATTGAACATGGTATGAGAAACAGGTTCCACAAGGTTCGTCAGGACTGTATTTTGATACACAACTGCATTCGTTTTTACACCTTTCTCACAAAAATGTACCTCTGTTAAGCCCCAATAAGAAACTCCCAACCATACCATGAGCGAGGATGAAAAATGACCTCGTTGGACACGCGGAATACGGTTGCTCGCTTCTTCACTACTGTGTGCGTACACCTTATCATTTTGTTTGTTGTAGCTCTCTTCTACGGTAAACATTTTTTCATCCGAAAAAAGAATTTCCCGATATTTTTTCCTCGCGTACCGCTTCAACAAAGCGCGGCATCTCTTCAGTCTCAGGTCCATTAGACGAGCATTCAAACGATGTCCTGTTTTTCTTCGATATGCCCGAAGCCCTAAGTCTTCATTTAACACCCTTTTCACAGTGGTTCTGCTTAACCCCATCTGAAGGGCCAACAGTTTCTGCTTACGTTTGGGATTTCTTTGAATTCGCGCCTTCACAGCTTTTATCACTGCTGGAGTCCTAACAGACCGAGGGCGACCACTTCTTGACCTGTCATCTACACTAGAGTCTTCATTGTATCGTTTGATGGTGCGATAAATGAATCTTTTGGTTATATTCAAATTTTTCAGTATGTCAAAAATTTTAATTGGCGCGTAACCGCAACGATGCAACGCAATAACTGCAACACGGTCTTCTTTAAGCGTCCACTCCATATTTAAAAATGAGTAAAATTCTAAAAAGTATACATTTTTATTTTCATGAACAATTCGAAATTCGAATTCTATAAACTTTTTTGTGGCCAGCATTCTAAAAGAAAAGTTTTTACTGTGTGACAATACTTATAACCTGACTAGGTATACGGGTGAAAAATTTTTTAGAAACAGAAGTCTTCAACGGTTATTAAATAATTAAAATAAATGCGTGCTTCATCTTCGATCACACCTTCACTTACCATCAGGTTAGGCGCTAGGTTATTCAATAAAAAAAAATCAACAAAGTTTTCCAAGTAAAATTCACACAAGATAATCTTTTTTGTATTTTTGTTGTTGGCCTGATTCTAATTCTAGGGTGGAGGAAATAAGATCTGCACTGACGTGAATAGGGTTATATTGTGCCTCTAACCTGAACCCAGCCACCCTAACTCATTAAAGTAGCTGAGTAGGACGTTGGGTTGGTAGAAGCATGTCCATACTATTCTCCAGTTTAACAATGCTGATATATGTACGCTTCGCAATACGTATATCTACAAGTTTTTTTTAATCAATCCGTAGTGATTAAGTTTAAATTAGGTTTATCTTATAAAATAGATAGTTATTAATTTAGAAGATATATTATTGGGTATAAAAAGCATCAATTTAAAATCGCATAACTTAAATTTATGTATGCCAATGGCGGTTTTATTGTTAAGCAGTGATTAGATTAGTGCTAACTTTAACGGTAAAGATCACTATTTATTGCCTATTATATACATAAACATATATATACATACTTGGTGTTATCCATGACTCAAAATTGTTATTCGATTCGCATGTGTCATCAATCGTAAAAAAAGCATCAAAAGCTTTAGGATTCGTAATGAGGTCCTCTAAGGACTTTAAAAACATAAAAACTATTAAAATTCTTTATTGTACGTATGTTCGGCGTCATCTAGAATATGCTTCTCAAGTGTGGAGCCCTGCTTATGAAATTTACATCAAGGCAATACAAAGGAAATTTTTACGCTTTCTAAACTATAAAAAAAGGACCTACCACTCGGACTGGACCTACCACTCGGACTATGTACTCAATTGTGCCAAGCAACACCTTGGCCCGTAGCCAAATGTTATTCGCCACGAATCTATTCGATTTCTACATACATTTGTTGTCGCTGAATGACGTAATATTTCTATAGCATGTGTCAAATCCCATACATTTTCGGACGTATCGACTAGCGTCATCGCTAATCGACTGTAACTTGGCTAAGCCCCTTGTTCCCCTTTATCTGCGACGAGAGTTTGTCGACATCTTATACCTATTGAAAATAATTAATTCTGCTGTCGATTGCCCGCCACTCCTTAGTAAGATACAATTTTATGCGCCTACCAGAACGTTTAGGAGAAGCAACCTATTTTATCTACCCGTAGTTTCTACGAATTATCGCCAAAATGCGTTTGTGTATCGTGTAAGTAAAATATTCAATCTATTGAGCAATGAGCATGACCTTGACCTGTTCAACTGCAGTATTTCATCTCTTAAAAACAGAATTAATAATATCTTCTTTGATCGATTTAAGACATGTGTGACTGAGTGAGGATGAGTTTTTGATAACTAGTTTTGTATCTACTTGTAAATTGAGTGAATGGCACCTGATTTGGTATCGTGAACGTGAGTGACCCGTACAGTGTTCGGTTAGATTTTGTCTTTTGTATTTTGTTGTTGCTTGTTAGTATAATCTGATTTTATCAGTGGAGACCTTTAAATGGCCTGTTTATTACTATTTTCCGTAACTATTGTGTTTAATATGTGCTGATGGTTTTCCTAAAATAAATAAATAAAAAAAATAAAGAAGAAAGATGAGTTTAATACCTAAGGATAGAAAAAAGATAATTGATAGATCGTTTTGATCATTGATCAATAAATAATTTATTAACACTACAGCGCACGCGCCCCTATTTTTCACATAGGTGCTCGCTTGGTCTACCATAGTGAAAACAATATATCAGATATTTTAAAAATGGGTGATTTTAACATGTTAAAACTGAATAATATTTGTCATCTATACACAATTATTATAAAAAATCACAGCTTTAATAGAATACACATAACTTAGGAACAATTCGACTGCCTCCGTGGCGCAGTGGGCGTATAGCCGGCTGAGTCGCAGGAGGTAGCGGGTTCGACGAACAAATGTTTGCATGATCTACAGACATTTGTTCCGTGTCTGGGTGTTTTTCTATATATTATAAGTATCTATTTACAAAAAAAAAGTATATAATTATTCTATCAGTTATCTGGTTCCCATAGTACAAGCTCTGCTTAGTTTGGGGCTAGCGTTGTGTGAAATGTTCAGCAATATTTATTTATTTATTTATAATTTACGAGATTAAGAAAATAGTCACCATTTTTGGCATGTTTGAGATCAGCTCAAAAAATAAAAACTTTTTATAAGCGATGACTCTCTTATTAGTCACCATCCTCGCATTGGATACAGACACCACAAATTCCACAATTTCGTGATTAAGACAAATCCACTTAGCGCACCGCTCATACTACTTTACTTACATTCAGTTTTGTTACGCCAATACTTGCATGTACTACAATGGTAGAAACCGAACTTTGACACCTAATTACAAGAACATGCGCTTACGCTGCCAGTGGGCGCCGTACCAATCCGTTCCGCGATTTTATCGACGAGGCTTATCTAGGAGCGCAGGGGGGCAGGTGTAAGAATGAATGGCGATAAAATAAGTACATTTTAGTTGCATTACACTATCTTAAACCCAACAACTAACTTTTTAACAGATATATAACCAACTTAAACAAACTACTGAACTGATATCGATGAAATTTCTATGAGACCAATAGGATCCTTTTAATAAAAAAATAATTTTCCAAATCGGTTTGATAAATGACGGAGATCTGAGGTAATATAAAATTTGAGGGTTACACTCGATTTTTTTGGGATCCCATCATCAGATCCGGACTTGGTGCCAATGGAGCCACCTAGGAAGTATATACCCTTTAAAAAAAAAAGAATTTCCCGAATCGGCCCAGGCGTCTTGGAGTAATCGGAGAGTAACATACAAAAAAAACATACAGTCGAATTGAGAACCTCCTCCTTCTTTGAAGTCGGTTAAAAACGACATCAAACGTTGCAATACAGACATCGGGACAAGCTATATCTAATCTAATAGCTATAGCTATAAATATAGCTTAGTCTATAGACAAAGCAAAAAAAATACTTAGACTTTATTACATACCGGAATAGCTATTATGATTTCTATGATTAAAGCAATATGGAATTAATCATCACAGAATGATAGATTACTTATTTCAAATAGTATTTTGCAATTATTTTATCAACATTATATCATAACCACATATAGGAACCTACTATAAAATTACACTAATAATGAAAATGTCAAAAAATATTGTTTTCTTGTGTTTTTTTCATACACTAACACTAGCTTCCACCAGCGGTTTCGCACGCGTTGTTTATCAATATAAAGTGGCCTGCGTTTGAATCCAGGTTATATCAACATACCAAATTTCATCGAAATCGGTTCAGCCGTTACGACGTAATTGATTAACAAACAAACAAATAAATAAACTAACATCCAAACTTTCGCATTTATAATAATGGTGTGATTAAACTTTGCTAACCAATTTATTTTATTGATGTGTCATTGCTAGTAATTATAAAACACTAGTTGAATGCCGTCGACTTCGTCTGCCATATTGTTATCTCAACAACAGCGCTACCTACTAGATCCAATTATAGCTACGAACCATTCAGGTGACCACATCTTCGTCCTGCCCTTTTCCCACATTACGCGGGGTCGGCACAACATGTACTCCTCCTCCACATCTCTCTATCAGCCGTCATCTCCGTTGTCACATCCTTCCAAACAATATCATTCTTCACACAGTCCATCCATCTCTTCATCGGCCTTCCTCTACTGCTATATCCATCCACAGTGACCACAATAATAAAATTTCAGGATGATCGGATCAACGCTTCGAAAGTTATCCTCGGACAAATAAACATATATACATACAACACCGATTTGTCCAAGTTGATTTAGAGATCTCGCTTCGCTCGATCAATAAATTGATTTGTCCATAAATTATTCGTATAGTTAAATGTTGTAGAAGATGTTAGTATTAATGTTGCCCTGAGAAGTTCTAACTGCTTTTTAATTCTACAAACCTTAGACAGAAACAATGCCGTAAGTGACGGAAAGCGTCAATGCTATCTAATTCGTTGTGTGTGCTGTGTAACTAATAGTTTTTACACAAGAACTTATTGTATTTTTATCTATTTATTCGATAAAAAGTTACATAGTAACGTTACATATTTACATAGAACAGCGTTTCTTAACCTTTCTAATGTGACGGACCACTAGCAACATTCAGAAAATCTGACGGACCCCTTCCAATCTTTATATTCGATTTATATAGTGAAATAAAACAAGGCATTTAAAAAACAGGAACTTCTTATATATATCGTTACAAATAGAGTAAAGATGTACCGAGTAACGGTCAGTGAAATGATGGCTGCTGCTTTAGTTTGATTAGGGCGTTTAATTGAAGAATTGTCTTAGACAACGCAAGGTGCATATTATTTTTCACATCTAATCGGTGACGATTGTCACAATATTATTAACTATCAGTGATTATGTGATAGTTTATCTCACAATATTATACCATGTTATGCATGTTACCCCCCAGCACTCATTCCACGGACCTCTTAGGGGTCGGTGGACCCCAGGTTAAGAAACCCTGCCCTAGAACTTTGTCTCGGTGCTTATAGACACTCGAGCCGCTACACATTATTTATATACTCGTAGACCTTTACCTAAACATAATTTTGCGTTTTCTTAATACAAACCTACCCTAAAAACAGAACGATTCCATTCTCGATTCTGATCCAACTATTTTCAGGTTGTACGTACCTGTAGAACCTATGGAACATAATTTATAGGGACAACATTTAATTTTTAATTTTAAGAGATCGCTTATAACGATAAGACCGCCCATTGTACTTAATATATTTGTATACATTATATTCAGTATTTTATTTTGGTGCACAATTAAGAGTTATCTTATCTTGTCCTCATTTTATTAGAATGTATGCCTTTAAACAACATTACGTGTTGGTTCCAAGTGTGGAATGGGATTTATGCAACAATGCCTACTGTGGTCTAGGCTCTAGGCTAGAAAACAATGGTCTAACGCATAATTAGAAAACTCTTATGAGAACTACTTTCTAAGAAAACTTCATTGCAATGCTTAATCAATTTATTGATTCTCAGGCTTTGCTATATATAACAACTTATTTTGTTAGCTTAGGTTGAGTCAGCCCTTGGACTATCTGAGCAGTTGTCTCTGCCTATAACTAACTGTTTAAACTCTGCCTCAGCTTTAAACGTGTCGACCGAGTGCGTAACACCATGCTGCGCTCGCTTACCGGCATTGCAGATGTAGGGAAGGGGTCGACTGGACTTAAGTCTGACTGGGCGGGCCACGTTCACCAAATGCAGAAAATGGGCCCATATTGTACACATGGATGCCTTAAGATGGAAGGTGACGTCGGGGTCGGCCGAGAAAGCGTTGGCAGGACTATTTCAACACCTTCCAAAGAGGATGGATTTTTTTTGCTGCCGCGGGGCGACCGTCAGGTTAAGCCGGTAAGAGACCGGCTAAAACCACCACTTGTGTTTCACCATTACGCCTGCTCTGTCAAGACAACGGGAGCACTTGCAGATTTATCCGCGGTCTTGACGGCGTTGCCCACTTTTCAGGGCCCCTTCTTATGGGTTTGGTGTTATCCCTCACATCAGAGAGGCGCACGGAAACACCGCGCGCGCCTTCTCGAGGTCGAGTTTAGCGGCGATGAACACTCCCGTGTCCACCGCCTAGACCTCTGTTATGGGGGTCAAAGGAGGGCGTGATAACGATCTCTTCGACGCCCTGCTCTCCGGCTGCGGATTGGAAGGTTTGTAGTTATTTCCCGCTTCCTCTCCGCAGCTTCCTTTTGTGATATCGTGTTTTCGCAAAAGGATACGACAACGTTCCATGAATCTTCCGAACCAAGCATTGCTTCTACGAGTGCTGGAAACGAAAGATTTGTTCCTACTTCTGTTACAAGCTCTTGGCGTTGGGATGTCCAAGCTGGGCAGTCTTGCAACGTGTGCTCCGCTGTATCTTCAGCGGAATTACAATGATGACATCTTGGGCTGGTTTCCCTTCCAGCTATACGACACAGATATTTGCCGAAGCATCCATGCCCCGACAACACCTGTGTCAGCCGGAATGTCAACGCTCCGTGCTCTCTGTCCATCCAATCTTCTAAGACCGGGCGGATGGCCTCAACAGTACTAAAGCCAGCTCTTGGTGTTACAAGTCTCTCCTTCCACCTGGAAAGCAGAAACTGCTGAGCTTGGCGTTTCCACACCTCAACCTCTCTCAATGGTGGGTGTTCTCCTCTGCTTTTAAGCTCTACGCGCCACACGTACATTGCTGCATACACTTCCGCTTCTAACCTAACTAACCTAACCTAGCCTTTTTGCAAAGAAGAATGAAAATTTTATTATTTATTAAACTTATTGCCTTAAAGCTATACTACCTTTAAGAATAGTACAGTTCCTTGTGAAATGGCTCGCTCGGGGAAGTACTACCACCATACCTATTTCTGCTACCAGCAGCATTGTTGTGTCTCGGTTTAAAGGGTATGGTTGCCGATGAAATTACAGACACATGAGGCTTTACACCTGTATGTCTCAAGTTGATGGACGCAACATCATATAGGCCATAGGCTTGTTTCATCTACATGTAGGATAAGAAAAAGCTACTTTTGAAAGAAGTGCCTACAACCATTTCATAAAGGATACAAACTTCATAAATATTAGTGCAAAAAATGCATAAATAATTCATTTTAAATACAGCAATTGTGAATACGTCACACAGAATTAACTTTTATCGCTAGTTAAACTGTATTTAACTGCGTTTAACCAAACAGTAATTTTCTCGGTTAAATTTTACAACCGTTACGGACAAAGTATGAAAATTGCCATTTTATAGAATGTCTAAGACATCTGTTTTCTTATTTCCATTAATTAATTGAACTCCATTCTCGCTATGTTTACCTTAGTTAATTTTTGGTTAATTTTTTGGTAATTTTTGGTAAATTTTTGGTAAATCAACTAAAATAGCTTCAATTTCCGCGGAGGAACAGGCGTTAAAATTTCGAATTTCAAAGTGATCCTTGTGATTTTATTAAGGGATTTATTTTAATTAAACTTTAAAATATAATATTTAATTAGAATTTGAGAGAAAGATAAAAAACATTCCACTGCTCTTGTACGCCAGTATTTCGACACAATATTAATTTTACAAAATGTCTGAATCTTCAGACTTAAACAGCAACATAACCATAAAATAATAACAGCACAGTTTTTGAATAATTTCATACTATAGCACGAATGCACATAATTGAAATTGCAACGTTCGTACGAAGATCGGAGATAGTCATAATGGAAGCTTAATAATGTGATTATTTTTTTCTTTGTATTGTGTATAGAAAGTTTATTGGTCGAGCGAAGCGAGATCTCTAAATCAACTTGAGCAAATCGACGTTGTATGTATGTTTGTTTGTCCGAGGATAACTTTCGAAGCGTTGATCCGATCATAGTGAAATTTGATACATACTCGTAGGTGGCACAATTTTGGTGCGACTAAATGAGCTAAAAACGTCGGGGGGTTGTCTCAACAACCTCAGTATCTCAATACTGAGGTTCAAGAGACGTAAAAAAAATGAAAATCAGCCTATTAGGTGAAGTGGAACGTCAAATGAAAGGTCTTTACTAGAACATTTAGACTCCGTTTTTAGTTTTATTAAAGTTTTTAAGTATAGGTTTTGAGTTATTAGCTATAATAAAAACTGAACTTTGACAAAGTTCACAGAGTACACCAGTGACCCCACACTGTTGCATTTTAGTGTGCGTGTAGCTTAAGTGACACAAATATAGGCAATAATCTGAAATTCAGAATAACTGCAATTTGTACCCCAAAAAAAGTGTTACCACATAACATGAACTCGCGTTACCTGTAATTTGAATGAAACTGTAGGTTAAGTTATTTGGTTTTATTTCGTGGCACTATTTTGAGAGTCAAAGATTACAAATTAAATTTTTTTGTTTTATATATGACGAGGGCTGCCAATGTGGTACGTCCCCGGTAGAATTGTCAATTGGCCATCATCAGATGCATCTATGTATGAGAAAATGATATTTCTTCATAATTTCCTTTATCGTAAATTTTTCTGATTATTTAATAGTTATTCTGCTATTCGGGGCGGAGACAAAGCCAACAAATTAAAGATAATCAAAATCGGTCCCGCCGTTCTTGAGTTATAAATGGTGCAACGAACCCGACTTTGTTTTATATATATCCCACTTATATTATAAAAGTGAAAGTTTGTATGTATGTATGGATGTGTGTCACTCTTTCACGTCGGAACGGCTTAACCGATTTCGATGTTAAGTAACTACTATTATTGACGTAACCAAGTGTTCTATTGTGTCCATACGGTTTGAATAAATGAGTATGATGAAATTTGGTATGTACGTAGATCATAACCTGGATTAACACATAGGCTACTTTTCATTGGCAAACCACGTGCGTCAAGCCGCGCGCGGAAGCTTGTAGATTATAAATACGGATTAGATCACGTATCATTTTAGTATCTTTTAAACATTCGCGATTACTGACATAATAGTGCGTAGATATGGTTAGTGTGTCGCAATATGAACATGGAGATTCTGAAGACCAAGTGAGGGTAGTTCCTGCAACTGCCATCACTTCTCGACGGTAGCTCCAAGTACTTCAGTCAGCCAGCGACCACGGCTTTTGCAACATAGTCGAAACGTCGGGATGATAAATAAGAGAACGCGATAAATACCCGTTTAATATTAGTAATTACGTACCGTTTTATCAGTGTTTCGCTAGCTCTGACCTTTTCTTTATCTATTTATGTTATTCGTGGTGGCAATTCGTAACACCGATATAACAAAACGTGATCGATCTTATATTTATAAGAACGATTGAATTTTTTTTCTCGATATAATAAAGGTATTAAAAAAAATCTAAGAACTGAAACGGTTTGGGCAGAACCGCCCACGCTAGGCAGAAAGACGGCCAAATAAATGTTACTGGGAGCCGATAGACAGCTAAAATTATGGGGTAGGTAACTACATGGATTCGAATCCGATGCTTTTGTTCGTATAAACATTTTCCGTTCATTTCTTTCCTTGTGTAAAGATGCATTTTCACAGGCGAGGTGGAAATTGAAGCCTCGCCTACTTCCATAAAAATTACCATCATCGTGAGAATCATGTTTCAAATCAAATAAAATAACATTTATTTGCGACAACACCAATAGTACGAACAGAACAAACACACGCAGAAGACTTAAAAAACAGAAGAATTTTTCGTTGCAGAGAATATTATACTCTATTACTAGCTGAACAGCCAGCGGCTTCGCAAGTTTGCACGCGTCGTTTATCAATAAAAACATTACCCTCCTTTTGCGCAATTGAGTAAAAAGTAGCCTATGTCTCAATCCCGGTTATAATCTAAATACCAAATTGCGTCAAAATCGTTTCAGCTGTTTAGTCGTGAAAACGTAAAAAGACAGATAAAAGAGGGGCAGAGTTACTTTCATACCTAAATTCTAATCTAGCTAATACAGACCTTTTCCCCTAAAATACGCTTGGAGAGAATTGTAATTTTGCCGTATCAACTTCAATTCAAGCCAATCCAATTCTCGCCTCACCGGTGAAATAGCACCTTAAGAACTGTCCAGTTATTTCTTAATGAGTCCAATTACGCAGATCGGTGGCCATAAGATACGGTCGACGTCACACTGATGCTCGTAAATGGTGCAGGTATCATCATCAATATCATATATGCCACAGGACGTCGACTGCTGCAGATAGGACTCCCCCATGGTGTTCCAGAGCTACTAATCTTGTGCAGTCTTTCTATCAAGTGGGGGAGCCGTCCTATGCTGCGCTTTCCAGTGCGTGGTCTCCACTATAAAACCTTTCTACCCCAACGGCTATCAGTTCTACCTATAGACGTAGACAATAACAAGTTTTTATTCTGCGGCGGGAACCGAACACGCAACGTCCTGGGTCTCAACCGGATATCCGTCCACTACGCCATGTACATCATCACGACTAACATGGCGTAGTGGTGTGAATATTGGGTGTTAGTTTTAATATAGCACGAACATTCACCGAATCACGATATTGTGGTCGCAGGTTATATTAATGGTAACCCCTTAGCATCAGCTGAGCGTGGGGGGCTTTTGCCATCTTTTAAAAATTTAGTTATATTCTATAGTATTCAATGGCAAGTCACTTGCCATTTTTAAACGTATGGTCAGAGAACACTATTTGAGTATTTGTCGCTAAATATCTATGTATTTATTATTATTTAATAGGTTTCTTAAATAAGTAATTAGTATTTAGGATCATTCATTTAAGTTATTTTTTTTAATTATAAGTATGTTAGGTATACCATTACACCCCAGGTAATGTCCACACAGTCCATTCCATCCAAAGGTTGTATGGTAGATATCGCTATTCATCGATAAGACCGCCCATTGTATCAAATAGTTTTACGGTGTTCTTTTTAGTTGTATTGTTTTAAGGTGTGCAATAAATAATTATTTAATCTAATCTAATCTAACATTTTTCCTAATCTTTCATATCTTTTTTTAGACAAGAATACGTTTTTAAAATTGCATCCATAATGGGAGGCAATTTAAGAAAGTAATGATAACAAAATGTAGTTAGTATTTAGGATCATTCATTTAAGTTATTTTTTTTAATTATAAGTACATATGTTAGGTATACCATTACACCCCAGGCAATGTCCACACAGTCCATTCCATTCAAAGGTTGTATGGTAGATATCACTATTCATCGATAAGACCGCCCATTGTATCAAATAGTTTTACGGTGTTCTTTTTAGTTGTATTGTTTAAAGGTGTGCAATAAAGAATTATTTAATATAATCTAATCCAACATTTTTCCTAATCTTTCATATCTTTTTTTAGACATGAATACGTTTTTAAAATTGCATCCATAGGCGAGGCAATTTAAGAAAGTAATGATAACAAAATCGGGGGATATAGTTTGGTGTTGCAGCTACATATCTATCATCTTCATCCAAAATTTAACTACACCAATGGATAGTTAAAGGATCAAAGAATTCGTTAGGCTAAATGAGGACTGTAACACATCGCACGCGGTGCAGGGAGAAGTGCCGCCATTTTGACGTCATCTTGCTGCGTTTCGAGATTTAGTATGACCCGAAGGACTTCTTAGTGTTCAAACATGATTATAACATACATAAAATAGTATATTTCATATTTTGTATCGAAAATATTACTTGTTACGTACACGTATTCACGTACCTACAACACACAGCCGTGTACATGACACAGCCACACCCCATTTTTTTTCACCACAAATCGATCTTCGTTTGAGCACAATCTCACCTGATGGTAAGCGATGACGTGGTTTAAGATGAAGCACGAAGATCTAGAAGACACCTATTCACTCTTACCTTAAAGAGGCCCAGATTGTAGTCTTTACAAAAAACAGATGAAAGTAAAGTATCTTTTAAAAAACTTGTTGAGTATAAAATCTAATACAATGTTTCATATCGCGTATGTACAAATTTCAATCGGGAAGATGGCTATAGACTCGCAGCATGTGTGCGCGTCGTGATAGGTCGTCTCAGTGCGTAAACACGGTTAGTGTAGTGTGTCGTAATATGAACGAGGACATTTCTAATTCTGAAGACCAAATGAGGGTAGTTGCTGCAGCTGCCTTCACTTCTCGAAGTACTCCAGTACGCCCGTGACCACGACTGTTGCAACACAGTCGAAACGTCGGGATAACAAATAAAAAAGGTACATACGCGATAAATACCCGTTTTAATCCGTAATTATATAGGTACAGTGATCGCAAAAGTTTCAACAATACAATGTTTTGTGTCCGTCCTTTTCTATCAAGTTAGATATTTACTCACACCTGGATAGGCAAGGCAGGTCAGTGACCATTAGCTATTATCATAGAAAAATCATACTATTATTCACTAGCAGACTTATTTTATAATTGCATCGTGATCGCGGAGGATATGAACCGTGGAAGATGTAGGTGTTTTCTTGAGTGGGCTGGAGTTGACTTTTATTGTCAGTTATTAAACAATCATACTTAGGGCGAGTTGCGCAACGATGCCTAAACGTATTCAGTAGCTAAATATGATTTAAAGAGTTATTAAATCATACAAATACGTCTTTAAGGCCGGCTTGCACAAAGATCCCTAAACGTGTTTAGCATGTTTAAATGTTTTGTATTTGATTTGGCAACTCCTAAATCATATTTAGCCACAGTGGAACGGATACAGAAAAGGCCGGACGTATAAGGCGGGCCCTTTTATATATGTTATTTGTTCCAATAAACAAACACCCAAACTTTCAGAAGTATAAATATAAGTCTGATAGATTTTATATAAACACACGACTTGAAATAAAAACTTTTTCGAAATAATCCTCCTACAAGTATTTATTTCAATCTGAACACCTAGGTAAGTAAGTAATGCTGGACATTTCACACAGCGCTATCTGGCCCCAAGCTAAGCAAAAATTGTACTATGGGAACCAGATACTAATGGAATATTTAGATACTGTTTTTTGTAAATACATACTTAGATTAAATACAGAAACATCGAGACCCGAAAGAAATATCTGTAGATCGTGCAAACATTTGTTCCGCGGCGGGAATCGAACTCGCAACCTCTTGAGTTTCAGCCGGCTATTCGCCCGCTGTGCCACGGAGGATAAAATTAATACAATAAATACGTAAACAACTCGAGTTTAGAAATATTTATAAATATTTTGAATCGAACGTCATACCAAAATCATAAAAACATAGAAAGAACATAAAAACTTGATCCAAGCATAAAATTACATTTTGTTACTTATAAAAATAGAAAATGTAACCCTCTCCACACATTTCCTAGCATAAAGCTAGCGTCACACTTAGCGGAAACGTTGACATTTCACTAAAGCTATGCGTTATCCGTTTTGCGCGCAAAAAAACAGGTGTTTTTTAAAAGGTCAGGAGTGGGCGACCCGTTGCGTGAACGTAACGGCTTTGTGCACGTTACAATAATTATTAGATTTGAGATATTAAGTACTGTAGTGGTGTATTCGAGGAGCTTTTGGTAATATATTTATATATATTTAGTAACTATACCGGTACTTTTCACTCTCATTTTTTTTCCAAACGTAAATAGGCCGTAGCTAGAACTGTCCTGAGTTTAGTTCAGGCCTTCATCATATCAGCCACTGGTCATCCACGTCAGAACATAGACCTCCAAAAAGGTTTCCAGAACGATCGATCTTATGCGGCCTGCACCCAACGGCTCCCAGCAACCGCTACGCTTTCCAGTGCGTGGTTTCCACTCGAGAACCTTTCTGCCCAAATGGTCATCTTCGAGCTATGTGATTTGTCAGTGACTTTGGTTTGTCTACGAATCCGAAATCAGGAAATTCTAAAAAATTGAGTAGTGATGACATTATTGGCACAGGGACGTGATCTTTCACTAAAGGTATAAGAATACTCAAGGCTCTCTCATAGGAGATCGAATCAGGAAATTCATGGCAAAAATAAAAAATTAAAAAATGAATGATGATGTTTATTTTTTTGCTATATTTTTTTAGGGCTATAATAGCCCTCTCCCTAGCACGCTGAGTGACCTTGAGCCTTCTTATACCTATAGTAAAAGATCACGTTCCTGTGCCAATAATGTTATCACTGATAAAATACTTTCATCTTAAGACACAGGTATTTTCGACGAAAAGATGTCACGCAGTTTCCCGAGGTGTATTCCTCAGCCACTTTCTCAAAGTTGGAGCCACCTAACTGGACTGTTTGTCCTAGGTAGACTCATCAACCAGTTGGAGATAAGAGTTCCGATCTGATACCAAGGTGGGCGCCACATAGACATTCGACAGGATTTACGTCATGGTTAACTCCCAACAGGATTTTAAATGAAGTAGGTACTTCCACATCCTAAAATCCTATTATGTAGCGTCCTTCACTCTACAGTTAATAGTTTTAAAACACCTAAGTTTTTTTCAGTGCGTAAAAACACAAACATTATGCACATTTCTCAACCATGTTTATCTAATTGATTTAAGTAATTATCTTTCTCCAGCCTCAGTTGAAACCATGTAGTCTCACGCCCATACAATGCCCACAAAAAGCATCGTTTCCCACGCGTGGCCAGACTTTCGCCCCGATACTATCAATCGGGTTAGGTGCTTACTTAACTTGGTGTTCTTGTCAACCTAGATAGCGACACAATATTGATACAGGATGGTGTAAAAAATTTATTTTACGATCCCAGTCATATTTGTCAAGGAGGTAATCTGCAAGCCCTGCCAAGCTGTCAGTTATCCGACATCAAGGTCCTACTAGAGGAAGTTGCCTTGACTAGATAAGCTGCCATTTCCCCCGAATTCCGTACCGGATGTACGGAATTGTAGGATATGTAGGAATAAATATAAATACTTAAATAAATAAATATTGCTGGATTGCTGGACATTTCACACAGCACTATCTAGCCCCGAACTAAGCAGAGCTATGGGAATCAGATAACGATAGAATACTCATATACTTTTTTTTGTATATACATACTTATAATACATAGAAAAAATCCAGACCCGGAACAAATATCTATAGATCATGCAAATATTTGTTCCGCGGCGGGCATCGAATTATACTAGTAAGAACATGCAGTCATTGGCGCTCAAGAAGATTGCACCGACACCGCGCCTCATCCTCGCAGTCACCTAGGTTACCATATCTAATAAACAGCATATCTTCGGCCTAAATGAGGGAATGTTTTACACCATAAAGTAAGAGTGGCTCAGTAAAAACCTCTCAAACATTGTGAGAAAATCAATTTGTTGATGCTCCTGTAAAATTTGCCCATATGGGCTTAAGAATTACGAATATCTTAAACTTTGTCTTAGATACTAAAGAAGCTGCGATCTTATATAAATTATATATAGGTAGGTACGTCTTTTGTTTTACATAAAACCTGATAATGAGAGCATTAATTATTGATTAAAACGGTTATTTATCGCGTATGTACCTTTTTTATTTATCATCCCGACGTTTTTATTTTTTATTGATGATAGTCAAGCGGTTGACCTTACCTGATGGTAAGTGATGGTATGATCGAAGATGAAGCACGCTTGGCTAAAAAGAATCTATTCACTCTGGACTTGAAGACTCCGAGATTATACTCAATTCAATTTCAATTTTAAAAGTTCTTTATTAGATTATAAAAGCTTAGCTAGTACAATTCCAGTGTGAATTAAATCCTAGAATTAACAAACATAATTTACAACGTTAATTAAGCTAAAGCGCTTCTCAAAACTTATACAATAAAATTTTACCTAAAGTAGGTACTTATTTCGTATTACGAAACATAACTATTGTAGTTTTAGAATTTTAAATGTAAATATTTAAACACATGTAAGCTTTGATGAGCATTACATTAAACATCAGATTACATTAAACATCAGAGATTACAGAACACCGAGATTATACTGGAAATTATATTTTACTACGAGCAGCTGACCCGCCGAACTTCGTACCGCCTTGACATGCTTATGACGCGGGCTGCTAATGTCGCCCCGGTAGAATTGTCAATCGGCCATCATTAGCTGCATCTATGTATGAGAAAATGAATTTTCTTCATAATTTCTTTTTGCGTGAAATTTTCCTATATTTTAATAGTTATTCTGCTATTCGGGGCGAAGACAAATCCAACAAATCAAAAAATCATCAAAATCGGTCCCGCCGTTCTTGAGTTACAAATGGTGTAACTAACCCGACTTTTTTATATATTTAGATTTATTTAGTTGTATTTATTTTTATTTCTCATTTAAAGTTACTCGGATGCTAAAATTAATAAATACCACTTGTTATTGTATTGATAGTACTTTTAATTTTGACATAAGTTTTTTCTGACAATATTATTCTATAACATCTGATGAATAAATAAATACAATTAAATTTACCAAAGTTTACAATGTTTTCAGAAGTATCTTATTAGAATAAATAGTCTAAATCAAACCAGTGACTGAAATGACGGCCCTTGGAGCTGATAAAAGTTGCTGGGAGCCGTTAGGTACAGGCCGCACAAGATCGGCGGTCGCTATGGAAATCTTTGGGGGGAGGCCTATGTTCAGCAGGGGACGTCCTATGGCTGACATGGTGATGATGACTCCAAAGGAACACCTTTTAACAATGAAAAAGGTAATTATGAATAGTAGTAAGCAATGCAGGTCGATCTGCGTTTTTCCCAGCTTATTAATAAGGCTGTATGAGGTTATTGTGGCTCTAAAAAAGGTTGTTGACATCATACTGTTTCTTCAACTTAGGTTTGTTATATTTTGACCCGACTTCAAAGAAGATGGGTAATGTTTTAACTGTATGTGTATTTATGTCATTTTGTTTGGCGCATCGTGTAGGCTAAACGCCTTGACGGATTTTAACAAATGAGGTATCATTGGAATCATCTGAATTGCACGAGTAAATTTTATGAAGATATGCGCATGCGATTATCAAAATTTGCAATAGTTTTCTTCTTTTCAGTTCGTTTTGCAGCCAGTTTTAATGTTTATTGATTTTTTTCTACGTACTTTTTGGTCTAAAACGTAACGTAATATATTTTGAAAAAAACCAGTTATATAAGTAATTTATAGAACCATAGAAAAGTGCATTTGGTCTATATTCGGAAACTTTTCTTCGGAAACTTTAATTCTAGCTGTTACGTAGTCGGGAAAAGTTTATCTCTATGGAAGAATAGAGTTAAATAACATGAGTTAAAACTTCAATAAGGAATTATTTTTCAAGTTTGTCAAAATTATGATTCTGTCATTATAGACCTGACATAGACATATCGTTTAAAAGTCTTTAAATAAAAAAATAATAAATGTAAAAACATTTTTATGGTAATTTTTCCACTCCCTAACGCCTTTCTGCCCCAACGGCCGTCAGTTCTTCGAGCTATGTGCCATGGTCACCGTCACTTCAGCTTGCTAATCCTTTGTGATAAGTCGGTGACCTTGGTTTGTCTACGAATCTCCTCATTTCTGATTTGATCTCGCAGAGAACCAAGCATAGCGCTCTCCGTCGCTGAGCGAGTTTAAGCCTTCTTATGAGGTCCATAGTGAAAGATCACGTTTCTGTACCTGGTAACACACACTGATCAAAGGCTTATTTTGAACGAGGATACGTCACGAATCAACCTTTATCAGGTAATTTTTTCATCTAGTTATCATAAATAATATAATTTACATAAAGAAACATAAGTATCTCAATAATATTATAAACGCGACAGTTTGTATGGATGTATGTTACTCTTTCACGCAAAAACTACTGAATGGATTTTAATGAAATTTGGAATTTACGTAGATTATAATTTGGATTAACACATAGGCTACTTTTTATTGACTAAACACGCGCGCGAAGCCGCGGGCGGAAGCTAGTTTCACATAATTACATATTACGTCACGGGTGACTGGTAAAACACCTGTTTAGCATTAAGTCCTCCTTTTATTCATACATTTCTGTGCAATAAAGAATTAATTATATATTTTTGTTTTTTTTTTTTCTAAATGATTACTATGCAATACTTACAATCCAAAAGCCTTTGCCTTCAATAATCAATTGATAAGCAACTATGGACAGTAATCATAAAAACGTTATCCGATTAGCAAGTAATAAAATGTGATGACCGCCTTTATAGAGCATTCTCAAGCAACTTAATAAATAAAATTCAATGTTGTATTGTTAGATTCCTGGGATAATATTGTTACGCCGAGGCTGTTAAACAATGAGTAATAATCGTAACTTCTCGAACGCTTTTGTCTTGCTGCGTTATTGTTGTTATTGTCTGCGGTTGCGCACAATGAAGTGGCCATTGTGTCGAGGGACCGACCCTTTTCCTGGAACGATCGAGATCCTTCTCGAACAATCGAAATGTGTGGATATAAATAGGCCGGAGAGATGGCCGGACAGTCAGTTGTGAGTGAGTCGGAGTTAGTCTGAGTGAGTGAGTCTCAGCGAGGCCCTGGAGGACTGACGTGGAGCAGGGTCTCGCGTGAACAGTAGTTGCCCGCGAGTCTGTCTGGATTAAGCTATACGTGCGATCATTTCGGTGACTTTAAGTGGTGCACCAGTGGTGTGAATTAGTGTGTTGTGATTATGTGTGACCAAGTTCGTGTATTCATCGTTTAGTGTTGAATAAAAGTGTTATTTTGGTGAACTCGATTCCCATTATTTTATCCCGAACCCTCAGCTCGTAACAATTTGGTGTCAGAAGTGGGATAAAATAATGCCGGTTCTACCAATGGATAACGTGGACGGTGTCAGGACGAGAGGTTAACGACAACAGGAAATGGATGAAAGGCGGTTTGGGGAGTCTCCGGTTCAAGAAGCTCGGCAGAGTCGTCAGGCGATGGAGATGGAATTAGCCGCCGCCGAATCATTTGGAGCTTCATCATCATCATCCGTGGGCCAAGCTCCTGTGACAGGCGATCTTGCTGCTATTATGGCCATGCTTTGTCGTCAAGAAGAGCAGACTCGGTTGCAAGAAGAGAAGCGTCGTCAACAGGAAGAGCAGGCTCAGTTGCAGGAGGAACAACGCCGTCAGCGTAAAGAAGAGAAGCGACGTTGGCAGGAAGAACAGGCTCGGTTGCAGGAGGAACAACGCCGTCAGCATTAAGAAGAGAAGCGTCGTCAGTAGGAAGAGCAGGCTCGGTTGCAGAAGGAACAGCAACATGAACAGGTAGAGCAGACTCGGTTGCAAGAGGAACAGCGACGTCAGGATAAAGAAGAGCAGCGTCGTCAACAGGAAGATCAGCGACGTTGGCCATAAGAGCGTGCTCGACTGATGAGGGAATCGTTCGGTTCATCTGGAAAGGAATTCCAGGAAGTGAAAGAACAGATAGAAATCAAGAGAGCCGTGTTTTGGAGGCTGGAATTGGGCTCGACTGATGAGGGAATCGTTCGGTTTATCTGGAAAGTAATTCCAGGAAGTGAAAGAACAGATAGAAATCATGAGAGCCGTGTTTTGGAGGCTGGAATTGGGATCGCTGATGAGAAAGGGACTCTGGGTGTCCTGAAGTACTGGAGACGGCAATGTGGCTCCTCTAGTTGCTACATCTTCAGCGCGAGGTGCGCCTAAAATTGTTCGTGTTGATCGGCTGCCGCGATATGGGGCTAAGAATGCTCGGGACGAGCATGTTTTAGGAGGGGGCAGTGTTACGCCGAGGCTGTTAAACAATGAGTAATAATCGTAACTTCTCGAACGCTTTTGTCTTGCTGCGTTATTGTTGTTATTGTCTGCGGTTGCGCACAATGAAGTGGCCATTGTGTCGAGGGACCGACCCTTTTCCTGGAACGATCGAGATCCTTCTCGAACAATCGAAATGTGTGGATATAAATAGGCCGGAGAGATGGCCGGACAGTCAGTTGTGAGTGAGTCGGAGTTAGTCTGAGTGAGTGAGTCTCAGCGAGGCCCTGGAGGACTGACGTGGAGCAGGGTCTCGCGTGAACAGTAGTTGCCCGCGAGTCTGTCTGGATTAAGCTATACGTGCGATCATTTCGGTGACTTTAAGTGGTGCACCAGTGGTGTGAATTAGTGTGTTGTGATTATGTGTGACCAAGTTCGTGTATTCATCGTTTAGTGTTGAATAAAAGTGTTATTTTGGTGAACTCGATTCCCATTATTTTATCCCGAACCCTCAGCTCGTAACAATATTGTAACAGATAAAACTTTTTCTCCTCCTTTTTATAGGTAGGTATACATATTTTTAATACTACATGGAGATGGAACAAGCTTATGGCCTACCTGATGTTAAGTTGTAGCCATCGCCTATAACAAAGAATTGCCGTAGGACACGCAATTTCCTTTAATTTCACCGGCAACCAGATACAAACGGAAACACAGCAAGGCTGAAGCATACTGTTAAGTATTACACTGACAGGCAAACTCCAGCTTATGTCTGCTTCCTGGATCTTTCTCGTGCTTTGACCTCGTCTCCTACGATTTGCTGTGGCAGAAGCTGACAGACACTGGGCTGCCGCCGGAGTTAGTATCAATATTTAAATATTGGTATCTAAATCAGGAAAACCGCGTGAGATGAGCGGGTGAGCTGTCGGACTCGTGTAGGCTGGAGTGCGGGGTGAGGCAGGGAGGGTTGAGCTCGCCTTCGCTCTTCAGTCTGTACGTGAATGGGCTGATCGAACGACTCAGCAGCATACGATGACATTTGACGACCTCCGTGGTGCAGTGGGCGAATAGCCGGCTGAGACGCAGGAGGTAGCGGGTTCGATTCCCGCCGCGGAACAAATGTTTGCATGATATACAGATATTTGTTTCGGGTCTGGATGTTTTTCTATATATTATAAGTCTGTATTTACAAAAAAAAATGTATAAAAGTATTCTATCAGTTATCTGGTTCCCATAGTACAAGCTCTGCTTAGTTTGGGGCTAGATAGCGCTGTGTGAAATGTCCAGCAATATTTATTTATTATTATACCTGTGGACTGCTATATAGACGGTGTATGTGTGAATAACCTGAGCTATGCCGATGACATGCTGCTGCTGGCGCCCACGATTAGCGCTCTCCGAAAGTTACTGGTGGTCTGTGAGTCTTATGTGACGTCACATGGCCTTATTTATAAAGTCAAAAAGTCGGAACTCATGGTCTTCAAGTCGGGTACCAAGTGCCCTACCTTTATTCAACCCGTGACTCTCAATGGGGCACCACTAAAAAGGGTATTCCAATTTAAATATCTAGGGCATCTGGTAACTGATGACTTGCGAGATGACACCGATATGGAGAGGGAACGCAGAGCATTGTCAGTCCGGGCGAATATGCTGACGCGCAGATTCGCGCGATGTACAGACGCGGTCAAAGTGACTCTTTTTAAAGCGTTCAGTACACGCAAAGGGCTTACAATGCTCTGCGAGTCCAATTTAATAATGCGTTCAGGGCGCTGTTGCGGCTTCCGCGCTTCTGTAGTGGCTCAGGCATGTTCGCCGAAGCACGCGCAGACAACTTTGATGCCATCTGGCGTCAAAACACAGCCTCACTACTGCGCACGGTGCGCGAGAGCAGCAACACCATCCTGAACGTCATTGCTAATAAACTCGACTGTCCTCTGATGTGGAAGCTCACGCAGAGGACTAAATCGCAATTAGTAATTAAGTACTAACTCCCCTAGATTTAAGCTTTTTACTAACAAAATAGATCTATTGTTACTGATTAAATAAACAAATAATAATAATAATAACGTTGCTTGGCGGCAGAAATAGGTATGGTGGTAGTACTTTCCTGGGCGAGTTCTTTCACAAGGAACTATTATACTCTTAGTATTCTAAATACTCATATTTTATATAAGAAAGTATAATAAGATACAAGCCCATGACTCGTCTAATGTAAAGCAGGGCCCGTAGCCAAATTACATTCGCCACGAATCTATTCGATTTCTACATACATTTGTTGTCGCTGAATGACGTAGTATTTCTATAGCATGTGTCAAATCCCATACATTTTCGGACGTGTCGACTAGCGTCATCGCTAATCGACTGTAACTTGGCTAAGCCCTCAGGTTAGACTAATATACGACGTGTTTTGTTAGGTACCTACCTACGCGAATTGAACCAAAACATTGTCGATCGAAACACCGATGCCACGGTACGTAATAAATCCCGTGCTTATAATACCTAATCATCACACTAATATTATAAATTCGAAAGTTTGGATGTTAGTTTCTGTATTTATTTGTTTGTTACTCAATCACGTCGTAACAGCTGAACCGATTTTGATGAAATTTAGTATGTACGTAGATTATAACCTGGATTCATACATTGGCTACTTTTTATCCCATAAATCAGGTCCCATGGGATAGAAATGGGGTGTCAAGTCAAGTTGGAACAGTGAGTTTTGCTTTATTTCTAGGTTACTTGCACATTTAGTAGTCTAACGCTCACTAAGTCGCGGGCAACAGCGTGATATTTGATATTTCTGTATTCAATTGCTCATGATCAATTATTTTGTATTTAATTTGAAAATGTGCATGCCTTACACATAAGAGGGTAGTGCTTAACTTATAGACTAATACAACACCTAGGTCAATAATATGTTTACCATGTTCTAGCAAATAAACGTTATCTTATCTTAACTTAAACAGAAGAAAACATACATTTTACCCTGAGTTAGAACTAGCTAAATTTAATCTTTGCATGAATGAACTAACGTAGGAAGCTACATAATTACATACATATATGCCACATTACTTACCTAGCTATGTTTATATATACTTAAAACTAATTACGTAAAACTTCACGCCTCCAACTCATTCAAAAATCTCCAATAGGTACTTTAATAACCAGTCATTACATCTCGCTCACACACTGAAACAAACAAACTATAAAATATAAACATAAACAATATAAATATAAACTATAAACAAAGACAAAAATCTTCCTCCCATCTTGCTCTAAGACCAATCTCACTAGAGCTGCGAAGTTTTACTAGCTACTTGTCAGTCTAAACCTAACTTATTGAAAAATGGACTTTATTACAAGGTCTTTAAATTTTATGAAAAATTGCGTGTCTTTAAACTTTATGATCGCGATTTAACAGTCAATAGATAAATTTAATTAAATAAAGTTCACAAGGATCGCATTGAAATGTCAATTTTACCGCCTGTTCCTCCGCGACCAAGCCAATCAGGCAAAAAACAAAGCTGGTTATTCTTTTTAATGATCTTTCGAAACCAAAACATTGTTGGTCGTAACAAAAGATAAGATAAAAATAAAAAGGCAATACAATGGGCGGCCTTATCGCTGAGAACGATCTCTTCCAGGCAACCTTTGTACAGGCAACCGTAAGGTACGCGATAAAGCAAATCCTAGGACTAAAATCAAGTCATGCTTACCGTAAAAATGCATTGTCATTAAAACTGAACCAATATGTCAAATTTCAACTCCGTAGGATAAGAGGAAGTGGTTCTAATTCAGCTCGCAAGATTTCACCAGAGGGCTTAGCCAAGTTAGGTATATTCGATTAGCGATGACGCTAGTCGATAAATCCAAAATGCATGGGATTTGACACATGCTATGGAAATATCACGTGATATAACGACAGCAAACCTATGTAGAAATCGAGTCGATTCAAAGCGAATCTAACTTGGCTACGGGCCCTGATCAAATACTAACTAACAAATATTGCAAGTTAAACAAAAGCTTGTAAATACAAAATTATGAAAAATACTAAGTACAAAGTTTACATTTTTATACATATGCGTATCGAATTAGTTACGTCTTATTATATATTATAAATTAATTTTTATTTTTATTTATTCTATAGGTAACTGAAATTTGTAATATATTTTGACAACTCATTATGAAATGAAATTGTAAATAAATGAATACTGAATACTGAAATTATAGTCGGAAAATTAATAAAATTTCACACTTGCATTCATCAAAAACATAATAACTCGAAAAAAACACTTATTACATTCAATTCATTTATTTCAGATGTCATAGATCCATATCTATTAGTAAAAACTTAATTAACATGTCAAATGGGTTAGTACAAGTGTGCTCATTTAATTCAATCTATAATTTAGTGACATTAGACACATACACACAAAAATAATAATAAAATACAATAACACAAAATAATCATAAATCATTTATATATAGTCAGGTTATCTCACTCACAAATACTCACAATGCTCTTTGGAACGGCTTGTGTGGCACATGTCATATTAAATGTCATTTCTAATAAGTGAAAATTATGAATACTTAAATATTTATGAATGAAAGTGTTTAGTTTCTACTGTTCAATTATCTAATTAATGTACACTGATTGTTCGTATAGGAATCGAACCACCATAAAAATCAAGTCCAAAGTATAGGAATCGAACCACCATAAAAATCAAGTCCAAATGACGCGTCGCCACGGACAGTGGACTTTGTCGCGGATGCCTTCGGGAGGAAGAGACTGTAGAGCACGTGATATTTCACTGCTCTGCCACAAACGATGCAAGACTGAGAACGGGTCTGCAAGTTGTCATCGAATCCTCATTCTCCAACACCGCTACTACATGAACATCCACGGGGACCCTAGAAAGCTACTGCCACCAACCCAAAGTCCTACTCCGTTATTTCAAGGAGTTGGGATGGCTGGGGTTCGGTTAGAAGAGTGCTAATGCACAATACACCCCAATGCGGGACGTCAGTGCATTCCTCCACCCTAGAATTAGAATTAGACGCGTCGCCGCACACGAGCCATGCGCCACAACCACAAAATGCCTCCACCTAGCTATGGAATGCATTTTTCATTCCTGTACGGGCCAAACGTACATTCAGCAATAATATTGCTTAGCAAGTATTTTAAGTTACTCAATAAAACAGTTGTACTCTTATTTGTTGTACTGTATACGAACTCGTCGCACACGGTTGAAGCCAGTGGTAGCTACACGCCACGAGACGCTTCTCGACATTCTCGACGGTCGTGTGGCCGCCACCGACCGAAAGTGAAGGAAAACATAAAAAGTGGCTGTCACGTGATTCCGCTGTTAAATGGCAGCTTCCAGCTTCATGTGGCGGCATTTAGTGGCTGTCGCGCGTGGAACGTGTGTGAGTAGGTAGGGTAAGTGTCGCCGCACACGAGCAGCGTGCCACAGCCACAAAATGCCACCACTAAGCTGCAAACTGCATTTTTCATACAGTTTTTGCTAAAAAGAATATTTCGTTCCCGGTGTCCTGCCTTGTTCCATTTTTAAATAGAAACAGTGATTTTTTATGAACATTGTTTAAGTTTCAAATAAAGAATTAAATGATATATGAATTAGTCTCGTTCTATTTTCCCAATTAACTTTCGATTAGGGCCGGAAGTTGCATTTACGAAGAAGTTTTCGACTTAACAATGACCTACTTTCAGAGAATGAGTGATGAAAAAGTATAAACCTGATGAATTAAGAGTAGTAGAGTTGTGTAAAGGCTCGCCCGGGGAAGTACCGCCATATATATTTCTGCCGCCAAGCAGCATTGCAGTGTTTTGGTTTGAAGGGTATGGTTCCCGGTGAAATTACAGGCACATGAGGCTTTACACCTGTATTCCTCAAGTTGATGGACGCAGAGCAGTGCATCGTAGAGCACATTTCTAACGTGCGTGACCTACGAGGCAATACTTGGTTATAGGCGATGGTTACCACTTAACATCATAGCCATCTACAGATCGTATAAAAAAATGATGATGATTATCTGTGGTTATAAAGAAAAATGTTTGCAGTCCAAAGATTTTCCTGATTGAAAGAGTCAGGATAGAGTGGTTATTCTGTCTCGCTCTAGCGTGGAACGTATGTGATAAAATGAGTTTGGTAAGGACGCTCTTTTTGCTGGTCGTCTGCTGGAGTAGGCGGCATATTTGCAAGGGCCAGGAGAAACTGTGGAGACTTGTTTGTCGGCTTTTCTTTTCTATATTGTCGGACTACGGTGAATATAATAATAATAATGTGGGACATTTCACACAGCGCTATCTAGCCCTAAACTAAGCAAAGCTTGTACTATGGGAACCAGATAACTGATAGGATACTTATGTACATGTTTTTTTTTGTAAATACATACTTATAATATATAAAAAAATACCCAAACCCAGAACAAATATCTGTAGACATGCAAACATTTCTTCCGCAGCGGGAATCGAACCCGCAAGCTCCTGCGTATCAGCCGGCTATTCGCCCATTGGGCCAAAGGGGTCGCAAATATTCGTGCTGTGTCTTTTTTATTTTTTTTATATGAACTGGGGATGGAACATGCATATGGCCCACCTGATATTAAGTGATTACCATCGCTTGTAACAAAGTTATGCCTCGTAGGTCACGCATCTTAGGAACATGCCCTACGATGCACTGCTCCGTGTCCAACAACATTCAACAATGTTGTCGCAGAAGACGAAGACCTGTGAATAATTCTGATACTTAAATGTATAAAAACTGGCTCAGAAACACATTTTTCAATTGTTTTTTTTTGTCTGTTTGTTCCGTTTTCACGACTAAACTGTAAACACGGCTCGACCGATTTAGATTAAATATGGTATATATTTAGATTATGGCCGAAACCGGGACAAAGGCTACTTTTTACCTAACTGTGCAGAATGAGGGTGATGTTTAATTGACAACCACGCGTGTGAAGCTGCGGGCGGGTCAGCTAGTTAAGTTATCAAGTAAAAGACTACATTAGCTGTGATCTCAAGAGCTCTTACTACCTTCTGCAAATCCATCTGTCACTAATGCAAAATAGGTGCAGTGTGAAAAGGACGAATTCGAAGTGCGAAGTGGAAATTCAAAAGTCAAACTATTGGTTATCATGAAAAATCACAAGATGTATGTGTTTAGATTTACCATACATAATGCTCATAGTGCGTCACAAAAACTTTTACACACTTGCGTCATATAAAGGAGTAAGGTAAATATCAAATTACTTAGTTATAAATTGGGAGCAATTTTAGCACTGATAAAATAATCGCTATTTCCCGTTCCGTAATGCTTAGGCGAAACAATACTAATTATTAATTATTTAGAAGACTTATTTATCTATTTTCTAGACATTAATAATAATAATAATTTATACAATTTATTCAGCTAACATAGATCAAATCATCAGAAGACAATAATTGTAAGTGGTTGTAATGTGTTTTGTGTGTTTAATAAATAAAATAAATCGATTTCGTTCGTAATGACGCACGAGTTATATTTCTATACATCAAGCGACTCTATTCTTTTCATTGTTTCACGCAGATGACGGCCAGCATTGCGTGGTCACTTTTTGTACGTTATCCGAACTGGACGTTCCAAGTTCAAATTTGAAAATTGGAAGCCGAAGGGATTCGATATTTGAAATTTAAAATTTAGCATAAAATACTGGCTGTTGATAAATTCTTAGGATTCGACTTTCAAAATGTTATATTATCTTATTCTATTGTTTTTTATTTAATCTAATGTTTTTGTTAATTTGCTTTTATACCTACAAATATTTTCTTAGATTTTTCAAATAGTATTTTACAACTGAAAATGAAGCAGCAATGCCTGATTTTTATAACGAAGCATTTGATTGCTTCCTACGTAGGTCACCATTCTATTGCCTTTTTATTGTAGCTTAGTTCTTTATTTATATTATTTCTGTTTGTGTGGTAATAAAATAGAATTAGTATCTCCTAGTAGTAGTAGTAGTAGTAGGTAACCTATGTTACCTCTTAGCTTAGAAGAGGAAATCAACGGGAAAGATATGGTTAATTAGGAGCAAAACTAGAGCCATTGCAAAATTATGTATATACAAGCTTCCGCCCGCGTCTTCACACCCGTTTGTACATAAAAAGTAGCTTATATCTCAATCCAAATCATAATCTATCAACATATAAAATTTTATTAAAATCGGTTCAGCCGTTACGAACGTAGCCGACGTGAAACCGCAACAAAAACCTCACTCACCGCATTTTTATACCAGCATCCACCCGCGGCTTTGCATGCGTTTGTCAATAAAAGTAGCCTATGTCCTATTACAGGTTATCATCAACCTGTGTTCAAAATTTCTGCCAAATTGGTTCAGTAGTTTCGGAGTAAGAGAGGAACAAACGTCCATTCAAAATTTCGCATTTATATTATTGGATAGGATTAGTATAATACTAGCTTCCGCCCACGGCTTCGCACGCGTGTTTTGTCAGTAAAAAGTGGCCTATGTGTTAATCCAGGTTATAATCTACGTAATATCAAATTTCATTCAAATCCATTCAGTAGTTTTTGCGTGAAAGAGTAACAAACATTCACACCCATCCAGAAACTTTCGTTTATAATATTAGTGGGAAGTGGGATGATAGTCACTTATCGACTGATATGATGATGGTGATGATGAGAGTCGCTTTTTATCTGTAAATTATACTTACATAGTAAATAGGTAAATAAACTCTATTTATCCTAGACCCTAACCTACCGCAAGCGAAGAGAATTGAAAACAAACACATTTTCATAGTTCATCCTTTAAAAAAATAACTCAAGACAATGCACTCGGTACAAAAAGCGGTCCTTCTAGTTAGGTAATGGTATAGTATAGCCTGTATCGTGGGCTATCACTTATGCAAACTTAGCCGCCTCCTACAACACACGCCTACACCAATATCTTACATCTCTGTCTTCTATCAGCTAAAGTGTATATCCATCTCGCTCCCGTGCACAACGCCTCCGCATTTTCAGACGCCAGTTTTTAGTTGTCGCAAAGACTTCGCCGAGGTTAACGGTCCCGGGACGTACCGGCGAAAAAAAAAACCGGTAAAAAACGGTTTTTTATTGATATTTCGGATTTGTTTTTCGAATGTGTTGATTGTGGATGACGGGGGATTTGCATCTCGCTCGCACGTTTTTTCTGACTGTGTGTGGTTTTTGTGTTGTGTTGTGGTGTGATTTGTTTTGTGAAGGTAAATCTAGTGTTTATGGTCTACCCCCCTTTTTTCTATCTATGCTTTTCTTTAGTCACCCAGAAAGAGTTGGCCACTGAGTGATTTGACAATTGTTGTGGGCATTTGAGCAGTTCAGAGTCAGTCACCTGTGATTTTGAATTTATAGAACACTTAGTTCTTTGAGAGTAGTAGAGCTTTTTCTGAAAGAGCTCGCCTGAGGAAGTGCTACCACCATACCTATTTCTGCCGCCAAGCAGCATTGCTGTGTTTCGGTTTGAAGGGTAGGGTTGCCGATGAAATTACAGTAGGTACATAGGCTTTACACCAGTATGCCCCAAGTTGATGGAGGAAGGGCAGTGCATCGTAGAGCACATTTCTAAGGTGCGTGACCTACGAGGCAATTCTCTGTTATAGATGATGGTTACCACTTAACATAAGGTCATACGCTTGTTCCATCTTCAAGTAAAATAAAACTCCAAATAAAAAAAACACTTAGTTAAATTGCATAAACAAAACAAGTCGTCCGAGATTTTAAACTCGACATTTGATCAAATCAATGGTTATATTAACCCGCCCTTTTTTAGTTTTTGTTGACGGAGAGAATTAGTAATAGAGCGCATGCATTGAGTAACTTTTCTACGAACTTCATACCGTCAGGGATGACGCCAATACTTTTTTTTTTGTTTTGGCGCTTAAACGATATATGTCAATAATAAGGCTTTGCTAGTATAAGCGGTATATAAGCGTGGTGCAGGCCACACAACATCGGCCGCTCTGGAAAATGGAAGAGGTCTATGATCAAATAGATATATAAGGTTCTATATCTTGGGCTTCGCATGCGCGGTTTTGCAATAAAAACATTACCCTCCTTTTGCACAGTCGAGTAAAAAGTAGTCTATGTCCTTCCCCAAGATATTATCTATCTTATTGCCAAATTTAATTAAGATCCGTTTAGCCGTTTAGTCGTGAAAAGGTAACAAACAAACAGAGTTACTTTCGCATTTTTAATATTAATATGGATATGGATGGATTATCACAAAAAACATTAAACACTGTTAAGCGCGTGTTTAAAAAAAATCTATCTAAAATTTGTAAGGTTTTTTTTAAAAACGCGTTAAATCGTGTTTCACTGTTTTTGTGGTAACAAGGATAGATTTATTTCAATTTTTAAACATGCTTACTATATAACGACGTCGCCTGTACGTACATCATAATAGCAGATATAAGACTGATATACATAGGCTTCCACCATTTTAGCACCAATCTTGTGCGACCCGTACCCAACGGCTCCCAGCAATTATCAGGTCGTCTTTCCATTAAATCTGAATACAAAAACTTTCCTAAAGTTTTACAAATAGCAAATTGTTATAAGGCTGTTAGCGATTTACGCCCGAGATATTTTGGCGTACGAGCGAATGCGAGCGAGAGCGCTATCAAGGTTGTTATCGATAGCTTGCACCCAAGTATAACACTTAACTTTTCATCACGAATGCGAGGAAATTAAAAGAGTCTTTTTATAACAGTTTAATGCTTAACTGAAAATTTGCGTGCCCGGAATACATTTTTTTTTTAATATTGAAGGATATTTTAAACAGCGCTATCTAGCCCCAAACTTAGCAGAGCTAGTACTATGGGAACCAGATAACTGATAGAACAATACTTATATACATTTTTTTTGTAAATAGGTACTTATAATATATAGAGAAACAACAAGACCCGGAACAAATATCTGTAGATCATGCAAACATTTGTTCCATGGCGTAAATCGAACCCGCTACCTCCTGCGTATCAGCCGGTTATTCGCCCACTGCACCACGCACGTCGTCATTGTTTTTTTACTACTAAGCTACGACCTCTCACTTTTAACTAGAAATAAGAATTTGTCATGGATATTGTATTTCATTTTAGCTTATTTTTAATGCAACAAAATTAATAACACAATTTTGAGTCAAATAATTTACGGAGCCGTTATCGAGTTAACAATGATCTACTTTCAGACTCATGAAAATGAAATGATATAATAAATACACAGTAAACCTAGTCATTTTACCATCTTAGTGGTACCACACTTGTTACTTCATCACGTCGTAACGGCTGAACTGATTTCGATGAAATTTATTACGTACGTAGATTATTGATCGAGCGAAACGAGATCTCCAAATCAACTTGGGCAAATTGGCGTTGTATGTATGTATGTATGTTTGTTTGTCCGAGGATAACTTTCGAAGCGTTTATCCGATCATCGTATTTCGTCATTGAAATTTTGTATATACGTAGGTAATGATGGCACAATTTTGGTGTGACTCAATGAGCTAAAAATTTTGGGGGGTTGTTGAGATATTGGGGTTCAAGAGGGGTAAAAAAAATTAAAATGAGGCTATTAGGTCAAGTGGGACGTCAAATGAAAGGTCTTCATTAGTACATTTGAACCCCTTTTTTATTTTTAGTTTTATTTTAGTACTTTTTCAGTTATTAGCCATAATAAAAACAAAATTCACAGGGTACACCAGTGTCCCCACAGTACTGTAATTTGGTATGCGTGTAGCTTATGTATCACAAATATGGGTAAAAGTATGAAATCTAGAATAACTGCAATTTGTACCCCAAAAAAGACGAACCAATTAACATGAACTCCCGTTACTTGTAATTTGAATGAAACTGTAGGTCAAGTTAATTGGTTTAATTTTCGTGGCACTATTTTGATGGTCAAAGATTACGATTAATTTTTTTTTTGTTTTTATGGTAGACTCGCGAGATCTCAGTTCGGGGCGAACCACTAGTTAAACTGTATTGACACATATGCTATTTTTTATTTCATAAAACAGTCCCATGGGATAAAAATGGGGTGTCATGTCAAGTTGCAACAGCGAGTTAAGCTTTATTTCTAGGTTACCTAAACATTTAGTAGTGTAACGCGTACGATGTCGCCGGCTAGTAATGTAGGGGGGAGGCAGTTAAAACGACCCTATGAACGATATAAACACAAGTGGTGACCACAATAGGCCTCATGGCCGTAGAGGTTGCAATGAAAAAAAATGATTAGGTATATTATGTTGATCTAATGATACCACTGGCGGTATCAGTTAAATATAACCAATTAGTTAAACCACTAACCGACAATAAACCGTGAACTTAACCAATGCCGACAATACAGCTGTAATAAGCCGTTTAATTTGTATAATGGCGTTTAAAAAGCTGATTTAACTTGTGTTAAAAAAGTTAATTGGTTGAGTAACAGTTTAATTCATTTTAAAGGTAGTTTATGTTAAGCCAAATTAGGCATAGTGGAGATAGGTATATTTATGTATGACCAAAGAATGTATTCTCAATAGAAAATATACATTTCACTTCATGAGAAATAGGTTTAAACTTACGTTAAATATTCAGTGAGCATGCAGAATATTATAGGTAGATAAAATATAGATAGCTTAAACATTTTGTTTATATACTCATTTTAAACTCAAATTATAATCATACAAAATGATCCTTGTGATTTACGAGGGATTTACCAGAAGCAAAATTCAAGACCTAATGTATTGAATTGCTTCTAGTAAATCCCTCGCTCCGCTCGTGAGTTAACTCTAGAATCCTTCGTTACGTTCTGAATTATTCACTGAATAATGTAGTACGACGGTTCGAGGCTAACTCTATCATTGGATTTTTTAGGCCGCCTAAAGTAACACCGCCGATAACACTTTAGGTATCCTATGTCGCTCTTGAGAACTCGACGATTATTTTCATACCATTTTTTAATACAAAAGAAACAGTTGAATCATCTAAAGACCGTTGCAAACGATCAATACATAGCTCAACTGCTCCAAATCACTACCAGGCAGAAATATCTCCAAGACACTGGCTGCATTGCCCCGCTGAATTGCAATGCTTATGCGTTGACCCAGATAAGCTCCAGCTCTCAGATCTCACGTTGTCGCTCCGACCAGACGCCCATAAATAATTTTGAAAACGCGATGGGCCCCGGTACTCCATGGACCCAGGGTCTCGACCCCAAATGGCTCAAATACCTAAGCTCTGTCGAGACTTCCATAATTGCGCCGCTTGAGATCTTCGGCTCAATTTGCCGCACCGGCCCCAACTATTTATTATTTATTTATTGATCGAGCGAAGCGAGATCTCCAAATTAACTTGGGCAAATCGGCGTTGTATGTATGTATGTATGTCTGTTTGTCCAAGGATAATTTTCGAAGCGTTGATCTGATCATCGTGAAATTTAATACATAGGTAGGTGTAGTAGTGATGGCAAAATTCTGGTGTGACCAAATGAGCTAAAAATATTGTGGCGTTGTTGAGATATTGGGGTTCAAGGGGGGGTAAAAAAAAATGAGACTATAAGGTCAAATGGGACGTCATTTAAACCCTGTTTTTATTTTTAGTTTAATCTTTGTAGTTTTTGAGTTATTAGCCATAATAAAAACAAAACTTTTACAAAATTCACAGGGTACACCAGTGACCCCACAGTGCTGTAATTTGTTATGCATGTAGCTTAAGTGTCACAAATATAGGCAAAAGTCTGAAATCCAGAAAAACTGCAATATGTATCCCAAAAAGAGTAACTAATTGACATAAACTCCCGTTACCTGTAATTTGAATGAAACAGTAGGTCAAGTTACTTGGTTATTTATTTCGTGGCACTATTTTGATAGTCAAAGATTACGAATAATATATTTTTGTTTTTATGGGAGACTCGTGATATTTCAGTTCGGGGCAAACCACTAGTTTATTAAGGAACAACAAATAACTACATTATACGGTTTAAATACAATCCATGTAGGTACATTCTGGGAATGTATAAGTTATTGATGATGTAGCCACATATAAAACAAATACATGTTACTTATAAGAAGCTGTTAGAGAGAGTAAGAGTAAATGAGTACAACGACATGTTTCGAACTCTCTCATGTTGACAGGAGCAGGTACAGTAAAGATATACTTAGGTGCTAGAAAATAGGTATAGAACATGAAATTATACAACTGTAGTAAAAGATGAATACAGGTCAGAATTTGCACCAAAACGGATAATCTATACGTATAAAATGCTTTGTCCTGAATGACTGACTAACGGATCAACGCACAGCCTAAACCGCTGATCGTAGAGACCTGAAACTTAGAGGGTGTGTTCTTTGTATGACGTAGGCATCCGATAAGAAAGGATTTTTCGAAATTCTACCCCTAAAGGGGTGAAAAAGGGGAGCAAAACTTGTATGGGACAACGTGATTCCTTTGTCCAATCTACTTCAAATTTTGCATAAACCTTTTTTAACAGAACTGATGGAAGACGTGTTTCATATTTTATTGAAATTCATCCCCTAACGCGGTTAAAAAGCGGTAGAAAGTTATTTTGGTGATGATTTGCTTCGAAGTTGATATCAATACTCCTTAGTGCTTTTGATTTAAATTACATTTTATTTTGACACATGTTTGAAAACCAATCCGATTTTATTGAAAAAACGTTGAACTCACTTAAAAACATAAGCAAATACTCTTTAAATTGGAATGTCTCGAAAGTCACCGTACTATATTAGTACCTCATTTCAAGGTGTCTAAGCATAAAGAGGTTATGCACTTTTAGGACACGGCCTCATAGGGACGTAGAGTATAAAATTTGAAATAGAAAGGACTAGAACATTTTGATCAGAAGAAAAGTGTTAACTATATTTGTAAATTTATAGATAGTAAGCAAAAATATCTATATCTACATAGTATATATTATAGTACTCAACTATATGACGAAAAATGAGGACACGAAGACCCGAGTTCGGCAGGAGCTAAATCATTAAATCCATCCAGTAGTTTGGTAGCTACGAGGTCATAAAGAGTATTGCATATAATATGTATGAAAAACATAACTATTCTTTAATCGGGTAAATGTTAATTTATGGATAGCGCGTTGAAATTTTTTGTATGATAAATATTTGGCTACGAAATATCTATCACGCTACGAACATCCAGGATAACATATATTGCAAATGTGATTCTAAACGTTTATCAAAAGAGCATAGAAATAAAAAAAGACCGGTCAAGTATGATTAGGACTCGCGCAACGAGGGTTCCGAACCTAGATAGGTTTATTTATATTATTTAAGCAACGCTAGTTGTGAGACAGGTAAACCTAAAAAAACTTTTAAGACAGATATCTAAAAAAACGGATCTAGATAGAGACTTCGTTATAATATTCCTGTGACCTTTGCATGTATCTATCACATCACACTAATCACACTGATATTATAAATGCGAAAGTTTAGATGTTGGCTTATTTATTTATTTGTATGTTTGTTACTCAGTCACGTCGTAACAGCGAAACTGATTTCGATGAACTTCTGTATGTACGTAGATTATAACCTGGATTAACACACATGCTACTTTTTATCTCATAAATCAGGTACCATGGGATAAAAATGGGGTGTCAAGTTTCTATAGAAAAGTTATTTTGGCCTTCGTTATCTCTTTACACATCGTTTAAAATTTACACGTGTTTATCTTTATTTCTAGGTTACCTACCCATTTAGTAGTGTAAAGCGTGCGAAGGTCCTTGCAACAGCTAGTCAATCATATTTAAATCAGGTTTTTCCCTTCGCAAACTTCGGAGATAAGGTAGATAAAGGGAACGGTATTTTTTCGTTATTTTTCATAATAACTCCAAAACTGCACAAAAAACAAATAAAAAAAATGGTTTTAATGTGTAAATAAAAACTCTTTGGTATGATACCTCACTTGACCTAGTAACCCTATTTTGAAATTTAAACCCCCGCCATTTTCTTTGGGCTCTTTTGGCCATCAAAACGAAAATATTTTTGATATGCATCGAAGGTGTTATTTATGACTATTCTGAATTTCAATGCGATAGATATAGTCAGTTGCTGAGATAATCAGCTGTGAGGCAGTGTGTGACAGACGGACGGACGGACGGACGGCAAAGCCGCACCATAAGGGTTCCGTTTTACCATTTTTGTCCAGAACCCTAAAAAAGGTACACATTGCAATAATTAAAGTTTTACAATTTCCTGTTCACTATTGGACAATCTTGATGTAATTTTTAATGTTTTGCAACGAAAAATTTGGCTACAAAAATTTGCTCGTAGACAAGGCTCTACGAAAAATTCTAGTCGTGTGTTTATCTTAGATGCTGCAAATTAATTGAATTTTAAATGATGACAACTAATTAAGTAAATTTTGTCATAATGCCATATTTGCGGGCTTGTTTTAGTGATCAATCAAATTGGTTTTGACTAAAACTAGCCCGCAAACACGCCTTCTTATTTAAAAATACTTATATTTAGAAATGTCACTTTAAATTTCATTCTAATTTGATCTTTAGTGTGAACAAAATAAGACCGTATTTTACACAATTTCAGTTAGTCAGCGTAAACAACAGAATTGCCACCATTATAAGATTTATGTAACTTCTCTCTCATTTAAATAAATAAATAAATAAGTATTGCTTGACATTTCACACAGCGCTATCTAGCCCCAAACTAAGCAGAGCTTGTACTATGGTAACCAGATAACTGATATAATACTTATATACATTTTTTTTTGTAAATGCATACTTATAATATATAAAGAAACAACCGGACCCGGAACAAATATATATATATAAACCATGCAAACATTTGTTCCGCGGCGGGAATCGAACCCGCTACCTCCTGCGTCTCAGACGGGTATTCGTCCACTGCACCACGGAGGTCGTCCTATTATTTATTTAAATTTAATTATTTAATTGGTATTATTGTTTAGTTTAGTTTATATTGTTACTTGTTTACCTAAAGCTACGCTTTAACCTCACACTGGAACTCAAATTCACCTTGTTCTGGAGGGCGTTGCTATCTGCGACACAGTATTATCACGTATGCAGGTATCATCGTTCCATTTTTATAATTAATCTTATGTTTATCGTTCCTATAAAAATTTACTTTACTCGTTTTTTTGACACCGTATAGATCTTCGTTTGACCACAATCTCACCTGATCGTAAACGATGATGTGATCTAAGAAGAAGCACGAAGATCTAGAAGAAACCTATTCACACTTACCTTAAAGAGGTCCAGATTGTATTCTTTAGGAAAAACAGACAACGGCAAAGTGTTCTATACCTTAGCTGTACGCATCAAGGACATAGAACCAAAACGGTGTGTCCGAATGGGTGGTATATTAACTAGGTACGGATGGTACTGAGCCGTGCGACTGCTTGTCCTTTGATGGAAGGCAGAATTAGATCCGTAAAGTTTCTGGGCACATTCCCCAAAGTGAATTCTGTAAAAGAACAATACTTAACTACATACTTACTTTAATTTAAGCTATGTACCTACTAATAATTATATTATTTCAATATAGTAATTGTAAAACTTTTGCGATCACTGTACATATTGACTAACATTAAACGAATATTTATCGCGTATTTAACTTTTTATTTGTTATCCCGGACGTTTCGACTGTGTTGCAACTGCCGTGGTCACGGGTAGACTGGAGTATTTGGAGCTTCGAGAAGTGATGGCAGCTACAGGGACTACCCTCACTTGCTCTTCGGAATTAGAAACGATAATCGAAGATACGTCGGGATAATATATAACAAGCTGTAGTTCTCATCATTATAAATATGATATAACGGTACGTGATAAATCCTGTACTTATAATAACGATTGAAATAAATCACGAAAGTTGTCTATGTAGTAGCTCCCAGACAAATGGACCGATTCAAACACAGTGTATTTATTTTTGACGTCAAACATCTATTGGCACGCCTTTGGGGGTAAGACCGACTCGTAAGCCGTCAGGGCGTGACGTCATGCCATCACACGTTTCTATTAGCGTGATTTGGGGGTAAGTCAAAATTCTAAATCTTTTATTCATTAAAATCACAAGGATCGCTTTATGACGTTAATTTTACTGTCTGTTCCTACGCGACCAAGCCAAGTTTTTCTTTTTAATGATCCTTTTAGAATACATAATAATAAATAAAATAAATTTTATATGTGCTGTACATATTGTGTGTAAAAATGTCGTGTCTCAATAATTGTCAAAAGTCAAAATTACGTATAAATAATTGTTTGCCGACACGCGTATTAAAGATTAAATGATTAAAAACGGTTTTCTGTTCATAATGTTAAAATAACTGGAGTAGTTTTTAGCTAAGTCAGTTTTACATTTTTTACGTGTTTCTTATATTTATTTATTTATTCTTGTTTTAAATTACTTGTTTTTTATATTTTTCCGGCAAGAGAAACTTTACTAGGGTACTCATGCTTACCGGACTGCATTACATTACTGCGGCGACCAGCAAAAGAGGCATTGATGGAAGAACATGTAAATGTGGGCCGAGGCGAAGCCGAGCCACACATACGTTAGTCCATCAATGCCTAGTTGTGGCCAAGGCTTGTATAGTACTTTTCTCAAATAATGCGCGGAAATCATAAAATAAAAAATACAATTACTTTTCAAAATCAATGACGAACAACGAACAACAATATTATTTCCCGCGTTAAAGTGTTCATTTGTTTTTTTTCCATTATTAAAACTGTTTGCAAGCCAGTTCGAAATTTAAATAAAACCTTTGATAAATTACCTCTTTGGTTGCAATGTTTCGGAGCAAAAGATCCTTCCATTTTTAAATTACACGACAGAATTCTGATATGAGTTTACTATATTTGGCCGCTAAACCACGACAGATATGGATTTTCATACAGCTTTTGCCGGCCGCTGCTCGCATGTATTTGGCAAGTACAGCAACTTCGATTTATCTCGAAGAAGGTTGTCAAAATAATGCTCAAACCAAGTATGTTTGACAAATGTATTTTCTTTGTTTTTACTTGAATGTCGATCAAAAGTGCACGACCGTTTATCAAAGATCAAGGAACGGTACTCTCCGATAGCAAAGCATCCGTTTTTCTCTATAACGATGCGTTTTCAACCAATTTGCATAGTTAAACAACGTAAAAAAGTTGGCATTCATTGCCAATGTTAATAACTAGATAATTAAGTAGTGGTATGGTAATTGTGTTACTTGGTAACGTAATAAGTAGGTTTGTTATTTTGTGGGAATAATTTTTATTTGCGAAGATGGGTATCTTAATAACAGAGAGAAATGTGTTTGTTACATACTAGTGGTTCGCCCCGAACTGAGATCTCACGAATCTCCCATAAAACAAAAAAATATTATTTGTACCTAATCTTTGACTATCGAAATATTGCCCCGAAATGACCTACAGTTTCATTCAAATTACAGGTAACGGAAGTTCATGTAAATTGGTTATCCTTTTTTGGGCTCGAAATTGCAGTTATTCTAGATTTCAGACTTTCGCCTATATTTGTGTCACTAAAGCTACACGCACACCAAATTTCAGCATTGTGGGGTCACTGGTGTACCCTGTGAATTTTGTTGTCAAAGTTCAGTTTTTATCATGGCTAATAACTTAAAAACGACAAGGTTTAAACTAAAAATAACAACAGGGGTTTTTACCCCTCTTGAACTCCGATATCTCAACAACACCCCAACATTTTTAGCTCATTTAGTCACACCAAAATTGTACTACCTACCTATGTACCAAATTTCACGATGATCGGATAAACGCTTCAAAGGTTATCCTCGAACAAACAAACATACGTACATACATACAACGCTAATTTGCCCAAGTTGATTTAGAGACCTCGCTTCGTTCGATCAATAAATACGGGACTTATTACGTACCGTACCTGATGATTAAAGAATTAAACTGAAACATTGTCGCTCGTAACACCGATAAAACGGTACGTCAGAAGTCTTTGATCAGTGTCTGAACCGATAAACGTTGGGGTAAACGTATTCCGGAGTGGAGACCACGTTTACGCAAGCGAAGTGTAGGACGCCCACCGGCTAGATGGAGTGACGGTTTGCGTGCTGTGGCTGGCCGAGTTTGAATGAAAAGAACTGAAGATACAAATACAGATATAAAAATATTTATTTTGTGTCCATTTTTAAATTCCATTAATATAACAGTTACCTATAATAAATACAAAATATAAGACAACAAAATAGGTTGGTGATGAATAGGCTGAGTGATTATAACTGATAGAATACTTTTTTGTAAATAAACACTTACAATATATAGAAAAACATCCGGACCCGGAACAAATATCTTTAAATCATGCAAACATTTGTTCTGTGGCGGGAATTGAACCCGCTACCCCCTGTGTCTCAGCCGACTATTCGCCCACTGCGCTATGGAGGCCATCAAAGAAACTACCAGTCAATACTACCAGGGTTACTGCTGCGTTGGGAACAATAAATTGGCGGTGGGGAGTGTTCCTTCTTTAATTAGTAATGGTATTCATTGGTCGTAGACGTCCTCTGTGTCCGCTGTGGCCAGCTGAGATGCAGGAGGGTTCGATTCCCGCTGCGGGACAAATGCTTGCACGGTCTACAGATCCGGGTTTATCTATAAATTAAGAGTAGGTATTTACGAAAACAATAATGTTTATAAGTTATTAGTTATCTATTTCCCATAGTACAAGCTTTGCTTATTTTGGGGCTATGTAGGTAGCGCAGTGTGAAATGTCCAGCATTATTTATTTATTTTTAGCGGCCCGTCACGGCTTCGCACGAGTGATCATTTATTTTTTAAACATTATTTATGGCTAACTTTTTTACACATTGGGTTACATTATTGAAATTTTAGTAGGGACCCCTAATTTTTTATAGTAATAAATATAGATGTTACTCAGGGATAATGTAGCATTCTAATGGTGAAATAATTTTTGAAATCGAATCAGTACTTTTCGAGTTTATTCGTTAAAAAGTTACAAACATACAAAAATACAAATCTTTTCTCTTTATAATATTAAGTATAGATTTATCGTATTATGGATATATTTGTAGCCGACAATTGCCGTGATAAGATTACGCGTTTAGAAGTACCTTAAGGGCCTATACACACGGTGTATTAAACGCGCAGACGACGCGCAGATAACGCGCGATAATAAGCTTCAAACGCGATTCTTAACCTATTTTATTACCTACTAGTTGACCCGCCCCGGCTTCACACGGAGTTTAAAATAAAATAAAAATGGTATTGAGTTCAAAAGAAAAAACTAATTCTACATGTCATCTGTTAGACAAAATAAAATAGGTCCAAAATCCAAACTCGCGATTCCCATACAAAATTAACAATTTAAAATTTTGTAATTATTCAGTTGTTTTTCCATTTTTTTTTCATTCGACCACCCCTTGTATTATAACGAACAAAACAAAAAAAAATTTAAATCAGTCAAGCCGTTTTTGCATTTTAGCGAGACTAACGAACAGCGATTGATTTTGATATAAACACACCCTGTATAGATACTAGCTGACCGCTCGCGGCATTGCACGCGTGGTTTGTCAGTAACAACATTGCCCTCCTGCACAGTCGTTTAAATAGTAGCCTATGTCCTAATCCTCTATACTGCGTGTCACCGCATTAACGACATTAATTTAAATCACGGGTAGGGCTGATGGCTAGTATTGCTGTAAAATAGTTTTTTCAAGTTCATTGCCATGAATTTTTTTTAATTATCAGTCCACCCTAATTTCAAGTCCAAAAATATCAATGAAACAGCCTGCATAAAATAGGTAAACAAATAATAATTCTTTCATCATGTAAGTAGGTACAGTCAACGCCAAAAGTCGCTGACCATAAGCGGCATCGGCGAAAACCGCCGCCGATTTACGTTAAAAATTGTTTATTGGAAATGTATCGATTACTGGATAAATTCAAGCTACCGGTATTAAACCAATCTCTAAATCAGTTAATACGATTCTGCATATAAATGTTGGCGTGAAAATGTGAAAAACAGGCAGAGAGACAGAGTTACTTTCGAATTTTATGAGTAGATATAGATGATTTTTGAAGTGAAACCTTCTTTAGGCGCGTTGGGCATTTTGTGAGATAGGAAAAAACCATTGAATCCGTGACACTGTTACCGTTACCGTTACCGACACCTCTGTATAAAAGTATCTCGTAATTGTTCTAGTTTTTACATCTGTCGGCACTCCCGGAGTGCCACTTGTTTTGGTATTCTTCGGCACCGTAAATGCACGCTCGTGAAACACGCGTTGCCAGCGCGTTTAAAATACGCCGTGTGCCCTAAGATAACAGGATTTCCTAACTTATCAACATACCTACTTAAAATACCTATCACTATCTTTACCAAAACTCATTACGTCATCCCCGGTGGGCGGGGCTTGGGAAGGGCGTGGCCTGTGGGCGTGGCCTACCGGTCATTGACCCTACCATACTTGTATGGTGTTTAATCTTATTTGCAATTCTATTAGTTAAGTTATGGCGTGTTTATTACCTATGAGGTATTTTTAGACTTAAACGGATTTGGATAGCCGGGCGTTCTTGAGATAGTCTAATTTTTAACCCTTCACGGAAAAGTGAGGGGTTTAGTAAATTTAATGTATATGTCTGACTGTGTGTTTGTCTTTGGCATTCTTAAACGGATGGACCGATAAAGACGCGGTTTTTTTAAACAGAAAACTGGTTTAAATGGGGTGGTTGTTAGATAGATCAGTGTTTTTTTTATAAAAAATTCGCCAATAAAATAGCTGGCAGTTTAGTCTACACAATGGTGTACCCACAATTTCAAATGTGTATTTATATTTTAGAATTTTTAAACCCATAAATGATTTTAAAGATTGTTTTCAATGTGTATTCTGTCGGAATTTCCGCATTTAATCATGTTTGGATATATTCAAAAACCAAACTAGGATTAACCTGTGATATGGCGCACCAATGCCGCCATACAAATTTCTAGGTTAACCTAGAACTATATTAACGTACATATATAGGCTATATTCATAAATTTAGGCAAAACTAAACATCTTTAATTTAGACGTATTTGTATGAATTGACAACTCCATAAATCATATTTAGCAGGAATTTTTTTTATTTACTGCTATAAAAGGACATATAATCTTAATATTATAACCTAAGAACCGTGGAAGGTTTATGGTTACTCACATTCGTCGATATTATAAGTACGTATAAATTTTACACATTACACAAGACAATTGACTAACTATTTGAAAAAGACTAACTTCTCGAAACGTAGGGTCTTACCACAAAAAAATTAAACACTGTTTAGCGCGTGTTAAAAAAATACCTTAGCAAAAATTGATGATAAATTTTATAAACACGCGTTAAACAGCTATTTGTCTTTTTTGTGGTAACAAGGATAATTTTTAAGCATAAAAAAGACTGCTAAAACTGTGACACCCAGTCAAAAATCATATGATGGGGTGTTACTCATTGTAACTTTTTTATAAAGAGAATTCGACTTACAACTGTAACGCATGGGGAAAAAATCCCAACGAGTTACACTGTGACTCGTTTGGGTGTAACTTTTTGGAAACCGACCAAAAATACGCTTAGGCATTTTAAAACCGTTGCGAAAATCGCCCTAAAGGTATATTTATGATCTAGCACACATTTTGAATACCTTAATCGGTAAATTTCTGTTTTAAACTTTTTTTTAACTTTATTATTTTTTTATGTATATTCACCGATTTCTTTAAATAATAATTTCTGCACGCCCAGGAAGAGTGGTAGATAATGCTATTAACAATAAGTCCTAGCAGTACTTACTCCTTTTTTAACCTACTTCAAAAAACCGTTAGTATACCTTGTATATCAGTATACTAGTAGGCACAAAGATGTCCTATATCGTTATACTTTGAGCTTAGTTCTATAGAAATTTCATTAAAATCGGTTCAGTAGTTTGTTTTTTTCTTTTATCTGAAGTTGGTTATGGTTTTGTTAAAAAGTTACTGCCATTCTAAATTTTAAACAAACTAATTCTTAAATGGATTCAAAAAATATATCGAGCATATAAAGTACTGTATGAAAAGGTCTACTGAGAAAAAAGTTAGAGTTTAGTCTGTGGTCTATTTTATTTGTGCATTGTAGAACAGCTCCTAACTAAATGGACAGACTACCTGTAAGGTTGCTGGGAGCGGTTGAGTGCGGGCTGCACAAAAACGATCACTCTAGAAATCTGTGGGGGATGCATTTGTACAACAATTGTCGGTATTTATGCAATGGCTTGATGAACCCATTGAATTTAATCATCATTATTATCATCATCATCATATTATCAGCCACACTTTGTCCATTGATGTTGCAAACTGGCAACTATTATTAACTTTTTTTTTTGTTTCAGATACAAGAGTAAGCAAAAACATCGAATAAAAAATATCTACTCTCCGAAAGCCAGTGCAATAAGTGATGAAATTTATTTGATTTCAAATCAAAATTCTGTTATATTAAAATTTAATTGCTTATTGTAACTTTTTATTAAAAATTGTATTTAATTTATGAAAAGTCAATTATTCTGTGATTTTTATATAAACGCTCAAGGATACGAAAAAATTATTTATAAAATTAATTTTATAGTTATGTCGCGGACTATTTTACTATTATAAAAAATTAAACACAAAAATCATGAATACATTAGCTAATATTAATAGGTCAAAATGAATAGATCATGTGTCAAAGAGAACTGTGAATAATATAGTTATGTGCCCAAAACAGTAACAGTGTAAAACAGTGACCGCGCCAAAAAAGTTCTTATCACAAACTAGTGACAAAACATAAAATAGTGACATCGTTAAAAACAGTGACACCGCAAAAACTAAGTTGACACGAGAACAGTGACCCCGTAAAAAATATACGATGTGTTTATAGAGAAAGGTACGGTGTTTTTGAAAGGGTCCGTGAAATGTGGTATTTATGAGTGAGCAAGGCTACGGGATGTATGCGACGTGGTACCGCGGCGATGGGGGGATGCACCACCACCAGATGGGGCAGCTGTACCACCACGCCCCGCCGATGATCAAGACTGAGGCTGGCGTCAATAGTGACTGCATGATGGCCGTGGACTATGCGCCGCCGATTAAGGTAGGACTTTTACTAAAGGATTATTTATATTTTTTTCATATTATGAGTATATATTAAAAAAAGAATTTAAGTATTGTATCAGTTATCTGGTTACCATAATACAAGAGGCGGCCGGCGGACGACAGCGACCGGCTCACGTACCTAGGCTAGCAGGCGCTGGCAAAATCAGAGTCAGAGCTGGGCAAAATACATGCTTTGCGTTAATTAATACTATATCACACGTATTTAAAATACGAAATACAAAATATTTTTAATTAGTGTATTTTAAATATAAAACACAAAATACAGTATTTTGACTATTTTATTTAAAATACAAATCACAAAATACAGTCAGGTGTTAGGTGCTTGACAATTTGAGGTATAGTACAGGTGCAGTGTTGCCAACTTTAAATATTGACATATTTAGCGGTCGTCATTTTGCTTACGAATAGTTACGAAAACTATCGAGCGCTATTTCCTGTAGAACGCACCATTAATAAGGTCGCTAAATTTATTTATGTTCAAATGTATTTTGTAGCTTTATGTATTTGAAATACTAACTACAAAATACCTCAGTGTCAGGTATTTGAAATACCAATTACAAAATAAATTTTTACGAAGTAATTAAATTACAAATACAAAATACATACGTATTTGTATTTCAATTACGTATTTTAATTACAAGTGATTCAAATGCTGCCCACCCTTGACTATAGTATACGCCAAGTTCGTGGCAACTCGGGGCCAACGAATAAGCATGGGCTATTATAATCACTTAGTAAGCGTTGAAGCTTACTTGTCTTTAATGTTTTTTTTTTATTTATTTACTATACCGTAAGTACATCTAACCTTAATATTATACCTTAAAAACCTTGCAGGATTTATCTGGGTAGGTACTCACATTCGTCGATATTATAGGTAGGTACGTATTAATTTGTAATAATATGTTGAATAGATCAACCTCCATATTTGCTTATGTTTTTTTGTTTTTTAAACATTGGCAAATTTGGAGGGTTTGTACGATTGAACTACTAGCTGCTACAATCATATAAAGATGAATAAAAAAACTGATTGTGGTCTGTGGACAGCGCCGTCGTACGCGTCGTTTCTCTGGAACTGTCAATGTCATTATTTCAAAGCATATTAAAACACAACTTGTAAGGGTAAATGTTAATCATTCACTAACTAAATATAATTCAATGTTATTATACTTATAACATTAGATAAAATGTCTTAAATAACATGCTGGGGGGTTGTCGAGATATTGGGGTTCAAAATGAGACTATTAGGTCAAATGGGTCGTCAAATGAAAGGTCTTCATTAGTACATTTAGATTCCGTTTCTATTTTTGATAAAGTCCTTATAGTTTTTGGGCTATTAGCCATAATAAAAATTGGACTTTAACAAAATTCATAGGGTACACCATTAACCCCACAGTGCTGTAATTTGGTATGCCTATAGCTTAAGTGACACAAATAAAGGCAAAAGTCTGAAATCCAGAATAACTGCAATTTGTACTCTAAAAAATGATAACCAAAACACATGAACTCCCGTTACCTGTAATTTGAATGAAACTGTAGGTCAAGTTAGCTGGTTTTTTATTTCGTGGCACTATTTTGATAGTCAAAGATTTTTTTTTAATAACCTATACTGTCCCACTGCTGGGCAAAGGTCTCCCCCATTTGCTTCCATTCCTTGCGTTCTCCAGAAATCTCCTGCCAGTCAGAATGGAACCCATCCAGATCGTCGCGCCAACGTTTTCGCGGTCTGCCTCGTTGCCGTCGTCCTGTAGGTTGCCAGTCGGTGGAGATCTTAGTCCACCTTTCAGGGTGCATTCGAGTGACATGACCCGCCCACTCCCATTTGAGTCTTGCAGCCTTGTACCCCACGTCGATGATTCCGGTCATAGAGCGTAGAGTAGTGTTGCGGATTCTATCGGTCCGCTTAACACCTAAAATGCTACGCTCCATCGCTCGTTGGCATACCCCGAGTTTGAACTTTTGTGAGTCCGTCAATGACCAAGTCTGAGCACCGTAGGTTAGAATGGGTAAGATACACATGTCGATGAGTTTTCGCTTAAGTGACAGTGGAAGGTTGCCCTTCATTAGCTCTTTCATGGACCAGTAGCTCTTCCAAGCGTTATCGACACGACGGTCTACTTCTCGATCTTGCCTGTTCTTGAAAGAGACTATCTGGCCCAGATAAATATACTCATCGACATAGTGTATCTCTTGCCCATCTACCTTGACCCTATGTTTCTTGCTATTGGTCATAACTTGGGTCTTTGACTGGTTCATCATCAGTCCAACCTCGAGGCTTGCCTTGCTCAGGTCTTGGAGCATTTGTTCTAATTGGGGGGCACTGGTGGCAAAGAGAACTATGTCGTCAGCGAACCTAAGGTTTGTAAGTTTTTGGTCGCCGATTTCAATGCCTGCATTTGTCCATGAGGCTGGCAATTGTCTAAAAACCTCTTCTAGAGTGTTCGTAAATAATTTGGGAGAGAGCGGGTCACCCTGTTTGACTCCCTTTTCTATTAAAAACTTTGCTCCTGATGTATTTAATTTAATGTTAGCGTAGCTATTGCTGTAAATGCTTTTAATTAGGTCTATATAGGTTTTTTCAACATTTTGTTTCTCTAAAGCCAAGAAGATTGCTGAGTGGTTGATGCTATCGAAAGCTTTTGTGTAATCCACAAAAGCCAGATATAGTGGATTGTGGAATTCATTAAATTTTTCTATAACCTGATTTAGCGTATGGAGATGGTCTGTGGTGGAAAAATGAGGTCGGAATCCAGCTTGTTCCGGTGGTTGGTGCTGGTCCAGTATACCTTCTATGCGCTTCTGAATAACTTTGATAAAGGCTTTGTAGAGATGTGACACTAAACTGATAGGACGGTAATTATTCATGTTACTTTTGTCTCCTTTCTTGTGAAGAAGAATTATGTTTGAGTGGCACATCTCCACTGGTAGCTGACCTGTATCTAGAATGGTGTTGAAGAGATTTGTGATATGGGGTAGTAAAACAGTGGCTCCAGTTTTTAAAACCTCGGTCGTGACACCGTCCTCTCCAGGGCTCTTATCATAATGCATGGCTTTTAAGACATCATGGACTTCGCGTCCTGTTATGAATGGTACAGCATCTGATCGAGCATACTCTGTAGTTGTTGTCATCTTTGAAGAATCGGAGTAAAGATTTTTGTAGAATTCTGTGCGTATTTCCAATATTTTGCCTCTATTATTATATTTATTTCCGTAACTATCTTGTAAGCAATTAATCCATGTTTTACCCTTAGAGATACCCTGTTTTGCTATTCTGAGCGATCTATTATTCTCTAGTGCTATTTTTACTCTGTAGGTATTAAAGTTTCTTGCATCGTTTCTGATGCTGCGCTTAACCTCTTTGTCTATATTTCTATAGTCTTGTGACCCAATGTCGGTCTCGAGTCTTTTTTCTAATAAATTCTGAGTTTTGTTTGATAGTTTAAATTTACTTTTCTTCATCGGTTTAATTTTCTTGCTTGTTGTGTAAACTGCATTAACTATGTTTTTATATTGGGTTTCTGAATTATCTGATTCATCTTTTTTGAGTTGACTAAAATAATTTGAGAGTTCTAATTTAAACTTTTCCGAATTATGAATAAGGTGCTGTTTACTATGTTTTATTAATCTTTTTGTAAATAATTTAATTCTGTGTATTTTAAATTCAAATTTTAATTTTGCTCTTATTGGTCTGTGATCCGAAGCATAATTAATTTTATTAATGGCGCAAACATCTTTAACTATCTGTTTGTTGGAAGCTAGTATAAAATCGATTTCGTTTTGCGAATTTCCGTCAGGTGATACCCATGTCCATCGTCGTTGGGGTTTTTTGTCAAAGAAGCTGTTAGAAATTACCATGTTTTGACCAAATGCAAATTGAATTAGGCGTGCACCGCGTTCGTTACGTTTTCCCAAACCAAATTTACCTAGAGTATCTGTTGCACCTAATCACATAATCACATCTAATCGTGGCCCTACTTTCGCATTAAAATCACCTATAACTACAGTCCATGATCCTCTATTCTCGTCACATGCCTTGTTCAGGAGATCATAAAAGTCTTCAATGTCTTCGTCTGAGTGCTTCGATGTTGGAGCATATACTTGTATCAGTGACAGAGATTTTGTAGGTGTTAGTCGGAACTTGAGGATCGCAATTCTTTCTGAATAGCCACTAAATTCGATGATGTTATCCTTCCACTTTTTAGCCACCAGGAAACCTACGCCGTAGAGTCCCTTGGTTTCTCCAAAGTGAAAAAATACATTACCATCACGCGCTACAGTCTGTTCTCCAATTCTTCGGACTTCTGCAAGACCTATTATGTCCCACTTTATATCTCTTAACGAGTTTTCAAGTTCTAAGAGTCGTTCGTCATCTTTAAGCGTCCTTACGTTGTACGTTAATATGTTGAGCATATCGGTATCCTTTATTTCATGCATTGTGGTCGTTTGACGGTCGGATCTCACCCGGAGATTCTTGGCACCCCTGACCCCAGGGCTAACATGGCACCCGTCCATGCCAGCATCGCCGCTGGAGTCGCCGGGCACTTGGGGCCTTGGTTGGTTTGTGCTATCCATATTTGGGGGGGGTTAGGACCATAACACCGCCACGCTGGTCCAGTTGCGTGTTGGCGGGTGGTTTCGTCAGAGCCTCGTTCGCTGATCGGCAGAGCACACCGCTTGCAGGTGAGGTTGACTTGGAACCCGAGAGATGTTGGTTGGGCCCCCTTACGCCCCTTAGTCAAAGATTACTAATAATATTTTTTCGTTTTTATGGGAGACTCGCGAGATCACAGTTCGGGGCGAACCACTAGTTTAAATAACAGTTTATTAGAATCAGTTGAAATCAATTACAACCACCGCAGTTAATTATAATGAACGCAATTTGTCAGGTGGCCAAGTTATTTTCCTATACATTACAAATTACTATTATTAGAAAATGACTTCTCGCATGATGGAAGCTGTAGACCTAATTTTAAGCACTAACTTTTATTAACAACAACATATTGAAAATACATTTACACAAGACATTGTAACGGAACGTTAGAATAGAGAATTCATAAAAAAATACGAACTCCGTGGCGCAGTGGGCAAATAACTGGCTGAGATGCAGGAGGTAGCGGGTTCGATTCGCGCTGCGGAACAAATGTTTGCATTATATACAGATATTTGTTCCGGGTCTGGATGTTTTACTATATATTATAAGCACGTATTTACAAAAAAAAATGTATATACATAAGTATTCTATCAGTTATCTGGTGCCCACATTACAAGCTTTTCTTTTGGGGCTAGATAGCTCTGTGTGAAATGTCCAGCAATATGTATGTTTATTTTTCTTTTTTAAATCAACTCGAGCAATTTTAAGGCACATTAATAAACACGTAGGTATAAACTTCCTCTTTTTGTGTCAGGGGTTAAAAACTGAGATATTAGCTAAGAACCAAACCAGTTAAACTAGCTTTCTTTTAAAAAAATCTTCGTCCAAATCGGTCCATCCGTCTGGGAACTACGATATCACAGACATATTGTAAGCATTAACCTTATAACACCCCACTAAACGACTTTTTAAATATTATACTAGCTGACCCCACGAACTTAGAAACAATAAATTTTATGTTAAATTTTTTTTCAATGTCCGTTTCTGTGCACGTACCCACTATAATCAACTATCTCTATAATCAAATTAGAAAATTATTAATGTTCTAATATCGCTATTAAAAATAGGGGTTGGTGGTAGAAGGGTGAAAATTTAGGTATGGGTATGTATTTTTTATTGTCAAATAAAATAAACATAAAAAAATGTGTCCCAAAAATAATAAAATAAATTTTGGGGTGGACCACATAGGGGTATGTATAATAGTTTAGGTACGTCCTATTCTCAGACCTAACGAATATACACCAAAAATTTCATAAGAATCGGTCAAGCGTTACATGTGAATCTATTATGACAATTCGATTCATGTTTCTGCGTACCAAAATGGTCAAAATGTAAGTCACACAAAACATGATTTACGCCAAAGCGCTGCACTCGCGGCTGGCATTCGACCGACTCGATCCTAGATCCTCGTACGCGCGCGTCTATGTGTACGTGCGCAGCGCTTCATATACTAAGCTTAACTTCTGTAAATAAATATACAATGCTGGACATTTCACACAGCGCTATCTAGCCCTAAACTTAGTAAAGCTTGTACTATGCGAACCAGAAACTGATATAATACTTATATACAATTTTTGTTATTGTTTACATATAATATATAGAAAAAGTTGTCAAAAACATTTGTCTCGCAGCGGGAATTGAACCCGCTACCTGTTGCGTCTCAGCCGGCTATTCGCCCACTGGGCCACAGAGTTCGTCGAGGTCTGTACCTATCTATTTAGTGGTTTTGTAATCTCCCAACACAACCTTCCTAAATCTCCCAGTCAATGATGGTCTATGAATGGCAGAGTCCACTCAAGCATGAATGGTCCATCTCGTAGCAAAGTCAACAGGTAACTAGGTAATTATCCACGTAGCGGCGACGTGACGACTTTTTACCGGTCGCATGATTCCAATAGGAAGTCATCGGAGTGGAAAAATAAAATAAAAGATTTGGTGAGTTTAAATGGGAAGCTGGGATATTGTACAGGGTTCTGTTGATGTGAAATAGGACATTATTAAACAAGGGCGGTAAACGATCTAATGTACACCAAAGATATTTTCGGGAGATTATAATTGAAGGTGTTATTTGTCATGAAGATTGTATTTTATTTAAGCTTATTGTGAACGCAGTGAGTCTCATTCTCTTTCAAATTTACGTGAAACTATTGCCAAATAACCGAACAGTAAGCAAATTGTGAAAAAATAATATGTCTGTATGTGTTAAGGGTGCGTTGCCACCATAGCTGTGCGAGAAAGCTGAGTGTTGAGCAAAGAAAAAATCTACCTATAGCTTGTACGCTGTACGAGGCTAGGCAAATGAAGCAATCCTGTTGGTAATTTTTCTGCTCGCTCACGCTTAGTTACCTCGAATATCTCTGATGGAACCCTTAGGGTGCCTTTCCCCCATAGATGTGCTACGTTTCTAAATGGTGAGCTAAGCTACGGAACTATGTTTTTATTTTCACTAAAGCTAAACTAAGCTACGTATTCTTATTTTACAAAGTAGCTACACCACTCGTGTATAACTCCTTAGCTCGCGGCCTTAGCTTATAGCCTTAGCTTGCAGCCTGAGCTTACAGTCTTAGCTAACAGCCTTAGCTTATAGCCTAAGCTTACAGCCTTAGCTAACAGCCTTAGCTTACAGCCTTAGCTTGTAGCGGTAGCTTGCGTCCTTAGCTCCCATTCTTAGCTTCAACGAGTATGTCAAAAATTTAGCTTAGCTGAACACCTTTTTACCAGAGCTAAGCTAAGCTATGAATATCAAGCAATGCTATTAGTGGGATTGAAACACATCCATAGCTTAGCAACGTAGCTTAGCTCTGGTGGAAGGGCACCCTTATGCGGGTTGCAGACCAAGAGCTAAGCTAAGTTATTTTAGCTTAGCTCGCATAGCTGACGCAGTTTTCCATACTTGTGTGCAGACCGCAAACTATGAGAACTAAGCTATGCGAGCTAACTAAAATATGCGAAGCTAAGTTAGTTGTGCATGCCGATGCGCAGCTACGGGAGCTAAGCTAAGCCCCTCCCGCCTTCCCCGCACGCCCTACGCACATCCTTCGCCAGTGCTGTCCAGTGTCCTTTGTCGTACGTACGGTCGTTTTGTAGCGAATGTGGAGCAATTTATTGAAATTGTTAAACAATTTCCTGTACTATGGAACACACAGTCAAAGGAGTATCACAACTTAATTAAAAAAGATGTTGTATGGAAAAGAATAGTGGAGGAAATAAGTAATCCAAATATCAATATTCAATAATAATCCAATAAGTCAATATTAATCTTCTTTTTCTATGTGTAACATATTCATCGGAACTTTATTCATCAATTTTATTCATGGCGAGCGTACGCCCGTCGAATTGAACTTCGCAACACTGACTGATCTTTCGGTTAGTTTTTGGTGTGCACGGCACATATTTCTGGCTTAGCTCGGCTTGGCTTAGCTTAGCTGGCTCAGTTTAGCTTCGGCATAGCTTAGTTTTCGGTCTGCAACCGGCTTTACTTTGTTCTATGTTTTTTTAACTTGTAATCTTACTAATACATTAAATAACAGAAAGAATATATAATTATTAACAGCTCTCTAAACAAATAAGTTATATTGTCCCAGCAATAATAATTTACCTACAATTAAAATAATTAAGTTAACGGCACCGTGAACTTAGTCTAGTTACCTAGAACTTTGTCTAGTTAATTCAACATAGGTTTTAAGACATTTAAAACTATTACCAATATATCTAGTTCTAGTTGATAAATAAATAAATAAAAAGAGAATAGCAATTTACGTATAAGAACACAATTAAATCTGCTAATAAACTTATGATGATTCACCTAAAATGGCCACTATATATTCCCAGTGCTAATACATTTGTGATGCTGTGAAGACGTCTTCATCATCATTAATATATCAACGAAAAGACGAACACTGCTGAACATAGGCCTCCCCCGTAGATGTCCAAAGCAATCGATCTTGTGCACCCAACGACTCCCAGAAACATTATCAAGTCGTCTTTCCATCTAGTGGGAGGCTACGCTGCACTGCACTTTCCAGTGCGTGGTCTACACTCGAGAATTTCTGCCCCAACTACCGCCAGTTCTTCGAGCTATCCCACCACGGACCTATGGAAACCTACGGACTACTGTAAAGACCTACGGAGCCCTAAAACAACGCAGGCTCACCCGACGCCAAAGCATAGAAAATTGCGCGCGTTCGTGCGTAACTATTTTAGAATAACTCAAACAGGTTGTTTGGCTTTTGCGGTCATTTTTTTTAATATTTTTTTTTAATTTCGTCTTTGGTAACTCGCGCACAAGTCATGGACCCAGAGAGCGGAAGATTAGTGTAATTGCTTTGGCACGAGTGGAGTATCGGAATTTGATGGTGTGGTTTAGGTTTACCATCAAAATGAACAAATACAATTATCGATATAGTTAACGATGACGGCCTCCGGGGCGCAGTGGGCGAATACCCGGCTGACACAGGAGGTTACGGATTCGATTGCCCCCGCGGAATCAATGTTTACATGATCTACAGATAATGTGTTCTGGGTCTTTTTTTCACAAAAAAAGTATATATGTATTCTACTAGCTGACCCACCCGCAGGCTTCGCACACGTGGTTTTTAAATAAAAACATTAACCCCCTTTTGCACAGTCAGGTAATAAGTAGCCTATGTACCAAGCCTGGTTATAATCTATCTGTATACCAAATTTCAACAAAATTGGTCTTGCAGATTTAGACGTTACTAACAGACAGAGAGACAGAGTTACTTTTAATTTATAATATTAGTATGAATTAGCTATCTGGTTCTCATAGTAAAAGACCTGCTTAGTTTAGGGCTAGATAGCACTGTGTGAAATGTCCAGAATTATTAATTTTTTTGAGTAGCGTTCATTTAACTAGCCGGTTATTGAATAATTCATCTGACTAGTATAAATAAATAATAAATAGATATCGCTGGATATTTCACACAGCGCTATCTAGCCCCAAACTAAGCAGAGCTTGTACTATGGCAACCAGATAACTGATAGAATACTTATATATATATATATATATACATATATATATATATATATACATATATATATATATATACATATATATATATACATATATATATATATATCGATGGAAGAAAGCGATTTTGTCGTATCTCAAAATATCTAATTTTACACCAGAGCCAAAAAATTATTTAAAAAATCATAACTCGTACATTAATAAAGATAGAACGTTGAAATTTGGAACATATTTTTATCAATCTAAGTTTTATTTGATACAGTTAATTGGAATGTCCTAAAGTTACTGCTTCATTGATTTTTAAATAGTTACAGCAATTGATGTTTCAATATCGAACAGCGGAAATTTTGAGATACGCCATTTCCGCTTTCTGCCGTCGATATATATATATTTTTTTTTTTGTAAAAACATACTTATAATATATAGAAAAACACCCAAACACGGAACAAATATCTGTAGATCATGCAAACATTTGTTCTGCGGCGGGAATCGAACCCGCTACCTCCTGCGTCTCAGCCGCCTATACGCCCACTGCACCTCGGAGGCAGTCAAAGTAGTTCGTCCCCAACTGAGATCTCGCGATATTCACAACAGTGATGGTCACATGTGTAGATGTTTTGACCCCATATACCTCCCAGCTATCTTCAATCTAGATCTCTGAGCGAATAAATACCACCCAGATACTCGTGTTCCGTCTCAGACTACATCAGGTGAGGTTGAGATAAAACGAAAAAAGATAATAATTATATCTACAAAAAAAAACATCCCACTTATTAAAAAATCTATATGTATTTGCGTTTTATTCTTTACATTTAACGAGTAGTGGAGTTTCTTGTGAAAGGGCTCGTGCGGAGAAGTACTACCACCATACCTATTTCAGCATTGCTTTGTTTCGGTTTGAAGGGTTATGGTTGCCGGTGAAATAACAGGGGCATGAGTCTTTATGCCTGTATGCCTCAAGTTAATGGACGCAAGGCAGTACATCGTAGGGCGCGTTTCTAAGGTGCGTGACCAACGAGGCAATACTTTGCAATAGGCGATGGTTACCACTTAACATCAAGTGGGTCATAAACTTGTTCCATCTCCATGAAGCACCTATAAACTCACTTCCAGCGTATATTTTTTCGAACCAGTATAATCTCGGAGTCTTCAAGCCCAGAGTGAATAGGTTATTTCTAGGCAAGCGTGCTCCATCTTCGATCACACCATCACTTACCATCAGGTGAGGTAGTGGGCAAGCGCTTGGCTATCATCAAAAAAAACAATAGTGGCACTCTGGGAGTGCCGACATTAGTGAAAACTTTAACAGACTACACTATACTTATATAGGTACAGAGGTGTCGGTAACGGTAACGGTAACAGTGTCGCGAGTTCAATGATTTTTTCCCATCTCAAAAAACGCCCAACACATCTTCATTATTCATAATTCTTTATTGTTCGTGAACCTAGATACATGATTGATGGTTGAACTTATAAATAGCACTATTCTAGGTTTTGCCATTTAGGCGTACAAACATTTATATAACAATTTTATTAATTACTACAATATTTATATTGATATTACTTATTTTGTCGATAATAAAAATAAATACAATTCAGAATCACATTAAATCAAATAGAGAAAACAGTTATTAAACATTTAAGAAAAATGTCAAAAGATTTGCATAAATAAGAACAATAATAATTAATCATGTAGAATAATAATAGTTATGTCAAATGGAGATAAATTAAAAGTAATTGCAATAATAATAGATTTATATAAAATAATGTTAAATAATATTTTGGTCACTAAGAAATTCTTTTACACTGTAATATGCTTTTTTAACTAAAATATCATTCAACTTGCTCTTGAATTCACTATTGGAGAGCAAGCGAACATACTTTGGAAACGTCTTTGGAACGTTTGAACGTCCAAAGAAGTTTTCACTTCAAAAAAAAAATATACATAAAAATTAGATCAGCCATCTAAAGTACGTGAGTACCTAGGTACCTACCAGTAATGAAAGAAAGCTAAGTAAACTAATAAAATAATAAATAGTATAATCATGCCATAAAATTGTTAAGTTAACTAGCGTATCAAATTATATTACCTTATTTATCTTTATCATTCTAGATGTGTATCTAAAATGGAAAATAAGAGGTTTCGTGTGAAAGTTTTTATGATAAACTAGCTGACCCGGCGAACTTCGTACCGTCTTGGCATGCATATGACGCGGGCTGTCAATGTACGTCGCCGGTAGCATTGTCAATCGGCCACCATTAGCTGCATCTATGTATGAGGAAATAAATTTGCTTCATAATTGAAGTGAAAACGTTTTTAGGCACGTTGGGCATTTTTTGATATGGGGGAAAACCATTGAACAGACGGCACTGTTACCCTTACCGTTACCGACACCTCTGTATATAAGTAGTGAAAACTTTTTTAGGCACGTTGAGCATTTTTTGAGATGGGGAAAAAACCATTGAACTGGCGACATTGTTACCATTAACGTTACCGACACCTCTGTATATAAGTATCTCGTAATTGTTCAAGTTTTTACTTGGCACTCCCAGAGTGCCACTTTTTTTTTGCGTGAATTTTGCCGATATTTTAATAGTTATACTGCTACTCGGGGCGAATACGAATACAACAAATCAAAGTTCATCAAAATCGGTCCCGCCGTCTTTGAGCTATTAATGTAACTAACCTGACTTTGTTTTATATAATACTAGCTGACCCTCCCGCGGCTTCGCACGGGTGGTTTTTCAATAAAACATTACCCAAATTTTGCGCAGTTGGCTAACAAGTATGTCCTTTCCCAGGTGATCTTCTGGCAAAATTTTATTACGATCCGTTCAGCCGTTTAGTCGTGTCAAGGTAACAAACTAACAAACAAACTGAGTTATGTACGAATTATACACACAAACCTTCCTCTTGAATCACTCTACCTATTGCTGAGAACTGCATTAACATCCGTTGAGTAGTTTAAAAGATCTAAGCGAACAGACAGCGGAAGTGATTTCATTTTATACTATGTAAAGAAAGGTATAGATATAGATAAATCTGGGTGTATGCATTATTTTCTAGAACATACAATTACTTAATTTGTTAGGGTTTCTTGATAAATAAAATGTGAAAAGTAAAACCAGCTAATAAAAGTATAACCTTGTCTAAAATAACAAAGGCCCAATTCACGTCTTTGTCTCAATATTTAGTCAAGACAATCCAAGGAGACAGTGATACGTCTGCGGTAATGACGTAACAGGATTGTGACATCATTAATCAAACGATTTGGGGCGAGGGAGGTCGGTGTGTGGAGATCTAGTCATGAGAAAGTGTGACGGTATCGGTTTTACTGAGAGATTCGAGATACGACGAATTTTAGTGCGACGAAAACAATATATGACCAAACGAACTTGCAAGTGAAGTTCGATCGATATTATATGAGAAAACTTCATTTGAAGATATATAGTCCCACCCTCCCTGTAACCCAAGTAGAAAATTTTGTGATCCTAAAACTAGTGGTTCGCCGAGATCTCGCGAGTCTCCCATAAAAACAAAAAAATATTATTTGTAATCTTTGACTACCAAAATAGTGCCACAAAATGCAAAATCTAAATAAATTGACCCACAGTTTCATTCAAATTACAGGTAACGGAAGTTCATGTAAATTGATTACTCTTTTTGGGGTAGAAATTACAGTTATACTGGATTTCAGACTTTTCCCTATATTTGTGTCACTAAAGCTACCCGCATACCAAACTTCAGCACTATGGGGTTACTGGTGTACCCAGTGAATTTTGTCAAAGTTCTGTTTTTATTATGGCTAATAACATAAACACTATAAGGTTTAAACTAAAAATAAAAACGGGGTCGAAATTTACTCACAAATACCTTTTATTAAACGTGCCACTTGATCTGATAATCCCCATTTTATTTTATTTTTTACCCCACTTGAACCCCAATATCTCAATAACCCCCAAGATTTTTAGCTCATTTTTGTCACACTAAAATTGTGCCATAACTATCTATCTATATACCAAATTTCACGATGATCGGAAAAACGCTTCGAAAGTTATCCTCGGACAAACAAACATACATACATACATACAACGCCGATTTGCCCAAGTTGATTTGGAGATCTCGCTTCGGTTGATCAATCAATGAGAAACTGTCGGGGCGCGAGCGTCTTACCGATGACAGGAAACAAAAGCTGTCAGCTGTCCTACTTTTTTAAATGTGCAAAGATGCCTGTAGGATTAAGGGATTATTACTACTAATATATATAATATGATAAATGAAGCGAACGAAATATAATTGCTAATCTATGTCGAAAGCTTTTCCGCATTAATAACATCAGTGCTCTACGCTTCAGTTCAATAGCCAGAGCTGGGCAAAATATATAGATGTTTTACTTTAATTAAAATACAAATTACAAAATACTATCTTGCACGTATTGAAAATACGAAACACAAAATATTTTGTAGTCCTGTATTTGTAATATAAAATACAAAATACAGTATTTTAACTATTTTTATTTAAAATAAAAATACAGTCAGGTGTCAGGCACTTTACAATTTGACGTACAGTACAGGTGCAGTGTTGCCAACTTTAAAGATTGCTTTTGCTTACGAATAGTTACGAAAACTATCGAGCGCTATTTTCTGTAGAACGCACCATTAATAAGATCGCTAATTGTATTTATGTTCCGATGTATTTTGAAGCCATAAGTATTTGAAATACTAACTACAAAATACCTCAGCGTCAGGTATTTGAAATACCAATTACAAATTATATTTTTACGAAGTAATTGAATTACAAATATAAAATACGTATTTTTATTTCAGTGCTGCCCACTATCAATAGCCCATTTGATACTTCAAAATGTTTCAAGCCCTGTTAGACTACAGTACTAAACGTACGATAATTTAGACGTGTAACTGTTGATGATCTAATTTTAAGGGAGACTAGCGCTACGTATTTAGAGGCTAAGTCCGGCGATGCACAACACACCACTAAACACGTTTAGGTATCGTTCAGCAAGTCACCCAAAATATAATTTAGAGAGTTGTTAAATCATACAAATACGGCAAATTTAAACATGTTTAGTCGCTTAATACGTTTTGGGATCGTTGTGCATGTCGGGCTTAGAAAATTACAAGTTTCATATTTCGTTTTGTAAAATTGGATTCAACGATTTTCTCACTACTAGGCAAGTTTAACACAAGAATGTTTAACTTATCCAGTTGCTCTTAATCGTTTTAACTAGTTGGTATTTTAATACTGTGCTAGTAGCTCGTGCCAGTCACTGGCGCGTGCTGGCACAAAAACTAGGAATTAAATAATTCAGATATGCTAGGTTCTAATTTAATTTGCTACAGCTATGTATGTATTTACTTACTTGAGTTAACAACTTATAAATATTGCATAGATTTGATTTTATTGCATTTAACTGCCTTTGGATATCGATGTGAATCATTTATTACCTTGGGGATAAGACCGACTCTCTACTCCACTCTACAGACTCGCCACGGCGTGACGGCATACGTCCGAATTAGGATAAGATTGATTATAATTTTTTTGTCAACCTGTATAGTGCCACTGCTGGGCAAAGGTCTCCCCCAAGTCTCTCCATCTATCTCTGTCCTGTGCGACACTCCACCACTCCTGCTCGAAGGCATCAAGATTATCTCTCCAACGCTTTCTTGGCCGAGCCAGACCGCATCTGCCATCAGGGCTCCAGGTTGTGGCTAGATTGGTCCACCTATCGGGGTGCATTCTGCTAATGTGTCCCGCCCAATCCCATTTGAGCCTAGCTGTCTTTTCTCCAACATTGGCAATGCCTGTCAACGAACGTAGCGTGATGTTTTTCACTCGATCAATATCCGTATCCGATATCTGATTATATTTATTTTATTTTATTTTTTTAAGGTGAAGATGTTGTGCAATAATTTACAACTTTACGCATTTTTTGACGACCTCCGTGGTGCAGTGGGCGAATAGCCGGCTAAGACGCAGGAGGTAGCTGTTTCGATTCCCGCCCCGGAACCAATGTGTGCATGATCTACAGATATTTGTTCCGGGTCTGGATGTTTTTTTATATACTATAAGTATGTATTTACAAAAGTAAATAAGTAGGTATTCTATCAGTTATATAGTCACATTGTACCTACAAGCTCCGCTTAATTTGGGGCTAGATAGAGCTGTGTTAATGTCCAGCAATATTTCTTTATTTATAATTAGTGTCAAAAATCAAAAGTACGATTAATGAATTGATATAGTATTTTTTTATTTCCACTTAAATCTATTTTTACAGGCGTCAACTTAATATAAAGTAGTTAATTTATTACCCAACTTTCTATACATAAATTACAATTAATTAATTTACTATGTACACTAAAAATTAATAACTAGTGGTTCACCCCGAACTGAGATCTCGCGAGTCTCCCATAACAACAAAAAATATTATTTGTAATCTTTGATTATCAAACGAGTACCATGAAATGCACAACCACCATACTTGACCTACAGTTTCATTCAAATTACAGGTAACGGGAGATCATAAATAACAAAATAAATAAAATAAATGTTGCTGGACATTACACACAGCGCCATCTAATCCCAAACTAATCAGAGCTTGTACTATGGGAACCAGATAACTGATAGAATACTTATATACCTTTTTTTTTGTAAATACATACTTATAATATATAGAAAAACACCCAGACACGGAACAAATATCTGTAGGTCATGCAAACATTTGTTCCGCGGCGGGAATCGAACCCGCTACCTCCTGCGTCTCAGCCGGCTATACGCCCATTGCGCCACGGAGGCAGTCAAAATCATGACAATTGATTACACTTTTTTGGGATATAAATTGCAGTTATTCTGAATTTCAGACATTCCCCTATATTCGTGTCACTAAAGCTACACGCCTACCAAAATTCATCACTGTTTTGTCAAAGTTCAGTTTTTATTATGGCTAATAACTTAAAAACTACGAGGTTTAAACTAAAAATAAAAACGGGATCTAAATATACTCATTTTATTAAACGTGCCACTTTACCGGATAGTCCCATTTTTGTTTTTTTTTCACCCCTCTTGACCCCAATATCTCAACAACCCCCCCCCCCCCTCACTTTTAGTTCATTTAGTCACACAAAAATTGTGCCATCACTACCTAGGTACCTAAGTATATACCATATTTCACAATGATCGGATAACCGCTTCGAAAGTTATCCCCGGACAAACATACATACATACATACAACGCCGATTTGCCCAAGTTGATTTAGGGATCTCGCTTCGCTTGATCGATTAGGAATGTTTGCCATCAAGCGTATTTATATTCCGTATGATAAGATAAGATGATTATAAACGATTTTTTTTTATAAATTTCCATAGACAAAACCCGAGAAAAAAACCCCAACGTCTGAGTAAGAGCGCACACTAATGACAGACGCGTGTGGTTGAAAGAACAGCGTTCGTCTTTTAAATTAATTGTTTCGTGTGTGCTCGGCTTTACGGAGAGCTGTGTTTGGTTGCGGCTTTATATTTATTTGAAAAATAATATAAAGTTAGTTGGCCGAAAGGTTGGTCCTGATTTGATCCTAATCCTGTGTCTTTTGTCACTGTGTCTTCAATAGAAATATTAGAACCTAGGTATCCGATAATATCATTACGAGCCCGCGCGCAATCACTTATAATATATAGAAAAACATTCAGACCCGGAACAAATATCTGTAGATTATGCTAACATTTTTTCCGCGGCGGTAATCGAACTCGCTACCTCCTGCGTCTCAGCCGCCTATTCGCCCCATGTGCCATGGAGGTTGTCATTAAGGTGTACAGTCAGTGAGAAAAGTGGCCGTATTGATAAATATTTGGTCAAGCGCGTGTCAGACCATGCACAGTCAAGGGTTCCGTAGTCAGTACAGCTGTATTTTTTATAGTTACTAGGTGACCCGCCCGCAGCTTCACACGCGAGGTTTGTCAATAAAACACTTCCCTCCTCCTGCGCAGTCAGATAAAAAGTAGCCTATATCCCAATCCCGGTCATAATATATCCATTTATATCTGTATATTATGTTTTTTTAGTGTATTATTTTTATAAGTATGAGTTTTTTTAATATAAAAAAATAATATACCAAATTTTATTGAAATCGTTCAAGCTTTACCGTCGTGAAAACGTAACAAACAGACAGAGAGACCGAGTTACATTCGAATTTGTAATATTAATGTTGATATTAAAATACAAAGTTAATTTTGGTAATTCTGTACGAATATTATATGAACTACTAGCTGTTGCCCGCGACTTCGTACGCGTTACACTACTAAATGTGTAAGTAACCTAGAAATAAAGATAAACTTGAAAAGTGTCACCCCATTTTTATCATATGGGAACTGATTTATGGGATAAAAGGTAGCATATGTGGTATTCCATGTTATAATCTACGTATATATTAAATTTCATCGAAATCATTTCAGCCGTTACGACGTGATTGAGTAACAAACAAATACATAAACAAACATTTAAACTTTCGAATTTATAATATCAGCGTGATTAATGCATGCAATCTTTATAGTAGCACTAAGTTTTACCATGTAACTGATAAATATTGATAGTATATACTATGTTGATGACTCTTCATCATCTTTCACAGCCCGACTTCACCCACTGCTGGGTGTCTGCCTCCTCAGGTTTAAGGCATCCGCCACGACCTTGCGCTAGTCTCAGCCATTGATGGCCCTTGGCTTTATATAAAATAAAATTCGTTTATTGCGGGCACAAAATAAACCCATATCACACAAACAGAAATAAAATACAATACAAAACAACAGAATTGAGAACCTTCTCCCTTTTTTGAAGTTGGTTAAAAAATACAGAAGATGTCACGGAGCAGATGCTCCGGTGTAGTCATTTTTTATTTCCGTCCAAGTGGACGGAAATCCAATATTTATAAATTCCATTTTTACATATCTGGTCAGAGACAGCCCTCAATACGCTATTGTTGGAGCGGCTCAGCCTACTCCAAAAGGACGCTACGCGAGTTCGGATTATAATAAAAAAGTCGGGAACACCCGCCTCGGAGAACATACTTGACGCACTGCAGTACCTCGGCAACCTCATAAGAGCCCGGTAGGCATCATTGTACTGGACCCTTATGATGTTGATGGCTTTTCTGGTGAAGTTAGACCAAAGTTGGCATGTGTACATACCCAGACAATATGCCCGGAATAGGATGTTTTTCACGTCTGGACTGCAGTTTGTAATGCGGCGTGCGAGCATGTTACCCCGAACGGCGAGCGCTCTCCGCTCTCGCTCGATATCGTCATCATCTCTCAACGTCTCCGTCAGTAAGTGACCTAGGTACCTGAACTGTTTTACCATTTTTATGGTTTCCGTTCATGTGTACTTCGGGCACACGTCCTGGACCTCGTCCTGACCTGAATACCATCAGTTCCGTTTTCTTTACTTTATACTTTAGCCCATAAGAAACAGCATATTGCTCACAGACTAAAAGCAACTTTCTCAAACCCTTAATCGAAGGGCTGAGGAGCACCATGTCATCGGCATAGCTTAGGTTATTGACACAAACGTCACCAAGATAGCAGCCCACCTTGGTGCTCCGCAGCTCTCCGATCAAGCTGTTAACATACAGGTTAAAAACGTCAGGAGAGGTCAACCCCCCTTGGCGAACTCCGCACTCTAGTCTATAGTCACTAGAGGTCGTGTTGCCCCACTTAACATTGTTAGTTTGGTTTCAGTACCAGTATCTCAACAGATTCACCACATGATTTGGCACATTTGCTTCAATCAGTTTGACCCAGAGAATGTCATAATTCACGAGGTCAAAAGCACGACTCAGGTCTAAAAAGCACGCATACACTGAAGTGTAAAAGGATGTCGTCTACCCATCTCGCTGCCGGACGTCCTACTCTTCTGCCGCTATTTCTCGGCCACCATTCAATCGCTACCCTGCTCTACCTGTCATTCCTACGTCTTGCCAAGTATCCCGCCCAATACCATTTGTGTTCCATAACTTGATTCCCAACGTCATGAACCTTCGTTCGTCTACGGAACATTCTCGACATTTGGAACTCGATCTAATTGATGCCAAGCATGGTACGCTCCATGGCTCTCTGTGCAACTCTTGATGACTCTTATTAAGACGATATACAAATTTAATTTCGGCGACGATTGGGCGGAGCATCCGGAAAGCAAAAAAGTGACAGAGGTATTTACTTGCTTAGGTGAAGAACGAGCCAACATGCCACATCGCATTGTCGCAGGAGTAAATAACATAAGCAACAAAAGATAAAATCTCGAATTGCATGAGAACCAATAAATTAAAAATGCTGTTCTTTTAATTTAGGTACCATAATTACCTACATAACTATGTAAAAAAATACTTTAAATTTTTTCTAGAGTCGGAGAATAAACGATATTAGCGTTTTAGAAGAGCCGATTTTGACAAATAATTCTATCGAGAAAAGTTTAAATCCTCAAGTAAATATTGCTTAAATATGAAATCAGTACCATTTTTCGTTATTGAATACGACAGTTACTTAGCGGCTCAAAATTTTTTACATGTCCTTAAGAGAAAGAAAACAATGGCTTTTTGTACACAGCATAACACGTTGTACGAGTATAGGTTTTTCTACAACAAACTACTGATAAAAAAAAAGTTCAAACGAAATTAAACTATCAAAATCAAATCACCCTCCGTGACATCTTGGATGGTGAAAAATCGCTTTTTTGTGTGCGGACGACACGAGCGTGGAAATTGTCATTTGTTATTACCATCGCCGTGCTTCGTAGGGGAAGAAGAAATTGGAGCATCTAACTTGAAGCACTTTATTATCCTTAAAATTTAGAAGTTTATGTCCATGCGGCTTTAAATAGCTTCATATAATTACTAATAGTAACTTCGGCATAAGGATTGGCTCTGAGGACCGGGGTGTGTCGGGTTTGGGAGGGAAGCGGATGCGGTATTTATCACGTATATACCTTTTTATAAACACTTACGCGATAAATACCCGTTTAATATTAGTAATTACGTACAGTGATCTCGAAAGTTTAAATAATACTATAGCTTCATATCCTATCCTACTAATATTATAAACGCGAATGTTTGTGTGTATGTGTGGATATTTGTTACTCTTTTACGTCGTAACGGCTAAACCGATTTCGATGAAATTTGGTATGTACGTAGATTATAACTTGTATTATCACATAAGCTACTTTTTGCCGACCAACCATGCGTGCGAAGCCGCTGGCGGAAGCTAGTAATCCTATACTTTTATTATTAACTAGCTTCCGCCCGCGTCTTCGCACCCGTGGATTGCCAATTGAAAGTAACCTATGTGTTAATACAGATAAAAAACTTTTGCATTTATAATATTAGCGTGACTAACTGACCCGCAAGACTTGGCAAGACGTGGTGATGATAGGTGGAGCAGGGTAGCGACTGAGTGGTGGCCGAGGAATGGCTGTGGATGAGTAGGTCGTCCGGCAGCGAGATGGGTGGACGACATCGTTAAAGTCGCAGACAGTCAATCGGTGAGACTAGCGCAGGATCGTAGCGGGTCACATAAACTTGGGGAAGGCCTATACCCAGTAGTGGGTGAAGTCGGGCTGCGAATGATGATGATGTTGATGAACTGACCCGCCCGGCTTAGCACGGACTTCAAAAGAAAATTTGCCTTTATTTGTCTTGAGGTCATACAAAATCCCATGGAAAAGCCCTTTCAGTTTGACCCGAATTTAAAAATTTTCATTATTTACCTTATTTACTAATACGAACATAAAAAAAAAGTGTGTGTACTTATGTACACGCGTTAGAAGTTATACTTCTTTGGCGTATGGAAAAAAATAACTAAAATGCAATAGTGATTAACGATAAATATTAAAAATAATCAAAAATATTTTATTTAAATAAATTATTAGTATCACCGTCGTATATGAAATTGATTTAATAAAAACACCAAAATAATATTTATTTATTCACACTGTTTAATTGTACCCTTACGAAACACGTGTTCTACATATAAAAATACTAGAATATACAACTTGAACATAGTTATCAATTTTCATACCACCTAGAACTAACTTCATGCTGTTAAATTTAGGTGTCGGTGTGCGCGCGCATCGTAAAAATTCACTCTCATCATTTTTCTCTATCGCGCCAAAAGAAGTATAACTTCAAAAATATCCAAATCTGTCCAGCCATTCTCAAGTAATGCATTTACCAATGAAAATTACTTCATTTCGTATAACATTACACACACACCTTACTAATTGATCGAGCGCAGCGAGATCTCTGAATCAACTTGGGCAAATCGGCGTTGTATGTATGTATGTATGTTTGTTTGTTAGTCCGGGGATAACCTTCGAAGCGTTTATCCGATCATCGAGTTTGGTATATAGGTAGGTAGTGATGGCACAATTTTGGTGTGACACCAACATTCTAAAAAATCTATAAATCGTCTAAAAATGTGGGAGGGTTGTTGAGATATTGGGGTTCAAGAGGGGTAAAAATAAAACAAAATGGGACTATCCGGTCAAGTGGCACGTCTAATAAAAGTTCTTTGTGAGTACATTTTGACCTCGTTTTTATTTTTAGTTTAAATCTTGTAGTTTTTAAGTTATTAGCCATTATAAAAACTGAACCTTGACAAAATTCACAGGGTGGCCCCACAGTGCTAAAATTTGGTATGCGTGTAGCTTTAGTGACTGAAATCTAGAATAACTGCAATTTCTACCCCAAAAAAGGAAAACCAGTTTACATGATTTCCCGTTACTTATAATTTGAATGAAACTGCAGGTCAAGTAAGTTGGGTATTTATTTCGTGGCACTTTTTTGATAGTCAAAGATTGCAAATAATATTTTTTTTGTTTTTATGGTAGACTCGCGAGATCTCCGTTCGGGGCGAACCATTAGTATTTTATATTCGAATGTAACTCTGTCTGTCTGTTTATTACATTTCCACGACTAAACGACTAGACCAATTTCAATTAAATTTAAATTAGATTATGGCCGCGATTAAGACTTAGGCCACTTTATACTTATTATCTGGTTCCTATAGCACAATCGTTGCTTAGTTTGGCGCCAGATAGCGCTGTTTGAAATATCCAGTATTATTTAATTAAGAATACCAATCCACCATTAAAACTGACCTCTTTAATTAACAATCTGTCAAAGCAACTAAGACGCACCCTACATTTCGCACCCCTCACAAGCGCCATCTGAAAAAACCCCAAACAGTTACAGTTCATATCAACTAGATGGCGCTCAACCTAAGGTTCTAATTTTTTGTTACATTTTTTACTTGGATTTTTGGTGATCTTGTTGAACCATTAATGAAATAATGAGTGAAAGTTCCAAGCTTCGGATTTCTGGTGCTACTTGCTACATTTCATATTTTTTTCTTAGTTTAAAAGCATAATTCACTTAAATATTTAGACTAAGCACGAGCCGTTAGACGGCCCCACACTAGATAGAAAGATGATGTTTGCTGGGAGCCGCTGGATGCAGGCCGAACAAGATCGGTCGCTTTGGAAATCTAAGAAATCAAAATTAAAATGTATTTATTCATTAAAATCACAAGGATCACATTAAAACGTCAATTTTACTGCCTATTCCTTCGCGACCAAGCAAAGGCAAAAAAGACTAGTTGTTTTTTATGATTCTTTTAGAATACATAAAAATAAAGATACTAAATTACGTCTAAATTGTAATTTTGACCGAGTTTGAGCAATTTCAATCCCAAGTTTCTCTATCATCTAAATAATCCGATATATTGTAGTAGGTTTTCTTCTAAAGATTTTTTTATCGAAACAAAGTATAACGATTCTAGTTATTGATCGAGAGAAGCGAGATCTCCAAATCAGCTTGGGCAAATCGGCGTTGTATGTATGTATGTATGTTTGTTTGTCTGAGGATAACTTTCGAAGCGTTTGTCTGATCATCGTGAAATGTGATATATAGGTAGGTAGTGATGGCACAATTTTGGTGTCACTCAATGAGTTAAAAATGTGGGGGGGTTGTTGAGATATTGGGGTTCATGAGGGGTAAAAAATTTTTAGATGAGACTATAAGGTCAAATGTGACTTCAAATAAAAGGCCTTTATTAGTAAATTTCACCCCTGTTTTTATTTTTAGTTTAGTCCTTGTAGTTTTTGAGTTATTAGCCATAATAAAAACAAAGCTTTGACAAAATTCACAGGGTACACCAGTGACCCCACAATACTGAAATTTGGTATTCGTGTAGCTTTAGTGACACAATTATAGGCAAAAGTCTGAAATCCAAAATAACTGTATTTTGTACCCCAAAAAAGAGTATCCACTTTATATGAACTCCCGTTACCTATAATTTGAATGAAACTGTAGGTCAAGTGAGATGGTTATTTATTTCGTGGCACTATTTTGATAGTCAAAGATTACAATTTTATTTTATGTTTTTATTGTAGACTCGCGAGATCTCAGTTCGAGGCGAACCACTAGTTAATCAAATTTATATAAGGCCATAAATGGTTGCTTATTTTCTGACACAAATGATATTCTCCCATTCACTGAAACGCATGCCTCAAATCCTTCATTTCAATAACACTTCATTCACTTAGCTCACTCAGTATTTATGTATTGTTGTTGATATGATTCCGTTTCATATTTTTATGTAACTAGCAAAGTATATGTAACTTACGTTCTCCCTTGAATTAGGTTAGAAAAACTCGGGACGCTATTCAGGTGGCATGCGATATGCGATTCTTATTTTTGCGAGCGGGCTAGTCGAGAATTTATCGACTGATATGAGTTTGCTACGAGCTAACAGTTGATAAGGAGCTTAGAATTGTCATAAGATTGATTACATTTGTTTAGTGTTATTTGTTTAAAAAAATAACAGTGGAGTAATTCTAATCATATTGTAATATTAATTTTCCATATTTATTAAATTTAATGCTTAAATGCGGGTTTTGTATTTGTATAAAAAATTGATTTTAAATAAAAAATTAGCATTGTATAAGTTTGATTGTAGTACTAGCCAGCGCTACAGTAGCTATAGCGCACACCGCTGAGTGACGACCTATTTTTGTTTATATTTTGTTGTCTTATATTGTGTAATAAGTATAGGTACTCATGTATTATTAGAATTTCAAATGGACAGAAAATAAATATTTTTATATTTATATTTGTAGTGTTTGTTAACATCACACTAGGATTCTTTGTATACCTCTGAAAAACAATGAGGACCTTGGTAAAACCCAACACCCAGATAATTAGATAGTTACGTAAGTAGATACTTGTAGATACTCAATCGCGTATGAACACTTTTATATTTGAATATCCCAATGACGCTTCGATTGTGTTACAATATTATACTCGTGGTCACGGGCAGACTGGAGTACTCTGAGTTACCGTCTAGAAGTGATAGCAGCTGCAGGAAACTACCCTCACTTTATCTTCGGAATGAGAAAAGTCGATGTCATTATTATATAGAGCACACCCATACGACACCGAGATCCATTCTACTTTATGCCTCCTATTCTACATACTACTTTATAGAAGACTAGCTTCCGCCAGCGACTTCGCACGCGTTGTTTGTCAACAAAAAATAGCCTATGTGTTAATTCAGGTTATAATCTACGTACACACCAAATTTCATCTAAATCGGTTCAGTGACCTGATTGAGTAACAAACAAATATCCAAACTTTCGCATTTATAATTTTAGTGTGAAGATACTCGTCATAAAAACAATTTTAAAAGCTCTTAGAATAGGTCCCTTAGCGCCACCAGCGCTAGAAGACAGCGGGAAAGTGCGGTACTAATTAGAGATTACAATCCGACCACATTGAGAAAACCATCACCTACCAACAATTTATCACAAGAAGGAGTATTTTTAACGCAGTCGGATTAAACTGCTTAACCCTTTACTGCGCATGCTTCCATACATAAGTAGGGGAAAGGAAAAAAACACAAATTTATACCGGGTAAATTTTAAACCTATACTTTTTTTTCCTACCCAAGCATTTTTATGTCGAACCTTTGTATGTGTGAGTCGGTGCCAGCTTTAATTACGTATCGACTTAATTTGCCTGTGACTCTCGATTCGAGGCAGAGTTTTTGACACATCCTGAATGAAATTAACTGTTTTTTCCACATTGTTTACTGCAAAAAGTATTCTAATAGTGTTTTCTTGTTGTTGATGTGATTTAGCGATGATATAGTTGTCAGTTTTGGTGGGAAAAACATGTTTCGCCTTGTGTTTGAATTTGGAGAAGGTGTGAAGATAATTGTATAAATTGGAGTATTCGAATTACGAAAATGTGAGCTGGGTGAGTTCTTTTGCCAAACTTTTTAAGTTTAATTACTTATTTTGTATTGTTTTTTTTTTAATATTGTTAATAATATACTATTAATGGAAGGTTGTAAATAAGGATATTACTTGCACAGAGATTAATTTATTCTTGTGGTAAGGTAATTATGTCGTGTTTATTGCACATAGATTTATAATGTATAGAAAATGACGTGTGAGACCACCTGTTGACAATTTCATAACTTTGCATGCTTCTGTATAATTTTATGAGTGATTTATCTGGTTTGTTTAATGGAACTCATTTATACAAAGTATTTATAAAACAGTTTTATTTATACACTACAATAACTTACAATATATTTTATTTAGAATAATTTAATGCTTAATCATTTTTGTGACATAAAAAACTTATTTCTTTAGTGTGGTGAATATTTATGTAAACTATTCAAAGTAAACTATCTGTGTAAGAACCTTAACTTTTGAAAGTTAATGCTGAAAACTTCAGTCTCGTCTAGGTAGTCTGAAAGAACTGAAAGTAATGCGTTTCAGTTGTCAAAAGATGGCGTTATTATAAGCATTTCGTTTTGAAATATATTTAGTATGAAACTTTAGAATTGTTTTGTAATTAGAAAACGTAAGGAATACAATCCGGGCCTCTTTAAGGTAAGAGAATCGAATAGCATACCTCTTACCAAGCTGTTTATTGCATACCAACAAAATTAAAAATACAACGAAATACACAAAATAAAGGTAAGTACAAAAGACGGTCTTATCGCTAAAACGATCTCTTCCAGACAACCTTTGGATGGACAGGCCAAAACCAAATCATAAAGACGGCGGTGTACCTATCTAGGCTCATAAACCTACATAAACTGTACGTAAGAGTGAATAGGTTTCTTCTAGATCTTCGTGCTTCATCTTAGACCACATTTAGTGTAAAAAGAAAAAACTGGTAAAAAAGTAGTTTTACGTCATCACAAAATATACAAAAAAATTAAAAAAAAAACGTTTGGAATACCCACATTTATACTTATTGTATTTCTTAAGGAAAAGAAATACGTTTGTTTATTTATGTGTTTATTGTAATTTTAAAGACTAAATCAAATATTAACATTGTAATTCCCAAACACAAATCATCCCACGTTTTTAGTTGTTAACATTATTTATAGCTAATAAATGAACTGGAATTTTACGCGTCATAAATGGTCATTTTATATTCCTGTGCCCTGACTGAGTTTATGGGTTAACGCCTTCATGCCAAATATGACCCGCTCATGCAAACCATGGTGCTATGAGAGACATTGAGAAATTTCAAAAATGTACATAAGTTTTATTTTAAGACAGCAGCGTGCGATCGTTGCAATTGTCTACGGCAGACTTTTTGCTTGTTTCTTGTCGCAAATGGAGTCAATTTTAGGAGTCATTTTAGACAATTTCAACCTTAATTCTGACTCGGTATCAAGTCGAGAGAGAGCCGAGAAAGAGTGAGCGACGAATTCAGTCGCGCGCGCGCCACCATGTGTGCCACACCTGCCTGCTAATCATCAAGCCACCATTACGTAAATCTTGTCGCAAACCCCCTACCCCCTAGAATGGCAAACCCATTAGGAGTTCGCGTACCCCAATTTGAGAAACCCTGGTCTACGGTAACCACTTACTGTCACGAGAAGCCAACGGTGACGTAAAAGTTTGTGGGTTCCATTCCCGCTGCGGAACAAATGAGCAAATATTTGTTCCGAGTTTGGGTACTCATAATTCCTGATACCGACTACAAAATAATCCTCATGGGTGTTATATTATCATCATCATATCGCCCACTGCTGAACATTGGCCTCCCCCATAGATTTCCAGCGTGACCGATTATGCGCAGCTTTTACCCAAAATCTCCCAGCAACCTTTATCAGGGCATTTTTCATATAAGAGTATAATACAAAATATTTAAAAACTGATAGCCATAGAAAGGTGCCAATATGCGGTTTCTTCCAGATAACCTTAGACAACAATCTTCCGTAAGGTCCTGTCCGACAGGACCTTATGGAAGATTATTGTATTTGATATCTGTATTATAAATACGTGAATAGAAAACTTTGCACCCCATTTTAAGGGTTTCTTAGCGATAAATCCCTTGAGTAATTTTATTGAATCTGACATTTTTTATAATTTTTATATTAACATACAATTTTATATAATTTTTTAGAGAGAATAGCCATGTTGAATATTTTAAATAAATTAATCTTATTAAATTTTGTTTTTCGCAATAAATACCTAATTTGATTTGATTTGAAGGTTATTGCGCGCACGCAGGAGTATGAAATTTAGCACGGTTAAAGTTTATATAGAGAAGGAGGGACGAATGCTAAAAAAATGAGTAACGTTTGAATTTCGACCACACTGTCCACTGGCAACTAGTTGAAATTTAGCACGGTTACAGTTTATATAGAGAAGGAGGGACGAATGCTAAAAAAATGAGTAACGTTTGAATTTCGACTACACTGTCCACTGGCAACTAGTTTTAAAGTACTGAATAGATGCATAAGTAGTAAAAAAGATTCTTATAAGAGTATTCTTAGTAATGAAAGCCTAAAACAAGCTATTTAAGTTTAAAAACTGAAACCGGACTACGTTATACCTATGTCGATGGTAGCCTATGTCATCCGCACCATAACAATGAATCGATTGACACCTCATTCATCAAAATCAGATGAGTAGTTTAGGCGCTGCGGTGGGCATACATCCATAGACTGTTAAAAAAATAACTCTTCCTTTTGGCTCCGCCGTAGTCGCGTATAAATGTAGCCTATATCACCCGCACTATAATAACGGATCGAAATACACTTCATTCATCAAAATCAGATAAGTAGTTTAGGCACTAGGAACATAAGTAAAAACAAACATTTTTTAACATGAATATATCTTTGTTTGACCACATTTTCACTCACGTAAGTGATAAAGCACAAAGATCTAGAAGACACCCATTTACTCTTGCCATAGACGACCAACGGTAAAGCGTACATAGACTGCTACAATATAACCCTTCCTTTTAGTTTTACGTAGTCGTGTAAAAACAGTACACTTAAACACAAAAAAAATAGCTACCGACACCTATAATATTATCAAGTTGTGTATAAAAAATACAATGAAATCAACATGTCTATTCATGGTGTCTGCCAGCCGTCTCGGCGTGTCGTAAACGTATCGGGTACAGTTACCTACAAAAGGCTTAGAATAAATAAAAACATGACCGGTCAAGTGCTAGTGAGATACGCGCACAGAGAGTTCCGTATCTACCTATATTTATGTATAATCTAGCGGCCAGCGTGACTTAGAAACCAACGGAACTTTTAAGAAAGATTTCTAATAAACTGTTCTAGATAAAGGCTTCGTTTTATTTTCCTGTAATCGTTGCACATATTTATATCAATCATAATAATTTCTAAAATTCTAATAGTCCACAGAAAGGCATTTTGTCATCATTTTTGACCACTACTAAAGTGTATGATACAAAAAATGATTTTGGAATGTGGCAATTTATCTATTTTATATGATCTAGTAATCTTATTTTGATGTTTTCACCATTTTGTTCACTTAGCAATCAAAATGAAAATTTGTAATGTTTTAGCATTTTTATTACTTACAATAGAAGCGGGCTTAATAACTATTCGTAATTCCAAGTCAAAAGCTTCTGACAGACGGACGTTTTTACTATATAAAGCATAAAGACTAATCAAAATGTGGTAATCTATGGGATACATACAAACAGACATTACTATTCCCTCAGATTAGTCAGCTTTGAACGCAGAAAATACTGAAGTATTTTCTCAAAACATCAAAATTTAAACGTGCCGGTTCGTTCTTTGTATGAGATTTGAAAACTTATTAGTATTTCATTTTTACTGTTTAACATTTTCTGTATATGGAATACATAATTTAAATATTTTTATAATATTTATAATTATATACGCCGAGTTTATTAATATATCCATTATATAAATTTAAAAAATAAAAAAAAAACGGCTTTGTGTGAAAAGACATTTTATTTTGATAAACTTTAATACATTATATTCTTGACCATAACCCAGATTATCGAGAACCTGGTGTCTGGACAAACCTAGTAAAGGTGTTAAGACATCATTGAACAATTTTATAATCAGATATTAAATAATGTATATCTGAGATTTTTTCTTATTTTGTTATATTTTTTTTATTAATTATAGGCTTGCGTTTGACCACTATCTTGCCTTATGGTAAGCGATGATGCAGTGACCTATTCACTCGCGATTTGAAGACCCCTAGGTTGTAGTTTTCAGGGAACACATTTATGTACAAATTAACGTAATTAAAAGAGGTCTATCTAAAAGAGGTATCCTATCATTTGTTATTGTGTTTCCTTTGTCCATGTTGTGTCAAATGAATGAATGAAAAATTATTTAATGCACAAAAAAAATCTGGGCATAGGCGAACTTAATGCTAGATAGCATTCGCATAAATATCATCATATCAAATTAATATTTTCATTATATTCATTTTTATGTATATAACGATAAATAAAAGCTCCTGGTAACACTTTTGTAATCATCTGTGCCTATTTCATCTGACTCTCGGGAGGCGGACTGCGTTATTTTAGCGTGCTATAAACAAATATTGTATTGCGGCTCCATTTTACGAATGGGAAAATGTTGAGAACTTCACATGGTAAATTCGCAGACACTTGAGATCTTTATGCTCCAAGGTCAAGAATTATTGAGCGATTGTTACTCATATTTATTCGAAGAATCATCACAGCTAGAAATCTATTTACACAGGGTACATACCTGGACCTTTCTCTCCTATCCCCCCCCCCCTCCCTCCCTCCCCCTCCCCCCATGGAAACTGTAATTAAGTGGTGCCCTTGCACTGCATGCCTAATAAAACTTTCTGGCCTGAGCGCCCTCTGCATTCGACAAAAGTTCGGTTAAGCTGCATCGGCATCAGAGGCCAACAGCGAGTTAGTCCTTCAAAAAAAACTAGACATCTACTAATGATTTGCCCCGAGCAAAAAACTATTGTTTGTAATCTTTGATTATCAAAATAGTGCCACGAAATACATAACCAACTAACTTGACCTACAGTTTCATTCAAATTAAATTTTACGGGAATTACATATAATTTAAATACACTTTTTTGGGGTAGAAATTGTAGTTATTCTGGATTTCAAACTTTTTCTTATATATATGTTACTAAAGCTACACGCACACCAAATTTCAGCACTGTGGGGTCGCTGGTGTACCCTGTGAATTTTGTTAAAGTTCAGTTTTTATGATGGTTAATTACTTAAAAACGACAAAGTTTTAACTAAAACTAAAAACAGGGTCAAAATGTACTCACAAAGACCTTTTATTAAACGTGTCATTTGACTCATTTTTGTTTATTTTTACCCCTCTTAGACCCTAATATCTCAACAACCCCCCCATATTTTTAGAAATCATTGAAATACACCAAAATTGTGTCATTACCTATGTACCAAATTTCACGATAATCGGATTAACGCTTCGAAAGTTAGCCTCGGACAAACAAACATACATACTCGTACATACATACAACGCCGATTTGCCCAAGTTGATTTGGAGATCTCGCTTCGCTCTATCAATGAAGTAGGTAACGAGCTGTCTACTCGCGACTCCGTTAGCATGGACTTTAATTATCATAATTATAATACCACCAAATCCAAACACTTTGATTCACCGTAATCAAAAAATTCGGAAAAAACTTGACGAGTACTCAACTAATATTATTTTATTTGTAATGAAGTCGTTTGAATAATTTTCAAAATCGTATGCTAAAAGTTACAATTTTCTCCAAAACCAATCCTTTTACCTTCCTCATGATACACAGTATTTCCTTGTTAAGTTTCATCAAAATCGGTCCAGCCGTTTAGTCGTGAAAACGTAACAAACAGACAGACAGAGAGACAGAGTTACTTCCGATTCGTAGAAATACTAAACTCACGGACAGCTCAGAGGATTAGCAAACTGAAGTGGCAGTGGGTGGGGCACATGGCTGGAAGAACGGCCGTTGGGGCAGAATGGTTCTCGAGTGGTAAGTGCAATGGAATTTGGCCTTCCACTAGATGGAAATACGACCTAAAGATATCAGAGAGCCGTAATGACGATGAAAAAAAATGATGATCATGACTACTTGAGTTCTGTCAATTGCACAAAGGTTATTTTTGTCGTTATAACGACGCTATAACGCGCGTATGACAATGATTCACTTCATCTATCTAACTACATGAACAACATAATCTAATATAAAATAAATAATAAACTAATAAAGATCATCACAAATAAGATATTACAAAAACTTAATGATGCTGCGATTCGTTCCGAGGAGGCAGCTTCCGCTCACAAATTCAAATTTAGGTTTTTTTCGTTTTTAGAGTTCCGCGAGGTGAAGGTTAAACGATTATGGATAAAAACTACTTGTCTTTAGAATTTGATATCACATAGGTACCTACCGTATTATGGGGCTTCTAACAAGGCTATATAAAATTATTGATTACAACGGCGCGGCGGCGTGTTGCCACAGTCACGGGTCAACCCGTGACCACGACTGTTGCAACACAGCTGAAACGTCGGGATAAAAAATAAAAAAGGTTCATACGTGATAAGTACCCGTTTTAATCAATAATTATGTACAGTGATCGCGAAAGTTTGAAATATACTATATATATTACCTATAAACCTAAATTTGAATTTGGGAGCGGAACCAATTATACGATACGAATACCAATTATAGATGAATGCTTTTATTTTAGTTGTATTGACGATAAGTATTTATGTAAAGCATGACTGGAAAATTTCGTTTAAATATCGCCATCAAACCGGCTTCAAAAAACAGTTTAAATTTTAAAGCCTTAAAAAAAGCTTTGGACAATCTGCCGATTTGTAATTAAATCATTATGCCCCCAACATTTTCATACAATATAAATAAAACAGATAGTTACATTTCCCTGTGTTGCATCTTAATTGTTTCGTTATTATGTACGGAACCAACATACAAATCTCACACACATCCTTGACCATTTTTTTCCACTATATCGATGTACTTTTTTGTTTTTTACCGCTGATGGTTTTAGATTTTGTAATGTTTTTTATCAAAATATGTTATTGTTTTCGGAACTTCTGTCGTAATGGCGTAGTCCAGTGGCTGGTAATGAATTGCCAAATTAATTTTGTATCATGTTATTTGAAGGCTAATGATGTGGGCAAGATAGGGTTCTGAATTGAAATTCTTGCGGTCTTTTTGATGTGCAAGAGTGGCAATACAGCGCTCGTGTGCTAAGTCGTTTGGCCAGGCTACCATCATTCTCTACCGTAGAGTAGACTATTTAAGACGATGGGTTCGATTTGACATCATTTTGCATGCCGTGATATCTTTGTACGATCGTCTACACAAGAAACCGTATGATCAACCACGTAATACCAAATTAATATCATATTATTCATACACTTTATCAATTGGTGGAAACCCCCTATTAGACGCACCCAATTCTTCTGTAGATTTTTTTCTTGGTTAGGCCCCTTCTTATATTCCAAAATAAATAAAATACTGAACTTCTATCTATTGACAAGGCGGGGATGTAAGATAATTCTACGAAGGTGGCTTCTTGAAAAGGACTATACTGAGACTGAGACAATGCTTCAGTATGACAGATAGAACAACAGTAGGATAACCAACCGCACATACATAATACTTATAGCACTAACCATAATAGATAAACACACATTATATACATACATAGATATACCAACACAAATTTAACACTATAAACGTAATTAGATTACAATGAACTTTACTTTAAATTCATTTTAAATTTAAATTCACTTGCCGAACACTGCACTACCTTGATTAACCTTTTTTTTTGTATTTGATCTCCACAATACAGGGAATCCTAGTGTGGAGGTCAAAGTTAATGTATAACATTGTTAAATAATTATTACTTAAGCTGATTTATATAATTTCCAAATGATTAAGCATATATAAAAATTATAATTAGTACCTATATGTAAACTAGCACCTATATTTAAAATTGTTTATGACATTTTTTCTGGTTCCAATAAAAGTTTATTATTATTATTATTATATTATTACTTTATCAATTGTAATAAACTAGTTGACCCGCCCGCGACTTCGCGTTCGTGTGGGTCAATAAAAACATTACCCTCCTTCGGGTAACGTTCTCAGTCGGGTAAAAAGTAGCCTATGTCCCAATCCCGGTCACAATCTATCTTTATACCAACGGTATATAGAGAGTGCATCAAAAGAATACTTCATAATTTTAACCTCTTACTTTATCCCCCCATCCCCCCTCCCGTCCTTTAGGGATGATTTTGCAAAAAAGTTGAAACACGTATCTCCTTGTCAAATTTCATTACTATTCGTTTAGCCGTTTAGTCGTGAAAAGGTGAACAAACAGAGTTACTTTCGAATTTATAATGTTAGTATGGATGGATTAATATGTACCTAGTTTTACTTTAAATTGAAAATTATAAACCTCTGACGACCTCTGTGGCGCAGTGGGTGAACAGCCGGCTGAGACGCAGGAGGTAGCGGGTTCGATTCTCACCGCGGAATAAATGTTTGTATGATTTACAGATATTTGTTCTGGGTCTGGATGTTTTTCTATATATTACAAGTATGTATTTACAAAAAAAGAAGTATATAATATTCTATCAGTTATCTGGTTCCCATGGTACAAGCTTTGCTTAGTTTGGGGCTAGATAGCGCTGTGTGAGATGTCCAGCTATATTTATATTTATATTTATTTATTAAAATAAATATATTTATAAAAAGACAACACTGGTTAATCCTGGATCAATATTTCGAATGCACGATTTTCCAATGTTGTATCATTTGATTCTGTTTTTCGTTGGTATTTTGAGACCTGTCAAAAGTTTAATATGCCATTTTAGCGTGAGTGACATTTTAAAATGTAGAGGCATTTGTACGATCTTGCATTGAAATGTCTCTACATTTTACCATAAAACTTTACTTTTTCTAGGATGGTGGTGCCAGCACCAGCTAAGTTAAAATGCGACCCACGTGGTCAATTTTAGTCCATCTGCACCCACTGTTGGGTATCTCTTTATTACACCATTCTCTTCGGTTTTCCGTAAGTCTCGTCCATGACGACCACACCATTGTCAGTCGAAACACCGATAAGACGGTACGTGATAAATCCCGTACTTATAATAATGATTGATACCAATCAAGAAAGTTTTCTAAGTAAAACTATATGCATTAGTTTATCATTCCTTTTACAAACAAAGAGTTGTGGCATACGGGATTGAATCTTTCTTTCTTTATTCTTTATTGCACACAAGAAAATACATTTATAAATACAGAAATAGAGGTCATGTACAAAGGCGAGCTTAACCCTAAGAAGAGTTTTCTTCCAGCAAACCTTTGAGGCTAGAGAGAGAGATGATTTTAAAGGTAGGTGAGTGTACAACAACATAAATAAATATATATACCCAAAACTAATATGAACTATACTTAAAGTATGTTGTAATATTATAATTATAATAAATAAATTATATGGAATAATAATATATACCTACCTAATATAAATATATACCTATGATAATATAAAATTACAGAGAAAGATAGTGCTCTTTAACTTTCCGTTTGGTAATGTTGAGTGATGGGCTAGCGCGAACATCATGAGGAAGGGCATTCCAAATTTTTACCGCATAAACGGTGAAGGAGCCACCATAGCGGCTAGAAGTGTGTTGAGGTGTTTTGAGGAGAAGAGACTTGGAGGACCGGCATGGCACACTGCGATCTTTAGCTATTTTTGTTCTGTTACGCCAAAGAAGTATAACTTCTAAGTACACACACGTTTCTTTTGTGGTAACAAGGTAAATTCGTAATGTTTTAATGACAGCTCCATCTTAGACCACCTGTCAAATAACATAAGGCCAAGTAGTGGTCAAACGCTTGACTATTCTCAATGTAATCTTTTAAGAAGTTACTTTGCAATACGGTACCCTAAAAATAAGAGGTACAGTGAATCTCGTACAGTAAACCAACATTGTTAGTGGTCGACCACCGGATGGTCGTTACGGTCGGTAATCATGTGGATTGGGCGTCTGGCCTTTGATGTACCGATATCACGTCAAAACCTTCAACTAATTACGGAACAAATGCTTGCATGATCTACAGATATTTGTTCCGGGTCTGGGTGGTTATCTAAGTATAATAAAAATTAAAAATAAATAAATCAATATTGCTGGACATTTCACAATGTGCTATCTAGCCCCAAGCTAAGCAGAGCTTGAACTATGGGAACCTCATAACTGATAGAACACTTTTTTTTGTAAATACATACACGTATTGATTGGTTGATTGAAAATACTTTATTGCTCTTATAAAACTAGTACAAAGGCGAACTTAATGCTAAAGATCATTCTCTTCCAAATAACCTTTGTGTGTTGTAGATAAAGATGTGTTGTAGAAAAGGTAAACAAATAAAATTTGCACAGGCTTAATAAATATAGCATAATATAGGTACATACTACATAAATAAACCTACTTAAATACTTTATATGATAGACTAAACTATGCCAATATCGAATAAAAATACATACATAACAATAGAAGAAGTGTTATGGAAGTATTAAGTTGCTCATTTTTGGTCGGTTTGACCGAGAAGGTGCCTATAGATTCTCAATCTGAATGCTTCCACTAAAGTAGCCTCGAAATAGTTTGGTGGCATATTATTCCAGAGACGAGTAGCGGTGTCAGAGTCAGAGTAAGTAGCCGTGTTATGCTGTGGAGTAATTAGTTGGAGTAATCGTATTATAGATAAATATCCAGACCCAGAACAAATATCTGTAAAACATGCAAACATTTGTTCCGCGGTGGGAATCGAACCTGATTCGCTATTCGCCCACTGCGCCACGGAGGTCGTCAGTAAGTAAATATGTATTTACAAAAATAAAGTATTAAAGTATTCTATCAGTTATCTGGTTTCCATAGTACAAGCTCTGCTTAGTTTGGGGCTATATAGCGCTGTCTGAAATATCCAGCAATATTTATTTATTTTAACTGTAACGTAAACAGTTTAGAACAAATCGGGGAACATCATCATCATGACAGGAATACGTCTGCTACTGGACATAGGCCTCCCCCATAGATTCCCAGAGCGAACGATCTTGTGCGGCCTGCTCCCAACGGCTCCCAGTAAACTTTAACAGGTTGTCTTTCGAACTAGTAGGGGGCCGTCCTACGCTGCCTTTTCGGTGGTTAGCCCGTCGAGCTACGAGTAGGTTATTATTAACTATCTGCCGCTTGTGACTTAGCACGCGTGGTTTGGTAATAAAAACACTACCGTCCTTCTGCGCAGTCGGGAAAAAAGTATCTTATGCCCCAGTTCCGGACATAATCTATGTGAATACCAAATTTTATCGAAATCTGTAAAGCCGGTTAGTCGTGAATGTCGTGTGAAGGCAATTTAGAGTTGAAATTGCATATTAGATGGCGCTGTTAATGTCCAGCATTATTATTATTCACCCATATTTATTTTAAAACTCGTTTTTTTATTAATACTATTTTTCTTAAACTATATTTTCCCACTGCTGGGCAAAGGTCTCTCCCATGTTCTACATATCTCACGATCACTCGCCACTTCCCACCAGCCATCTTGGAATGCATCGAGGTAGTCACGCCAACGCTTCCTCGGCCTGCCCCGGCTTCGACGCCCATCTGCAGGCACCCATTGTGTGACGACTGTTGCCCATTTATCTGAAACCATACGACTGACGTAACCAACCCAGTCTCACTTAAGCCTGGCAGTCTTGTCACCAACAGCTGCGATGCCGATCTTCGTGTTGCGGTTATTCTTACCCCTAACACCCCTTTTTATCAACTTGGCTCAGAATAATCGGAAAATATCTCAGGGGCACGGGTCTTAAAGTATCTCTCAGTGATTCAGGTTGTACCATTTTAAACCGTTTAACCGTTAAACCGTGCAGGTGACAATTCGGTGGATAGGTCAGTCTGCGAGAACTTTTTTACAATCCTGCAAGAATTGACGACCTCCGTGGTGCAGTGCCCGAATAGCCGGCTGAGTCGCAAGAGGTAGCGGGTTCGATTCCCGCCGCGGAACTAATGTTTGCATGATCTACAGATATTTGTTCAAGGTCTGGTTGTTTTTCTATATATTATAAGTATGTATTGACAAAAAAATTGTATATAAGTATTCTATCAGTTATCTGGTTCCCATAGTACAAGCTTTGCTTAGTTTGGGGCTAGATATCGCTGTGTGAAATGTCCAGCAATATTTATTTATTTATTAAAAATTACTGACTTCGGCAATAAGGCAATTGTTTTGGGAGATCCAGATATGAGAGGGACTGAAAAAATCAAAATCAAAATCTTTTTATTCATTAAAATCACAAGGATAACTTTGAACCGTCAATTTTACTGCCTGTTCGTTCGCGACCAAGCCAGGAAAGAAAAGCAAGAAACAAGGCTGGTTGTTCTTTTTATTGATATTTTTAAAACACATTAAACAGTTGATTTGGGATGTCACCTATCTTCATCTTTCTTCTTCTTCTTTATCTTCTTTACATAGCATAAAATGAAGTCGCTTCCGCTGTCTATTAAACGCTGTCTATAGATCTTTTAAACTACTCAATAACGGATTTTAATGCAGTTTTCAGCAATAGATAGAGTGATACAAGAGGAAGGTTTATATGTTTAATACATACATAGTAACTGCGAAAGTAACTGTTTGTTTGTTAGTTTGTTTGTTACCTTTTCACAACTAAACAGCTGAAAGGCTCGTAATGAAATTTGGCAAGGAGATACATTATATCCTGGGGAAGGACATAGGCTACTTTTTACCCGAGTGCACGGATGCGAGGGTAATGTTTTTATTGAAATACCACGCATGCTAATCCGCGGGCAGGTCAGCTAATAGAGGATAAAACTATTTGGATTATTAATACCTTTTGCGGTCGCCACATTCGAGTGATTTCATCTTTTATTATTATTATTTTATTAATTGCATGGATATTACATACTGTGGCTGCAGTTTAATAAGAGCACTCTTTTACTTACCAAAAGGAAGTTTATGAATTTAAAGAGCCTAATACCCGAAAAAGCGATTTCCTTAACAACCAACCATTAAAGCTTAAGAATCGCTTGCATGTTCACTTATAAGAACTTACCGCATTCAATATGAGCGGTTTTAAATCGATTTTGTTCGGTAAATACTGATTATTATACTAATAAGTGGTATTATAAAAACCAGCTATATAAGTTTAAAAACTGAATTCCGACTACGTAATACCTATGTCGATGGTAGCCTATGTCACCCGAATCATAATTACGAATCGATAGACACCTCATTCATCGAAATCGGCTCTAAGAGAAGTTAGGCGCTACAATATTTTTAGCTCATTGAGTCACACCAAATTGTGCCATTACTGCCTACCTATATACCAAATTTCATGATGGTCGGATAAACGCTACGAAAGTTATCCTCGGACAAATAAATAATAAATATACATACATACAACGCCGATTTGCCCAAGTTGATTTGGAGATCTCGCTTCGCTCGATCAATAATTAAGAAATTGATAGACATCTTTTGATTAAGAAATTATATTTATAAGTAGTTTTATCATAACGTTTGTTATATAAGAATATATCATAATATATGAGAATATTCTGCGCCATAAAGAAGTTCTCTAATGCATTATCCGAAACTATAAGTTATAGCGAGAGATAGTGCAGTACAGCTAGCAAAATAAATTTTTCAAACCACGTCTCAGGTCATTAATAAAACTAGTAGTTCTGCGAACAGTAGACCTCGCGAGCAGGTACATACTTTTTACCTCATCCTCATTAGACCCTCACCAAATTTTTATTAGACAGTTGGTCTCATAAAAATTTGGTGAGGATCTGAATTTTATGAGAGTACAAGAAAATTAGAAAAAAAAATTTAAATCGGATCTCATAAGGTGGAGATATCCAGTAGCCCCCTTTCGCAAATTTTTGAAGGGAGTACCCCTCCAATCAAAAATCTTTGACGATAATAAATTATATTAAGTCTTAAAACGTGTATACCAAGATTCGTATAGATCGGTTATAAAATACGACCTGTAGAGAAGTTCTAACAAACTGACCGTGGAAAGCAAATTTGTATACAATACAATGTACTATGTATTTCTAAAGTCGTGAAATAAATTTATTCTTATTCTTATTCATAATTTTTGCTTTATTAATTTTTTATTTGAAATGTCATTAAATAATATAATTTTTACAAAAATCTACCAACCAACTTCAAAGTTACCTGGAATATTTACACTAAAAAATACAGTCGAATTGAGAACCTCCTCCTTTTTTGAAGTCGGTTAAAAAGTGTTTATTTCGAAATCTCCACTGAAACAGTTATGTTGGTAACTGTACTGTTTTGATTTAATCCATTCCTTAAAACTAGTACAAACTCATCTCTAATAAGAGTTAAAACATTTTTCGTTAAAATATGAAAACTCAAACAAAAAATATAAGATGCATTCGGTTTTGCAATTTCGCTGAAAAACGCTTTGAAATAAATTCATAGAATATTTTATGTGTTTTCTGACCGTACGAGGCTTTCCAGTATACTGCAGGACAAAAAAAATACGATAATGATTTTTTTTATGAATATCTTGGAAATACTCTACGCCCGAATGGTGTCTAGAAGATTTTGATTCTAAGCGTAAACTAAGGTATGGAATACTTTGCCGTCGTCTGTTTTACCTAAAGAATAGAATCCGGGTCTCTTTAAAGTAAGTGAATAGGTGTCTTCTAGATCTTCGTGCTTCATCTTAGACACATCATCGCTTACCATCAGGTGAGATTGTTGTTAAATTAAGATCTATAAAAAACTGTTTATTCCCATTTCATCATCCTCCCCATTTCATCACTTTCTCACATCGTCATTCGATGCCTGTCCCATACTGTTTATTCTCATTTCAACAGCATAATACACTGAATATATGTTCAGTTATTTGTTTACCTAATTTTTTTTTTTATTGATTTTATTTAAACTTCGTTTGACCACAATCTCACCTGATGGTAAGTGATGATGTGGTCTAAGATGAAGTACGAAAATCTAGAAGAAACCTATTTACCTTAAAGAGGCCCGGATTGTATTCTTTAGGAAAAACAGACGACGGCAAAATGTTCCATACCTTAGCTGTACGCATCAAGAACGTAGAACCAAAACGATGATTGAATTCTTTTACTCATTTTTGACCACCAATACCTTCGTAAATTTATGCTGCCTTAATTTAATTTTCTCTATCTATCTCCGGTAATATATTTGTATTATTACACACTAGCTGACCAGCCCAAGCTTTGCACGGATTTTCATTGATTACAATTATTATTAATTACTACTATTAAGCCGTTACGACGTGATTAAGTAACAAACAAACAAACAAACATCCAAACTTTCGCATTTATAATATTAGTGTGATAATAGAACTACTATTATTCACGCACAATGTAACGGCTTAACCGATTTCGATGAAATTTAGTATGTACGTAGATTATAACCTGGATTTACACAAAGGCTACTTTTTACCTCATAAATCAGATTCCATGGGATGAAAATGGGGTGTCAATTCAAGTTGCAACAGCGAGTTTAGCTTTATTTATAGGTTACCTACACAATTACTTGTGTAACGCGTACGAAGTAGCGGGCAACAGCTGGTTAAGAATATAAAAGAATAAAATTTGTTTGCAACAACTCAGTAAAATTGCAAAAGGTAAAGATACAAAATAAATTAAAACGAACAATCTACTTATCATATAGCATATCCATAGCACTCAGTGATAATGTATTTTTCTATTGGTAAAATAATTTTTAGAATCGGTTCATTAGGTTCTGAGAATTACTCCCCACAAACATACAAACTATACCTACCTTATTATAATCAACAAGATTCAGCATCAGTTCGTTTAAAATTTTCAATCGAGTCACTAATACAATAATGTTTCATTCAAATCAGTTACAAGTCAGTTAAATGGTTTTATCCATCACTCATTTCAGACTAAACGTTTGTGACATGATATAGCGTATTTTCTAGTTTTTCAGCTAATTATAATCGCCTGCCGTTTAAAAATAGATGAAATCGAATAACTAATCGCTATCGCTGTTTGTCAATAGTGCGACACGAAACTAGAAAAACGTCAGAAAAACGTTTTAGCAATTTTACAAGTAAAATGTAGACGGTTGTGTTATTCGTATTTTTCCCCCCACACCCGGCGTGTGCACATCCACGGCGTAGTTTAACAATGCTGACGACCTCCGTGGCGCAGTGGGCGTGTAGCCGGCTGTGACGCAGGAGGTAGCGGGTTCGATTCCCGCCGCAGGACAAATGTTTGCATGATCTACAGATATTTGTTCCGTGTCTTGGTGTTTTTCTATATATTATAAGTATGTATTTACAAAACAAATGTATATAAGTATTCTATCAGTTATCTGGTTGCCATAGTACAAGCTCTGCTTAGTTTGGGGTTAGATAGCGCTGTGTGAAATTTCCACCAATATTTATTTATTTATTTATATTTAACGCTGTAAAAAAATCTGTCACTAAAATCGTGAAGATAGTCACTGAAAATTAATATCCCACATTATTGTATATCCGGGATTTATCACGTACCGTTTTATCGATGTTTCGTCCGACAATGTTTCGGTTCAATTCGGGAAGCTTCACCAGAGTGAGTGCGATCCGCTCCGAAAAACATCTCGCCTCGCACTACGCGCCGCAGCCGGGTGGTGGGGATTTCGTCAACGGTGGCTCATCGTGTTGACAGGCTGTATCATCACATTATAACCACTGCTGGTTTCTTCTGTAGTTCTCGGTACAGGCAGAAAAACAACACTAACTATGTCTCTATCAGGTTCACTCACTCCTCTGTTATTTGCATCATGAAGACATGGGCCTCCAGGCTAGCGGTAGAATCCATCCTCTATCTCTGTTAAAGTTCGGCACACGACTTATTTCTATCGCCTCTCGGATCTTGCGAGGAACGAAGAACTCTCTCGCTAAGACCCGGGGCTTGTCGAAACACCGATAAAACGTTACGTGATAAATCCCGTATTTATAATAATGATTGAAATTAATCACGAAAGTTTTCTATGTAAGATATCCCACTTGAGTACAACGAGGAAAATTAGACGTGACACATTGACGCGTACGAGGATCTCGGATCAAGTCGGTCGGATCTTCCGTTCCTATTTTGTGATTATACATTTTCGTTTTTCTATAAGTGCGAAGTTCCGTTTGTGGGCAAACGGTTACAATGAATGAATTTTAAATAAATATTACTTAAATAAAATAATTTATCTATTTAAAATTGATCTTCCTATTAACATTGTGTATGATGATGACCATGATCGGTTATTTTAATATTTATATAATATTATAAAGGTTATATTAATATTAAGCCGCCGAACGTACCTATGATTTAAAAGTGTATTTTTTCTAATTTGTTTATTTTAAATGTAGTCCAATAAAGACATTATCTAATCTAATCTAATATTATAAACAGGAAAAGTTTGTTTGTTTGGATGTAGTGGACCTATTGATGCGATTCTGTAAATTATTTCATCAATAGGAAACTACATTATACCTGAGTGCTAATTTATTTCATAAAAAATTGATTAGATTAGAAGATTCTTATTGCACTAATTTTTGTATATTTTATTTATGATAGTCAAGCGCTTGACCCCTACCTCAACTGGTGGTAAGTGATGGTGTGGTCGAAGATGGAGCACGCTTGCCTAGAAATAACCTATTCACTCTGGACTTGAAGACTCTGAGATTATACTGGTTCGGAAAAACATACGCCGGAAGTGAGATTCACTCTTTACTTGTGCTAATAAGAAAAGTTGAAGCAAATCGTTTGGTACGGCAAGGTGGTATGCCGACCCGGCGAACTTAATGCTAATTAGCATTTTCTTCCAGCTAACCTTTATGTAGTGTGGAGGTGGTAGTACCAGAAAAGAGAAAGGTAAACAAACTTTAGCTTAGGTATCATAAAAAAACTTACAAAAAATAATACATAAAATTCGTGTGAAGCCGGCTCTACGTTTTCAGTGATCATACTCGTGAATACGGATTAGGAGGCACGCTAGCCGGCATTGTTGCTCTCATAATTAAACTTTCCTATTTTTTCACAACGCTTTCTGAGCGATATCTTATCAGCAGATTTGAAATGATAATAGTTCTGATAAGGTCTCGGTCGAGTGCGGATTGGTGCGTGCGTCCACTGAAGCGAAAGTTCTTCGCATATCAGTGGCGAGTTGGAGAAATTACAGTGTATGAAATGTCAAAGGTTGAGGACCTAGTGGGTTTATGTTTCACCACACGCACATTCATATAATAATACTATTCTTTATTGCACACAAGAAAATACATTTAAAAATACAGAAATAGAGGTCATGTACAAAGGCGAACTTAACCCTAAGAAGAGTTTTCTTCCAGCAAACCTTTGAAACTAGAGAGAGATGATTTTAAAGGTAGGTGAGTGTACAAAAATATAAATAAATATATATACCCAAAACTAATATGAACTATACTCAAGGTATGTTATAATATTATAATTATAATAAATAAATTATATGGAATAATAATATATACCTACCTAATATAAATATATACATATATATATATATATATATATAATAATATAAAATTACAGAGAAAGATGGTGCTCTTTAACTTTACGTTTGAAAATGTTGAGAGATGGGCTAGCGCGAACTTCATGAGGAAGGGCATTCCAAATTTTTACCGCATAAACGGCGAAGGAGCCACCATAGCGGCTAGAAGTGTGTTGAGGTGTTGTGTGTACTAATCACATTAAAACGTTTATTTCAGGAAATAATGTGCACATCACACTAATCCCACTAATATTATAAACGCGAAAGTTTGTATGTATGTATGGATATTTGTTACTCTTTCACGTCGGAACGGCTGAACCGATTGCGATAAAATTTGGTGTGTACGTAGACCATAACCTGGATTAACACATAGGCTACTTTTATTTGGCAAACCACGCGTGCGAGGCCGCAGGTGGAAGTTTGTAGTATAAATGTGAAAGTTTGGATGTTTGATCTCCAAATCAACTTGGGCACATCGGCATTGTATGTATGTTTGTTTGTCTGAGGATAACTTTCGAAGCGTTTATCCGATCATCATGAAATTTGGTATAATAGGTAGGTAGTGATGGCACAATTTTGGTGTGACTCAATAAGCTAAAAATGTGGAGGAGTTGTTGACATATTAGGGTTCAAGAAGGGTAAAAAAAACCAAAATAGGACTATCTGGTCAAGTGGCCCGTCTAAAAATAAAAAATAAAAGGTCTTTGTAGGAGTACATTTCAACCCCGTTTTTATTTTAAGTTTAAACTTTGTAGTTTTTTAACTTTGTAGCTTTAGTGACACAAATATAGGCAAAGTCTGAAATCCAGAATAACTGCAATTTCAACCCTAAAAAAAATAACCAGTTAACATGAACTCCCGTTACCTGTAATTTGAATGAAACTGTAGGTCAAGTAATTTGGTTAAGCATTTAGTGGCACTATTTTGATAGTCAAAGATTACGAATATTTTTTATGTTTTTTTGAAGACTCGCGAGATCTCAGTTCGGGGCGAACCACTAGTTTGTAACTCATTCACGTCATAACAGCTGAGCCGATTTTGATGAAATTTAGTCTGTTGATAGATTATGATATGGATTCAAACATAGGCTGATTTTTGTTGACAAGCAACACCTGCAAAGCCGCTGGCCGAAGCTAGTACAAAATATAACCACAAGGCCCAAATTAATAAATACCTTAAACACTAAAAAATAAACAAAGAAACCAATGAACTTAAAAACTAACACTTTTATTTATTTGGGAGGTTTGCTTCGTAGCCTTAAGTATTAAGTACATTTACAAATTGATGAAAAGTTCTAATTTAGTACTTACGGTAATATTTATTTTAAAAGAAGAAGATGAAAGAAGAGTGCACGCGGCGAAATTACGAACGTTGAGATGGATGTGCGGGGTAACGAGATTAGATAATATAAAGAATGAGTTTAATAGAGAAAGTTTAAAAATAGCGCCAGTGATAAAAAAATTGAGGAGTAAGAGGCTAGCGTGGTATGGGCATGTCATGCGGAGGGATGAAAATCATGTGACTAAAAGAATGTTAGATATGAGTGTGGATGGATATAGAAGTAGAGGAAGGCTGAAGAAGAGATGGATGGAGTGTGTAAATAATGATATGGGTAGGAAGAAAGTGACAACGGAGATGACGGCTGATAGAGAGATGTGGAAGAGGAATACATGTTGTGCCGCTCCCGCGTATTGGGGGGAAAAGACAGGAAGAAGAAGCAGACGGTGATAGAAGAATCTTTTGTAGATTGTTCAATTTGTTCATAATTATAAAGTAGATGGATTAGTTAAAGGTATATGAACAATATTTTTTTTTTCATATACCATTAAATTTCATAATAATAAAATACAACTGTTATTTGATTTTGGCTAGTACTAATAACAAGGTTTTAATCATTATTATAAATACGGGATTTATCACGTACCGTCTTAACGGTTTTTCGACCGACAATGATTGAAATAAATCACGAATGTTTTCTAAACAAGGTTTTAAATAAAGGATTTTAATAAATTGAACCACGGAGTTAGTCCTCCGAAGTACAGCAGTCTAGCCAAGCTGGTTAAAATTGGCTACCATTCAGATGTATCACAGTACTGTGCTGAGATATAAATACCTCGCAAATAATGCAATAAATTTAACAACTTTTGCAAAACACCTTTTGGTTTTTTAAATGATAAATAAATACTATAAATGAGTTCGTGAAACTTTACATAGATTTTTATCGATATTTATATGACGCGTACCACTTGTGTTTTAATTTTTCACATTAACCAATAGTTTTGTTTTATATAAGTAGTTTATGCAATTTTATTTGGTTTTCGCGCGCGCGCCTCGAATTGGTCGACTCATCATAGGTACCTTGTCTACAGCAATCAATAATTACTTTGGTGTGATTTAAAATTTATCAGTAAAAGAACTTCCAAGAAAATGATCCATTTTATTTGCCACTCCGTGTATTCTCAAGTATTCGCTGTATAAAAGGGCGTAAGTACGATATGAGTTCGGTTCCTACACATGCACGCGTGTATGTGTTGCCTTTTATACTAGAATATTCACAGATTTATTCTAGAAACGACATCACCACGTTGCCACATTATCACATTACCATCATCTGACGAGGCTAAGAGACTGCTTAAAATATACCTCTCTTCGTTGCAGGGTATTAGTTAACTATTATTCATTCATTTATTAAATTTTCAGATGTCAAAGATCCATATTTGTTAGTAAAAATCTTAATTCAAACATGTCACATGGGTTAGTACAAAGTATAGGCACAATTAAACAAACAAAATTCTAATAATAATAGTTTAAGTTAAAGTCCCTCACTCAAGTCCTGAGCCAATAGTCTCTTCATAATTGGCGAGTCGTATTTGCCAGCTATGATCTGCAGGATGGTGTTGGTGCTGCCTCGCATTCTACTAAGCAGTGAGGCAGTCTTTTTGCGGATGATGGATGGCGTGGAACCCATCGTCCCGCGCTTCTGCAAACATGTTCGAAGCGCTGCGTTATGAAAAAGTTACAAGATTTATTGTGTTTGAGAATGTTTTCTTCTGTAACTTGTGTCATTTACAAAGAGTTAATCTAAGATTCTTATTTTTTTCTAATTTCATGAGTCTAATAAGAACTTCTTGTTAGATTTCGTATCAATTCTGTATCCTGAACTCTGCACGTATTAGATTTCCACAAGTATATCAGTATAGCATGACCGCGTTAGAAAAGTTTATCTATACAGACGAATAAAGTAAAATTCATAATTCATAATCATTTGACGACCTCTGTGGCGCAGTGGGCGAATAGCCGGCTGAGAAACAGGGCAGTGCACCGCACAGCACATTCCTAAGGTGTGTGACCAATGAGGCAATTGTCTGTTATAGGCGATGGTTACCACTTAACATCTGGTGGGTCATACGCTTGTTCCATCTACATGAAGCACAAACACAAACTTTTCTGCCTGCTATGTGCCCCGCTCATTGCCATTTCAGTTTGCTAATCTTCTGGGCCGTTTGTTACCTTGTTTGTTGATCTCTTTATTTCTGATTCGATCTCATAAAGGAACACCAGTCATGCAAGCCCGACTAGCCCTGAAGAAACCTGTCTCTTCCAGTCTAGCGTTCGTTTCTAACATCAACGTTAGCGTTTCATACGTTAAGGTGCACGGATGCACACATACACGCTAGCGTCTATTCGGTCTACGAATATTCGAGGGAAAGCTATGGAGATGACTTTTCTATATAAAATAAAATCCTTATATTTTATATATACCGTGAAGTGGGGCTGTGAATGATGATGATGTTAATTTTAACACAAGTTGTATATTTTTTTGTGTTACATTATTATTTATCTTTAAATGCTTCTTATAATTTACTTGACATAATGATACAAGCATTTTCTAGCATTATAAGATGCATAATTAAAATCTTTATTTTAAATTAAAAGTTAAAATTAAAAACTAAACTTTGATAACACAATACGCAATTTTAATAATAAGTATGTCGTTTTTGTTTGTAAGATATTACTCAGAAAGGTAAAAGTCTGCCAAAGAAAAAATAAAAAAAAATTGTGAAAATACCAACATAAAATAATTTAAGTTTTTTACCATAGTAAATACTATTTTGTGAACGTTCGATACCTAAAAGTTTGATTTTATTGTTTGATATTTACTCGACCTATATATATTTATGTAAATTATACTACTCTTCTATATTATTAATATATTATTATATTTTTAATTACGCTTGCACAATCCCTTCTACTCCCTATTTTAGATTACGCCGACGTCAGCTATCTCGACCTTTCTGAAGTCCAATTGAGCAAACTTGGGCGCCTTCGAAATCTTTGTATTCGGTTCGTATTTGGCTTGCGCAAATATGACCATGTTTCAGAATTTCGCGCAAAACTCAAGTGGCTCCCTATCCGTCTTCGCCGGAATGCACATATTCTGTCCCTTCTTTTTAACATTCTTTTCAATCCTTCTTCACCATCCTATCTAAAGGAGCGTTTTGTGTTCTTGCACCAGGCGCATGATCGAAATCTACGCTCATCTGAAGCTCTAAGTCTCCAAACCCCTGTCCACAGTTCTCAATTTTATGGACACTCCTTTACAGTTCAAGCTGTGCGGCTGTGGAACGCTTTACCTTTCTCTATTAGATCATCTAAATCTCTTCCTATCTTCAAAGCTAAGGTATACAACCATTTCCTTTCTTTGTCTACGCACTGCTAGTTTATCGTTATGTTTATCTCCTTTATTGTAGTTTATATATAAGTATATATTATTATATTTGTAAGTATATATACCTATTTAGTTTATTAGTAAGTATAGGTAGTTTATGTAAGTTTATGAATATACTCGTATTTACACCGCCGTCTTTTTGATTTTGTTTTGTCCTGTCCATCCAAAGGTTGTCTGGAAGAGATCGCTTTTAGTGATAAGACCGCCCATTGTACTTACCTTAATTTTTGTGTATTTTATTGTATTTTTAATTTTGTTGGTGTGAAATAAAGAGTATTCTATTCTATTCTATTCTATTCTATTATAATACTCTTAGGCACTTAGGCCATATAATGGCATCCGGGTCTCCCCGATCCTGCGAATCCGGAGCATCTCTCGGTTGCTTCCAGGTAACCTGAACCTAAAATAGGAGTCGGATGGCCTCGGATCGTGTGTAGTCGATGCAGGAAAAAATCAAATGTTTGGTTTTGCGACGGATTATTCAGGGGCCGTTAAAAAACGGTCCCTGACAAGCCCGGATGCCATATAGTCCTTACTAGGGTTAAGCTCGCCTTTGTACATGTCCATTTTGTGAGTTGTTTTTGTCTGTCTTCTATTTGCGTACAATTCCACTAATCCCGTTTGTTACTCTTTCAAGTCGTAACGGCTGAACCGATTTCGATGAAATTTTGTGTGTATGTAGATTATAACCGGGATTAATACATAGGCTACTTTTTATCGACAAACCACGCGTGCGAAGCCGCGGGTGGAAGCTAGTAAAGAATAAATTTTAAATTTACTTTATTACATCAAAACAGTGGCGGATTTACCAGAAGGCTTAGTAGGCTTGTAAATGGCGGATCAGGACTATGCCAAAAGTTTTCAAACCTCCTTAGGAAGTTTAAAATATCCCTACTCCATACCTTTCTTTAAAGCCCCACACACACAAACACCGCACACATGCAAACACACCTGTGTGCCCAAGACTTGAGAATAACATATTTTTGTTGCTTCTATATATTTTTTAGTCTCGTATTTTATATTTTTCCTATATAAGTATATAGCTTATAATATGTATATAGCTTTGCTTCGCTGCGGGTTTTATGTTTTTTCCTTTATTTCTTTTTGAGAACCGACACACTCTAAGGTTGAACGATTTCTGGTTTAAGGATGCATTTTCAAACAAGATTCAACACATTTTTATCTCTCTTGCTCTATATTCTAGATTTAAAAGGAGTCCTAGAACTAGTGACATACCTACATATATGTATATAGCAATAGACGATTTTCAATACTTACGAGAGAAACAAATGATTTACAACTTCTCCGAATTCTATGATTTTCATTGAAGAATTACTAAAAGTACCTAATAGTTGTCAAATCATACAAATACGTCAAATTTAAACATGTTTAGTCGCTAAATACGTTTAGGGGTCATTATGCATGCCTGGCTAGGTAAAAAACAGTTGATTTTGCATTAAATTCCGTTTATCAGCTGTTTTATATGAAACATTAAATTTGTCTAAAGGTTAGTTTTCTAGAGAAGGCGCAAAGTCTAAAAAAACAGGTGATTTTTAAACTAGTTCAAGCAATGTATTAAGGAAAATTAAATGGCTAAATTATGATTTTTTTCTATGAAAAGTTATTAATTATCATGGTCGGAATCACCCATTCCAGGACACCCTGGGAAAAACATTACAACAAAATACAAAACTACCTATTTAATAATAAGAAAACATAAATGCACAATGGATGGGTCCCTTTAAGCGATTTCTTCCAGACTACCAACGTTTGATAATTCTGCACACTGGAAAACTAGTTGGAAATACGACCTAATAAAGGTAGCTGGGAGCTGTTAGGGCCGTTGGGGCACAAATGGTTTGGCAATAAATATATCCTTATTCACAGTTGGATAAAAAGTAGCCTATGCCTCAATCCCGGTCATAATCTATCCATATATAAATTTCATCGCAATTGGTCCAGCTGTTTGTCGTGAAAAGATAACAAATAGACAGATAGGAAGAGAGAAACAGAGTATGTACAGAAAATATATAAAATACTAGCTTCCGCCAGCGGCTTCGCACGCGTTGTTTGTCAACAAACAGTAGCCTATGTGTTAATCCAGGTTATAATCTACGTACATACCAAATTTAATTAAAATCCATTCAGTAGTTTTTTCGTGAAAGAGTAACAAACATCCATACAACCTTTTGCGCTTATAATATTAGTGGGATGGGATAGATTGGCATTGCTTGTTTTTCAATTCTTCATTATAACGACTTGTAAAAATCTGCTGAAATAAATTCGTCGTTTCGAGTTTCAGTTACGATGACATGGTTGCGTAAGAACAGTGAGCCATTACACTATTTCGCACAATGAGTAATAAGCCTCGGTGGCGCAGTAGGCAGCGCGTAAGTCTCATAATCTTAAGGTCGTGAGTTCGATCCTCACCCGGGGCATAATTTTTGCACTCAACATATTTTTTCAGATGTATTTATGATGTTCTGGTAAAATTGTCCAAAATCAATTATTAATGGTTTTCCTCCGGAGCAATCCGTTGTCAATGTTTTGCCTTTTATACATCTCGTCATTAATTAATAATTTTAGTGTCATCAAAATTTGACAGTTATGTAGGTACAACTGTACAAGTCAATCACAAAGCTATTTGAATCTTACATCATTATCATCATCAGCCATAGGACCTCCATTGCTGAACATAGGCCTCCCCCATAGATATCCAGATCCACCGATCTTGTGCGGCCTACATCCAACGGCTCCCAGCAAAAATTACCCGGTCAACTTTCCATCTAGTGGCCCCCCACTAGATAGAAAGATGACCGGGTAATTTTCGTCCTACGCTGCGTTTTTCATCTTTCTGCCCCAAAGGCCATCAGTTCTTCGAACTATGTCCCCCATGCACTGCCACTTCAGTTTGTTAATCCTCTCAGTTATATCTCTGACGTTACATACAAATATACTTTTTAGTAGAAGTGTACTTAATTAAATCAGTTTAATTCCTTCACCATTTAGTGAAACAAGTTTGTTATTCTGAATATTTCTCCAAAACCCAGTGAAAACATTAGTTTCACTTATTTTAGACTTCTTACGTTTCTTTATACTAAGTAGATTATGCATTCTTTGTGCTCTAAAAAGATTATGATCTAGTTATTTCATAATAGTAAACGCGAAACTGCTTTTAGAAAACTAGACGCTCGTAAAATAGCTCTTCGTATTTTCCATCGTCTGAGACCCATAACTTCAACAAAAAATATTAAAAAATAAAGAAATAGCCATAAAAGCAGCCGTCTTGCGATGCGTTATCATTTTTATATGTTCCCCCCCGTCCCCACTCACCCATCACCCCTCCCTCCCATGCAACCCACACACACAAAACACCCTATAAATGGGTTAAAGAAAAATGTGTCTACCTGAAAATGTACGATGCATGAGTTTTTTTATTCCTCCTACATTTTCTTTGCTATCCGCGATTCTCATATCGCCGATATAAAACTGAAAAATACATTTCGCAACCACACACGAATTTGACCCCTATAACAAAGACGGACAGGGAAAAAATCGCTTGCGTGCTCTAGAAAAAACAGAACACACATGTGTATACCCCACAAGCACACTACCGTACGAACGTTTAGAAAAAAAATAAAGTGCACACATATAAATCGCATGCAGCTCGAAAGGGATGCACTCAGAGTCATAAAACACACACACAACCATACCTTCACTCACACGTGATCGTGTCGCCTAGTGTCTGGACGTGACGACGTGTAGAGCTCTATACGTGAACACTCACACATAGAAATCACCGAAGAAAACTTTCTATGTGTTGGAAAAATGCTTTTCCTTGCAGCAACCTCACGGGAAGAGTTCCATAGCGAATACCTCGCGGTAAAGACTGCTCGTTCACAAATATTTTATAATCTCTAAAAAACGTTGAAAAAACTCAAAACAATAACCGAGAATTCGATAAAAACACCGAAAAGCAATCGAGCACGACGGCTCGGAAAATTTCTTCGTCCGTTTCGTCAAAAAAACACATTCTTAATTCAAAAAGTGACAAAACCGCGCGAATAAAAAAGAACGACATTTAAAAATTAAAAAGTTACGCTTTGCAACTTTTTAATCGCAAAGTTTGGTTAAACACGTGTCGACTATTAGTGCATGTAAATGTGAACTCTAATGAGTGTGTGTTTGTTGCGTGTGTGTGTTTGTCTTTCTTGGAGATAGTCGCATATTAAATATTTTTACGGTATTTGAGTCCGATTACTCGCACTCTACTTGCAATTATTATGTGACGTGAAAAATTATGCGCTCATTTCGACATTTAGACAATTATCGCGTGGGGGCTATTTGTAGCGGGTTTTCGGTACATTTTATCGATAACATAACGGGTTTTTTACTAAGCAATTACGTATACACTTATACATACATAAGATTTATTTATTTTTTATTTTAAACGTTTTACGTCTTTATGTCTTTATTAAGCATTGGCTGTTTGCATTAATTTATTTGTTATTTATATTATGTACCTACTATGGTGAGATCAGCAGTGGATGTCTTTTAACTGATATGGTGATGATGATGATGCTTATGTACAAATGAACACAATTTTAGTTCAATGCAACAGTACTACATGTTAAATATTGTATTTGACATGTATATCAAATTAATAAATAATAATATTTATTATTTTATGTCTAACGCCATTGTCTCTACACAACAGAGAAAGATGTAATGTTGTTTGTCAAATACGAGATTTATAACGTACCGGTTTATCAGTGTTTCGACCGACAATGTTTCATGGTACGAGATGAATCCTGTATTTATAACTATTGGTTCGCCCCGAACTGAGATCTCGCGAGTCTCCCATAAAAAAATATTATTCGTAATCTTTGATTATCAAAATAGTGCCACGAAATAAATATCCAACTAACTTGACCTACAGTTTCATTCAAATTACAGGTAACGGGAGTTCATGTTAATTGGTTAATCTTTTTTGGGGTACAAATTGCAGTTATTCTAGATTTCAGACTTTTACCTATATATGTGATACTTAAGCTACACGCATACCAAATTACAGCATTGTGGGATAACTGGTGTAACCTGTGAATTTTGTCAAAATTTAGTTTTTATTATGGCTATATACTCAAAAACTACAAAACTACTAAATATAAAAACGGGGTCGAAATGTACTAATGAAGACCTTTCATTTGACTTTTCACTTGACCTAATAGTCTCATTTTCATTTTTGTTTACCCCTCTTGAAGCCCAATATCTCAACAACATAACATTTTAGCTCATTGAGTGACACCAAAATTGTGCCATCATTACCTACCTATATACCAAATTTCACGATGATTGGATAAACGCTTCGAAAGTTATCCTCAGACAAACAAACATACATACATACATACAACGCCGAATTGACCAAGTTGATTTGGAGATCTCGCTTCGCTCGATCAATTATGTTTGAAATAATTCACAAAAGTTTTCTAAATTAGTTAAAATTCTAATCTTTCCACTCATAGCTGAAAGTTCTTATAAGTTCCAGTTTGAAAATACAACTTTGTCACAATTCACCATCATCATTAAATCAAACATCAGACGCCCACTGAACATTGATCTCAGATATCCAAAGAAACCGATCTTATATGTCACCCGAAAGCTCCCAGTAACCTATTTATTTATTTGTATTTATCTATTAACCTATTTGTCATACTATTTGGTATTTTCTTAGTTACCTAAATAAATAAATACATTTAATATTGCAGGACATTTCATACAGCGCTATCTAGCCCCAAACTAAGCAAAGCTTGTATTATAGGAACCAGATAACTGATAGTAAACTTATGTACTTTTTTTGTAAATACATACTTACATACTTATATGTTTTTATAATATATAGAAAAATAGAGACCTTGGGAGACCTTGCCCAGCAGTGGGAAAGTGTAGGTTAACAAAAAGAAATAAAGAAAAACATCCAGATCCGAAACAATTATCTGTAGATAAATGCAAACAACCTCCTACGTCTCAGGCGGCTATTCGCCCACTGCGCCACACCACGAAAGTCGTAGTATTTACTACATACTACATAATTCTAATAAAGGTTCTTCAAGTAGCATTTTTTTTTATACAACCACGTATCGTACTTAAGTTAGTAAACATAGCCTATAACAAAGTATTGCCTTGTAAGTCACGCAACTTACGAACATGCCCTACGATGCATAGCCCTGCTTCAACAGGAGGCATATATTCTCTTTATACTAAAACAGAACAATGCTTGACGGCAGAAATAGATTATGGTGATCAGGGCCCGTAGCCAAATTACATTCGCTACGAATCTATTCGATTCCTACATACATTTGTTGTCGCTGTATCACGTGGTATTTCTATAGCATGTGTAAAATCCCATACATTTTCGGACTTATCGACTAGCGTCATCGCTAATCGACTGTAACTTAGCTAAGCCCTCAGGTTTCTTTTAGGCGTGTTTCACAGTAGATTGCATCATCGCTTGCTATCAGGTGAAATCGTAGTCAAACTCGATATTAATAACTTATTAAACTGGACCGATCAAGTACAAGACTCGCGCACCCAGGGTTCTGAACCTAGATAGGTTTATTTTTGTTAATCAGCGCCATCTAGTTATGTGACCGGTGAACCAAGAAAACGTTTTATACAGATATCTAAATAACTGTTCTAGATAGAGAATTACTTATAATTTTCCTGTAATCTATGCATGAATATCCAAAACAGTACAAAATAAAAAAAATGGTTACTGAATGTGTAATCTTTGATATGATGCTTCACATGACCTAGTAACCCTATTTTGAAAATTTTTACAATAAGAAAGGTTAGTTTTATTTATAAATATTCCAAAATTCAAGCTGATAAATTCAGTCAGCACCTACTGAATCCAGGTCAACTGTGACAAACGGACGGACGGACCAAGTCGCACCATAAGGGGTAGATTCTGCCCTTGAAACTTTGATTTCATTTATAAATACGGTATTTATCAGGTACCTTTTGATCGAAATGGTTTAGGTCTCGCTTCGCATCGTATTTAAAATAATGATTGAAATAAATCACGAAAGATTTCTTCATAGGCGATCTGTTAGCCTTGGTGGGTGAATAGCAAACCGGGACGCAGAGTTCGATTCCCACTGCAGGACAAGTGTTTTCAACTGCAAATACGTGTTCCGGGTCCGGGAGTTGTGGTACGCATACACACAGACAGACAACCGTCAAACTTATAACACCTCTTTTTTGCGCAGAGGGCTAAAAATAAACAAATTCAGGCGGCTTTGTGCCAACTTCATTTCACATAATAAAATATACTTGTTAGTATTCAGAAAACTACTCTATGACAGACTAGCTGCCACCTGCGGCTTTGCACGGTTTGTCAATAAAACATTACCGTCTTCTGCGTAGTCGGGTAAAAAGTAGACTATGTCCTAATCCCAGTCATAACCTTACTTTCGTCTCATAATGTCATTTTTCATCATAACTCCAAAAATATACGACATAAACAAAATAAAATTTGGAATGTGTGAGTTAAGCCCTTTTATATGATACCCAACTTGACCTCGTAACCCTATTTTGAAATTTTAACACGTACTGATTTGGCCCCTTTGGCAAAAAAAAATTAAATAATTTTGAAGTTTTTTTACTTACAATAGAGATGGCCCAGTATTATTTATAATTATGTTACTTCTGTAGTTGCTGAGATAATCAACTGTGTCAGACAGACGGACAAACCTCCGTGGTAGGGGAGGGAGGGCTCGCGTCGCAGGGGGCGAATAGCCATCTGAGACGCAGGAGGTTGCGGGTTTGATTCCCGCCACGGAACAAATATTTGCATGTACTACAGATATTTGTGCCGGGTCTGGTTGTTTCTCTATATATTACTAGTTGTTCACCCCGTACTGAGATCTTGCGAGTCTCTCATAAAAACAAAAAAATATTATTTTTAATCTTTGACTTTCAAAATAGTGCCATGGAATGCATAACCACCCAACTTGGCATACAGTTTCATTAAAATTACAGGTAACGGCAGTTCATGTACATTGGTTCTCTTTTTTAGGGTACAAATGGCAGTTATTCTGGAATTCAGACTTTAGTCACACCAAAATTGGATAATAGCCTCGGACAAACAAACATACATACATACATACAACACCGATTTGTCCAAGTTGATTTGGAGATCTCGCTTCGCTCGATTAATAATAATGTATTGATAAAAAAAAGTATAAAGTACATATTCCATCAGTTAACAGGTTTCCATAGTACAAGCTTTGCTTAGTTTGGGGCTAGATGATGCTTTGTGGAATGTCCAGCATTATTTATTTATGCAGACAGACTGACAGACGGACAATGTTGCACCATAAGGTTGCCGTTTTTACCATTTTGGTTCAGATCCCTAAAAATTATAACTATTCTCGTTTTCTTATAAGACGCATGTGTGGCTCTGAAATAGGGCACCCTAAGGGCATTCTAAGCAATTTTTAGCTCACTCAGTGCTTTGTTTGAGAAAAACTAGGTTATCAGGGTAACTTTAGGGCTGGCACCAAAATAACTACAGTTTTTTTTATTATACAGTGTCTAGTAAAATTAAAGTTTCAGTATCGCGTTTTACTCGCGTTGCTGTTTAAGTGTATTTCTGTGTTCATAAGTGTAGAACATTTAAACAAAATAATATAATAGTAGCCCTCCGGGAGTGCCGACAGAAGTGAAAACTTGAACAGACTACACTAGAGATACGTTTAACATAGGTGTCGGTAACGGTAACGGTAACAGTGTCGCGAGTTCAATGGTTTTTTCCAATCTCAGGCGCGTTGGTCTTTTTTTGAGATGAGAAAAAATCATTGAACTTGTGACACTGTTACCGCTACCGTTACCGACACCTCTGTATATAAGTATCTGTAGTGCAGTCTGTTCAAGTCTGTCGGCACTCCCGGGGTCCACTTTTTTTTATCCTGTGTTGTCCCACTGCAGGGCAAAGGCCTCCCTCCCTTCTTTCCAGTTTTTTCTATCCCCATCTGTGTTCATCTGTAGTGGGCCAGTCTGGTAAATGCAAATCCAAGTCATCACGCCATCTCCATCTCCTAAGTTTAAGATATAGTTAATATTTTTCACCTACCCATTTAAATACGAAAACATTGTCGGCCTTGTCCTCGGCCAGGGGTTGTAATTCTAAAACTTTCCGTTCAATTCATTTATTTAGAACAAGTTGTACAAATACATTACAGATAGAATGATGAAACAGCTAAAATTATAAAAATTTATCAAACTATCTACCTACCTGTAGCAACTTTGTAACCATGTGAAATCAATGAATGTATTGATTACTAGCTGACCCGCCCGCGGCTTTTCACGTTTGAATTTTCCCGTTCCCATGGGAACTTCGGGAAAAAAACTATATAAAAGCGGCTACGAAGCAAAATCCCTCAAATAAATAAGCGTTCGTTTTTTAAGTTTATTGTTTTATGTATGTATGTCTCTAAGGTATTTATAGATATGGGACTTGTAATCATATTTAGTATGTGACCATTGTTACCTGAAATAAATGTTATATCAACAAATTACCTAACAACATTAAAGAGTGTGTATAAATATATATAAAAACAAATTTATGAAATATGTACAAACGTTACAGAATATAGCACTTATAGAATATAGCGCAATATAGCACTCCTATAAAATAATTTTAGTTATAAGACCCTAGAGGATAAGATTATCATTATAAAATCTCTATGTATCTCATTTTAAGTAAACCATCTGGTTCTTATGAGAAATATTGTTCTTTAAACCAAATGTTTCTTTAAAATATTGTTGTTGTTGTTTAATACAACACTTTTGTCACAGTGACGCGACACTTCATGTAAATAACTTCACGTCACTGAACAACGTATAAATTATGTGAATATTGTTCATACAAAAATACTACAACTGCGATTAAAAATAGAAGTATGAGCGTGAAAAATACTTCACGACCTAATCTCATACCTACTTACCAAATATACAAAAAAAAACATTAAAATCAGTCGACCCGTTTCGGAGGAGGGCGACCACTAAAGCCGTGACACGAGATTTTTATATATTAAAAAAATATGTAAGAAGATTAGATGTTTTTATTTATGTAAAACCATCGGGATATATATACGTAATTAATGTAATTAATAGTAAGAATATGAATTTTAATGGTCTCCACTGATAGAATCAGATTAAAGTATCAAGCAACAGCAATATACTTATCAAGAAAGAAAAGTCATTAACACTGTACGGGTCACTCACGTTCACGATACCAAATCAATTGCTACTCAGTTAGTAGATAATTTACACTCATTTACACTACTTTCAATTCACGCATCTTGAATTGACCAAAAAAAGTTGTTTAAATAATTATTGTTGAATATGTATGGTTTTAAGATTAGTAGAGTTTCTAGTGAAAGGGCACGCTGAGGAAATATTACCACCATACCTTATTTCTGCCCCCAAGCAGCATTGCTGTGTTTCAGTTTGAAGGCACATGAGGCTTTATACCTGTGTGCCTCAAGTTGATGGACGTAGGGCAGTGCATCATAGAGCACGTTTCTAAGGTGCGTGACCTACGAGGCAATACTTTGTTGTAGATAGTTACCACAATCAGGTGGGCCATATTCCATCAATAGGTATAATACAAAGTTTAAAGATGTAATGCAATTTAAAAGATAAAGGTTAGTTAGGTAATGGCTTATCCAATTTTGATGAATTTTGGTATGTCGATAGATTATGAGCTGCATTAACACATAGGCTACTTTTTATTGACAGATCACGCATGCGAAGCCGCTGGCGGACGCTAGTGCTCAATATATTAAAAATCTAACTTGCAACGTACGCAAAAACATTTTGGCGGTGTTGGATAAGATAACATTTGAAATGATTTATCTCGCTTAAAATGTTTGTCCACCTTGGTAACCCTACGAAGCCCTACCTTAAAATATGAGAGCTCCACCAAAATATTTTTACTCACGACCCAGTTCCGGCTATATCCAGCATCTAGAACGATCGATCCAATCTATTCTATAGCCTGAACTTTTGACATTTTCAGATTTATTATAGAAATAGCAAATTTATTATATGACTAAATTGTCTGCAGGTGAGTCGACTAAATTGGTTGTCTTGTCATATGGGTTCGCTCGCTTGAAGTTAGAAGAAAATCATGTACTTACATATATTAATTGGTTTACAGTTTTTTTGATGATTACTTAATAAGTTAGATACCTCATTATTCAAATTCATCACTCATCATCATCATCTTTCTACCTTTTTCCCACATTACGTGGGATCGGTACAATATGTATTTTCTTCCATATTCATATTCAAATTAATTACTACATACGAAAAATACACTTACAAGAAATACACTGTTGACGTTTTGATAAGACATAAGTTCTTATTTGAATATATTTTTTATTTATTTTTTAGTTATAGTTCATAATTAAATTCAATAATCTTTAAAATAACAAAAACAAGAGAAGACAAAAAACGCTTTAAATGAAATACTAGATACCAAAATAATAAATTTATTAGTAAAAATAAATATACCACAATCACGTACCGTACATATTATCTGTCGAAACACCGATAAAACGGTACGTGATAAATCCCGTATTTAAATTATTGATTGAAATAAACCACGAAAGTTTTCTAATTATAATAAATATACTAATATATAAATTAAAATTGAAACTAGTTATGACGAAACGGACGAAGTATTTTAAGTGAAGAAGAATCAATACTCGAAAAACTTGATGAAGTTATGTGTCCTTTTACAGTAACGGTCCAGTCACCTCCTACCCAACGATAGTTCCTATAAATACCTACACAATTACGAAGATATATATTTTTATTTCATATAGACTTTAGTATAGAAAAGTATATTTATAAGTGCAAAGTGCCAAAAATGTCAGTAACGTTAAACACAAGCTATATGAAGAATATTATACAAATGAAGAGGGAATTCGAAGATTTTACAGAAGAGAACGAGGCGAAAAATGATAGCAATAATTCTAGTGATGTGAATTCCGAAGCTAGTGATGTAGAAAATAATGGAGAGGCGAATAATACGGCGTTGGATTACACAGATAATACATTGAATCTGTATCCGATGGCTGAATTGATAAAGAAAGAGTTCCTACCAGAGTTTTACTCAAATCCCTTTAGAAATCAGAATCTTACTTTCAAAGATTCTCCGTTTCTTCTGCCAACGCAGTTGTATAAGAGTTTTCTGGCAAATCTTGGGAAGAGAAGGCGGAACATGGCTGATTGCTACCCCTTGTATCCTAGAAATATGCTATTCTCGAACAATTTCGGCCTTGAAACGTCTGATGATGATGGTGATAGAACTACGGACTCACCGGAGGAGGTAACATTAGATGCAATATGAATTTTGTTAGATAATAAACTTAGTTTGTGGATAGTATGAGTACGAGCTTGTTATGTTCTTAAATTTAGTGACTTCTCTTAATATCTCTGAGAAAATCATCAACAGGTCTCACAGTAATTTGAAAGCTCTCTATCTTGGCTTGTTCGTGGAGGGGCAGGGGGTGAACTTGACGTTTCAAAGTGATTCTCGTGATTTTAATGAATAAATTAATATTGACTTGATTTCTAAAAGTACATTGTAGAAAACTGTATTTACACATTCTAAGACTTCGCGTAGTACGATGGTGGATTGGAAATACTAAAACCTTATCAGAGTCTTATATAGAAACCTTATGTTAGCCTTGACATACTTTGGCAATCGCCCCTACAAAACTGAATTAAAGCTAAAACACAAGTCCACATTTACAGATAAGGCCGACTATGTCTGAGTCACCCAATCCCTCTAGCATCCTGAATAACTTGGAAGGATTTCCATTCCATTTACTCTTTGCTCAGGTTTTAGCTAAGAAAAAAAATATAAAAAAAAACGTTTAAAGCAAGTAAGTCTAATATATTACGTGGATTTAAATCCAAAATTTCTGGTATCTATGTTTTTCTAGGGTATCAGTCCTCACTAGGCCTCCAGTGATATAGTAGAGACAACGGATAGTGTATAGTGCAGTAAAGTTCGAAGGTTATTATTTTAACCCTGATGTCAGAATTATTCATAAATCACCCAAAGGCCATGTCTAAGACCTTCAAGCAGCCTCAGACAGGTTATATGTGACTGTTAGCCGGAACCAACAGCTTAAGATAATCCAATTATGGAGAACTTTAATTTCAGCGGTTATCCATACAAAACATGATCATGCGAAATTTTAGGCACGATTAGACAAAGTGTACCCGAAAATTGTTGTCGCGTCGCTGTCAATGGTCAGGCCGTCCCTTACATACATGAGATGAACTCTGTAGCTGTGTAAAGGTGGCTTGACTAGCGACAGCGACGCGACAGCCATTAACTTACGTAATAAAGCTACGCTTTTTTCAAGCCGCTTCGAGCCGAAACCAACCATTTGGTTCGATGTGGCCGAAAGTTCTTCACGGAATCCTTTTATATTGTTAGGAGTTCCGTGCCTTTGCATTTGGTAAAACTAGATGCCTATTTTGATTATCATAATTCTGTTATCTGCCGCACATCAATTCCAAATCATTGCCTATACGGAATATTGAGTAACTTCCTGACTGGTAGAAGAACACATGTTCTGGGATTGAAATCTGTATTCTTTAAGGTAACGGATTTAAAAACCTCCTTAGAATTACCAGGGTACCTACCTCAAAAGTCAAACCAACAGGACCTAAATACATTGTTTTGTTCCAGGCAGGGGCGTCATCAGCATTCGTGTGGAGTGGAGGGGGGGTGGGGGGAGGGCAGGAACAAGCTGCTGCTCAACCCGCCGCCGTGCCTACTGGTAAGTACAATTACCTGTGTTACATACAGGGTCTCGGTCTTCCGTTATTTCGGTTATTTCAAATAAGTATATTAAAGCCGACACAAGGTACAGACATGTACCTGGGCGTTTCTCCCCTATCCTCATCCTGGCAACGGCCTAAGCTGAGGTTCGTACCTAAGTGGTGCCCTTGCGCTAGTTGCCTCATCAAAACTTACTGGACTGAGTGACTTCTGCGTTCGCCAAAAATTCGATTAAGCTTCATCAGACTCAGAGGCCAATATCAAGTTAGTCCTTCAGAAAAAAAAACCATAAATGTTGCATTCGTCCACGACGAAATCCAGTGGGTCCCTGAATATCACAAATTAGAAAAATATATTATGTGGATCTGATGCAACCTCCTTCTCAGGCACGACCGGTGGCGGTGGCGCCCAAGGCCTGGTCCACTGGATGTCGGTGATGGCCGAGCATATGGGAGGGGGGCACCACGACCCCTCCCATTACGCCCTCCCCCCCTGGAACAACGGTGCTGTCGATGTGAGTACTATTTTAACTTCTGTTATCTTCTGTTTTCTCCCATGTGCGTATTACTGTTCTAGAGTATGTATGGATTCTTAAGGAATCGAGATAATATTACTATTAGACATTACCAACGTCTGGAGGCGTTAGTAATATTATCGCAAGTACTTTGGTTCAACTTCTGTTACGAGTACCATATCTTCAATCAGGACCGAGATGAGTGGAAGGAAGGAGGAGAGGCCTTTGCCCAGCAGTAGGCCACTATAGGCTCACCCACTGCTGGGTATATGCCTCCACAAGTTTGTGCTATCTGCCACGATCCTGCGCTAGTCTCACCCATTGACAGGCCGAGACTTTAACGTTGTCGTCCACCCATCTCGCTGCCGGACGTCCTACCCTTCTACAGCCATTCAGTCGCTACCCTACTCCACCTGTCATCACCACGTCTTGCCACTATAGGCTAGTAAAAAAAAAAATTTTAGTCAGACTAGGATCACAATGAACGTACATCAGGTACAGAAATTGCTATAAATAGATACTACCTAGGTGATTGTTACCTCTTGAGATATTGTTATAGTGGATTTTGAAGTAATCTTAGATTTGTTTTCTTACTGGAATATGATAGTGATAGAAGTATAAAGAGAAGGGGTTCTCATTAGATAATCATCAATAGATACCAAACCTGGTATGCATTATATTAACTCTTATTCCTGTTTCAAACCCTCAACCATTTAAGCGTCTCGGTTTTTTATCGCATGCATTTCGAAGAGTGTGCAGCGGAACTTTTCAATTTGATCCCACCATCTCTATTCTATCATCGGATAACCAGACGCTCCGCGGTGCGCCACCGCATGGTAGACATACCTGCCATATGCACAAAGGGGTACTCTTCCACCTTTACTATGCGCACCGGCAAGTGGAACGCCTTACCTGATTCTGTGTTTCCTGATAACTACAACCTAGGGATCTTTAAGTCACGAATGAATAGGTTTCTTCTAGGCAAGCGTGTTCCATCTTAGACTGTATCATTGCTTACCTTGACGCGAGATCGTGGTCAAACGATAGCATGTAATTTATAAAAAAAACTACCTTTCTTTAATCCCTACACGAGGTAAATCTCTGGGCCAGTTTGGCTGTGTTCTAAACTTGACAGTCTTATAAGACCCACGGTCTTGTAAGCAAATCATAAGATAGCAACCATTAAATAATTCTAACGATAAATTACTTATTAGAATTTTAATCTTTACAAACATAACTACCTCCGTGGCGCAATGGGCGAATAGCCGGCTGAAACGCAGGAGGTAACGGGTTCGATTCCCGCCGTGGAACAAATGTTTGCATGATCTACAGATATTTGTTCCGAGTTTGGATGTTTTCTATGTATGATAAGTATGTATTTACAAAAAAAAAGGTATAAAAGTATTCTATCAGTTATCTGATTCCCATAGTACAAGCTCTGCTTGGTTTGGGGCTAGATAGCGTTGTGTGACATGCCGAGCAATATTTATTATTATTATTTATATCTGCATTTAACGCAGTCAAATAAGACCGTTTACCACCAAGACGTTTAAATGTAGACTTTTTTTCCAACCAGACATTTTACACAAACGTTATACAATCCAGGCTAAATGATCCCATCCCATTTATTATTTGCTGATCATTAACATTAAGTGTTGAATATCCTCATCTCTCTGCACGTCAATTCTTCCAGTGCTAGTGGAAAAAGATGAGAATTTGGTGTTGATATTTGTCTCGATAGTACAAAACTAAAGGTCAGAAGAAATATACCTTCTTTGAGGCACAAAGAAATTCCCTTTAAACATTCCTTCGATTTAATTGGAAAACTTTCCTCAATTAACATGAATTTCTAACGAAAACCCGTTAAGTTTAAACTTACATATCAAACAAAACTCATTAATTACAATGAACTTAATAAAAAACAAACAGTATCAACGGTTTAGACACCCTCTTCATAACTTAACATCTACTGCACTTAAGTTACTTAAATTATTTAACCCTTCTGCACTTAATTGCTAACTTCACTTACAAGTTATGCTATGCTATGGTAATAAACCGGTATAATAATACCAATTATTTGCACTCAGGAATTTGAAATTATATCTTTAAAGTTCATTGTTTAAGTTTAGTTTGTTGCTCACACATTTACACCATTTAAACACATCAGAAGTATTATGTTTCTTTTTAATAAGAGGTTTTTATCAATTTGAAGTTACTGCCATGCCCGTAGTCGCCAGTTGATTCTAATATTTCATTACATTCTTCATTTTGCTGATGCAGCTATCACACTATCAAATTTAATAATTGGAGTTTACTCCTTAAGAATCGATTTTCAAATGAAAGCCCGGGGTATGAATATGTATGAGGTATAAAATCAAAGTATCTCCATTACGTTATGTTCATGTATTTAGATGTATATAAATTATAATAAATATTGCAGGACATTTCACACAGGGCTACCTAGCCCAAACTAAGCAGAGCTTGTACTATGGGAACCAGATAACTGATAGAATACTTTTATACTTTTTTTTTGTAAATACATACTTATAATAAATAGAAAAACACCCAGACACGGAACATTATATCTGTAGATCATGCAATTGAACCCGCTACCTCCTGCGTCTCAGTCGGCTATACGCCCACTGCGCCACGGAGGCAGTCAAAAAATTAAAAATTATATAATTAATGTAAATAAATGTATTATGCATGCTTTCAGTAACATAAAAAATGCGTTGATTTCATGACGTCCTTCAATCGGGTTCTGATCGAATAGTCTTTGTGAGAGACTGTTGGCTCAGAACTTAAGTGAGGGACTTAAACTTAAACTTTTATTGTTGTTTTTCTGAATTTTGTTTGTTTTATTGTGACTATATTTTGTACTAACCCATGTGACATGTTTGATTTAAGTTTTTTTACTAACAAATATTGATCTTTCACATTTGAAAATTAAATAAATGATTTGAATTGAATTTAGCCTCATTTACTATATATTTTATGTTTCGTAAGGAGTGAACTCCAGTCGTGCGTCGGAGCTGACACACTTTTTATACGCATAAAAGTGTTGATGTTTGTTTGTTAGTCAATCACGTCGTAACGGCTGAACTCATCGATTAGTTATAAAGATATTATTACAAACTGTATTGTTTTTAATAATTATTTCTAGGTGCCCAATTTCTTAAAAGTTATGTTTATAAAATGAGAATCTGTTATTTGCATAAAGCATTAACTACCAGAGTTTGTTTACATCGATATCAAGTACTCGTGATTCTGTAATTAATGAATAAAAAAAGTATTAACCTAGATTAAAGCGTAGGCTACATTATTATCAGCGTATTCTGACTCATGGCGGGCTCCTATATCCATCGGTAACCAGCTACGACTCATTTCTTGAGAACGTGTCAAAAGTATGACACTAATTTGACACTTTCAAGAGATACGAGTTGTAGTCGGTTACCGACGGATACATGGAACCCACGCCATCAGACAATATTTAATATCAAATAATAATTATATTCTTTGCCTCGACAGATTCAAACGTCTTTTAATCTGGCGCTTTCATTCTTTAATCTGGTTTAAGTTCAATGATATGTTCATTAGTTTATAATATACGGTGATATAACTATAAATCTAAGTATTAATATTATAACTACTAGCAGACCAGCCCGGTTTTGAACGGATTTTTATCTTCCTTGAAATTTCCCGTTCCTATGGGTGTTTCGGGGTAAAAACTATATAAAACACTCTTGTCAAAGTGACGCGACACTTCATTTAAATTACTTCACGTCAATGAACGATGGTTAAATTATATGGATATTGTTCATACAAAAATATTGAAATCGCGATTAAAAAATGAAGGGTGTAGGAGGGTGTAAAATACTTTACGACCTATTCTCATACCTACCAAATATACAAAAAAAAACAAATAGTATTTTTATAGTGTTATGTGAACACTTACGGAATAATCCAAGATTTATATAAACCCGCTAACTCCTGCGTCTCAGCCGGCTATTCGCCCACTGTACCACGGAGGTCGTCAAACAAACTCACAAATGTTACATCCTTAATTATTAGTAAGGATGAACAATTTAATGAGCCTTTAAATTAATTAGCGTCTCTGAGTATGGTTACTGTTTTTATGTTTCTCACTTCACCTTTGTTTTTGCATACATTCATACATTTCAATTGTCCTATTAGTGCGATTCTTAAGGTAATTAATTTTGAACTTATTTTAGGTATTTAGAAACTTTCCAGAACTGTTGTTTTTAACGCCAATAAATAATACTTATCTTTTTAATTGTTGTGACATTTAAAACGTATTGTGAAATAGATGATAAATAATTGATTGTATTTATTTTGGTCTTGCAATTAGTAGAACTTGATAATTCGTTACTTTTAACACAACGTTAATTGTATGGAATAATGTTTTACACACACTAATATTATGAATGCGAAAGTTTGGCTGTTTGTTTCGATGAAATTTAGATTAGATTAGATAATTCTTTATTGCACTACACAAAACAAATACATATAAAAAATAACTACGTAAATCTATGGACACAATTGGCGGTCTTATCGCTAAATAGCGATCTCTACCAGACAACCTTTGGATGGAATGAACTGTGCGGACATTACCTGGGGTGTAATGGTGTACCTAACGTACTATATGTAGGTACATACATACTAATACCAATGATATAAAAATATAAAAATTACATGAATGAACCTAAACAATAACTACTCATAACAATTTGTACAAAAATACTTAGACTTATTTAAGAAACATATTAATTAATAATAAATACATATATATTTAGCGACAATTACTCAGATAGCATACGTTAGTATGTTCGTAGATTATAACCTGGATTAACACATAGGCTACTATTTATCCCATAAATCAGGCCCCATGGTATAAAACTGGGGTTTCAAGTCAAGTTGCAACAGCGAGTTTAGCTTTATTTCTAGGTAACCTACACATTTAGTAGTGCAACTCGTACGAAGTCGCGGGCAACAGCTAGTAGTTTATAAGCTACTCGCTTAAAGTTAAATGCGATAGTTCTTTGTCTACGGATCTCCTAATTTCTGATTCAATCTCTTAGAGAAAACCCCATCATAGCCCTCTCCACAGCACGCTGAGCGCCCTAGAACCTTCTTATGAACCACGTCTCTATTCCATGTCTTCGCAACATAGGATACATATTAATTCACACAGTTTCCCAGGGAGGTAAACAGAGGCCTCTGATTTATATGATCCAGTCCATCCACCATACCTAGGTATTTCTGACGCCATGGAGCATAGCTGTGTTTCGGATTGAAGGGTATGGTTGCCGGTAAACGAGGCTTTACACCTGTATGCCTCAAATTGATGGACGCAAGGCAGTGCATCATAGGGCACGTTTCTAAGGTCCGTTACCTTTATAGGTGATGGTTACCACTTATCATCAGGTGGGCCATATGCTTGTTCCATCTCCAGGTGGTATAAATTGTTTTCCAAAGACTTCCTTGAAGAGATTGATTTAGGTGATAAGGCCGCCTATTGTGCGACATAACTTTAAGTTTTTATTTAGATTAAGTAATTGTATTTTGGTGTAAGAATAAGGAGTTATCTATCTGTCTATTTCCAGGAAATATAGTACTTACAAAACAGTTCCGTCAACATAATCTAAACAATTGTTTCTTGAATTAAAACGTGTGAATAAGAATTGTGCAATAGGTTTTCTCACGATAAACGAATTAACATGCAATTTGCATTGCATTGCATTGAACTAGATCATTTATTAGACGAATAATAATAGAATCGCGCATCGTATACCAAATAGACAAAACCTGTTTAACGATTCAGAACGCATCATTACCAATTTTGAAAATCACAACTTTTATATACAAAACTAACCCCTATCGCCACTATAGAAAGTTTAAAATACAATGCAATAGTTTGTTAACCCTTTTGCAATCCCAAAGTACTTGATACAATGGAATTTTTGACGCCCGCAGCGTTGCAAAAGTATGCAAATTTTTTTGACATGAACAAAATGCAATTTTATATGACATTCGAATTTGAACTTTATTTGTTTGTTCGCTTTATGTAGTTTTAAATTCTTTCACTATTTTCGTGGATATTTAATAGGTATGTATGTAAGAAATGGGAACATCTTAAATTGTGATGGATTAGGCAAATTGGTACTAGATTCTTTTTTAAAAAGGTGATTAATTATTTTCAATATTTCTTGAGGTCGTATTAGGAATATTAGGACTGTTCTCATCTCATGTTTTGCATATTCTTGGGAACGAACTGATTTTCATTCTGATATGTAGATTTGATAATTAAATAGAGATTTTTGAAATTATTCTTTTAAACGAGGTATTTCATCGCTATTATTAAATTTATAAAAATGGTAATGAAATCTAAATCCCTGGAGAAAAAAAGTGTCCACCTCGATATAAGTTGTATCAATGTTAGGTAAGTATTAATTACGTTTTGATTGTGTTGCAACAGTCGTGGTTGCGGTCAGATTTGAAAAATACTAATTATAGGTATGTTTTTCAGTTATTTTTTTTGAAATTCTAAAGAAACAGCAGCTTTTGTACTACATAACTATTAACTATGTTTTGTTTACTGACTAAACATACATTGATATCATTTTAGAACCAACTCAATTTTATCAATAGAAAGGTTTAATTAGCAATAAAAACCATTTCAGTCATTAAATAATTAATTATTTAAGATCTTATAAGTTATGAGTTAAAAACCAAAATTTACCTTAGAAATAAGTTTAACCTGTGCTAAGCGACAAAACATAAGTTAAACTACAGGGTAGTTCTGTTAAACTTGGTCAGAAATTTAGAAAAACACCACAGAAGACTTAGTATATTGGTTTTTATAGTTTTAAGCACGCAATTTACGCTTCGATACATCGCGAAAGTGAAGTATTTGATTGATCACTATTATTCCACTGTGGATTACACTTTGAAATCGATTCACTTATCAGTTTACTTTTTAAACTGATATAGCAAAAAGGTGTTTAGCAATTTATGCCTTTTTTGTAATGATACAAATTATAAATGTATAAATCAATGCGTTTGTGAGGTGACAGACATTTGCAACGAGTTGTTATGCTAAAACTTGTGTTTAAGTTAATATTTATTATTAAAATTATTACAAGCTTCCGCTGACGACTTTGCAAGCGGAAAAAAAGTAGCTTATATTTAGTAGGTCTAAATCATAACTTACCTGTATACCAAATTTTATAAAAATCGATAACGACATATAGTCGTAAGAGCGAAACGATCGAGAGACAGATTAACTTTAAAATTTAAAATATTGGATTGTTCTATGAATTATAAGAAGCGAATGGCACCACGGAAGACCAGCGCTATAGTAGTATAAATATGCTACTATAGCACAATGCTGAGCGGTGACCGGTTTTGCTTACAAATTTGCTCATTAATTTATACCCATTTGACTAAGCTGTATTGTACACTTGTGATGCAAAATAAACGTTTTTCTATTCTATTTACAAAAAAAAAGTTATACAAGTATTCTATCAGTTAACTGGTTCCCATAGTACAAGCTCTGCTTAGTTTGGGGCTAGATAGCGCTGTGTGAAATGTCCAGCAATATTTATTTATATTTATTTATTATAAATAACATTCTTTCTAATTCATAATTTCTACAATATTTCTTATATTTCACTATTTTCAGAAGAACGGTTCTGCCCTCTGATGCAGTGGTTTGAAACAATAAATAAAATACAGATTGACGTGTTTTTTTATTATAACAATCCAATTTTGATGTAAACAATCCACCCTAGAATGGCACACTGTCCAAACTTCATTATTGAATTGGAATAAATTGCTGTTTTTGATTACGGACAGACCCTCAAATTTTGTCGGAATTTTACTAATTCACCCTGTAAGTAATGAACATGAGCATCACACTAATACATATATAAATGTGAAAGTTTGGATGTTTGTTTGTTTGTTACTCAATCACGTAACAGCTGAACAGATTTCGATGAAATTTAGTATATACGTAGATTATAACCTGGATTACCACATAAAGTACCTTTTATCCCATAAATCAGTTCCCATGGGATGAAGTTAGGGTGTCAAGCCAAGTTGCAAGAGCGTGATTAGCTTTATTTTTAGGTTACCTACTCATTTAGGAGTGTAACGCGTACGAAGTCGCGGGCATTAGCTAGTATTAATAATTTAGTTTATTTTTTGATTTATTTCGAGAGTATTCTTAAAACCGAAATCATTTTGAAGCGACACAAAACACATAAACATACGGCCGTGAATAAAAATCCGTCTTTTTAATTTTGTCACATATTTCTTCCTTGTCAAAGATTCGTTTGCACTCGCGAAATAAAAAACTACAATACCACTAAACAACAAAAGATAAAGTCGATTTTTGAGTTACGACAAAAAAATTGCCAATAATACATTGTGCGGGGACTTGCTAACGATATTTTGATGACTACTGTTGAGCATCATTGTAATGAAATAAAAATAAAAAACAAAAATGTAAGTTATGAGGTTTCGGAGAGGTGGGGCAGATACGGCAAAAAATTACTATGTGAAAATTATTTGGCAAGTTTGATTTGATTTTTGTTTTCAGTAGTTGTTTTGTAAAGTTGTAAGATTTTGGCAATGTTGTCTGCCGCATGATTTTTCACAAACTTGCGGTGCATCATCTTAAATAAAACAAAGTCAGGTTTGTTCGAACATTTATAACTCGAGAGCAGCGGGACCGATTTTGATGATCTTTGTTTGTTGGATTTGTCTCCGCCCCGAATAGCAGAATAACTATTAAAATATTGGAAAAATTCACGAAAAAGAAATTATGAGGAAAATTTATTTCCTCGTACATAATGATGGCAGATTTTAAATTCTACCGGGGTGACGCAAATTGACAGCCCATATGCATGTCAAGGCGGTACGAACTATACCGGGTCAACTAGTAAACCTATAAATATGACTTCTTCCCAGCGACCCCACTAAGCACGGCCCCCCAGTAGGCTTCTTCTTCTTCTTCTTCTTCTTAGCGTGTCAAGAGTTCTACGTTTTAATTTATAGTATGTTGGACAGGAGTTTGGCCACAATAATAGCATTAGATGAGGCGGTTATTAGGTCCGCCATCGTGCAGGTGTTCGGACACAAAGGTTACATTAGCAAGTGCTGCATTGACTGCGTGGGATCACCGCAGTCGCACTGCAGCTGAGAGATAGATAGATAGATAATATCTATATTGCACACCATTAAAGTATAAATAAACAAACAGAACAAAAAAATAATGTTTACATTATAGGTGCAACGGGTGACCTTATCGCTAAAAACGATCTTTTCCAGGAAACCTTAGGATGGACAGGATCTATGATGGAACATATGAGAGAACACTTACAAGAACAACATATATTAACCTAAGTGCTTATTGATGACCTCCGTGGCGCAGTGGGCAAATAGCCTGGGAACAAATGTTTGCAGGATCTACAGATATTTGTTCCAGGACTGGTTGTTTCTCTATATATGTACCTACTATAAGTATATATTCTATCAGTTATCTGGCTTCCATAGTACAAGCTCTGCTTAGTTTGGGGCTGGATAGCGTTGTGTGAAATGTCCAGCAATATTTATTTATTTATTTCCCCACCTATCCAACGCTGTCCTACGGATGAAAAATATATACGTCTTTTTCATTAAATGTTTTCTCATAAAAACAGATAAAGAGAGAATATTTTTATTAGTCCATTAAAGTAACTTTGGGATCGTAAAATAAGCACACGACGAGCACAACGATGCCTAAACGTATTTAGTGGCTAAATATGATTTAGAGAATTAGGGGAATTAACGACCTGCACCGACGCTGCCATGAGCGTGGCGACGTCTTGCTCAAAATTTCATTTCATTTCATTTATTTATTCATAAAACAATCAACCAATTGTATTTAAAAGACCATACATATACATTAAATTAAATAATCATTCACATTAAACAAAAAAAAACAATGAAACTAACACAATTCAAAACACAAACCTTAACAAAAACGACACATAAATAACAATGTCAAAGAGATAATAAAAAAAATGTCATATGTTAATAGAATTACTTCATTAAATTGATTGTCTTCTGCGTATAGTTGGTCCATCGACCTGCCCATGCCCTACGCGTTCAGTACAATAACGCGTTTAGGATGGTGTTGGGGCTGCCGAGGTACTGCAGTGCATCAGGCATGTTTGCAGATGCTCACACGGATGGTTTCATGCCATTCTACGCAAGAGAGCCGCCTCGATGCTGTGCCGTGCCCGCGGCACCGGTATCACTATCCTACGCGTCCGATAAAGCTGACTGCCCAATATTGTAGCACCTAGTTCAGCTGCATGTTAGAAAATAAGTATTTCTTTTTTATTTACTCATATATATTTGTTATCATTATTTGACATGTGTTTTTAATTTATTTTATTTTGATTTGTAATTTGTTTTGATTAAATTATTATTACTTTTTGTCCTTTAACCTTCTTTATTTTATATTTACAAATATAGTACTAACAATATATGGGCATAATACTGAAGTAAGGTTTATTGAACTGAATTGAATTAAATCATTTTGAATTGTATTGTAACTTGAAATCATCCACTGGCCTTGAGACATCGACACGAAAGAAGAAGAGAATTGTCAAATCATACAAATACGTCAAATTTAAACATGTATATTCGCTTCATACGTTTAGGGATGGATGTGCAAGCCGGGCTAAGCTAAAGCGTCACGTTTTTAATATAATTGAACGTGTATTAGATTCTTTGCCTTTTGAGATACGAAACCCTAAAATGAATAAACTTTATTTCCCAAGACAATCTTTTATTTAGAAACGTACCCACCGAATCCAATCCAAAATACATCTTCATCACAAACAAACCTACAGCAATTAATAAATAACAAAGTTCACACAGACTATATATCCCAAACCCAGTGAACCATCAAAAATGGATTAGCATTTTACAATGCAAGTTAACCGACTGTCAAATATCTATGACATTTTAATTACTGTTCGTCTAAACCAATTATGCACGAATAATATTGAATAAGATTTATTTCGCCATTCATTTATCAAAATCGCTTTAGGGGTCTTGAAACAAATGCTTTTGTGGAATCTTTGATCGAAATACATTGCGGCCAACAAGGAAGGGAAGCGTTCTAGGATTTCATCATCATCATATCAGTCATAAGACGTCCACTGTTCAACATAGCCCTCCCATAGATTTCCAAAGCGATCGATCTTGTGCGGCTGTACACAAAGGCTTCCAGCAACCTTTATGAGTTCGTATTTATATCAAAGATATATAGTTATATATAGAGTGGACATAGAGACATTTTTACACAATAATGTGGACCTCTATGGATGTGAACAGCGAGAGATGTATGGAGGGATTTAGGCGCGGCCTACGCCGTGGAGGCGATATTGCGGAAGAAATAGATAAATAAGATCAAATTAGTATTAATTGTGTAAAAAAATGATTAAGTAAGCAATGTAAGAATAAGCAATAGAAATACAGGCTTTTTTGTTTTTTTTTTTTTTTTCTTTATCTATATCTAGTGGAAGGCCGTCCTACGCCGCACTTTCCAGTGATATCTACTCGATAACCTTTCTGCCCCAATGGCCATCAGTCCTTCGAGCTATGTACTTCACCCACTGCCACTAACTAATTGCTAATCCTCGGGCTTTGTCAGTGACTTAAACAAGCAATACGTTTAAAAACTGAAACCCGATTTCGTAATACCTATGTCACCCGGACCATAATAACGAATCGATTGAAACCTCATTTCCACTTCATCGACACTACACAACGGTTAGCTGGAAGAAAATGCTAATTAGCAATTAGTTCGCCTATGTATTATTTTATTAGTGAAATAAAAATTTTTCATCTAATATAATATCATATCATTCATCAAAATCGGATGACCATAACCCTTCTTTCTGGCTTTGCCATAGTCAGGTAAAAATGTAGCCTATGTCACCCGGACCATAAAAACGAATCGATTGACACCTCATTCATCAAAATCGGAGCAGAATTTTATGCGCTACGGTGGAACATACATTAATATAATCATACATAGACTGCTAAAATCATAATCCTTCCTTCGCTTTGCCGTAGTCAGATAAAAACTTTGCTAAAGACATTTAACTTAAAAATAAAAAACGCATTTATTTTAATATCCAGCATTGTATCACCCATTTTAACCCTTCTCTACCCCTCTTCCGAATCAAAGATTTTCACGCCCGATTGGGCATGTATGAACGGTATGAACAACATTAATTATGCTTACCAGCTGTATCATATTGTATTAAAGAATTAGATCTGAATATTCATGTTTAGCTTGAAGCGATTTGTAATGTCTTAATTTGTTCCTTTATCTAAGGGGATTATTTTTACAGCTGTCAATTTTAATCAGATAAATCCATCATTGAATACATTAATATCTCACGATCGTAACAAATACATTTATTAACAGAAAGAATATAAAATGATTCACAACACTATAAAATACAGAAGAAACAGCTGACTCATCTAAAGACCGTTGCAAACGATCTATAGATCGCTCAACTGCTATGCTATATGATATTTCAAATTACAGGTAATGGGAGTTCATGTTAATTGGTTAGCCTTTTTTGGGGTAGAAATTGCAGTTTCCTGTTCAGAATTTCTGTGAATTTTGTCAAAGTTCCGTTTTTATTATGGCTAATAACTTAAAAACTACAACGTTTCAATTAAAAATAAAAACGGGTCGAAATTTACTCACAAAGACCTTTTATTATACGTGCCATTTGACCGGATAGTCCCATTTTGGTTTTTTTTATCCCTCTTGAACCCCAAATGGTATCTCAACAACCAACCCATATTTTTAGCTCATTTACACCAAAATTGTGCTATCACTACCTACCTACCAAATTTCACGATGATCGGATAAACGCTTCGAAATTTATCCTTGGAAAAACAAACATACATACATACATATAACGCCGATTCGCCCAAGTTGATTTAGAGATCTCGCTTCGCTCGATTAACTATAGTTAATCGCGGTAAAAACGTTACCAGTTGTTTGACAATATAAATGTTATCTAAAATAGGTTAATTACTACCTATGGCTACATTTTAACTTTGAATTATTTCTTAAACTTGCGTGTTATGTTACAAATTTAACAAATTACGAACTGGTTTTGTAAGTGGTTACATTTTGACACTTAATGCGTGATTTCCACGGATCAATAAATTGTTTTATACAGTGATTAATAAATTAATAAGCCGGTATGGGTTACTGTTTATGATCGCAATAGAACGGGGAATCATAATAATCAACATCTTTTATTTGGTATCGCTTACACCCATGTATAACACACTAGCGTTTGCCCGCGACTTCGTGCGCGTTACACTACTAAATGTGTAAGTAACCTAGAAATAAAGCTAAACTCGCTGTTGCAACTTGGCTTGACACCCCATTTTTATAATATGGAAACTGGTTTATGAGATAAAAGTTAGCCTATATGTTATTCCAGGTTATGATCTACGTACATACAAAATTTCATCGAAATGAGTTACGCCAATACGATTTGATTGAGTAACAAACAAAGAAATAAATAGACTTTCGCATTTATAATGTTAGTGTGATGTGATAGTGTGATAACTTTACATCACGAATGCAAGGAAATTAAAAAAAATCTTTATACCAGTTTGTTACTAACAGAAAATTTGCGTTCCCGTTATCCATTGTTTTTTTTACTACTTAACTATAGCTTACTTAATAAGGATTTGTCATGGACGTTTTATTAAATTTCAGCATTTATCAATGTAACCTGTTTTTAAAATAAATAAATAAATATGGCTGGGCATTTCACACAGCGCTATCTAGCCCCAAACTAAGCAGAGCTTGTACTACCAGATAACTGATAGAATACTTAGGTATATACTTTTTTTTGTAAATACATACTTATAATAATAGAAAAACATCCAGACCCGGAACAAATATCTGTAGATCATACAAACATTGTTTTCGCGGCGGGAATCGAACCCGTTACCTCCTGCGTCTCAGCCGGTTATTTGCCCACTGTACCACGGAGGTCGTTTTTTATATGTCTAGAATCGTTTATTTGTACAAATAATATTAATATGTAAAATCACAAGTTTTTTAATGTTAATTTTGTAAATACATATATCTTATCTTGTATAATTTCTCTTTCATGTATTCCTTCCTTCTCCTGATCCTTTCCTAATTTAGTGTAGGAATCTCCCGGGTTTTGTCTATTCTGTTTTCTCAATTTTTTTTATTTACCACGGGCAAATGCACAAAACCGTGCGACGCCAATTAAAAAAACCTCTTTTATTTTAAATAGAAATAAGAATTTGTCATGGAGGTTGTATTTCATTTTAGTATATTGTGAGTGCAATGAGCCTTATTCTATTTTCAAATTCACTTACGCCCTAGGGGCGTAAATCGCATTTACGCATCTGGTATCGAGGTATCGAGAAAATAATATTACACGTCATAATTGACAATGGTTCCTCATATATGTAGGTACTTAATGTGCACTCTAGGTACATTACTAAAATAATCATAAAATATAAAACTGTTAGTTTTTTTAACTGGATACTACTTCGTTTGAGCACAATCTCACCTGATGGTAAGCAATGTATTCTTTAGGAAAAACAGACGACGGTAAAGTATTCCATACCTTAGCTGTACACATCAAGAACGTAGGAGAAAAACGGTGTGTGGTATATCAACCAGGTACGGATGGTACTGAGCCGTGCGCCTGCTTGTCCTTTGATGCAAGGGAGATGGCGGGATCAGATCGTGTAGTTCCTGGGCTCATTTCCCAAAATGTATTCTGTAAAAGATCGATAGGCTTGCAACTTTACGGCGGTGTTCGAGACTTTGGGTCTTAGTCTTCGCCATATTTTGCTCACCTATATGCCTAGAAGCCCTACGTTATATCGTGTCTAAGGTAGCGAGCTGATTTAGTTTGAGTGCTTGTTTCCACTACGTTATCCAATGGTTGAAAAATATGAGTAGGTACGGTTTTTGTTTTGACAAGAAAACAAATGAATAAAGAATTATTTTTATCTGTCAATTAAAGTAACTCGGAGTTCATGAAACAGGAACTTAAGAGGTGACTATACTTCAGCCCAAGCTCGAATTTCACCCCCGCTTCTCCGCGCGCCGCTTCACGTCCTATCTCGCCGTGGTTCATATGTTTGCCGGTTTTTTATCATTCAGTCCCTTCATTTTCTTGTTGTGCTTATTTCTCATTACTGCGTCTTTACAAAATAAAATTAAAAGCTATTTTGAAAATTTAAAACACAGGCGCTCCTTATTTATATTGTGTAAAGTTACTGTACAAAGTTTCAAGATCTAAATGTAAGTATTTATTGCATATGAACGGTTTTAAGAAAAAATTTGAGTCATCTTTGGATTTTCTTTCCATGAAGAAAATTTTACCGAATCGTATTTTCACAACACAGGCGTTCTAGCACGTATCATTAACTATAACATATATGAATTACAAATTGAAAGCACAAAATTAGTTGAACAAAACATTGTTTCTCAATAAGCGATTTATCGTCTCCCCAGGTATAGTGCGCCCTTAATGTTTCCTGTTTTTCAACGGGAACAACCCTTTCGGCAAAGAATTTCATCCACAAAATGTTCGAAGCTATTGCCCGACACTAGGTACAATAAACCAGCTAGATAAAACCAGTATCTCAAAAGAAAACTGAAAACTTCATGTCCTGCAAGTATACTAATAAAAAAGTTTGTCCGTCGGTTTATGGCCTCAGCGCAGCAATATATCGATTCTTTCAGTTTGTTACTTCTTTCGGTTTGAGACATGACCCTGGGGTGTTCGTAATCTCGTAGTTTTATCCAACTGATGGGATGGATATGTTTGTATATTTTTGGGTAGGTATAGTTTTTTATAAGATGAGGCGACGGGACCAGTCCATGGCCCTCCTGATGGTAAATGGTTAGCCTGTAATAACAATTGCATTCAATTTATTTAATACTAGCTTCCGCCAGTGACTTCCTACACATTTTTTGTTAACAAAAGGTAGCCTGTGTCATATTCATCCAGGTCATATTCATTTTCATTTATTCTGCTTACATGTGCACAATATATAATCTATATATTAAATATATATATATTATTAATGGGCGAATAGCCGGCTGAGACGCAGGAGGTAGCGAGTTCGATTCCCGCCGCGGAACAAATGTTTGCATGATCTACAGATATTTGTTCCGGGTTTGGATGTTTTTCTATATATGATAAGTACGTATTTACAAAAAAAAAGTATATAAGTACTCTATCAGTTATCTGGTTCCCATAGTACAAGCTCTGCTTAGTTTGGGGCTAGATAGCGCTGTGTGACATGTCCAGCAATATTTATTTATTTATTTATATCATATATTAATCATAATCCATCAACACACCAAATATCATTAAAATCAGTTCAGCCATTATGACGTAATTGAGTAAAAAACAAATAAACAAGCATCCAAACTCTCTCATTTATAATATTAGTGTGATTCAGATATTCCATCCATAATTTGTTAGTAAAAAATAAAATCTTAAAACTATGTTAGTACAATTGGTAATCACATTAATATTACCTATAAATGTGAAAGTTTGGATGTTTGTTTGTTTGTTACTCAATCACATCGGCTGAACCGATTTCGATCAAATTTGGTTTACACGTAGACTATAACCTGGATTAACATATATGCTACATTTTGTTGACAAATCACGCGTGCAAAGCTACTGGCGGAAGCTAGTAGTTATATAATGCAGATATTCGACTCAACAATTCTACAATACCAAATTATTAATCAGCAACACTATCATCTCATAAACAAGGAAATTACCCATGAACGAGGGTGTCCACAATTAATCCACTAAATTGGACTCGTCCCTAGTAAAATCGATTAGGGACGCCCGAAATTCGGTAGTGGCAATCCGCAGCCACGTCCCGCCAAGATAAACATGCCAGTTTTTTCTTTACTCCAAAGACATTAACCAAGGATGTTTTGGTGACCATGCGTTCGGAAGATGGGGGAATGTTTGGGGAAAATGGTAATAAAAATCTTGAATTTTCCATTTATTGTAGTTATACTTTGACTATTATTGACGACCTCTTTGGCGCAGTGGGCGAATAGTTGGCTGAGACGCAGGAGGTTGCGGGTTTGATTCCTGCTGCGGGACTAATGTTTGCATAGTCTACAGATATTTGTTCCGCGTTTGGGTGTTTCTCTATATTTATATTATAAGTATCTAACACAAATAAAAAGTTAAGCTTAGTTTGGGGCTAGATATGCTATGTGAAATGTCCAGCATTATGTATTTACAGATCAGAGTTGATTATGTAATGCCATGAAGTACATGGCGCAGTGCAAATGATCGAATACTATTTATTCACGCCAAAGAAGTTATTTCTTACGGGTGAACTTACTTTTTATCATATTTTCTAAGATAAGGAGATCTACGTTTTATTGTACACCAGAATTATTTATTGAACTAGATTGTGTTAAGTATTGTCAATATATTGTAGTGCGGCCGATTTCATCTAAGCAACTTTTGGAACGAAAGTAACGAGCGGAGCATTCACGGTTGTGCATAGAGTATAAATTATGAAATATAGTATATTTCGTCGATGTTGTTTTAGTTTTGTACAGTTATAAATAGTCATGCAAGGTTGATTATTAACATATCAATAATATTTAAAAAATGTATAACTCAAACATTTTAACACGCCAACAGCAATATCTCGTGTACGAGAAGTGCAGCTAACTAAAGAGTGTTATAAACCATCGTTTTTTGTCGATATCAAAATAAAAAAAACTTTTTAGTCTAGACGTTAAGGACTTCAAGTAAGGTAAGTTCATAACCCTTTGCCATATAAAAAAGGCGATAAGTTGATTGGCTGAAAAAAATACACAAGGTAAAACGCTGATTAATCAGAGAAAATACAAGCTTACTGATGCACTCACATAAGCTCTTAAATTAAAGTGGAATTGGGCCAGCCACGTTTCACGACGCACAGACAAAAGGTGGATCATTTACAAAGGACAGGAACATTTGGCAAAAGAAATGTTGGTACACCGAGATGCTGGGCTGATGATGTAATCCATATTGCTGGAAAAGACTGGATCATCAAAGCAAATGATAGAGAGTCGTGGAAGAAGATGGAGGAGACCTTTATGCGAGAAGGAAGAAGAATAGCTCACGAATAAACACGTAAATCAAATTAGATTAAGATAAATAGTAACAACTAGAGATAAGTAGAATTATATTAATTTGGAATAAAAAGGTTTTACTAATTATAAAAAGTTGATTTGTAGTGCTAATTGGATTTTGCTCTTCTTCAATCACAATCTAAATAAATGATCACACCTGATCTGACCGGATCACGCCCCCGCATGGTCACCCTACAGTGTATGTCATTAGACGGAGCAGTGAGGGGGGGGGGGTGTCATTACCGCGATGAGTAGAGCGACCATTAATCTTCCAGGACCGGTCTCTTGCCTGTCAAAAGTGTGGCCACCGTATACGGTTTTCGCGTCATTGTTTTCGACCGTTGTTTTTGGGGGTTAAAGGGGGTTATTGCTGACCGCTTCATTTTGCATACTTTATCATAATTTCTTTAACAAGATACAAGATGTATATTTGCATAAACAAGTTAACAATAACGCCTTAAACACTAGGTAATGGCACTTTATACTTGTTTGCCCTTTACGAGCATCGCGAACCACTGATTACTGAGGGCGTTTTTTTACAATAAAAAACACAGTACAAAGTTGGATATTCCAGTTTATTTTATTTGTTAGATAGTAAAAAATATATCGCACTAAACTTATAAATGTTTGTATGTTTGTTAGTCAATAATGTCGTAACGGTTAAACCTCATTCGATTTCTGCCTCGAAAATTACATAAGTTATCATCATCATCTACACTTAGCCACTGATACCATCATTGGGTTTGACTTAGGTTTCCAATGTAAATACTGTATTTTTTTTTTTGCTTTTTTATACTTTTATGTATACAGGGTGAATTTTTGAGACGGGCCAGTACGGGCAGGTACCTTAACCGTTATAGTTACAGGAAAACGTTTTTAGGAGACTATCCTTAAATTTTTAACATATTCTAAACTGCATTCACAGATTTTGGAAAAAAATGTACAGTCAGCAAGAAAATGGTAATTTTACAGAAAAACTTTTTTGATGCTAATGGATCCTGTTTCTTATAAGGATCAAAAGTCTACTTGACCGACTGAGGTTTGAGTACTAGAAATGTCAGAAATTGCTAAAAAGTTTTTCCATACATTTCGGTAAAAGAGTCAAACTTCTAAATTAGCCAGACTTTTTGTTATGAGTAGATCCGCTATAATCCGCTATAAAGACTGGCTGCAAAAAGTAGGTAAGTAAAAAAAGTTTTAAATTTCAAACTTCGAATTCGATTCGAATTCTTAGGTTATTTAAGGTCATTCTTATGTTTGTGCTGAGAACATTCCAGATTGTTAGTTGTAATTTTTGTACTTCTTGATAAAAAATATCTTTAAATCGCAAACTAACAAAAATATTTACAAAATACGCTTCAATTAAGTCGTTTGGACTTAATTGAAGCGTATTTTGTAATATGAATATGTAATAGGAACACGGAATCTGTATTGGTGTGATACGCGAATAAGTATCCATTGCGATAAGTACCTACCATCAAGAGAGGTAATTACAAACCTTTTGAAGAATCTTGAAGAAAATGGTTCGTTCAAAAAGAAGCTAGTGCGGCAGCCTCGTGTACTGGACATAGACACGGATATTGCTATTTTAACCTATGTGGAAGCTTATCCAGAGATATCGTCCAGATATGTCACTCTTGAAGTGGGTGTTTTCCAGTCACTTGTATTAAAGTCATTGAAAAAACACGGTTATAAATCCTATCGACAGACAAGCATTACATCCAGGTGACAATGTTCGAAGAATTACCTTTTGCAGATGGCTAAGAAGAAAAATAAGTAGAGATCACGAATTTCTTAAGTACATAATATGGTCAGACGAAACGAATTTTTCAAATAACGGAATGTACAACCGACGAAATCAACACTATTGGTCTAGAGAAAATTCTCTCAGAGTTCGGGAAAGCCACAATAAAGTTCAATTCTCTTTTAACTGTTGGTGTGGTGTGATGTCAAACCGAGTGGCAATGGTGGAATTTTATAAAGGTACTCTTAATTCTGCCGTGTATAACGACATCACTTTAGAGAATCTCCAAAACCAGTTGGATGAATGGCTCCTGTCAGAATTGCGAGAAGTTTATTTTCAGCAAGATGGCGCTCCGCCACACAACAGCCGCCTTACACGTTCCAGTTTGAATAGGCAGTTCGGGTCACAGTGGATAGGTACGCATGGTCAAATTAAGTGGCCACCTCGCAGCGTCGATCTAACGCCTCTCGATTTTTTTTGTGGGACTATCTAAAAAACGAAGTCTACAAAAAGAAATGAAACAGTATTCAGGAGCTGAAAGATGCAAGGATTTTAAATTATATCCATCGAAGAAAATTATCGATGGCTACTAGCTCAGTAAAAAAACGAGTGAGTCATATCTCATCACTATACCAGCCAATAATGACCATTGCTGAACATAGGCCTCCCCCATAGATTTCCAGAGCGACCATGCTTTTGCGGCCTTTACCCAACGGCTCCCAGCAATCTTTATTAGGTCGTTTTTCCATCTAGTGGGGGCGTCCTACGCTGTGCTTTCGAGTGTGTGGTCTCCACTCAAGAACGGCGGTCAGTTCTTCGAGATATTTGCCTGGCCCTTAGCCACTTCAGTTGGTTTCGACCTCGTAGAGAAACAAGCCTAGACGGGACTTAAACCCGCAACCTTCCTCTTGATACGAGGTTGCACTACCAATTCTGCTACATTCTCTTGTCACGACAGGGTCGAAATTAGGGAGATGATTCAGGTTAAGACTAAAGCTAAGAGTTTTGACTTTTTGACATCTTGAAAAATCTTGAAATTTTTGTAAGTGTTCGGATAACACACAACACACACACAGTACACTGTTTTTCAAATATTTAATTATTTTTATTAAAAGCTACCGTCTTATAACGTTCTCGTGAAATCCAGTCCGTCCAAAGGTGGTCTGAAAGAGATCGCTTTTAGCGATAAGACCGCCACTTGTATTTCTGCGTGTATTGTTTGTTTTTTATATTGCTTTTTATTTTAAGTGTGATTTACGATAAAGCGTTTTCTATTCTATTCTAACACTATAAAAATGAAAATACTAATCCTAGCCCTCACCATAGCACTAAGATGCTAAATACAAACTTGTTAAAATCCTTTCACTGCCAATTTTTTCCGAATTTTTTATAAATCAGAACCATTTCTCATTCCAAAACACATTTCATATTGATTTCAAAATACAAAACCGAAGACATATTGACAGTGATAAAGATAGCTAATAAATAACACATCAATACAATATTATGATGTGTGATCGTATAGCTATTGTCATTTGCTTCATAACGCGCGTATTATTGGGGGCATAAATTCTGAGGTCTAAAGGGGTGAGATCTTAGAAGTGAAGACGGGTATGGAAAGTTTTGATACTTTTGCGCAGCATACTTTTTTTACGACTAAAAAGTTACATAGTTATATATCTTCAATAGATAACGATAGAATGAACGAAAGCTTCTGAAATCTATATTCATCATTTTAATTTACGTATTTAGCTTTGGAACACAACAATTACTTTTATTTTTATTATTCATCGGTCTTAACTATTATGAAAAACTAGCTTTCGCCAATGGCTTCACAGTCGTTGTTTGTCAACAAAAAGTAATCTATCTTTGATGAATCCAGGTCATAATTAATCAAACACCAAATTTCATCAAAAGCGGTTCAGCCGTCGACGTGATTGTGTAACAAACAAACATAAATAAACAAACAGCCAAACTTTGACATTTGTAATATTAGTGTGTTAATAAACCTAAATTAACTCATTTAATTTAGTTAACAACCGTTAAATAAATGTGCATTATATCGAAACAAAATTGAACGTATAGTTATATTATACTTATTTTAAAATGTGTAAAATGTACCTGTCTTGTAGTTAATGTTGTGTTAGTGCTGGTCTGAAATGAAAGCATTGAATTGTGTTGAATAAACATGTATTTTGTTACAACACCAATGTAGTTTTGTCATCAAATATTATCAAGTCTTTGGTTTGGCTCACGGATCAAAACTTCTCCATCCAAATTATAACTAACCTGTCCTACCATTTAACTCGTATACGATGACAACATTATTTAAACATAAGAAAGGGTAACAAACCGCTACACATTTTAAATTTTTTCATACAATTCTGTATTTTTTCATAGGCTTTTTGTATACCTTTCTCTTGCACCCTTCAAAGACCACCTTTTTAACGAATCTCTTAGAAGATTTAGTAGCTTATTCTTTTGATTTTTTTTAATCCGATTTTTATAATAGTGCTTGAGTAGTCAATGGATTTTAGTGAGATTTCTTTGTTATGTTTCTACTAGCTTCCACCCGCGGCTTCGCACGTATTCTGTCAATGAATAGTAGTATATGTATATGTCAACCCAGGTCATAATCTATCGACATACCAAATTTCATTAAAATCCATTAAATAAGTAGTTTTTGCGTGAAAAAGTAACAAACATCCATACATACACATAAACTTTCGCGTTTATAATATTGGTGAGATTAGTGGGATTTGCGAAGTTCTTAGACACCGGCTAAAAAAATTTAAAAGCTAACTTTAGAAGTTATTTAAAAATCTTCTGTATTGCAAATCAATAAGCATTTTTGAAAAAAACTACAACCATAGTTATTTGCTCAAAACGATGATATTCGTTGGGTCAGAAAGTTCTTGAGTGAAAACTGAAAAGGGGAGCGTAAGATGACCACCCACCAGATGTAAGCATGACCTAATAAAGGTTGCTGGGAGCCGTTGAGTGCAAACCAGACCGTCATCTGCAGCTAAAATCGGTTTCTCTGGAAATCTATGTTCAGCAAAGGACATTATTTTGCTGATCTAATGATTTTGTATTATTTTAAACTCCATTGAACACATTTTTTTTGAAGATCTTGGGGCGTAATTGCTGATTAAAACGCATATTTAACGTGCATGTAACAAGTGAGTGATAGCTGAGCGTCTGGTAGATTCGGGACCGAATCATTGGATTGTACTTCATAATCCTAGTTAGGTAGTAGATAGGCTAGGTTATCTCTAGTGAACGCCATTCTACAAGAGAATGGTTCGCGAAACGATTGAAATCAAGAAATTAAAAAAATTCCTGGAACCCGGTGATTATTAGGTGTGAGCGTCGTGATCGGTCGTCTCAGTGCGTAGATACCGTTAGTGTACTGTGTCGTTATATGAACGAGGACATTTCTAATTCTGAAGACCAAGTGAGGGTAGTTGCTGCAGCTGCCATCGCTTTCGACGGTAGCTCCAGGTACTCCAGTCCACCCGTAACCACGGCTGTTGTAACACAGCTGAAACGTCGGGATAACAAATAAAAAAGATACTTATTATGTACAGTGATCGCGAAAGTTTGAACTATCTTGATGCCTTTCTTGTATAGCATAATTTGGGAGTTTTATAAAACCCGTTACAATTGAGGCCCTTTACCTCTAGGGCAACGTAATACACTCAAAAAATACTGGTAACCTAATCTAATCCCACCGGCGAATAAAATAACAAAATAAGACATCGCATAAGATCATTAGCTCCCAGCCGTGGGACGAAACAATGAGCAATCAATTGTTCAGAAAATGCTACCTAATAATTACCTACTGCCCTTCGTCCTTCGAGTTCGGGCTTGCTACGACGAATCGAGTGTAGTGTCGGTCGAGTGATTTTTAGCAAGATCTATTTATTTTTTTATATTCTACCTGAAATAGAACAAGTCTATGGCCCATGTGATGTTAAGTGGTAACCATCGTCTATAACAAAGTATTGCCTCGTAGGTCACACACCCAGGAACGTGCCTTACGATAAACTGGCCTGCGTCCATCAACTTGAGGCATACAGGTGTAAAGCCTCATATGCCTGTAATTTGACCGGCAAACCTTCAAACCGAAACACAGGACCTGGCACAAATATTCAATTTTTATTGTATATACCTAGTCAGGTCATAAGTATTGTCACACAGTAAAAACTTTTCTTTTAGAATGCTGGCCACAAAACAGTTTATAGAATTCGAATTTAGAATTGTTCATGAAAATAAAAATGTATACTTTTTAGAATTTTACTCATTTTTAAATATGGAGTGGACGCTTAAAGAAGACCGTGTTGCAGTTATTGCGTTGCATCGTTGCGGTTACGCGCCAATTCAAATTTTTGTCATACTGAAAAATTTGAATATAACCAAAAGATTATCGCACCATCAAACAATACAATGAAGACTCTAGTGTAGATGACAGGTCAAGAAGTGGTCGCCCTCAGTCTGTTAGGACTCCAGCAGTGATAAAAGCTGTGAAGGCGCGAATACAAAGAAATCCCAAACGTAAGCAGAAACTGTTGGCCCTTCAGATGGGGTTAAGCAGAACCACGGTGAAAAGGGTGTTAAATGAAGACTTAGGGCTTCGGGCATATCGAAGAAAAACAGGACATCGTTTGAATGCTCGTCTAATGGACCTGAGACTGAAGAGATGCCGCGCTTTGTTGAAGCGGTACGCGGGAAAAAAATATCGGGAAATTCTTTTTTCGGACGAAAAAATTTTTACCGTAGAAGAGAGCTACAACAAACAAAATGATAAGGTGTACGCACACAGTAGTGAAGAAGCGAGCAACCGTATTCCGCGTGTCCAACGAGGTCATTTTCCATCCTCGCTCATGGTATGGTTGGGAGTTTCTTATTGGGGCTTAACAGAGGTACATTTTTGTGAGAAAGGTGTAAAAACGAATGCAGTTGTGTATCAAAATACAGTCCTGACGAACCTTGTGGAACCTGTTTCTCATACCATGTTCAATAACAGGCACTGGGTATTCCAACAAGATTCGGCGCCAGCTCATAGAGCGAAGAGCACACAAGACTGGCTGGCGGCGCATGAAATCGACTTCATCCGGCACGAAGACTGGCTCTCCTCCAGTCCAGATTTGAATCCGTTAGATTACAAGATATGGCAACACTTGGAGGAAAAGGCGTGCTCAAAGCCTCATCCCAATTTGGAGTCACTCAAGACATCCTTGATTAAGGCAGCCGCCGATATTGACATGGACCTCGTTCGTGCTGCGATAGACGACTGGCCGCGCAGATTGAAGGCCTGTATTCAAAATCACGGAGGTCATTTTGAATAAACTTTAGTGTCATAAGAATCTATGTTTTGTTAAGTTCATTTTGGTATATAAATGGTTACATAATGAATAAACTTGTTTCAATTATTTTATATTAAACATGTGACAGAATTTATGACCTGACTGGGTATTGGGTGTACGTGTGTGTTTTGGGAACTACGATGATAATAAGATGCTATAGCCGACACACAGCTTCACCTGTGTGTAAGTTATAGCATCTTTGCTCCCAAAATAATAAAATCTGATGTTACTAAGACGTTTGTTATGCTAAAAATGCTGTAAAACATGAAAGTCTTATGAAGGTTTTATGATCTTGTGTAAATTTAAATACCTCAGTGTGGGATAAATTAAATTCTCCAATTACTTAAACCCAGGGTTTTTGAGTAAAACCACGATGGATGCTAAAATATCGAGACATTAAAAAACTCACAAATAAAGTAATCAAATAAGCATTGCAATTTATCCGGGCAATGCTAGTGTTTTGGGTACATTTCCGATCAATAATTGTATATGCTTTCTGTTTATGAATGTATTTTATCGTAGTGAGGTAAATATCTTGTTTTTAGTGAAAATGTTTACGGATTTCCATACATCAAATTTTTAAATAACTCTTAAATTCAGCGTAGCAAACCCACCTCTCTTACACCATCCATCTTAGGGCGTCGACAGACTCACGGCCGGCGACTCATCACGTTAATTTGTTCGTGTGTACGCAGCCTAAGCGTCTTGGAAGCTAAACACTGCTGTCAAGGAAGCCTTATTTGTAATTGATATTTCTCTCACTTGCTATACATATAAGAGAGAGTAACTCTACTAGTTACGAATTGTGTGGCTAAAACAAAATACAAAAACAAAAACTTAGAAACCTTTTGCTGGTAATAGGTAATTGCTCTAAATCACTACCAGAAGAGTATTTAAGTACATAAAAAACACCCGAAAAAAACATTGAGAACTAGCTTCCGCCAGCGACTTCGCACGCGCTGTTTGTCAACAAAAAAACAACTCGCTGTTGCAACTTGACTTGACCCCCCATTTTTATCCCATGTAAACTGATTTATGGGTTAAAAGGTAGTCTATATGTTAATCCAGGTTATAATCTACGTACTTACCAAATTTCATCGAAATTGGTGCAGCCGTTACGACGTGATTGAGTAACAAACAAACATCCAAACTTTCGCATATATTAATGTTGGTGTGATTAGTGTAATATAATAGGATAAAATACAAAACTGTTTATTGTAAAAAAAAACAAACTTATTTAATCGCGTAGTGCAACTGGTGGACTTATCGCTATGAGTGATCTCATCCAGACAACCTTGGGATGGACTGGATAAATTATTCATTTAGGACATGTACTGACTAGGCAAAAAAAAACACGCGATGTCATGTTACGATCACAAGACCCTGCTACTCTTACATTTGGATGGGTGCCTGATAATGGAGCGCATTTGTTTAGTCGCTCTGACTTGTCTAAATAATTTGCACACTGGAAAATGTATGGGTAAAATACTGTGTCGCAGTTTCCAGTGCCCGTACATACAACTAAATGAGTTTAACCGATGAAGATGAGTTCGACTGTCCCTTCATGGAACATTTGACGAGAGCGCACACTGTGCACGTCTAATGTCTCCAGAGTCGAATGATCCTGTCTGTTATTTTTACGTGTATTTTATGTTATTTTTGTTTTTTATTTATTTCTTTGTTGATTGTTGTTGTATTGTATTTAATATGGACTAGGTCTTGTATGTTAGTGCTGTAGTCTGAAATAAAGAAATTAAATTTAATTTAATTAACGTTCCTAATTAAAGGTATACAATTCACCCATTTACAGTATTGATTTAAAATGAAACTGATGAATAGAGAAAAAAGAAAAAATGCTTTATCTAATAAATGCTGTGATTACATAAGTATGAGCATATGGAATTTAAATTTTTATAATGGTTTGAAATATTAATATAGTAAACATAATTATTAAATTAAACAAAAATATATTATTTGTTATCTTTGACCATTAAAATAGTGCCACAAAATGCTTAACCAACTTACTTGACCTACAGTTTCATTCAAATCACAGGTAACAGGAGTTCATGTTAATTGGAGTAGCTGATATATGCCGGTTCGGGACCACTACATTTCCAGTGTAACAAGACCCGTGTTTTGTATGTATTTGGTAGTGTTTGAGGGGTCATGTTATGTTGGTTTTGTCTCAAAAATCGATATTTGACCTTTGTGCGCATACTATTACGTATGAAACTGGAGGTCTTGGTGGTCTGGTTTCTGGTCGCTTGTTATCGGGTCATAGTTACATAGTAATAAAATGTTAATAGAACTAGTGTTTGTCTATGTCCTGCGGGTCTTGGAGCTTTGGTTTTGGTCGTAGATACCTGTGACGTCATACATGTTTTAATAGAACTAGTGCTTGTCTATGGCTTCGTATGTCCTGCGGGTCTAGGAGCTTTGGTTTTGGTCGTAGATACCTGTGACGTATATAGTAGTTACATTGTAATCTGGCTCTGGTTGTAGCTGGTCGTACTTCTATTTACTAGATAAGTGAAGCCGCAGGCGGAAGCTAGTTATTGTATACATTGTAACTTTTCCCACTGTGGTTTTCCAATCGGTACAGGATATGATAGTTACACTGTAATCTGGATATGGTTTTATAATCAATACAGGATATGATAGTTACATTGTAATCAGTTGCGAATCATATTTCTAATTATTGGATAAATGAAACCATGTGCAAAAGCTTATATTATATTGAGTGTAATAAAAATAATTATTGTTTGAAACGAATCGTTGGAGGGAGCACTCGCGTGCTATCTAGAACACAGCATCAGTAAAGAGGAGGATAATGGTGGAAATTAATGGTCCCTTGTTTCCGTGGTACAGTTCAAAAATTGTGCGATTGAAGAGTTTCAGTGATTAGCCTTTGAATATGTGTAAAAAACCAGAGGAGCTAGCAGATGCCGGTTTCTTCTACACCGGTTACGAAGATAAAATTATGTGTTTTTATTGTGGTGGTGGTCTGAGGAATTGGGAAGCAGATGATGATCCTTGGCAAGAACATCTTCGATGGTTCAGTCGGTGTCCTTTAGTGTATGCAAAGTTTAATAAAAAGTGTTCATTCTATGCTAATAAGGGAAGGAATATATATTAAGAAATAAAAAAATACAGTTATACAAAACGATTGTTTTATTTAATTTTATAGTGTCCCCAAGCCAAAGTGGTTATACAATCCTCTGGAGAAATATACCTTTTATCATCATTACCAGAAATCACTTTTTTTTTAATACTTTTTGTATATACATTATGCTTATCACTAGTAAATGTATTCATGTTATCATACAGTACATAATCAAGATCAAGAGCTTTTCGATAATTTTCAAAGTGTAGTTTTCTAACAACCGCAGCAGATGTACCTTTGTTTTTCTTAATAGTTGGCCCATCTTGTAAAATGTAACTATACATTTTTGATCGAAGACCTATAAACTCTTTAATGATACAACCATTGCTTTCATCCTTCATTAAACCAACCACTTTTTTATTGACTAAAGGGAGATTGTATACATTATCCACTGGAAAATCAGAGGTGTCAAATCTGGTTTGTAAATCACATCTAATGTCTTCATAAAAGTTTTCAGTTAAAATGTTATAGATAAAGGAGTCGGTATCAGTGTATAGTAATTGTACGTTATGTTTATATTTAGGTAGCATATAGGAATAGTGAAAATCATACATGACACATTTTGAAAGTTCGAGTACTGTAAATCCAACGTAGATAGGTTTATCGTATAATATTTTTGTTTTATTCATTTGCACTGCAACTAAATTCTCAGAGAAAATTTTACAACTATGAAAATTTGGTAGAGAAATGTATCTTTGAGCTCCATATTTGCATTTGGTTTTTGTTTTCTGATCATCCCATCTACTACATAGTCGTACATTAACCCTTTTGGCTACATTTTCAATGGTTTTACCAAACACGGAATTGTTCATAAGTTTAAAAAAACTTTTTTCAAATGAGTTTGTGGCTGCTTGCCTTTTAACAGTGTTCAAATCTATGTAAGATTTGAGCCATGGAGATTGTTGAAAAGACAAGATTCTATGAATTTTTTTGCAGACTAAACCGTTTTCTATGCACTGTTTTAAATACATGTAGTGAATTGTGTAATTTTGTTTATTATCAAGTGTGAGTAATAGTTTCTTAGTTTTACCATTAGGTGGAGCTTTTGTTTCAGCACAAAAGGGATAGTCATTGTGTAAGTCGTGAAGAGAATAGGGATACTCCAAATCCACTTCCAAAATATAGCCTGTATCTGAATCGGGTTGCTGAGTGAGAATGTTAAATGTTCTGATTTCACTATCACTCAACCAAACAAAGTTAGAATGTGGTAGGTATTGACTCATAGCATGACCATACAAATTATTAACATCCAAGTACATTATAAAATTGCTTTCCTGCGTATGATTACTGTTGCAGGTGGTGGGATTTATAAATTTATTATTGGATTTAGCATATCTTTTGGAAACTTGACTAATCCCACCCCGGATACCAGATTGTATGAATTGAACCATTTCATAATCGGTAAGAAGTTCGAGATTTACACCTGTCTCTTTCAACATAGCATCCCACGAGAGGCTAGGTGCTGTGAGGTATCTGCATGGATCTAGTTTATATGTAGCTAAACATATACTACGAAAATTTTCAAAAACTTCAACCAATAGTAAGACATCTGTCTTGAGATACAAATCAGAGTACTCCCCCAACGAGTTACATTCAAATTGTTCCCATACCTTTTGTGCGTGTATATAATCTTGATTGGAAATGTGTGTTTGTGTTAATTCACTGTAGAATAACTCTTTATCAGGCAAAGAATTGTCTTCAAGTTTAGACCAACAATCAATGTATTCATATGGAAAGACTCCTTTTCGTGTTAAGAGGTTCATTTGTTCAGGGTTTGGAAAGTAATCAGGGAGTATTTTGAATTGATCAGTTGATAGGTATTTAACTAACTTGTCTAAACTTGTTGACATGAATTTAAACGAATCTACAAAGCGTACGGTAATTTCATCAACATCATTATTAAACTTTATTTTTTTACTGAATGAAATATACTTTTCCTTATGCTGAGGTATGCAATGAATGTCATCCCCACCCCTAGCAGCCAGTTCTTTGATAAATAAGTGACTATCGTATCCACTTAGATTATGGAAAAATATAGGGACATAGTTGGGTTTTGTAAATTTCAAGTTACATTGATTATGAGCCACACCTCTGATTTTTCCTGTAAAATGACAATGATCAATAACCCTTTCCTCTGTTGCTGATAAGAAATCTTTTTGACAAATATGACAAAAAGTAGATGATAATAATGCTTGATGATCTAGAGTAGGAATTTCACATGGAATAATCTTTGAAAAAATTTCTGCAATACGACTGAGATCAGAGTAAATGTTATCAACAAACTTTTCAACACAGTCCTCACCGCGGTACATAACATATTTAGATAGTGACTTATCATAGTTACAATGTATATAGTACCCAAAGCTATATGGTATATGTTTGTGAGTGTAATAGGTACTTTTCATTTCACTTGAGGCTTTGATAGGACTTAATATTGATTCTGAATCAGCATATATTACAAATGGAACGGAAAGTTGATGACTTATGTTTTTGAAATGTAAGTATTTATCTTTGGGAGAAGGAAGTTCTATCAAAGCCTTATGACAACCTATTCTCCTATGAAGATCAAGTTTACTCTTAATTTTAAAGCATTGTAAACATCCGTCACAAAAATGTAGACGGTGCTCATGTTTACTCATTTGAGAGCCTATCAAACGGGGCAAGTTTTTTATTGAACAATAGTGTGATTTTTTGTTTTTATCGTCTTCATAGAACAATAGATTGACACTTTGATTATAGGTTTTCGACGATATAAACATGGGTACAATACATTGTTTCCTATGTTCAACACCGTACACATTCACTTTAATTTGATTTAGCACTTCAAAACGTTTAATATCCTTTGCTGACACTGGTAGAGAAATTCCTTCCGTTTTCAATACACTCTCATAAGGGGGGTAAGACGATGGACGATCTGAATGTGAGTTGACTGGATAAAGAGCACTCACTACAGCCCAGAAAAAACAAGCGTCATCGGTGTTTTTCACATTTATACAAGCAAATTTACGTTGTATCCAAATAGGAAGTGGTGTATAAGAGCTCCCTCTTATTGGAATGTACTTATTAATATTCACTTCTAAGAATTCAATTTTTTCCAACGCCCACCCGCTGTCTTTTTCTTGAAACTCTTCACATTTCCGCAATATGTTAGAACAAATATCTTCATAGAAAGAAGATAGATTTGATGACATGTCTAAATTTACATTCTTTGTGTTGAATGACTTTAGATCTCTGATTACGACGTCTTCTTCGTTATCTCCACCTTTTTCAATTATTATAAAGGTACAGAACAGTTCCAAATTTACTTTAATATGTTTATACGTTTGCAACTCGAGAGTGAGCAACTGGTGTACCTTTGATGATGCTCCCGCCAAGTATAGCTTAGGATCTAGAATGGTTGAGGATCCATTGATTCTATAAGATACAATCCTACACTTGAACGCTGAATCAATAATGTATGTAAAATAATCCTCAGAATCTTGTTTACACAACAACTTATGACGTTTTGTTCTCGAGTGAGCAATCAACTGATTTTTATCTACTTCAACATTACAAAAAGGACAGTCGTACATTTTAAAAAAACAAGTTAAACTGTGTAGGGAGAGGTAGTATATACTGATGATTTATTCGTTAAAGATTCCTTTTTATAAGTTCTTATCTCATACAAACAGGATGTGGTTGGGGTGATGTAGGTATAACAAACAATGTAATTATAATAGGAATAGCAAGTTTATTTCATAACATAATTTTAACCTAAATTAAACATGAATAAAATAAACACTCTAATGTAAAACACTTAATTTCAACGTCTACAAGAGATGTTTCATCATAAATACTATCCATAAGAACAGAGGCTTCATACAATGTTTTCACTTGACTAAGCTTAAACCTTTTTCTAAAAAAATTCATACGGTTTTCATAATAAAATTTAGTTCTATACAATTGTTGAAGACGTAGGTTGAGGCAATTCATTATCTGACACAAGTGCCACCATTCTCCACTACATAATCTCATCGATTGAGCTCCTGCGTAAATCATGATGAAATTCGGTTTTCCTTCTCCTTGTAAATTTATAAAAGTTATCGCTTGTTGCTGTGACTTAGATGATGACGGTGCAGGTGGAGTTGAACCATTCTTGAAAAATACTGTAATATCTCTTACATTGTCCTCCTTGAATATTGTGTTCCATTGTTGTTTAGTTAATATTAATCGATTATCAATATTAATGCACACATCCAATACTGCATTGATTTGATCTAATGACGGTGTTAAATATGTTGTAATGTATGGTATTGAGCTTGAAGCAATGTAGTATACATTTTTACAAAGTTCATAGTAAAATTGAGGGCTTGATGGAGCGTAAGAAGACAAACTAAACATCTTTTCAGTGGGGCTGACAAAGTACAACTAAACTTAATACTCCAGTTGAACACATTGAATAACAGATCAGAACAGAACAGGTTATAACAGGTTAGAACAGGTCAGTTAACAGATCAGAACAGGTTATAACAGGTCAGTTAACAGGTTAGAACAGGTCAGTTAACAGATCAGAACAGGTTAGTTAACAGATCAGAACAGGTTATAACAGGTCAGTTAACAGGTTAGAACAGGTCAGTAAACAGGTTAGAACAGGTCAGTTAACAGATCAGAACAGGTTAGAACAGGTTAGTAGACAGGTTAGAACAGGTTATAACAGGTCAGTTAACAGGTTAGAACAGATCAGAACAGGTCAGTTAGTAAACCAGATTGGAATAGATTCCTAGTTTGTTATTTTTCGAACTGATTTAGTTAGAATACTATACTCAAATAGTGAGTCATTCAAGATTAAACAGTAAGCGGTGGTATCATTCGGTAAAGGCTTTTTAAACTCCATCTCCAGTTTAATATCAATAGCACCACCACCACCTGAGCTAAGAGAATCAGTTTGTCTGGAACAGTCAATTATGACTAAAGGTGATTTTGTTTTAAAGTGCGGTGGATCTACTTGAATATTCGCACTCTTTATGCCGTAGTATTCTCTTTTAAAGTTAATAAATGCTTGATAGAGAAGTGAGTAAACACCTTTTTCAAAATCATTGGCGAATGAGTCATAAGGATAGTACTGAGAATTAAGATATAGGCGAGCGTTGTAAAAATTGCTATGATCAAACAAACTTTTATCTTTACCTGCCTCATTATTACGTGAATGTTGAAAACCAAGAATAACAAAACGAGGTTTCTCCAACTGAGTGCTAGTTTTCACTGTCCATACATGTTTTTGTGAGGTTGGTAGTACAGGGTACTCGTAAAGATCCCACGTCCTAAATGCTATGGGAATCGGAATGTTACCTTCCACATACTTTAACAAACGGAGCTTTTCTGTGTCTGATACTTTAACTATAGGCATTCGCCATATAATCCGTGTTATTGTTACCTCAATCTTTTTAGTTGTATCCTTGACCATAGCACAGTTTAGGTTTGAAGAACTAAGGTTCAATATCAGTTCATGCTTTGCATTAACAATCACCTTGTTGTAGTCCTCAGCAAAACCTAACAGGTGTCGAAGTGGAATAGTGAAACAGAATTCTCCATCAAACTCTTTAAAACCACTCAAATTCCATCCGCTATTTTCCAAGGTTTTACTCTCTTCATCGCCGTAGGATGCGATTCCTTTCATTGTGGTAGTGATACCACAGTTCTTTGTCCTATCAATCTCTACTCCATTCAATTCGTAGCGTATGTCTTGAAACAGGTATGCAGGTCCATTATTGGTGAAAGATGAATTTTTTGTAGTAGTACCTTCAATTATCAGCTGACTCTCACAAGGTAGTACAATAGCATCTTGGTTGTTGATATGGATACGTATTTCATCATTGTTTTTATATGACTCATTGAAGGGTGTGTATGAGTGGTATTCAATACCCTCAATACTATCATCAAACAGCACGCTTTCCCCAATATTCAACATTGATGACGACGACATTATAATAAATGTAATCCTAGAGATTGTAAAAACAATGTGTTATCTTTTCTTAATCTAGGACTCTTTTCTATCGGTTTCTGTTGTTGTTGTTGTTGTTGTTGATTAGTGCTGACGATAAGGTTGGATACGAGAGCAGCACCGGTTTTTGAGTGTTGTTGTTGTTGTAGAGATGTTATCTCTGTCGCGTTATTAGTAAGACTATGACTTTGTAGTGTTTCACCCTTCACTTTATAGATAATCATAGTGTTATCTTTTTTTTATATGTAGACGAAGTGATATATTTTCTTTTCTGAAATTAACAAGATTTCCTTGTTCATTCACTATGCGTACTTGAATATTTTGAATTGTGTTGACCTTCAACGGTAGGTAGACAAGATGTGGAGGACACTCGATAATTTGAAAGCCAGGCGGTACCGATGGAGTAAACTCATGTAGCACATGCGATGGTTTATTGTTGACGAATGAACCTCGTATAATACTACACTCTATTCTTATAGAATTAGTGATGAGAATATTTATCGGTTCATCTGATATATGTATACGTTTTTTAGGTAGCATTTTTTTAGAGAAACCAAAAATACTTCCAATACTGTTCTCTTTTTCAAAGTGTATATCATAGGTAGGTGAATAAAATAAACATTTCATTGTGTTTGTATTGGCTTCTATATCAATGGATTTGTTCGGATCATCTTCTGCAATATCAAGAAACACCTTGTCAAGGTGTTGTATAATGTTTTCCAGCTCATAGGAGCCTTCAGGAATTTGAATAATCTTATCATCTCCATAATGAAAAAGATTATTGCTACCATCCACATTTGGTATTGAATGAAATGTTTTAAAATAAATCAATGCACACTCATATTCACCTTCACCCAGTTCTAGAGATGGAAAAAAGTCTGCATTCAGTGTGGAATCGTTGCCGTTTAGCGATATGGTGAGAGACATTATCACGATACAACTCAAGAATGTGGAATGAAACACTCACTGATTTTCTCAACATTTATATTAATTTTATCAGATAAACGTATAATCACAAACATTTGATAGGAAACGTAAACATAAGTGTCCACAATTATATTTCTTATTTTTCTGAATATTATTATAATTATACATGATATCCACAGCTGCAACATGTTTCGACATGTAATCGACAAACTCTTGCGGTGGTCTCAAATCTCCGTAGCTGTCAAAGTATTCACAGTGTTGGTCTCTCTTCACATATGCAACCCAATGTGTTCCAGCCCCTTGTGAATCGTCTAAATTAACAATCCCCGTCTCACACCTCCATGGTTTTTTTCTAAGTAGATCATCTCGCATAAACACACTCCGGAAATGAGGGAGTTTCAGTTGTTTAGCATACTTAATAAGTTCATAGTCAAGGAGGGCACGATTCGGTAGGGCTATATTTAGTTTTTTTGATATGGCGCCATATAGAGACCCATACCTTTTTTGTAAGGCGCCATGTACATGCCTCGTCCCAAAGCATGCGGAATAGAGTCTCTAGCGTTATTATTTAGATTTTTCTTTTGTACCATTTCATATATATTTTTGGCAGCTGTTGTAACACCAACAGCTAGAGACCCCGCTGCCGCCAACGCTCCGAGGATCGGTATCAATGGTAAAAACCCACCCTTTTTCGGTAGAGGTATAACCCTCGGTTTTTTTTGGTGATACTTTACACCTTTATGTTTCATAGTCTTTCTAGCCGCTTTTATAGCTACACTTATCAATTGTTTGTTCGTGGGTATATTATTTTTATCTGAAATACGTTTTTTTACAGCTCTACGGGCGGCTGTTATGACATTCTTGAAACTCATCCCCATACCACGTTTCACTTTATACTTCAATATTTTATTGACTCCAAACGCTAATAATCTTTCAGGTAAACTTTTCGACTCACGCCAACGTCTCTCTGCAGCTGATGCTAACTCTAAATCTGCTCTATGTCGATTCTCTAGTGATGAGTTTTGGGCGTATGCAATGTCATGTGATTTGCACGCTTCATCCAAAGGATTAATACCAACGTCTCCTTTATTTAGACGTTTTTCCAATTTCGTTCCAGGTCCACAGTAGTTATAGCCAGGCAGATGCAATTCAAAGGGTAAACGATTAATTAGTGTATTAACCAAACCACCACCACCTCTAGTCTTGACAGAAGCTCTCCGATGACTGAAACACTTTATATGTTGCATAATCTATTTTAATGTTATCTCCTACACTGCTGTCACTAATCTAAGCTACTTAAAGCATGTGTAAGCAATTTTATTATCACTTAAATAAAAAATGCAGTTCAAGAAACAAACCACAAGTTTATCAGTCAAAGGTTGGGATGTGATCCCAAAGGATGGCGGTAGTGGTGACTGTTCTAATCGTAGACACGGAGTACTGCTACCTAACAGTATAAGATGTTTAGTTTGCGGACCGTCTGGATGCGGAAAAACTAATCTATTACTCACCCTATTACTAGAGTCTACAGGTTTAATTTTTGAAAATATTTACTTGTATTCAAAATCGTTAAACCAACCAAAGTATGTATTCTTAAACAAAGTATTCAGTCATATACCTGAAATCAATTTTTACACTTTCTCTGATAAAAGTGAGGTAGCTTCACCGGAAGACGTTCACAACAACAGCATTGTTATATTTGATGATGTATCAATGGAGGATCAGGAACCTATTCGTATGCATTTCTCAATGGGAAGACACAAGGGACTTGATTGTTTTTATTTGTGTCAAACCTATAGTAAAATACCTAAACAGTTGGTGCGTGATAATGCAAACTTTATTGTTCTCTTCAAGCAGGATGAGATGAATCTTAGACATGCGTACGATGATCATGTGAATACAGACATGTTGTGGGATACATTTTTGAAACTTTGCAGAGAATGTTGGAGAGAAAAGTATGGATTTATAGTGATCAATAAAGAGGAGGTAGACATAAACAAAGGTCGATATCGAAAAGGATTCGATAACTTTATAATTCTACAATAGAATATCTATTACACAGAAAAAACATATAACTGATGACATAATAAAAGTTTTTACATTACACCATGGACTCTTCAACGATGCAGCAGCAGCAGCAGCAGCAACAGATCTTTGGGGATAAAAAACTCAAACGGAAACTAATTCAATCTGTGAAAAGTGTGAAAAAGAAACTTAAATCTTTGAATGAGGGTAAAGTTGAATTAACATCAACCTTACAGGATACATTTCAACCAATCACAACATCTTTGAATTCTCTTCTGAAACAAATGAATTCTAAAAATAAAGCGATAAAAGGGGGAAAAAAGAAAACTGAGCAAATCTCAAGTAACAATGAGCTTGATGATAGTGTAGATGATGACAGCTATGAAGATGCTGATGGGGAATCTGATTCTAACAATTCAACAATTATACCTGAATCAATGACTTCTAATGCTATCACTCCTATAATGAAAACGTATTTGGATAGTGCTGTTATTAATAAAGTGGAAAAAGTACCCTATGGTATTCACCTACAACCAGATGGATATTATGTAGGTGACAGTATCATTAATTTTAATGAAAACTATTTAACAATCAAGAATGTAAAATTCAAGTGCACCCCCGGATTGATGGAGCTTTTATTTAAAAGAGATCCTCAAATATCGCTCATTCAACCAGCAGACAGTGATAACTATCGCAAAATCATTACAATGACGAATGCACATAGACGAAATTTTTTTTTTTTGATGGTCAGATACAGGGTGATAGGAGTATCAAGTATTCTAAATATATAAAACAGTTAAGCCTACCTTCGGCTTCCACGAAAACAGGTGGATGTCTTACCTCTTCATCTTCAGCTAACAAATTACTAATGAAAAAATATACCCCAAATACAGATTTTAAATATTGGGATGATCCTAATGAACTTGTTGATCGATTACGTCTTCTCATTGCCTCGCAAAATGCCGGTAACAATGCTCATGATAATGAAATCATTGCAATAATTGAAGAATTACAAGAAGCCAATATAATTGAACCACCGCAACTCTCTTCTCAGGTATAAACATGTTTATAATTAAAACATACCTTCAGTAAAACAATGACCGTGAATAAGTTTGGACGTTATCTAGCAGGTAGCAGTAGCATTAGTAAAAGTGATATGAAAACGTCGAAGCAACCACTCTTAAATGTTATGAGACATCAGGTTAACTTTGAAAATCGACTTTTAAGAAGCGTCAGTAAAGGTATCTTGAAAAATGATGTGGTTATAAAGGCACAACTTGATGATGTTTTAAACTTGTGCATGCTTAAGATTAAGAAAATCTCTCAAACCATAGAAGAAATCTCACAAAAGATTCAAGGTCCACCGGAAACCAAAAAGTCTCAGAGAGATACGAAGACTATAAAGTCTATAGTATGAGTAAATGGCAAGTCGTTCAAGAACTTCATAAAAATGTTCGTAAAAAATTTCCACGAAGACGCTTTATACAAAAAGGACTGGACGATACCTGGCAAATAGATTTGATTGACATGCAAAAATATTCCAAGTACAATAGCGGATTTAAGTATATATTAACATGTATTGATACCTTTTCAAAATATGCATGGGCTCAACCGATTAAGACCAAATCAGCTGATAATGTTACACAGGCTATGCTATATCTATTGAGCAAAAATAATCAGAATCAAAGAAGACCTGAAACTTAGGTTTGAACACTGTTAAAAGGCAAGCAGCCACAAACTCATTTGAAAAAAAGTTAGTACAAATGAATAAAACAAAAATATTATACGATAAACCTATCTACGTTGGATTTACAGTACTCGAACTTTCAAAATGTGTCATGTATGATTTTCACTATTCCTATATGCTACCTAAATATAAACATAACGTACAATTACTATACACTGATACCGACTGATTTATTACCGACATTAGATGTGATTTACAAACCAGATTTGACATCTCTGATTTTCCAGTGGATAATGTATACAATCTCCCTTTAGTCAATAAAAAAGTGGTTGGTTTAATGAAAGATGAAAGCAATGGTTGCATCATCAAAGAGTTTATAGGTCTTCGATCAAAAATGTATAGTTACATTGTACAAGATGGGCCAACTATTAAGAAAAACAAAGGTACACCTGCTGCGGTTGTTAGAAAACTACACTTTGAAAATTATCGAAAAGCCCTTGATCTTGATTATGTACTGTATGATAACATGAATACATTTACTAGTGATAAGCATAATGTATATACAAAAAGTATTAAAAAAAGTGATTTCTGGTAATGATGATAATAGGTATATTTCTCCAGAGGATTGTATAACCACTTTGGCTTGGGGACACTATAAAATTAAATAAAAACAATTGTTTTCTATTACTCTAACATATTTTTTATTTCTTAATATATATTCCTTCCCTTATTAGCATAGAATTATTGGCTTTGATTATCCAGCAAATAGAGGTACTACGATCAAAATAAGACCCTCGACAGATTACAATGTAAATACTATCTACGTCACAAGTAAATGCTTGTTCTATAAAAAACACGTATAAGTATCCAGATTACAGTGTAACTATCATATCCTGTACCGATTTGAAAACCACAGTGGGAAGAGTTGTAGTGATTACATTACAATGTATACAATAACTAGCTTCCGCCTGCAGCTTCGCTTATCTAGTAAATAGAAGTACGACCAGCTACGACCAGAGATAACTAGGATTGAGATGACGACTACTTTCTACCCGAGTTTAAAGAAGGAGGGTTATGTTTTTCTTGATAAATCGCGTGTGAAGTCATAGGTTAAAACTAGTTCTATAAAAAACATGTGCAAGTATCCAGATTACAGTGTAACTATCATATCCTGTACCGATTGGAAAACCACAGTGGAAAGAGTTGTAGTGATTACATTACAATGTATACAATAACTAGCTTCCGCCTGCAGCTTCGCTTATCTAGTAAATAGAAGTACGACCAGCTACAACCAGAGCCAGATTACAATGTAACTATACTACTATATATATATATATGTATGTATACGTCACAGGTATCTCTGACCAAAACCAAAGCTCCTAGACCCGCAGGACATACGAAGCCATAGACAAGCACTAGTTCTATTAAAACATGTATGACGTTACAGGTATCTACGACCAAAACCAAAGCTCCTAGACCCGCAGGACATACGAAGCCATAGGCAAACACTAGTTCTATTAACATTTTATTACAATGTAACTATGACCCGATAACGATGACGTCACAGGTATCTACGACCAAAACCAAAGCTCCAAGACCCGCAGGACATAGACAAACACTAGTTCTATTAACATTTTATTACTATGTAACTATGACCCGATAACAAGCGACCAGAAACCAGACCACCAAGACCTCCAGTTTCATACGTAATAGTATGCGCACAAAGGTCAAATATCGATTTTTGAGACAAAACCAACATAACATGACCCCTCAAACACTACCAAATACATACAAAACACGGGTCTTGTTACACTGGAAATGTAGTGGTCCCGAACCGGCATATATCAGCTACTAATTGGTTTATCTTTTTTAGGGTAGAAACTGCAGTTATTCTGGATTTCAGACTTTTCCCTATATTTATGTCAATTTGTGACATAAATATGTTATGTTGATGTGAATTTTGTCAAAGTTCAGTTGTTATTATGGCTAATAACTGAAAAACTACAAGGTTTAAACTAAAAAACGGGATCAAAATGTACTCACAAAGACCACATTTTGGTTTTTTTACCCCTTTTGAACCCCAATATCTCAACAACCCCATCACATTTTTAGCTTATTTAGTCACACCAAAATTGTGTCATCACTACTGGTCATGGTACGAAATGTCAGTGTAATATTATTTTAATATTGCTATAAGAGATTGAGGTTGGCCCCGGATTAAGACATGGCTACTTTTTATTGACAAACCACACGTGCCAAGCCGCGGTCAGAAGCTTGTAGATAATGAATTAGTGGCTTGAAGCTTAGGGCGAATTCGAAAAAGTTGTAAATTTTTTAGGTAGGTACTTACTACAAGATTGCATGTATACAATAAGGTCTTAAAAAGTAGGTAATGGCACTAGTTTACCCTTTACGAGCATCGACCTCCGTGGCGCAGTGGGCGTATAGCCGGCTGAGACGCAGGAGGTAGCGGGTTCGATTCCCGCCGCGGGACAAATGTCTGCATGATCTACAGATATTTGTTCCGTGTCTGGGTGTTTTTCTATATATTACATGTATATATTAAAAAAAAACGTATATAAGTATTCTATCAGTTATCTGGTTCCAATAGTACAAGCTCTGCTTAGTTTGGGGCTAGATAGCGCTGTGTGAAATGTCCAGCAATATTTATTTATTATACAATGCCCGACTGTATCACTAAAAGGGATTTAAACAATATTCTTTTGTTCTGTTTGTTTATTTATATATTAAATCTATGTAGGAACATGTTATAGCTAATTTGATTAAGCCTGTAGCCAATGTCCCTATAAAGTCTAACGTCCACTAGTAAACAACGAATAAAATCATTAATTACCTGGTTTTACCTTCAGTTCTATACCAACGTTTTAACCTAAAACCTCTATTTGTACCTATTCTTAATAGTATAAAGCTCAGTCTGGCTATCTTATATAGCATCTGTAGTCAGTTTTTTTTCGATAATCTGTACCCAGATACCCGTATTGCATGCAGTACAATACGGGTTATGTGGGTTTGTCGGACTCGACGACCCACTAAAACCTCCCCGGTGGCCGGCCTCAATGCATGCGTCTAAACACAATTTTTAAACTTAGTTAGAGCAAGGTATCAAAGTATTTGATGTAGATAACAAGGTTGTAGTGAAGAAGATACAACACCCTAGGTATCCTAGAAATATAACTATTTAAAGTGCACTAAATAAACCTTTTTTTTAAATAAATACTTAGTCATATTCTATTTCCCCATACAAAAACGTGTAAGCTATTTTCGCTACACATTTCGCACAAACCTTAAAAATATAAAGGCGAGGACATATCAACGTCGCATCTATCCGGCAATCTGACGTTGACATTGACTGATACCCCCCTTAGATTATATGGCTTTTGTGGGAAACACCCTTAATCCTGGCTAACTGGACTGTTAGTTAAGATTTTTGGGACAAACTGGCTTGTAAGGATTAATATAAAAACATAAATGTTAGATTTGTTATATTTACAATTGCAAGTATTCATGATTTTTTTCCAGAAAATGTTGGAGGATGTATAGAAAACCTATATAACCGCCGTCTTTTGATTTGTTTTAACCTGTCAAAGTTTGCCTGGAAACTATCGCTTTTAGCGATGATACCACTTATTGTACTTACCTTTTTTAATGTAATTTTGTTAGATATAGTAAAGTAATATGGAATTACTAGCTTATTGCCCGTGACTTCGAACGCGTTACACTACTAAATGTGTAGGTAACCTAGAAATAAAGCTAAGCTCGCTGTTGCAATTTGACTTGACACACTATTTTTATCCCATGGGAGCTGAATTATGGGATAATACGTGGTAATCCAGGTCATCTAAGTACATACTAAATTTATCAATATATTTACGACGTCATGGAGTAACAAACAAACAAACAATCAAACTTTCACATTTATAAAATTAGTGTGATCTATTTGAACATTTTGGCTGCCTCCGTGGCGCAATGGGCGTATAGTCAGCTGAGACGCAGGAGGTAGCGGGTTCGATTCCCGCCGTGGAACAAATGTTTGCATGATCTACAGATATTTGTTCCGTGTCTGGGTGTTTTTCATTTTTATAAGTATGTATTTACAAAAAATGTACCTATATAAGTATTCTATCAGTTATCTGGTTCCCATAGTACAAGCTCTGCTTAGTTTGGAGCTAGATAGCGCTGTGTGAAATATCCAGTATTGTTTTATTTAGTTATTTATTTACATATTTATTTATATATGCTCATTTAGACGTCGAAACAAGGATCTGGTGCGGCCTGCATCCAACGGCTCACAGAAACCTTCCATCTAGTGGGATTTTCCAAAGCGTGGTCTCTACTCAAGGACCTTTCTACCCCAACGCCCATCAGTTGTTCGAGATGCCCCGCCCATCACCACTTCGGCATCCAGTTTTTTGTAGACTCATTGTGGCTCATCTCAACATTCCACCCTGTATACCATCTTTTCTTCAAACTTTTCTTAATTTTGCACACCCTATAAGTTTCAAATGATTACACATCAGACCCTTCTTAACGATTGGAGGCGGTACCCTGTATGTGACTGTGACGGATTGCTTATTCTGGATGCGGTTGTATCAATTTGATAGATACTGCGAGGGAGAAAGGCAATTAACATAATGCTTTATTGGGTCAATGACCAAGTGTTTTGAAATGACACGTTTTTGAAAAAATACAGGTAAAATGTTATTATACAACAATAAATAATTCTGGATATTTCACTAAGTGATATCTAGCCCCAAACTAAGCCGAGGTTGTACTATGGTAACGAGTTAACTGATAGAATACATATTTACATACGTAAAATATATATATATAGAAATTGATAAAATCTCAGCCGCGCTTAAATCTGATCAAGACTATAATCCTGGCCATTGGTTACTGTTAATAGATTCTAGATCTTTGAGCTCCAGGTCAGACCTCAGCATCGCTTACCATCAGGTGAGATTGTGGCCAAACGAAGATCTATTCCAGATAAAATTAACCTTGCTGGATTCTGTAACATTTGAAGCTGTCATGTAACTGTATTATGTTTATTCTGTTTGTTTCCCAAATCACACTAATATTATACATGCGAAAGTTTGTTTGTTACTCAATCACGTCGTAACGGCTGAACCGATTTCGATGAAATTTGGTACGTACGTAGATTATAACCTGGATTACCACGTCGACTACTTTTTATAGACAAATTACGCGTGCAAAGCCGTGAGCGGAAGCTAGTAATAAATAAAAAAAGCTTAAAAGAACCCAAATAATTAAATAACTTCTACACAAAAATTTATGCCGACACTAACGAAGTTACTTTTAGAAGAAATTCGTAAAATTAAAAATATGAAAACATTTTTCAGTTAAATTCGTACAATAAAAACTGTAACGATGTAATAAAGTAAAATTTTAAGTAAAGTAAACCACCAGCTAAGGGTGAACGTTCGAATGACAGCTGACAGCGCGGCGGGGGATTGATCTGATAAATCACACACTGACACTGAGTGTGCAGTTAGAGATACCTATCTTTCATAGCTAGAAACTGAACACTTCCGTACAGTAATTTTATTATTTTATTAAATAGGTACATTACAGTGTAAGAACCCGTGAACCCCAGACCTTCGCTATTTTATAAAAGCTGAAAGTTTGTCAGCGCGCGCTTTCAACACAGGTAAGAACGATGGACCATTATGAAGTTTGGGTTACCGTAGCTTTGGCAGGTAAACGGTACTAAAGGTTTGTAAAGTTGCAAACGATCTATAGATAGCTCAACTGCTCCAGATCACTACCAGGCGAAAGTCTTCCCAAGACAATGTTTTCCATCACCACAAAGCCACGTTATATGTACGTACACGCGATAATCCCCCACTTCCTAGTTGCCTTTAGCTGTGACAAATGGAAGCGCCGCAAATTGAGTTCGCATGCCGACACACGTTGGAACGCTTAATCATTGTTTTCTCTTTTAGATAATCTAAGAAAGCGAAAAGGAATAAACGGTTAAAAAATAAAAAAAGTTCTTCATTTCGTTTTAGATTTTAGATTAGTATAGATATTACTATCAGCCGGGAAACAAAATAACAAAGGAAAAGTAAAAAAAAACTAGATGCAATATTGTATGTTAGATCATTTTGAATCGTCAATTTGAGATTGTCCTGGCGTTGGCTATTTTTCTAAATAACTATATTAAATAGATATGCTAATTGGTAAAAAACTAAAATTAAAAACAATACGAATGCCATATCAGAACACATAGGGAACGTTAATGACATATTTGAAAAAGTGTCTTTAAAAACATCAGATGCTCAGAAACCAGTCCTTTGCATAGTTTGTGTTATACGTAGCCTAAACATTTTTTTGCAAGCGTATTGACGGGGACACTTAAAATATTATATTTTAAAGCAAAACAGGAAATCAAAACAATATATAGTGAGTCAAGAGCATTTGACAAAATCCAAATTACTATATCTATACAAAACAAAAATACTTTATCCCACTAATATTATAAACGCGAAAGTTTGTATGTATGTAAGTATGGATGTTTGTTACTCTTTCACGTCGTAACGGATTATAACCTGGATTAACACATAGGCTACTTTGAATTGGCAAACCACGCGTGCGAAGCCGCGGGCGGAAGCTAGTATATTATAAATTCGAAAGTAACTCTGTCTCTCTGTCTGTTTATTACGTTTTCACGACTAAACGGTTGCACCGATTTCGAAATTTGGTACATAGATAGATAGATTATGACTTGAATTGGGACATAGGCTACTTTTTAGCCGACTTCGCAGGAGGAGGGTGATGTTTTTTATTGACAAACGTATGCGAAGCCGCGGGCGAGTCAGCTAATATTATAAACGCGAAAATTTGTATGTGTGGATGTTTGTTACTCTTTCACGTCTTAACGGCTTAACCGATCTTGATTAAATTGTACGCAGATTATAACATAACACAAAGGCTATTTTTGTTGACAAACCACACGTGCAAAGCCGCTGGCGGAAGCTAATAATATTATAAATTCGAATATAACTCTGTCTTTCTGAATGTTTGTTGCGTTACCACGACTTAACGGATGGCCGATTTCTATGAAATTTGGTGTACACATAGATTATGATCGAGATTGGTGCATAGTCTACTTTTACTCGACTGTGCAGAAAGAGGGTAATGTTTTTATAGACAAATTCGTGCGAGCTAGTTAAAAAATTATACATTTGATTTCTAACTTTCGACGATCTTGAAGGCTGTTCATACTCTCAGAGAGAGCAGGAAAATGGTATTTGCAATGTTTAATTTTCGTTTGTTCTGTATTCTCTGTTTCAATATAAACGTTGTATTTCGTTAGGGTTCCATACTGGTTCCATATAAGTATGGATTAAATCCTATGTGTCTGTGTACATGAGCAACGATGTATAATTTAGTGGTAAAATATGAATTAAGGAATCGTCAAATCATACAAACACGCCAAATTTAAATATATTTTGTCGCTAAATACGTTTAAGGATCGTTGTGCAAGCCAGGCTACGTGTCTACGGCAATGGGCTTGTAACTTATTACGGAATTGCAAAAAGTAGGAATACAAGTAGTGTTTGAACATTTCTCTGGCTACCTCCCAAGCCCTAAGAGATCTGAGGATTTTGTTATATTATCCTAAGTTGTCCGGAAAAAAACGGTATAAGCGATTTTTCTGCTAATATTAATTCTGAAAGTATTATAAATGCAGAATCGTCGGCATTGTGCATTTCTATTTTTCTTAAAGGTTGTCTTGAAGAGATCGCATTTTAGTAATAAGAAAGCCAATTGAGCATTCATGTATGTAACACTTGCTCCATAATTGAATATGTCTCATCGCTTGTAACAAGGTGTACATTCGCTCATTCATGTTTGTTAGCTAACCTAAAAACCCTTTCCTACATCTGAAACCTAACGCTCTGAAGTTCAGGACCTAACACAGTTATTGATTATCTATACAATGTTATTTCAAGACCCGACAGCATAATATTTTACTACCGAAGACGTGCACACACATGCACAGAACACACACACATATGTGTTGCACACATGGATAGGTAAGGTAAAGGAAAATACTAGTCGTGGGGTTTTCTTGAGATTCTGAGATACGTGGAGTCGAATCTCTTTGTTGGTATAAAACTTTTTAACGTGATGCAAAAATAAATCAGTGTAGTTTAAATCTTTGTCTGTCTGTGTGTTTGTCCGCTGCTATAGGACCATAGGACGTCCAATGTCGAACATAGGTCTCCCCTATAGATCTCCAGAGCAACCGATCTTGTGCGGCCTTCAACAGCTCCCAACAACCTTTACCAATTGTCTCTCCATTTAGTAGAGGGCCGTCTTACGCAATGTTTTTTAGTGCGTCAATTCTTCTAGCTATGGGCCCGTTGTGTTTGGTTTTTGTGATAAATAAGACGGGCAGCAGGAGGTAAGAAACAAATATTCGAAAAAAAATCGGAAACGAAACATTAAAATCATCAGATCTTGATCCTGGCTATCGCCCCAGTTAATTTAGGGTCAGCCCCTATGCAGCCCAAATATAAAAACCGACGAATTGATAGCCCCCTCCAAAAAGAAGAGGATTTTAACTAATAGAAAAAATCTAGTTTCATCACTCATCTGAAAGTTGGTTATTGTTAACTCGATATCGGCATGGTAATTCAGATTTATTCATAAATTTTCATTCATTTATCGCTTCCAAACATCGAGATCCGTAGAAAAGTCTGATGTGCATGCCATTTCATTTTAAACTTCTGGTGCAGGTTGAGTCAGTCTTATCTTTTTATATCACAAACAATGACGTATGCAACTAAATACCTACTATAACTAAGATTTATTTTAACACGTTGACTGGTGAAAATACACAGATCTGCGTTTTTTTAAATGCAACGCCAGTGCAGTTTTTGCGTGTAAGTACGCTAAGCGTGAGTCCGCACTAGCGGAATCACACACAAACGTTGTGTGCGACTTATCACCGGTGGCTAATGAGAATAAAGGTTTGCAGTCAAAGTGTTACAATCTGCACATTCAAATACAAGAATTTCGCTAGTGTAGTGCACATTTTCTTTTAACACAAATACCTGTTGTTCCCCATATTGACAACCCCAATATGATTAACTTTTGACCGTAAATTGTATCAAAGCAAATCTAAACCATAAATCTAACTTTATTTCTTCCAAACAGTAATATCATAAACCTTAAAAATAACTATCACAGTCGACTCCACACCTCCCCTTTTCCCTCCTCGTACGTATACGTCTTTGCGTCACATGTATATCTGTCTTCCTCTTACCTACTGCGTTGGAGCGAGAGAGATACACTTTGGGACTAACATTTTATATGTTGGCCGGGTCATGGATATAAAAATCGTTTTTCCTACGAATATATAACTCTATGTTGTAACGTAGCAAGCATTAGGAATCTTCTATAAGGGAGAATTATGGCTATTTGTGGTAGTTTTCAAGATATTATTTTTTAAATCGCTTTGTGGTTATTTTCTTGATATGAACTTTAACATTCATGAATATTACTACGATAAGTACATTTTACCATATTGCCTCTTTGTTGTACCCACATTTTTAAATAAGAAAAACGGTAACTATTGCAATATTCAGTTCTACGCTCATAGCTAATTTTCTTGTTTACAAGATAAGGTAGGTACAGCAAGCAATGTACTAATTGTTAAGTACCCCCCCCCCCCTGTATGTTTAAAGATTCAAATAAAAAGCAAAATATAGTCTTATACAAACACACGACTTGTGATAAATAATATCTAATTATATAATATATGTAATTTTTGTTATCTTGAGGGCGTTATCAATTAGCGCTGCTTTTTGTTATATTGTCTTATTTTTAGCGCTGCGTCCTGCCACAGCGATCCCTCAACGTATTTAGAGCCTAAACATGTTTTTGACGTATTTGTATGATTTGACAACTCTCATAAACTATTTAGCTTTTGACATTCATTCATTAAATTAAATTAACGGAAAAAATCTTGTTTCTATATCACCGCTTACTTTTAATTCTTTACCTTTCGATCGATCTCGATCTCCTTTCTAACAATTTTGCTCAGTCAGGAAGAATGACTATTTGAGAGTTTGCATACTTTGAATAATTTTTTGGTAAAGTTTTCTTGTTGTTTTTCAACTATTACTTTTTTATTTGATACTAGCTGACCCGCACGCGGCGTCACACGCGTGGTTTGTCAATAAGAAAATTACCCACCTTTTGCGCAGTCGAGTTAAAAGTAGTATATGTCCCAATCCTCGTCATAACCTATCATCTATATACCAAATTTCATCGAAATCGATCAAGCCGTTTAGTCATGAAAACGTAACAAACAGACAGAGAGACAGAGTTACTTTCGAATTTATAATACTAGTATGGATTTGTTTTTAATATTCTGTACCCCAGATAAGTTGGTTGTTTGTAGTGAAACATATTATTATAACTTAACCATTTTTGTACTTATATATACACTATACAGTCAGCAAATAAAGTGATTTGATGCTTGTTGATTTAAAAGACAAAGTTTCACGCGTAATTAGGTAGAGATCGTTTAATCTAAAACTGAACGCCTCTGCTGTGTTTACTTGGAGTTGGCGCACAGCAAACCATTTCAAAATGATCCTTTTGATTACAGTGAATAAAGAACATTTCGTTATGACGTAAAAAAGTTTTAGATTGAACTATCTCTACCTATATCAAATTGTAACGAGTATTTTGTCTAACATCAATAACTCCTTCTTATATCGTCTTTCTTCTATCGCCTTGAACTCTAGAATAAAGCAATGATTAAAATGTGATTCATAGCATTGTCAGTCATTGATAAAACAGTATGCGATAATTTCCGGATTTATAGTAATAAATGTAATTTCTCCGACAGCATTGCCAACAGAAGGATGGTCTCGAGTACGCCACGTGGTCTAGACCACGGGGTACAATGGCCATCAAGCAAGGCTACGAGGTGAGATGTAGCTCGAATGACTCTAGTTGCGTAGTCCTTAGTCTCAATTGACGTAGTTGCCTTTAAATACGTAGTGATGTCTTTGGTTACGTAGTGATTGTTAATTACGTTATGCCTGATACTTTTAGTGGCGTAGTAAAAGTCTAGCACGTTGTTCTGTCAAGGCATAAGTATTCGTAGAACAAACCACGGGGTACAATGGCCATCAAGCAAGGCTACGAGGTGAGATGTAGCTCGAATGACTCTAGTTGCGTAGTCCTTAGTCTCAATTGACGTAGTTGCCTTTAAATTCGTAGTTATGACTTTGGTTACGTAGTGATTGTTAATTACGTTATGCCTGATACTTTTAGTGGCGTAGTAAAAGTCTAGCACGTTGTTCTGTCAAGGCATAAGTATTCGTAAAACAAACCACGGGGTACAATGGCCATCAAGCAAGGCTACGAGGTGAGATGTAGCTCGAATGACTCTAGTTGCGTAGTCCTTAGTCTCAATTGACGTAGTTGCCTTTAAATTCGTAGTTATGACTTTGGTTACGTAGTGATTGTTAATTACGTTATGCCTGATACTTTTAGTGGCGTAGTAAAAGTCTAGCACGTTGTTCTGTCAATGCATAATTATTCGTAGAACAAACCACGGGGTACAATGGCTATCAAGCAAGGCTACGAGGTGAGATGTAGCTCGAATGACTCTAGTGCGTAGTTTTTAGACTCGATTGACGTAGTTGTCTTTAAATTCGTAGTTATGACTTTGGCTACGTAGTGTTACGAAGACGTTATCCTTTATACTTTTAGTGGCGTAGTAAAAGTCTAGCTCGTTGTTCTGTCACGACATATGTGTTCGTAGAATAAGGCCTCCAAGTTATAAATAATTTGTATTATTTAAAATTGCATGCTTGTTAACTGAATATGGAGGATCTGAATTTTTTGTTTATTTACCGAGCGAGCGAAATGAGCGATGCATCTCAGTTTCGAGATAGATCAATAAATGCTATTGTCCTAATGTCTGTCTATCTGTTCTCGCCTACAGGTCGCATTTTCAACCGATTTTGACGAAAATTGATTATATATTAAATTTTTAGTCAATCGCGATTTTTGATTGGGGGGGGAATAGGGGGTGAAGGGGGGAATAGGGGGGTGAAGGGGGAAGTTTGCTGTAGCGTTATTTATTAACGGATTTCAATCAAATTTGAGAGGCACGCTAAGAACTGCATTCTGTACAAGTTGCGAAAAAAATTCCAAATAGCCCCCTATTTAGGATCCTAGTAGAGGTAGGAAAGGGGGGGGGGGGGGAAGTTTGCTGTAACCTTATTTATGGTCGGATTTTAATATTTGATTTTTTTTTCGGAAAATGTATACTTACCTTTACCAATCCAACTACGCAGTCCTCTCCGCCTTCACAAGACGAACCCGCATACACCAGATTGACCTATGACCAAGGGAATGCGAGTAATCGCTAAAACTTATACCAATATTTTGCTCAAAAGTCTACATAGGTAAACCTATTGGAAAATTCAAGCACCTGAAATTCGATTTGAAATTGGGCTTTCTTCGTTAATTTTGTTGCGCAGAATATTTTTTGGACTTGGGACGCGAGTTCTACTGTTATCACAGAACCACTAGTTTTATCATCGGCTGCTATGTAATTGTGACCATTTTCGCAATAAATTAATCGTCTTCTTTCGTGTCAACAGCTTACAACGTATTTAATTCGCAATTTTCCATATCAGGGTTAAGTAGAACCTGGCCACGCCCACTGCATTCACGGTAGCCTTAAGATCGTCCCTTGTGCAGGTCGTAGGGTACAAAGGACAGTTAAGCAGGTGGGGCATATTCTGCTGGTTAGCGAAGACTCTCGCATTACCCATCTAGAGAGATTTTTCCTACACCGCCCAACCTGAGTCCGGAGTCGGTTAAGACTTCCAGACCGGCCACGTAAGGTCATGCCCAGGAGATTTTCATGCGGTGCTATGAAGTCGGGCGGTGGTGAGTGGCTCTTCTTTCACAAATTCAACCTTTGTGCGGTCGGGTGGTCACTAGCGGCGAGGGTTCTACGCATAAAACTCTTTCGGTTTTTTAGTCGGGATGGTGGAGGTTGGTGGCGGTGGAGGGGATGTCGGTAATCAGTTTCTTGACTTTGACTTTACTTATCTATTGAACAGGTAAATCAATGAAATAGCCTTTTTGAATAGTAGCATTTCTTGTGTGAGTCAAATATGTGTCTTCGTTCTAAGCATATATTATTTCAATTAAGAACATCTCTGCCTTGGTATAACAGCATTACAAGATGAGAAGTGTTAAAAATATAGCAAAAGTAGCTGACCCGCCCGCGGCTTCGCACGCGTGGTTTATCAATAAAAACATTACCCTCCTTCTGCTCAGTCGGGTAAAAATGTCCCAATCCCGATCACAATCTATCTCTATACCAATGGTGCATAAGGAGTGCTCTAAATAATACCTCATAATTTTCACCCCTTACTTTATCCCCCCCAGATCCTGTCCTTTTCGAGGATATAATCTATCTCCTTGCCCAAATTTCATTATGATCCATTCAGCCGTTTAGCCATGAAAAAGTAACAAAAAAACAAACTAACAAACAAACCGAGTTACTTGCGCATTTATAATATTAATATGGATTAGTTAACAACGCTGTAGCCATTTATAATTAGCCTATATTTGCGTAGTGTTACAGATATCTTGGCGTAGCAATGCATGGCGTAGGCAAGTTGAGTCAAACCTTTGTTTTATTTATGTATGTATTGTCGTAGTGATGTAGACAAACTCATTAGAAAAGTTACATTTTTTATAAAATTACTTCTATTTGATTTTATGAAAATAGTGAGCCAATAATTCTAACACATACATAACTAGTTTAATATTCAGTATCATATACCACAACGCCAAGCAGCATTGCTGTATTTCGGTTTGAAGGGTATGGTTTCTGGTGAAATTACATGCACATCTGTATGCCTCAAGTGCATCGTAGGGCACGTTGCTAATGTGCGTGACCTACAGGGTAATACTTTGCTATAGGCGATTGTTACTACTTAACATCTGGTTGTTTACGCTTGTTCCATCCTCAGGTAGAATTAAAAAAAAATGATGATAATAAACGAAATTCCATCAATTGCGTTGAACAACTCGCGTATAAAAAAGTTTACATAATTTAAAGGTTATCAGTAACTTTAACAGAAACATAGATGCATTTGTTACCTTTGATAAATCAGATATGGGCCATTAAACATGCAACGCACAACAAAGTAAGTAGGTATCGTGCATGTATATAATTCACCGAAACATTGCATAAAAGCTACGATATAAAATGGGTCACAATATCCAAACATTTTTATGTTTTGATCGTAAAAAGCGCCGTCTAGCTAGACGGTAGAAATTGTTTAGTACAGCGCCATCTATCCGCGGTTAATAGTAGCTTTTGACGTAAACTGCGATCGGGGTTACAAATAGCGGTGTTTTTTGACCTACTTTGCAGGTTTAGTGTTAAGAATTTGGTGACTTAAATCTTATGTTACGAGCTAAAATATAATATAGTTGTAAACCCGAAGTCAAGCCATGCTATGAGGAACTATGAGGAATCAAAATATTTTAAACTTTATGCTTTATTTGTGAATTTATAGGTAGGTACCTAATAGAACAAATATCTGTAGATTATTAAATTTGTTCTGCGGGAATTGAACCTGTTACTTCCTGCTTGCCGACAGCGATCGTCAAGTATTAGCGTATTGGCATAACATACTAATATTATATTTTTATTATGGTACTAGATAAAAATAGTTACTAACTGACCCACCCGATGCTTCGCTTGGTTTGTCAAGAAAAACATTACCCTCCTTCTGTGCAGTCGGGTAAATAGTAGCCTCCAATCTTGGTCATAATCTATCTGTATGCCAAATTCCATCGAAATTAGTCCAGCCGTTTACTTTACGGGTTACTTTCGAATTTATGGGATATGCATTATAAAAATACTTATATTTACTAAAAACGGGATATTAAACTCCTAAAAAATACTTTTTCTTTATTTATTAGTCAAATTCCAATGACTTGACACTTTAAAATTTATTTATAATGAACTAGCTGACCCGGCAAACTTTATTCTGCCATATAAATTATCAAAGAAATCAAATGCAGAATGAAATGTCAAAGTGACGCGACACTTCATGTAAATAACAACACGTCAATGAACGATGGTTAAATTATATTCAACTTTTAACCCCTATTTCACCCCCTTCAAGATTATTTTTTGAAACAAAAGATAGCTTGTATCCTTCTTCAGGATATAATCTATCTTCTTGCCAAATTTCATTACGATCCGTTCAGCCCTTTAGTCGTGAAAAGGAAACAAACAAACTTACAAACAAACACAGTTACTTTCTCATTTAAGTAAAATTTATGTATCTAATAAATTTTGCATGTATGTATGCAGATCATGGATGTACCTAGAATATTCTATTACAACTGCTGTAACCCATGTATCTATCTATCTAAATGAATCTCAAATCTTTTTATCTATCTTAGAAGTGTTATAAACAAAACGTTTTTTCTTGCACAATTTTGTGTTTGCGGAATCAAAACAGCGAGTGTGGGCGTGACGTCACTGCAAGGGACAGTTGCAAATGAGCCTCTTTTGTCACATCTGGCCCTTCGGTCACGCTTGAGGGCTAGATGTGTCGCGGTAAAGTACCGCTCGTTTTGAAAATAGTGAAGATTTTATATTTGATCGAACGAAGCGAGATCTCCAAATCAACTTGGGCAAATCGGCGTTGTATGTATGTTTGATTGTCCGAGGATAACTTTCGTAGCGTTTATCCGATCATCATGAAATTTGGTATATAGGTAGGTAGTGATAGCACAATTTTGGTGTGACTCAATGAGCTAAATATATTGGGGGGTTGTTGAGATATTGGGGTTCGAGAGGGGTAAAAAAAAAATGAAAATGAGACTATTAGGTTAAGTGGGACGTCAAATGAAAGGTATTTATTAGTACATTTGAACCCCGTTTTTATTTTTTGTTTAATTTTTGTAGTTTTTGAGTTATTAGCCATAATAAAAACAAACCTTTGACAAAAATCACAGGGTACACCAGTGACCTCACAATGCTGAAATTTGGTATTCGTGTAGCTTTAGTAACACAAATATAGGCAAAAATCTGAAATCCAGAATAACTGCCATTTGTACCCAAAAAAAATATAACCAATTTACAAGAACCCCCGTTACATCTAATTTGAATGAAACTAGTACTAACTAGTAGGTCAAGTAGTTTGGTTATGTATTTCGGGGCACCAATTTATTAGTCAAAGATTAAACCCGGCATGCACAAAGATCACTAAACGTATTTAGCGACTAAACATGTTTAAATTTGAAGTATTTGTATGATTTGACAACTCCTTAAATCATATTTAGCCACTACATACGTTTAGGCATCGTTGTGCAAGTCGCCCTAAGAATAATATTTATTTTGGGATATTCGCGAGATCTTAGTTCGGGGCGAACCACTAGTTATCTCATAAGAGAGAGGGGGGTTTAATTGGTGACTACCGACATGCTAGCGACCGACAGACGTAGTCCTGTCTTAGATAATTATGACAGGACAGGGCGTTTGACAGTTCGCGAAGTTAAAATAGTCTTTTTATTTCTGAAATTATCCATTTTTCTTCGCAATTTTGTTAACTTTTCGTAAGAACCTTCTACAAAGTATTAGAAAACTTAAAATGCAATCGGTAAAGTTGTTCTCAAGTTATGGCGTGACCGCAAGGGAAACGGATTAATTTCTATATACACACATACACATATTCTAGCTGACCCGCTGAACTTCGTACCGCCTTGACATGCATATGGCGCGGGCTGTCAATGTACGTCGCCGGTAGAATTGTCAATCGCCATCATTAGCTACGTCTATGTATGAGAAAATGGATTTTCTTCATACATTTTATTGCGTGAATTTTTCCAATACTTTAATACTTATGCTGCTATTTGGGTGGGAGACAAATCCAACATATCAAAGATAATCAAAATCGGTCCAGCCGTTCTTGAGTTATAAAAGGTGTATCTAACCCGACTTAGTTATATATTTAAAATAAAATAAATGATAAAAATAAAAGGGCATTTATTTAGACACACACCTCTTATGCTAACAGAAGTTGGTAGGTACAATAAGTACTAAATAAAGCTAGGTAAGTTTAATAGTAGGCCTAATTATAAGTAACATTAGTACATTATCGTAGGTAGCACTAAGGTAGAGGGTGGTGGTAAATAGGTCGAGGGCTCAGCTACGCTGGTTTTCAGCCTCGCCTTGGCAGGAACATCTGCTGCTGCCGCCGCCACAGATAGGGTTCTCGGGAACTGTCAGCTTTATGCACTAAATTAACAAGTAGTATTGAAGAAAGAACTTGACAATTACCGAAAACCCATCGCGTAAATACTTAAATCAAAGAAATTCCAAACACATACAATACAAGACAAACTTAACACTAATTAGCATTTTATTCCAGTTAACCTTACTGCAGTGTAGATTAACCGGTTCCGACACATAAGTATTTATTGTTTTTTTTTATTTATGTATATACATATATATATAGATAAGATAGTCAAGCGTTTGAACACCACCATGCCTAATGGTAAACCACGATGAAGTCTGACAAAAATTATAAAATTATATAAGTACTTTGCAAGAATCGAACACCCGACTTCAAAATTATCCGGAATATTTATACTGAAAACTCAAAAATACAGCACACATCTTGTCTGTGATCTCTAATCTAATACCATTACTGTTAAACATTTTTTTGTCGTTTAGGAGTGGGGTATTTTCTAAATCTATCACCAGATCAATTGAACACTGCTAGGTCCCGAAATAGATATTAACTTGTGATTTCCAAAACAATTACTACATCGCGATGCGTCATCTGTTGAGGACGTTTAATAAATAAATATTGCTGGACATTTCACACAGCGCTATCTAGCCCCAAACTAAGCAAAGCAAGTATGTGCAACTATAACCACTAGTTATATACTTTTTTTGTAAATACATACTTATAATATATAGAAAAACAACAAGACCCGGAACAAATATCTGTAGATCATGCAAACATTTGTTCCGCGGCGGGAATCGAACTCTCCATACAAATCTCTAAATCAACTTGGGCAAATCGGCGTTGTATGTATGAATGTAGGTATGTTTGTTTGTCCGAGGATAACTTTCGAAGCGTTGATCCGATCATCGTGAAATTTGACATATAGGTGTAGTGATGGCGCAATTTTGGTGTGACTAAATAAGCTAAAAATGTTGGGGGGTTGTTGAGATATTGGGGTTCAAGAGGAAGATATTGGATAAAAAAAAATCGAAGCCTCCTGCGTCTCAGCCGGCTATTCGCCCACTGCGCCACGGAGCTCATCATCGTTTCGATTTATATTTTGTACTCCATCATTAGATCCGTACCAAACTTAAATGGGACCCTGGAAGTACACCCTATAGAATAAAAAAAAATCGGTTAACAATTGGCGGTGATATCGAGAAACAAACATACAAAAAAAACTAAATTATTGAAGTCGGTTGAAATAACAAGCAAAACACTTCACCAAATTCGTAAGATTGTAGAATGTGTGTGTTTTTTTAAGATATATACTATCATTACAATATGTTTATTAATAATAATGTTCCTTTGTTCCCATTTGTTTAGATTTTGATTATCTAAATTAATACAAATGTCCTCAAAACTGCGGTTTCGTCCCAAACTTACCGATATTAAATTTTCCTGCTAGAGGGCGTTATCGGTACTAAATTAATTTGCAAGGAAACGGGTCAGATAGTTAAGATTTATCACTGTTCCTTTTAGAAATAGTTGTGACGGGAAAATTAATTAATTGACCGAGCGAAGCGAGATCTCTAAAGCAACTTGGGCAAATCGGCGTTGTATGTTTTATGTTTATTTGTCCGAGGATAACTTTGTAAGCGTTGATCCGATCATCCTGAAATTTAGTATAAAGGTAGGTAGTGATGGCACAACTTTGGTGTGACTAAATAAGCTAAAATGTGGGGGGATTGTTGAGATTTTGGTGTTCGAGAGGGGTAAAAAAAATGAAAACGAGTCTATTAGGTCAAATGGGATGTCAAATGAAAGGTGTTCATTAGTACATTTAGACTCCGTTTTTATTTTTAGTAAAGTCTTTATAGTTTTTGAGTTATTAGCCCTAATAAAAACTAATTTTGACAAAATTCACACACACAGGGTACACCAGTGACCAGAGTGCTGTTATTTATTATACGTGTAGCTTAAGTGATACAAATATAGGCAAAAGTCTGAAATCCAGAACAATTGCCATTTATTATTATTATTATGTATATTTTGTATAATGTGTTATTTTTATCTGTAATGTAAGTATAGTTTAAAGGTATTATTTTTAATATGTATAAGTATTGTATTTATCATGATATATATGTATAACTATTAGTATTAGTATTTTAATCTATGCCATTTTCTGTGCACGTACCCACTTTAATCGACTATCTCTATCTTCAAAGGTTTGCTGGAAGAAAACTCTTATCAGGGTTAAGCTCACCTTTGTACATGTCCATTTTGTAAGCTGTTTCTGTCTATAAATTTATTTGTGTACAATAAAGAATACGAATATGAATATCATGCCAAATTTCAGTTTTATAGCACGAACTAGCTGACCTATCCTCTTTCTGCGCAGTCGAGTAAAAAGTAGTATAGCCTATGTCCCAATCCCGGTCACAATCTATCTATATACCAACGGTACTTAAGGGGTGCATATAAAGAATACCTCATAATTTTAACCCCTTACTTCATCCACTAATGGGTGACAAAGTTTTTCTATTATTTTGATTTAATATCCAAACTACTGAACTGATTATGATTAAATTTCTATTGGACTAATTAGAAAGTATATCCTTTCAGAGAAAAATAATATTTTCCAAATCGGTTCATAAACGACGGAGATAGGAGGTAACAAACATACAAATATATTGAATTGAGAACTCCATTTTTTAAAGTCGGTTTATTTTTATACTACTAAGGTAGCATTAGCAAACAAGCTTACGGCCCACCTGATGGTAATCGGTTACCGTAGCCTATGGACGTTTGTAACACCAAAGGTATTACTCACGCGTTGCCGACTCATTAAAATTTTTAAAACGGCCTTGAAGAACCCCATACTGTAGTCACTGGGGAAACCCTCGGCAGGGAGACCATTCCACAAGCGAAGTGTTCGATGAAAATTTCTCCGGAACCTCACGGATTATGACATCAACAATATACCAGCAAACTTATTAATTCTACGAATTCACCATATATCACTTATAAAACTAATTTCATTAAACATCAAGATTAGGGTGTCCACAATTCGATAGCCCGGAAGTCAGAGGTCATATTAATAACGCACGATTTGTCCTGACCGCGCGGTCACTAAATTATAACCGTGGACCTTTAGTTACGTAAAATATTAGATTTGAACTGTCCCTTTACTGTTTTACTGTGATTTGTTATGTTTAGATACAGATGAATGAATAAATTAATAAATAAATATTGCTATGCATTTCATGCAGCGCTATTTAGCTCAAATTAAGCAGATCTTGTACTATGGTAACTAGATAACTAATATTTTTTTTTTGTTAATACATACTTACTTATATTATTATTATAAACTAGCTTCCGCCAGTTCCGGCATAGCACGCGTTTTTGTCAAAACAAAAAGTAGCCTATGTGTTAATTCAGGTTATAATATACGTATATACCAAATTTAATCGAAAACGGTACAGCCGTTACGACGTGATTGAGTAACAAACAAACAAACATCCAAACTTTCGCGATTATAATATTAGTGTGATACGGGATTTATGACGTACCGTTTTATCGGCGTTTAAACCGTATTTAAAATAATGATTGAAATAAATGACGAATGTTTTGTACATAAAACATACTTAAATTATATAGAAAAACATCCAGACCCAAATGAATGTATGAAAACAATTTATCATACGAATATTATAACTGCGTAAGTGAGTCTAGCTTAGCGTAACAACGTTTGGTCTTTAAATGAGCCATAAAAAGCCACCATCGAGCTGCAGACTGCATTTTTCGTACATGTTATACTAGCTGTTGCCAGCGGCTTCGCCAGCGTTTTTCTGTTTTTCTGGAAGAGGGGGAGGGGCAAAAATATATGTTGAAACTTTGACATCACATTTTTATCCCAAAGGAACTGATTTAGGGGATAAAAATAGCCTATGTGTAGGTAAATCCAGGTTATAATCTACGTACATACCAAATTTCAATAACAAATATAAGTATGTATTTACAAAAAAATATGTATATAAAGTATTATATCTGTTATCTGGTTCCCATAGTACAAGCTTCGTTTAGTTTGGGGCTAAATGGTGCTATATGAAATGTCCAGCATTATTTATTTATTTAACTGTTCGTCTGTGTGTCGCCAAATGCAAATGATCCTTCTTATCTTCACGGTCTTTAGCAGTGACCATCAGACGTCCCTTTGTGCAAAATAATTTATTAGCATGACCATCCGTGATTTGTGTCTAAGTCGTAAATTTTAGTTGTGAATTAAGTTAGAGATGAAAGGGTGACAATACATTTTGTAAAATATTATCCATTAGTATAGAGTTCTTGAATTTCGGTTACCGAATAATCTTACTAATTATAAATGTGAAAGTTTGGATGTTCGTTTATTTATTTATTTGTTTGTTTGGTACTCAATCACATCATAACGGCTGAACCGATTTTGATGAAATTTGGTATAAACGTAGAATATAACCTGGATTACCACATAGGCTACCTTTTATCTCATAAATCAGTTCCCATGGGATAAAAATGAGGTGTCAAGTCAAGTTGCAACAACGAGTTTAGCTTTATTTCTAGGTTCACTTTTACACATTTAGTAGTGTAACGCGTACGAAGTCGCGGCCAACAGCTAGTTATTAATATTCGGTAAAGTTTCTAACCCTTTACATTATTATTTATTTTATTTATTAACTTGGAAAAACCGTTTCGCTCCTAAGGTTGTCTCGAAGAGTTCACTTTTAACTGATAATACTGACTGTTGTACTCTACTAAATACAATAACCATTTCATCAAGGTTTTTTCCCCACATCGTAGCACAATATCACGAACCTAGGAAGCTGTATCTTCATATATCTTTTATTTTATTATTTATGTTTTTTTTTGACGTAACTATTTTGAAATTCTTCTCCAGACTTAACCCGGCTTGTCTGGCTTGGCTTGACAACGATCCCTATTGTATTTAGCGACTAAACATGTCTAAATTTAACGTATTAGTATGATTTGACAACTCTCTAAATCGTTATTTCCACTAAAATGGGTTATTTACCATAATTTGTGAGTTATTAGGTAGGTACCCAAAAGAGAGTGCCAGCAAGGTGAAATGGTAGTAGATCAGTCATATCTGCCGCAGAACCGTGCCCAGTGGAGACCACATCTAGGCAAGCGAACTGGGTGCCCTCCGGCTAGATGGAGTGACGATTTGCACGCTGTGACTGGCAAAGGTTGAATGAGAAGAGCTAAGGATTTTTTCTTTGATTTGTTTTTTATTAATTATAGGCTAGCGTTTGACCATGACCACGCCTGTTGGCGCGCGATGATGTAGTCTACGATGGTACACGCTTGCTTAGAAGAAACCTATTCACTCGCGACTTGAAGACCCCTAGTTTGTAGTTATCAGGAATCAATGACGCACCCTGGAAGAAACCTACGTCCAGCAGTGGACTGTTATAGGTTGGTGATGCTGAAGATGATGAGGTAGCCAAAACTGCATTTCAGACAAAGATCAGTTAATGGAAAGCTTTCACAAATCTAAACATGACTTTTTATGTTTCCAGGCTAAGATGAGCATGGGGGACGGGACTGTCGGCGGCCATCAGAAGGCAGACGACCGACTTGGTCACCACCAGTCCATGAGCCAAATGCTGTATGGAGCTGGACTCGGCCCGGGACGGTCAGGTGAGAGTTCGTACTAGTATCATAACTCCATAAGCAACCTCAGTGTCTGAAGACAAAAAAGTCTTCGTCCAGAGATCACATATAAAATAAATACTAAAATTGCTGGACATTTCACACAACGCTTTCTAGCCCAAAACTAGCAGAGCTTGTACTATATATAGAAACTAGCAGCCCGTCCCGGCTTCGCACGGGGTAGACAATTATTTATTTTTGGAAATTTGGACATAAAACACTTTTTTTCACAAATATTTTTATTTATTAAAAAATTATTATTTATTAATTATATATTAACGATAATAGCCTCCACCCCGCCCGCCGCGATGCCCGGCGCGCTTTTCAGACTGCATCGCAAACAACGGCCACGGCGCTATGGCGGTTTTGTTTACTGTTTGAATTTTTTAATTCGTAATATCTTTTGAATGGAAAGTCCAATTTAAATAATTTAAAAACTATTTTATAGGTAGTTAAATGGTCTTGACCATAAAATAATTTATTTGGATAAGGATTAATATAAACACATAAATAGCATGGTTTGAATTTGGTTAGCATTTTCATTAATGTTTAAAATGAAAAAAGTTGTTGTAGTGACATAACTACAATAGTTGGACATATGCTACCGCGGAGTTTTTGTAGACATTATGATGTTCTTCAATATTGTTGTACATTATTTTGTTCTATCGCTAATAGTTTCGGCAGCGCATTCGACGAAAGACATTTTAAGACTCATTTTTCTACACCTTCGGTTACATTGTTCAAATTTTACCAAGGATCCCTATTTTTTTTCAAAATGAAATGTAGCCTATGTCAAATTGGAAGAATGTAGCATTCTATTGGTGAAAGAGTTTTTTAAATCGGCCCAGTACTTTTTGAGCCTATTTATTACAAACATACAAAAATAGGTACAAGTCTTTCCTCTTTATAATATTATTAGTGTATGTATGTATGTATGTAGATAGATGTAGATGTAGATTAGTGTATATGTAGATAGTGTAGATGTAGATATAACCATACATAATAATATCGCTTAACATTTCACACGGCGCTATCTAGCTCCAAACTAAACGAAGCTTGTAATATGAGAACCAGATAACTGATATACTATATATATATATATAGTGTAGATAGATGTAGATAAGTATTCTACCAGATAACTGATAAAATACTTATACCTATACTTTTTTGTAAATATGTATATACTTATTATATATAGAAAAACATCCAGACCCGGAACAATCTGTAGATCATGCAAACATTTGTTCCGCGGCGGGAATCGAGCCAACTACGTCCTGCGTCTCAGTCGTCTATTCGCCCACTGCGCCACGGAGGTCGTCATATGGCACAGAAACGTGGTCTCTCACTATGCGTCTCATAAAAAGGCCCACGGCAGCGTGCTATAAAGAGGGCTTGATGTTTGTCTATGAGATTGAATCAGAAATGAGGAGATCCGTAGACAAACCAACATCACATACAAAGCCAAGAGGATTAGCTGAAGTGTCAGTGGGCGGGGCATGTAGCTCGAAAAACTGAATTCAAAGAGCTGGGGTCGATGCGGCAGAAAGATTCTAGAGTTGAGACTAGGCACTGGAAAGCGCAGCGTATGACGGCTCTCTAGTAGATGGAAAGACGACCCGATAATGGCTTGGAGCCGTTGGGTGCTGGTCGTACAAGATCAGTCGAAATCTATGGAGGAGGCCTAAGCAGTGGATTTCCAACAATTATATGTATTAGTTACATTTGATTGTAAGTACAAAGATTGTCATGTATTCTGGGTTATTTGCGTATGTTTGTATGAACATAATGATATCCACAACATATATATATATATATATATATATGACATCCATATAAGGATCTAGATCCTGGTATTGATATCGTAACTCGCTTATGATAAACGGACTCAGCTTGGCTAATTTTGAAAAAAAAAATCTTAGTGTGCCAACCTATCTCAGAATCTGTGGAATACTAGGATGCTCGAACCACTCAATTACAGCAAAATGATGATTGAATCATTATTATAAATACCGTCGTAACACTGACAAAACGGTACGTGACAAATCCCGGATTTATAATAGTAATTATATTCAATGTTTAATAAACTTACATCTATCTTCTTCCAGGCTCGTCATCATCATCACCAGTCGGCGGCTCCAACAACAGCTTGCTAGTGGTCCCCCAGCCGCTGGGCAAGGGTCCTACGAAATTGCAGCCTCTGCATGCCCACGCGAGAAAATACCACTGCAAGATGTGTCCTCAGGTAAGGATTTTTCAATTATCATATCAGTCAAACTCAGACAGATAGAGATGGCTTTTAGCTATAAGACCGCCCATTGTACCGTTATTTATTGTATATATCATTTTTACGGCTGTCCTAGAAGACGTCGTAAAAACGCTTGCATGAGACAACTCTGGAATAAAAATAAACGGTGTCTTCCTGTCTCATCTGAGATTTGCAGATGACCTAGTTATTTTCGCTGAGGAACTAGATGATCTCCAACTGATGCTAACAGATCTTCGTGAAGCATCACTAAAAGTTGGCTTGAAGATGAACATGACTAAAACAAAAGTGATGTCGAGCGTCCCCAGGGATTCGATTCCAAACATTTCTATTGGAAACGAGTACCTGGAGATGGTCAAATCTTATGTGTACCTTGGTCATGTTTTATCTTTCGGAAAAGAGTTACAGGCCAAGGAGATATCTAAGAGAATTCAGTTGGCATGGGCGGCGTTCAGCAAGCTGGACGATATTTTGAAATCTACCACCGTTCCACAATGTCTGAAGACCCGCCTCTACAACCAATGTGTCCTGCCAACATTAACCTACGGTGCTGAGACATGGACGCTCACGAAGGAGACTGTGCACAGGATTAGAGTCGCACAGAGAGCCATGGAGCGCGCCATGCTCGGCATCACACTGCTAGACCGAGTCCCCAATACCGAAATTCGCAAGCGAACTAAAGTTCAAGACGTCAGCAAGCGTATATTGGGACTCAAATGGAGTTGGGCAGGACATGTGGCCAGGCGCGGTGATGACAGGTGGAGCAGGATGCTGACTGAGTGGTGGCCCCGAGATGGAACTAGGAACGCAGGTCGTCCACCGGCAAGATGGGTCGACGACATTATCAAAATCGCAGGTCGTATGTGGGTTAGAACAGCGCAGGACAGAGGTGAATGGCGACAACGAAGAGAGGCCTATGCCCAGCAGTGGGATGAGAAAGGCTGACGATGATGATGATGATGATCATTTATTACTGTATTTTTATTATTTATTATTTTTATTTGGTGTGCAATAACGAGTATATCAATCAATCAATCAAACATCATCACCATGTGAACGTTGAGGATATACAGAAGTCTAGCTAGTCTAGTCAGAACTAAGCCTTTTGAGTTAGTGTAGTGAATAATAGTGTGTACGTCGTGAAAGTGTTAGTGCTACTATAAATAACACATGCACAAAGTGCCTTCCCCTTAACTACAAGCAGTAAGAAAAAGGTTATTTTGGAGACATTCTTAGTTTATACCAAAAAACTAGGTCAAAATGAAATTACTTATTAGCCTATACCTACATGGCTAGATTGTAATAATATTGCAAATATATATATATATAATAAGAATTGTACACCAGGAGTAACAAAAATAAAATAAATATCAGTCTAAATACTTTTCATCACTCATGCTCTAAAAGTTGGTCATTGTAAACTAGATAAGGGATGCGTAAATGCGTGTAGGAATCGCGGCTAGCTCTTCCCGGGATGCTGATAGAAAAGTCGAGTTTACTATACAAAAGCTATATTGTATATATAAAACTACGACTATTTATGAGTGCGGTATGGATGGTTGCTGCTGGTGCACTGACTTCTGTAGGCGCCCCGGCCGCGCTCGCGGCACGAGTAACCTACTTAGGTCAAACTGCTGATGATGCTAATATACCTACTTGTATCTGTGTGATCGATGCATCGAACATACTCCCGAGGGCGAGGTACGAGATGAGAATGAGATGAGGCGCTACAATCGAGGGGTTAGTATTACATAGATGATCAATATTTTCTTAGACTAGGTGATTGTTAGGACAATGCCTTAACGCTTTAATCTAAGTGATTGCTTCATTACAAAACTAATCCCTATTTTATACTAAAAACTGATTGTCCGCTGGTTGGCTGCTTGCTGATGGGTGAAGTTATTGTGTCTATATCACGTAAACTGGACCACCGCACGATCCCACTGGCACCATGCCCTAGCTCGGGCACGGGCTGCCGACGCGCACTAACACTATCTCCGCTGGAGGACGCCTCTCTCAGCGGGTGAGACGCGGGGGGTGGCACCGGCGGCGCCACCGGCTCCTTGGCGCGCGCGGAGGACGCACTGACGGCTCGTCTGCTTCGTCTCCACAGGAACACCAGGAACGCTGCTACGCTCGCTGCTAATGCGCTGTACGATATTGCGTATTGGTGAATATCGTGCGTTGTTAAGGTCACCTCCTGTTGTGCCGCTTCCTTCATCGCGCTGATTTGCTCGCTGAGCTGCTGTAGCGAGGAGTTAAGGTGATAATCTAGACTTGGTTCGATAAATGGTAACGTAACGTTGAAAGTGTGGTGCTGTATCGGAGCTATGTTGGTAAGTACTAGGTCCGATTTGAGATTAAGTGAGCTTTGTTGTTGATAGGAATATAGTGTGACGTCACGCCCCTTTGCTGTGCATTGTATTGTTAGGTGAATGAGCCCGGCCTTGCTGACTTGGCGGACTCGGGTTTCACGGTCACATATGATTGTAAGCGTGTAGGTATCACATGCGAAATATAAATAGAACGACGGGTCGTGTAATTGACCCCATTTATTCTGGCAGCTTTCTCTTTTGATCTTGCAGGTGTCCATCTTTTCAGTTTGACAGAACTTTTGTTCTGGACCCAGATGCTGGATGGGAGCTTGTAGCTGACAGATGTATGCTTCATCTTGATATCCACAGCCTTGAAGATCTACGATAGAAACCGGTAGATATGAGTCCCTCATCAGATTAGTTGCTATGTAATCTGTTGTCAGCTTGATGCTGATCATGTCGCTGCTGATTTGAAGAGGTACTGGTATCAAGTGGTATAGCTGGAAGTTGTCTCTGCTGATCAAAGGTAGGGTGATTTCGAATATTACATAATCTCTACTCATTTGTGCTTTTATCTTTAATATGTTATACATTTTATATAAGTTTGACTGAATATTGTCTACAGGTAACGTTAGCTCTTTCGATATTTGGCTAGAAACTATTTGAAGTTCGTCGCTAAGCTGCTTTGGTGTCAATAAATGTAGGTTTATCTTGCCATGGTAAATATCTGTCAGGGTGTTGAGGATCGTGTCCTAGATGCGCTTCAAGTTTTGGATCATATTTGTGGTCGCCATTGCTGCTAGAGTAAACTCTTGTAGAATAGACATGCTTTCATACTCTTTTTGTAGCTGCTTGGTTGATTGAGTTATGTAGTTCAAATGTCTATTGAGAAGTTTATGCTGGGATTCTATTGCTTGTTCTGTTCGCTTTAGAACGTTGTACTCGGCTTCTACCACAGATGTCTGGTTCTTCCAAAGTTGCAGCAGGTGCTTCTCGTTGCTGTTTACGAGTTCAATGTCTTGCTGATATTTATCCGCAAAGCTTTGGTCGAGTACTCCAAACAATGTGTTTGCTATAGAGCCTACTGCATTGATAAGGCCGCGACGTGCCCTTGACCGCTCGCCGAAATGCTGATTTAGTAACAGCTGATTGTAGTACTGTAGCTCGCTGTAATCGTGTTTCACTTGCAACAGAATCATGTTACAATGGCTCGCCTCTTTAACCTTATCATATGTTTGTTCTAGATATTCGGTAAATGAATTAACTGCTTTCTCTTCTTGCCAGTAAGGTCGCATGTCATAGTAAGATACGATTTTCCACTGGTCACGGATTAACAGCATTTTTCCTACCGGGTCGTAGTATAACAACTGATTACTAGTGAAATGAGTTATATTGGCCGATACGTTTGAACAAATGATATTCATAAAAAAGATCCATGCAAATGCAACGTTAATAAATCTAGGAAGCTGTTTTCTACCTAATTGGTTACTATATTTTGCTAAATGTGCTACATTTTGTTTGCTTTCGTCATGTTCCGTTTGTACTACTTTGCTTTGTTCTATAGGTAAAACTGATAATTTTACTATAGGACGCTTTATAATGCCATTTTTTGTTTTAAGAGACACCACTCTTACAAAACCATCATTTCCTTTGTGCACTGCTATCACTCTCCCCACAGGAAACTTCCCCGATGAGAAGTTGTCATCGTGAATAGTCACCATGTCGCCGACTTCAACGTTTCTTTTTGCTCTGAGCCACTTACTGCGGACAGATAATTGACTGAGATATTCGGCTTTCCATCTCTTCCACAGGTCTTGGAAGATCTTGTTTGTTAGGTGCCATCGGGTCCTAGCGTCATTGGCGGTTTCTATAACTGTTAGGCCCGCGTTGCTGGTTAGAAAGTGTGATGGCGTGAGGAAGTCGATGTCATCAATGTCTTCAGATATCGGACATAGAGGCCTCGAATTAAGTCTTGCCTCGATTTGCGCCAACACAGTGCTGTATTCTTCGAAGGTTAACGCTTGTTCACCCACAACTCTTTTCAGATGCTGCTTTAGGCTTCGGATGGATCGCTCCCAGATCCCTCCTGCACTTGGCCAAGAAGGGCAGTTCCAGTGCCATTCTATGTCCATCTCCACTACTTCTCGATGGAATGACTCCTTGAAAACTTCCTCTAGCTGCTGATATTCTTCTTGAATGGCCTTGTTTGCGCCTACAAAGTTAGTTCCGTTGTCGGAGTACATATGCTTAGGTGTTCCGCGTCGTGCTGCCATTCTTCTCAATGCTGCTATGAAAGAGGCGCTGCTAAAATCGGAAACTAACTCTATATGAACTGCTTTTGTAACCATGCAGATAAACAGCGCTACGTAGCCTTTCGTTGTTTTTATTCCTCGTCCTTTGTTGGCTTTGACTGGAATAAAACCCGTTAAATCTACCCCTGTGTGATAGAACGCTGGTGCTGGATTAGTTCTAAAATCAGAATAATCGCCCATAATCTGCTGTAATTTAATGGGCTCTTGTTTTCTGCAGTTGACACATCTAAGGATCTGTTTTTTAACTGCGCGGTTGCCTTTAACTATCCAGTACCTTTGTCTCAGAAAGGACGTGGTAAGCCGAGGACCACCGTGGAAGGTGAGCTCGTGGGCTTGTTGGATGAGAAGCTCAGTTAATCTGCTGCTGTATGGAATGATACTAGGAAATTTCATTTCTGCATTGATGTTTGCATTACTGAGTCTTCCTTTGACTCTTAAAATACCGTCTTCGTCCACATATGGATTTAAGTTTGCTAATTGGCTATCAGACTTGACCTTGCTGTTATGTAATAGGTATTCTATGTCGTTATAAAACTCTTTACGCTGTACCTGTTTTATAATAATTAATTTTGCTGATCGAAGCTCGTGTAACTTGAGATACTTCGGCTGCCTTTGTTTACTAACCCTAGGGGTCAACACGCGTCGTATCCACGCTAAATTCCTTGTTATTTTATTAAACGAACTGTGACGGGTAAGTAAATCTTCGACGATGCTGTTATCGGAGATGTTACTAATTACGTTCACGTGCTTTTTAACCTCTTCGTTCGTAGTAAAACTCATTCTTTGCTGTTTTGGTTTGAAATTGAGTGAAAATATTGATCATCTATGTAATATTAACCCCTCAATTGTAGCGCCTCATCTCATTCTCATCTCGTACCTCGCCCTCGGGAGTATGTTCGATGCATCGATCACACAGATACGAGTAGGTATATTAGCATCATCAGCAGTTTGACCTAAGTAGGTTACGTGCCGCGAGCGCGGCCGGGGCGCCTACAGAAGTCAGTGCACCAGCAGCAACCATCCATACCGCACTCATAAATAGTCGTAGTTTTATATATACAATATAGCTTTTGTACAGTAAACTCGACTTTTCTATCAGCATCCCGGGAAGAGCTAGCCGCGATTCCTACAATGCGATTTACGACCTCAGGGCCGTAAGTTTTGAAAATAGTATAATATAATCAAATACAATCTCCATGATAAATACTTATTTCTATTTAAAACTAAAGAGGTGAAATCGATATTATGCTAAAATTAAATACATTCTCCATGGTGAATACTTATTTCTATTTTATAATCTAAGAGATCATAGTGTAGGAGTGAAAAAGAAAATAATGGATACCGGGAACAAAATTTATTTTAGCAACGAACTGTTATAAAAAGACTTTTATACCATTATCCCTCTAAAAAGCTTATTTTATTCACTGAAAACAGTGAATAAAATATATTCGACCTCCATCTAAATGCTATTTAACCTCCTTGCCAAAATATATTTGATACAAACTGCCTTGCGCAAAGAATACTCGAAATTTGATTGGTCGACATTTTCGACAAGGAGTTTAGCATTAGAAAAAACTGTTTTCGCGTAGGTATAAAGTATAGTATGCAACTCTTGAATAAAAAGAATTTATATCGAGGGCCATGAATCACTCGCGTCGCTTAGGATTCTAACACTTGTGTAACTCGCTACGCTCGTGATTCAGTCGTTAGAATGTTTTACTTGCTCGTGATTCATCTAGGTCCCTCGCTTTAAATCCGTCATATATTCACTAATTGCATAACATACTATTAATTTCTTTGCATTCGCGATGAAAAGTTATGTACGCTGTAAGCGATCTATTTCACACCCGATATATTTTGGCGTACGAGCAAGCGAACGCGAGCGTCACCACCATCGAGGGTGTTATTGGTCACATAAACCCGAGTACCTACATTAATATTTTAATTAAATTAACATTAGTGATCTCGTCACCCATCCCACAATGCCTAAAAACGAAAGTATTCAACCAGTGCGTCCTACCTGTCATGACCTACGCAGCCGTACCGTGGAAACTTACGGTGTGACTAGTCCACAAATTGAAAGTCTCACAGCGAGCTATGGAAAGGGATATGCTCGGGATTTCTCTAAAGGATAGAATCCGAAACGAGGTTATCCGACAGAGAACCAAGATGATCGACATAGCTCAGAGGGTCAGCAAGCTGAAGTGGCAGTGGGCCTTTTTTTTTTTTTTTTTTACGTGGAGGAATCCTCATGGATACCGCTCTGAACCCAGGGAGCGGTATGTCGGACTCCTACCGGCTAAACCTCCACGGCGTTTCTCCGCTCGCTGTATGCCGGGGACACGGGAACAGAGAACATTCTTCCGCGACCCCGGTGGCGTTGGTCATCTCTACTAACTATATACAACAGTATCTAGTTAGGCCACTGCTATGGGGGATGGAGGTCGGCATACGCTCTCGCATACGCCCTCCTCCTTCGCCCCGGTCTTGTGCGGCGGGTTGAGAGAGTGCTCTCAGATTCCCTGTTCCTCTCCGCTGCTTCCTTCTGCTGCACTACATTTTCGCAGAAGTACTTAGCAGCTTGTCACGACCTATTGCTCTCGACCATTGCGCAAACTACGGTCGGGAGAGAAAGGTTGTGACCTACAATGTCACCGAGAGCCTGGCGCTCTTCAACCCAGGCAGGGCAGAACTCGAGAGTGTGCTGAGCCGTGTCCTCGAGGCAATCGTCACAGTGGTGGCACGTTGGTAACTGTTCCCTCCCAATTTGGCACAGGTATTTCCCGAAACAGCCGTGTCCTGAGAGCACCTGCGCCAGCCGGAAGGAAACGGTACCATGCTCCCTGTCCATCCACTGCTGAAGCACTGGGCGGATTGCCTCGATGGTCCGGATACCGGCGCATGACCTTGCTAGCCTCTCCTGCCACTCCTCTAAGAGGATCTCACGGAGTTCAACCCTTTGCCGCTCCACTTCTCTCAGTGCCGGTTGCTCGCCCTGAGCCATAGCGTTCTCGCGCCAAAAATAAATTGACGCAAGGACGCTTGCATCCATGTCCCAAGGCGGTGACCCCGCCAGCACACATGCCGAGTGGCAGTGGGCCTGTCATATCTGCCGATAACCGATAACTGTTAGCGAGTGTAGCGAAGTGTAGAACGCTCTCCGGCTAGATGGAGTGACGATTTGCGCGGTGTGGCTGGCAAGGATTGAATGTGAAGAGCAGAGGATCGGGTTAAATGGCGCACCCTGGGAGAGACCTACGTCCAGCAGTGGACTGTTATAGCTTGATGATGATGATGAATATTATTAAACTATTTGTGCTGTAGCTTGATCAGCGGCGCTATTTTAAATTGTCGGAAAGCTGTTAGCTCTTAAATCCCAGATTTGACCGATTCAAAGGTTTATACTCGAATAGGTACATATTCGAATCAGTCAGGTCACTTATTCCTTTATCTGACTCAATGAAATTGAATACCAGCGTAGCATAAAACGGTGCGGTTAGAATAATCAAGTTATAATCACATTATAACAAAAACAAAATGTCTGTTAATTTGAATGTCTATGACAAGATTAGCTCAAAATGGGTGCATACTAATACGATTTGAGTTTAATTCAGGACTGAACGTAGTTTGATGAGCAAAAACACTAAATAGAGAATTAATTGCAAACTCTACAGGACACTGCTTCTTTTAGTACGGTTAGCAAGCGCATTAAAATTATAGTTGATCGAGTAAAGCGAGATATCTAAGTTCATTTGGGCAAATCGGCATTGTATGTATGTATGAATGTATGTTTGTTTGTCCGGGGATAACTTTCGAAGCGTTTATTGGATCACCGTGAAATTTGGTATATAGGTAAGTAGTGATGGCACAATTTTTGTGTGACTCAATGAGCTAAAACTATTCGGAGGTTGTTGAGATATTGGGGTTCAAGAGGGGTAAAAAAAATGAAAATGAGACTATTAGGTCAAGTGATACGTTAAAAGAAAGGTCTTTATTAGTAAATTTGAACTCCGTTATTATTTTTAGTTTCATTTTTGTAGTTTTTGAGTTATTAGCCATATTAAAAACAAAACTTTAACAAAATACACAGGGTACACCAGTGATCCCACAATGCTGAAATTAGGTATTCGTGTAGCTTTAGTAACACAAATATAGGCAAAAGTCTGAAATCCAGAATAACTGCCATTTGTACCCATTTGTAACCAATTTATAAGAACCCCCGTTACATTTGAATGAAACTGTAGGTCAAGTAGGATGGTTATGCATTTCGTGGCACCAATTTATCAGTCAAAGATTAAAGCCGGCATGCACAAAGATCACTAAACATATTTAGCGACTAAACATGTTGAAATTTGAAGTATTTGTATGATTTAGCCACTAAATACATTTAGGCATCGTTGTGCAAGTCGCCCTAAGAATAATATTTATTTTGGAAGATTCGCGAGATCTCAGTTCGGGGCGAACCACTAGTTTATTAATATGGCACTGAAAACCAGCGCTGCAGCAGCTATGCTTCTGCAACAAGCTGCTGATTACCTAATATATGTTAGCTTGTCTGTTTATTTTTAGAATAAGCTAAAAGTTTTCGGACCGACTGACCTGATATTAATCACACAAGTTAAAATAGCTAAACAATAGTTTAAAAAAATATATTTTATTATAAATTAAGTTGCTCAGGTCGATAATTTACAAAAATTCAGAAAAAAATCATAACTCGAAAACTATGCAAAGTAGCGGAACATAAATGGGGTGATTCGGATATCCCACAATAAATTTTTTTTTGGACCACAATGTTCCGGCCATCCTGTATACATCGATAATTTCAATATTCATCCACAGTATATTAGGCATTTTTCACGAGGATGTTATTAAGTCTCTTTTAAGGTTTAATAATATATAATATTAGATAGTGTTATTTTGCCACCACTACAAGTTGACGAATTGAATTTTGATGGCGAGCGGTGCGTTCGTTATCATTTCAACATCCCGCCGGCATTCCACTTGTATGAATTGTATGAATACCGAGATTCATATCACCGCTACGATTGTATGCAGTGGAGATGGGTTATAATAAAGCTTGGTAAACTTGCAAAGGTGAGGCAATACTTCACACCGGAACAGTTGCTCAACTTATACCAAGCAAAAGTCCGATCATATCTGGAGTACTGTTCTCACCTCAGCGAAATACCAGCTAGAGACTCTAGATTCAACTGAGAGAAGAGCCAAGGAGCTCATTTGCAAGGACGAGTTATCTAAGGCAAGGCTCCACAACCTTAAGCATCACCGAAAGGTTGCAAGCCTCTCGGATTTTTACCTGTACGCCTCTGTATATGAAGTGAAAACTTCTTCAGGCGCGTTGGGCATTTTTTGAGATTTGAAAAAAACCTTTGAAATCGCGACACTGTTACCGTTACCGACACCTCTGTATATAAGTATCTCATGTATTCTTCATGTTTTCACTTCTGTCGGCACTCCCGGAGTGTAACTTTTTTTAATTATTTATATTCATACGTTTTAAACAGTGCAGTTAGTATAAAATCATGGATACTTACCTAATTTTGAGTAACAAGATATTGGTAAGCATTTTTTTTATATAATACTTTCACACAAAACAGAATAGTGCTAGGAGGACTTAATGCTAATAGCATTATCTACCAGTCATCGCGGTCGTGCTAAAAGAAGATAAGGCGTGACACATTTGGTACTTCTAATATTCCGCATTTTCTTCGTGACGATGAAGAAAGGGTAATAATATCTGTTTTTGGAGAAATTCCATCATGGTTTTCACGTTTCTAAGTATTTGTTGCAGTAATTAATTTATTTTATTCTTATTTCTTCGGTTTTGTCTGTGGTCGGCGATATCAAACAAAAGGGCTTGCCAGAGATTGTCAACATTTATAATCTTTTTTTGAGTGCTTTTTTATGTGTAACATTTTTCCGCTCGGTTTGTGGGAGTAATTTTGGCAAAAGGGACGGAAATGTGTAACAGGAAACCGGGGAAGCGTTTTGACCAATGAGCGCGCGCGGTGATCAGATTTTCCACTACGCGACTATATTATGGTCTCTTTTATTTAATAGAAATAAGGATTTGTCATGGACGTTGTATTTCATTGTAGCATATTATGAATAGAATGAGCCTCATTCTACATAGTTTTAAATTTACTTACCTACGGTTAATCGCATTTACGGAACCGTTATCGAGTTTTCAATGACCAACTTTCAGAGTGATGAATTCGATAGATAAGATTAAGATTTGCTTTGTGTTTTCTATTTTGTTTGTAATTTTTTGTTTATGTGTAAGATATAAATGATGTTACACATCTTATGCGACTACTGTAAGGCTCGTTTTTTTCCAGTAGTTTCATGGAAGTTAGGTGTTAAAAAGGAATAAGCTTATTAAGTACCTTATATTTTGACTCAAAAGATTTCATAATGGGCATTTTAATTGTATTGTAGGTACGTGACCCACGCGGTAATACTTTGTTATAGGCGATGGTTACTATTCAACATCATATGGGGCATATGTTTGTTCCATCTCTTTTCTGGTGATTTAATAAATAAAAAACAATGTTTTTTTTATCATCCTACGTTCTCCTACTGGTCCATCAGTGGGACAACGTAGGTAAAGGTCTCCCAATCTCTTTTTCATCCGTTAATCTTTATTCAAACTAAAACAATATATTATCAATACTATGGTAATACCATTGAAATTAGGCAGTTTCTAACAGGAATAACAATTATTATCATTATTATAAGCCTGTTGTGTCCCACTGCAGGGCATAGGCCTTCCTTCCCTCTTTCCACTCGTCTCTGTTGTTCGCAAGTAAGGGCCAATCCTTAAGTTAGGAGTTTGGCTCATCCCGCTACCTTTGCCTGAGCCTTCCACGCGGTTGTCGTCCGTTGTTTGGGACCCATTCTGTAGTGGTCTTCGCCCAGATTGTGTCTGACATACGGCACACGTATCCGGCCCAATCCCACTTGAGTCTTCCAGCTTTTTAAGCGACGTCAGCTACCTGTGTTCGGGATCGTATAACCGAGTTCCTGATTCGGTCCGTGAGTTTCCCGTCCAGGATACAAGTAAAAAGGAGAAAAGTCCGATATCGGCAACTATCGACCTATCAGTTTCGTTTCTCACATCTACAAGTTTTTGATTATAATATTAGAATCTAGTATTTCCGGTCAACTAGACAAGAAATAACCTCCCGAACAGGCAGGCTTTCGTCGAGGCCTCTCTACCACCGACCATCTCCATCCACTCAATCAGAACAACAATCATAATCGAAAAATAATGGTATGGCTCCTAGAATTGTTTTTCTTATAAATTAGCAGAATTTGCCCCCAGGAATGCTGTCATTAAACAAACACTTCTCTATTGGCTTGCATGTTTGGGTAAACGAGAAATTCTTCGATATCGATAAAATTTCTCGTGATAAGTGTGTCATATTCTTACGGCGCATGTGAGTCCAGCTGGAAGGTTAGCTACATGGCTTTATAACTGTATTAACAGCTTCTATCAAGCCAAGGATTAAGTGTAGCCAATTTTAAGTTTTACCTGTTAAAGTATAATAAATAATTAACACAACCTGTTTTGTACGACATTAATTTAAAACACCAAACCCGGAATCATAATAGCTGATTTTAGAGATGTGTTTAATACCGGTATCTTGAATATTTATCCAGTAATCGATACATTTCCACTAAACAATTTTTTATGTAAATCGGCGGCGCCTTTGCGACGATGCTGCTTAGTTATTTAGGTACTTACATGATGAATGAATATGATTTATTTACCTATTTTACACAGGCTGTTTCATTGATATTTTAAGACCTTGATATTAAGGTTGCTTGTAAATTTTAAATTAAGTAATGAACTTGAAAAAAAACCTATTTTACAACAATAGCCATTAGCCCTACCCGTGTTTTCATTTAATGTCGTACATAACAAAACGCTTAGGGCCGATTTCACCATTTTCTTCGGAAACTAAGTTTAATAAAACCACGTTTTGTTTAACTGAGTTCACATGTTTTACTTGATCTCGGTTTTCATGAAACCGAATTCACCAGCTCCGTTTGATCGCGTTTACTAAAACCAAGTTTACCTAGAATCATAGACAAAAAAGCGATACGTTTCGTATTTCCAACATCGAACAGTGTCTTGGTGCAACCAAACTTATCAATATCGATGCGATCGAAACGCAATTGTCAAACAAAACTTTCAATGACGTTTTGTTTGTCGTTACGCCACCCCATTCGTAGTAGTCTGTGTTCAACGTATTTTTTGGTGCTTTGCACAGTCTATAAAAGAATATCCCTGTGTGGTGTTATTTGCATGATGTCGAAACGGAAAAGGGACCCAATTTTTGCCGCTAGCGAAAAAATGGCCCTCGTTGATGTGGTCGAAATACATTTTAGTATTGTGGAATGCAAGAAGACCGATGCTGTAACCATGGCATTAAAAAATGATGAGATGAAATGATGTGTTCTTCTATTTCGCGTATCCATCTTGGACGACGAGTAAAGTATTCATCATAACTTTCGTCAAAAGCTAGTGCCAACACTCTTTTCATTCTTGATATAAACTTTATGAATAATATAAAAAATACGTAGGTAACAAATATTTCGCAAAATAAAGTCAATGACACTTCTTGACTTTTGATTGACATCTCTCTAAACTCGTTTATATGAGCTAAACGTCGAAAATTGGACGTTCAGAATTTGAACCGCGTTTAGCTTTAACTGCGTTCAGTTGATGTTGGTGAAATGCAAACTGTAGCCTTGAACTCAGTTATACGCGTAAACTGAGTTTAGCTTGAACTAATCGCGTTTAGTTTCGACGGTGAATTCGGCCCTTAGTATGTATTCAATCAGTTATTTGGTTCCATTGTACAAGCTTTACTTAGTTCGGGCCAGATAGTGCTATGAGAAATGTCCACCAATATTTATTTTGTTACTTATTACATCACCCCAAAAACAGTAGCCAAAGATTGACCACCGCTATCGTCCTAAAAAACGCAGCGTCCAAAAATTTACACAAACGGGCAGCGTATTAAACGATTCAACTTTTTGTCGATCCGTCTGCCTGAGACATTTTTGCGATGACATTCTTTCGCTCCCAACTTTGATTAGAAAGCGGTATTACTAATTTTGGAATGGTTTTATCTCTTTGCCAGGAAAAAACCGCGGGGTCTGTTCGGCGCCAAAATCATAAGCGAAAATCTTAAAAATGCTAGCGTAAGGTTTGGGTCAATGATGTAGTTTTTGCTGACAAACTTAAACTTTTGCTAACAAAGGTTGTCGGAATGTAATAGCTTCTTAGCGATAATACCGCTCGTTGTTCTTGTGACTATGTCTTCTTTTATTTATGTGTTTTTTTTGGTGCGTGAAATAAAGTAGGTACATAGATTCATTCGAATCATAACCATTATTAATAACCGAAAGCCACCGTACTATATTAATACTACATTTGAAGGTTTCTAAGCTTAAAGAGGTTATGCACTTTTAGGACACTGCCTCATAGGGACGTAAAGTTCGAAATTTGAAATGGTAAGGACTAGAACATTTTGATCAGAAGAAAATAGTTCAATCTTTTAGTTGTCTTAGAAGTTTAATTTAGTGTGTACTGTTTTTCGCAATTTTTTTACACTACACTAATATGATAAACTAGCTGCTGCCCGCGACTTCGTACGCCTTACACTATAAATGTATAGGTAACCTATAAATAAAGCTAAACTCGCTGTTACAACTTGACTTGACACCCGAGTTCAGCTTTATTTCTAGGTTATCCTACACATTTAGAAGTGTAATGCGTACGAAATCGCGGGCAACAGCTAGTTTACCTATAAAATCCATCTTCCAATAAAGACGTGTGCATACTGAATGTGTGTACGTGTGCACTGGCCTTAAATCTTTGCAATAGTGAAGTAGTTAGCATTATTCCCTCAGATAACGATAAGCACCAGTCGATTTATCACATCCTCATATTCCTCTAATACTGCGAAAGACTGTACAAATTCTAAACCAACTTCAACCCCCACAAAATCACTGTAATTTCACCCTTATTTTCAGTACAACAACGTCTTATCCAACTGAAAATCTTTACCAGCCTAGAGATTTTTTAGGGGGCTCCTAGTTTCATATAATTTGAGCGTTATAACAATACCTGAAGGTTCATTTTTCGATGGTATTAAAGTAAAATTTCGTAGTGTCTTTGATAGGTGTCAATTTTTCATACAGCAAATATCCGTCTCCGGTCATTTTCAGTTCCAGCTGTGGGGAGTTTTTTGTGGTGAAAATGACCACCAAAATCTTCCTTTAGTATTCTTATAAGTAACTTATAGTGGGTGCAATTCGTGCTGAGTAATATAAAATTTGTGCATACATTATTTGTGCATACATTATAAAGATAGGATGGCACCATCAGAAATGAGGAGATTCGTAGATTGAAAAATTACCTGATAAAGGTTGATCATAACGTCTTCTCGTCCAAAATACCTCAGTATCGTAAAACGAAAGTCTTTGATCAGTGTGTGTTACCAGCGATGACATAATACAAATAAATATAGCTGGACATTTCACACAGCGATATCTAGCCCCAAACTGAGCAGAGCTTGTACTATGGGTACCAGATAACTGATAGAATACTAATATACTTTTTTTTTGTAAATTCATACATATATAATCCAACATCCACACCCGAAACAAATATCTGTATATCATGAAAACATTTGTTCCACGGCGGGAAAATATTCGCCTACTGCGCCATGGAGGTCGTCATCTACCAATCAAACCCATCTTATTCCGTCCAATATGGTACAGAAACGTGGTCCTTCACTATGGGCCTAATAAGAAGGCTTAAGGTGTTACGGAGAGGGCTATGCTTGGTGTTTCTCTACGAGATCAAATCAGAAATGAGGACATTTTTAGACAAACAAAGTCACTGACATAGCTCAAAAGACTAGCAAGCTGAAGTGACAGTGGGCAAGGCATAGCTCGTAGAACTAACTGCCGTTGGGACAAAATGGTTCTCGAGTACGTATGAGAAAGCGCAGCGTAGGAACCCCTCACTAGATGGAAAACAACCTGATAAAGGTTACTGGGAGCCGTTAGGTGCAGGCTGCACAAGAGCGGTTGCTCTGGAAATCATAAGACAGAATAAATATTAAAAAAGTATTTAAAAATCCAATTATATTTAAAATATATTTTATGATCCAATCAAGGACCATGCTCAAGATTTTTCATGGGAAGATAGATGCCCCTGATCTCCACGATGAGCTCTTGCGGTACTACGTTCCCAACAATTACTGGTCACTTTAGTCGAAAGCCTTGCTGAAGCCATAGACAAGCGCCAAGAAGTTGATGTCATCTACACAGACTTCAGTAAGGCTTTTGACCGAGTCTCCCATTCAAAGCTAGTCGATAAGCTCTCATCGTATGGAATTGCTGGTAATTTGATTAACTGGATTAACTCGTATCTATCCGATCGTACCTTTTCTGTTGTAGTTAATGGCTATGAATCGAATGTTTACGGTATTCATTCAGGAGTACCACAAGGGTCTCATTTGGGTCCAATATTATTCAATATATTTATCAATGACATACCTCAATGCTTCAAGTATTCTTTACCTTTATTATTCGCTGACGACCTAAAAATCATACGAACTATCCATTCCGAACTCGACACTTATTTGATGCAGCGCGATCTTGACCGTCTACAGGAATGGTGTTGTAGCAATAATATGCTCATTAACACTGATAAATGTTACTTCATTAAATTCACTCGCAAGCTTAACGTTGTCAAATCACATTATACGATAGGAGGCAAGCCTGTACGTGAAGTTGACGAGATTAGAGACTTAGGCGTGATTCTAGACAAAAAACTAACCTATGTGTCACACATTGAGAATATTATAAAAAGATCATCTAAAATGCTTGGATTTAATATCAGGAATGGCAAAATATTAAAAAAATCACATACTAAAATACTCCTGTATAACACTATGGTCCGTAGCATTCTTGAGTATTGCCCGGTAGTGTGGCGGCCTCACTATGCTACCCACATATTAAAAATCGAACGTATACAAAAACGGTTCTTGTGGCACTTAGCATATGCAGCTAGGAAGGCCAAAACACTGCAGTCATATTCGGTTAGGCTCGACTATTTCAAAATTTCATCCCTTGAAAAACGAAGAAAACAGTTGGACCAAATTTTTTTGTATAAAATTTTAAATAATAAATTTAATTGTCCTCAGTTGTTGGATAAAATACGCTTTAGAGTCCCTCGCAGAATCCCTCGTAAACCAATCCAACCCCTTGTACCACCACTCCGCACCACTGTTCTCGGCTCCAACTCGCCCATTCCCAGGATTAGCAAAGGCTTTAATAATTACGGCACTCAAATTGATATTTTTAGTATAAACATTTTCAAATTCCAGCAGTTCTTATCTAAGAACTTGCCAAACTAATAGATAAAGACAGATCATTAGAAAGTTTAGTGTAGTGCTTTATTATAATATCTATTCAATGAAGAACTTTAAATTAGTCTTGTTAAATATGTGTACTTAGAATAGTCATGTGGTTTTGTTACTATCATTAGTGTATTTTTACTTTGTGTTTTCCTTTCTTACTAGTGTTACTTTGTTATTGTTACTACATTTTTTAGTGCAAGCGGTGTTTACCCATAATTGGTTGTGCAATTAGTACCTACTGATATTAATTTTTAGTTAAGCATGTAATATTGTTACAATCGTTGGTAGACCAAATAAATAAAATAAAATAAAAATTACCGCCGCGGTAGGAGACAGATTGTTCTCGGAGTCATTTGGCCGAACCACAGAACATAGGAAATATGTTCTGTGGGCCGAACAGTCGCGCGCGTTTAGTCACCCATCCCGCGAATCCTTTCTGCGCTCAATGCCCTCCTGGACGCAAGCCCTGAATGTGATGTGTTTGCGGACGGCTGGAAGATGATAATGTTGGAGTGCTTGAGGTTTTGTGAGAAGAGTGTGTGAATGTTATTGCTTAATATTATTATTTATTGCTTAAATAATCTTATTGTTTTGACATTTTGACATATATTCATTATCTGTAAAAATTATTCCATTTTGTAATTAGTATAACTGGCCAAGGCCGTTTTAATTAATTAAATAAAATAAAAAACTTCATGTAGTTCGTTTCATACATTCTTATTGTTACGCCGAAGCTGTTAAACAATGAGTAATAATCGTAACTTCTCGAAGGCTTTTGTCTTGCTGTGTTATTGTTGTTATTGTCTACGGTTGCGCACAATGGAGTGGCCATTGTGTCGAGGGACCGACCCTTTCCTGGAAGGATCGACATCGTTCTCGAACAATCGAAATGTGTGCGATATAAATAGGCCGGAAAGATGGCCGGTCAGTCAGTCTGAGTCAGTGAGTGAGTGAGTCTCAGCGAGGCCCTGGAGGACTGACGTGGAGAAGGGTCTCGCGTGAACAGTAGTTGCTCGCGAGTCAGTCTGGATTTAGCTATACGTGCGAACATTTCGGTGACTTTAAGTGGTGCACCAGTGGTGTGAATTGGTGTGTTGTGATTACGTGTGACCAAGTTCGTGTATTCATCGTTTAGTGCTGAATAAAAGTGTTATTTTGGTGAAATCGATTCCCATTATTTTATCCCGAACCCTCAGCTCGTAACATTATATTACATCGTAGTGATTATGCGCTTCAAAATGATTGGTGCCCTTAACCAGCTCTAAAAACCTCTACACCGTCCCACTAAATACCTTGTTTATCTAACTAAATCTATTAATTACCAGAGTACCGAAATATCTCAGAGGCTTACTCAACTACTTTTTTTAGATTATTATATGTATACTAGCTGACCAATCCGCAGCTTCACACGCGTAGTTTTTCAATAAAACATTACTTTTCTGCGCAGTTGGGTAAAAAGTAGCCTTGGTCTCAATCCCGGTAATAACTTATATAACAAATTTCATCAAAATCGGTCCAGTCGTGATAATGGACAGAGAGACAGAGTTACTTTCGAATTTATAATAAAGTTACCGCAGCGCATGCGATGAAAGAAATTTTATGGCTATTTTTTTACACCTTGGGTTACATTATTTAAGTTTGAGTGGGGATCCCTGATTGTTCTAGTAATAAATATAGCCTATGTTACTCGGGAATATTATAGCATTCTAATGATGAAATAATTTTTGAAATCAGACCAGTAGTTTGGAGTTTATTCGTTACAAACATACAAAAATACAAATCTTTCCTTTTTATTGATCGAGCGAAGCGAGATCTCCAAATCAACTTGGGCAAATCGGCGTTGTATATTATGTATGTATGTATGTTTGTTTGTCCGAGGATAACTTTCGTAGCGTTTATCCGATCATCATGAAATTTGGTATATAGGTAGGTAGAAATGGTACAATTTTGGTGTGACAATGAGCTAAAAATATTGGGGGGTTGTTAAGATATTAGGGTTCAAGAGGGGTAAAAAAAATGAAAATGAGACTATTAGGTCAAGTGGGACGTCAAAAGAAAGGTCTTTATTAGTACATTTGAACTCCGTTATTATTTTTAGTTTAATTTTTATAGTTTTTGAGTTATTAGCCATAATAAAAACAAAACTTTGACAAAATTCACAGGGTACATCAGTGACCCCACAATGCTGAAATTTGGTATTCGTGTAGCTTTAGTAACACAAATATAGGCAAAATTCTGAAATCCAGAATAACAGCCATTTGTACCCCAAAAATATATAACCAATTAACAAGAACCCCCGTTACATATAATTTGAATGAAACTGTAGGTCAAGTAGTTTGGTTATTTATTCATTTCGTGGCACCAATTTATTAGTCAAAGATTAAAGCCGGCATGCACAAAGATCACTAAACGTATTTAGCGACTAAACATGTTTAAATTTGAAGTATTTGTATGATTTGACAACTCCTTAAATCATATTTAGCCACTAAATACGTTTAGGCATCGTTGTGCATGTCGTCCTAAGAATAATATTTATTTTGGGAGATTCGCGAGATCTCAGTTCGGGGCGAACTACTAGTAATATTAGAGAAGTTTTAATGTGACATATTTTCATGAGATTCGTTTAAACCCCCCAAAAGAAGCGGCCCTCGAATTTAATATTCCCACTCGAACCCAAAGATGAAATCACAGAATCTTGGACCCTCGTGAACAATGCACTTTCCCGCCCTAATGACGTCATTAGGTGCCAGAACTACCTCTTATTCTGTGGGGATGACAAAAACTAAGGGAACAACGAAATGACTAACATATAGGTAGATAGATATGTGAAGAAAGTATTACTTATAACTAGTGGTTCGCCCCGAACTGAGATCTCGCAAGTCTCCCATAAAAACAAAAAAAATAAAAAATTGTAATCTTTGACAATCAAAATAGTGCCACATAATAAATAACCAACTAACTTGACCTACAGTTTCATTCAAATTACAGGTAACGGGAGTGTATATAAAGTGGGTACTTTTTTTGGGGTAGAAATTGCAGTTATTCTGGATTTCAGACTTTTGTCTATATTTGTGTCACTAAAGCTACACGAATACCAAATTTCAGCATTGTACCCCACAATGCTGAAATTTGATATTCGTTTGTTTATTTATTTGTTTGTTTGTTACTTAATCACATCGTAACGGCATAACCGATTTAGATGAAATTTGGTGTTGATAGATTATGACCTGGATTCAAACATACTTTTTATTGAAACGTGTAAAACCGCTGGCGGAATCTAGTTTTTTTATTAATTTTCCAGTACATGTCAAGACAAACCAACCGTTTCCGGTTATTTATAGTTCAAGAAGTTACACATAAAAATAATGATTATAATGAATTACGTGTTTGCATGCGCATGGGCAGGTGAGTTCGCAATCACACATCGTCACTGGAACGAGCACTTAGCATTATGGTTGGCTATAGAACCTGAGTTTTTTAATACTTTGAAGCCAAGGTATACTTGTAAACCTTTATTTCAAGCAACAATAGAAAATTACTAAATGTTATTTTCTGATTCTACGGAAAATAAACATAAAACTCAGAAAAATTTAAATCTTTATAGTCATTAAAATAACAAGGATCACTTGGAAACGTCAATTTTACTGCCTGTTCCTTCGCGACCAAGCCAGGAAAGAAAGACAAGAAACAAGGCTGGTTGTTCTTTTTAATGATCCTTTTAGAATACATACAATAAAGAAAATAAATTACGTCTAAATTGTAACATTTTGAACGAGTTGGAGCAATTTACATCCTAAGCTTCTCTATCATCTACATAATCCGATATGTTATAGTAGGCTTCTTTTTAAGATTTTGAAAGAAAGAAAGAAAGAAAAAGAAAGAAAAAACATGTATTTGTGACGGTACACAACACACGCAGCACACAAGTAAGGTACACACAAGATAAAATATTCATGCACACAAGAATAATAAATAATTTTAATAACTTTGTTTATCCATAATCATCAGAAGCATGCAATATTAAACAATATACATTCTAAACATGATTATTAAATTATACCAGCTTCCGCCCGCGGCTTCGCACGCGTGGTTTGTTAATAAAAAGTAGCCTATGTGTTAATCCAAGTTATAATATTCATACATACCAAATTTCATTAAATCCGTTAAGTAGTTTTTGCGTGAAAGAGTAACAAATATCCACACATACATCCATACAAACTCGCATTTATAATATTAGTGGGATCTTAGTGACTAACAACAGACATTTTATAATACTTAAAGCTATTTGCTAATAATTATAAAATAGTATCGAGTCTACTACTTATATTCCCTTAATGGGCATCCTCGGATCTCTTACCCACTACAAAACCTGAGTGATGATATCCAAAGTAAAGCCAAATTATTACTATAATTACAAATCTGATAGAATATAAAAATTTTTACAAGACAGGAGAAACAGTTGAATCATCTAAATACCGTTGCAAACGATCTATAGATAGCTCAACTGCTCCAGATCACTACCAGGCGAAAGTGTTCCCAAGACTGGCTGCATTGCCCCGATGAATTGCAATCCTTATGCAAAGGCCCAGAAAGAATTTTGAAGATTTGATTGAAAGGTTTTGACAAAGTTTTCTCTTAAATAGATCTAAAAAAAACAAAGGAAACAGATGGATCACCTAAAGACAATCGATCTATAGATAGCTCAACTGCATGAGCAAGTACATTTATCTAGGTATAACTTGTTTTTGTTTTTTCGCCTATGGCAATACAGATGTTAATTGTATTTCACTTCGTGTCATCATCATCATCATCATCTCAGCCCACATCCACCCATTGATGGGTATAGGCCTCCTCGTTATCACGCCACTCTCTCCGGTCCTGTGCCAAGCGCATCCATTGTCTTACCGCAACTCTCGCGATGTCGTCCGATCTGGCTGGTCTGCGCCCTTTTCGCGGCCACCACTCGGTTGCTGCCCTCGTCCATCTTCCATCTTTCCTCCTTGGCAAATGTCCCACCCATCTCCTTTTCATCAGGTAGGTCTTTCTACCACATCCACGACTTTGGTTCTGCGTCGTATTTCGATGTAGGGTATATGGTCCAATAGTGAGATGCCTAGCATGGCACGCGCTCATTTCGTGCAATTATTAATATTTTTAATAAAGCGCTCCCTCCGTAGCCCCACTATAGTTAGACGAAGTGAATAACATTTTTATAATTTTCCGGCCGCGACCGTTAAACGCTTGACGCTATCAGTGAGCTTTGAGCTAATTAATATTGCAAGCTTTTGGGGTTCCGTGTAACTGTATAAAAACATATTTGTCCTTTTCTTCCATAAGATATGGATCTTTTGGAAGAAAAGGACAATATAACAAATATGTTATGTCAGATGCACCAATTAATTAATTAAACCAATTAATTGAGCGATAAAACCACCTGTTGTAGAAGTAGCAATGGACGTCCTATGACTTACGTGACGATGAGTACTTTTCAGTAGGTCCTAGTACCCGAACCAAAGGTAAGAGATCTCCCCTTTTTCCTGGTGGGCACCTTACTTTACCTGTCCGTCAAAAACTATATAAAATACAGTAAAAACTATTAATATATATAAGAGCATACGGCAAACGTGTCTGGCCCAGTCCCATTTGAGTCTTCCAGCTTTTTGAGCGACGTCGGCCACGTTCGGGAGCGTATAACCGAGTTCCTGATTCGGTCCGTGAGTTTGATGCCGCTACGCTCCATTGCACGTTGGCATACCCCAAGGGACGACTTTTGACGATTTGTTAGCGACCAGGTTTGCGCAACATAGGTGAGGATAGGGAGAATGCATATGCCCATGAGTTTCCGGTTTAGAGAAAGTGGAAGCGGTCCTTTCATTAGGTCTTTCATGGACCAATAGCTTTTCCAGGCGTTTTCCAATCGTCTTGCAATCTCTTGTTCTTGTCTATAATAATAATAGTGGAAATAGGGAAGGGAGGCCTTTGTCCTGCAGTGGGACACAACAGGCTTATAATAATAATAATATATTATATGTAATGATTTATTAATATTATTAAGAGCCTGTAGTTTCCCACTTCAGGGCAAAGGCTTTTACTTCGTTTAAGTCTTCAAAAACAGTTTTGAATCTGACATAATTTGTATTTTATAGTCTTGTATATTCTTGTTGTAAATAAATACATTAAAACTTAGTACTGTTATGTTTCGTACATCCTTTATAAAGGTTAATTATTCAATTATCTGTATTATCTATTTATATAAAACAAAGTCAGGTTAGTTACAATATTTATAACTAAAGAATGGCGGGATCGATTTTGATGATCTTTGATTTGTTGGATTTTTTTTTGCTATGAACAGCAGAATGGCTATTAAAATATCGGAATAATTCACGCAAAAAGAAATTATGAAAATAAAATCTCATACATGCAGCTAATGACGGCCGATTGACAATTCACATTGGCAGCCCGCGTCATAGATATGCATGTTAAGGCGGTACGAATTACGGCGGCTCAGTAGTCTAATAAAAACTGGTTATGTTTAAAACATACAGAACCCTCATCTCAACTTAACTATTTCAACCATGACTTTTTACAGACACTCGTTAAATTACTTTAATAGGGAGAAACTGGCAATTTTCAAGTTTAATGTTCATTCTAAAATAATATTCATTACGTTTACAACGGTCGGTGGATCAACTAAATACCTACCTCTTTAGTACTTGAATCACTTTATCTTCATTTATTCTAAAACTAGATCTTACCCGTGACTTCGTACACTACTAAATGTTTTTTACATCGTCTCAAACTTTTTCGTCTGTGTGTTGCATGTCGCGTGACGGTCGGACGCGGAGTAGGGATAAAGTGAAAGGCGCTCGTCAGAGCATCCGAGGCCAATATGGCGGCACCTATAGTTCGCATCAGCTGACCGTGTAGTGTATAGACTCATTTGTGCCCACGAACATTTTTAGTTAAATGTCTATAATGTTAAACAGAGTTTCACTTTTACCGTGGTTTCATAAAACCACACAATCCTTTTTTTTATACTATGGAGATGGAACAAGCCTATGGCCCACCTGATGTTAAATGGTAACCATCGCCTATAACAAAGTTTGCTTCGTAGGTCACGCTTCTTAGAAATGTGCCCTACGATGCACTTCCCTGCGTCCATCAACTTGAGGTATACAGGTGTAAAACATCATGTTCCTGCAATTTTACACTGCTCGGCGGTAGTAATAGGTATGGTGGTAGCACTTCCCCGGGTGAGCCCTTTCACAAGAAAGTCTACTACTCTTAAAATGTGTAGGTAGCCTAGAAATAAAGTTAAACTCGCTGTTAGTTGCAACAGCAATCAACAGTGATTTGATACCCTGGATATATTATTTAACAATATTTAGTATTTATTTTATACTAGCTGTTGCCCGCGACTTCGTACGCGTACTACTTAATGTGTAGGTAACCTTGAAATAAAGCTAAATTCACTGTTGCAACTTGACTTGACACCCCATTTTTATCCCATGGGAACTGATTTTTGGGATAAAAGGTAGCCTATGCCTATGTGGTAATCCAGGTTATAATCTACGTATATACTAAATGCCATCGATATCGGTTCAGCCGTTATGACGTGATTGAGTTACAAACAAACATCCAAACTTTCACATTTGTAATATTAATGTGATTATAAAAACGTACTATTTGTTGTGTATGTTCAGAAACTAATAATTCAAAAAAGATTTCACTGATAGAATTCGAAAGTAAAACCTATTTGTTACGTTTACACGACTAAGCGATCGAAACGATTTCGATGAAATTTAGTATATAGATAGATTATGACTTGGATTTAAACATAGGCTATTTTTATTGACTTTGACCTTCGTAGGTAAGACCACACTACCTGATAACATAGGGTCACAAAAATACCTCAGTGTCTCGCAAAATGACTTAAACTTCACGATTTACCCAAAATGTTAATAGGTTATGAACTAACCATTTCAAAATCTGAACGTACTCATGTAGGACTATTCAACTAAGCACTTCCCATATCAAAGGGTTGATATCCCTTCGACCCTCAACCTCCAGATTTGATACAATTAATCTCCATGTCACATTCAGGAGGGAGACACTATTGAATATTTGCACTTTCAAGTTATAGGCTAAGTTAGTAAAGCTGTAACGAACTCTGGTTTCAAAATTTAAGCGACTTATTTCCTTATTTTTACCCGAATACGACAAAACCAAAAGGAAGGATTATGTTTTTATCAGTCTATGTATATGCGTTTGTTCCACCGTAGCGCCTAATCTAGTCATCCGATTTTTTTTCTTTGGTTTTTTAATTTCTTTATAGGCTTGCTTTTGACCATGATCTCACCCGATGGTAAGCGATGATACAGTCTACGATGGATCACGCTTGCCTAGAAGAAACGTATCCACGATTTTGATGAATGAGGTGTCAATCGATTCGTTAATAAAGTACGGCTAAGATAGGCTACCATTGACATAAGTATTACTTAGACATGATTCAGTTTTTAAACTTAATGCTTATTTAATTTTAATTTCATCTCGATTCTTCTTCCTCGATGATTTAAAAGAGTATTTTCTTTTGTGTTTATATTTAATGGTGTGCAATAAAGAATTATGTAATCTAATCTAATCTAATCTTGTTAATGTAATGAACAACACACTGAACGAATTGTGCTCTGTTCAAAAACCTATGTAGTCCATGGACTACATAGGTTTTTGCCGGTATTGGACTATTGGTATTTTGTCTATAAAAAAAAATAGTGGCACTTCGGGAGCGCTGACAGAAGTGAAATTTGAACATACTACACTACAGATACTTATATACAAAGGTGTCGGTAACGGTAACAGTGTCAATGTTTTCGAGTTCAATGGGTTTTTCCCATCTCAAAAAATACCCAACGCGCCTAAAAAAGTTTTCACTTCAATAACAAAATTATTTGTTACTTACTCGTTCCTCATCAAAACTTGATAAAAGGTATAAAATTATATTTATAATGTTACGCCGAGGCTGTTAAACAATGAGTAATAATCGTAACTTCTCGAACGCTTTTGTCTTGCTGCGTTATTGTTGTTATTGTCTGCGGTTGCGCACAATGGAGTGGCCATTGTGTCGAGGGACCGACCCTTTTCCTGGAACGATCGAGATCCTTCTCGAACAATCGAAATGTGTACGATATAAATAGGCCGGAGAGATGGCCGGACAGTCAGTCTCAGTCTCGAGTCTGAGTCTGAGTGAGTGAGTCTCAGCGAGGCCCTGGAGGACTGACGCGGAGAAGGGTCTCGCGTGAACAGTAGTCGCTCGCGAGTCAGTCTGGATTAAGCTAAACGTGCGATCATTTCGGTGACTTTAAGTGGTGCAACAGTGGTGTGAATTAGTGTGTTGTGATTACGTGTGACCAAGATCGTGTATTCATCGTTTAGTGCTGAATAAAAGTGTTATTTTGGTTAGATCGATTCCCATTATTTTATCCCGAACCCTCAGCTCGTAACAATTTGGTGTCAGAAGTGGGATAAAATAATGCCGGTTCTACCAAAGGATAACGTGGACGGTGTCAGGACGAGAGGTCAACGACAACAGAAAATGGATGAAAGGCGGTTTGGAGATTCTCCGGTTCAAGAAGCTCGGCAGAGTCGTCAGCCGAAGGAGATGGAATCAGCCGCCACCGAATCATTTAGAGCATCATCATCATCATCATCCGTGGGGCAAGCTCCTGTGACAGGCGATCTTGCTGCTATTATGGCCATGCTTTGTCGTCAACAAGAAGAGCAGCGACGTTGGCAGGAAGGACAGCGACGTCAGGAAGAAGAGCAGGCTCGGTTGCAGGAAGAACAGCGACGTCAGGATAAGAAAGAGCAGCGTCGTCAGCAAGAAGAGCAGGCTCGGTTGCAGGCAGAACAGTGACGTCAGGATAAGGAAGAGCAGCGTCATCAGCAAGAAGAGCAGGCTTGGTTGCAGGAGGAAGAACGCCGTCAGCATAAAGAAGAGAAGCGTCGTCAGCAGGAAGAGCAGGCTCGGTTGCAGAAGGAACAGCGACGTGAACAGGTGGAGCAGACTCGGTTGCAAGAGGAACAGCGACGTCAGGATAAAGAAGAGCAGCGTCGTCAACAGGAAGATCAGCGACGTTGGCCATAAGAGCGTGCTCGACTGATGAGGGAATCGTTCGGTTCATCTGGAAAGGAATTCCAGGAAGTGAAAGAACAGATAGAAATCATGAGAGCCGTGTTTTGGAGGCTGGAATTGGGCTCGACTGATGAGGGAATTGTTCGGTTTATCTGGAAAGTAATTCCAGGAAGTGAAAGAACAGATAGAAATCATGAGAGCCGTGTTTTGGAGGCTGGAATTGGGATCGCTGATGAGAAAGGGACTCTGGGTGTCCTGAAGTACTGGAGACGGCAATGTGGCTCCTCTAGTTGCTACATCTTCAGCGCGAGGTGCGCCTAAAATTGTTCGTGTTGATCGGCTGCCGCGATATGGGGCTAAGAATGCTCGGGACGAGCATGTTTTAGGAGGGGGCAGTGTTACGCCGAGGCTGTTAAACAATGAGTAATAATCGTAACTTCTCGAACGCTTTTGTCTTGCTGCGTTATTGTTGTTATTGTCTGCGGTTGCGCACAATGGAGTGGCCATTGTGTCGAGGGACCGACCCTTTTCCTGGAACGATCGAGATCCTTCTCGAACAATCGAAATGTGTACGATATAAATAGGCCGGAGAGATGGCCGGACAGTCAGTCTCAGTCTCGAGTCTGAGTCTGAGTGAGTGAGTCTCAGCGAGGCCCTGGAGGACTGACGCGGAGAAGGGTCTCGCGTGAACAGTAGTCGCTCGCGAGTCAGTCTGGATTAAGCTAAACGTGCGATCATTTCGGTGACTTTAAGTGGTGCAACAGTGGTGTGAATTAGTGTGTTGTGATTACGTGTGACCAAGATCGTGTATTCATCGTTTAGTGCTGAATAAAAGTGTTATTTTGGTTAGATCGATTCCCATTATTTTATCCCGAACCCTCAGCTCGTAACAATAACAAAGATACAAGATACACACAAGTCTCTAAGCCTTTCTGAAAGCCTGTTTACGTGTGGTTCCTGAGATGTTTACTTTCCAAGCCACAAGACGATTGCGGTCAGTCCTTTCTTTGAAGATTAAACAATGATTGTTTAGAAGCATGTAGAGAAATGAATACATATTTTGTTTGATAAGGCTGCGTTTCCACTCGTAATGTGTGAAGCTAAGCGAGCAAAAAATCAACCGATAGTATCACTTAATTTTTCTATCCTCGCTCAGCGTAACTCTGGCGGCTCCACCAGTCAATAGACGGTGACAGCTGAAAAAGTCCGCTACGTCCTCACATCGCTCAGCTTGTTAGCACATATCTGGTGGAAACAGTCACACCGTTTCACAGCCGCGGTACGTATCCTCGCACCTCTCAGCTTCTTCGCACATCTCCGGTGGACAAGCAGCCTAAGACTTATATATTTGCTATTTATCACTGAATTTTATAATGAGTCAGAATCTTATCACCACTTTAGTAGACTTTTCATTGACTTTGACATATTTTGCTCATAATTTTCTTGTCATATTTAATTAATGTTTTTGTTTGCATGATAATAATAATGAAAGAGATAATAATACACTTTCTATCATTGAGAGAATTTGCAGAATAGATTCAGTAGTTTTTGCGACTTTACTTAATGTAGTTTCCTGTAAACTTGGTATTTTTTTTATAATAATTGCATTTGCGTTGCAGAATACAACAGTATTAGCATAAAAAACGAAACTTCACTCACTTATGCTTACATTTGTTGTTTTTTTTCTTTATATATATCTGTTGTGTCTAGCTTGTAAGGTGATAAAGAATTTTCATTCATTCATTCACGTTGTTAGAAGCTAAAAAGAACAAAATCAAACTATTCCCAATTTCTTGCCATTCTTGTACCACCCATCTTTCCGGAAACGGAACAGCATAATCCTAACGCCCAAAATTAGATGCGAGGCATGTACCATATTCTTACGGGTATGCACCTTTTTGGCGTTGAGGGTCTCGCAGGTTAAACACAGGATCTGAATGACAATGCATTTGTGCGGTAATAGGCGTTGCGGTGCGAAGGGCCTTTGTGAGAGATAATCCATCTTACTAATGTTTAGGGATGAGGTTAAAGTTATCGATATACACGAAATATTGTATACGATGATGTATTAAAATATACAACAATATTTGAATATTTTCGATACTATAGGTACATTTTATTAAAATTTTAATGTATGCATAAACTAACGCTCTTATTCATGGTAATTAATAGATTGAAATTGGATTTTGTATAAAAGTTAATGGTACGCTTAGAAATTGTTCACACTATGATGTTTTGTAGTGTATTTTCAATGTTTTAGTAAAATATAAGCTATCAATAATTATATAATTTAGAGATTAATCAACTTAAGATGGCTGGTTTGCATTCTTTTTTCATTTTCGTTATTATCATCATTAATTATTGCTGTCTTCGGAAAGTAATTTATAACAGTTTATGTAGACCAAATTGGGGTTTAAGCTTTAGTAATTTTGTAATTTGACTACAATTGAAGTTGACAAACATACATTCCGTATTTATCAAAAGAAAAAACTACAAACTTCACTTTATCATCGACAATTTTGTAAATCGATATCGATAAAACTGAAACAACCCTACGAATAAATCAAACACCAGATTGATGGTATTATGTCAACATGCACAATCACAATACGTATATTTTGCATAATAATCCTAATGCTTGTCAATTATTGAATAAAACATCCAAACTAGAGCAGCTGTGTGAGAAAGCACGTAAGTATTTAGGAGTAATTTGTCATTGCAAATTTTTAAGAAATTCTATGTAAATTTGCGGATTAAGGAGATAGGATATTTGCATGCTCTAGTGGTGAGTTTTGGTGAGAACTTTTGGTAGAAATAGGAAGATACGTGACAAGATGACTAATGTTTGAATTATCTGCATTTTAATGAGATCGCCCGTTTGGAAATAATTTTTAATGATGTGAACTGTTTGATGGAATATCGTTTTTTTAGTTTATTTCGAACAATATACTAGCTTGTTCCATTATAAAACTGTTCAAAATACTACAGTTGTTGCTATCTTCAATATTTGAAGTAACTCAAAAAATCAGGGACTCACTGAGAAGACTGATGAATAAATAATAATAAAATATAATATTTTTTTAATATTGGTGGACATTTCACACAGCGCTATCTGGCCCCAAACTAAGCAGAGCTTGTACTATGGGAACCAGATAACTGATAGAATACTTATATAATTTTTTTTCTTTGTAAATACATACTTATAACATATAGAAAAACATCCAGACCCGGAAAAAATATTTGTAAATCATGCATACATTTGTCCCGCGGCGGAAATCGAACCCGCTACCTTTTGCGTCACAGCCGGCTATACGCCCACTGCGCCACGGAGGTCGTCAAAAGATAAAAAGGAATTGCTGCTCTAAATGAAAAATAAAGACTTTCTGTCAAATCTAATATCAGTTAAGTATAATTAGGTATGTAAACCAATCTCAATGAGCACCATCTAAACGTTGTTGAAAGAGATTGCTGTTTAGCGATAAGACCGCCCATTGTGCATTTCGTCTCATTGTTTTATTTGTATTATCACCAGGAAATGTATATCATCATCATCACACTTATATTATAAATGCGAAAGTTTGGATATTTGTTTATTTCTTTGTTATTTTGTTTGTTACTCAATCACGTCGTAACGGCTGAACTGATTTCGATAAAATTTAGTAGGTACGTAGATTTATAACCGGGATAAATACATAGGCTACTTTGAATTGGCAATTCACGCGTACGAAACTGCTTGCGGAAGCTAGTCAATGATATGTCTGAGTATAATGAAGTGTAAACCAAATCGTAGCGCTTCGAAGCTTCCAATTCATAGATTGTAATCATCCATAATATCATTCTATAATATAACATACCTTTGGATCTCTTTCTCGTCGCGACGGGAAAGAGAGCCAAAGGACGCCCGCAAGAACGTTGGGTTGACGAAATTAAGAAAGCCGCCGGCACTAGCTGGATGTAAGGAGCGCAAGATAGGAAGCTTTGGAACAATCTGGAAATGTATACAAATGAATAATATATTAAATATGTTATACCATTAGTAAGGAAATAAAAATACTTTTTTATTTTATTTATTTAATCATAATTTAAAGAGAAATCTTATAAAGAAAGCTTATTGCACTACAGCTGACTATATTGATGGTAATACCCCGTGATCCGATGTCGCTAGACACACATGAGACAAAGCACCAACCACACCAAAGATAGATAGATTACACAAATACAGTTGGAATATGGACGAGAAAACTACGGGTGATTCACATTCTACATTTTCTAAGCATATTACAAGTACCTAGTTTATCCCCTTAACACCCCATTGTTTTCACAACAAACCACAGATAACCAATTCTACCTTTCAATAACTTACAATACAACACTCCAATAAAAGATTTCAGAACGGTAAAGACCTACTTACCCCTTTCGCGCCTTCAACAAAAGATCAATACTCAATAATCTTTTAATATAAGTATAAGGGGTCGAGCCCTATAAGGTATTGAGGATTAAGTAGTCGATTTTACTTGACAGCTGTTTGAAGATAGTGATTAGAGAGGCTACTTTGTATTATTAGAGAATCTCCCAGAAATACTGCAAAAGTCATTTTTTTTAAGTCTATAGATCTTCGTTTGGCCACAATCTCACCTGATGGTAAGCGATGATGTGGTCTAAGATGAAGCACGAAGATCTAGAAGAAACCTATTCACTCTTAGCATGAAGAGGCCTGGATTGTATTCGTTAGGAAAAACAGACGACGGTAAAGTGTTCCATACCTTAGCTGTACGCATCAAGAACGTAGAACCAACGGAGATGGCGGGATCAGATGGTATAGTTCCTGAGCACATTCCCCGAAATAGTGAATAGTGAGATACAGAAGTTGGTGGATACCAATTCAAAGTATTATTTTTACTATAGATTGATCATCATAATTGGCTGGGTAGATATTTAATAATTGGACTTATCCTTTAAAAAATATGGTAAATCAATAACGAAATAAATCTATCGGGAAAACTAGAAGTAAACATTATCATGTACAGTCTGCTCGTAACTGTTAACTTTGAAAAAACTAGACTTGATATATAAACTAATAGAGTAATTGAGGATAAGAATTGCAATACTTAAACACTGTATTTATTGTGACTACACACGCAAATCAAACATATCACTATAAACATAAAACTCATTTCCATAAAAACTATCGTGTCAGTGGTCAACGCAAAAAAACTATCCGATTACATTATTAAAAGATCTATAGATCGATCGCACGCGCAACTATTTGATCTATAGAAATATCAATCTTTATGATTTTCTATACACCCGATCGGTGAAATACAATATTTTAAGGGTTGTACGTGCGTGTGTCGATGAATGAGTAATTGTACTATTGTTACAATTTTGAAGATTGAATTGTATTGCAATTGAAATCAATAATTGACGATGATATAAACATTTTCTTAAAAACTTATTTGGCTTATTGCCAATATTACCATAACTGATTTTTCTATAACCCTAGATTTATTAGGATGATCCATAAGAAACAGTAAATCTGCATTAACTTATTATATAATATGCATTATTGAATACAATTTAACTAAAAAAAACTACGAGCCTTACAGTAGTCGCATATGATGTGTAACATCATATGCCACCGCGCGCGCTCATTGGTCAAATCAAATAGCGCACGCTTCCCCGGTTTCCTGTTACATATTTCCGTCCCTTTTACCAAAATCACTCCCATAAACCGAGAGGATTGTTTTACTTTCATTAATTTAATTTGGCGGTTATAAACGTTAACGATTAGCAACGGTTATAACCGCCAAATTAAAAAAACCTCAATGGTATCACTTAAACGTTTTTGTGACAAACAATAAAATTGTTATATCATATTCAATAATTATAATGAATCCGGACATCCTCATACGTCCCCATATTCTCACGTTCTTTTAATTACAAACCCAGCAGATGCTTTGACGAACAAAGGCTCAACAATCAAAGATAAAGGAGCCACAATCAAAACCCATACAAAAAACTAAAATATTCACCAAACAAAAAAGAATAAAAGAAAGAAAAAGATGACTGCGCATCAAAACCTGAATTCAATTAGACACACAAAAGAAATTACTCCAGGGGACAAACTTACTCTTAATTATTCAGAAAACGAAGATTCACAAACTCACACGATAGAAAAAAGCTTCACTAATGACACTGACAAAGCAATTACAATAACTAAAGAAAAAACCTGACCCCTCAATACTATGAATCAAATTAAAAATTCCGCTGTCCTTAAAATAAAGCTCAAAGTAAACATACGACATCTTACAATATGCAAAATATATGCAAAGAACTGGATATGCAAATCATGTGAAGTTGACTTGAAAAACAAATAGTGAAAAAACCAATGTATGGGAGAGTGATAAACATAAAAACAATTTTTGCATTGTCTACGTGCATTTTAAAGAGTGAAGGGCCAAGTATCGTCTCTTGCGGTGCGCCGTTTTTCTCATAGGTTCAGTATGCAAATGAACAACACTACTTAATCTTTTATTTTAATGACATCTTATTGTGTTTAATCCTTTCAAGTTTGTGGGGAGCATAAGAAAATCGCTTCAAAAAAATTAATGATGGAACGTATGCAAAAGACTGACTCTTTTTTGTGTGGGAATTGTCTTGCGTAGATAGGATTTCTGGGGTGATTTAAAAATCCGTTACCAGCGAAAAAGAAAAAATGACCCCCCTCAGAACATAACCATTTTTTTGAAACAATTCAAGTGTAATGAACAAGAATGTCTACTTTTACAAAGTAGTTCAGTTTATGATTCTTTTAGTTGGTGCTTATTCTCGATGAATATAACAATATCTCGTTATTACGAAGTTGGTATTTTAAAGAAAGATGAATTATTTATGCTTGTCTGCTTAGCTAGATTTATTGAGATTTTTTTTAAACTGGAATGATCTTAGTTTGAGCACAATCTCACCTGATGGTAAGCGATGATGTGGTCCAAGATGAAGCACGAAGATCTAGAAGAAACCTATTCACTCTTACCTTATAGAGGCCCGGATTGTATTATTTAGGAAAAACAGACGACGGCAAGTGTTCCATACCTTAGCTGTACGCATCAAGAACGTAGAACCAAAACGGTGTGTGCGAATGGGTGGTAGGTATATCAACTAGGTACGGATGGTAATGAGCCGTGCGCTTGCTTGTCCTTTGATGGATCCGTTCCATCAATGGCGGGATCAGTTCCTGGGCACATTCCCCAAAAGGTATGTGTAATTATGTGTATTATGAGTATGTGTATTAATGTAATATGTATTCATAATTATTGTATTTTGACTTGAAAGAGGTGATCGCCCATGAAAATATACAATGTAATATGTATTCATAATTATTGTATTTTGACTTGAAAGAGGTGATCGCCCATGAAAATATACAACTTACCTTAAAGTGAATTGTATTTCCCACCACAAAAAAAAAATAAGAAAAGGCCAAAACACTTGTAAATACAAGTTATTAAAAGCGACTGGCGCAACGTTACCTAAACGTATTTAGTAGCTAAATATGATTTAGGGAGTTGTCAAATCATACAAATACGTCTTTAAACATCTTTAATTGCTAAATACTACTAATACTTTTAGGATCCGTTGTGATACCCGGGATAAGTGTTCAAAACAAATATAAATATTATAATTTACCGATTGAGCGAAGCGTCTCTGTTTCGAGATTGGCCAAAAAATGATTTTGTCTGACTCGCCTACAGGTCGTATTTTTCAATCTGTTTTGACGAAAATTTACACAACTTATTAAAATTTTTTAGTTGATCGCTATTTTTAATTGGGAGGAAAATAGGGAGAAAGAGGTAAAAGGGGGGAAGTATGCTGTATCGTTATTGATCGACGGATTTCAATGAAATTTGAGAGGATCACTAAGGACTTAATTCTACACAAGATGATGATAAAAAAATTCCAAAAGGGAGGAGTGGAAGGGTGGGGGGGGAGTGGAAGGGTGGGGGGGGAATAGGATTAAGTTTGCTGTAGCGTTATATATGGACGGATTATAGTTTTTTAATTTTTTCGGAGTATTTATACCTACCTATACCAATCAGACGCAGTCCTCTCCGCCTTCACGAAACAAACACGTAAACACCAGATTCGACCTCCTAGGACCAAGGGAACGTGAGTAATCGCTAAAACCAGCGACAGGGGAAAGTGTCGGTTATTGCATGGTTGTATGTAAGGGCTCACGAAGTCTACTATTCTCACATAACCACTAGTCATTAGTTTTGTCAGTAAAGATAACACCCTTAATGTTTATCTTCGTTTGAAATTGTACAAAAGTGCCTACCTACTTAATATCCAGTTTACTTAAAAAACATGAAACAGGATCTACTTACTTTTTTATTGGTTTTTTCATGTAAATCACAAGTTGATACCAATTTTCTAATTAGAAAGGGGGTAAAACGCCTTTAATAACAATAAATATTAACATGACTAAAATCCAGATGAAACAGTTGAATCATCTAAAGACCATCTATAGATATGACGACCTCCGTGGTGCAGTGGGCGAATAACCGGCTGAGACGCAGGAGATAGTGGGTTCGATTCCCGCCGCGGAACAAATATTTGCATGATCTACAGATATTTGTTTCGGGTCTGGTTGTTTCTCTATATATTATAAGTATGTATTCACAAAAAAATGTATATAAGTATTCTATCAGTTATCTGGTTCCCATAGTACAAGCTCTGCTTAGTTTGGGGCTAGATAGCGTTGTGTGAAATGTCCAGCAATATTTATTATTTATATTTATAGATAGCTAAACTGCTCCAGATCACTATTAGGTGGAAGTGTCCCCAAGACACTGGCTGCATTGCAATGCTTATGCGTAATAATGATTTCAATGTATTTTTGTTACAGGTACGTACGCACTCCACCCGGTTTTTGTAAGTACAAACATTGTAATTGTGAACCTGCTTATCTGTAAATAAAATGTTAATTTATGGACCCCTCGATATTATCACGAGTATCGACCATTACTGTCTTTGAACGACATCTATGAGCGGACGTGAGAAGTAGTTTTAGTTCACGCGATATTCGCTAGATGGCGGTAGTTATACCGATTGATAGGTGATAGATCTGACAAAAAATATTGGAAAAAGAGTAACATTGATTGGTCTTTTAAATTAAAAAAAAAGTAAATATAAACACGCATTGAAAACCTCCTCCTTTTTTGAAAGTCGGTTATAATAAAATAACAATGTCTCTGTACTACATAATCATACTCTATGTTAGACATAGTTTAGACTATTTAAAAACCCGTGAAGATAACCTATTTTTTTTCTTTATCTTGTAGCTAGCGGGCCTATTAATCTCCACACAGAGCTTTTAAAAGTTTGTTAGTTTGTTAGTGCTTATGTGAGATGTAGCTGTTGCGTTTTTCATTCTTTTTCTAAGCGGTTTTGAATAAAATGTTTTCTGTCTTTCTTTTTGAAGTGAAAACTTCTTTGCACTTTGTAGATGGGAAAAACTATTGAACTCGTGACACTATTACCGTTACCGACACTTTATATAAGTATCTGTAGTGTAGTCTACCTTTATTCAAGTTTTCACTACTGTCGGCACTCCCGGAGTGACACTTTATTTATACATCATAGGCTTGTGTTTGACCACGATCTCGCCTGATGGTAAGCGGTGATGCAGTCTACGAGTCTAATCTTTCTTTGTATAATATAATTTATTTCAAGTCATTGACTCATACATGTTACAATTATAAATTGAATTACCTCAATCAAACCAAATTAAATTAAATCAAATTAAATTAATACAATTCTCTTCTTGCAAGTCTTACGTCAAGTGAATTTTAACTACTATTAAAATTCACTTGACGTGAGATTTGGACGCAATATAATAATACTGTATAATTGACATGAGATATTCAAGACATATTTAATTTTGTTCTCCAAAAACGGGCAAAATGTTCCATTTACAAAATGAACCCGCCCGACTCTGAGAGAACCATTTAAAAAAAAAATTATAATCGTAATCTCGCAATATATTTATTAAAACTTATTCTATACATATAAAACAAGACTAGAAACTTTCGTGATTACTTTCAATCATTATACGTGATTTAATGTCGGTCGAAACACCGACAAAACGGTACGTGATAAATCCCGTAGGTATTTATAATAATGATTGAAAACATATACAATATATTGATGATCAAACCCTGTGGCCCGATGTCGCTCAGCCTCTCGACAGCTGATATTATCTCAATTTTGATATACATTACAATACATTTTCTTTTGTTTTACAATTGATTTATATTAAGTACTTACTTTTATTTATGTATTATTCCTTTTATTATAATGCGTAAAGTATATAGTTATTTGTTTTTTATACTACATGGAGATGGAACAAACTAATGGCCCACCAGATGTTAAGTGGTATCCATCGCCTATAACAGCAAATTAACTCGTAGATCACGCACGTTAGAAATGTGCCCTACGATGCACTTTCCTGCGTCTATCAACAGGAGGCATACAGGTGTAAAGCCTCACGTGCCTGTTATTTCATCAGCAACCATACCCTTCAAACCGTAACACATCAATGCTGCTTGACGGCAGAAGTAGGTATGGTGGTAGTACCTCCCCGGGCGAACCCTTTCACAGGGAACTCTCCTCTTGCTATTAATTCAATGGGCGTTATTTTATAGGTAGTATCGCCCGTCTCCCAGTTATGATACTCGCCACGTTTCACTGACAGCCATCGAGATTAGATAAAAACTTGAATGTGACATTACGATTTAGGATATCGTAGCTACTACATAATTTTGAAACCTTAAAATTTGACCTAGCTTTCAAACCATAATCACGGCAAATTAATTAAAAAAATGTTTTCTTCCTGACCTTTTTCCACATTACGCGGAGTCGGCACAACATGTATTCCTCCTCCACATCTCTCTATCAGCCGTCATCTGCGTTGTCACTTCCTTCTTACCCATACCATTCTTCACACAGTCCATCCATCTCCTCTACTTCTATATCCCTCCACACAGTGCATGATTTTCTTCCCTACGCATGACATGCCCATACCACACGCTAGCCTATTACTCCTCAATTTTTCTATCACTGGCGCTACTTTTAAACTTCCTCTAATATACTCATTCCATAACTTATCCATTCTCGTTACCCCACACATCCATCTCAACATTCGCATTTCCGCCGCGTGCGCGTGCTTCTTTCATCCGTACCTTTCGTGGCCCAACACTCAGAACCATACATTAGGAATACTCCACACAGTGCATGATTTTCTTCCCTACGCATGACATGCCCATACCACACGCTAGCCTATTACTCCTCAATTTTTCTATCACTGGCGCTACTTTTAAAATTCCTCTAATATACTCATTCCATAACTTATCCATTCTCGTTACCCCACACATCCATCTCAACATTCGCATTTCCGCCGCGTGCGCGTGCTTCTTTCATCCGTACCTTTCGTGGCCCAACACTCAGAACCATACATTAGGAATACTAATAATAATAATAAAAAAAAATTCAATAATTAATAAAAAATAAAAATCATAGTTATTTAAAAACCTACGTACTTGGTTATTTTTATATAATTTTTTTAGCCTTCATAATTTTTACACTGAGCACCATCGTTCCTACTTCGCTCGTTACTTTACATCCAAAGGCTGCTTGGGAGAAATTAATTTCAGCGATAAGGCTAATTATTAGTAGCATAATCTAGTTCTGAAAACCCAAGAAAACTTATAGCATTTATCTATCTACATACGTCAATGTAATAATTGTTTCTCTTCAAGCTGACGTTCGCAAGTGCCTCTGACGCGACTCACGCGCAGACGCCGTGTCGGGGGGAGAGGGGGGCGGAGAAACCAGATTTTCGGTCTATGCTGACCTTGACAGATAGATTACATCATAATGCTGTGTTCTTTAGCATTCCGTGCGATTTTAGTCACTAGTTTCAACTGGATATGGTTGATTTCGATCTGCTGATTTTGAGGGTAGTTGCAGCGTTTTGTTTGCGGTCGTTTTGGGCGCATAGAACATGAATCTGGTAGATTGCTACCTACAAGTCTTTCCGCATTGACTTTCCGCGTCACTTTGGCTGTTAGTTTTGTTTTATGGCGATCATTTTGTTTGGATACATCTCTTTGATTTTGAGATAAGTTGCGCTACGATGAGTGTTAGTGTTTTTGCGGATGTTTGATTCAGTACATGAGATTTTGTAATCTAATTAAGGACTTAAGTTTTTTGAACACAATACTAAATGGCAAGATACGCTCGCGCTGTGCTTTCCTACGAGACAGTCAGACCTTATCAAGTCTATCACACATCACACATTCTACCAGGACTGAATGTTCTCGCAATGCCTGCATTAGAGCTGAATGGAGATGCATCGCTAGAGCCGCTACTCAAGAGCCAAGACCTGAAATAATCATGAACACTGCTAAGAGTGCCCAACTAGAAGAAGAAATGAGATTTATGTATAAAAAGTTAATCATTCTATCTATTAATTATATATGTTATTTAATTTAATAAATATGTAAAAAAATAAATTAAATCTATTCGGTTTTATTAATTAGCCTTTGCCTTGCAGTGTGATAATACCAAATGCTGCAAAAAGTGATTTAAAATTATTCTTTATCTACTATAATAAGCTGCTAGTTTAAAATAAATTCTCAAGCAAGCCTACAAATAATACTACAAAATGATTATAGTCCCTGATATTGAAACCTGAACTATGTGTATCTAAACACAAATAAAGGCATTTCAACTTAAGAACCTCATTGAAATTGGCCTATACGTTTGGGAGCCAAGACGGATAGCAGACAAAATTTCAGACCAAAGGGATAAAACTATAGTATAATACTATAGTGATAGTCTCTTGAAAGGTCATTGAAAGGTTAAATCGCCATGTCTAGCGATAAGACGACCTATTATACTTATATTTATAAATTTTATGCTTTATTATTTTTTGTGTTTGGCTTGCAAAGTATATTATTATAAAACTTTATCCATTCATTCCACATCATTCATCCTTTTATCGCCGAAGGTTAAAAATTAAATACGCAGATTACCATATATACTACAAACTGTAAAAGTCTATTCTTTAGAAATAATTAGTCCACTCAAGTATATTTTAATCATCCAAAGGTTACTTGGAAGAGATAGCTTGTTTAGCGATAAGACCGCCATTATACTTGTTTTTGTATGTAACTTGCTTTTCATTCTGTTGTATCTAGCTTGTAAGGTATAATATATAATGTTCATTCATTAATTCATTCATTCAAGGTCTACTTATTTCTATAAAATGCTAGCACACAGAACAGAAAAAATATGAATACTAATTTAATAAACTAATTACTGAATAATATAAGTTATTCCGGATAACAGCTATTCTAAAAAAATTACCATAATTGGTATCACTTTTAAACGACTAAATCAAATGTAATGCCTTAGCCACACAATGTGATGTCAGGCAACCGCTGTCGCTAGTGGTCAGTTGAGACACGTGTCGTACGACTTCGATTCCTAGCCCGGGACAAACGTTTGCATAAACAAAGAACATTGTCTTTGTAAAAAAAAAATAGATAAATAAATGTAGGAATTTAATAAAAAAAAATGAGGATAAACCTGTTCTAGCTTACCAAATAGCTACACAGTTGGTTGCACTTTACAACAGAGGGAGACTATATCACTCTCTGTACAAAGCGCTTCAAATATGAAAGGTACAATCTCTCAGCGAGCTCTCAGCAACTGTTTTCAGGATGCTGTTGTGGCTGCCTCGTACTCTGCTTATCAGAGATGCAGTCTTTGTGCAGATGATGGCATGGAATCCATCTGTCCTGGTCCGTAAAAACATCTCTGAAGCACCACAAAAGCGCCGCAGCCTCAACAGCATATATGCAGATAATACTGTCCATTAGACTATATTTAGCATAATTAAGTTATTGATGTTCAAATTTAGAGGTGCATACAAATATATTATTTAAAAAAAATCCTGTAGTGTTCTCCTCTTTAAAAATACAAAATAAAAAGATGAATCTTCCAAAGACGTTTGCAACAAACGATCGATATCTCAACTGCTCCAGATATCAGGTGGAAGTATGTCAGAGATACTTTTTTCATTGCTCCGCTGAATTACAATGCACATGCGTTGACCCACAGAAGCGCCATCTTTCTGATCACACTATCTATCTATAGTTTCATCATCATCATCAGCACCGCATTATTCCACTGCTGGACATGGGCATCCCCCAATACGAGTCACTGGGCCCGGTCTTCGACTCTTCTCAAATTTCTGCCCGCCGCCGTTTTTAAGTCATCGCGCCACTTATCCATACTAATACATATTATTATAAATTCGAAAGTAACTCCGTCCCTCTGTCTCTCTGTCTGTTATGTTTTCACGACTAAACGGCTTGACCGATTTCGATAAAATTTGGTGTACTGGTAGATTATGACCAGGATTGAGACATAAGCTACTTTTTACCTGACTGCGCAAAAGGAGGATAATGTTTTTATTGACAAACCACGCATGCGAAGCGGAGGGCGGGACAACTATATGTGTAACATATCTATAGTGTGATCAATGTGATATATGTATAATTGATGACCCCCGTGGGGCAGTGGGCGAATAGCCAGCTGAAACGCAGGAGGTAGCGGGTTCGGTTCCCGCCGCGGAACAAATGATTGCATGATCTACAGATATTTGTTCCGGCTCTGGTTGTTTCTCTATATATTATAAGTATGTATTTACATAATAAATGGTTGCCATAGTACAAGCTCTGCTTAGTTTGGGGCTAGATAGCGCTGTGTGAAATGTCCAGCAATATTTATTTATTTTAATTTAGCAAACCGAACTGCGGTACTTTTCCCATTATGTGACAAAGGCTTAATATAAAATTGTAAAATACAATAAAACATGTAAGAAATAACCTGTTATTAAAAATCTTGATTTATTTGGCTGTGTGTATAAATAAATCATAAAATATTAGGTATTAGATATTTTGTTTTATGTACTATTATTTGGAATAACCTTTCTAGTCACTTAGAGGTTAAATTACACTATGTCACTATCTAATATAAGAAGAAATACGTTGTTTTGGGAAAAACAATACAAAATGTTATCGTTTGGAGTCATGGTAACTAAAATGGAAGTAAAAAGATAAAGCACTAACTCGGTGCCTAGGTACAGCCAGCGATAAAAGTAGATTAACAATTTGGTGGTGGTACTACTCGAGTCCGCGCCACGAGTAAAGTCTTACGGCAAAAGCGGGAACTACGGCAACAGCGGGAACTAAATCTCGAATAACTTCTCGAATTCTGCGATAGCAGCACCGCGTCTATCGGACTTCATTGGTGGCGCGGGCTCTAGTAGATCTTCTTGTGAACGATTTGGACCGCGGAAGTCTGCCGCCGCCGCCGTGCAGGAACACTCGCCTTGCCCTGTTCCGGCATAGTTACTGTATGGACCCTCCATACCATAAGGGTGCGTTCTCACCAGAGATAACTAAATAAATAAATAGAGCTGGACATTTCACACAGCGCCATCTGGCCCCAAAATAAGCAAAGCTTGTACTATGGGAAACAGATAACTGATAGAATACTTATTTACGTTATTTTTTGTAAATACATACTTATAATATAAAGAGAAAACCCGCAACTTCCAGCGCCTCAGCCGGCTATTTGCCTGTTGATTTTATAAAAACGTGTTAAAGTAACAAGGTTTACAATAATTACTGACTTAAACGGGTATTTATCGCGTATGTACCTTTTTTTATTTGTTATCCCGACGACGACGTTTTGACTCTGGTGCTTAAGGTTGTACTTGCAGCAAGGTTTACAATTCTTATACCTATACTGTCATGTTTCTGGGTTTTTGTAAAGCCATTTAGACAGATTAGTGGGTTATAAGCAAATGAACACAAATGCTGGAAGATAATATAGGAATATCTTTGTGTCCAGTGGGAGGATACAAATTTAAAAAAAAGTTTGACTTTTCTAATGATCAGTGACACCATTAGATGAAGAGATCAAATATGGAATACGCTTGCCTAGAACATGTTCACTGTGGTTTAAAAAATATAAGTTTTAAATCATAAAACGACAATCTTCTGTCGCTGACTGTACCTCCAGATAACCTTTAGGTTGTTTAAAGTTAGATAATTATTTCCGAGGTGAAAAAAACGCATAAAACGATAAATTCGCGAATTACGTAAATAATATTTTTTGTTTTTCTAATTATTCGTTACCTAATATGATAACCAGTCAGTAAAAAAATACTTCCAACCAACACATTTTTGCGATAAAAAAGAACTTTCGTTATCGAAATACGAATAAATACGAGACATTCATTACATTGTTAAAATTTAAAATCAGCCATCTTGATTTTTTGTTATAAAATAGCGCGGAAAAACGTCTTTACGAGCAAAAACCATAAAGTTTTTATACGAGTTTTTTTCTTGAAAATTAGGTCACTGTTTTTATATATTGTCTTCTATAACAAGTTTGTCTGAACTATTGTAATACTATGTTGATTTCTGAGTCATTTTACCGTTAAAATGCAATGTTTTTGTTATTTGAACAAAAACTTATGAATTTATATCTAATTAATTAACACACGTTTAAAACACGATATAAGATTTTGAATTTACATTTGATATATACAAGGGTCATTTGTAAAAGTAAATAAAATTTAGAGAAGTAGCGAAAAGAAAAGTGTTAGAAAAATTGAGGAGTTAGAGGCTAGGCGTGGTATGGGCATATCATGTGTAGGGACGAAAATCATGTGACTAAAAGAGTGTTATTTATTCAATTCTATTCATTTATTTACTTCAGATGTCAAAGATCCATATTTGTTAGTAAAAATAATAATAAAAATAAAACTTAATTAAACATGTCAAATGGGTTAGTACAAGTGTGCTTAGTTAATTCAATTTATAATTTAGTTATATTAGACTCATTACATTCATATACACAAATAATTAAAATAAAATAAAATAAAATACAATACAAAATAAAATAAAATACAAAGAACACAAAATAATTATAAGTCAATTTATGAGTGTGGACGGATATAGAAGTAGAGGAAGGCCGAAGAAGAAATGATAGACTGTGTGAAGAATAATATGGGTAGGAAGGAAGTGACAACGGAGATAAATAAATAAATAAATAAATATTGCTGGACATGTCACACAACGGTGTATAGCCCCAAACTAAGCAGAGCCTGTACTATGGGAACCAGATAACTGATAGAATACTTACATATACTTTTTTTTATAAATTCATACTTATAAAATATAGAAAAACATCCAGACTCGTAACAAATATCTGTAAATCATGCAAACATTTGTTCCGTGGCGGGAATCGAACCCGCTACCTTCTGCGTCTCAGCCGGCTATTCGCCCACTGCGTCACGGAGGTCGTCAAAGATGACGGCTGATAGAGAGATGTGGATGAGGAATACATGTTATGCCGACCCCGCGTAATGTGAGAAAGGGGCAGGAAGAAGAAGATAGACAAGGGCGATTATTTTTATTATTACTTCGTCTAATAATAGTAGTTTTATCTTTGGTAGAAACTTGTGCTCGAATGGGATTATCAAAAATGTTATCAACTTATTATTTTGACTACATTGAAAGCCAATAATTGAATCTAGTGCTTGCTTAAAAATAATAACTAAAAATTTTACGAAAAACATGTTCTGCCTTCCAGTTGCCCTGCCAGGATTCATTTGTGAAACTATCCACCTGTAACAACTTTGTGTAACACCATGTGAAAGCAATAAATGTATTGAGTGTAGTCGAATTCAAGTTGATATAATAGTCGATTTCTGCTGTGCAAAGATTGTCTGAAAGTGATGCAGTCTCAAGAGATCGTAATGTGGACTAAAGTCGCCTGAACATAAGTATTACGAGAAATTAGGGTTTAGTTTTTTTCTAAGGTTACTAATAATATTTTCTAAGCACCCATATTCATTTCATCATCATCAACCTATCAAAAATCAAAATATCTTTATTTGGAACATAAAACAGTGTACAGAAACAAAATGGAAACGGAACCCGCAGGAGTAAAAATATTGTGTCACAGGCATCTACGCCCTCCTCCATAAACCTTAACAAATAAAGAGATTCATGCTTAGAGTATAGAGACGCTAAATCTAATTTCAATGTTAAACAGACAATTGAAAGTATCGAGTTACGATTACAAATATATTATATATAGATAAATAAATAATAAATATCGCTGGACATTTCACACAGTGCTATCTAGCCCCAAACTAAGCAAAGCTTGTACTATGGGAACCAGATAACTGATAGAATACTTATATACTTTTTTTTTGTAAATACATACTTATAATACATATATAGAAAAATACTCAGACACTGAACAAATATCTGTAGATCATGCATACATTTGTTACGCGGCGGGAATCGAACTCGCTACCTCCTGCGTCTCAGCCGGCTATACGCCCACTGCGCTACGGAGGTCGTCATTTATGTTTTAACATCTTGTATTTTTCTATTGTTACCTGAAATAAAGATTTATATATAATTATTATTTAAATGAATAAGGCCTCCACTCCAGAACACGTTTACCCCAACGTGTTTGTAGTATGGATGTAGTATGGACGTAGGATGTAAGTAGGTGGGGGGGGGGGGGGGGCACTTACATCCGGGGCTATAAAATTAACGTAGATGATTCAACTGATCCTTCTGTATTTTTATTGTTTCTGTTAATAAAAATATTGTATTTACTGGCAGTACAAATTTATTTGATAAATATTTCTTGACCTGGGCAACAAAGTACTGGTTATTTGTTTATCTATGTAGAGTATTAGGTTAAGTTAGGAAGGAGTAGAAAAGATAACCTTTGACATACACAATATTTTTGGCCAAGATTTATATAGGGTGTTTGATAATATACGCACAAATATGAAACGGGTTATTTTAATGATCATAATAAATCAATTTATGAAATGTTTACCATAGAAATGTGAAATTTATTTTGGCATGTTAAAACAAACACTTTATTAAACTTATGTTGTGCTATTGCATAATGCTTGCCATCTAATCACAGATAGTGTATTGGTGACGTCTCGAGATATCTCTTGTTGTCCCTTTCGAACCTAAACCCCGCCGCTATTTCGAAAAAGAGATATCATTCTTCATGAACTTTACATGTAATTAAAAAATAATAAAAAAAAAAGTACTGAAAGTTTCTCGAGTGGAGTCCACTCACTGGAAAGTGCAGCAAGGTGATCAAACCTTAGTTAGATAATTATTACTAATCCGTACTAATATTATAAATACGAAAGTAACTCTGTTTGTTTATTAGTTTGATTGTTTATTACCTTTTCACGATTAAACGGCTGAACGGATCGTAATCAAATTTGGCAAGGAGATTATATCCCGGACAATTACATAGGCTATCTTTTGTCTCAAAAAATAATCTTGAATAGAGTGAAATAGGGGCGAAAGTTTGTATGGGCAATCTATAATTCCTCAAGTTAGGTTTCGTGTCAATTTTTTTGCTAGATCATCCCTAAAGGGATTTAAGTAAAATAATGCGGTATTATTTAGATGCACTCCCTATGTACAGTTGGTATATAGATAGATGGTGACCGGGATTGGGACATAGGCTACTTTTTACCTAACTGCGCAGGAGGGTAATGTTTTTATTGACAATCCACACGTACGAAGCCGCGAGTGAGTCAGCTAGTAAAATTATAAATTCGATAGTAACTCTGTCTGTTTTTTACGCTTTTACGACTAAACGGCTGAACCGATTTCGATGTAATTTAGTACACAGATAGATTTACTAAAACTAATAAAAAACTATTAATAATAACATAGTAACTTAATACATAACCTTTTGTCTTTATTCGATTTAATCAAAATAAAATAAAATGTACTATAACTGATCACCTAATGATCTGAAGTGAGCTGAAGTTCGGGAAACAGATATTTCTAGTCCGAACTTCAACGCACCCTCAATAATAATAAAAAAATAATAACCAGGATTGGGAAATAGGCTACTTTTTACCTGACTGCGCAAAAAGAGGGTAGAGATATCAATGAAAAATCACGCACGCGAAGCGTATGTCAAGGGTTATCTTTTCTACTCCTAATGAATCTAACCCACATTCTAATTACACTATTAAGATAACATGTAATCGGTACTTGTTACCCGGGTCAAGAAATAATTATTTAATTAGTTTTTATAACCAATAAATACAATTTTATCTAATACATAAAAATCTCGTGTCACGGTTTTTGTGGTCGCACACCTCCGAAACGAGTGGACCGATTTTAATGTTTTTTTTTTGTATACTTGGTAGATATGAGCATATGTTATAAAGTAGTTTTCACCCTCCTACCCCCATCTCCCAATTTTTTATCGTTAATATAGTATTTTTGTATGAACAATATCCATATAATTTAACTGTCGTTCATTGACGTGAAGTCATTTACATGAAGTGTCGCGTCACTTTGACAAGAGTGTTTTATACAGTTTTTATCCTGAAGTTCCCACAGGAACGGGAAATATCAAGCGTGCGAAGCCGCGGGTGGTCAGCTATCTCAATACAATCTATCTATATACAAATGAATCTCAATTCCCCTTGGTCATCGCATCACGCGTGAACGGATGGAACAATTTCGCTAATTCTTTTTTTTGTTGTGCTTGTATCAGAAAAAGGTTCTTAGGAAAGAAAAAATTAAGGAAGTTGAGCGGAACATTAGAAAATTTAAGAAAACTTAACTACAATATTAATTTTACATAACTGCCAGTTGTTTGAAATAACTATCAGCGATTGACAGAATGCGCGCTGCAAATATCGTTTAACACAGATGGACCGGTTGGTAAATAATTAATTTTTCTATATATACACTAGTGGTTCGCCCCGAACTGAGATCTCGCGAATCTCCCAAAATAAATATTACTCTTAGGGCGACTTGCACAACGATGCCTAAACGTATTTAGTGACTAAATATGATTTAAGGAGTTGTCAAATCATACAAATACTTCAAATTTAAACATGTTTAGTTGCTAAATACGTTTATTGATCTTTGCGCATGCCGGCTTTAATCTTTGACTAATAAATTGGTACCACGAAATGCATAACCAAACTACTTGACCTAGAGTTTCATTCAAATTAGACGTAACGGGGGTTCTTGCTCTGGATTTCAGACTTTTGCCTATATTTGTGTCACTAAAGCTACACGAATACCAAATTTCAGCATTGTGGGATCACTGGTGTACCATGTGAATTTTGTCAAAGTTTTGTTTTTATTATGGCTAATAACTCAAAAACTACAAAAATCGAACTAAAAATAAAAACGGGGTCGAAATTTACTAACGAAGACCTTTCATTTGACGTCCCACTTGACCTAATAGTCTCATTTTCATTTTTTTTTACTCCTCTTGAACCCCAATATCTCAACAACCCCCCCCATATTTTTAGCTCATTGAGTCACACCAAAATTGTGGCATCACTACCTACCTATATACCAAATTTCATGATGATCGGATAAACGCTCTCCTCTACTACTACTAAAAAGTTATCCTCGGACAAACAAACATACATACATACTTGCAACGCCGATTTGCCCAAGTTGATTTGGAGATCTCGCTTCGCTCGATCAATAAAATGAATTCGGGTTAGTTACACCATTTATAACTCACGAACGGCTGAACCGATTTTGATGATCTTTGATTTGTTTCCACCTCGAATAGCAGAATAACTATGAGAATACCGGAAAAGATCACGCAAAAAAAAAAATATGAAGAAAATTCATTTTCTCATATATAGATGCAGCTAATGATGGCCGATTGACAATTCTGCAGGGGAGGACGTACATATGCATGTCCCGCAACCTTCATCTTGATACGTGGTATTGAATTTGTATTATAACATTTAGACGAGTTGCGTAACACTGTAATCTATATCCAGTCTTTTGTATAAAATAGGTACTCTAATGGCAAAAAATTGCCAAATCAAAGAAAATTATCTAAGTTTTTTCTTACGTTAGATATTTTCAAGGATGCTCATTAAAAACAACTTTATCTAATTAAATTTAACGAACTGTTTTTGTAGTCTTACTAAGCTCTTTAACAATGTGTTCCGGTTTGAGAAGATGTATTTTGTTGGTAATATTTATATGCGGTGAAATTGAACTCCCTGTTTTTCAAGACCAAACGTTGTTCAGGCTATGGTTCCTTAACCCTTAACTATTTATTTATTGATCTAGCCCCAATATCTCGACAACCCCCCCCCCCCCCCCCACACACATTTTTAGTTCATTTAGTCACACTAAAATTGTGCCATCACTACCTGTATACCAAATTTCACAAAGATCGGATCAACGTTTCGAAAGTTATCCTCGGACAAACAAACATACATACAACGCCGATTTGCCCAAGTTGACTTAGAAATCTCGCTTCGCTCGATCAATAAAGTAAATAATAGATCGCTTTTAGCGATAAGGCCGCCATTTGTGCTTATGATTTAAAATGTATTTTCTTTCATTTGTTTATTCTGAATGGTGTGCATTAAATACATTATTTATTTATCTATTTATCTGTAGTATTATTGGTATTATGGACCTCTAAGATGTAAGCCAATAACGATGTAATTATTTTTATATTCTATCTATTTATCTATCCAGCCTCCATCACCCACTTTTGGGTATTGGCATCCTCTTTATGACGCCAGTTCAATCGGTCTTGAGTAAGTCTCATTCATTGCTGTCCAACTTCCGTTACGAGATCTTCAGACCATCGGGCCGGTTGTCTGCCCTGCGTTCAACGTCCATCTCTTGGCCAGCACTCTGTGACTGCCTTGGTCCATCTGTTGTCATTCCGCCTAGCCAAGGTCCTGCCCATCTCCACTTAAGCCTCGCAATTTGTATACCTACATCTTCGACTTTAGTTCGACGTCGAATCTCGATGTTTGGTATATGTTTGGTATTTATATATTATTTTAATTTATTTACTAATGCTTATATTCACAGCTTCATTACCGTATATTATAATTTATAAACTACTGAACATAGAACTGAACTTAAACCAAATTGAATATTAATTTTATCAAGAGTCTTGAGTTGAAACTCGACTGTTGCCAAGTACTTTAGAAGTACAGATATGAATTTTGTGTATATTATTCAATGTTTTTGCTCACTAGTTTGATTGACGTGCAGGCATTAACTACGTGCTTCTATGTTAGCCCGTGTATGGTAACCATGTGGTGAGATTATTGTTAAATTAATTTTAATTTTAAGGATTGGTTTTTTAGGATCTCGTGTACAAAAATATTGTTTGGTCGTAATTTTGTAGGAAATGAAAACTATATACCTACTACGCAGGTCTTCCACCGGCAACCTCTTCTGGCCTTTCTCTACTTTAATATCCATCCACATTCACTAACACTCTTTTAGTCACATGATTTTCTTCCCTCCGCACGACATGGCCATACTGGTGATTTAAAAAAGTTTAAAAAGGTTTATACAAAAATTTAGTAATTAATTATGTTGTAAATATGTTTTATCAGCCCTCTGTGTGTGCCCCTCCATTAGGCAAAGGCCTGCCCCCATTCTTTCGCGTAACCTATCTCCAGCTACAAAACGGAACAACTCGTCTTACCAATTGTTTTTTATTCTTTATTTCTGTGTAAAAGGGTGATGAAAAACCCGCATCTGCCGGCCTGAAAATCTCTAGCAGGCCTATGTTCAGCAGATACCTATGACAGATAGATAATTCTTTGGCACACACCATAAAACAATTCAATTAAAAAGAACAACGTAAATCTATGTGATATAATTGGCAGTATTATCGCTAAACAGACTCTACCAGACAACCTTTGGAAAGAATGGACTGTTTGGACATTACCTGAATGATGATGATGTTAGGACTAATCCGACATTATGGTCCCACTATCAACAGGTTTCGGCTAACGCTTAGGCCTGACCTCACGATCCTTAATTCCGAATAATACTCGCGAGCTTCAAGTATCTGTCATCATCAGAGCAGACCAGCCGTTATACCGATCTGTAACGTGTAACATTTATTCGAACAAATTCAACTAGCAGAATTCTGCTCCTGCCGTTACACAGATACCGGTAAGGTAATATGGATGAATAACAAGGTGACAATGTGGCGTTTTTGTGTGGATTCAGCTATATTCAGCGTGTAAAGCATGCAATGTCAACTTTTTATGTACCAAATAACCGATGTTTGTAAGAGAGTGTTAAAGTCTTCCTCAGTTGCAAAGTACTATGTAGCTATTTGGTAAACTAGATTAGGTTATTAACTAACAATTCTATTAAATCCCTATATTTATTTATTTTTTACTAACACAATTGTATTTTTGACTGAAATAAATGCTTATTTGATTTGACTTTGATGTGTAAGTGAACAGTCGTGAGTGAGACAAAAAAAGGGTTGTGTGGTTTTATGAAACCACGGTAAAAGTGAAACTTTGTTTCACATTAGAGACATTTAACTAAAAACGTTCTCTGGCACAACTGAGTAATGGTCTGTACACTACACGGTCAGCTGATGCGGACTATAGGCGCCGCCATATTGGCCTCGGCTGCTCTGATGAGCGCCTTTCACTTTATCCCTACTCCGCGGCCGACCGTCACGCGACATGCAACACACAGATGAAAAAGTTTGAGACGATGTAATAAAAGTTTACCTTTAATATAACAAAAGATGTTTTTAATAATTTAGTAGGATTGAGATTATCTTTCTCTTGCCTCTGAGTCTCCACAATCTCACTTGATGTTAAGCGATGATGTTGTCTAAGATGAAGCACGCAGATCTAGAAAACACCTCTTCTCTTACGAACCCGGATTGTAGTTTTTAGGAAATACTTTAGGAATTTAGGGTGTACAACAAAGAATGTTTAAGAATTCGTTCATAATCGTACAATACGGTGTGACATGCAGCCTAGCCAATCTTAGGTACAACATTTTCTAAACCTGTAGCCTTTAAATCATAAGAGTCATAATTCAGGATTCGGCTATGACATCATCACAATAAATACTTGGCTGTGTTAGTTATCACTTAATCATACCTACCGCTGTATTAAGCATGCCTTGATGGTTCTTGAGCCAAGATCAGAATAAATACTTACTGGTGGCTGGGTTTTTTCTTAAGCAGGGCATTCATGAGCACTCCATTCCATAACATTCTACGTAAACACTCCAGAAACATTCCGTGTGTGCGAAATTTCACATTCAATTATTCAATAAGAAATCATTCATTTAGCTTTATAATACGGTTTTTCCTGTGTCACGCCTTACCTTCTTTTAGCACGACCAGGATGACTGGTAGATAATGCTATTAACATTAAGTCCTCCTAACACTATTCTGTTTTGTGTGAAAGTATTATATAAATAAATAATCCAAAATCCGACGTTCATCATATCAGCCATAGGACGTCTACTGCTGAACATAGGCTTGCTCCATAAATTTCCAGGGTGACCGATCTTGTGCGGCCTCCATCCTACGGCTCCCAGCAAACTTTATCAGGTCATCTTTCCATCTAGTGAAGGCCGTCCTTCGCTGCGCTTTCCAGTGCATGGTCTCCACTCGAGAACCTTTCTGCCCCAACGGCCGTCAACTCGAGCTATGTGTCCTGCCTACTGCCACTTCAGCTTGCTAATCCTTTGTGCTATGTCGATGAGCTTGGTTCGTCTACGAATCTCCTCATTTCTGATTGGATCTCGTAGAGAAACACCAAACATAGCCCTCTCCATAGCACGCGGAACGGCCTTGAGCCCGTGAAAGACCACGTTTCTGTAACATACGTCATCACCGGTAACAAACACTGATCAAAGAGTTTCGTCTTAAGACACTGAGGAGACGAGAAGCAGTCACGAAGTTTCCACAATTCAATAATTTAACTTTCGTGTGTGGGTCATAAAATAATCATTGTCCTGATCGGCATAAACCTGCATAGACCTTTTTTATTTATTCCAATTTATTATAAGAACCTTTATTAATTAAATCATAAGTACAAAGCAAACAAAATAAATCCGGAACCGCAACCATACAAAAATATGCAGGTGTGATCCTTTACGGGTTAACTTAAAAAAAACAATATTCCGACACAAGTAAATTAAAATACGAATGTATACTGATGTAGTGTCAGCTAAAATTTCATTGAGAATGCCCACGTCGAATCTGTTCAAGTTGTAAGTCGCCACCAGTGACTGTCTTTCTCGCTGGAAGCGGACACATTCTACCAATAAATGGTGCACATCCTCCACCACTCCATATGTGTCACAATTAGGTGTGTCAGTCTTCCGCATTAAGAACGCAAACATTTTTAATGGCATATAACCGACCTCTCCACTAGATTTCTAGCGTGACCGACCTTGACGGTACGCAACGGCTCCCAGCAAATCTTGTGAACTTATTTTCATAAAGTTCACTGCTTATCTGTATATCGTTACCGCGTTCGTAACCCCGTCAATACCGTTATCATCAGGTGGCCGTTACTAAATATAAAGAAGCAACTTTTTAACATAAAGATAACCGACTTCAAAACCAGAAAAAAACAAATTTTGATAAAATTTCTATGGGACCAATCTACGGACTAATAATAGACGTAGCTCTGAAATAACAAATATTCGAAAAAATACAACAGAATTGAGAATGTCCCGATTTTTTTGAGGTTGTTAAAAAATGCACCGCATCTTTAAACGCTTTTAAGTATATGAAAATGAAAAAAAATTAATACTCTGTAACTGTTGCTATGATAAAAGAATATTAATTAGTATCTAACGCGGTAGATGTTTGTCTTCGGGGATCAATTCTTTGGAGAACTGATCTTGAACTCGGGGACTTCAAAATCTAAAAATAGAAAATGTCACGGTAATGAAGCCACATGCAAGTAATGTGTTGAGTTATTGTCAAATTGACTCGTTAACTTAGCGAGGATATGCCAGTTTTTTACAGGACGGTAAAATTTTGCAGAAATAAAAAAAAACGTTGGTAAATGTATGAAACCTGCATGACTGAAATTTTGTACTGCATTTATTATCTGAAATAAATGAATTAGTAATAATTAATTACTGATGTAGGCAAGAAAACCGCTTACTTGAAATGGGATTGGAAAGTTTGTTTTTTTAATGTTGCCAGAACGTTGGACGAACCTAGCTATCTTCTAGTGAATACCAAACGAGCGACCGACTCGTTGTAAGACCAAAAAAATATTTTTTTTACAATTACACTTTTTCTATGTACAAATAATTCAGTCATTGGGTCAATATTACTGTTACAATTTGTGGTCAGTCAATTTCCACTGACCATTTAAGTGAAACCTTGGTATTTTTTCTGAAATTACTGCTTTTTGTCGAGATAATCGTTTATTGGACTGAGTCTTCCTACCGACCTTGGTTATGACATCGCGTTTCGGATCACGACGCAGTTAGGTGAAGGTGTTCGGTTTCTTTTCCTAGGTTATTGTCTATTAGAGTTCCGTCATTAGAAGTAGATTTGTATATACCTTTAAAAACCCAGGAATTAAACAAAATTGATTTTATTTATTATAGCCCGATATCAGCCAGTAAATTCGAGAGTAATCTAAGGTGAATAATAAATAATACTATTTTATTGGGCACGGTTTTAGATGTCACCTAATTAATTAAATAAATAAATATTGCTGGACATTTCACACAGCGCTATCTAGCCCCAAACTAAGCAGAGCTTGTACTATGGGAACCAGATAACTGATAGAATACTTATATACTTTTTTTTGTAAATACATACTTACAATATACAGAAAAACACCCAGACACGAAAGAAATATCTGTAGAACATGCAAATATTTGTTCCGTGGTGGGAATCGAACCCGCTACCTCCTGCGTCTTAGCCGGCTATACGCCCACTGCGCCGCGAAGTTGCCTAAAGTAAATAATTAATTAAAAATTGATTAATATTAATTAACTCAATTAATTCATTAAATGTTAGCAACATATTAAATAAACAATAACTGCTAATTAATACATACCAGCTGAGTAGACCTTTCTTATCAAGTCGACATACAACACAAGTCAAAATATACAATTGCAATCATAAATAATTACAACTATAAATAAAAAAATATACATATTTAAAATAAACGAGGGGTATTTTATGAGTAATATAGATAGAGTAGGGATAGGCGAGGAAGGGCTAAGTTGTTTAAAGTTATTAATATTAGGGGCAAAAAATTAATGAAATAAAATGTAACACTCAGCACCACTTTGTTTATGTCATTAATATTTATCAAATTCCATGTGGTTTAGGAAGCTATAATTCCACAAATATACACAGACAATAAGCGCACAAAGACTTCTTTATAAAACCACTTTCGTCAGTCAGAAAAAAAAATAGTACCATTAAATATTCTTTGTTCTAAAAACTAGTATGTCCACACTAAGCTTTTCATACATCGATGAATGAAATACAAGTGACAGGACTAGGCAAGTGTTCCGCACATGTTCATCACACTGTTATGATAGCTTTCTGTAACTCTGCATCAATTTATTTAGTGGAAGTTATATGAAATAGCGTCCAGATATGCAATTTAATATTTTCTGTTCACTCTGGATTTTCTTTCGTAGTTCCCAGATGGAGAGAATGGTTTTTCCAAAATTTCGCTACGAGTATACTAACTGCAGCTCGCAAACGATAACTTTAGGACTGGTAATCGGGCTACTTTTTAGCTAGCTTTAAATGGATTAGTTTACGGTGTGCGTTATTCCACTAACAGTTTTTTTTTTAATGCTAGACATTTCACACAACGCCATCTAGCCCCAAACTAAGCAAAGTTTGTACTATGGGAACCAGATAACTCATAGAATACTTATGTACTTTTTTTGTAAATACATACTTCTAATATATATAGAAAAACATCCAGACCCGAAACAAATATATATACATAGATCATGCAAACATTTATTCCGCAGCGGGAATCGAACCCGCTACCTCCTGCGTCTCAGCCGGCTGTTCGCCCACTGCGCCACGGAGGTCGTCATTTCGTTTTACCAACCATCATTCAATAATAATTTAATAATCGTATAGCTGGCTGAGACGCAGGAGGTAGCGGGTTCGATTCCCGCCGCGGAACAAATGTTTACATGATCTACAGATATTTGTTTCGTATCTGGTTTTTCTATATATTATAAGTATGTATTTACAAAAAAAAATGTATATAAGTATTCTTTCAGTTATCTGGGAAATATTACAAGCACTGCTTAGTTTGGGGCTAGATAGAGCTGTGTGAAATGTCCAGCAATATTTATTTATTTATAATCTATTTAGGTTATTATTTCATGCTTGTTAGCTGATTAATGGAGTGGATTTTATGTTTATTGTATCATCTGCTACTATGTAGGTACTTGTACTCATTTTCGCAATGAACAAATGAAATTAATGAAAAATTAAAATAAAGTTTAGTTCCAAACATGTAGTCTAAATCGGTTCAGAAATCAGTTATTGAAGATTATGAAATATTTCCATTCTACATTCTACATTCGTTCGCCGTCGAACGGACAGAGTCCTGAACACTGAACTGTGCTCAAAGACCAAAATTATTGACGTAGCCACCAAAGCCGCTAAGACCAAAATTGAAGTGGAACAGGGCTGGGCATGTCTGTAGCATGCCAAGAGAGCTGTGGGCAAGGAGCCACCAAGTGGCGTCCTGACCCAGCGAGAAGGCGACGCGGCAAACCGAAACGTAGATTGAAGGATGAGCTAGATAAATTCCTAACGGATTGGCCACAATCAGCTCAGGACCGCGAAATCTGGAAGGAATGGGGGAGGCCTTTGCCCAGCTGTGGGACACGAATGGCTGATAATAAAATATTTAAATGAAATATGTACCTTTATTGAGTCTGTATAAGTAAGTCACATTTTAAAAATCTGTTTAAAAAAAATAGTTTACTACAACGATATGATAATAATCCTTATTATATCTAGCTCAATAAAAGTGTAATTTTCCAAACGCTTTCTAAGATCCGTGAATCACCCACTTACCTTATTTACATTAAAAAATCTCATAAAATCTTCCCATCGTCCTAAAAACCGCGTTGCCTCCCCCCGGGCCCAAAAAACCTTCTTCGAAAATCCGTAGCACCTGTTGCGCCCACGCATCCGTTGCGAGACCGCGCCATCTTGCCAACCATCTGTCAAAATTCAAATGTTTCTTAAATTTGAGTTTTGATCACCGGAGATGATTTAAATGATAACATGTTTAAATGAAACTAACGTTATTTTTCATTAATTTAGATACATGTGACACAATGTTTCGGTTTTATTCGTGAGCTTTCATCAGGGTGATAAATCCCGTATTTTTATTATTGATTCAAATGATTGAATAACAAACAAAGAAACAATTAGAGATACAAACATCAAAACTTTCACTTTTATAATATTAGTGTGATAATAAAATCATTTATTTCTCAAATCAAGCAATATACATTTAGCAGAACATATCTATATTATAATTAAAATAAGTGGTTCGCCCCGAACTGAGATCTCGCGAGTCTACCATAAAAAAAAATATCATCCGTAATCTTTGACTATCAAAATAGGCCATGAAATAAAATCAACTTACTTGATCTATAGTTTCATTCAAATTACATGTAACGGGAGTTCATGTTAATTGGTTACGTTTTTTTGGGGTACAAATTGCAGTTATTATAGATTTCAGACTTTTGCCTATATATACAGCACTGTGGAGTCACTGGTGTACCCTGTGAATTTTGTCAAAATTTAGTTTTTATTATGGCTAATAACTCAAAAACTACAAAAACTTTACTAAAAATAAAAACGGGGTAGAAATGAACTAATGAAATGAATAATGAAGACCTTTCATTTGACGTCTCACTTGACCTAATAGTCTCATTTTCATTTGTTTTACCCCTCTTGAACCCCAATATCTCAACAACCCCCCAAAATGTTTAGCTCATTGAGTCACACCAAAATTGTGCCATCATTACCTACCTATATACCTAATTTCACGATGATCGGATAAACGCTTCGAAAGTTATCCTCGCACAAACAAACATACATACATACATACAACGCCGATTTGCCCAAGTTGATTTTAAGATCTCGCTTCGCTCGATTATTTAATTTATATACAATTATATAATGGCTTGTACAGGTGAGTATTATCGTGCAGTACCTACACGGTACGAGACTTGTGCTGTAGGCACTGCTGTACCTTCCATACATAAATAGTTTTTTAGCCATGTTGAGATTATAATACTAATTAGATTTTGATTGTAATTGTGTATTATGATATTTTATTTTATAAACATTATAAACCATAGTACATTCAATCTTATTATCGATTAAGTACCTATCCTTATTTATCTATTAATATCACTACCAAGCGGAAGTGCCTCAAGACCCTGGCTGCAATGACCCGGTGAATTTCACCGCTTATTTACGTGCCTCGGACAAGCTCTCGGATCACACGTCGATCGTCGCGTTGCCTCGCTTCGACCAGACGTTTAAAGCTGACCATATACGGGGACGCCGATTCCATCACTTCGCATCTCGTGGAGTCCGGCGGCGTGCTAGTTAAAAAACGAGCACACACATGAAGACTCCACTACCGCGACTCCAAAGACTCCAAATAGGTGTCTCTTAAAAGGTGTCCCTTTGAGTTTTTTTGTTTTGTAGCTTTTATTAAAATGTTCAGATATATAAAAAAAACTTATCACGACCTACTCCGATGGCTGCGGCTTATCAACTGAGCTTTAATTGGATTAATTGGAATGTTGTATTGGCCACAGACGGACGCGCGCGGCGTGGTGTCGCCGCACTACATAGCGTCGAGTCTTGGATTTCTGAATGATCGGATATCCAAATATTCCTAAGACTCCACGCAATCCACTTCAGATTTTGCACATACGGACGGTGTTTCGATACTTTTGGAGTATTGGCATGGAATCTTGTAGATTCGCGTCACCTTGTATGGCCAGCTTAAAAATAATTATGAAAACGCGAAAGACTCCGACAGCTTGTGGTCTCGACCATAATTAGCACAAATACGTAAGCTTCTGAGTTATATGTATTAATTGATTTAAAATAATTAAGTATTAGTTGTTTAAAATATGCTAATACCTATTCATGTTCCGGATTTGGGCGTTGTGGTACTACGATACTATTTTTTGTTCTTGATACATAGGTACAGTCAAATCCTAAAGTATTCAGACATTTTATACAGATGTTTTGGGTTATTTAATAATAAAAGTGTTCATATGAATTGAATAATGTATGAATTACACTAATATTATAAATGCGTTAAGTTTGGATGTTTGTTTCTTTGTTACTCAATCACGTCGTAACGGCTGAACCGATTTCGATTAAATTTGATATGCACGTAGACTAAAACCTGGATTAACACGTAAGCTACTTTTTGGTGACAAATACGCGTGCGAAGCCGCTGGCGGAAGCTAGTAGATAATAAATTCATAAAACAATAATAATTGCGTCTAATATAATAATAAACGAATTCAGTAAGTATGTAATACGGAAGAGCGCAAAATGTATTTAAAATGGCTGGTAAGTACATACCATTATGACTGAGTAGTTGGGTTTATGATTCAATTATATTTATTTAATGTACAGTCAGCAACATGTAAAGAAAGATTGGCTCACGACTATATTAAGACAATTTATTTATCGGACAACCTAATTAACAAACAAAGTGACAACCCTAGCGAACATTAACAGGTATACCTTGAAATTACCTGACATTATGATTATTATTATTTTCCACTTGACATGTTGAGTAAAACATGTTTAGTAGCTAAATCCTTTCAATTTGCAAAGATCATTGTGCAAGCCGGCCTTAATCTTTAACTAATGAAATAGTGCCACGAAATGCACAAGCAAATTACTTGAACTACAGTTTCATTCAAATTACAAGTAACGGGAGTTCATGTAAATTGGTTACTTTTTTTAGGGGTAGAAATTGGAGCTATTCTAGATTTCAGACATTTCCCTATTGGTATTTGCATCACATAAATACCTATCACATATGTATGAAAAAAAAACCTGACACTCCGGGAGGGCTGACAGAAGTGAAAACTTAACAATTACGAGATACTTATATACAGAGGGGTCGGTTACGGTGACAGTGTCGCCAGTTCAATGGTTTTTTCCCATCTCAAAAAATGTCCAAAGCGCCTAAAGAAGTTGTCACTTCAAAAAATATGACACACGCTTACGCTACACCCAGCATTGGATGAAGTCTCGACTTATTTATATACATATTATTATATATTGTTTATTTACATATCCATCGGGATGTGGATGATAATACTCTGACTCTGTTTTTTTATGTCGCTGACTGTACAAAGTGATACCTTAGTTTGAGTAATGTAATTCAAGGTTACAAAGAACCTTGAAGGTAGTTATTTGTTTATTTGCTGTATGTAATTTGAATAGATTTATTTAGACAATATAAATTAAACTGAACTTAGCTTGATTTTCAAAGCCAGTTATATTAAACAATTCACCGTCATAAAATGTATTGGACAATTACCATACTTTTTTGTTCTACTAAATGCGACTTGCGCAACGATGGCTAATCGTATCGCGTAAATATGTTTAAGAAGGTTGTCAAATCATAGAAACACGTCAAATTTAAACATATTTAGTCGCTAAACATGTTTAGGGATAGTTGTGCAAGTCGGGCTAAATACCTTAATGTAATTTAAATTATATCCATTGAGTCTCTGTGACGAGAAAAAAACTGGTGAGAGGAGAGGAGTAGAGCAATATTTAAGAATTCGATCTCTATTACCTTATATAATACTAACAGACAGCCCCGGCTTTGTACAGATTTTAATTTTTACTACTATTATTACTAGCCCATATTGTCCCATTGTTGGGCAAAGGCCTCCCCTATTTCCACCACAGATTTTAATAAAATCAAATATAGCCTAAAGCACTCAGGGATTGGGTAGCTTTTCATCATAAGTAAAAGATACTTTTATATAATTATAATTTTGAAATCTCTTCTTTCTACCTTAGATAATGAAGAGTTAATGTTGCATGTCAAAATAAGCTTTTTGTAGAAAAAATAGTTTTTCAATACAAGCTTTTATAAAATTCATAATCTGAACCGCAAGCAGATTCAAATGAGCCCGAACACTAGTAGCCCACTACAATCCATTCAGAAGTTCCGTTGTCTAGCATCCGTCTCCATCGCCCACCTCCATCCCTACCATATTGTCACCAAAATTATTCCAAATCTAATGCATAAACAAAATTTCGTGTCTCTGCTGTTGACCGTTGAGGAGTTCCTCCTTGGAAGCCAACCCTGAGTGCAGCAGCCATGTCATGGTGGAACTTTTAGCCATCATAATTAAATGCGTATACAAAATTTCGTGTCACTGAAGTTGACAGTAGAGGCGTTCTTTCGTCTGTAGCCAATCCATGGTGTAGAATCAGGTCATGCATAACATAAAACTGCATTGTCATCGGAACTGAACCAACATATCAAATTTCAACTCCGTAGGATAAGAGGAAGTGGACTAACAAACTAACAAACAAACATTGCAAGCTAAATAAAAGCTTGTAATAATGTGACGTTGTATTAGTTTTCTTGTTCGCCTCAGCAAGCCCTTTCATTTGATACCCATACTGTGGTAGTGCAGAAAAAATAACTAGCCCGCCATCTTGGATGATCCGCCATATTGGAAAATGACGTCACATAGCTAAGCATGCATTGTCATCCAAAATAAGCGTGTATACCAAATTTCAGCTCAATCGGTTAAAAATAACTAATTTAAAATTCAGTTGCAAGATTCCACCAAGACAATCATAAATACATTGCAAGTTAATAAAAAGCTTGTAAAAAAGTATAAAGTAGGTAAGTAACTCACGTAAAGACCCACATAGATAAGCTTTTTAGCATCTAAATATAGCCCTTCAACGTCCTTGAACACCGTACTAAGCCAAGATTTACCCGAAAAAATCGCCCGTTCTGATTCTGACCTAAGTCTTACGCAAGAGGGCCAACCAACAAAAACCAAAGGGCAAAAACACATAACGGGTTGAAGCGGAGTCAAAAAATTTACTTTTTCTCCTTTTTTCGACCAAAACGGGGGCAAAAAGGGGAACAAAAAAGGCAACAATGAATAAATGTTTTTGCAAATACGAGAATGGACTTTTCTTAGCACGTGTTAGCTTTTTGTTAGTTTTGTTTTTGTCAATAATGTTGGGTTAGGTTAGGAATTTGCGTATGTTGGAATAAGGTTATTGTGACGTGTCTACTGCGGTAAAAAACGGTTTTAAGACAACGGGGATTTACGGGTCAGCGATAAAGATGTCTAGTGGCTGCCCTACGCTGCGTTTTCCAATGCACGGTCTCTACCCTTCTGCCCCAGATGGAAAGACGTCCTGATAAAGATTGCTGGGAGCCACAATACCGGTCGCTCTGGAAATCTATTTATTTTTTATTTATTTATTTATTTATCAGATAACAATGGATCTATTTTGTTAGTAAAAAGCTTAAATCTCCTTAGAGTTAGTACTTAATCACTAATTGCGATTTAGTCCTCTGCGTGAGCTTCCACATCAGAGGACAGTCGAATTTATTGGCAATGACGTTCAGGATGGTGTTGCCGCTCTCGCGGACCGTGCGCATTAGTGAGGCTGTTTTTTACGCCAGATGGCATCAAAGTTGTCTGCTCGTGCTTCGGCGAACATGCCTGAGGCACTACAGAAGCGCGGAAGCCGCAACAGCGCCCTGAACGCATCATTAAATTGGACTCGCAGAGCATTGTAAGCCCTTTGCGTATACTGAAACCACAGACTCGCTGAGTACAGCGATGTACAGTACGCTTTAAAAAGAGTCACTTTGACCGCGTCTATACATCGCGCGAATCTGCGGGCCAGCATATTCGCCCGGACTGACAATGCTCTGCGTTCTCTCTCCATATCGGTATCATCTCGCAAGTCGTCAGTTACCAGATGCCCTAGATATTTAAATTGGAATACCCTTTTTAGTGTGTGTATATCTATGGTGGAGGCCTACGTTCAGCAATGGCTGTACTGTGACTGATATGATAATGATGATGTTGATAAAAATTTAAAGTTATTAGTTCACGAGTGTTTAGATGTGTTTAGTCGCGTGTGCTAAAATGTAACTATATTATTGTATTGTGTTTAATACATCGATATATACGCACGGTAGAAAATATATCCATGGTTTAATATGAGTTTTGATAACGTAGTATGTCCTTGAAAACGTAATTTTGTATATTAAATATGATTAATTGCAACTGTTTTTAGATGACTTAACCTTTGATTGTGTATTTTTAAAAAATATAACTATGTAAATAGTGTAAATCTATAATAATAATATTATAAAGAGGAAAGATTTGTATTTTTGTATGTTTGTAACGAATAAACTCAAAAACTACGGGTTCGATTTCAAAAATTGTTTCATCATTAGAATGCTACATTATCCCGGAATAACATAGGCTACTTTTTACTCAACTGCGCAGAAGGAGGGTAATATTTTAATTTTTACTACGTGTGAGAAGCTGTGGATTGGTCAGCTAGTACATATTTAAAATGGTGTATTATTTAAAAAAATCTTAATATTATGGAATTCAATTTGACAACTTTTAAAATTAAATTTATTTTGAGTATACTCGTATTTTGCTTAACTAGAGTAATAATAATTTTGCGCCTGTATATTTATCGAGCATATCATATATATCATAATTCTCATTAATAATAAGAGTAAGTGACATAAAAAAGTGTGAAAACATTAGAGAAACACCTTATTTTTAATAGCAAGTGAAATTTCAGTAAAAAATTAAGCAAAAACTTGAAAACCCCCTTTACAAATTCGCTGGCGTCAAATTTTTTTTCTTTGAAATTTAAAAACTCTAGAATCTGCGCAGACGCACCCTGGCAGGTAAAATTTTGGGTTCGCAGGTAGAAAAAATATTTTGGTGAATGCTAGAAAAAAAGGTAGCTTTATGCGACCCACCCTTAAAATGTACGCCTACGATTTGTTACCCTGTAGTTGGATCGCACTTTCTTGGTATTTTTAGGACCTGTTTCCTGAAACAGGTAGTTTTTGTGCATCCCCTAATAATAATTATTATTGTCAATTAAAACTAAGTGGGCGTATAGCCGGCTGAGACGCAGGAGGTAGCGGGTTCGATTCCCGCCGCGGAATAAATGTTTGCATGATCAACAAATATTTGTTTCGCGTCTGGATATATTTCTATATTAATATATAATTATGAATGTAACAAAATATAAATATTCTATTAGTTATCTGGTTCCCATAGTACAAGCTCTGCTGTGTTTGGGGCTAGATAGCGACGTGTGAAATGTCCACCAATATTTATTTATTTATTTAACTTGGCAACCCTCATGTTTCATGGTTTGTTGTGCAGTGAATTTCCTAGAAACTAAATTGATTATCGCACAAGCAAACAGCTAGTTTCACGTTTGTCTAGATGTGCTGGCGTTGTCAGGACACTCCTGCTCCATAGCTTAGATCTGTTTATATGAAACTAGCTGACCTGCCAAACTTTGTACCGCCTTGAGATGCATATGATGCGGGCTGCCATTGTACGTCACCGGTAGAATTGTCAATAGGCCATCATTAGCTACGTATGTATGAGAAAATTAATTGTCGTCATAATTTTTTTTTGGGTCAATTTTTCCAATATTTAAATAGTTATTCTTCTATTCGGAGCGGAGACAAATCCAACAAATCAAAGATCATCAAAATCTGTGTCGCCGTTCTTGAGTTACAAATGGTGTAACTAACCCGACTTTGTTTTATATATATAGATTATGGGATCCTTTACAAATATTATCCATCTATAAAAATGGCGATACCTATCTATTGAGACGTTTGCTTGTTAATGTAATTCGGTAACTATTTTCTAGTTTAAAAACCAGCTAATTTTTTTATAAGAAAATTTGGCATATCACTGTGCTCTTAAGTAAACTGAGATTTATATTATTAACATGTGCGAATGTTTTCCAGGTACTTAAAAAATGATTTCGTGAAATTAATCGGTTGCTATATGCAAATAAGTTATTGCGACCTTTAAATATCTAGAATAGTACAACCTAAAAACGATTTCTAGAACTGTATCACAGGATATTCGTGGCTTAATAGTTTTTTTTAGCACAAGTTGTTTATGAATTACATAAAACCCTGAAAAATCATAACTAATAAATATAAATATAATCGTGGTCGCGCGTGCAAGTACATTTTATATTGATTGTAAAGTTTTTTGATACCTTATGTACGTACTTATGTAACTATGAAAAAAAAATTAAATACTTATCAAACTAGTGGTTCGCCCCGAACGGAAGTCTCGTGAGTCTCCCATATAAACAAAAAATATTATTCGTAATCTTAGACTATCAAAATAGTGCCACGATTTTTCTAACCAAATAACTTGACCTACAGTCTTATTCTAATTACAGGTAACGGGAGTTCATGTAAGGAGGTTATGTAAGGTAGTTACACGCATACCAAATTACAGCACTGTGGGGTCACTGGTGTACTCTGTGAATATTGTCAAAATCAGTCTTTATTATGGCTCATAACTCAAAAACTACAAAGACTTTACTAAAAATAAAAACAGATTCAAAATGTACTATTGAAGACCTTTCATTATACGTCCCATTTGACTTAATAGTCACATTTTTATTTTTTTACCACTTTTGAACCCCAATATCCCAACAACACCCCTCCCCCCCCCCCATATTTTTAGCTCATGTAGTCACAGCAAAATTGTGCCATCATTACCTACCTATGTATCAAATTTCACGATGATCGGATCGAAAGTTATCCTCGAACAAACAAACATACATACATACAACGCCGATTCGTTTAAGTTCGCAAGAGATTTCGCTACACTCGATCAAAAAATATTTTTTAACATTTGCAATTTTTATTCTTTCTGTTTTTTTTTCTCAAACGATCAAAATCACACTGTCCGCATCAACAGCGGGGGTGGGAACGGCGTGCAACAATGCAAAGCGTATGCACACGCACATGCGCCTGCGCATCTATTTACACACACAAGCACACGTGTATCGGATTGCACTCTAGCATGTGGCGACTTGCGAGATTTTTATGAAAACTGTTATTTATTCTGTGCGTACCAGGATTTCTTGCACGTGTTTGTAGTTTACGAGGAGTTTGCAAGGATGCTGTGATTTAAAGTTCGTAGAATACCTAGGTATGTAAGCTTGCTAAGTTAATGATGATGCATTTTTAACCCACTTCGAAAAAAAAAAGGAAAATACCTATTTCTGCCGCCAAGTAGCTTTGCTGTGCTTTGGTATGAAGGGTATGGTTTCTAGTGAAATTACAGGCACATGAAGCTTTACACCTGTATGCTTCAAGTTGATGGACGTAGGGCAGTGTAGCGTAGGGCACGATTCTAAGCTGCGTGAGGCAATACTTTGCTATAGGCGATGGTCACCACAATCAGGTGGGCCATATGCTTGTTCCATCACGAAGTAGTATAAAAAAAAGAAGTTTTCAATCCGGTTGTATTTTTTATAAGAAAGAATATAATTACAGATTGATGGCTTAAAAATTTCACCCAAATCGGTTGAGTAGTTCGAAGTCGAATCGAAAGTCGTTTTGAATTATTTGTTAAAAAGTTAGGTAGGTATTTGTTGTGTTGATATCTGCCTCACCTGATGATAAGTGATGGTTTGATCAAAGCTCAAAAAAGTTAGGTAAAAGCTGTTCCTCTGGACTGATGAAGGCTCCGAGGTTATAGTGATCGGGCAAAATATACGCCAGTACCACTCCCTACTCACAATGATAATGATTATTTGACAACCTCCGTGGCGCAGTGGCTTAATAGCGAACTGAGACGTAGGAGGGTTCAATTCCTATCGCGGAACAAATGTTTGCATGATCTAAAGATATTTGTTCCGGGTCTGGTTGTTTCTCTATATATTATATGTATGTATTTACAGAAAAAAAAGTATATGAGTATTCTATCAGTTATCTGGTTCTCATATTACAAGCTTCGTTTAGTTTGGAGCTAGATAGCACCGTGTGAAATGTTCAGCGATATTATTATGTATGGTTATATCTACATCTACACTATCTACATCTACATCTACACTAATTATAATAATAATATAATAATAATATTATTAACATTATTTTTTATTATTTATTTATTTTATTTTTATTATTATTATAATATAATATAATATAATATAATATAATATAATATAATATAATATAATATAATATATAATAATATTATAAATATAAATATAAAGATATTATAAAGAGGAAAGATTTGTACCTATTTTTGTATGTTTGTAATGAATAGGCTCAAAAAGTACTGGGCCGATTTAAAAAACTCTTTCACCAATAGAATGCTACATTCTTCCAATTTGACATAGGCTACATTTCATTTTGAAAAAAATTAGGGATCCTTGGTAAAATTTGAACAATGTAACCGAAGGTGTAGAAAAATGAGTCTTAAAATGTCTTTCGTCGAATGCGCTGCCGAAACTATTAGCGATAGAACAAAATAATGTACAACAATATTGAAGAACATCATAATGTCTACAAAAAACTCCGCGGTAGCATATGTCCAACTATTGTAGTTATGTCAATACATCAACTTTTTTCATTTTAAACATTAATGAAAATGCTAACCAAATTCAAACCATGCTATTTATGTATTTATATTAATCCTTATCCAAATAAATTATTTTATGGTCAAGACCATTTAACTACCTATAAAATAGTTTTTAAATTATTTAAATTGGACTTTCCATTCAAAAGATATTACGAATTAAAAAATTCAAACAGTAAACAAAACCGCCATAGCGCCGTGGCCGTTGTTTGCGATGCAGTCTGAAAAGCGCGCCGGGCATCGCGGCGGGCGGGGTGGAGGCTATAATCGTTAATATATAATTAATAAATAATAATTTTTTAATAATTAAAAATATTTGTGAAAAAAAGTGTTTTATGTCCAAATTTCCAAAAATAAATAATTGTCTACCCCGTGCGAAGCCGGGACGGGCTGCTAGTATTTAATACTTTAATAGCTTAGTTTAATTGAAGACACTCAATATTTTGTAAAAAGATTTAGGAATAAATATATACCATGGAATTCACACAAAGTTAAACAGTAGCATATAATATTAATACACGCAAACAAAGACACAATGGGAGGTTTTATCGCTAAAAGCGAAAATCTCTCTAAAGAACCAGACGGCCGCTGGGGCAGAAAGGATATTGAGCGGTGACCACGCACCGGAAAGCGCAGCGTATGGCCCCCCAAAAGCAAAACAATCTGATAAAGGTTGCTGGGAGCCTTTAGGTGCAGCCCGCACAAGATCGGTCGCTGTGGATATCAATGAAGAGGCCTATATTCATCGGTGTACGATATAATGGTAATGAACTTTTGGATGGAGAGGAAAATGTATTTCAGTTTAATACAGAAACAAGCACTTAGGAAATGTTAGGAATGCTACTAGTATTTTGATGAGATAATGAAAATAAATTCACGCACTTGACTTTGTACTCGTCATTGACATTGACATTAAATTTGAACGCAAAACCCAATAAAATCGCTTCTAAACGAGCAACATTCTCACAGCAATGTGCAGCCAGCTGGCAACTATGGTCGACGCTGTTACTGCAATATGTTTGTAATGCTCGTAAATATAGACTTATTGAAAAAAATATTATCATCATCAGTCCAAACACTGCTGGACATGGGCCTCTCCTAATATGCGACACTAATCCCGGTCATCAGCTCTTCTCATCAAATTTCTATCGATACCTTTCTTAAGTCGTCGTTTCACCTAGTCGGAAGATGTCCTACCACTACGTTTGCCAAGACATGCCACAAATTATCAATAAAGTCAACACTTTCAAGGCCATTGTGTACGGTAATGCCCCGCATTGTCCGGTGACACGTGCATGAATTATTGTCACTAGTTGTCATGCTAAATGTGACTCAATTATTTCTGGCAATAACTACTTTGCTTTATGTTTATTAGCAGAAATAATACTTATACAATTACTAAATTACTATAAAATATAAATAAAATAACGCCTACGATTTAACACTCGCAATTATCGGTAACATTGTGACAATGGCCGGGCAATATGGCAATATTGAAGACAAATATTGCCAACGATACTTGCCGGCTACATGTCGCTGTGAAGATGTTGCTCGTATAAGAGTCCCTGTAGAGTTACGTTGTTTTTAATTAATCTTTAGCTAGAGCCGGTTTTATCAAAGCGGAGATTATTAATTGAAATGCGTTGATGACGTCATTGATTTAATCTTGTCATTTGTCATCTTCCGTTGTATTGTGAATCCCCAGCGCATAAAGAGTGGTGTTATAAGTTCAATCCCTATGTCTGTGTATCTGTCTGTGACATCGTTGTTCTCAGACAGATGGATCGATTCGGACGTGATTTTTTTTTAAAAGAATAAAAGGACGTACGGGTATTTTTTATGTGTCGGGTGTTTTTTTAATTTTAAATTTATTTGATGATTTCTTTAAACGCTTCGGGAGATACCTTTTTTGCATAATTGTATTTCCATTTTTATGAAATGATTACCATAACGTCTTATTGCGATTCAAATGTAAACCTGAATCGTTATATCGTCTACACATAAATACGTGAATAGAAAACTGTGCGCGCACAGAGAATTTGGTTTAGTTAAAGTTTAGAAGGAGGGTCGGGAGATAAAACTAAAACTATTATTCAAATTTAAATCACTGTCCTTGGCCACTAGTTTTGATAAAAATGCGAACCCTTTCAGGTTGAAAAGTCTTTTAAAAAGCTTTGAGGCTACCAATACTTATGTCCGTTAAGTGTCAAAGTAGCCATTTTCGTAATAGTCGTGTCCCGCTCCTTTTTTACTAGTCAAAGCGCTATACCTACTTATATACTTAAAAGTATTCAAAATAGTAGCACTTAATACAAATAGTAAAATACAAAAATAATATTAATAATAATTATTAAGTATGTTTTATATATGCGTAAATAAATAAAAAATAAAATAAAAAAATAAAAATTGTTTATTTCAAGCCATTGACTCATAAATAAATATTATAAATAAATAAATATTGCTGGACATTTCACACAGCGCTATCTAGCCCCAAATTAAGCAGAGCTTGTATTATGGGAACCAGATACCTGACATAATACTTATATACATTTTTTTTGTAAATACATACTTATAATATATAGAGAAACAACCAGACCTGGAACAAATATCTGTAGATAATGCAAACATTTGTTCCACGGCGGGAATCGAACCCGCTACCTCCTGCGTCTCAGCCGGCTATACGCCCTCTGCACCACGGAGGCAGTCAAATAAATAAAATTAAAATTAAATTAATATAATCAAATTAAACAAAATCAAATCAAAGTAAATTAAATCAAATCAAATTAAATCAAACAAAATTAAATTCAATCAAACAAAATTAAATTAAATCAAATAAAATTAAATAAAAATAAAATTACACCGTAAAATTTAATTATAATTAAAAAGGCACATACATACATACACGTTCGCGGACACGAGGGACTATCAGTGACTGGGGCAACGTCCCTTATAAGGGGGTTGCATGGAGGCTTAACCAGTAAAAAAAAAGTAGGAGTAAAGGTACTCTTACACCGCCATCTTTTGATTTTTGTTTATCCTGTCCATCCAAAAGTTCTCTGGAAGAGATCGCTTTTAGCGATAAGACCGATAAGACGCATTGTATCGTTATTTATTGTATATTTCCTTGCAATAAAGAGTATTTCATTCATTCATTAATTCATTCAAATTTAGAGCTTAGAAGGAGGGGTATGATTATTTTATTAATAAACTTGGTCTCAACTAAACTTCGAAACCAAAGATTTATTTTTTATGTAATTTAATTTTACGAGATCATCAGTTAAATAACTTTAAAGCTTAAGGTTGTCTGGAAGAGATCGCTTTCTTTAACGATGAGATCACTCCTTATATGTATAACTTACATTAATTTGTTTATCTCATTTGTCGTATCGACCTTGTTAGGCAGGAGTTTTCTTAATTAAGAACTTTAAAAGTGAAATCATACAATGAAGGCAGGATGGAGGCTGGCTGGCAAGGATTGAATGAGAAGAGCTGAGGATCGGGCTCATTGGCACACCCTAGGAGAGACCTACGTCCAGCAGTGTACTACATATTATAGATTGATGATGATAATGATACAATGAAGATTGGTCCCGCTGAAAACATATGGGGAGGCTTATGTTCAGGTGGTCATCCTGTCCGATATGATTATTGAGTTTACAGGCATATCAGGCTTTATGTATGCCTCAAGCTGATGGACGCAGGGCACTTTTCTAAGGTGCGTGACTTACAGACAATGGCTACCACTTAACATCATGTCGAACATTTGCTAGTTTTATCTCCATGTTATATACAAAAATTCAAATAGCATTCAACCAACTATTTGATAAAGTTACTCTATGTACTTTGATTCAAATTCACACCAACCGTTTCGCACACACACACACACCGCTTGTTCAAACGCTCTAAAGTCAGGGTCATTTCCTAATGCTTGATAACTTGTGCCATTATGCTCTGAGTACACCTGTTTCAAACAGGCACTTTGCATCCGCACTCAGTCATCTATCTATACTAATCTACTAATAGGCGTAGTATACCAATAAAAACATTACCCTTCCTCGCAGTCAGGTAGCCTATGTTTCAAACTCCGTCATAATCTATATATTATAAGAATGTATTTACAAAAAAAAGTATATAATTATTCTATCAGTTATCTGATTCCCATAGAACAAGCTCTACTTAATTTGGGGCTAGATAACGCTCTGTGAAATGTCCAGCCATATTTATTTATTTAATCTATATAAGATGTTTGGTATACTGACGATATTCGAGTGACGTTTTCTCAAAACATAAAAAAAGAAACTCGAAAAAAAACTTGTAGTTATATTAACAAATTTTAAAGAAAATCGTCTAAGTTTAGGTGATTAATTCGATATAAAATTTACTGCCTACTCTTGCAATCGACATCCAAAAATAAAGGCCGATTTGATATCTCTTTTGGGAATGGCTGTGGGTTTTGGGTTAGAAAGAGACAACAAGAGATATCCCGAGATGTCACTAATATAGTATCTTAGGTTAAATGGCAAGCATCATGCAACATAAGTTTAATAAAGCGTTTGTTTTTACATGCCAAAATAAATTTCACATTTCTATGCTAAACATTTCACAAATTTATTTAATATGCTCATCAAAATAATCCCTTTCATTTTTGTGCGTATATTATCAAACACCCTATATACTACATTTCATCGAATAGAATAGAATACGCTTTATTGTATACCACACTTAAATTAACAAATTATATTTAAAACACTTAAGACTAGACACGCGATAGTATAATTGGCGGTCTTATCGCTAAAAGCGATCTCTTCCAGACAACCTTCGAAATCGAAATCGGTCCGTAAATCATAATTTGATTTAATGTATTGGATCATGCTTTTCCTGGCTTGGTCGCGGAGGAACAGGCAGTAAAATAGACGTTTCAAAGAGATTTTAATGAATAAATTAATTTTAACTTGACGTGGGGGAATCTCGAAGGTGACTTCTCCCAACCAATTTTTTCCAGCAACATCCAAGAACACACTTATTTCATTTATGATGAAAGAAGGAAATGGCAAAATTGTATTCATTCCACCACAAGAAATAAAGGAAACAAAAACTATTACAAGTAACTGCTTAGTGTGAAATAGCCCTCAGCTCAGCATTTGCAACAGCATGCAGCGCTGGTCTTCTGCTGAGGTCAGTGTTGACCTCACGGACATCCTGACATATTTTGTTAAGAATAAAACTTTGTTAGCAAATTGTCTGCTTGTGTCTAGTTTATTACTTGTTTCGACTTAGTAACTATATATAGCCGCCGAATCTTGTCGACCTTAAATTGTGTACATCGAATCGTAATACCTACTGTAATGAGTTTGGCTGTCCATAAACAAATTGATTATATATTGTTTAGTTATTCTACAGTTAAAATCACTGCTTTTTCTTTATTCGATGTATTTAATAACCGATACTAATAATAAATGTAGCATTAAATTATGTCATGATAATATTTTTTGGTTAAAGACTTTTTTAAAGAGAATTATGACGAACTCCACCAAACGCAAGATCGAGGTTGACGGGCAAGTTGACGTCGATGAGTATATCTACTTAGGCCAGTTAGTTTCTTTCAAAAACAGGCACGATAAGGAGATCGATCGCCGCATCGAGAACGCCTGGAAGAACTACTGGTCCATGAAAGAGCTGATGAAGGGAAACCTTCCTATGTCACTAAAGCGCAAACTCATCGACATGTGTATACTGCCCGTCCTTACCTATGGTACCCAAACGTGGTCTTTAACCGAGGCTCAAAAATCCAAACTCAAGGTTTGCCAAAGAGCAATGGAGCGCAGCGTGCTAGGAGTAAAGAGGATTGACAAAATCCGTAACAGCACGCTGCGTTTAAAGACCGGCATTGCTTATGCAGGAAATAAGGCTAAAATAGAATTGGGCGGGCCATGTAAGACAAATGCACCCGGACAGATGGGCAACGATCGTCACGCAGTGGGTGCCTCAAGACGGGTGACGGTGCCGAGTAGATGCTGGCGTGATGATCTCCATGCCTTCGAGACAGATTGGTGGGATTTCCTGGAAGACAGTGGGGGAGACCTTTGCCTAGCAGTGGTTAAGGTATGGTAAGGTAGGTTGAATAAAGGTTGAAAAACAATTTTTTTTCACTTATTTTGTGCACTGCCTCCTCCAGAGAGCCATGGAGGGCGCCATGCTCGGCATCACGCAATCGAATATTGGGGCTCAAATTGAGTTGGGCAGGACACTTGGCCAGACGTAGTGACGACAGGTGGACTAAAGCACTAACAGAGTGGAGGCCGAGAACTGGGCATCGAATACGTCCACCAGCGAGATGGGTCGACGAAATCCATAAGACCGTGGGTCGTTGTTCAGACTGGCACAGGATCGGGAAGAATGGCAGAAATAAAGAGAGGCCTATGCCCAGCAGTGGGTCGACACGGGCTGAGGATGATGATGATGAATATTTTTCTGATAAAATGAGAAGCATTTTACTCTCATCCAAATCATTTCGACACTAGCTAATACAATCTTAGTTAATCCCGACTATTCCACAATTGAAGTTATTTAGTGCAGTAATAATAAATATTATTTACAAAAAAATTACAAACTTGTACAATTGACTAAAAAAACATTTCGTACCATCAAGTGATTCCATGGCAAAACCGTCTGTATTCATACAAAGAGCGCGTCCCCTAAAAAGAGGAAAAAAATGTTTTACACATAAAAAAAATCTCCCACGATACGTGATGCAGTTTTTTTTTTCTTTTATACTCTGTATGCGCCTGTCTACAAGATTTTTATTGCTATTGATTGAAACTTATTGTTGAAAATTGGAATTTTTCCAGATTTTGAATTGTTGGAATGGTCTTTTTATTAGGACAGTATCAAAAGTTTCTAAAAGTAGGCACGTTATCATTTTATACATTTATGTCAATGATGTATTGTAGCTAGTTTACCCTAGTTTAATTTTGAAACTAGGGTAATTTTAAATAATTTTACAACAACTTATATGCAATTAAAATCATTGTGCTCTTTGAGACATTTCGATTGTCAGAGTGTGTTCTTCTCAACAATATTTTTATTAGCAGTATAATAAGTAAAAAGCCTCTATTGTCTTTTGATGAGCTGCAAGAGATTTATTTCACAATGAAGTATTTATTGGGAATCACTGAGATACTTGACCAAACCAAATCAAATCAGAATGTTTATTTCTGTAACAAGTAAAGTTGGAACCTTCTTTTAATTAGGAAACTACTTGTGTAAGAAGGCTCTTCCATATCTGAAAGGGGTTATAGATTTATAACATAGTGTTACAAAACTGAATATAAAAAAAATTGAAAAAAGTAAATATGTACCTAAATTGCTTGTAAGTATATTTTTTGTTTTCCCTTGATAAAACAATAGAATAGAATACCACACTTAAATTAACTAGCGCTTCGCCCCGAATTGAGATCTCGCGAGGCTCCCATAAAAACAAAAATATATAGGTATTCGTAATCTTTGACTATCAAAACAGTGCCACGAAACTAACTTACTTGTAACTTTACTTGACCTACAGTTTCATTTAAATTACAGGTAACGGGAGTTCATGTTAATTGGTAATTCTTTTATGGGGTTCACAATGCAGTTATTCTGGATTTCAAACTCTAGCCTATATTTGTGTCAATACAGCAATAGGAATACCAAATTTCAGCATTGTGGGGTCACTGGTGTACCCTGTGAATTTTGTCTAAGTTTTGTTTCTACTATGGCTAATAACTCAAAAACCACAAAGTTTAAACGAAAAATAACAACAGGGTTGAAATATACTAATAACGACCTTTTATTTGACATCCTATTTGATCTAATTGTCTCATTTTCATTTTTTTACCCCCCTTGAACCCTAATATTGCAACAACCCCGCAACATTTTTAGCTCATTTAGTCACACCAAAATTGTGGCATTACTACCTACCTATGTATTAAATTTCACGATGATCGGATCAACGCTTCGAAAGTTATCCTCGGACAAACAAACATACATACATGCATACTTACATACACACAACGCCGATTTGCTCAAATTGATTTGGAGATCTTGCTTGATCAACAAATCATATTTAAAACAAATAACTAGATACGCAATAGTACAATTGGCGGTCTTATCGCTAAAAGCCTTATACCTAACTCTCAGAATACCTATGTCATCATTTTCATACGAGAAAGAAAGTCAGAGAACAATTTTTATTAGTCAAACTCTTATTCTTCGACTCATCGTCCACCATCTACTGTTGAAATCCAAACCCATTTTTAAATTACCTTGGATCCCTTTATTTAATCTATGCTTATAACTGAAAAAAAAAACAAATCAACTCTTCCAGCTCGAAGCATAAACCACACAAGATTTATAGTTTTAAACTTGTACTCATCTGTTGACCACTCAAACTTTGCTATTCTCCAGCCTCTCCGCAGGATGCAGTCGATAAATTCCAAAACTACAGTAAAATCCACATTTTTGAAACTCCGTAGCAAAATTAAGAATCGCTTCCCGGCAGCGCCGTTGCTAATGATTAAAATTCTCAAAAACCTACGCTAAAAGAAACCGTATTCTAAAGTAATATGAACGAGAATTGAGAAGCTAATCATAAACCGGGAGGTCATTAAGTCTTAGGGGATGCTATTCAAGATGTTGCATATGCAATTTTGAATGTAAGCGACGTAAGAAATTAAGCTGAGGATGTAAAATAGACTGTAAGAGTAAATAATAAAGTTGTCGTTACAATGTTGAGGATTATGATATAGGTTGAGTGAAAGATAAAGGGATGGTGCAGGTAGAGAAATTCGAACATTTTGAGGGATGAAGGAAAAAAATTAAGGGTCGTATTTAAAACACAAAAGGCGGTGTTGGCGTCACGCTGGGCGATGGATGGTCTGCGGATGCAGTTTTAGATTTTTGTCAAGATTTCCAATGTAATATAGAGACAGTTAATTGAATGTGACCACTTGCTATTCCTGATGTATTTAAAGCTGGCAATAAACTTGAGATTTTAGTGGATTTCTACGTCGTATGTTGTCGTTAAAAATTTTGACAATTTATTCCGCAATTAATAATTTTATAGCTGTAATGAAATCATTCTAAAAACGTACAATAATCTTGTAAATCACGATACCTTAAATTATTAACAGAAAATATTTACAGTGGATCTTTTTTAGGCATCCATTCTGATATAACGTAATTCTGAAAAACGCCTTGTGATCGATAGTACGATAACAGTGAGTTTGATGGTAACATATAAGGCGACTTAGTAAGGCCTGTATGTCAAAACTATACTCAAAACTGAATCGAGACTCAAGCATAGAATTTTGACAGTTCTTTCATTAGGCTATAAAAAAATCTAGGGTTGTGTAAATTTCGAGTCGTTTGTGCACAGTTTTAAAATACTGTGCTCAAACGTAAATCGTGTAAGAGCACAGAACACACCTAATAAGTGAAAATCAAAGTACAAAAAAAAAAAAATTGTCACAAGAGGTGTATTAGATCCCGCACCCTTTACCCAAAGGCCCGGCAGAGGAAACTTAAGAAGCAAATGCGGGCTCTAACATTCTTGTGTCTTTGTTTAATAGAAAATTATGTTAACAAAATATAATTTGTGCATAAAAGTGGTCGAAACTGCGTTGTATACGCATTAAAAATGCGAAAACTTTATTAGATTTTATGAAATCGAAAATCGTTATAAAGGATTAAATTTATAAGGATACACGAAAAACCTTACCTATACATTTTCTCTAAGTAGAAATAAAATAAGAGACTTGTATCTTATAAAATTACGAATGTGTATATTAGATAATATTCATAAATATATAATGAATAGTTCAGGGTAAATACTTAAAAGAAATTCCATTCAGTTCACTTCTCTATAAGATTTTGATTGATTTCCATAACAAGAAAAGATACCACAACATCTGCATAAAACTTTTGGAATATATATTAGGAAAAAAACTTAATCGAACACATTGCCACAATAAAAGCCTTAATATAGTAGAAAAACCCCGTTCTTAAGTCAAAGGGGTAAGGTCCAAAATAGGCCCTCTACTTTTTACAGTAAAACAAAAAATAGGCGCCCATATCTTCCGACAGGAAGAGGAACTTATTTGATTATAATAAACATTAGAAATCCCAATAAAAACTATAGAACCAGGTGCAAAGCAAAAACCTTTGTTTTTTAAAAAAACCTTATAGTATTTGTTTTGAACGCACCCTTTGCTTATTGTTTTTTGTTTTCAAGTAGCTAAAATAAAAAGATGTTTTTTACAAGCAAACTTTTAGAAAAGTGAAAGTTTCGAAAAAATAACATAATCGGCTTTTTCACTCGTTTCTTTTGAAGTTTTATTTTACATCCAGAAGTTATCAGTTTTACTTTTAAACTTTTTACAATGTTTTTTTGATAAGATTACAAGCTATTTTTTTAATAAATATCTTTTAGGTTACCGCCTGTTTTAAAAACTGATCTTTTGAGCTACCGACTAGGTCATCGATAACTTTTTTTTGCATCACGTGTAGGTATCATGTGCAACATGTTTTCAAAAATTGCGTAAACTTTATAATACCTACCGATGAAACTGAATCATCATTATCTTTAAACAAATTATCAACAATAAATTAACTTGCCGTGGGGGGGTTTAACCAGGGTTTAGGTAGGTAATTTTACTATTATATCACAGTAAGTAGCCACTTTTTTATTATTATCTCACTTCCGGCGTGTGTTTTTCCGAACCAGTACAATCTTGAAGTATTCAAGTCCAGAATGAATAGGTTCTTTCTAAGCAAGCGTGCTCCATCTTCGATCACACCTTCACTTACCGTGAAGGTGTGATCAGGTGAGGTAGTGGTCTAGTACTTGGCTACCATCAATTAAAAAAAAATATTGACGATAACAGGTTGTCTTTCCATCTAGTTGGAGGCCGTCCTACGCTGCGACTTCTAATGCGTGGTCTCCACTCGAGAAACCTTTCTGCTCCAACGGACGTCAGTTCTTCAAGCTACATAAAATATGATGTTATGAGCTTTAGATGGAAGGGCGAACTATTATAGGTTGCCGGGAGCTGTTGGCTGGCCGCACAAGATCGGACACTGGAAATCTATGGGGGACGCTTATGTTCCTGTGGCTGATGTGATGATGATTGGATATTCAAGTGACCCTACCTCCTGCTAAAACTTAACTTACATGTTGTTATGTACTTCTACCACTATGGTAATGATTTAGCAATTTTGTTAGCATACAGTCAATTGCTGGGAGCCGTTGGGTGCAAGTCGCACAAGAGCTTTGTAAATATATGAGGGAGGCATATGTTCAGTAGATTAGATTAGATAATGCCTTTATTGCACACCATTAAAAATAAACAAATGAAAGAAATACACTTTTAACTCACAGGACAGTAGGTGACCTTATCGCTAAGAACCTTCATCAGGAGGCCCGTCAGCCTGTGTGTCTACAAGTTGAATATAAAAAAAAGAAGAAAGAGCGATCTCTTCCAGGCAGTAGTGGACTTTCTATGACTGATATGCTGATGTTAATGATAAATATGCCCCAGCTCTTTTATAATTGCATAGTACTTATGTAACGTACATATTATTATTAATTTTTTTAACTAGTCTACATTTTCCCACTGCTTGGCAAAGGCCTCCCTCAACTCCTTCCACCTATCACGATCCTTGGCAGATTCCCACCATTCCTTCTCGAATCCATTGATGTCGTCACACCAACGCTTTCGCGGCCGACCCCGACGTCGCTGTCCATCTTCCGGTACCCAACCTGTTACAATGTAGGCCCATTTCTCCGGAAGCATTCGACTCACGTGCCCGGCCCAATCCCACTTGAGCTTCGCGGTTTTGGCTCCCACATCGGCAATGCCAGTCAATGAACGAAGCGTGGTATTCCTCACCCGATCGGCCCTCCGGAATCCTAGAACGCTGCGTTCCATTGCCCTTTGGCAAATCTTGAGCTTGGACTTCTGCAGCTCGGTCAATGACCATGTTTGCGCTCCGTAGGTGAGGATAGGCAGGATACACATGTCGATGAGTTTACGCTTCAGATTCATAGGAAGGTCACCCTTCATGTGCGCCTTCATGGACCAGTAGCTCTTCCAGGCATTTTCGATGCGGCGATCTATTTCCTTATCATGCCTGTTTTCGAAGCTTGCTAACTGGCCCAAGTAGATGTATTTATCGACATATAGTATTTCCTGCCCATTTACCTCGACCCTACGTTTCGTGGCATTGGTCATTATTTGCGTCTTCGACCGATTCATTTGCAGTCCAACCTCAAGACTTGCCGCGCTCAGTTCTTGGAGCATTTCTTGTAAGTCATGTGCTGTTTGGGCAAAAAGGACAATGTCATCCGCAAAACGCAAGTTAGTTAGGTGCTTGCCACCGATGTTTATGCCCCTTGTTGCCCAGGATAATGTTGTGAACACCTCCTCGAGGGTGCTTGTAAACAGAATGGGAGATAGTGGATCACCCTGCTTGTACATATTATAAATTAACGAAATATTTCTGGACGTAGTTTTTTACAGTCGATTATATTGTATATAATATCAATATTTTGCGAGCTGTAAAACACCATATACATCATCATCATCATCATACCAGTCATTGGGCGTTCACTGCTAAACATAAGATAGATTTCCTCCCCAATAGATTTCCAGAGAGATCGATAGTCATAAAAAGTAATGACAAAGTGCTAATAAAATCGAATACATACCTAATTTACGTACATAATTTGGCATACTTAATTAATGTTGTATTCATATATTTAACTAATTTATGTGCACACAAATATCTAGTTTCTGTCAGTGACCTATTGCTACCTATATATATTATACACTTACACTACAATGGATTCTACAGTGTTTTAGCAAATAAATTGATTTCATGCCAAAACAATACCATCAAATCTAAATTATTTATTATTTTTTAGAATAGAATAATCTTTATTGTACACTGTTTTTTAAAAACACAGTAGTGTTTTTAAACAGTTTGCCCTTTTCGAACATAGAATAGGTAGGTACCCAATAACAAATATAGTTCTTTCTTACAACACAACGCTTGGTTCATATTTTTTCAAAAGGCATTGTTAAATAGAAGAAACATAGGCAAGAAATTCAATCGTCATAAAATTCTTTCGGGTATCTTTATTATTTTTGATATGACCTTATACTTTCTTCCCACTTCCACCACCGGAAAAGCAGACTTACCGAGAAGTACCCATACTCGTACCTGGTAGGCGTACCTTGCCGTACCAAACGATTTGCTTCAACTTTTATTGTTAGTACGAGTAGGAGTCGAACTTACTTCCGGCGTATGCTTTTCCGGACCAGTATATTTACGGAGTCTTCCAGTCCAGAGTGACAGGTTCTTTTTAGGCAAGCGTGCTCCTTCTTCGATCACACCATCACTTACCATCGGATGAGGTAGTGGTCAAGCGCTTGACTATCATCGATAAAATAAAAAATAAAGATATGTAATCAAAAATAATAAAGATACCTCAGTTCGTCTCAGAACCAGTCTCACGCGGAATCCGGTTCCAACTTTGCGTGATGGATCACCGGACGCAGCATGCGCAACGACCTCTACCACTTCCACTTCCTCTGATTCTTCATTCACTTCCCCATACATTGCTATTTCAACACCGCTCAGTATTTTACTATTTAAGTCTGAACCAGCAATGGTCACATCGCTTGAAACTTCCTTACTTACATCATTCGCTTCCTCGTTCATTGTTGGCTTATTAAGTATGAATGTTTCCATTTGAATCAAAACCGGCATTGGTCACTTTATCGACAATACTGTTCACAATCTTTGCCTCGTTATCAACTATATCTTTTCGAACTTCTTAATAGTACTCGTTAGCTTCGTAATCCATTACTGCTTTTATACCTTTTCCTACATAGTCAGTTCAGTCGGAACGAGTAATGATTGCTTCAAAGACAAAAGTGTCGTCGAAGGCTGTTAAGACGAGGTCATTATAAGGCTATAGATTGTATAGATCAAAATGGCTACAAAAATACAGGCTCCGTGATGTGAGATGGATAATTTGGATAATGTTGATGTAATAACAGTGAATATGCACTTGCTGCTTGGTAGCAAACCATGAGGTACTTAAATATCTATATTAATTTTATATTATATATTAAAATATAACTAATATAGAAAACACGGCTCTTATTATTTCTGCGACTTGACAGAGATACTTACTCCTAAAGTTTTAACAAAAATGTTTACTAAACTAGACGGAATTTGAACTCGCAACCTTTAATGATGATTTTTTAAATCTTATTAGGTAATATTTATAGAGAAAACAACATCATATTTTCAAAACACCGATAAAACGATACCTTGATGATCCCGTATTTATAATAATGGTTGAAATAAATCACGAAAGTTTTCGAAGTAAAATTATATATTCTTTGTATCTCAAACCAAGACTCTTGTATTAACTGAAAACACGGGTAGGGTTAGTATTGTTGTAATTTTTTTTCCAATTCATTACCATACACAATTTTAAATTTTCAACTGAAATTAATATCAGGTCCTAAAATATCAATGAAACAGCCTGTAGGTATTAAATAGGTAAATCATATTCATTCATCATGTAAGTAGGTACCTGTTAAACTGACGAAGTGGCATTGTCGCAAAGGCGCTGCCGATTTACATTAAAAATGGTTTATTTGAAATTTATCGAATAATGGATAAATATTCAACCTACCGGTTAATACCGGTACCGGTGGGTTTAATAACCCACATTTGAAATCAGTAAATACGATACCGGATGTGTGATTTAATGTCGTACATAACAAAACAGTGTGTATGTTGCCTAAATTGACAAAAGTAAAAGTGATTGATATTGAAATCAGATCAATTCAAATCATAAGGGCACCTCACACACCTGCAAGCCGATATACACCTGATTATTTCCATACAACAAAATACGATCTTAGTAACAATAAGCATATCGCAGATCGACGTCCTGCTTCCGTACCCTAAACAGAAACAGGTGATTTTAATCAAAATACGATCGAAAGATTAGACAAGCGCGAGTTAGAGTTGAAAACAGAGGATTCAACAGAACAGAATGAATTTTTTTAGTAATTTTAAATACTATGAACTAACTGTGAATGAATTTTTACGAAAATTGGAAAATACTTAAAGGGAGACAGCAATTAAAAATCCAAAAACTATGATAGAAAAAATATATACATATATAGGTACTAGCTGACCCGCCGAACTTCATACATACCGCCTTGACATGCATATGTCACGGGCTACCAATGTAATGTATGAGAAGATGAATTTTCTTCATATTTTTATTATTTTCTTTCTTTATTCTGCTATTCGGGACGGAGATAAATCCAACAAATAATCTCTAAAATCGATCTAGCCGGTCTTGAGTTATAAATGGTGTAACTAACCCATTTACTTAACATTAACTAAGCGAAATTCACATGCTCTCGTTAGTCTCGTTTTTTTTATACCACCTGGAGATGGAACAAACATATGACCCACCTGATGTTAAGGTGGTAACCATCGCCTATAACAAAGTATTGCCTCATAGGTCACGCACCTTAGAAACGTGCCCTATGATGTACTGTACTGCGTCCGACAACTTGAGACGTCCAGGTGTAAAGCCTCATGTGCCTGTAATTTCGCCGGCAACCATACCCATCAAACCGAAACAGCAATACTGCTTAGCGGCAGAAATAGGTATGGTGGTAGCACTTCCCCGGGCGAGCTCTACTTCTCTCTTACTCTTACGGACTCCTAATAACCTATTCATATGACAAACCCTTTTCTTAGTAAAAATCTTCAATGAATATAAAGGAACAAATTGTAAAAAATCAAAGGACGAATGAAAGCGAAATCATAAAAAGTGAATTTAGTAAGTGAATAAGCAATAAAAAATGGTGACGACTGTTTAACCCGAAAGAAAGAACAAAAAAGTTTTTTACAACAAAAACTTGTTCGTAAAAAAATTTAACAACCTTTTTTGATAACAAGTAGCAACTGAGCCAGTTAGAGAAATAGGAACATTATTAATACTTTTTTTATCGGGTTTTTTTATTTGTCATAAACCAAAGTTTAAAATTGAAAGTCTTTTCAAAATAAAAGCTAATAATTTTATGACGGTGATTTAGTCATAAAGTTTAAAATAGCTTCACCATTTTCATTGTTTAAATAAATATAAGATGCCTAAACCTTTGGCATCTAATAAAACGCCGGAGCTTTAATCTTTTTTACTTTTATTACCTACCTTTTGTTTATAATTATTTAAAACTTGTCTAAACTACTGTTTCACTTTATTGTTATTTTTTTTATAATATTATTCGTTGTGTTTAACTTATAAATAAATTTATTCGTAATAATCATTATATATTATGAATATATGACAACTCTTTATTACAAGCAATTTCATTATTATCAAAAATAAATCATACAGAATATGCACGATGGAAGAAATAAAACTCTTAAAGCACATAGGTTGATCTTATTGCTTAAAAGTTGCAAGAAATCTCTTCCCAACAACCTTTAGATGAAGAGTATCATATTAAAATGAACATTGGTTAATTTATCTATAATTTGGATTCGCGATAATAGTAAGTTTCCGAATGCTGAGTATTTAGATTTTGGTCGTAGCAGATCTAAAATAGGGACACTGTTGACCATTGTGCAATATTGCATCTGCCCAATGTTTTGTTATGAAGCTCCCCTGGTTTTGATTATGCATATAGTTGGATCGCTCGGCTCGGCTCGGACATCTATCGATCATTTTATTACAATTACATTTTTAATGACAGCGAAATAATTTTCATGTGGAGCATTTGCATGATTTTGATATATTATGCCAGTATTATATTTAAATTATGGATCACTAGCTGTTACCAGTGGCTTCGTCCGCGTTGTTCTTGGATGAAAAATACATACAGCTCAAATTTTGACAACTCATTCTTATCTCATTGAGAACTGATTTATGAGATAAAAAGTGACTTATATGTTATTCTAAGTCTAAAACTAATTTTTTGCTAAGTTTGATCCCAATCCGTTCAGTAGTTTTGGCGCAAAGTGGTAACGAAGACCAAAAAACTTTCTCTATTGAAATTCGACACCCCATTTTTATCCCATAGAACCTAATTTACGGGATAAAAGGTAGCCTATGTGTTAATTCACGTTATAATCTACGTATATACCTACCAAATTTCATCGATTTCTGTTACGACATGATTGAGTAACAAACAAGTAAATAAACAAACATTTAAACTTTCTCATTTATAATATTAGTGTGATTAGTGTGATATCTAGAACCTTCTAAATATTTTTTCTAATCTTTAATATCTATACTTATATTAAAAAATAAAGTTTGTTGCTTGGATGTTTGTAGGCGGTAATCTTAGTAACTACATACCCGATTTTGAAAATTATTTGACTACTAAAACGATATCCCTGAGTGCTAAATTTTCCCGTGTAGACTCATCTAGTTCGTCATATTTATATATTGCATTCTTTAAATACAATATAATGTTGTTGGTAGGGTTTTATTTCTAAGTATTTTATTCTATACTAATGTTGTTTCCATAAATTTAGAATGTATAACTTCAGCGTAAGTTTGATGCGTTAGGTATATTGAATAATCAACCTAATTCACGGCTAAGCATATTATATATTATTTAGGTATTCCTAAGTTTGTGCTATCTACCGGAATCTATTGAAGTACTTACAAGATTATATTTATTTCTTTAGCTTATCTCCGTAGCTTCATTAATCTTGTCTATAGTTTGATCTCTTTACATCGTCAACCATTATTTTAATAAAAAAAACCGGCACACGTTTGTGTCTTCTGTTATAATAAATAAATATAATAAATAAATATTGCTGGACTTTTCACACAGCGCTATCTAGCCCCAAACTAAGCAGAGCTTGTACTATGGAAACCAGATAACTGAAAGAATACTTATATACATTCTTTTTTTAAATACATACTTATAATATATAGAGAAATAACCAGACCCGGAACAAATATCTGTAGATCATGCAAACATTTGTTCCGCGGCGGGGATCAACCCGCTACCTCCTGCATCTCAGCCGTGGAGCAGTGGGCATTCGCCCACTGCACCACGGAGGTTATAGTTTTAATGTACTTATATTATTAATTCTTACACTGTTATAATCAACTTATCGATTCTAAGAAAGCAGATTACAGTTGGCTAATCTGTAGAACAATGAAATGAACTTGTATTTATTTCCTCATCTTTTGGAACAATAACATCTATGTTCTTTTCATTCAACGTTATTTTTCCAACGATTTTTACTTGTTTCGTGTTTGCCAAGAATATATTTGTTCACATCTTTCACGTAAAATTATGAAGTAGGAGTTTTTTAATCAAGATTTTTTTATTAAGCTTTGCTTATTACTCGTATCTGCAAGAAATTTCCGGTCATATGTCAGTCACACAAAATAATAGCTGATAATAAATTGGTAGTTAATTGGCAAATTTAGTCGAGATAACTAAACGATATCTAAATCCTTACATAAAATAAGCATTTCATCATCTGCTTATCTAACTTTTTTTCTGTCTATCACTTTAGTTTTTTCATTAGAGCTGCAAATTGTTTGCATGGAAACTGTTTTCAATTTTAAATTCGTTCTTTTCTCTAGGCGAGGGGTGATCGATTCTTGCCGGATCCAACGTTGCATACAATTAAGCACCCTCATTTGCCTCTGGTCAATGGCAGCCCTGTTTTAATCAATAACTTCTTTTCGCGCGGCGGCCTTGGTTTTTTTGCCCCGGCGCGACTTTTTCTGCGCGTATTACGTTTATTATGTGTCAATCGGATCGCGCTTTTTTCTTTACAAACAATACCTCTACACCTTACCTCGTTTTCGACGATTCCGCAAAAAGCTCGGCAAAAAAGGCAAAAGCTCAGCCAAAAAATCGTCTACCGAACAGTATCTCGTATCGCCGGTCTTGTAGCCATTTTAATTATTATTTAATACGAGCACGTGGCGACGCGCGCCATCTCACTCCCCCTGGTGCAGTAAGGTGCGCTCCGGCGTTCCTTCTCCCTCGCTCCAAGCCCACTTACACACATAAAAATCGTGAATAATAAAAAAATGTGTACACATTTTTTTCGCTTAACCACCGCTTGGCTGTGTGCGTGCGGCCTCACGCCGCTAGAGCGAGACGCAGCTATGCCGCTGAGGGGGTCCGACTGCCCCCCCACTCCGATTTTTTAAGCTCATCTGTGGATGTTTGCGTCCGTGTGATTTTTTTCATTTTTATGTGTTAGTGTACCCCTCGCGCGGTGTAGTTCACTTTTTCTACTATAGATCTGAATTTCAGTCTCGTTTTTGCCGCGTTGCTCTAAAGGCGGGCGAGCTGGCGTTTTGTATTGCATTTTTGTGATCGTATCCCGCTAGCGAGCTAGCTCTCGATCAGTCGCTTTGAGTCTGAAGACGCCGGCTTTTTGTGAGCACATGTCGTTGAGGATCCTCGCTGCAGCCGGTGCACGCGCAAATCGTCAAGCGCGAGCGGGATAGAACATCACGCGTGGACTACCCACAGCCACAACAAAATATATAGCACACTTAAATATTGAACACAAAAAATCTGGTAATTCGGATCCTAGTAACGACGCTCAGCATTCATAATTTATCCGCAGGGTCAAGAGCACGCACGGCGTTTTTTCTCTAAATTCGCCGGTATTTTTTTTAATGTTTGTTTGGGGACGTTTGCATTTTTTGAGTATTTTTGGCGATCTAGCCCTGGACTGTTGCCTTTGGGACGTGTTGTGACCTAGTGTTACTTATTATGTGATATATATTTAGTGACAATATAGTATAGGAACAAACTGTGATTTAATATGGTGATATAGTTGGTGTTGTGAAGAATTTTTGGATAGTGAAAGGTGAGTGAATTTTCTTAATTAATTTGGAAGTATGTTTTCTGTTCGCTCCCTAAAGGGGTGGTTGGAGCTCCCAGTTCCCCTCTGAGGGTGCGAAAGATTTTACGTAAGAACTGCGAATCGAGGTGGATGTAGCTATTATTTGAGCGGTTCGGTCGTCTGTCAAAATCGACCTTGAATCTCCCAGACTTTGGATACGGAAATATTTTCGGTGAGAAACGAATGACGTTATTTTAGGATTGGATAATTTACGAACATTGTTTGGGAAAAGATTCGTAAAGATAAAGAAACACAAATATGCTTATTGCCTATTTTAAATTACACATTATTACTCATTGATATTAAAAGGTATATAAGTTTTCTGGTTTACATGTTTGTTAAATATAGATGATGTTAAGAGAACTAAAACACTTTTGGACAACCCCTTTAAATTGTTTTCATTATATGAAAATTTTATGTACTTAAGATAAATAACAAATAAAATATGCAATAAAACACTTTTTATCATCAAGTACATCAAGTATTAATGTCGCCAGATTATTTTTAATAAAAATGACTACGTAATGATCTAAGCAGGTGATGACGAACTGCACATTATGTCAAATAAATGAAGTCTTATCAAACATAGCTATCTAAAGGCAACAGGAACGATTCATTTTGCATAGACTTTACACCTGCCTTATGCATTTATTATGTATTTATAGCGCTTCCATTGGTTATGCATAAAAATGCAAGAATGGTTTATAATTATTGAAATTAATACAAAATGGGTCTTATTTATGAAAACATATGAGCGTCCTGTTTTGTTTTTGTTCAAATAAACAACGATGTTTCGAAAAAAAAATAATGCATCTGCTAGACTAAAACACTTCGATAGGTAAATATCAAATTAGAGATAATAATACTAAATACGTAAATACTATATATGCCATTTTATAATTCAGATCATTTATTTCTAAATTCAATTAATTTATGAAAAAAATATTTGCTTTTATTTGAAAACAAAACTCAAAGTAGTAACATAATAGCAAATATTATTTAGTCATCATCGTAACGTAATAGAGTTAACAGCGAAAAACATAATTAAAAAAAATGCCTATAAAAAGTTAAGTACCTAATTACAGGTCAATAAATATTTACATAAATAATAAAGTTAATTTGAATTATAAAATAAATTTCCGTACTTGTTTTTCCTGAAAATTCATGAAAAACTGTTAAATCAAAACTCTTAGTAGTTTTAAAATCATTTACAACAAGTATTAGAAACCAATAAAGAGTCTCAAATACTCGTCAAGCAACCTTGTATCGCACGCTTCAGTAACTGCGAAATCTCCAATAACTTGAACTAAAGTAAGTTAAAAAACTTGAGCAACAAAAAGCGACATTACTTAGCGACCGCTAAAGACTAGAAGAAACGGACACGCGTCAGTTTGAATAAAAAAACTAGCAAAAAATTGGAACAACTTTTTGACATATTTGATCTATAATGACTTCATATTCATATATATCTACTATATATTCAAGTTTAGTACATGCTAATATTTAAAAAACAACTTTGATGAAATACTTTATGCTAACAAAATATTAAACTATTTAAAAATTATAGATAGGTATAAAATTTATTATAATTCCAGATAAAGTAAATAAAATCGATGGTGCTTTATACGTAGGTACAGATACCAACACAACACAAATAGCTAACAAAAAGCTAATTACATGCCCGGAGCCACTTCCCTGGACCAAACTAGTATTATGATTACAAATCTAACCCGATCGAGCGTGAGGCCCTGTACATATACATCACCAAATTATTCCAAGTCATTACCACCTGCCTACACCACTATTTCGTCCTTAAAATCTACAATATAAGATCTAAAATGGCTTGCAGGTTATTACAGTAACCGCAAAGATAATTTGTTTTCTTTTCTATACGCGCAATTATATCTTTGACAGCGTGTTCTGGTACAGGTGGTGACAAAAGTTGTTAAATATTAGCCCGTTTTGAATTTATAATGATCTTTGTGCAACTGAGTATACCAACTATAGCATGCTTTGCCATTTCTGTGTTAATTTCAATGTTATTTACAAAATATATAATAGATTCCCACGAACAAACTTCAATTAAAAATACAATTTACATAAGTAGTTATTTGTCTTACCAATTACAATATGTTACTCATTTGTAAGATAAAATCGTCATTATCAAGTATGTAGTGGAGTGTACACCACAATGTGATTATCGATGCCTTATTCGATCCGGCATGTGGGCTCCGGGCTAGATCATTGACACAACCTACGCAGAAGCACTCGTCACCTGCTTGCAACAAAAAAAAAAAGAAAAAAACAGCACGTTTTTGCTCTTCAATCTCAAAAATGGACAATACATTTTTCTACTCGCCTATCTTAAACAAACCTGGCAACATTTTGAACTAATTAAAATCAAATTTTAAATTTAGAATGTTTTCTCACAAAATTCTAAATGTAGCATGTTTTTTTACAGCGAATGAAAACGAAAGATCTCGACATATTCCATGACATTTACCGGATAGCAAGACAAGTATTTTTGTAAGGCAGTGCCAAATTAGAGAGAATTTTACACAAATTAGATAGAAACTGTATCAAAATGATGGAAGGAAGGACAATCGACTACAGGGCGGACGGCGGCGGCCTCGACTATCATACTTCGCCACTGATGGCAGAAATACATGTAGACAACTATTCTCATATACACAGAAGCATAGAGCACCTGAGATCTATAGGAGTCCCGCCTCCCATAGACCATCACAGACATTTGGCGACAAATCTAGCAGATTTAAGAAGATACGAGCAGCTGGATGAAATGCCAGAGATAAAGCCGTCCGTTTTAAGACTATCAGACTTTAAGACAGTGCAGGAAATGAGACAAGACATCAGGCAGGATCAGGAGAATGAAGCTCATAGACAAATGACGCCTCAGGATGATGGACCTAAGGGGTACAGCGCGCCGTCGACTCCTCTTTCAGAGAATGGGGGACAAAATGTGCAGGAGGAAAAGGTTCGTTTTTCTTTGTTTTGTTATTTTTACTACTTTTAATAAAGCTCAGAAATGTGCCCAGTGAATTTATTAGCGAGTTTGTACTTTAAGACTAAGAATTTCCCACATTTAATATTTTTGCGTTGTTTTATCTCTATTAAGATATAAAGTCTCCACAAAGTTCTAGGTCAGACATTGACCCAATCTGTTATCAAAAACATCAGATTTCAGTCAGCCTAAAGTTTCCGAAAATCCATATATTACGTTATATTTTGTTAACTAGGTGCACTTTGTTCAAAATAGTTAAGCCGGCTTGCACAACGATCCCTAAACATATTTAGCGCAGGTCACCCTAAGTATATTTTGTCAGAAGTAATTTACCGTCATACATACCGACTACAGATTTGTTCTCATTCTTGTAACTCTGTCAAACTGAAGGAGTTTCTATTCATATTAGAATTCTGATACGAACATTGGTCAAAATCTTATCAGATAAACTCAGTCATATTGTCTGGGATAGCAATTATCTAACACTATTGTTATTGATTTACATTGTCGTAATGGAATTGCTGTTTTTATGGTATGCAATAAAGTATTTTCTATCTTTCAATCTAGATCGTGTAGGCAACCTTCGCTTAGTACTACGTGATTGAAGTCGTAAACATAAAACTAGTAAAACGAGACAGCACATCAGTAGCATGCCCAAGCTCATTACTGGCAATTACGTTCAAATTGTAGGTGTTCATCCTTGAGCACTTCGGAAGTCTTCTGACGCCATTGCCACAGATTAAAAATTGAGCGTACATTTTGGAGCTTATTGTTCACGATCGTTATAACATCACGATGGAGTTCTTTTTCCGTGTATGAGCTATTAATCTTTGATATTGTTGATTTGTCAGGTTTTTCCAATTTAAATTATCTTATGTGAACTATGTACTGAACATCTTTATTCGTTATATTTATCTTGTCTATCATAATATTATTAAGTTCTTACTCTTATGATATTTTCGTTATTATTCAATCATACCGCTTTTTTTAAACTGTTATGTTATTTCTAGGGTAGATGTAGATACTATACAAATTCATTTTGAATAATATTCGTCTTCTTCTCTATTATCGCATTTTAAACTGGTTTTCGAATTTTATTTTTTTACTTACCTACCATAATTAAATCATTTTAATTTTCTTATACGATTTCCATTGATACTCATGTCATAAAATGTTCTCTGAAATAGTCTAGTAAGTCTATTAATCCATTTGGAATTGTTTGGGCTAACTTTTAAAGTCGATCAATAATGTAAAAAAATAATATTTACTTCTTGGAAGATTCACAACAGCTAGACATTATGTACATAGTTTTAGAGTCTGGTAACTCAATATTTAGATAATTATTTATTATTGTGACGGGTCAGTTCTCACCTAATTTATTGAATACTACAATTTTTTTCATAGATTTATACTTACTCATCATCATCATTCTCTTAGCCTGTTCTTTCATACCTCTCTATCAGCTGAAATTTCATTTGTTTCTTATTTCATACATACATACCTAATATATATTTTTAGATTCATTCTTAGCCCTTGCACAATGATTCCCAAACGTATTTAGTGACTAAACATGTTTAAATTAGACGTATTTTTACTATTTAACAACTCTCTAACTCAAGCACCGTTACGAATGTCGCCTTTAGTAACTATAATTTCTAAAAAATATTTAATATTGGCCAACTTTGGTGGTACTAAAGTAAAAGCTGTAACTAAATTGATTTAAGATGATCTTGCGTGTCTTTATAAGAACTTACTAGAACATAACTAAAAGAAGTATTTAAACACTTTTAAACTATGAATAAAAAACAAAACAATAAAGAGCACTTAAAGCGTTTACAGGAAAAAATCTAACAAGATATTATCGTTCCGGAAAATAACCGCCGAAAAGAAGAATTCATTAGCTTATCTATGTAATTGCATTAAAAAACAACATTCAGACAATAGGCATCGTCCTATACAACCTCTATACGACCCGGCTTCGCTTGACCTTGGCTCACGTTCAAGGCGCATCCGTATTTTGTAGTTTCTATCGCTTTCGTCAGATGCATAGCTACAAAAATTTCAAATGTTTTAATATGTCGGTTTTCTACTCCTTTCAGTTAGTGACACAGTTACCAGTTCGAAGTCACCCACTTCTGGGTATTATTATCACCCTTTGTTTTCTGCCAGCTTCTATCTCCTCACAACCAAGTTACCTGCGATTTTTATGACATCCTCTTATCTCGTTTTTAGACGACCCCGATTCCTTTGGCTTAGTCCACCACTTGGTCTAACTCGGAATTTCGAATATTTTAAGTTTTAATTTTACAATATCTTTCCTTTATCAAACTCGGAAGTATGATAATGTATGACACGGAAGTGTAGGATTTAATATATCTAATTAAAAATGTGTCCTTGCTTATGTTACTGATAAATCTTAGTACTGAGCGAAATTATCCGCGAGGTCTTTATGTGAGCATCTTAATTTGAATTTAATAAATCAGACCTTAATCATGCGAAATTTGTTTATCTTCGTGGATAGATCTTCGTTTGACCACAATGTTAATGTTAAGCCTGATGTGGTTTAAGATGATGCACAAAGATCTAGAAGAAACCTATTTTACTCTTACCTTTAAAGAGGCCCGTATTGTATTCTTTAAGAAAAACAGACGACGGTAAAGTGTTCCATACCTTAGCTGTACGCATCAAGAACGTAGAACCAAAACAGTGTGTGAGAATGGGTGGTATATTAACTAAGTACGGATGGTACTAACTGCGCCGTCCGCCTGCTTATCCTTTGATGGAAGGGAGATAGCGGGATCAGATCGTACAGTTCCTGGGCACATTCCCCAAAATCAATTTTGTCAAAGATCGATAAGCTTTATTTTAATGATTGTTAAATATAATCAAAGTATTTACATTACAACTCTGCGGATGTTTTGAGGATGTTTATGAAACTTAAATTAATCTCGTGTCCGTAAATGATAACACTTAAACTAAAAATATAAATGAAGGTTTTGTCTGTACATATTTTTTATAATTTTAACAATTGATAAAATAAAATTCTAATCAATTGCAATAAAATTCTGCGGATGTTATGATGACTTATAAACTTTAATTCCTTCCCTATGCGTAAACGATAACACATAAATTAAGATGTAAATTTTTATTTTATTTCATTCATAAATCCCACATGCGTTATCAAAATTTATCTTAAGAATGTATAAAAACGTTGATAACGTTAAGCTTAATTTTAATGGGTGTTTTATATGTGCACGACGGAGGCAGTTAATAAATAAATAAATAAATAAAATATATATATAACATATATATAAAAATACTGGAAACACTATATAAATACTCAATCGTTTATTGTATTCCTCAATATAATAATAGGTGGTAATTGAAAGGTACATGATCATTATGGACACGTTGGGCACAACAATATTATGGAATTATATTTATTAGTATTAGTATTTTACTCCAATGCCCTTTTCTGTGCACGTACCCACCACTATAATCAACTATCTCTATATTCAAAGGTTTGCTGGAAGAAAACTCTTTTTAGGGTTAAGCTCGCCTTTGTACATGTCCATTTTGTAAACTGTTTCTGTCTGTAAATTTATTTGTGTACAATAAAGAATATGGAATATTATGGAAAAAAACATACAAATCTAATCTAATCAATCAGTCATAAAGCAATCATCAAAGTAATAATAATTAATAAATTTATAACAGAAAGAATATACCTATTTACAAGACTAAAATACAGAAGAAACAGTTGAATCATCTAGACCGTTGCCAGCGATCTATAGATAGCTCAACTGCTCCATATCACTAGGCGGAAGTGTCCCCAAGACACTGGCTGCATAATTAATTAAAACTTGGTTTTAATTTATTATGTCAAGATCATAATTATGTATCTTGACTGTGTAAGTGTGTACTATACCTACTTTTGCTGATAAGCCAATATTCGTTACATTTCGTACCTACACGTGGTGATGTGACCCAAACTAAGCTTACGATTACAAGGCCAAAGATAACGTACCCCCAAACAACTTAATATGTAGGTAAGCCATCAATAAATAACTAAAAACGTACTTTTTGTTGTATGATTTTTTAATTTTTTATTATTTTATTATTAAAATTGGCCCACTATTTTAACTAAAATTTTTTACATAATTACCACTTATCAAGTCAGGTCAAGTCAAGCGCTTGAATACATATAATCAAAACGAAAAAAAAAACAATTTTTTTTGTTTAAAAAATATATATTATTTATTAACAGTCACATGACATACATATTCAACATAAACAGTTAAAAATTATATATAAGAAAAACACAAATATCAAATCATTATTAATATTATTATTTACTTTCATTTACCAATACTCCTTTCCATCCAAAGGTTGTTTGAAGAGATCGCTTTCTTTAGCGTTAAATCCGCCCATTATACATTAACCTCTTTTTCATTTTGTTGTTTCTAGCTTGAAAGGATCATTCATTAATTATAGCCACATACCACAATTTTTTTTTTGTTAAAAATCTTTTTTTAATTATTAGTTAATCGTTAAATTTTATTTGGGTACCAAAGAAAAAACTTAGCATGTCTACAGTAAGAATCTTAATTCTGTGAATGCACTGTTTAATCTAAGTTTACACAGCTTATCACACGGAAGGTTATGAATTCGTTCATTCATAACTCATAACCGAAACTCAACCATCTATATCCCGAACATTGTTGGTATATAAAATATCGAGCACCGCGTGGCGCAGTGTTGAAAGTATTTTTTTTTTACTCAAATATGTACATAGATAGACATAGAAAATCATATACAGTCAAACCTTGGTAAGTGAGAACTAATAAGTGGGAAAACTCTATAAGTGAGAGTAATAGCCAGGACCCGTCATTTTAAGCTTTCAAAACCTTTATTAGCGAGAAACAGAAACCTTTGTAAGAGAGAGTCGTTTTTCCCTCATGGACCTCCGTAAGTCTTCTTCTTCTTAGCGTGTCAAGAGTTCTACGTTTCCATTCATAGTATGTTGGACAGGTGTTTGGCCACAGCAATGGCATCAGGCGAGGCGGCCATTAGGTCCTCCATCGTGCATGTGTTCGGACATAAAGGGCACATTAGCAAGTGCTGCATTGACTGCGTGGGATCACCGCAGTCACACTGCGTCGAGTTAGGGTCCCTGAATCCCCATTTGCACATACTAAGTCTGCAGCGGCCAACCTGGGTGCGGAGCCTGTTTAAGGATTTCCATACTGGCCACTGCAGATCATGCCCGGGTGGTAACTGTTCCTGTGGGGTGGTAAAATCAGGCGGTGGGGAGTTTCTTTTTATCCACAGAGTGCGTCTGGTAGCAGCCGGGTCATCGCTCGTGGCCCTTGTGAAGCGTTGAAAGCTCTTTCGACTTTTAAGGCGGCCTTGCGGGATGTTATGGTCATATAAAGGGTGTCGATAATCATGCTCTTGTTTGTGCTTTTCAATAGAGCAAGCCACATCTCGTCGCACTCCAGGGGGCGATATGCCTGCCAAAGGGTATATCAGGTTTAGAGGGGTTGGCTTCAGACATCCTGTTATTATCCGGCATGTATCGTTTAACGCGACATCGACGACCTTTGCATGTGCGGACCGGCTCCAGACTGGGCAAGCATATTCGCCGGATGAAAAACACAGTGCCAGGCCAGTAGTGCGGAGTACGTCTGGGGCTGCACCCCATTTGGTAGTTATAAGTCGACGCAGAAGATTGTTTCGGGTACCAACTTTCATCTTAGTTTTATAGCACTGTGCTTTATAGTTCAGTGACCTATCCAGAGTTACCCCCAGGTATTTTGGAAAGTTTTCGTGTTGGATAGGAACTCCTTGCCAGGTTATGTTTAGGGTCCGGCTGGCTTGTTGGTTGCGCAGATGAAAGGCACAGGATTGGGTTTTAGATGGATTTGGCTTCAAGCCGTTCTCTTCGTAATAACTCCCTAATTCAGCCAAGGCTAGTGTTAACTTGTCTTCGGCCTCTTCAAAGGTTGAAGTTTGGGTCGTCAACGCTAAATCGTCTGCATATAGAAAACGTGAAGTAGATGGACTGTTGGGTTGGTCATTCGTATAAATGTTGAAGAGAGTTGGTGCAAGCACGCTCCCTTGAGGAAGCCCGTTTTTAAGGCAGCGCCATCTACTTTTTTCTGATAGAAGATGTACTTGGAAGCGACGGTTATGAAGTAGTTCACCCAGAATTTGAACGAACCCAAGATCACAAGTCAGGTGTTCGACTTTGCGAAGAAGTCTTTTAACATTAACAGTATCGTATGCGGCAGATAGATCAACAAGAACCAAACCAGTGATACTGTTTGCCTCGAAACCGTCTTCAATATGTTGGGTAAGCTTGAGCGTCTGACCGCAGCAAGCTTTTCCGGGTCTGAATCCTGCTTGTTCAGGGATCAGCTGAGGCTCTATAATCGGGGTAAGTCGGTTGAGGAGAAGCCTTTCAAATAGTTTATATAGGTGGCATAGGAGGGAAATAGGTCTATAACTTTTAGGCTCTGAAGGGGGTTTTCCAGGCTTCAAAAGTGCTACAACTTTGGCGCGTCTCCACATTTTTGGGATTTTCTTAGTTTCCAGGCAGTTATTAAAGCACATTAGCAGCCAAGATACACCAATTGGTCCGAGATGTTTAATTTGATCAACTAATAAGTCATCTACCCCTGCAGCTTTTCCGTTCTTCAGAGCTCTTATTGCAAGTATAATTTCGGTTAGTGTAAAAGGTTTGCTAATTTCATTTGAGTTGTTTTTATCTGAGATTTTAGTTTTTTGTAGTCTGGGTAGTTGCTTGGGTGGTTTACTATTGAGTAAAAGCTGGTGAGCTACTTGATTAGCTGTAACATGTCCTTGGTTTGTAGCAGTGGGAGGGTTCCCTGTGAGTTTTTGAATTGTCGTCCAGGCCTTTTTACTGTTATGGGTCATGTTGATGTTTGAGACTGTAGACATCCACGTTTCTCTTCGGTTTTCGCTAACCATGAGCATCAGCTCATTACCAGCATTTAATGTTTCCTCCGAAAAAGGGTCATTGGTATACAATTGCTCATAACTACGTAAAAGTGCCGCAGAGTCGTTCGTAAGGCCTGGGATGTATGAGCTACGGCATCCTCTCGGAATATTTTGCCTAGAAGCTTTTCTTATGACCTCAATAAACTTTTCATAGTTATCAGGCACGGGTTCTACCTTATCTAGTCTTGAATCTACGCACTTTGCAAAACCGTCCCAGTTTGCCTTTGACAAGTTAAACCTGCGCTTGAAAGGAACTTGCCTCGGTGTGATAGCCGCTTGGACTTGGCATGCAATAGGTCTGTGTTGTGTGTTGGGAATGGGAGTACAAGTTGATTTTGAGCAAAGGGAACTTATATTTGAGCTCACAAATATTAGGTCAGGGTTGTACCCTTTTTTCCATCGACAGCTGTTAAATGATGGAGGCAGTTTTGGGTCATGTATCAGGGAAAGGTCTAAGGAGTCTGCCCATTCCTCGACAGCAATACCATCAGGGTTCGATTTTCTGTATCCCCAAGATAGATTGTGGCTGTTGAAATCGCCGACAATTATTTTTATGACTCGATCGTCGAAATTTGTTGTTTTGTTAAATTCAAAAGGCTGATTCGGTGGCTTATACACAGATGTGACTGTACAGGTACCGATATCGACTGTAATTATTTCTATAGAGTTGTCACTCTTGCACGATGTGGATGTTACATTTATGTTGGGTTTTGTGAAAATAGCACTTCCGTGCTTATCATGTGGTATCTCAGCCGTAAGGGTCCATCCAGGTATTCGAGGCCTTTGTTGTTCGTGGCCACGATGGGTTTCTTGGACACATAAGATGTCACAATGTGTCGTATTGCCAAGCTCTGCGAGAATAGTTGATTTAATCTCAGAGAATCCTTCAATGTTAATTGAGATTACTTTCAGAGCTGGCTTTGAAAGGGGTGGCTCTGAAAGGTGCCGTTGGTCATATTCGTTGTTTTGTAGAACCATTGTGTTGTAGAGATTAGTCAGCCTAGGCCACTGCGTTACCGTGACTTAGCTGCTTCCAGAATGCGCCGCTTATCTAACCTCTATAAGCGACAGTCGAGCTTTATTTATTTATATTATTTAGGAAGAACAAATGATAAAACAAATTACAAATTTAACATCTGCTATTTTAAGACTATGACATAAACAGAAACCCAAACGAAATTGACGGATTTTTTAAAGTGTAAATATAAGCGAGAATGAGATTGTGCTCCTTTGAACTCTCGCTTATCCAGGTCTGACTGAATTTATTACAATAACATGCAATATACAATAAAATTACACTTTAGAACAGAGAAAAGAGAAAAAAAAATATCACTAGGGAATTATCTGAAGATGGAACAAGCGTATACACAGATCAGTTAATTTTTTTTAACTACATTGTTCTTCGTTTGACCACAATCTCACCTGATGGTAAGCGATGATGTGGTCTAAGATGAAGCACGATTTAGAAGAAACCTTTTCACTCTACCTTAAAGAGGCCCGGATTATATTCATTAGGAAAAAAGACGACGGCAAAGTGTTCCATGCCTTAGCTGTACGCATCAATAACGAGGAACCAAAACGGTGTGTGCGAATGGGTGGTATATCAACTAGGTACGGATGGTACTGAGCCGTGCCCTGCTTGTCCTTTGATGGAAGGGAACTAAAAAAGACACTTTTTGAAAATGAAATAAAAGTAAATTTGTTTTAGGCAATGTTAACTTTGTAAAATTCAAATCAGAGTCCGCGTTTAATACTTTTGGTTTCAGGTTTTTTTTTAACTTTAATAATATAACAAAAGGGGTTTAATTTCATAAATAAACTTTTTCTAAATAGCAAATAGTTTTTTCAAATGAAACATCCCTAGACATTGTTGATGTGTGTATATCCCACTTGATTTTAAGGGGTAACCATCGCCATCACATTGTTATACAAAGTGTTGCCGCGTAGCTCACGCACCTTAGAAACGTGCCCTACGATGCACTGCCCTGTCCATGCACTTGAGGCATAAAGCCTCATGTGCCTGAGTGCCTGTAATTTCACCAGTAATTTTACCCTTCAAACCGAAACACATCAATGCTGCTTGGCGACAGAATTAGGTATAGTGGTAGTACTTCTCCGGATGAGCCCTTTCTTAAAAAACTCTACTACCTTTTGTAGGTATCTGAGTTACGAGAAGTGTAGGTTCAATTTCCGCCGTAGGACATAATATTATATTTGCTAATATCGGAGCGTTATTTCTCCTGTATCTGAATTTTATTCAAAAACTGTTTTGAATAAGGTAATAAAATAAAGACAACTTTTCGCTTAGTTTTTGTATAAATGTACTTAGACAATAAATTTGAAAATAACAATAGTCTAAAAAATCGGCCAAGTGCGAGTCGGACTCCGTACCGTACCATGTTTGTTGTATGGGAGCCCCACTAAAATATTTATTTTATTCTATGTTTAGTATTTGTTGTTATAGCGGCAACAGAAATACATCATCTGTGAAAATTTCAACTGTCTAACTATCGCGGTTCATGAAATCAGCCTGGTGACAGACGGACAGACAGACAGCGTAGTCTTAGTAATAGGGTCCCGCTTTACCCTTTGGGTACGGAACCCTAAAAACGAGGTTAGATATAACTATGCAAATTTCCCGATTTTTTAAGAAGAGTCTGGCCCCGAACTATATTTTGTGAAAATTTGACTTTCAATCTTCAAAGTTCGACCTTCAGAACTGATCTGAATTTGGGCGTCAAAAATTGAATTTATCCATACGAATTGTTGTCGACAGAATAATTATGAAAAATCTGTTGCTGAGCGAAAAATCCTGAAGAAATATCCAGGGATAGATATAAAAAAATGTATAAATTTTTTTCTTTATATGCGACGTGGTTATAACTTACCTACACCACGACACAGATAAAGTATACCGTATACTTTATACAGTATAAAGGTACCTACACATTACAATCATTTTAATGTTAATAAGACAGTCTCAGTAATATCTATTTATATTTAAAATGAGAAATGATTTATTGATTGAAACAATAGTAAATACAAAGTTAAACACATAAAAATAACAAAATAATTGAGAAGTAGCGATATTCATAGATACAATTAAATCACACCTATTAAACTACCAACATCGTTACAAAAATATGAAGTTCCAATCGTAACGAAATTTATTTTCCTCATCGAATCAAATCTATCTGCTCGTCTACAAACCTATAGAAAAAATCGATCTCATTTCCCGCGCAAATCGGCCGCGCTTCGCCGAATTCGATTCAAGGCCGCATTCCAATTTTGAACCATCCATTGTCAATGTCACCGGCCAGCGCGCATGACGGATATGTTTTCTTTGGCTGCATCAAAGAGTTATAAGATATTTTTTTTATTTAACTTCAATTCTATTTAGAAAACATTAAAATGTATTACAATCGTTATCATAAATACGGAATCAATGTGAGAAAACGGTACGTGATAAATCCCGTATTTATAATAATGAATGATTTTAATTTTGTTTTTTTACTATTTTTTTTTGAGTAAGTATCTTAATACTACAAGTTTCCAATGCAATTCCACCGTAATTCATTAATTATTATTTTTTAGCTACCAAAGTTAGCTCGCTCCTCCGTGCGCGCAACAAACTTTTTTTATACTACAAGAAAATGGAACAAGCTTATGGCCCACCTGATGTTAAGTGGTAACCATTGCCTTTATCAGAGAGTTGTCTCGTAGGTCACGCAAAAAGAGCTTAAAAAGTGGTTTACAATTTTCTCTTCAATTTTCGCTTTTAGCGATAAGGCCGTCCATTGTAGATACCTATGATTTAAAAGTGTATTTTATTTTTGTTTATATTTAATGGTGTGCAATAAAGAAATTATCTAATCTAATCACATGGCACGCTTCAAGATAAATGTAAAGAGGTTTCTACAGGAACGCATCGACAATACCCCGGGTGTTGCTGGTGTCAATAGGCGACGGTGACCGCTTACCATCAGATGGGCCGTAAGCCTGTTTCCCCACAAATAACAAACAAAATCTAATCTAATCTCTTCACGTATTTATTTATAATTATATAGATACCTATCAAGGATATCCCAAATCATATTACTAGGTATAATAAACGAATTCTTTTGTAGTTATATTACGAGATCTTACATCCTTCGTTGTTGCTACCTGACTCATAGAATAATAATAGTTACAGAGTATATTTTATTTATTAAAATAAAATCAAAATAATTACACACCGAGCAGGAACTGAAGGTATAATTTGACGAACTTTAGGCATCGCCCGATCCAAACATTATTCTTAGAATGTATTAAAAATATTTAATAGAAAAATATTCCACGACAGCCTCTATATCTCTAAACATAAGGTCGATAATTACTTGAAAAATGTTTTGACGAATTTATTCCGTGTGTAATTTTGATTGACACCAACCATTACGGCTGAGTAGTTATTGCGTCAGCATCTTCCTAAATAGAAATAATGATATAACTACCCGAGTACTTCTACGCCATTATACATCCTATTAATCTGTTTATTACAGCTGAATTTACCGTGTCCGATTTGCTAATGGTATTTGATTTCACGTACTCACTCATTATACGTTATTCTTTCAACGAGACTTTTCTGAGGTTATTGTATATTAAGCTTTATTTCTTCCTGGCTTAAGAGTTATTTCCTATTTTTAATTTTGAGGGTTAATAGATAGCCCGAGTGTCCTCTAATAAATTCAATGTCCTCTGTGATGTCCTTCCTTTGTAAGAAGAGAACAGTAATTAACTCTTTGCGGGTGTGCAAAAAATCCTAACGCAAATGCTAACTTTAGCTGTCAAATTGACGAATTTTACTAATCTTGTTTTCGTGATGTTTTTTAAAATAAACATTGTTACACTAAAGGAAATCGAATGGTCCAATTTGGCCTATCACATGCCGTGATTACTTTGTACGAATGTCTACACAAGAAATCTAAAAAACAACCAAATCCTACTAATCCCACTAATATTAAAAACGCGAAAGTTTGTATGTATGTATGTGACGATGTTTGTTACTCATTCACACAAAAACTACTGAAATGATTTTAATGAAATTTGGTACTTTTTACTAACAAAACCCGCGTGCGAAGCCGCAGGCGAGAGATAGTTATTAAATAAATATTGCTTGACATTTCACACGTTATCTTGCCCCAAACTAAGCAGAGCTGGGAACCAGATAATGATATAATACTTAGGTATATACTTTTTTTTTGTAAATACATACTTATAATATATAGAAAAACACCCAGCCACGGAACAAATATCTGTAGATCATGCAAACATTTGTTCCGCGGCGTAAATCGAACCCGCTACCTCCTGCGTCTCAGCCGGCTATTCGCCCACTGCGCCACGGAGGTCGTCAACAAATTATTAATAAAACAAATAGAAAAATATTATATAAATATTCTATCAGTTATTTGATTCCATAAAGTCAAAATCTTTTATTCATTAAAATCACAAGGATCCCTTTGAAACGTCCATTTTACAGCCTGTTCCTTCGCGACCAAGCCTTCCTGGCTTCCTTCTGCTTTGGGAGAAAGGAAAGAAACAAGGCTGGTTGTTTTTTTAATGATCCTTTAGTGTGTATAGTACAAGCTTTGCTTAGTTTGAGGCTAGATATCGCTGTGTGAAATAACCAGCTTTATTACTATATACTTTGACATTCAAACAACCCGAACTATGTATTATGAACCATGAGTAATACACGAAAATGGTATAACTAGTGAAATAATTCGAGGTATAACAAAATTACACTAATCTGTGGGCCGTCAGCAACACGCAATTCGTCTATCTCATATAATTTGAGCGAAGCCCGAGGCTAAAGCATTCTTTACTTGTGTTCTGCTTTGTTCCGAAGATTTTGATGATGTTAAGACAAAGCCCGAACTACAAATTAATAATAATATAGCTCACGACTAGATTAATCCCCCATGGCGGACATCCTTGACCCTTGAAGATATTCTGCAAGGAGGTAGTCAGAGATATCATAAATATTATTACACTAATATTATAAACTAGTTGTTGCTCGTAACTTCCGTACGCGTTACACTACTAAATGACGACCTTTGTGGCGCAGTGGGCGAATAGTCGGCTGTGACGCAGGAGGTTGCGGGTTCGATTCCCGCTGCGGAACAAATGTTTGAATGATCTACATATATTTGTTCCGGGTCTGGTTATTTCTCTATATATTGTTACGCCGAGGCTGTTAAACAATGAGTAATAATCGTAACTTCTCGAACGCTTTTGTCTTGCTGCGTTATTGTTGTTATTGTCTGCGGTTGCGCACAATGGAGTGGCCATTGTGTCGAGGGACCGACCCTTTTCCTGGAACGATCGAGATCGTTCTCGAACAATCGAAATGTGTGGATATAAATAGGCCGGAGAGATGGCCGGACAGTCAGTTGTGAGTCAGTCTCAGTCAGTCTGAGTGAGTTAGTCTCAGCGAGGCCCTGGAGGACTGACGTGGGAAGGGTCTCGCGTGAACAGTAGTTGCTCCCGAGTCAGTCTGGATTAAGCTATACGTGCGATCATTTCGGTGACTTCGAGTGATGCAACAGTGGTGTGAATAAGTGTGTTGTGATTACGTGTGACCAAGTTCGTGTATTCATCGTTATCGTGTTGAATAAACGTGTTATTTTGGTTGGATCGATTCCCATTATTTTATCCCGAACCCTCAGCTCGTAACAATTTGGTGTCAGAAGTGGGATAAAATAATGCCGGTTCTACCAAAGGATAACGTGGACGGTGTCAGGACGAGAGGTCAACGACAACAGGAAATGGATGAAAGGCGGTTTGGAGATTCTCCGGTTCAAGAAGCTCGGCAGAGTCGTCAGCCGATGGAGATGGAATCAGCCGCCGCCGAATCAATTGGAGCACCATCATCATCATCATCATCCGTGGGGCAAACTCCTGTGACAGGCGATCTTGCTGCTATTATGGCAATGCTTTGTCGTCAAGAAAAACAGCGTCGTCAGGATAAAGAGCAGCGTCGTCAACAGGAAGAGCAGGCTCAGTTGCAGGAGGAACAACGCCGTCAGCATTAAGAAGAAAAGCGTCGTCAGCAGGAAGAGCAGGCTCGGTTGCAGAAGGAACAGTGACATGAATAGGTGGAGCAGACTCGGTTGCAAGAGGAACAGCGACGTCATGATAAAGAAGAGCAGCGTCGTCAACAGGAAGATCAGCGACGTTGGCAAGAAGTGCGTGCTCGACTGATGAGGGAATCGTTCGGTTCATCTGGAAAGGAATTCCAGGAAGTGAAAGAACAGATAGAAATCAAGAGAGCCGTGTTTTGGAGGCTGGAATTGGGCTCGACTGATGAGGGAATCGTTCGGTTTATCTGGAAAGTAATTCCAGGAAGTGAAAGAACAGATAGAAGTCATGAGAGCCGTGTTTTGGAGGCTGGAATTGGGATCGCTGATGAGAAAGGGACTCTGGGTGTCCTGAAGTACTGGAGACGGCAATGTGGCTCCTCTAGTTGCTACATCTTCAGCGCGAGGTGCGCCTAAAATTGTTCGTGTTGATCGGCTGCCGCGATATGAGGCTAAGAATGCTCGGGACGAGCATGTTTTAGGAGGGGGCAGTGTTACGCCGAGGCTGTTAAACAATGAGTAATAATCGTAACTTCTCGAACGCTTTTGTCTTGCTGCGTTATTGTTGTTATTGTCTGCGGTTGCGCACAATGGAGTGGCCATTGTGTCGAGGGACCGACCCTTTTCCTGGAACGATCGAGATCGTTCTCGAACAATCGAAATGTGTGGATATAAATAGGCCGGAGAGATGGCCGGACAGTCAGTTGTGAGTCAGTCTCAGTCAGTCTGAGTGAGTTAGTCTCAGCGAGGCCCTGGAGGACTGACGTGGGAAGGGTCTCGCGTGAACAGTAGTTGCTCCCGAGTCAGTCTGGATTAAGCTATACGTGCGATCATTTCGGTGACTTCGAGTGATGCAACAGTGGTGTGAATAAGTGTGTTGTGATTACGTGTGACCAAGTTCGTGTATTCATCGTTATCGTGTTGAATAAACGTGTTATTTTGGTTGGATCGATTCCCATTATTTTATCCCGAACCCTCAGCTCGTAACAATATTATAAGAATGTATTTACAAAAAAAAGTATATAAGTATTCTATCAGTTATCTGGTTCCCATAGTACAAGCTCTGCTTAATTTGGGGCTAGATAGCGCTTTGTGAAATGTCCAGCAATATTTGGTTTATGTATTTTTTTTTAAATGTGTATGTAACCTAGAATTAAAGTTTAACTCGCTGTTGCAACTTGACTTGACACCCCATTTTAAACCCATGGATTTATGGGATAAAAAGCCCATATGTTAATCCAGGTTGTAATGTAAGTAAGTACGTACTTACTAAATTTAATCAAAATCGGTTCAGCCGTTAAGACGTGATTGAGTAACAAACAAACAAATAAACAAATATCCAAACTTTCGTATTTATAATACTAGCTTCCGCCAGCGGCTTCACACGCGTTGTTCGTTAACAAACAGTAACCTATGTTAGAATCCAGGTCATAATCTATCAACACACCACATCGAAATTGAACTAACTAATTGAGAATAAAAAGTATCAGTAGTTCCATGGGACAGATATCACTGGAACTAGTGAAAACCATCCATTTTATTTTTAATATCTGTTCGTGAATAAATACAAAATGAAAATGAAACCAAAAATCAATTTAGGAAGGACATGAGAAACACTTTCAGTATAACAAAAGTGAAAATTACGTTAAAACAATAAAATCGTCTATAAAACCAGTCGTTTTATGGCCATCCTACATCAAACGTTAAGTTACTTATAATAAGCTCTAAGCATGTGTCTGATAACATCACTTCCTTTTACGAACAAATCCAATCGCCATTAGAAAACCAACTATAACCCTATCGGTATTAAATTCACATTTGCGAATGTATGCTTCGATTTTTGATCTACGAAACTCAGCTCTATATCCCTTATCTTAAGGTCCACGTAGTTGTTTGTTGAAAATTCGGCAGGTGTTCTTATGTCATTGCGTGCTACCTTGTCGTTGAACACTTCCACTTCAAGTGTATTTGATAAATGTTTTGCTTAAACTTGACCATCAGTTCGTTTGCTTCACCATATTTTTTACTAACTTTATTTAATATTAATATATGAAGTATCAAATTGAGCTCAGTGAACGTACATTTCATCACGTGACTAGATGCTTGAAGAAGCTAGTTGTTTTCGAGATAAATCGCGCTGCGTGTCGCGATGCCGCGATGTGCATTGCAACGCCGCGAAACGCACGCCGCGGCTCGAAGCAGCGCGTGTTTTCTCAAGTATTTGCACACTGCTTGCGAGTTGCATTAACCGGCGATACGTACGAGGCGACGCAACGTAACGAGGCGTCTAATTTTAATTCTTACTATAGGGGGGGGGGTGAATAAGATCTACACTGACGTCCCGCTTAAAGGTGTATTGTGCATTCCCCCTTCTAACCTGACCCCAGCCATCCCAACTCCTGAAAGTAGGGGAGCAGGACTTTGGATGGGTGCAGTTTTCCAGAGTCCCCAAGGTCGTTGCTGACGTTGAAGATGACTCGATGAATTCATGCTAGCCCCCTCTTCAGTCTGGCTTTGTGTGTAGCCGTATAGCGCAGTAGCACGTGCTCCTTTGTCTCGTCATCCGAGGCGAGGCGTGCTTCGTCAGGCATCCAGTTCCCTTTCGCGTATATTCTTGTATAGTTCTATATAGTATAGTGCGTGCCTCGTCGCGTCGCGTCGCGTCACAATGTGGAGTTCTAACTCCTGATGATGTAATTGCTATTTTCTTTACTGTCGGTAAAAACATTAAAACAAATTGGCCGTCAAAATCAATCATAACATCCGTGATTCCTATAACCTTGACAATCTAACTCTCTTTTGTCTTTACGCTTACTTCCTTTAAGTTTTTGACGTGCTTTTAGTATTAAAAGTTTATGCTGTATAGTATATACCTTTTTCATCATCATATCAGCATCGCCATATGACGTCTACTGCTAAACAAAGGCCTCTTCTTTGATTTCTTTCATTAGGTAATCTTTACATCTTGTGGGGGTCGTCCTATGCTGCATTTGACAGTACGTGGTCTCCACTCAGGAACATATCTGTGCTGACGGTCATCAGTTATGTTCCTTGTCCACTGCCACTTCAGTTTTCTAACCCTCTGGGCTATATCTGTGAATTTCGCTATGGATATCTTCTATACCTTCTTAAATCCGGTTTAAGTTGATAACACATTTATTGTTATATACGAGTATGTATTTAGAATTATCTTTAAACTTATTCTATAGTCAAGGTTACTTGACTAGTATCTTTTACCTGTCAAAGTTATTTGATATCACCTCCGCTATCACTTAACTAACATAATGAAACATCACGTTAAACCAGTTTGGTAGCGTATAAATCATCCCGCGGTTGGTAGAACCAAATTCTTGTCCAACCGAAATGTCATATGTTATATTATGTTTCACTGTTGCGGCCTCTTTTCATTGTTTCTGTTACTCTCGTGATGAGAAAATTGTAATTATACTGTTGTTTTTGTTCCGTATATTTCATTTATAAAGTTCACCCACATATCGTCAACAATTGGGTTTTGACAATTGGGACAGTTGGCAGCACACGCTTCACGCGATCTTTTATACCTACAAGATGTGGAATGAGCTACCATCTGAGGTTTTTCCGTGAGGCTATGACATGGCACGCTTCAAGAGAAATGTAAAGAGGTTTGTACAGGGTAGGGAACGAATCGACTATACCCCGGGTGTTGCCGGTGTCTATAGGCGATGGCGACTGCTTACCATGAGGTAAGCCTGTTTCCCCACAAATAAAATAAAATTCATAAAAAAAAAGGATTGTATGGTTTTATGAAATCACGGTAAAAGTGAAACTTTGTTTCGCATTAGAGATATTTAACTAAAAATTTTCGTTGGCACAAATGAGTAATAGTCTATACACTACACGGTCAGCTGATGCGAACTACAGGCGCCGCCATATTGGCCTCGGCTGCTCTGACGAGCGCCTTTCACTTTATCCCTATTTCGCGGCCGACCGTCACGCGACATGCAACACACAGACGAAAAAGTTTGAGACGATGTAATAAAAGTTTCACTTTAAAATATTGACGAATTACTATTTATCTAGTTTAGTATTCTAGATTTATATTTTAATATAGGTATATTTAAATACCTCGATAATGTACTTTTTTATAATCCTGGGGTTTCCTGCCGGAGGGCAAAAATCTCCCTTCCATCCTTCAATATGAACCTATCTTGAGCTATATTGGGCCAATCCTTGTCCTATGAGTCCAACTCATAATGACGTTTACTTCAACTAACTTGAGAACTAGAAGATTCAAAAACAGTGTAATTCTAACGACATAATATATATCATTGTTTCTTCTGCGTTATTTTATGGCCTCGAAATTTCGCACAGCACATAATTTATCACATTCATTCATATAAAAACAAATTTATTTTTAATCTTTTATATTTATGTGTTCAGATACCAATTTTAAATCTACGAAACCGGTATCGAGCTATGTATCTTGATCTCATGTCAATCATCTTTTGAGTAATGTAGAATATTAAATTTTGGTAAATATACGATGTACTCCAAAAAACCCAAAATAGACAATTTCAATTATAATTAAAGGCTTTGACTCAACCCGCTTTATATAAGGCTCTTTTATTTAAGTAATTCACTCATGTGTGAATAGAGGTAATTAGTTAAGCCCGGATTTGTTTGTAGATTAGACTTGTAAGTACCTATTTTTATAATCATATTTTGCATAAAATAAATGTACACAATTAGCCGAGGTACTCAATTATCTTCAATGTTCAAGTAGGTATCATCATCCACAGTCTGACTTCATCCACTGCTAGGTAAGTTTGTGTCATTAACCAAGTAAATAGGTATACCTACTTACTACTTATTTTTGTGCTTAATGTCCTAAAAATAAAAGTGTATCAAAATAAAAACACGTTGTGTGGGGCTCCTTAGCTCCTTATGTCTGGCTTGTTGATCTGTCAAAAATAACACAAAATCTGGGCCCCAATTCTACTAAACCAATCGCTTCACTATGACTATGGTATCGTCGAAAAATCGCCGCTATAGATACCTTTTGGTATTCTACTAACACAATCGTTTTTCAATGACCGCCGTTGCTATGACAACCCCATTGAACGTTTGGCAGCTTATGACAGGAATAACAATCATAATCGTTTAACAATGGTATGGCTCCATAATAGTTTTTCTTATAAATTTGCAGAATTGGGCTCCGGATAATGTTTGAAAGCCATGGGCGTCGTCGGGGGGGGGGGGCGTGTTTGGAGGTACAACCCCCCCCCCCCCCTAAAATATTCATAATATTTTATTGAAATAACGCGTGGCAATTTTTTTTTGCAAATATTTTTATCTCTTGCCGTTTAGGTATATGATATGACCCACACTCATTCTTATGTTATTTGTTAATTTTTTCATTGTTGTTTTATCTTCTTGAACCCTTTAAATTTAGAGTAAATGTTTGTCTTTCGAGATGTATTTACTAAGAGAAAAAAACTACAACGTACTATGTCAATTGTTGATCACTGTTGACCAATCTCCTCAACTTACAATAAAGCCTTTGTTATCAACGAACACGTTACAGCTGTCAATGAATCTAATAATATCACTTCATTCAGCGAACTGCATAATCAGCTAATTAATGAAAAATCGGACAACAAACGCACACCCACAGTCGTTCGGTCTGGCACGGCAACAAACCGTGTGACGTCACACAAGTCGCTTTTAGTGTGACCTTCACAACGAGCAATGCCAAGCGCGAACTGGTTCATTCTCAAGCGTTCTTACTATGCAGTTGCGGGTGGACTCCATACATCCTTGTTTCATCATCATCGTCATCTCTGCCACAGGTCGTCCACTGTTTAACATAGGCCTCCCCATGGATTTCCAGAGCAACTGATCTTGGTCTACATCCAACGGCTCCCAGCAATCTTTATCAGGTCATCTTTCTATCTAGAGGGGCCGTTCTATGCTATGATTTCCAGTGCTCGATCTCCACTCTAGAACCTTTCTGCTCCAACTGGCATCAGTTCTTCGAGCTTTGTGCCCCCCACTGCCTGGCTATGTCTGTAACATTTGTCCACAAATCTCCTCTTTCCTGATTCAATCTCGTAGAGAAACACAGAGCATAGCCCTCTTCATAGCACGCAGAGAGGCCTTCTTATGAGGCCAATAGAGACCACGTTTCTGTGCCTTATGACATGACTAGTAACAAACACTGATCAAAGATTTTTGTCTTCAGACACTGAGGTATTTTGGACCTTCTTTATCCTTTTTTAACGTCCTTTAAGGTTCTCGTGAATTCCAGTCCATCCATGCTTGTAAGAGATTGCTTTTAGCGATAAAACTGTCAAGAGTGTCTAGTTTTGATATGCTTTAAATATTATTTGTTAATTTAAGTGTGATTTACAATAAAGCGTTTTCTATCTTCGATCTATCTATTTTCAAATAGGATGAGACTGGTGGATGGCACGATTTAAAGAAGGCCTATACAGGGGGTGAAAAGCTAAGGATGAGCATGATGATGTGTCACAAGAAAAAGTTGCCAAGCCCAAGCTGGCTTATTCTCATAACCATAGGATGCCCATTCATATTCATAGCCAAAGAACGTCTACTGCTGGAAATAGACCTCCCCAAAGATTTCCAGTGTGACTGATTTTGTGGACCAACGGCTCAACCTTTATTAGGTATTTTTTGAATTACGCGGCACTTTTAACTACATGGTCTTTTATGCCTAAATGGCCATCAGTTTTTTGACCTGAACTCTCAACTGAGGAGTGTCTCTGGGGCGTCACTTGCGTGTGGATAGCGGTATGTGACACAATCACGCACGATACTTAAAGTGAATTCATCTGAATATATCCAGTTCTCTTCAATCTGGTCAAACCAGCTTGAGCTACGTCTCCTTGCCTTTGCCCTCAATTTTGCCTGTCACAATAGTCTCAATTTCTCGTCTCTCAGACACATAAAAAAATAACAATGAGTTTTGGGGCTGTTGGGAACAAACCCGCAAGGTTTCACCGAACATCGCGCGAGGGGCGTGCAGAGTCGCATCCATATTATGATTCTTGCGTCAATGTTTCATTGCGTAATATATTTTTTTCTTTTTTTTATAGCAGCGCATCGCTTCTGTTTGGTTTTATTTGTTTGATGACAATGACTTTGATTTATCGTCACATTTAAATATGGAATTAGTGTTTTGTTTACAAACGAATTAGCGTCTTTTTTGTGAGTACCTACAATGCCTCAAATGGTTTTATATCACAGCGCGTCACAAAAGATGCTATAATATTTTATGTTAAGTTGGTACGATTCCTAAACAAACGTTCTAAGATTTTTTGTTTAGTTAGCTGAAGAGCAGAAATGTCTAAACATATGCGTATCGAATTAGTTAAGTCTTTTTCCAGCAAAATCAATAAAATTGCACACTTGCATTCATAAAAGCCATAATAATTTGAAAAAATCACTCATTTAGTGACATATATAATAAGGAAAAATTATGAATATTTATTACAAAAGTGTGATATTTAATTGATTTTGCAGGAATAATAAGACGTAAGTCATTCGATACGCATATGTTTAGACATTTCTGCTGATCAGTTATCTAGTGTGTCAAATATAAGATGAAAATAAATATTATCTTGGTCGTGTGTGATGTTCCATTGGATTCAACTGCGAGCGATATTTACATAAAATATCTTAACATAAGATATTATAGCACTTTCATTGTATGTGACACGCTTAAGAATAATGAAATAAGGTTGTGATCCCCGCAATGAATACAAAAACAAAACAATTCTAAAAACAATTAGATTTATTTTCGACGTTTAGGGTGATTATTTGTTATTGTTCTAACTTTTCTAACAAAAGACTTAAACGAGCTTCAACTTTTTATTTATTGTAAAAATTATAAAGTACTAGCTGACCAATCCGCAGCTTCGCACGCGTAGTTTTTCAATAAAAACATTACCCTCCTTCTGCGCAGTTGTGTAAAAAGTAGCCTCTGTCACCTGGGCATAGTGTAGCTTCCCAACGGTGAAATATTTTTTAAATCGGTCCAGTTGTTTCGGAGCCTGTTCAATGCAAACAAACAAACAAACTCAAATCTTTCCTCTTTATAATATTATTATAAACTATTAATACTCCTTATTTTGTTTTCAGTATATTTTAAGGGCAACTTGCGCAAAGATGCCTAATCGTATTTGGCCCGCTTGCACAACGATCTCTAAACGTATTTAGAGACTAAACATGTTTAAACGTGACGTATTTGCATGAATTAACGACTCTCGAAAATACGATTAAGCATCATTGCACAGATCGCCCTTAGGGATCGTTGTCGAAGCCGGGCTACATATTTAAAAAACAGCAGTTCGGATTTTGATTTAAGAACCAACTTGCTACAAGTCTTTAGTCAAAATATAATTAGTTAATGAAATCTTTATAACAATAAAATCAATTTTATGTCAGATGACTCAGTGCTGTGACACGTGAAGATATCCTGCTCGGGTGTACGCAGAGGCAAGGTCTAACATTACGTTGGATATCACTAAAATTGTATGTTTTAATAATAACACTTTTATTTTATTAATAACTAGCTGTTGCCTGCGACTTCGTAAGCGTTACACTACTAAATATGTAGGTTTCCTAGAAATAAAGCTAAACTCGCTGTTACAACTTGACTTAACACACCATTTTTATCCCATAAGACCTGATTTATTGGATTAAACGTAGCCTATGTGTTAATCCAGATTATAATCTACATACATACAAAATTTCATCGAAATCGGTTCAGCCGTTACGACGTGATTGAGTAACTAGTAAACAAACAAACATCCAAAATCTTCGCATTTAATAGTGTGATTTTGAAATTTGGGGAATGTAAGCGCGGTAATGTATTACTACGATCAAATAGGCTCTTCATCACCAATAACTTTAGAAGGGTGGTCACCCCTTCAGATGACTGGTGGTTTCCACCACTTGAAATTCAACCGGCATTCGGTAGTTTCGGGTTAAATAATTAATTGCTTGGGGAACACTATCCAATTTTAAACATTAATTTTCTGCAGTAATTGCAAACTAAACTAAAAGTCATTCTAATTTTTATTTTAGAAAGAAAGAAAGATATAAAAATAATTTATTGGACATACACAGGTTCTTACAGAATTTTCTTCTTTTTTTCTCATTTTCTATCATTCTTCTAGCCGGCTGAGACGCAGGAGGTAGTGTTCGATTCCCGCCGCAGAACAAATGTTTGCATGATTTACAGATATTTGTACCGGGTGGGATGTTTTTCTATATATTGTAAGTATGTATTTACAAAAAAAAGTCAGTTATCTAGTTCCCATAGTAAAAGCTTTGCTTAGTTCTGGGCTAGATGGCGCTATGTGAAATGTAAAGCAATATTTATTTATTTATTTTCTAAGCGATTTGTTTTGTCGACTGCCACTTCAAAAGTAACGAATTCAATTGTTCCGCGGTGGAAATTGAATCTGCAGCCTCCTTCATCTCAGCTGGTTATCCCCTACTACGCACGGAGGTTACTCAGTTCGTACGTTATAAGTAAAGCTATCTTATTGAAAAATAATAGATAGGCGCTAATAATAATATAACGTTTATAGGGTAAAACAATGTGCACATACAAAAAATGATTAAATATCTATAAATACATTAGATACATCACACCAATATTACAAATGCGTAAGTTTAGATGAAATTTGGTATAAACGAATAAATAAATAAATAAATATATATTGACATTTCACACAGCGCTATCTAGCCTCAAACTAAGCAGAGCTTGTACTATGGGAACCAGATAACTGATAAAATACTTATATACATTTTTTTTTGTAAATACATACTTATAATATATAGAGAAACAACCAGACCCGGAACAAGTATCTGTGGATCATGCAAACATTTGTTCCGCGGTGGGAATCGAACCCGCTACCTCCTGCGTCTCAGCCGGCTATTCGCCCACTGCACCACGGAGGTCGTCAACTGAACGAAGACTATCTGGATTACCAAATAGGAAACTTTTTATCAAATAAATCAGTTCCCATGGGATAAAAATGTGATGCCAAAGTTTTTATAATATTTTTGCATCCCAGAACAACTTGGGCAAAGCCGCTGGCAACAGCTAGTAAGACAATAGACTTAAAAGTAACACTTTGATTTGTTTGGGGGATTTTGATTCGTTATAATAACAGCTTAATGGTAGCTTAATGGTAGCATCACGTCATAATGAGTTACTAGGTATTTTCAGATCCAGTTTTCTCGGTAATTATGAAAATATCAGTCTTAGAGTTGGAGCATGTGAGTTGTTTCCAAAAATTATAAATCTATAAATGTAATCTAAATCTACATCCAAAAACTTTGATAATCGTTCAGGATACTTCGATAGCCATTATTTATAACCATAACACATATTTTATGAGTACTATAGTTTTTTTTTAATACCTTATTATAGGCGATAGTTACCACTTAACATTAGGTCGGTCATAAGCTTGTTCCATCTCCAGGTCGAATAAACAAAAACAAAAGTTATGAAATGTCTCGCCCGGGGAAGTACTACCATCATATTTATTTCTGCTGTTCAGCAGCATAACTGTGTTTCGGTATGAAGTGTATGGTTTCCGGTGAAATTACAGGCATATGAGGCTTTACACCTGTATGCTTCAAGTTGATGGACGTTGACACGTTTTTAAGGTGATAGACCTATGAGACAATACAATACTATGAGCGATAGTTACCACTTAACATCAGGTGGGCCATATGCTTGTTCCATCTCAAGGTATAAAAAAATTGTTACCTTGAATCAAGATATAAATGCTCCATCTTCATAAAAAACCTGCAAGGTTTTCAGTTTCCTGCGCAAACTAAGGCTTCTATCAGGTGTCAGGATTATTCGGGTCATATAGTCAGTGGTGGCGGACCACCCTAGTGGAGCAATTACCATGGGAGAGCGAACAATGACTTTACGCGTATTTGGCGCCATCCTGTGAACATGTGGACGATACGCGGCTGTATCTGTTAGTCGGTGGCAAGATGCTCAATTATATTGTGAAAATAATGCTTTAGAAATGGTGGGAATTATTCTTTTTGATAATTTCTGGAATACTAAAACATGTGATTTTTTTGGTGATGGTCAAGAGCTTGACCACTACCTCACCTGATGGTAAGTGTTGGTGAGATCGAAGATGGAGCACGCTTGCCTAGAAAGAACCTATCACTCTGGACTTGAAGACTTCGAGATTATACTGGTTCGGAAAAACATACGCCAGAAGTGAGTTCCACTCCTTACTTGTGCTAACAAGAAAAGTTGATTTGGTACGGCAAGGTGGTATGCCGACCAGGTATGAGTGGTACTTCTCGATACGCTTGTCCAGTGGTGGAAGGGGGAAGGAGGAATAAGGTCATGAAGAGCTTGCACACATTCACCAAAATTTTTATTAAACGTGTTTAAACGTATAAAAAACAATCAAAGTGTTTATAGTTACTTCTTGAAAAAAATAAAAAAATGGGTAAATAAACATGTTTTAGGGGAACCTTTTTCTATGATTATTCATTATGAATGATTTATGAATAAACGACTAGACCGATTTTGATGAAATTTGGTATTCAGATAGATTATGACCTAGATTAAGACATAGGCTACTTTTGACTGGCAAACCACGCGTACTAAGCCGCGAGCGGAAGCTTGTGTACATTACAGGTTCTATCCAGATAAACTACGATATTTTATCTCCGCATAACTAAAGGTCCAGTCACAAGCCTATAAATTAACCCACAACTAACCCTTGATTAGCATAGATAGACCCTTAGATTCGGCTAAGACAAATCTTATCTTGAAGGTACGTCTGATTTATTTTGTCTATTTCTTAGTGTACAAAGATCTTAATCATTTTGTAATTTTGAACTTTTTCAGTTATGCAATAGTGTAATATGATATCAGTGTTAGTGTTATTCATAAAAAACACAAACATAAAGTGTCTTACCCTCAATCATAATCATTTATTTGGTATGAATATTACACGTCATATTTTATAATGGTACCTCATATCAGTACACAATTTACATACTGGTTACAATATTAAACCTAAGCATAAAATACAAAAGTTAAATCACACAAATATTATAAATATGAAAGTTTGGATGTTTGTTTAGTTATTTGTTTGTTTGTTACTCAATCACGTCATAACGGCTGCACCGATTACGTTGAAATTTGGTATATACGTAGATTATAAATTAATCATTAAGTACCTATAAATCAGTAGAGTTAAAACTGGGGTGTCAAGTCAAGTTGCAACAGCGAGTTTAGCATTATTACAAGACATTTACCTTTTACATTTAATTTGACATTTACCTACACATTTAGTAGTGTAACGCGTACGAAGTCGCGGGCAACTGCTAGTAAAGTAATAAAAAAATTAAATTGGATATCAACATAGAATTACACAAGTTAATATAAATAGTCATCGAAAATAGTCATACAAAATAGTCCAATAAAAATACAATATTAATTTTTCATATCAATTAACTCCTAATAGTAGGTGTTACTAAGAAGCCAGCGCTTCAGTTTGAGTTTAAATGTATATGTAATGTATAATGTAATGTAGTCTGTTATATACTGTCGGTCAAATTACATGCGTTGGCTTATCCGACTTGGCCAAGGTACGGGACACGGTAGCAAGACTATCAGCTTGCATGCCTATTCCTGTTCTTACTGAACAGTTCTAGGTTAGACCGCACAAAGACACTAGATATGACGATAGGCGGGATCGTCAACATTTCCAGCTCTACGGTCTCACGGAGGTATCTTGCGGTATTCTGACCATTGCTCTCACGGCTCGCTTCTCCATGCGGAAAGCTCGTTGCCAGTCGGCTGCGCACCCCCACAGTTCCACCCCGTATTGAAGGAGTGAATGGGCAGTAGCGAAGTAACAGGAGTGAACCACGTGACCAGGCAAGAACCGAGAGAGTTGCCCTAACGCATAGCATGCACCACATACCTTATCAATATGGGATTCCCAAGTGAGCGTCTTGTCGAGCTTGAAACCCAGAAACGTAGTGCTCTCCACTTGCTCTATTTTAGTTTTTCCCTCAAGAACCGGAAGCTCCTCGGAAGGACGCCCCGACAGACAGATATGGATAAAGTGGGTTTTTGTCAAGTTTAGGACTAACCCATTGTCTTTAAGCCCCTCAGCTAATTGAAAGGCAGTTTGATTTAGCTTCTGTTCTAAACTGTCCAGAGTAGTGGTGGCCACAACTGCAGCCATAGTATCAGCATACATCAACACCTCCGCGGAGCATATAGCTTCCGGGAGGTTGTAGAGTAGTATGGAAAGCAAGATGTTGGAAACCGCAGAACCTTGTGCTACTCCCATGCTCGTGATGAGTTGATGTGACCTGATCATGCCACATTTCTCTACAACAACCTGAGACTTTGATCTCATTAGGCTTGTGAGCACGGCTAGAATCGCGTATGCCGTAATGCCCAACCTTGACTGTGAGCACCGCGTAGTCAGTAACATCAAACGCTTTATAGAGGTCGCAGCAGATAATGGCCACCTGATGTTTGGTCTCCCGAGGATCCATTATCCTTCGCAGCACCTCACGTGCCAGCGACGTGGACGATCGTCTTCCACGGTACGCATACTGCCTGTCTGATAGCGCGTGTGGCTGTCAAGTATGATGCAGATCGTGAACATATTCCATTTTCAAGAACCTTTGCTATAGCTGGAATTATAGATACTGTCTTGTACGAGTTTATGTCTGCTCTTCCTTTTCCTTTGTATATCGGTGGTACCTTGTGCTCTTAAGACAAGTCAAAAGGAACCACTTTGCAAGCAAAAGTTATAAATAGAGACTGTAAGGAAAGTGACAATGGACACATTTTTAATCATAATCTTCACATTGTATAAAATGAAGTCGCTTCCGCTGTCTGTTCCCTTAGATCTTTTAAACTACTCAACGGATTTTAATGCAGTTTTCAGAAATAGATAGAATGATTCAAGAGGAAAGTTTATATGTATAATACATACATAACTCTGTTTGTTTGTTTGTTACTTTTACATGACTAAACGACTGAAAGGATCGCAATGAAATTTTGCAAGGAGATTATATCCTGGGAAAAGACATAGGCTACATTTTAGCCAACTGCGCAAAATGAGGGTAATGTTTTATTGCAAAACCACCCGTGCGAAGCCGCGGGCGGCTCAGGTAGTTCTATTATAAAACTGAGTTAGCATGAAATTGCTCATTAGCCTACTTGGCTAGATTGTAATAAGACTAGAATACCTACACTTACGATCTAGGAAGGCACCAAAAGAAAAATAAATAAATAGTATAAATATTGCTATGTCACACAGCTATCTAGCCCCAAACTAAGCAGAGCTTGTACTACGGGAACCAGATAGCTGATAGAATACTTATATACTTTTTTTTTGTAAATACATACTTATCATATATAGAAAAACATCCAGACCCGGTACAAATATCGGTAGATAATGCAACCATTTGTTCCGCGGTGGAAATCGAACCCGCTACCTCCTGCGTCTCAGCCGGATATTCGCCCATTGCACCACGGAGGTAGTCATTTGTTAAAATGACAAAGTAGTTGAAATTTCAATAATAAAACCTTATTTTTGGCAACAAGTCTCCTTAAAAGTCTCCTAAATTTACACGGAAGATTTGCACACTTCTTTACGGCTATCCCCTATGACTACAAGCCCCCCCCCCCCCCTTCCTTATGTCAAACTGGACGAAGGCCGATGTGTCATGCATAGATTACCATGCATAACACGTACAATAGAAACACCTTTTCTCCAATACGGCATAATAAATAACGACTTAATAAAAAAACAATGTCTAGTGCGAAAAAGACTCGCACACCAAGGATTTCAAACCTAGATAGGTTTATTTATGTTAATTAAGCAGCGCCATCTAGTAATGTGACCGGTAAACTAAGAAAACTTTTAAGACAGATATCCAAAAAATTCTTCTAGATAGAGACTTCGTTATAATTTTCGTGTAATCTTTGCGTTTATATTTATCAATTATATTCATTTCAGAATTTTCACTTTGCAAACTTTTGTTAAAAGGGGCTTCCCCAATGGTATTTTTTTTTACATTTTTCAGTTTTGAAGTTATGATGGTAACAAACCGCGCGTGCAAAGCCACGTGTGGGTCAGCAAGTAATAAATAAATAACATATGTACTGATTTAAACGGGTATTTATCGCGAATGTACCTTTTTTATTTAATATCCCGACGTTTCAACTGTGTTGCAACACCCAACATTTCTTAATTTCAATCGGAAAGATGGCTATAGACTCTCGGCATCCTGGAACCCGGTGATTATTAGGTGTGCGCGTCGTGGTCGGTCGTCTAAGTGCGTAGATACGGTTAGTGTAGTGTGTCTTAATATGAGCGAGGACATTTTTAATTGTGAAGATCAAGGGTAGTTGCTGCCGCTTCCATCAGTTCTCGACGGTAGTTCCAAGCATTCCAGTCCGCCCGTGACCATGGCTGTTGCAACACAGTCGAAACCTCGGGATGACAAATAAAAAAGGTCATTATCATCATTTTCAGCCCGTGTCGACCGACTGTTGGGCATAGGCCTCTGTTTGTTTCTGCCATTCTTCCCGATCCTGTGCCAGTCTGAACCACGTACGACCCACGGTCTTATGGATGTCGTCAACCCATCTCGCTGGTGGACGTCCTCTATTTCGATGCGAGTAAAAAAGGTACTAGGCAATAAATACCCGTTTTAATCAGTAATTATGTACAGTGTTCGTGAAAGTTTGAAAAATACTAAATAAATAACAGCCAAAAGTCACATATATAGCCCTGAACCCCCCCCCCCCCCCCCCCATTAGGATTCCTTAGTGTACCCAGAAAAAATATTTACAAATCATGTTAACTTTGCATCTCTGTCTATCACGCCATTGAAGAAGTGACCATGATCTAAACTTAGCCCCAATGTATTAATATAAAAACCTCTTATATGATAGAGGTCAAATTCTTTGCCAATTAACTATATGCAAAAATTGTGAAATATATATGTAGATGCAGAATAGTAATGCAATACTAATTCAGAGTTATAAACAGCTCCTAAATCTAAAATTAGATATCGTTTGAATTTTAAATTGTATTTAACAAAATTTTATTCAAATGAAGTTATTTATAATGGACTATATTTGTTTAGTCATTAGTTTTGGCGAAGGATATTGTTTGGCATTGATGCATATATTCAAAGATAGCGCTTAATATTTTACAAATAATAAATAAATAATGCTGGACATTTTATACAAAAACACAAAATAAGTGACTTGACGACCTCAGTAGGCGAATAGCCGGCTGAGACGCAGGAGGTAGCGGGTTCCATCCTGCCGCGGAACAAATGTTTGCATGATCTACAGATATTTGTTCTACAGATGTTTTCCTATTTATTATAAGTATGTATTTACAACAAAAAAGGTATATATACCTATTCTATCAGTTATCTGGTTCCCATAGTAAGCTTTGCTTCATTTGGGGCTAGATGGCGCTGAGTGATATGTGCAGCAATATTAAAAAATATATGTATAAGGAAAAAAAGACATTCCGTAGGTTATTTTACAAATAATAATTGATTGCTGAATTAACGTACACGAATTTATTATACCTACCTAAAAAATGTGGGCTTACCAAAAAAACGGACAAGTGGTAGTCTGGCTCGGGCACCGCGAGTTCCGTGAAAATATTTTTTCATGTGAAAATTACATTTTAAAAATGTTGTATTTTTTCCTTTACTTCTTGTTGTGAGACTTTGTATCTTGCCAAATTTCATGATTCTAGGTCAACGCGAAGTATCCTATACGTTTTGATTTATTTGCGAGCGAAAAATGGTCGTATTTTTTGATTGCTTTGACTTAGAATATTGATTTTTTTCACATTTCCAAGGGACTGCAGACTTACGTATTTGATATTAATTTCAGTTTGATACCTCTACGCGTTTCTGAGAAAAAGAGTTTTGCCAAACGGACAGACTGACAGACATTTGTTATTGTAATTACCACACATAAACAAAATAATAGCAAAACAGGCAATACAATTGGCGATCTTAGCGCTAAGAGAGATCTACGGTACACCTGCCCATCGTCAAAAAAAAATCAATACAGGATGTGCGGATTTGGTATTTATACAGGATGTTCTATTTAAGAGGGATGCTTAGACCAGTCTCACGACCCCGTATCATATGGTTACTACCCTCTTAACAAAAATAGACTTTATGTGCGGGTTATAGGGAGTATTTTTATGGCGGCAAAATTTCGTGGGAACGAAATTTTACGCGTCTACGGAAATTCTTTTTTTTTGTTGTATTGCACAATATGGATGTAGATTTATTTGAGTATTAGGGATATTTGGGCCTTTGTCATCTCTGCATCTCTTTAAGAGGTATTGTTCTGTGGGAATGTCTTATGTTAGGGGATGTTGATAGATGGTTTAAATTACCTATTATTAAGCTTTGCAGATTCCATTTTTGGGCATATATAATTTTTAGATTTACATACAAATGAAGTGTTGCATATAGATTTTTCTCTTGCTCGTTAAATACATTATAAACTTGCTAATATTTTTGAAATGGATAGTTTTTTACCAAAACATAACACATCCATATATTCATAACATATTCATAACACATACATAAGACATTCAATTATATTATGTATGCTAATAAATCTAAAAAAGTACAATTTCTCTCTATTGAAGTATTAATACTAGAAAATAATGGAATTAACTTTCATTGTAAAAATAAAATATAACACATATAATAATAAAAATGTTTGTAGTATTTAATAATGTTTGTTTTATTTTATTTAATAAATAATGTTTATTATGTTATTAACTAGCTTCCGCCAGTGGCTTCACACGAGTTGTTTGTCAACAAAAAGTAGCCTAAGTGTTAATCCAGGTTATAATCTGCATACCAAATTTCATCGAAACGTGATTGAGTAACAAACAAACAAGCATCCAAACTTTCGCATTTATAATATTAGCGTGATTAAATAACACAATTTTATCATGAAGAACAGTCGCTGTGAGCGATCTCTTCCAGACACCTTAGGGATGAACTTGAAACTTTATATAGGAAGGTAGCGTTTAGGAGATTTCATTACCTAATCCTAATATAATGCATAGATATTAATAATATAACAATTAATTATAATTCTGTTAATAAATAATATACATTTATTAACAGAAGGAATATACAATGATTTACAACATTATAAAATACAAAAGAAGCAGTTGAATCATCTAAAGGCCGTTGCAAACTATCTATAGATAGCTCAACTGATCCAGATTACCAGGCGGAAGTGTTCCCAAGACACTCCCAAGAACTGAGATACTCTGAGGCTTAAAAGATCCGTCACCGAGTTTGGTCCCTCATACAAATTTATAATTCATCATACAAATCATACAATTTGTGTATCTGTTGTGTTATTTTATGTACCTTTTAAATTTAATAAATGTATGTAACCTAAAATATGTAAGTTTGAAAATTAATGTATTATAAATTTATGTATGTATGTTATGCCATCACTACCTACCTAAATCAAATTTCATGATGATTGGATAAATGCTTCGAAAGTTATCCTCGGACAAACAAACATACATACATACAACGCCGATTTACCCAAGTTGATTTGGAGATCTCGCTTCGCTCGATCAATAATTATAATAATAATGCTAGACATGAAGACCACCAAAGACAGGGACAAGTGGAGACCTTAGCCCAGCTGAGGGACGAAGAGGTTAATTAAAAAAAAATAAGACCTTATGTGACTTATATAATAAAACATAGGATATAAGATGTATATAGGTGTTGCTGAACTTTGTTATACTGCATCAGTTCTAATTAAAGAGAGGTAAACTTTGTTGTTTAATAATAATTAGTATTTTTTTCTTTTTATAGTTTTAGGTATAGCGCACCTATTAGATTTATTCTGTAAAGCTAAAAAGATAAGTGAAAATAAACAAATTTGATTTTACTTACTTATAACTACATAGTTGCCAGAGCACAGTGGTCGAAATTCAACCGTTTTTTTTTTAAATCTTAATTTAGCATTCGTCCCTCCTTCATAGGGTTTATATATTCGCGCAATAAGCTTAAAAGGGGTACATCGTTTTCTCTTTACTTATTTATATGTATACTAGCTGGTGCCCGCGACTTCATACGCGTTACACTTGTAAATGTGTTGGTTACCTAGAAATAAAGCTAAACTCATTGTTGCAACTTCACTTGACACCCCATTTTTATCCTATGAGACCTGGTTTATGGAATAAAAAGTACTTATGTGGTAATCCAGGTTATAATCTAAGTACATACCAAATTTCATCGAAATCGGTTTCGCCGTTACGACGTGATTGAGTAAACAAACAAACAAATAAACAAAAATCCAAACTTTCACATTTATAATATTAGTGTAACGAAAAAAAAGCATGTGTGAAATTCACACGTGGTAGAAGTGAAACCTTCAAATACCACGCGCATGTGCTTGGGATCTACCGACTCACTCTCTTTCTCTCTCCTACTTTCTACCTTCGTGTATCTTACTTTCTCTCTCCCTCTTGTGTTGGAATATTGGACGCTACTCGTTGTTAACGCTTTTTTTTTTCGAATGGACTAATCTCGCTGTTGGCCTCTGAGGCCGTGACAGATTAACCGAAATTTTGGCGAGCGCAGATGGCGCTTAGCCCAGTAAGTTTTTAGGCAACTAGCGCAAGGGCACCACTTAGGTACGAGCCTCGGCTTGGGCTGTTGCCGGGGTGGGGATAGGAGAGAAACGCCCGGGTACATGTCTGTACCTCCTATAGGCGGCGACTGAAGGGACTCGTCGACCTCGCCGGCGAGGTCGGTGTGTCTGTGAAGTGTTTGCTCTGTCTGAAATAGATGACTCACCTTCCGCATTAGCGGAGGTGATTTCGTCATCCGGGTCTCCGAGAACGTGTCTCGGACGACGGAGGATTTTGTTGGCGGGCAGATCCAACGGGTAGACCGGAATGGTATGTACCAAAGGGTTCGGATGCTGGGACGCAAGTTCATAATACCGCTTGGAAGCGAGTTTCATGAACTTGACTATTGAATCTAATTTCATATCGCGATGTAGATCGTTATTGCGAAAGTACCAGGGCGAGCCTGAGGCTTTTCGCAAGAAGCGATTTTGAATAACCTGAATGGCACCAACTTTAGGAGAGTGGGCAAATACTACAGATGAGTATGTCATAATGGGACGAATGCACGCTTTGTAAAGGGTCACCTTATTTTTAAGGTACATTTTACTTTTCGCGCCTAGAAGTGAGGACAATCGTCCTAGGGTGAACTTTGCTTGGTTGAACCTCTTAGTGATGTGCAACCTAAAGGAAAGACGCCTATCGAGGATGACACCCGATATTTGGCTGATGGGGCCCAGCGAATGGGCTGGCCAAATAGAGAGATCGGTTTGGGAGTGAGGTTTCTCCGTGAGAAGTACACTGCAGTACTTTTCGACGGGTTTACCTCGATCCGCCACTTGCGGAACCAAATGGCTAGTGAATGAAGGGCAGCCTGCAGCCATATACCCACCCGATCAGGATTCCGATTGGATGTGTACAAGGCTGTGTCGTCTGCGTATAGGGCTATTTCCACTTGAGGAGTGCGGGGGATATCGCTGGTGTACAGCGTGAACAGGAGGGGGCCGAGAACGGAGCCTTGAGGAACTCCTGCTCTGACTGGTCTAGGACTAGAGAGAGTGCCTTCCACGGTGTAGCGAAAGCTGCGACCTTGTAGGTAGTCTCGTATGATGAGCACGAGTCTGTCTGGGACTCCGAGTTTGAAAAGCTTGTAGATCAAGCCGTTGTGCCAGACTTTGTCGAAAGCTTTCGCTACGTCGAGGAAGACGGCACCAGTATCTGAAGGCCAGGTACTTTGCCAATTGGAGAGGACATGCTCCGTTATGCGGAGCACCTGTTGTGGGCATGAGTGTTGGGCACGGAAGCCAAACTGCTCGTCGGGGAGGAGTTTGAACTCATTGACATGAGCCCAGAGGACGCTCATATATCTTGCCTAGACTATTAAGTAGACTAATGGGACGATAACTAGTTGGATCGTTTGCCTGTTTGCTGGGTTTTCGGATGCCAATGACGTTGGCTTCCTTCCAAGCATCAGGGAAGGTGCAAGTTTCCATAGCCGCATTGAAGATGCAAACTAGGATATGGATAAGGGGAACAGAGAACTGTTTGAGTACTCTGTTGGAAATGCCGTCGGGGCCGGAGGCTTTCTTTGGGTGTAGGGCCTTGATAGTGTCAAAGACTTCAGAGGGCTCAATCGGATCATCGTTGTTAACGCTCGCGCTGGCCTGTAACAGGTATACTGCGCGCATGCGTTTGAGTGTCACGCATTCCCTCTCGCTCTGTCTCTTTCTATTCCCCCTCCCCGGGAGCGTTGAACGTTTAACGCAACAGTGCTTTCATACCCCCTCCATGGTAGCGTTAAACGTTTAACGCAACCTTATTGGAAGTCGCATTAGAAGTTTCACTTCAAAAATTGCTAAATCAATACACACTACATTAAACTTCTAAGACAAACTAAAAGAAAACTATTTTCTTCTGACCAAAATGTTCTAATCCTTACCATTTCAATTTTCGAACTCTACGTCTCTACGAGGCCGTGTCATAAAAGTGCATAACCTCTATAAGCTTAGAAACCTTCAAATGAGGTACTAATAACGTAGGTACGGTGACTTTCGATACATTCCAATTTTAAAGAGTATTTGCTTATGTTTTTAAGTGAGTTCAACCTTCAAGCATGTGTCAAAACAAAATATAATTTAAATCAAAAGCACTAAGGAGTATCGATATCCACTTCAAAGCAAATCACTGCCAAAACAACTTTCTACCCCTTTTAACACCGTTAGGGGATGAATTTCAATAAAATACGAAACACATCTGCTATCAATTCTGATAAAAAAGATTTATGCAAAATTTGAAGTAGATTGGGCTAACGAATCACGTTGTCCCATACAAACTTTGCCCCACTTTTTCACCCCCTTACAGGTAGAATTTCGGAAAATCCTTATCGGATGCCTACATTATACAAAGAACACACCCTCCAAGTTTCAGGTCTCTACGATCAGCGGTTTAGGCTGTGTGTTGATCCGTCAATCAGTCATTCAGGACAAAGCCTTTTATATATTGTATAGATAAATACTTATCTTCAATAGCATCCCAAAAAGACCCAAGAGCACAAAAAATACCCAACAAACACCAAATAAACTTTATTACTCGTAAAGGTATAAACATCCCCGTAACGGTCGTCCCAATGACCGCCCTAAAGGGGATGAAATAGGGGATGAATGGCTCCGCTGACACACTGCCCGAGTTTAATGCTATCGATTTATACTTTATAAACATAGTTTTATTTGTGAATGTTCACGGAAAGTTGCAGTGATGATAATATTCATACTAATCTACTAACATTATAAAGATGAAAGATTTGTATGTTTGTAACGAAAAAATTTAAAACTACTAATCCGATTTCAAATTTTTTTTCACCATTAGAATGCTACGTTATCCCTGAGTAACGTAGGCAACTTTTTACTCAACTTTACAGAAGGTGGGTAATGTTTTTATTTAAAAACTACACGTGCGAAGCTGGGGGTCGGTCAGCTAGTAATATTATAAATTCGAAAGTAACTCTGACTCTCTGTCTATTTGTTACATTTTTACGACTAAACGGCTGGATTGATTTCGAGGAAATATGGTAAATAAATAGATTATGACCGGGACTGGGACATAAACTACTTTTAACCTGACTGCGTGGAAGGAGGGTAATGTTTTTAATGGAAATCCACGCGCGCGAAACCGCGGGCGCGTTAGCTAGTATTGATATAAATCACACTAATATTAAAAATGCGAAAGTGAGTTGGTTTTTTGTTTGTTTGTAACGCTTTCTCTTCGTAACGGCTCAACCGATTTCGATAAAATTAGGTACATAGGTAGATTATGGCCTGGATTTAGATATATACTACTTTATACTGAAGGGCCACGCGTGCGAAGCCGCGTGCGGCAGCTAGTTTCATTTTTATGGTTAATAATTAAATAAAATAAATAAATAATGCGCTTTTCAGTGCATGGTCTTCACTCGAGACCATTCGAAATGTTTAAGTGTAAACAAAAATTAAAATTCGTTACATTTGCGTTTTCTGAACATCTGTACAACCTGTCATGGAATACAATGTAAGAAAATTACTACTTGCAGTAATAAGTGCGTAAAGTACAGCCAACAACAAAAGTATCTTTCAATTGTTGTTTGGTTGTAAGGCAACAAAGGTTACCATATGTTTTACAAGTTTACAACTAAGTTGAAATAAAAAATAAAAATTTAATATTTATTGCACATAGCACATAGGTTCATAGCTTAACTAAGGTAAGTGCATAATTAAGTTTCTTTATAGCCTCGTAGGTTACGCACCTTAGCAATGCGCCTTAAGATGCATTGCTGTGCGTTCATCAACTTGAACATACATAAGTATTATGCAGTTACAAGTTACACGCTATTTTTATAAGTCCATTAGTTTCCATTTCTTTGCACTACCTTCTTCTTCTTTGCATCTTTATCTACAATACACAAAGGTTATCTGGAAGAGAATGCTCTTTAGCATTAAGTTCGCCCTTATACTAGTTTTATATGTGCGATGATGTGATATAAGATAAAGCACGTAGATCTCTAGAAGACATTGGTCCATTGGTAACATTCATGTGATTATTATCATATCACACTAATATAATAAATGCAAAAGTTCAGATGTTTGTTTGTTACACAATCACGTCTTAACGGCTGAACCGATTTCGATGAAATTTGGTATGTACGTAGATTAACACATAAGCTACTTTTTTACAAACAACGCATGTGAAGGCGCTGGCGGAAGCTAGTACAAATATAAATGTTTTATATCAGTAACATACTAAAAAAAAAAAAATGTGTGTAAATGCATATTTGTGAAATCTTCGTTTAAATGTTTAAACACCTTTGTTAAGAGACCACGCTCTTCCTTATCAATATGTAAAATATGTAATCACGTGAATTTGCAACATAGACGTGACCGAATTATTAATTTCATTAATAAGTCGAAAGGTTGCAAGCCTGTTGGTTTTTTATCGGATACATTTCGGAGAGTGTGCTGCGGTGCTTTTCAACCTGATCCGACCATCCCCATTCTATCATCGGACAACCAGACGCTCCGCGATGCGCCAGCGCTACATGGTAGACAAACCTCCCATACGCACAAAGAGGTACTCTTCCACCTTTATTATGCGCACCGCCAAGGAGTGGAACGCCTTGCCTGAGTCTGTGTTTCCTGATAACTACAAGTCTTCAAGTCTCAAGTCTTCAAGTCGAGGTCTTCAAGTCGCGAGTGAATAGGTTTCTTCTAGGCAAGCGTGTACTATCGTAGACCGCATCATCGCTTACCATCAGGCGAGATCGTTGTCAAACGCTGGCCTATAAATTATAAAAAAAAAGTAATCTGCGGATGACGCCGTGGCTTGTACATTCACTATTAATTGTCCACATCATGTCATCTAATTTACTACACAATGTATATAACTGTTTGTCGTTTCTAAAATAATAAAATAACAAACTAAAGATATATGTACTTGTATCTATGTGTCATATAATGAAGCCATAAAATTAATATTCCACTTTAGTTTATGACTGTGCTTATACATTGACATTTTGAACATAATAACAGACTTTCATATTATCGATTCCGTAAACTGCCTTCGCTTTAAACCGTATCGAACTTTGAACTTTTTAGGTTTGAGAAAAGGGTTGAAAGTGGAAATATTTATAGATTTTTGGTCAGCTGTTCCATGTTATACGTTATAGCTTACTAGTTGACCCGCCCGGCTTTGCACGGATTTATATCAAAACGAGCTATTTGCACCTACTTGGTTCACGTGGATTTTAATTATATATTCGTCGAATTTATATTAACGAATTTTATTATATAAAAATAATATAATAAAATTCGTCACTTCATTCTTTAAATTATAGTATAATATAATAGTATAAGTATCCTTTATATTACAGACAAGGTTTCACAAATATTCAGAGATAATTCACTTGATTAAAATAAAACCATCGAATCGTTATCGATGTCCCATCCCTAGCTCGGGCGTATCGACATAACCTCATTCATTTTAGAGTTTTAAAAAACAAGGCTTCCTTTATGGGCTTGAAACACTTGGTTGTCCGGAAGAGATCGCTTTGTTAAGCGATAAGATCGCCCATTATGCTTACACATATTTGATTTTTTTTATATTTTTAACTGTTGTGTCTAGCTTGTAAGGTACAATCGAATTACATATAAATTAATGTTACGCCGAGGCTGTTAAACAATGAGTAATAATCGAACCTTCTCGAACGCTTATGTCTTGCTGTGCTATTGTTGCTATTGTTTGTAGTTTCGCAGAATGGGGAGTGGCCATTGTGTCGAGGGACCGACCCTTTCCTGGAAGTATCGACATCGTTCTCGAACAATCCAAATGTGTGCGATATAAATAGGCCGGAGAGATGGCCGGACAGTCAGTTGTGAGTCAGTCTCGAGTCTCAGTCTGAGTGAGTCTCAGCGAGGCCCTGGAGGACTGACGTGGAGAAGGGTCTCGCGAGTCAGTCTGGATTAAGCTATACGTGCGATCATTTCGGTGACTTTAAGTGGTGCAACAGTGGTTTGAATTAGTGTGTTGTGATACGTGTGACCAAGTTCGTGTATTCATCGTCTTAGTGTTGAATAAAAGTGTTATTTTGGTTAAACCGATTCCCATTATTTTATCCCGAACCCTCAGCTCGTAACATTAATTTAAACCTGAACGTGTCCCACACACAGTCTGATCTTTGTATCTAAACTTTTTTTACCTATAACTTATTTAGTGGAAAGAAGAATACAAGGAAGATGTACATCTTCCTTGAGTGGACGTGACGATGCGATGTGTCAAATTCTATTTTGAATCTATTGCGGAGTCCAAGTGTATTGTTCCAATTGGTTAATTTTCATTATTTTGTGATAAAAAATCATAATAAAAAAAAACTATACCATGCCCTTTCTCTTGATACACAATATTTCCTCGGATTCATCAAGATCGGTCGAGCCGTTTAGTCGTGAAAACGTAACAAACAGACAGAGACAGAGTTACTTACGAATTTATAAATTAGTAGTATGTATGGATATGGATAACCATCATATGGATCCATCGGGGCAATGGACTACAGTGGAACAAAATGTGAAATCAAATCCATCAACGGATTTTTCACTGGATTTAGAGTGGAACAGGGTACAAAATATAGGTCCGAGTTCATTCCTGCGTTGGAAAGTACTTGCAATATCAGAGTCATTATAGATTTTATACAGATAGCCACCGTATAGAGGGTAAATCAATACCATTATCTTAAAACCACTATAAAAATGAGGTATATCGAACTCCAGACCGCTTTTCTGCGAAATATCAAGAATTCCAACACTTGAATTTCAACCTTAAAACTTACATCCAAGCTTTGAATTTCAATATATTTATTGGGTTATTGTATCCTCGTTTACGTTTAGTACACGCAAAGCGAAATTTATCCTTATTACAATAATATTACAGCTGATAGTTCAAGAATAAACATGTTCAGATGGGATAATACAGCCTTCAACGTGCAACCTATTTGGAAAACTCAGTTATAAGAATAGGGTTCACAATTGTGTGTTTGGGTATTGATTTATAAGGCTTTTTGGAAGCGTGCGCAGGCGCATCTCACGGCAAAGGGCGGAAATCTTAATGGCTCCTGGAAGCTGAACTAACGATGGGATCCATTGATCCCACATATTGTAGTGTTAGTAATGTGGTTGAACTGAAATTAATTTAAATCACCCATAATTGCGAAATGTGAAAATTGCATCGAAAATAAAATGTATTAATCTCAGCTACATTTTTTTTTTTAAGTTTATTATAACTACATAAAGTAAACACAAAATTTTCATTTTTATGTGCACTAAATTTGTAATCGAAAAATGCTTAAACATGACAATAAAATCTTAAATAATAATTTCTAATCTAGTACACCGCACTTCGCTATAGCTTCACTAATTTCGTTCAGTCCAAAGGTTGCCTGGAAGAGATCGCTCTCAGCGATAAGGCCACCCATTCTATTTCCCTTTTAGTTTTAGTCTAGTCTTACATTGTTTATGTGTGGTAATTACAATAAAGAGTTATCATAAAAACAAATTTCGCAAATTACAGAAATTGATCTACTTTTTACTCGTGAATCGAAAAGACTTATTCCGCAAACCCCCTGCGCAGGGGATTTTGGGACTTTTTGTACACAAATCCCCTTGGCGTTCCCTTCGAGTGCCGGAAAGGGATTTGTGGAGAAAACGTTCTGAAATCCCCTTAACCATTTTTTATTATTTATTAATCTTTACTTCTATACATATTACTTTTTTTATCGAATAGTAACAACTTATTGGGACCAACGTCTTTTTTTTATTTAAATAGACGTAATTAATAGATATGTGTACTTAAAGCAAATTTCACCAGTGTAGACATAAAATCTCTCATAATATTTACAATAATATAAAAAAATTAAGAATTAAAATATCACACAATCAATTTTTTTACAGCAATCCTCATATTAATAAGTTCTTTAATTTAACTTCGAAAACTTTCGTAAATTATACCAATCTCACCCTGATGAAGGTTCACGAATTGAACCGAAACATTGTCGAAGCATTGATCCCCGCATTTGATCGAAGCGAGATTTCCAAATCAACTTGGGCAAATCGGCGTAGTATGTATGTATGTATGTATGTAGGTATGTTTGTTTGTCCGAGGATAACTTTCGAAGCGTTTATTCAATCATCGTGAAATTTGATACTTAGGTAGGTAGTGATGGCACAATTTTGGTGTGACTCAATGAGCTAAAAATTTTGGGGGGTTGTTGAGATATTGGGGATCAAGAGAAATAAAAAAAAAACATTTCGGGGCACTATTTTGAAAGTCAACGATTACGAATAATATTTTTTTGTTTTTATGGGAGACTCGCGAGATCTCAGTTCGGGGCGAGCCACTAGTTATAATAAGTTCGTTAATCATAGATTATGTTTACAATAATATTGGCTAAAACCAGTTTTATATCAAATCAGATCTATTGACCTCTACTGATCAGTATCAGTAATAATAAGTTTGCAATCATTGATGCAGATCTGCGATAGCCTGTTAGAATGTATCCTGATTTCCGATTCAGAGGTTGTGTGTGGGTCGAATCCCGGCTAGTAGTGTACTCGTACACCAATAGATTTTACTACTAAAAACTCTGAAAAATAACGGAAATAACGAAATCGTGAAGAAACGGAAGAGAAACAAAAGTTCTAAAACATGTGATTCTAATGGATTTTATAAATATAATCCAGTTTTAAGCAGTTTTAAATATAAGGTAAGAGTCCTTAGAATTGTTGTGAAGGCTACACGTGTAAATAATTTAATTTGTATATCAGCAACATCAAATAAGTTTGCATGCGTTTAGATTTATATCTCAAAAATGTTATATATTTAAGGGTTGCACTTGCTTAGTTATTACTTAATTAAAAAACGTGTGTGTACTTATGTACGCATGTAAGAAGTTATACTTCTTTGGCGTAACAGAAAAAATAGCTAAAGATTCAAAAGGAATGACAAATTAATAAAAATAATTTTTAATATAAACAAATAAAACGAATATCGACAATAATAACCTCAAATCTATAAATGCACTTTGAAAAGTTTTTAAATATAAAAGTCACTTTATAAAATTATACATATATAATTTAAAATCACATACACACATGTATATTTATGGATAACTATATTTTTTTTATCTCCACTCATATAAAACATGTGTTGTAGATTTATGAATATATGAGAAACTACTTTTTTTTCTTCTTTTTTTTTTATTTATTAAACGCACAAAACACATTACAACCACTTACAATTAAAGATACAAAAATACTGTTTTTATCTGGATTGCAACATAAACACATGTGCGTACAGCTAAAATAAATTTACAAATCAAGCAGACGTTAACTAGACAAGATATATAAATTTTAAATACTTATTATAAATAATGGATAAAAAATAAATAATCTGTGAATCCCTTAATAAACACATTTTGTATGCTGCCCGCACACAAAATGTGTTTATTAAGGGAAACTTTGATGAGTTATATAGTTTTCACGGAAACTTGAGGGACAGTTATCAGCTAACTTCATCATGTCGCTTTTTGGCTGTCGGTGTGCACGAGCATCGTAATAATTTAAATCTCATATTTTTTTCCAAACGCGCCAAAAGAAGTATAACTTGAAAAACAATATAATCTACTACTATAGAACCGTTTCGTACTAATAATCCTTACTTTTTCCAAATTTACTATGTTATATATGTATGTATAACTCTTTCATAAACTTTTATTTATCAATAACATTACATTTTATTTTTAACTTTATTAGGGGGATTATTAGTTTTATTTTTTTACGTGATAACTAAATTATAATCTGATATTTTTGACGCTATTTTAAATTTCGTACACAAAGTAGGTATTATTGTATAGGTATGTTAATTTTAAACGAACTTATTATATTAACAGGCAGAATTAACAATAGCTGAAAACAAAAAAATTGTTTTGAATCAAATTATCTCATAATTTTGGAAAATACAGAAATAATAACATTTTCTTGCTAAACTTAAAAATAGTTATGCCATCTCTAAACGTTTTTCTATCTACCTGTCATTATGGCAGGGCTATTTGCACTGCCTTTGCAAACTGATCGCTTGAATTGTATGAAAACAGCTTTAGCTCAAAACATTTCCAGTCTCTGGATGGAGATATAGATTTTGATTCTTCTATAGTCAGAGGCAAGTTCGAAAATTACCTTTGATATATGGCCACTTTCTGTAGTCACGTGACAGGTTGGTAGAACAACATTTTGAGTACATAACCTCCGAATAATGTTTGTAGATATTACATCGCGCTAGACCGATATTAAACTAATACTTCAAATGGAAAAGTATGGATGTTTTTTTGTTACTGAATCACGTCGTAACCGCTGATTCGATTTTAATAAAATTTGGTATTTATATAGAATACTAGCTGACCCGCCCGCGGCTTCGCACGCTTGAAATTTCCCGTTCCCGTTGGGATAAAAACTATATGAAACACTCTTATCACAGTATCGCGAGACTTCATGTAAATGACTTCACGTCAATAAACGACGGTTAAATTATATGGATATTGTTCATACAAAAATACTAAAATCACAATAAAAAATGGTGGGGGTAGGAGGGTAAAAAATAATTTACAACCTATTCTCATACCTACCAAATATACAAAAAAAATAATTAAAATCGGTCAACCCGTTTCGGAGGAGTGCGACCACTAAAAACCGTAAGGATAAGCGAGATGAAATGGCAGTGGGCAGGGCACATAGCTCGAAGAACTGACGGCTGTTTGGGCAGAGGTTCTCGAGTGGAGACCACGCACTAGAAAGCTCAGTGTAGGACGGCCTTCCATTAGATGGAAAGAAGACCTGATAAAGATAAAGGGAGCAGAATTTCGGTCGCTCTGGAAATCTATTGGGGAGGCTTTTGTTCCGATGATATTGATGATGATATATCACCTAGATTAAAATGTAGGCTATGTTTTATTGACAAACCAAGCTAATCTTTACTAGTATTACCTATATAGAAGAAAGATTACTATTTTGTATGTTTGTAATACACAAAAACTACTAATAAGATTTCAAAAAATTGGTCACCATTATAATGCTACATTATACCTGATTAACATAGACTTCTTTTTACCCAACTGCGCAGAAGGAAGGTAATGCTTTTATTTATTCATCTAGTATCTTATATTTTAAATTTATTCAGTTGAATAAATAAATATTGCTGGACATTTCACACAGTGCTATCTAGCCTCAAACTAAGCTTAGCTTGTACTATGGGAACCAGATAACTCATAGAATACGTATATACATTTTTTTTATAAATACATACTTATTAACCCGGAAAAATATCCGTAGATCATGCAAACATTTGTTCCGCGGCGGGAATCGAACCCGCCATCTCCTGCGTCTCAGCCGGCTATTCGCCCACTGTGCCACGGAGGTCGTCGAACACATTGAACACGTGGACAAGTTGTCAGTAGATATTGCGAAAAAATAGCATCAGTATCCTAAATGTTCGCACTCCAATCCAATATTAGCTGTTCAATGCCAATCTTAAACACATTTTTTATTCGCCGGCACGATTTCAAACTTTTTTATTCGTTTGGGTGACAATAGATGAATATCACGACCACCACTATTCTTATCTCAACGGAATAAAGGCTAGTTTTGAATAGCAATTTGGAACTGGGTCTTGGTCGCTTAGATTTATGTTTACGCTAAAGGTAGGAAAATTAGATACCGGAACGCTTTTCAATGGGCACGAGCGACCCCTGCCGTGTACGAAATTACGAATAACAATTTTAAGTTAGAGTATGATATTTAAATGGGAGTAAAAAGTTGAGTTAAAGTTATATTGTGCATAATACCGCGGTCATATTATCGGGATTTGGCGGATGTGTGTGATGCTGAATTGTTTGTATCCCTTTCTTTCATATGAGGGGTATGGAAACAAAGTGGCCTCAGTCCAAATTCGAATATTTTTAATCTGTGAATGTCTTGTCATGGCAACTCATCCAATTAAAAATGTTATATTCAAAATAGCTTTAGTCCTGAGTAAATGGACATCAAATAACAACATTACAAGCAAAGACACCTCAGTCCACAAAATGTGAGATGCAAAATCACCTCAATCCATTTTAAACTTACTAACATTTTATATATATGTATTTAATTTATCTTATTTAAGGTGTGTGTTTACGCACAAAAATTAACAGGGATCTTTTGATGAGCATAATAAATCAATTTGTAAAATGTTTACCACTCAGATGTTTACCATTGAAATTTGAAATTTATTCTGGTATATAAAAACAAACACTTTATTAAACTTATGTAGTGCTATTGCATAATGGTCTAATCTAACCACAGATACTGTATTAGTGACATCTCGAGATATCTCTTGTTGTCCCTTTCTAATCCAAAACCTGCAGCCATTTCCGAAAGAGATATCAAATCCTTTATTTTTGGATGTCGATTGCAAGAGTAGGCAGTAAGTTTTATATCGAATTAATCACTTAAACTTACTCAATTTTCTTTAAAATTTGATAATATAACCAGTAGTTTTTTTCCAGATTTATTTGTTTACTTTATGAGAAACCGTTACTTGAATATCTTCAGTATATTACGAAACATTCTGTATAGGTAATAGTGTACACTGAATAAGTAAGTGTGTAAGCATGCGTGTGAGTGTACGATACGAATATAATATTGGAAACTTACATTTATTGACTAAAATAATATGCATCAAGTAATGAAATGACAAAACACCGTTGCAATTAAGTGATCTATAAATAACTAGCTGCCGCCTGCGGTTTCGCAGTAAAAACATTTCCCTCCTGCGCAGTCGGATAAAAAGTATCCTATGTCCCAATCCCGGTCATAATTTAGCTGTATGCCAAATTTTATCGAAATCGGTCCAGCCAAGACGTGAAAACTTAACAAACAGACAGAGAGACAGAGTTACTTTCTATGCTAGCTGTTGCCCGCGACTTCTTGCGCATTACACTTTAAATGTATAGGTAACCTAAAATAAAGCTTAACTCCCTGTTGCAACTTGACACCCTATTTTTATCCCATGGGAACTGATTTATGCGATAAAAGGTAGCCTATGTGGTAATCCAGGTTATAATCTACGTATTTACTAAACTTAATAAACTAGTGGTCCGCCCCAAACTGAGATCTTGCAAGTCAACCATAAAAACAAAAAAATATTATTCGTAATCTTTGACTAAAAATAACTCTTGTCACGAAATAAATTACCAACTTACTTGACTTAATTGGTTTTGTTTTTTGGGGTACAAATTGCAGGTATTCTGGATTTCAGACTATTGCCTATATTTGTGATACATAAGCTACACGCATACCAAATAACAGGACTGTGGGATCACTGGTGTACCCTGTGAATTTTGTCAAAGTTTAGTTTTTATTATGGTTAATAACTCAAAAACTACAAAAACTTTACTAAAAATAAAAACGGGGTCAAAATGTACAAAATGAAGACCTTTCATTTGACGTCTCACTTGACCTAATAGTCTCATGTTCATTTTTTTTACCCCTCTTGAACCCCAATATCTCAACAACCCCCCAACATTTTTACCTATGTATCAAATTTCACGATGATTGGATCAACGCTTCGAAAGTTATCTTTGGACAAACAAACATACATACCTACATACATACAACGCCGATTTGCCCAAGTTGATTTAAAGATCTCGCTTCGATCGATCAATAAACAAACATCCAAACTTTCACATTTATAATATTAGTGTGACTAGCTGACGACCCGCCCGCGGCTTCGTACTCGTGGTTTATAGATTGCCCATATACACTTTCAACCCATTCAAGATATTTTTTTGCGAAAAATTATGCCTACTTTTTGATTCTCCTTACCAAATTTTATTACAATCCGTTCAGCCATTTAGTCTTGAAATTTTAACAAACAAACAAACAAACAGAGTTACTTTCGCATTTATAATATTAGGATGTATGGATAGTATGAATGGATTATGGATAGATCATATGATCCAAAAATCACAAGACACAAGTAGCATTGCCCTGCTGAATGGTAATGTTTATAGGTTGACCTAGTTATGCGCCAGCTCTCGGATCACACGAGAAATCGTTATATCCGAAAATAAATTTACGAAACTAATTTTTATGCAATTATGTCACTAAATTATTCAGAGTATTTATAGTTTTTTTCTGACCTTAGCTTACTTCAATAATTTATGATAACTTAATAATGTTTAAGAACTGGTGAAGTGGTAGACGTGTTGCAAAAAAAAAGTTTTTATATAGTGTTTTGTAAAAAAAAGTTGTTTTTTAGCACCTACTAATAAACTCTTACCATCTTTAGAATAGTTACAACGTGGTTTATCTTAAACAAATTAAAAAACGGAGGCGGTTCTTTTTTATATTATTTTTTCAATCGAATTTGAAACTGCCTGTCAATAAAAAAACCAGAACTCAGTGTCACTATTCTAAGGATACAGTGATATAGTTACAGCAAGTTTTTTGTACAACGGCTAGTTAAAAGTAAAAAAGTGTTTTTTTTTTTTTATTATTTATATGCTTATTGTGTGTGTGTATAACCAATGTATCATCATTTTTTTGATGCATCAACCTCACGCTCTAGGCCGGTAAGCGCTATTTCTCAAATTACGAAACAATTTTTTGTCTCTTTATTTTATTGCACTCTGCCCATCAGGGCATTGAGCTAGAGTTCTGTGTATAGTTCGCGCTTGGCACGTAATAAACCCAGTGGCACCTCCATCCTACAGTTATTGTGCTATATGAGGATTGAGGGGCTATCCTCTTTAATCTGCTAAAGATTGTGGTTGTTTTCATTACATCATTGTCAAGCTCATTTGGGTGTCTTCTTTCTTTTATTGATGATAGTCACGTGCTTGACCACTACCTCACCTGATGGTAAGTGATGGACAGATCGAAGATGGAGCACGGTTGCCTAGAAAGAACCTATTCACTCTGGACTTGAAGACTTCGAGATTATACTGGTTCGGAAAAACATACGCCGGAAGTGAGTTCCACTCGTGCTAACAAAAAAAGTTGAAGCAGATCGTTTGTTACGTCAAGGTGGTATGCCGACCAGGTATGGGTGGTACTTCTCGATACGCTTGTTCGGTGGTGGAAGGGGGAAGGAGGGATGAGGTCATGAAGATCTTGCGCAGATTCACCAAAATAAATCTTTTAAAAAACCAAAAGTATGGCTACTTGGTGTCTGTGCTCTAGACTTTATAAATTGTCTTCCACTTGGGAGCCAATGAGTCTAGCAGCGACCACGTCTTGTTTCATCGTTGGCACTTCTAGGTCGCTAATCGCGTTTCAGTTGGATGTTAGTGATGTACCATGGTGCGTTCGTTACCATGCGTAGCATTTTGAATTAGAAACATTAGAAGAATTCAAACTAAGAGTTCGCTGCTGTACTGTAACCCCACAGATCGGCTCCGTAAGAACACACGGATTGTAGAAAAACTTCTCAAATTACGAAACTTATATTTTTTTATTTAGTTCTAATTCGCTAAATACCAAATCACTGGATTTAGTAACATTGCTTGATTTCTCGCTATTTACCCAGATTACATGGTTTTTTCTACGGTTGCGCCAATATTTAACGCATGGATGGTGGTGACATTGTACAGATCGTTTTTTGCCGCCAAAATCACAAGCGACTAAGGTCGACGAGAAAACCCGTATTTTAAATAAATCATGATAATAAAATGTAACAACGTCAATACAGTTATAAAAGCAATTCGAAACGTGATTGTTTTTTTATTGTGAATAATTTTAGAGCAGGTCGAATAAGATTAAAAAAGCTAAGCTCTTTTTAATGTAACTGTACAATTAAAAAAGATAAAAGAACGAATAAATCCATGGAAACTATAGTTACTGCGATAATCGGCTGTGAACCCCAACAAAGTAAAATATTACAAAACATTAATTACCTATTTGTAAAATAAAAGTGAAAAAAAACATGAATGTAACTGGTTATTTACGAAAACTAGACTGAAGATAAGAGAAGACATTCAAAATTTGATGTTTAAATATATCTACCTGTATAGATCGTAAACATGCACTAAATATTGCGAAAAAAAAATACAGAGACATCATCTAACTTTTTTACATAATAATATGATGTCCCACTCGCATCAGGCGCGTGCGGACTGGCCGTTACGTCTGTCGGAGTAATATCGTTCGTTTCTACGGAGTGTTACGAGCCTATATTGCAGCTTACACGGTACAAAGTCACTTAGATTGTTCTTTTTAAATAAAATATTCGTTGTTTATTATAACATTCGATTAACTTTTGTTTCGCAAATAATTGATTAGGAAGTCGACAATTGATTTTTAATTGTAATTAACTGAAGTAAGATAATGATTGTTTTTGTTGTGCTCATCATTGATACTTTATCAGTTATTTTACGAATTAAATTATGAATGAATTTCGATTATATTAATTATTTTTAAGCAAGAAAACAATGTCTTGCTTGACTGCATGAACTTTTGCATCTACCTAATGAAAACATTGTATGCAGTGCGCGATGGCAAGTACAGTATTCTCTGGGTATAATCTTGTGCAATTTGCATTGTTATAGAATTAATGAATAAAACTAATTTAAATTGTTTAAAATTACCTACGACAGAACTTAAATGAAGAAGGCTCCGCTCGTGAGTTAACTCTAGAATCCTTTGCTACGTTCGGGATTCAATATAGCGCCCGTGACGCAAGACACAGCTTTATCCCCTCGTTTAATAATCTACTATTATGTCGTTACTAATGAACTGATTACCTTACCTTGACCCAGAGCGGGTTGTAAAGCTTCCGCGCGACCGCTCGTGAATATGCAATGACCGAGCTATTTTTTTTTACACGACCTGAAGATGCAACCAGCCTATGGCCCTCCCTGATGCTAAGTAGTAACCATCGCCTATAACAAAGTATTGCCACGTAAGTCATGCATCTTAAAAACGTGCTGTAAGATGCACTCCCTGCGTCCATCAACTTGTGGGGCATACAGGCTTAAAGCCCGGTGACTAAGGTAATAGGTATATGTGCGTTGGTAGACGACCCAATTTGAATGGACCCGACTACCCAACCAGTAAAATGTATAAATACGATTGGCCTGATAGCGCCCGACCAGCCTACACATAAGACAATATGGTTGTGCATCCATATTGCACTGTGTGTAGGCTGGTTGTACGTGACGTGTACATGACGTTACGTCAGGAGGCTGAGCCGGCCTTAAGAGGCTTAGCCTCTTTAAAGTAAGAGTGAATAGGTGTCTTCTAGATCTTCGTGTTTCATCTAAAACCACATCATACTTACCATTAAGTCATATTGTGGTCAAACGAAGATCTACTCGTGATAAAAAAAACTTTAATCCGAAAAGCCGAATAATAACGTAAAATATAAAAAATCATGCAATCCAACAAAAATTTTGGACAGTAATTTTTAAAGAAAAATGTTTTCCTCAAAACTGACAAATGACTATAATTTCACACCCTGTAAAGCTTTTCAGATTAATCTTCAGCAGCAAAAACTATGCCTTATTAGAGAACCCCTAGGACCAACCCTTAGATAAACACAGAATGTATGCCCGCCATTTATAATAATTTTGGCGGCAAAAAGTGACCGAAAGGGACGCCTTTTTGTCACTGGTTTTGTAACCTTTACGGTTTTAAGAAAATTAGTTTTCGCGGGTTTGATACTTGGTACTATTTTGTCGTGTTTTTCATTCGGATTAGGGTTTTTTAGGTCTAGGTCTTGGGCAAGCACAGTTTAGCTAAAAAGAAGTCTTAGGAGTTACAGCGACTAGATTCTTCTCCCAGCTACTTGGCACCAGCCACTGTATAATTTATTTTTAATAGATAAATATAATAATCATAATATAACATAACGTATACCTATTTCGGGCAATAATGTGCACATACAAAAAATAATTGCAAGGCCCTTATCTACAAATATGCACATCATGTCCCATATATATGACAATAAACTTAAATCTAAACTTTGAATTATTTTGGGGTTTCTGCTTCGTAGTTGCTTTCCTGTAGCATCTGTAAACGATGCTGGCTGGTCAGAAATCCGGATCATCCGGATCCGGATGTACATCATTAAGCTTTGCCAGCATCTGAAGAGCGTAGGTCAATCACCACGTCGTAACGGCTTAACTGATTTCGATGAAATTTGAAGTGTTGATACATTATGACTTGGATTCAAACATGGGCTACTTTATATTGACAAACAACGCGTGCGAAGCCGCTGGCGGAAGCTAGTTAGTTAGAGTAACCGTTCTAATGTGGCCTGCTCTGTCTATTTAGGAAATATATTTGAGATGTATTTGCTATTCCAAACGTTTTACACGCAAGAACAAGTATAAAAATCAACAAATATTAACATATTTGTCTAAAAAAAAAGAAATAAGCTGGTTTTCTAAAATTGCTGTGAATTTCTCCACATTTTGCATTTTTCCCTGCAAAACGTAACAGATGAGAGTCCTTTATAACGACTTATCTGGTGACCCCCTTGTCATGTAAGAATGCGACTAATCTGGTCCAACTGTCCACTTTACATCCCTTTAATGTGTGGGGTTAAAAGATGTCAGGGGTGACATGTTTATTATTATCATATTTTAAAATTCATAAGTACTGTACTATAAAATTTTCTGTATCGTTTTTATCTTGAACTTACTAATGTATAATTTGATGAACCTAAATATGATGGACTCCACTAAATAGAAATACAACCAAATTCTTGGTATACGGGGTCATAAGTCGTGGGACAAGCGACGATGATATTGCTATCTCGATCGCTCTTGCAGCCCTTACGGGAGCCGTTAGTGATGCGCGCAGTACCTATCGATAGCACTAATTACCAGTAATTGTATTGAAAAGGAAACAAACATGTTTTTTGGTTCGCCCCGTCTGCCACGAGTCTTGGCGTATTCTATAATATAATCTTTATTGGTACGCTGGGCGCCTTTGGGTGTTAGCCGTATAAGATCGGTCACTCTGGAACTCTATAGGATGTTCAGCAGTGACATATATTATTAAATACATAAAAAATACACTGCAACAGTTAACAAAATTCTAACAATGTTGCCATGATTTTTGCGACAGTGGTAGTGGATGGACGTCCCATGTAAATATGAAGATGAAATTTGATTTTATTCCAAGTTTTAATGTTCTTTACAACTATAAAATTAAATCCTCATAGAATTAATTACTTTTAACAATGAAGTACTCAATTTCTTCACGCTTTATGATTCAGGTTAATTCCTTATATAATATATATTAAAGTAAGTTTTCTTATTAAACTCCGAATCCTCTAAATACAAATCCAAGTCAAAAAATCTTTCAATAGAATTAAAAACATCTTTTTGCAACTACATTTCTTTATAACCAAATATTAAGAAGAAAACGTTTTAAATCACCTTTTGACTCGCTTAAACTAACCGGAATCGTAAAACCTGACCTTGACATTCATTGTTGCCATGCGCCAAAATGTTTCCCAAATTTCTAACGTTACTTCGCTGTTTTTATATTTATTTTTGTGTTTGCTTCCTGCATCTGATTAAGAGCTTTTGTATGTGTAATTTACTAATGCTTTTAGATTGTTTTTGAGGTCGTTTTTGTTCACCAATAGATTCATTTACAATTTGTTTATAAATTAATCATGTTAATTAATATGTAGGTAAAAGTTTTCGGTTATTATTTTATGTTTTAATCATTTGCATTCCTGACACGCTCAGGGAGAAGTTTTCTTGTTATTTGTGATGAATTAAGCTATGTATCTTTCTTGTTTCTTGTCTGGATGTCAAGTGCCATTTTTTGAGCTATTTTATTGTTACTAGGACGGTTAAGATTTTTGGATTCCGCTATAAAATCCGGATGCCTTCGAGCGGTCTTTTAACTTCAACACTAGGGTTAGGCTCTAGCTCAGACGAATTTACTTATATTCTTGATAAAAGAGCTTCATCATCACGGAAGGCTCGCTCAACTGATTTCACGGATTCCTCCCAATCCTTCACGAGCTATCTAACTTGCTGCTTCAAATCTCCAGTAGTACCAACTTTAATTACGTTCGGACTGTGACCAATCACGTCGTGTCTCGATCTCACAAGTCATGCAACGTGCTACCGTATCCTATACCTCCAACATCATCTGTAAATCTATTACCAACTTTATCGTTAACAGTATTGAGTCTAAGTTCATTTGTATCTGCTGCTTTATTGGAATCATTTCCTAATGCATTGTTGGGTGGGTATCAAATCAATTTGAGTCCTATGGTTGGGAGTTTAAGATTAGTTTTTTGTGTAGGAATATTATTGAGTCGTGTTTCATCAGCTGGGTTCCGAAGGACCGCGGTTTCATTGTTGGGCGAATAAAACGTATCTGGTAGATGACGAGACGGTTTTCGCTTAGAAACTAATTTGAGGCATCACAATGTTGGTACCGAAACTTTTTGAGTGGCGGTGTCGTCTAATAGCTTCCATTGTTGGCACGTGTATTGAATGGTTTAACTGCGAACTTCGATTAAAACAGCATGTCTTAAATTTCTGTCTACATTACTTACATATCTTCGTATGTTTATTAGACCTTGAAAGAAGAACCATTATAATATTATTATTATATTAATTCACATTAACCAACGTAGTGTGGGTGTTTTAAATTGTTCTATTGAGAAGACACAGAACACAAAGGTAGTAATTTAAAACATGTTTCTGATATTAAGCTACAAATGACTTGAAAACGGTTACAAGATTTAGTTTTAAGACATTTGTTCAGCTAGGTAATAAGGAAGATGAAGTGCTTGTAGCGTGAAAACCTCCGTGAAGACGGCATCCTGCCATAAAGTGAAAAAACATGACGTTTGAGTAAAGAATTAAGATGTATCATTTGTTTCGGATGCTCACTGATGTCGTTCAAGGGCAAAATTTACTTTCTGGCAACAAACAAGTACACCTACGTATAATTAATTATGTTTTTGTATTTACTGTTGCCAAATAACTTTGCGTTTGGAAATCGGGTTATATTGTACAAAGAGTCCTTCCCTAATGATTATAACATTATATTTCGGTAACTTTATTTACCGTATAGTTATTTGGCACACCATGTATTTGCTATTTTTAGTTATCTCCTAATGTTGTTACGTAAACCATAATAATTCTGCTCAGGTAGGTACTTTGCAGACATAATAAAAAGCATATATTCAAAACGGTCACGTCTTGCAAGCGAATTCCACGTCTCGTGACCTTGAATTAATAGTTGCTCCTTTCGTTTCAGGTGTTCGGGTCCAAGGCGGATCTGCAGCTGCATACGCAAATCCACCTTCGCGAGGCGAAACCCTATCGCTGCACCCAGTGTCCCAAAGCTTTTGCGAACTCGTCCTACCTTGCGCAGCACTCGAGGATCCATCTAGGAATCAAACCCTACCGCTGCGAGATATGTCAACGAAAGTTCACCCAACTTTCTCATCTACAGCAGCACATCCGCACACATACAGGCGACAAGCCCTACAGGTGCACTCAAATCGGCTGCACCAAGGCTTTCTCCCAACTCTCCAACCTCCAAAGCCACAGCCGCTGCCACCAAACAGATAAACCCTTCAAATGCAACTCCTGCTACAAATGCTTCACGCATGAGAAGGATTTGCTGGAACACATCCCAAAGCACAAGGAGTCAAAGCATTTGAAGACGCACATTTGCCAGTACTGCGGCAAGAGTTATACGCAGGAGACGTACCTTAGTAAGCACATGAACAAGCACGCTGAGCGCGCTGATAAGCGGCCCCCGATTTCAGCTTTAGGACTAAGTGGATTGAACAGGTCTTTGGGAGCTGCTGCACCGACGCAGCCATTTGCCGAGCATCCTTACTGGCCTAAAGTGAGCCCAGACTCCGCAGCGCACATGTCCGACGACGGAGGGTATCACCAGCAGAGAGAGAACGAGGAGCACCACGAGCAACAAATGCAGCAGCAAAGAGCTTTATTCGCTCAGCACGAGAGCCAGGATGACCGGATCCAACCACCCGTCTCCTCGGCGCAATCCGCCTTTACGCCAATCAACTCTATGAACCCGCATTTAAATGGTTTATCGCACCACAGCGCGTTGCCGACACGGCCGTACCTATACGACCCTCTGCACTTCCAACAAGGGAAGCAGCAGCCAAATTCCTTCCCCAACCAGCTGATATCTTTACATCAGATCAGGAACTACGCGCACCAGCCCTCCCTCCTCCCCGCGGAACACATCCTCCCCCACGCCCTCTCGCACAAAGATAAGCAATAACTTGCCGAGGTACACCTACTTTAGTACTTACGATGGTATTACTAGTATATAAAATTTTAATGAAAATATTTAGAATCTCGCTCTCGAAGACAGTGGTATTATAAATACGAATGTTGGTACTATTTAGTGAATGACTTCACGTTTTTAGAAATATATCGTACGAATACTCTGAACTCTGTAGGTAACAAAATTACTGGGTATTTATTGTGATTTAACTTTTTATGTGATCAACTGAATGATGTACCTATTTTACTGTGAAAAGATTAATTTTCTAGAAAAGTATTGATGTTCTTTTACACACTATTATCAAAAGTGTTGCCAACTTGTTAATGATTTTATACAGTAAATTATATTTGTCACCAATTTAATAATGTACATATTATAAGTTGGTTGAACTTTTGATACTCTTTGATACTCCTGAAGCAGTTAGGAGGTTTTCCAGAACATTAATCTTTGATACGACGAACCGCATAATAAGATATAATTTTTAATCTTACCTAATATTTTACGAGTACATTAATGATTAAACGCATAATACTTCTGGTGATAAATATAATTTCTTAATTACTAAATAGTTTTACAGAAAAATATTATCATTTTATTGAGGAATATATCTAGTTTTTCCAACACATAGATAAAACAATCAAAATTTTAATAAATCCATTTCAAATATTATGCACATGTAAATGGTAGTTTTTTCTGTAAAAGTTTCCAAACGTTTGTGAGACTGTATTAGAAATTAAATTTTCCATAATGTTAACAATAAAAATATTACACATTTAAATAAAAACGAGTTCCTGAAAGCAGAATATGAAATAGCTAAACAGTATCATGTCTTAATGTTTGATTAATGTTGTTCATCAGTTGCATTTTATCTACGTATATACCTACTTTAAGATTATCTTAACTAAATAGATCTCTTAACATCACAGTTTCACTCAGTTCCTACTTAGATCATATAATTTTAATTAAGCTTAATTTCTCTCTCTCGTACATTCTGTACGTCTTAAGTTTATCTTCGCAAGAGAAAATGTCGTCTTCCTTCAGATAATAAATGTTTAATAAACAAAATTTTAAGTTAATTATTTTTAAGCACCCTGAAGGTGGAATATATTTTCTCATATGTAATTATTTCAATGTTTGTATGTATACTATTATTACCTATTGAGTGGCCAAATTTGCTTCTACAACGTTCGGCACAGAAAAAGGCGCAATTTTGTACATATTTTGTAAATATAAAATCAATTTTGAAAAACTTTTTTTTCAGTTTACTTAAGTAAAAGCTTATGCTCAAATATTTAGCGTTAAGTGATGGTAGCTGGCAATCGGAATTGTAACATTTTAGTACTTAAACTACGGCCTCTCTATCGATCAACGAAATCCATAATTAGACTTATTTCACGTATACGAACAAATTGTTAATTTTATTTTCTTTTTTGATTCAAAGTTGTTGTTGAGATTGAATAATGTGATAGGATACATCGGGGTAGAATAGAACCAATGAAGAGGAACAAGCTTTGTTTCAAATGTTTATAATATTGATCTTTTTATTAGTTTTAAATTGTTAGGTTGTGGTTATTGATTCTCGAGCTATGATTCTCGAAACTGTCGCAAAGTTAGCCAAATGCTAATTTAAGTTCTTTGTACAAACACTTCTTGTTTTATTGTTTTAGAACATGGCAATACTTAATCTTCCGAAATATTGTTATTAGTGCGTGCACTTTTTAATGTATAAAACTGTCATGACAATCAGCCAAGATTTTATCCAAATTTTTTGAAATTTCTTTGTATTTAAGGAAATTTTTAATCGCCAATATCTGTCTATTGTAAGTAGAAATGTGATATTGTAATTTGATTTTTAAGTGTAAACTTATTTTAAATGAATATTTTTGTAAGTAATTTTTCGTTTAATGTTAGGTTCGCTTTGTCTAGCTCAGTTAAGATTTATAGATGAAAGTGAACAAAAACTTTTTGTTACTTAAAATCGATTAAAAATTAATTACAGTTATGCCAAGAAATTAAATTTGTGTTTATTTTCATTTAGACATAATATTATATTTTATATAGAGTATCCCTTAATATATAACCCTTAGAAATAGGTGAGATTAAACTTAAACGATATGGAGGTTATAGGACAGGTGAATTAGAAATAAAATAACAATTGAACTTTTTCCTTTTTATTTAGATAACAGTCGCAATACAATTAATTAATTAGAACTTATTTTAGGTATTTACAATAGGGGTCATTCTACCTACGTAGGTAAACACTTCATACACAAACCATACAAAAATTAGAAAGCAAAATTATAGTCTTAACATATAGGTAATGGCATAAAAAACTTTTTGAAAAATACGACAGGTTTTTGGTAAAACGGTTGGAAAGTAAATAAGTGTTCAAAAATCTATCGTAAATTTTCAAGCCCAAAATACGAAACATGAATTCGAAGAATAGTCCTCTAACGTTGAACTTTTACTAAAAAAAGATGTTGAAGACCTTATAAGTAAATAATTCGCGTAACATGATTTCAGTAGTAAATTATGCCATTACTGAGCTTATAAATACTGGGAATATTTCAAGTTAATACTTTATATGTATTGTCATTTAGTCGCCCTAAAAACTAAACGAGAATCATATAAAATGAGTCTAAAATCACAGTACATTGTACAATACCAATACAATACAAAATAAAACGTTCTTTAAACTTAAAAAGCTGGGTAACACCACTTTTATTGCTGGTATTGCAATATGTACTGAATCATGGTTGAGTACAAATATTGTTAGAGAAAATGCTAATATAATTTAGGATATTCATGAATCTGATATAAATAAACAAAACATAATTGAAGGAACAAGAAAACTTTAAACGCAAAGGAGATCGCAAAAAGATTTTATGAAAACATACGAAAATTGGTTAGAGGAATTAAAATCTTTTTGTCATCTCAAAGTATTCTAATCTTAATAAAAAATGTTTGTTTTTTTACTTTTTTGTTTAGACTAAGATGCGCAATACAATAATATAAAAATATCATCTAAATAAATCAATACAGCGTATGTAGATTTAATGCTGCAATAATTTTGAATAACAATTTTAATAAAACTATCTAAAATTCACTAGTGTGGAACGTTGCGTGATATATTTTTAATATCACTATAAAGAATTTAAATTTGTGACTAGATCCTAGACAAACCATACCTACAACTTGACTAGATTTAACTTGATATTGTTAAAGAAATTCAAGTTTCTTAAAGAAAAGATTTTAGGAAAATATAATCTAAAAGTTCCTCAGATTACCAACATAAACATAATAAAAGAAGAAAGACGAATAAAAGATCGAAACAAGTTGAAGAATAAAGATTACTACATACGCTGCTTAGCACCTTAGACCTCCACCTTGTAGGGGGAGCCGGGGATATGCTCGTCTCCCCACTTGACGATGACGATGTAGTCTCCCCTATCGCGGACGACGTACCAGCATTCGTAGTTATTCTTGCCTTTGTGTTTGAGCTGGACTTCGTCGCACGGTCCCTTGGGGCCGTAGATACCGACGAACATGATGTTGGTGCCTGGAAGACAAAGAAAAATGTAGATATGTAAGTACAATTATCTAGACCCACTGAAGACAATCAAAATGAAGATGAAGTTTTGGAAACTGAATTGTTCTTTATACATATTTAATAAGAATAAATTACAGCTAAATTAGAGGTTATACGAAAAAAGCAAAGATTATACGGAGATTAAAGAACTTCTACTACTTCTCTTCTTGTTCTTTCTTGCTACCAAGACCATTAAGAGCAGTTCGATAGAAAGAAAAAGTGCGCGAAACTAAATATGTAGGTACATTCTTTTTATCACTGGTCTAAGTGCCTATTTCACTACATCTGAGGGACGCTTGCCACCGGATTAATAATATATACGTCATACAGGATTTATCACGTATCGTTTTATCGGTATTTCGACCGACAATGTTTCGGTTCAATTCGGAGCGGATCGCACTCACCCTGACGAAGGTGCACAAATTGAACCGAAACACCGATAAAACGGTACGTGATAAATCCCGTACAATAATGTTTGAAATTAATCACGAGAGTTTTCCAAGTAAAATATATACCTTCGTCTTTTCACATGCAAAAAGAAAAAGAGAGAGGGATTTTACCCGTCACTTAAAGTTAAACAAATTAAAGTGCTAATAAGGTGTTATAAACCCTTGTTGATCAATTCAAAGATGCAAAATTGAATCAAAAAAGGGGAAAGATTGTACATACCAGCATCACCAGCGTGGATGGTGAACTGGTTGTGTTTGTTGAGGAACGCCTTCTTCAGCCCCATGCCTTTGCTGGTGACCTTAGTGGCGTCGGACTTGAAGACCGGTAGCACAGGACCTTGCTTCTGCGCGCCCTTGGCTAGTTTCTGTACGGTCTCCACGGTGACAGAGGAGGTTTCTTGAGCGCCGATTTCGGCTAGGTTGTTACCTGATGGAAAATATAAGTTTGTAGACTCGTTTTTTTTTATCCACTACTATTACTTTATTGTCTCTGTCTGTTACGTTTTCACAACTAAACGGTAGAACCGATTTCTATTAACTTTTATGTACAGATAGGTTATGACCTGGAGTAAGCCATATGCTTCTTTTAATTGGCAAAAAACGAAGCTTGTTTAAAATAAAAGGTAGAATTAAAACATTTTGTTCATCGAAATTACTATATTTATTGAAATTGCAAATATCATTTTAAATCGTCTCTTGTGGAGACACAAGGAGAATTTAATTTAACCATGCGATCAACTTAAAAAGAAATTATCAAGATCTCTTTACATCTGACAAAGAACTACACAGAAGATGAGCTAGGCACTCAACAGTATCACATTTCCAAGATGACTTTAAAGTGCCTAAACTCAAAGTGGACCTCGTAAAATAAATGTTCCTACTAGAGTTTGAGCGCATCATTTTAAAATAGTACTCGTAGGTGCCTCACTTACCAGACGCCTCAATTTTGAAGGGTGATCCGACGATGTGATGGCCATTGTACTTGACACTCAAGTAGTAAAAACCTGGTGCCAAGGGTGTGTAGCGCACCTAAAATAAATACCAAACAATATTAAATACGTATTATTAATAACATCAGATAAGTTAATGCTATTTATACGCAGAACTTTATTACGGGTCGCAAGATGATAAACTGAAATTCGCCTTTGGAAAACTCTAGAGTAGAGCTCTGGACAATGCAGCATAGGACGGCCCTCACTAGATGAAAAGACTACCTGATAAAATTTGCTGGGGCCGTTGGGTACTGTCCGTACAAGATCGGTTGCTCTGGAAATCTATGGGGGAGGCCTATGTTCAGCAGTGGACGTCCAATGCCCAAAGTCTCCAATGATAACATAAAGATTACAAGGATAGGTAGGATCAAGAAGAAAAAAAATATATATAATACCAACCGGTTGGAGAATATAAGTTGATGATGATGATGATATTCAAATATAGATGATGTTACCTTGTAACCTTCTTCAACTTCAGTGCAGTCCATAGCGACCCTGGAAGGTCCGTCTATGGTGACAGCGAGGATACCGACTCCAGCGTTACACGTGTCGATGATGAGATCGGTCTTCACTCCGGTCTTCACGAGTCCCAGACCAGCGCCGTGTGCGTGCACAGCTGCAGGGTCGGAGTCATCTTTTCCGACCTGAATGTGCAACATAAATGTTAAATATAAGTATTTCTTAAAATCCACCTTTAAAATATGTAATTTTTCTTCTTTTCGTGTCAATAACTCAATGAGGGCTTTTCATTCTTGACTTAAAAAAAGTAGTTCTAACTAGCGTAATAGATGGCGCTGTCTAAACGAGCACGCAAGACATGCTCCGCTAAAAAATATATTTCTAAACTTGCCAAACTGTCAAAGTCACAAAGACAACATCTAAATTTCTAGAGAACATGCTCGTTTCGTGTGTGGCAATCAATGTTCTTTTGTGATCGTATTTCTTAGACCTGTGCTAGCCCAATGCAATCTGACTAATCGATACACTGTATCTTGAATGGATGTTCATGGTTGTTCTGGAGAAGCTTTGTTCCATAAGAACACTGAAGATATAGCAGTTTTCTTTAACTTTTAGGAAGAAAAATGACAAGAACATAGGTAGATATGTACGTAAAATATCGCTAAAATAACTTACGGTAATTATTTCAATATTATAGCGTCACTAATAAATCACTTACCTACACGAAAGCGAGCTGAACATATTAAGGAAGACTTCAATATGGACGAACTAGAGTTTACATGTTTAATTTTTTGCATCCATTTTGTTTTGCGAACTCCATCCTTACGAAAACGGTGTCTGCCGTTGTTTTCGCAATAGGAGGCAACGCACGGTTTAGTCATCTCTTCTATACATACCCTCCTGTTTGTAAGCAATTTTATATTATTTTGTTCTAATTCAGTTTTAATTGATACAGCAATTGACATTGACAATTCACTTTCTTTTGGACTCAGAAAGAACACACAAGTGCATGACAGGCATGGCAATGATTGCTATTTTTAAATCATTTTCATATCATCAAATGACTATTTTTATCACTGCTATTCCACATGTGAAAAAATTATAATGCCGTAATGTCACACTCGCTATTCTTGCTAGTGCTATTTCACATGTGAAAAATCAAGGGCAACAAAAACCCCTGATGAATTCCGAAGTAATACTTTGATTTGTAGCGTAGCAGACCCGAAAACTACGGCCGATATATGATGAATAGCGAAAGTGATTTCATTTAATGAGTTTTAACAGGTTATGCGAAGGAAACCAAGAGGTGTGTCATATGATTTTTAAAATCATATGATTTTTCACATGCTACTCGTGCAACATTCCATCCCTAGTGCTTGACGGAGCAGCGCCATCTATTAGCAGTTCTAAAACATGGCCGTGAAAACCCGTCATTATGTTTGAAGTAGTTTGAAATTAGTGTAGGTGGCCACCTCTGCAGTTTCATCGATTGCTTCATTGAGCTGTTCCAGGGAACAAGAGGCTGAGGCCATGGGCGTAGCCACGGAGGGTTTTAAGGAGCATGGACTTTTTTGTGGTTTTGTTTTCTTGAACCCATCATATTGTGTGTTCTAAATAAATTATTATTTTATTATATTTTAATCTTATTTTAGTAGGTTAGGAACTCTACAGTTTAGGTAGGAACTTAAATAACTAAGCTTACATCTCTGTTCTTTATTTTTCCGTCTTTCAAAATCAGAAGTCATCAATTGGAGCATTTCTTGCTGGTAGAAATTGGTGGGGTTTCCCCGGACGAACTCATTCACAAGGAAGTGTACTACATTAAAGCTATTGTGTGAATATACCTTGATCCTGAGAGGAGAGGCGGGGATGTGGATGCCGTTGAACTTGACGTTGATGTTGTGGACGCCGTTCTCGCGAGGCATGAACCTGATGCTGTACTGGTCCCCATCAATGTTCTGGATGAAGCAGTCGTCAGTCTTGCCAGAGGGCGAGACGATCTGTAAAAGAATAAGAAATAGTTTTTCATTGATGAAGTGACTCACAGTACGTGTGGGGAAAATAGATACCATGACGGTTATTTCATAAAGGGACAATATTATTTGATCCTCAAGAATCTAATTGATCTATTGTAAATGAGTACTTTTAAAAAAATTAGGAATTCAAGAAAAATATTTGATGCCCTGTTTAAATTATTGGTGCTAACTGAGCACCCCGACTCTAGGCAACCTTGTGCGTGACCCCCCTAGAGTGTTATAAAAAAGCGCGGAGCCAGAAGCTCGCGTGAAAGTTTCTGAGTGGAGCAAGCCCGCGAAGCCGAGCGGAGCGAAGGTAGAGTGGGTGAAGCGACACTCGGGGGTGACTACGCGAGAGTTCTGGCGAGAGCCCACCCCAAAAAACTACGGTGGCGTTAATACGTAAGTACCCATTTGGTATTTACATATCAACGCCACCGCAGCTACAGATTTGGCGGTTTTTAAGTGCCGCCAAAGTTAAAAATGTATCGAACTTTATTAATTAATGCTTATTTCTTTTAGTTGTGGGACCCAACATGGATCTCTCAAACTTCTACATCTCAAACATTTTTTGCGTAGCTCCAAACAGATTAAAGTATCGTTTGTTTGATTTATTTAATGTCTCACTAAAAGAGGATCAATCATTAAAAAAGACGGTTTTGCTTGCTGTTTTTGCAAAATTAAAATGATCATTTAAATACATGCCTTTCATAAACAAATGACCTAAGGGGTAGGTACAGATAGCGTTGCTAACTTCACCTTGCATGTAAAGATTGAAATAAAATATTGTAGTAATAAAAACGTAGTGTAATAAAAACTTTTTAGAAATGCTCCTTACATTTCTAAAAAGTTTTTATTACACTTCGTGTGTTTAGATAAAATAATATTCAAACTTTTTGGAAAATATAATCTTTCTACAAGTTTTTGACGTGTAACATCTTTCCTTTCGGTTTGTGAGAGTGATTTTGGCAAAAGGGACGGAAATGTGTAACAGGAAACCGGGGAAGCGCGCGCTATTTGATTTGACCAAAGAGCGCGCGCGGTCGCATATGATGTTACACATCATATGCGACTACTGTAAGGCTCGTAGTTTTTTTATTTAAATCTTTAAACCTGTTAGCCACGCTGTCTGTACATAAATAATGACTATTCCTGAGCTTATTTCCCAAAGAGATATGTCGATATCATCGATCTCCACTTGCTACGAACCATACATAATTAAATAGATAGATAACTCGTTATTGTTACACAAAATCAACATTTACTTATCATAAAAACTAATATACAGTGGCCTTAAAGCGATCTGTTCCATGCCATTTTTGGATAGACTGGATTAAAAAGACGTTAACTGGAGATACCACGGTTTTTTATACACCCTGGAGATTTAAACTGAACAAGCATCTGGCCCACCTGATGTTAAGTGGTAATCATCGCTTATACCATAAGTATTGCCACGTAGGTCAGTATTGATGATCACATAGTATTGCACAGCCCTGCATCCATCAAGTGGAGGCATACAGGTGTAAAGCCTCATGTGTCTGTTATTTCACCGGCAACCTTACCCTTCAAATAATTATTGATAAAAATGGGTATTTATTACCCTTCAAACCGAAATACAGCATAATACTGCAGAAATACTGCTTGGCGGCAGAAATAATATGGTGGTAGTTCTTTCCCGGGCGAGCCCTTTCACAAGGAATTCTAATACTCTTCAAGTACTCTTCATTTAATTCACCGAAAAGATTTGATAAAAAATATTTATTTTATGTTAAGGCTTTGAAACTAGAGAGTTGAGCCTCTGCCACTAAACAACTGAAACAGAGCTCTGCGAATTACACTTTAATATCAAGGATTTTTATGTTTTATTTCCATACAAAAGGAAATTTCGCCTGAAACACGAAAAAATACCACTGAAAATATGCAGTGAAAAAACAGCGCTGCACAGTGTGTCTTTACCCAATTTCAGCGCGAAAAAAATGTAATAAAACGGGGCGGCACGTGACCGCACAGTGGAACGAATAAATCTCTCCCGTGTTTAATATTTTATGGCGATGAATGCCGGACAAAAGTTTGCGATGCGTTATAAAAATTAATATGGGGTCGAGCAACTTCTGCATCGGGACGTGTGCGGGGAGGAAAGTGTAGGTTTCGGACCCTTTTGTTTTATTTATTGGTAAGTTGTGCGTCAACAAATAGTTTGGTTAAAGGCCTATTTACACTATGTAAGTGCACGCTCAAGAGCAATAATATCCGCAAGTAATTGCCTCTCAAGAATTGTAATTTAACGAGGATGATAACTATAAAATGTAATGGGATTATTGAATGCAAATGTTGACAAGCGGTAATTGCAAGTGCCTTGCTTACAACAAGCTAATTATGTCTGGAACATAATTGCTTTCAAGTTTTGACTCGTCTAAACACACACTTGTACGTACCTTCTCATACAGCGTTGTTTCAAGAATTGCACGTATATACTCGTGAAATTACTTCATTCAATAATTGAACACATTGACGAGTCAAATAATATATAACTTTGGTTCTTCTGATTTAATCAAGTTTATTGAAATATGTATATCTAAACTAGCTGACCCAACCGCGGCTTCGCATGCGTGGTATTTCAATAAAAATATTACCCTCCTTTTGCGCACTCAGGTAAGAAGTAGCCTATGTCCTTCCCCAGGATGTCTACCTCCTTGCTAAATTTCATTACGATCCGTTTAGCCATTTAGTTATGAAAAGGTAACAAACAAACTAAAAAATAAACATACTATGTATGTATTATACATATAAACCTTTCTATCACCTTTCTTTAATCACTCTATTGCTGAAAACTGCATTAAGATCCGTTGAGTAGTTTAAAAGATCTAAGCGAATAGACAGCAGAAGCGACTTCATTTTATACTATGTAAAGATGTTTATTGTAATCATGTTTGCAAATGATATGAAGGATAAGTTGTTCAACATGATACAAGAATGGGACTTGCTCCTATAGAGCAAAAATGTTTCGACAGTGCTAGTAATTTGTTCAGTCAACTTCACAACGCAACCCTATTAAGAGGGAGAATCATGACAAGAGGTCGCCTCTGCAGTGAGGCATCAATGGTCATAGAGAGAGAGAGTCTAATTTGTTGGCTCAATTTCATGTACGCAACAGCAACAGGCAAGAAACATGCATCGTGTAAATGGGCCTTAAGGGGTTTTTTTTTGTTAAACTTTGCTTACTTCCAGACAACTTTTTGGATGGACAAGTTAGATCAGCAAAGCCGATTCTGAACTATGCTTTTTTGCAATAGGATGGGAATCTAAAATCTACTACAACATTAAATAACATTATCCTCTTTGGGGGCGTTCAAGTATTACGTAACGTAATTTTGGGGGGGAGGTGTATTGTAAAACTTTACAATGCGTTACAGGGGTGGGAGGGGGGTTCGAACAACGCGTTACGTAACATAATTAGTTGTTTTATTTATTATTACCTCAAACGCGATAAAAATAATAATAAAGGTATTTTAACGGATTTCTGATACTTTACGCAATATAATTGTAACTTTTAAGTAAAAATGATAACTTGGGTGTAACGTTTAGGAAGGGGGGGGGGGGTACAGAAAAACGTTACAGCACGTTACATGTTAGTAAGGGTCAAAAAACTTCAAAAATTGCGTTACATAATACATGAACGCAGCCTTTGTGCAAATAATCGTATATCAATCTACCAACCCCATAGTCCCCCATAGCCCCCATCACCTTATGGGAAAATAAAGCTCAAGCCTATTTTAAGATTTACTTTCTTGCAAAATTCGACAATCTGTGAGGGTCAGTTGATTTATCGTGTGAACATGACCGTGGTCTGTCTTCCTCATGTTATGATAGATGGGCTGTGGTCTGATAACGGACGTGATTTTTGGTATATTTATATCTAGGATAGTATTTTGGCTTTTTGTAAATTAAGAGTGAGTGATAAAGGCTAGACTAAGGAACCATTAGCAACTTAAGTCTAAACTTATACGTATTGTGAGACTTTTTGGTAAATAGCTAAATGTAAATATGTGGAAGATTATATGGCATCAGCAAACTTGAATGTTTTCTCTTCGAGTGATAAGACCAAGACGTCAAGTAGAAGTGAGATTCATGCACCGAGGGTCTGTTACTCATACACTATCAGCGCCATCTGTGACTCATCAATTACACATTTAAAGTAGATTTCTAAATAACTGTTCTAGACTATAATAACTGCTTTATTTTCCTGTAAAGGGGAGGGGAGAACATTTTTTTTAGTAATTTTTCATCATAACTCCAAAACTACATATAAAAATATACATCATAAAAAAATGGTTTTGGAATATGCTGAAAATTATTGGGAACTAAATTGGATTGTATGTTATTTCTTATTTTTTGTAAAATGGTTGTGTATTTTACTAACCATTTACCATCAGATCGTGTAAAATAAAATAAAGTTTAAAGAAATCTCATTTACCATTAAACAAGAAGCGCCATCTCTTGAGTAACTTCTATCACATATATTGGTATACGTCAGAAGTGACAGCAAAACTGGCTTTATTAAATTTGATTAGTTCCACTTACCCTGCCATCCAAAGATCCCTTAGCACCGTTCAGCCTGATATAGAACTGAGTTGGCTTGTCAACCTGAGCGGAATCTGGGAACTGAGCGACCTCCAGTAAGTGAGCGTCGCCCACTGCTGGGGAGATGTAGACCTTGAAGGGACTGTCTGGGATGTGCTGCTCGTTGAACTTGAGACCAATGCGGTATTCACCTGGAGAGAGAGAAATAATAACAATAATGTATACAACTTTTTTATTTTCTTAATAAACTCCAGTAAATTCGTGTGATTTACTGTGTGATCGTTAATGCCTGAGATAGGTTTGGGATGTTATGTGGTTTACGTACAGATATCTTATTAAATAATATTAGAGTGGCTCATTCCCCACCCGAGATGCAAACATATACAATAAAAAAATCAAAAACATAACAGTAAAACATATCTAACATATCACACATACTTATCAGAGAATTTTTTTTTGTTGAAAAATTACTTTTTCAAAACAAGCTTTTACAAAATTCATAATCGGAACCGCAAGCAGATTCAAATGAGCCCAAACACTAGTAGCCTACTATATTCCATTCAGAAGTTCCGTTGTCTAACATCCGTCTCCATCATGAGACCACCTCCATGGCACCATATTATTGCATTGTCATCGAAGTTACGTATGTATTCCAAATTTCAGTTCAATCGGTCGAGGGGAACGGGTTTAAAATTCAGTTGCAAGATTCCACCCGGACTAACATACATACATTGCAAGTTAATAAAAAGCTTGTAAAAATTAGCTTGTATAAAACACGTCTCTCAGTTATATTAATATGACGAACTAGATGTTGCCTCCCTCTATGTGTTCTACCGCTTGTATCACGGATTGTGTTCTGAGGCGTTGTTTGATATGGTGCCTGCAGGTTCTTTTTATCATCGCTCCGTTCGCCATCGGCAGGGAATCCATCCACACACCTTGGAGACGATGTGGTCGCGTACCGCGAGGTTCCAGAGAAATTTCCTCCGCTAACACTTCGCTTGTGGAATGGTTTCCCTGCCGAGGTTTTTCCCAGTCACTACAGTATGGGGTTTTTCAAAAAGGGCGTTTTAAAAATGTTAAAGGGTCGGCAACGCGCGAGTTATACTTTTGGTGTTACAAACATCCATAGGCTACGGTAACCGCTTACCATCAGGTGGGCCGTATGCTTGTTTGCTACCTTATAGGTATAAAAAAAAGAACTCCAAGACACAGTGAACAAGGTCAGGGTGCTTCTCTATTTATTATTAGTACGAGTAGGTATGTATTTTCACTGCGCTGTCCACTGCCACTTCAGGAGCACTCTATCTCTATCTAGGCAATATCTGTGACTTTGGGTTGTCTATGAATCTCCTCATCCAATCACATGCTCGGTATTTCTCTACGAGATCGAATCAGAATTCGATGTCATAGAGAAATTAACAAGCATAACCCCTTCCGTAGCACCCTGAGCGCCCTTAAACCGTGAATTTAATCTTTCTAATAAATCCTATAGCAATTTATTAAATCGAATTGTCTAACAAGGTTTTTATCAAACCAATAAGACAAAAAAAGCACTCCAATTTAGTTTGACAGCTTAAATTCTAATTTAGTTCTACCGACAAAATAATAAATTTTCACTGTGGCTGAAAAACTCGACAAAAGTACACAAAAACAAAGGATATTGGTCAAAAAAACGGATAGGCTGTCTGTTGTGTCACGGTTGCGTGTTTAACGTGGATACGACTTGTTGTAAAATCTGCATACAACCGAACCGATCCACTACTATATTAGCAATATGCATCTGTTGTCATTTTAAAAACAGGGTCGCATTTTTGGTCCTGCTTTGTTCTTCTTTCTAACTCCTATTTATATGATATGCAACCAGAATGCAATATATATAAATATAGAATTTTAATAAAAATTCCATTTAGTTAAGAAAAAAACCAACTAAGTATTAACATTATATGTTGCACGCATAACATAGTTAGCTATGTTGTGCATGCAACATACAGTCTGTCACCGCATTTACGACATTTATTTAAAACACATCATGCAGAATCGGATTAACTGATTTTAGAGATTGGTTTAATACCGGCAGCTTGAATATTTATCCAGTAATCGATACATTTCCAATAAATAATTTTTAACGTAAAGGCACCGCTGGCCTTCGCGCCGATGCCGCTTAGTCAGTTTAACTTACATGATGAATGAATAGGTATGATTTGTTTACTTACCTATTTTATACAGGCTGTTTCATTGTTATTTTAGGACTTTAAATTAAGGTAGATTGAAAATTAAAAAAATTCCATGATAATGAATTTTAGCTTTACTCGTGATTTATATTAATGTCGTAAATGCGGTGACAGGCAGTATAATACAGCGGTTAATCCTATTATTATTCTGTATCACAATTTAAATTTATTTATTTAACTCAATCAATTGATTAAATTAAATCAATTTACGCCTGTTTCTTGCAACCAATTAGCAGAAAGACTCAGGCAACAAACACGGTTGGTTTACAAGTAATGTCTATAATGCTAAGTCTGTTTGTTTTCGCCAAGACGTATCCACGTAAAACTCCATACAGATGCAGAAACGTCACTCAATCTGAATAACGGGCTAACGATGCCCTCAATATTTCTTCCGATCTTCGAGTAGTATTTAAATTTTTGCAAATTTATACTTTTTTATGTAACTTTTTCTCTAGAGAAGGTTTGTTGCAACGCGGTGGGCATATTGTTACAATGGATTTATTTGCATCCCACGTGGAAGTTTTTTGGACAGCTTTTTGCTGATTGAACAAAAACGAGTCGTTTTTGGTAAAGTTCTTTTGTTTCTGAATTAGGTGAGGGCTGGTGACACCGTGACGGTAACCAGTGGTTAAACGAAATTGTTGGTAAATGCAATAGCTCTGTGATAAGCTGAGTCTTAACCGAGGCTACGGTCAGTCTATTTATCTCCGTCTAAATAAACAAGTGTACAATGAGGTCTTAAAACTAGGTAATGGCACTTTTTACTGGTTTGCCCTTTACGAGCATCGCAAACTACATTTTACAATTTAAAAAACTACGCAACAAAACAATCAATGAATAGTTCAACGTTTATGTACCTACGTTTACATACTTAGAATAAATGACAAGAATTTTGCTTAATATCAGAGATCATGTCGGGAATCTTAGTTTTAGATTTGGTAACCCAAGCCATGGCCAGCTTCGTTTAGTTTTCTCAAACTAGCTTTAAACTAAAGTAAAACCTCATTGGTGGAACCCACCCCTACAAATAATGATGTAGGCCTCATGCAAAGCGGTGGTATTGACATGTTACAACCGAGTTCGATGCCCGACATCCTGTTTCTTTCATTTATTATGAGTTTTTATCAAAGGAAAAACTGTCGAGAAAAAGACTGCAGATACTGATTTTATCTGAGATCGAGAGGAAGAAATAAAATTTAACTAATTTGAAATCGATCACTTTTTCTTTACAAATTTAACTTTATGTTTATACTAGGTTCCGCCAGCGGCATCGCACGCGTTGTTTGTCAACAAAAAGTAACCTACATATGTGTTAATCCAGATTATAATCTACGTACATACCAAATTTCATCGATCCGTTCAACCGTTACGACGTGATTGAGTAACAAACATCCAAACTTTCTCATTTATAATATTAGTGTGATGTCTTGCATGAATTGTATAATTTTTATAACCTTTCTAGTGCTGTGGGTGAATAGCTGGCCACATAATTTCATGCAATAAATATCATTTCATTTCATTTAGACGCAGAAAGTTGCGGATTCCCATCGTGGGACAAATGTTTGGAAGATCTAAAGATACCTATTTGTTACGGGTCTGAATGTTTTTTTACCTACCATGTATACCACAATCCATATAACCTGCCCGTGTATTTATAAAAATAAAATTTATGTATTTAATAAGTTAATATTACTTACAAACTTTGCTAAGTTTGGGGTTGTGTAAAATGTTTTTTATTTGTTATTATTTATTGATTATTTGTATATTTTTTGTATATAAGAAATTCTACATCATCAATTAATAAACCTTTTTCAAAGTTGCAACGAATCATTGGCACAAGATAAACCAAGTGCAAAATGAAACCACTCTTTGATGTCCAAAATACTATCAAACGAAAACGTAACCCAGTGGTCCAAATACCAAAACTGCCGCCAAAAACCCGTCCAAAGTTGCATTCCATCATAGGCGTTGTCCTTTCTTCAAAATGTTCTTTTTAGGGTTCCGCAGATAAATTGAATCCGTGCATTTCTGAGAATTTCGCTTTATTACAAGCTCTATGCTTAGTTTGGGCCTCTTACACCGCCTCCAGACGTTGGACCCAACGGAGCCGGTACGAACGTTAGCTGGTTAATTTGCTAGGCGTCCACGTTTGGGCTAATGCTATTTTCTAGATCCAGACGTTGGACGATCGGCGTTGGTATCGGCATTGGGGCCAAGGTGTAGAGCCCGCGTTAAATAAAATGTTGTAGCTGGATTATATAACCTGGCATCAATGATGTATTTTTCTTTTGACAATAAACATTTTTATCTTTTATCTTTATCTTATCTTAATAGTCTGTTTTTGTGGTAGTTATTATTTATACTTTAGTAAGTCCAAACATAGCATACTTTTTAGTTTGTTGATTCTGGGGGGGGGACATGTTTATTGACACAAACTGATCTATCCATTATTAAATAATAATTATATTGTCTTGTGGAATTTAATTAGTGACAACGAAATGGTTTGGTGATTTCATTGATTATTATTCTTAGATAACATTTTTCTAAATATTTCTTTACTCATTTGAATTTATAGTTAGTGTTTGTGTTTTATTTTATTATTATTTTTTGTTTTTGTTACATTATTGTATTTTATTGTTATACCTGTATAAGTTCAGATTAATAAAAGAATGGACCCTATTGTCAAAGTATATACGGAAAAAGCGTATAAGATATTTAGATACGTACCGTGTGTTGGTTATCTAAATATCTTATTTCTTTCTATTACAGAAAAAATTGAATCAAAATGTCAACGTTACATTGAAATGCAACCGAAAAAAATTGATTTTCGCACTTTACGTCACTCTACATGTCGTCATTATAAATTCAAACACAATTCGACCGTCGATTTATACACTTACAAGAAAATTGTTTTTAATCAAATCTAGGCTACGGAACACTATTTAATTTTTACCTAGCACACTTAACTAGCTTTTTATAAGGATCATTTCGGACGGACCTTCAATTAAAATTACTGTTAAACACCACAAGGGAAGAATCTCTCTAACAGAATTTGTCTCGAGACCTCTATTGTATTCTGCCAAACAAAAAAGTCGCTACCACCCGACAAAGAAATTGGTCTTTTTATCCTTGAATCCTAATAATCCTACTGATAATATTAAATGCTAAGGTTTGTATGTTTGTTTAAATACGATGTGGTGACTCATTGTTGAATTGGTTTTAATATTCCATGGTAGAGAAGATTACGACTTGGGTTAAATTAATAATTAAATCATTATCTTTTAATAATAATAAGTAATATATTTTAATTTAATAATACGGGACCTACCTACGTCCTACCGTTTGATTGAAGTACCTAAAACACAAAATTTCCTGGGTAATAAATTATTTGAACCTAAAGATAAACCCTTTTAAAGCCAATGAACAAACTACTTGTGTAAGTAAAACAATATTTTGTACTTACACCTATTAACAAGCAATGAGCTAAAAAACAAACACTAAGGTCAACTTGCACAACAATCTCTAAACGTATTTAGCGTCTAAACATGTTTAAATTTGACGTAGGTATTTGTATGATTTGGCAACTCCTTCATATTAATTCAAATCATTTCATTCAAAATCATATTTATTCACTAAATATGTTTAGGCTTCGTTGCACAAGTCGCCCTAAATGCACAATAGCACTTTTCATAACCAACTGAAGCCACGGGTAAATGCTAGTATATCATAAGTATATCGCGATTAATGGTTTTTAAGGAATAATGACTTAAGTTTTGGAGTTTATAATTTAGTTGAGGCGAGAGGAATACCTTTTAAATTGATTCAAGTTTTTGGTCGGGAACATTGCGATTTGGACAATGGTAATGTGTTAAGAAAATTATTGGCTATGGTTTATTGAATTCTTGATCTCTTGGCCATTTCATAAATAATGATGTGCTTCAATAAAACTAAAAAACAAGGACTCATTCATTTATAAATTGATTTTTCTAAATATTATCTAATGGTTTTTAAGAATCAAAATAATTAGCAATTATAATGGTTGTTGGAAGGTTCGTTACCTATTACAGTATTAAGAAGACTCAAAAAAAACTTTTATGATCCTATTTTGGGAAACGATGACAGATAAAAAATGCGTTTAAATTTCGAACGCATTGGCGAAGCAGCCGACAAAAGCCGCCGCGCCGTTCCGACGTATACCGATGTATAATCTGAATTTATTTTATTTAAAAAACAAACTAAATCCAGAATACTAATGGTTTACCCTTCTGTTTTTCGGCAGAAACTTTTACCATAATTAGCCAAAAAATCAGGGCTTCTAAGCAATCAAAAAATCCTTTTCAAAATAACATAAGAATTTAATGGCACGTAAAAATTGGCATTCAGCCATCACTAAATAAGACGTCAGATTAACTTTTATTACCAAAACAGACTGCAGCAAATGCATTCCTGCAAGTAACTCACGATTCAGAAGCAGTAACCTCCCAGGAATTACGAGTTTCATTAACAAAAACACTCATCGTAAATCGTTTCAATCACTGGCCGTCCGAAAATGCGACAACCATTACTTGAAAAAAAAAAAGCCTCTATGGACATCACGATGAAAAAAAAGAAAAACAATTTAAAAAATCGAACTGTCAAAATGGTTCGCGGTAAATTTTGCCGCGCTCGATGTCCGAGTGGCCAGGATTGGTTGGTAACTTAAGTAGGCGTGGTCTTGAAGAAATAAGCTGATTTATTTATGAAATTGCATTTCTCTGGTGGTTTTTGTGGCCAGTTCGATATGGCACTGCGGGGGCGGTGGCCATTTGACTTGGTGATTGTGATGTCAGCGATAACAGCTGTAGTATTTTCAGTTTTAGGCAGGTTTGTTTTGTTTAAAATCGCTGTAAGTAATTCCAAACTCAAATTAACTCTTTGACAATGTAGGTACTGATACCTCATTTTACCATCTGAATTTTACTCGAATTTAAACCTTAGGCAATTATTTTGGAACTGTTTGAAGAATCCTGTCTGATTGTTACGTGATGTTATACCAATAATATCTAATGCTTCAGCTAGAAATTAGAATATTGAACAATTCAAATGTCTTCTGAAAAGGTTAAAACGTACCTGACTCCATAATCTTGTAAGAAACATACTTTCTGTCATTGTATTCAATGTCTCCTTTCTAGGTACATATTTCCAGAGAGATCACTAACCAGCTCCACCATATCTATCAGTTTTACGACGTAAAAAATAGTAAAATGGCAAAAGACTCTTTGCTTATTCCTCCAACTTGAATAAAAAATATATTTTTGTATAATTTTTGCATATACCTACTGCGCTCTCGAACACAAATCGCCGATGTAGCTAAGAAAGCCACCAAGCTTAAGTGGTACTGAGCGGGTCATGTATGCCGTATGGTGGGCGATCAGTAGACCCTACTGACCACCAAGTGGAACTTTGACCCAGCCTGAAGACGTCGCGGTAGACCAAGAAAAAATGGTGGGACAAGCTCGCTTATTTTTGAGCAAATTGGACCATCTCGGCGCTGGAAAGAATGGGGGAGGCCTTTGCCTAGCAATAGTACACAGAAGGCAGAAAATAATTAGATACTTATAATAATAATTCAAATATTATTATTATTAAATTTATTAATTTATTTATCATGCAAAACGCAGGTAAATTGAAGTGGGACTGCGCTGGATACGTATGTCGAATGCGCGATGACTTGTGGGCTAAGATAACCACCGAGTGGGCCCCACAAGGCACGAGGCCTCGCAGCCGGTCCAGGTGGAGATGGCAGGACGAATTTAACTTAACGGGACGCCTTTGTACAGCAGTGGGCTTAGATTAGATTAGAATTATTTTTTACCTGGTTCCTCAATCTTGTAAGAAACATCGCAGGACCCATCCTTCCTATCCTTGAAGTCGATATCTCCTTTGCTGGGCCCTTCGAGAGAGATGGCGAGTTGGCCAGCGCCTGCCTCTCGGGTCCATACGTTGAACTCGTTGAAGCGTCCGGCTTCACCTCTCTCAAGACCGGGACCTCCAGCCTTCACGAGATGAGCACCAGAGTCCTTGAGGGGACCGACGGTGAATTGGAAGGGGGATCCTGGAAATAAGAGGTATGTTACCCAACAGTCGACGAACGACAAATACACATAGGTACGCTTTATTTTTCTTATTTTTAATTTGAGAACAAAATTTAATTTATGGTACCTATGGATATTTTTTTTATTTCTTATATTGTAATTGAAAAGATAAATATGTTTTGTTAGATTGTTTTGATACGTCTAAAGAAAAAGATGTTGCTGTGGCCGAAAATAGCCCGAACGATATCATCATCATTAGAAGAGAAACAAATCTGCTGGTTAGCTTTCTGTTTGACCCTGGTACTTACCAGGAATATGGATCTCCCTGTATTTGACAGAGACAGTGTGGACACCCAACTCCTTGGGGACGAAGTGGACGGAGTACAGGCCATCTTCCACCTCCTGGATCTCGGCGTCTTCAGAGACTCCTCCTGGGCTGGTAACGGTTGCTGCTAGGTCAAAGGAGGTGATTCCTGGAAGAAAAAATAGTTATTAATGTACAAGGTTATCAATCAAGAAAATAGAGCAATTATTGATCAAAATTCTGGCTCGATTATAACCTTGTAAACAAACGTTGTTTATTCAATGCATATGAATTTTTCTTCTTATTGTGGTGTCACTGGTACTTTCTTGGTCACCCATAATATTTATTTATTTAAAAATATATGAACTTACTGTGCGTAAACACAGTTCTTTCCATATTTGTAAATATTTAATTTTATTCCTCGGTCATACAAATTTTGGACCAAGGACGGCAAGAATATATTCTAGAATTGATAATACACGGAAAATGTAAATACGCTTCAGCGTCTAATCCAGTTCAGTGCATTGTTTGACTTACCAGGCATTTTGAAGGTGAGTTTGCAGTTTGTACCGACTTCAGTGAGCGGGGCCTGGTCTCGCTGCCTTTGAATCTTCTCTCTCTGTCTGTTGCTGCCTTCTCCAGTAACCTGGTCACAATACAGACCCGTCAATATTCTATTATTTCGAGGACAATAAACATAGAAAACTTAAAAAGCTGAAAAAGCCCGAAAATTACGCACTAGTTCAGTGGTTATAAGGGGCACTAACAAAATCCTTTGTTTGAAAAGCCTAGTGGTACTTGAGCTTTTCTTAGCTACTCAATCACATATTACATTCATCGTAATCTCAAAACCACAGAGACAATTTCAGCAATGTCAATATCAAAATATTGAGCATCATCTGTAAATACATTTCACTAAAAGGAACCTTATTCCAAAAGCGCAGCGTTTACCTTCACAGTGAAAGGAGATCCCTCCACATGATGATCAGCGAACTTCAGGTTAACAATGTAGTAGCCGGGTTCAGTTGGCTTGTAACTGATAGACAGGACTCCATCCTTGCTATCAGCGCAAAGGATCTCAGCCTTGCTGGGACCTGAAAAAAATAAATTATTTTTACCCAGGGTAGTAGTTTCTCTTTAAGTCCTTGTAAGTTCACGCTGGCGCTGGTACCTTGATGATATAGAATTACTATAATCTAGACTTAAAAAAGTGTTTGCCACCTGGGGCTAGATCACTCAAAGAGTTGTACGGCTTTTTACTTTCACGTCATGGAATTTGGTAAAGTAGGGCTGTCTGAAGACCTGATCTAGTGACTCACCTTCAATGGAAAGTGAGAGACCACCGTACCCTGCGTTCCTGGTATCCACGGTGAAAGTGTTCTCACCATGGGTCTTGCCTTCCTTCAGAGCTTGGCCTCCAACCTGTCAAGAACATTAACTTTAATGAGTTAGAAGCCCTGTTTTAAAACTACTATACTGACCAAGAGGTATGATCAAAATAATTTTGCACTAACCCGGGTATAATAGTAATTTGAAACATGCCCAAAAAGGCGATGGGTCTTGCAGTAAATTTAAAAGCCACATCTCGGCCAACAGTTTAAGTAAGCAAAATATCCAAGACATAAAGAGGGAAGATAAAAATTAACTAACCGTGACTTTCTTAGCGTCACCAACTTCTTGCGACTGCACGGTGATGTTGAACGGAGAGTTCTGGATATGAACCCCCATCTTCTTGACTGAGACGATGTGCTGGCCAGCTTCACGTGGAGTGAAACTGATACCGATGTTACCTGATGGCAGCTTCTTTAGGAAGCAAGGCTCTTCGAGACCTGATGGAGCCTGTGGAGAAATTTGTTGGATTACATGATTATTTTAATAGTTCAGCTGCCCAAAACATCCCTCTCGGATATTGTCAAAGTTCAGACGGATAAAATTGGATTTTTAACGGTCGTCACCCGACTATGAGAGCAAATCTCACGTCGGGAGCATAATATGCAATCACTTTTATGTAAGTATATATAGTAAAAAAGTAAGAATTTAGTCTTCTTCTTTTCGTGAAAATGACTCATTCAATCTTTTTAGACTAAATTGATTTAGACCACTAGGTGGCTACTTCTACAGCCTCATCAGTCGCCTCATTGAACTGCTCCTGAGTGCAGGTGATGAGGCACTGAAGCAGAAAAGCAAATGCAGCATGTTCTGTCAGGGAGCCCCACCCTCTCACTGGACATGATTTGAATCATCTTTGATCATCAAGAATTTGGTAAAACGTTAGGAAAATTATTACCTTATGGGACTTATATCAAAATCATGGGAAATACGATGACTGAATATTTACCTGGATAGAAGCATTGAGGCTGCGAATATCACTGTCAGCCACTTTACCCGGGAGGGTCACCTCACTGCAACTGCCGACTGAGATCTGGTTCCTCTTACGACCTTCACCTGTCACCTGCAATACCATCACCAATTTTGAGTAAATAAGTAAATTTTGAATGCATCTTCTATTAATTTAGTGTTGGGACATCGCCAGTTTATCCATCGAGACGTTGTCTATCTTGGATTCTTCTATCTCTACCATAAGATCATATCGACTTTCAACAATATGTAAGTTAAGTTGTTACTATAATTGAAAATTAACAAAGGTTATTTTAAATTGACTAAAAACCCTTTCTTCGGTTTCATCATCAGATTAGTTAATTGTCACCGAATTTCAAAAATATTTGTAGGTATAGTTTTATTTAGTTTTGAATAACTTACCTTAGCCAAGAAAGGTGATCCCTTGATGTGCTTATCTCCGAAACGCACAGAAACCTTATACTCTCCAGGCGCAGTCGGAAGGAATGATACTGCGACGGTACCATCCTTGTTGTCATGGCAGGTGATCTGAAAGGAAGTTAATTTGTATAACACTTTACTAAAGTAATATTCTTGAGAGCTAGTGACCTTGATTTCAGAGTTTTTAGTCCTAAAGTGTATGGCATGTGCCTCTGTATTATAAATACCTACCCGATAAAATAAATAAACCTATATTATGCAGCGGTAATCCATCTTATGTTAAGCGCTTACCGCTGCCTAGCTTGGCTCGGCCCACAAAGGTCACGACCAACTGACTTGACCCCGAGATATTGCGCCCGTCAGCCTGAGACAGGCGAAATGTACAGTAACAGAATGAAAAGGTTCGTCACCTTAGAGTCGGTTTTCGCTTGCACCAATAATGCAAGAATCAATTCGTTCTTTTTGACAAGATAAATAGTCAAACAACTTTGATCTGAATAATTTTGAACTTTATTAATGAACAGTTAAACATTATTTTCTCCAAATCATTCTATTCTGTAACAAAGTTTGAAAAGGTAATATGTACCCGCGATACGTTGAACGAATCAATTTGAAAATTGATGAACCTTTTCATTCTGTCACTGTACTATGTGCCTGACAATGACAATTTGACATTGCTTGACCATCCAAAAGTTCATGATTAACCTAGTTGATCAAGCAAGCAAGCGATAAGAGCTTCTTAAAAAAATACATTTAGTGAGGTGCATAGTGCATACTTTGATGGGGATTGCAATCTCTGTTGTCTGCCTGTCCTTTCAGGTAACAGGCAACCAAAAGACTTCACAATATTTGAAATAGCTCAATTTTTAATGTTTTTCAGTTTATCTAAACCTACCTCAGCCTTGCTGGGCCCTTCCACAGCCATAGACAGACCACCAGCTCCAGCGCCCTTAGTGCTGATGGTGAACTGGCTAGGCTCTCCACTAACGCCATTCAGCAGTCCTGGACCATACGCTGTCACGTACCCTGAGGAGATGGAGTCCACGTGGAACTTGTAGGGAGAACCTGGAATTGGACGCAGAATGGTTTTGTAATAGAATTTCGTAAGTTATTATTGTTACGCCGAGGCTGTTAAACAATGAGTAATAATCGAAACTTCTCGAACGCTTTTGTCTTGCTGTGTTATTGTTGTTATTGTCTGCGGTTGCGCACAATTGGGATTGGTCGTTCTGTCGAAACACCGACCCCTTTCCTGGAACGATCGAGATCGTTCTCGAACAATCGAAATGTGCGCGATATAAATAGGCCGGAGAGATGGCCGGTCAGTCAGTCTCAGCGAGGCCCTGGAGGACTGACGTGGAGAAGGGTCTCGCGTGAACAGTAGTTGCTCGCGAGTCAGTCTGGATTTGGCTATACGTGCGAACATTTCGGTGACTTTAAGAGGTGCAACAGTGGTGTAATTAGTGTGTTGTGATTACGTGTGACCAAGTTCGTGTATTCATCGTTCTAGTGTTGAATAAAAGTGTTATTTTGGTTAGATCGATTCCCATTATTTTATCCCGAACCCTCAGCTCGTAACATTATATATTATATATATTAATTGTAATTGATCCTCCGATACGATCCGAGGAGTGGCAAGTATAAATTTAAAATTTAAAAACCCCGTAACGCGTTATAAATTTCCATTTTACAGCTGAGATCTCTTCACCAAGAAATCTATTACAGCACCCTCTGGTAACTTAACACCATAACACCTATCTAAGAACCATCGCCAAAGAATCGTAAACTTTTTATAGAAAACCATATCTAAATCATTCAAATCCGTTTTAGAGATAAATGGGAACATTCATTTTTAGCACACACACAGAAACAAACAAGGAACCTCTTACCCTAAACGCATACACCTTCTCCATTCTCTGGGTAAAAATTAACGGAAAAATAATATATCTTTACCTCACTTCTATTATTTATGCAGTGTTAATTTTTACCCTGTCGATCAGTCAAATAACTTCAAATATTGAAAAACTATTTTAGTTAACAGCTGCATTAACTACATGACACTACTATATATATTCATGATATATTGTGGTTATGGAAAAATAGTTCCGAGCTCTTATACCGCCCATTTTAATCAATCTATTTGTAAAAATTATGTTCTGTGTTTTATTTTGGTGTATAATAAAGATCTTATATTATCTTATAATACTGTTACGCCGAGGCTGTTAAACAATGAGTAATAATCGAAACTTCTCGAACGCTTTTGTCTTGCTGTGTTATTGTTGTTATTGTCTGCGGTTGCGCACAATGGGGATTGGTCGTTCTGTCGAAACACCGACCCCTTTCCTGGAACGATCGAGATCGTTCTCGAACAATCGAATTGTGTACGATATAAATAGGCCGGAGAGACGGTCGGACAGTCAGTCAGCCAGTCTCAGCGAGGCCCTGGAGGACTGGCGTGGAGAAGGGTCTCGCGTGAACAGTAGTTGCAGTGAGTCTGGATTTAGCTACACGTGCGAACATTTCGGTGTCTTTAAGTGGTGCAACAGTGGTGTGAATTAGTGAGTTGTGATTACGTGTGACCAAGTTCGTGTATTCATCGTTTAGTGCTGAATAAAAGTGTTATTTTGGTCAGACTGATTCCCATTATTTTATCCCGAATCCTCAGCTCGTAACAATACATTATAATATACAATCTAATCAAATTTAAGTTTTGATGTAATCAATGCACAGGACTTGCTTCCTGCCTTAGTTTATTGAACACAGATTATCTTATTCAATAAATCAAAACACAAAACAAATTAACTTTTCATTAACTTTTACTAATACCCTACTAAAGGCTGTATTGATCGTGATGCAACCGAAAGTTAGTTGAAGTAAAAACTAATACATTGTACACCATATAAATAAAAACAAAACAGAAAACACAAAGCCAGTACAATGGGCGGTCTTATCGCTTGGAAGCGATACTGTTTTTTCTGTCGAATGCTTCGGAGAAATGGGCCAACATCGTAATACCCTGGGTACCGGAGGATAGACACCAACGTCGGGGTCGGCCGCGAAAGCGTTGGCGCGACGACGTCAATGGATTCGAGAAGGAATTGTGGGAATCTGCCAAGCATCGCGATAGGTGGAAGGAGTTAGGGAGGCCTTTGACCAGCAGTGGGAATGAAGGCTAGTTAAAAAAAAGGCTAAAATGTTGTTAATATTTACGACTTACCCTGCACATGTTCTCCATTGTATTTGACGTACAGTTCATGCACGCCCTCTTCTCTCGGATCATACTTGATGCTGACTGTGCCGTCGTGGTTGTCCTCAATGACGGGTTGGTCGATATGTCCGCTGGGCATCTTGACTTCGGCTGGAAAGAGATGGAGATAGATCAACGAGGTTTAACAGAAAAGAGATGAAAGTGGATAGGTGTAGTTTTTTAATTTACTCATTCTAAAATACCTAGGTACATAGATGACGTCATATTTTAAATAACCTTATGGGTTATGGCCGTTCATGTCATGTCTATATGGGTGGGTGGGTTTATATGGGTCTGGAATACCTAGGTGCAGTAGATGACGTATTATTTTAGATAACCTTAGTTTATATGGGTGTCAGACATGAACGGCGTAACTTGCCGATGAGATGGGCATCTAAAATATGACGTCATCTACTGTATCTACGAGATTTTTTTTGCGAATTATTTCTACTGGTAATAGAGCACTGAAGTAAGGTACACCTCGTGCTATTAATGTGGCTGTAAAAGCGCCACTCACGGGTGCAAAATAATTACATCTTATAAATCACTGTCACGACGAAGAAGATTTAACTAGTAGATTTTACAACAGAAATACATCAAAATGAGCGTTTCTAGTGGTAAAAATAAAGATCCTAGGCCTAATGCGATGAGAAGATGACACTCTGCGAGTGAGGAAGAATCGGGAGGTAGCGGAACTGGTGGCCGAGCTCAACATCATAGGCGAAATAAAATCTCATCGATTACGCTGGCTCGGTCACGTTGAGCGAATGGTGGACGATCGTGCTGCCAAACGTGCCCACCTAGGAATGCCAGTCGGCCGACGACCAGTTGGCCCAGATCACGCTGGAAGGATCAGGTGGAGATAGACCTTCGCGCTCTCCAAGTGTCAGACTGGCAAGAAGTGGCGCAGAATAGAGACCAGTGGCGTCTTTTAGTGTCAGAGGCCAAGACCCGCTTCGAGGTTGATGCGCCAGGATAGTAAGTAAGTAAGTGATAAAAATAAGTGCTGAAATTCTGATTGCTACTGAGTACTATTTGTGCTAGAAATAACAGTGTAACGAATTTCTGTAGTACGAATTTTTTTTGTACGTTGATTCAAAAAGCAAAAGGAAACTGTACCTATATATAGTGTGAAACGGTTTCGCACAGGAGTTTGATAATGTCACATGCCATTATTTTTAATCCATCTAAAATTATCCGACAAAATAATAAAAACCCTCATTACAACTGGAATCTGTGAACGCACGTCACTGACTATAAATTTGTATGTGAAGGAACGGAGTAGACATTTCAATAAATAAACTGGAAAATTCACTGTTCTGTATAATGTTGCCATAATCCTGAGATAGAGAATTTAAAATTGCGAATCACAGTTTGAAACAGAATAAATGAAATGCTTTTGCGGTTTTGGTATGGTTCCTTAAGGTCATTTTTTTTTATTCTGCACTGTTCCCTTCACTTAATATTGAAGCCTTTTTAAATAATAATACCTACATAATTAATTGTATTAATTAATAATAATAATTTGCATGCCTCTGTGGTAGAAATAAGTTGGATCTATAATAATTTTAAGAACTTTGTTTAAACCCTTATTTGATGCAAATAAATGATTTGATTTGATAATTCATGTATCTGTATTACTACATACGTTAATAAAAATTATTTAAACTTAATTTCTGAATACAATAATAATAGTAATTCATTACATTCGGAACTTTTCTATGCACTAAAATATTACATTAATTAATTTGATTCAAAATATAAAATATGCAATTTAGCGATCTAACGTTCGTTGGAAATGACCTGTTGATAGTTTCCAGGAGACATTGAATCTGGTGAACACCACCAAGTAAAAACGTTCAAGACACTAACTGCATACCTATTGATTGAGGAATAAGTCAACAAAATATTAAAAAACAATATTGAGACGGCCTGAGTTCTAAATCCATTCGAACCACTTAAGCTCTGACTATAAAGCATCCGGGCCTGTAATCCGTTGCACAACCAAACATTTGAATTTGTCCTGCATCGACTACACACGATCCAAGGCCATCCGACTCCGATTTTTACCCGGAAGCAACCGGGACATTCTCCGGATTCGCAGGATCGGGGAGACCCGGATGCCATATAGTCCGAGCCTTAGGTAGATATATAATTTCTCCCAAGAATTTGGATTCCGTAACTCAAGTCAAAGTAACGGATTAAAACATATTTATTTGGACATTTGCATATCCGTGATGTCAACAACGTTGACGTCGTATTTGTATATTTTTTGCGTCGCATTTGCGCTCGTAATTTGCGCATTTTAGATACGCGTAGATGCCCCTCATCTACGCATTTATACCAAGTAATTTTTTAACAAAAATATAAATAACTTCAGAATACAGAACTAACCAAACTACTAAACTGTGTTTTATGAAATTTCTAGAACAATCTGAAAGTATAACCATTCAAATAAAAAAATATTTTTTCAGATCAGTTGATAAACTTACAAAGTTCTGAGGTACGAACATAAAAAATAAAAACACAATTGAATTGAAAACCTCCTCCTTTTTGTGAAGTTAGTTAAAAATTAGCTATAGCTTGGTTACCATGTAAATTGTGGGACAAAATCTAATATTTATTAGCAGTTACATTAAAACATCACAATTCAGCGTGGCAATGCAGCCAGTGACCTGATAGTAAACTGGAGTAGTTGAGCTATCTATAGACCCATATGAATGATCTTTAGATAGCTTAACTACTCTTCGTTCTTACTATTATTTAAAAATATATACAAACCTTTTCTGGAATCAATGTGGTAACAAGAAATAAAATTTAACGGCGTGAAGTTGAATCCAAACCCTCCTGTCTTATTGAACGATATGTTGTGCGCCTCGCCGAAAACGATCACTGATTCTTCTTTATCTACTTCGGACACTGAGAAGTATTTCTTAGTTTTGTCAACGTATAGCTGGGACAGAATATTCCAGGATTCTTCCTTATCGTTGCCTCCGACGATAGAATTCCACAGCCCACTCATAAACGCCATCACCCTTTACTTTCAGAAAATTTGAGCCTTTACAAAATTTGCGGTAACCATGTACGCTGGAAATAATTTGTGTCAACTCGAGCTTCACTTAAAATCTATAGATCAATATTGATGTTGGTATATCTGAGATTGGTAAACTCACACTGTTTAACCAATCACCATCTAAGTGTTTTTTTGTTGGAGAATGTATGTTTTATTTCGACGTGAATACGTTAAATTAATTGCTTCCATAGTGGGAGACAATATTTAATTTATATAAATGTACCTATGTTAATTTAGAAGCGAAATCTATGTGACTCAGAAACCAAGTAAATATACTTGCAGCATATATATATATACTTGAAGCAGATTTCTAAAACTGTCCTAAATTTGACTTATTTTTTTTTTAGATATATTTCTATCAATCACAGTAACTTCAGATTTGCAAACTTCGGAGATAAGGAAGGCCTTATCTCCGAAGTTTGCAAATCTAAAAATCTAATAATTTAATCTAATATAATCTAATAAAAAACTGTATTTTGTCAACACTTTTTACTATAATTTTGAAAGTATACGACATAAAACAAAATAAAAATGCTTTTGGAATGTGCTTGTGCCCTTTCATATGATACGTCATTTGACCTATTAATCTATCTTTGCCCCTACTTTTTTGGCCCTTTTGCCAATCTCTCTGCTTGTGCCCAACAGGGTATTAAGATCACACATTTACCTATCTAATTATCGCCTATACAATTCCGGAATTCAATAAGTGAATGAGTATTGAGAATATTGGTTTAGTAGGAAAAAAGAGGTCAAACCAAAATAAAAAAAATGTGACATAACAGGCTACTTTAACAGACATTTGACCTAACTGTCCTATCACTATCACTATTGATGTATAATAATTAAATAAATAATAATAAAATAATATTAAAATTGTTTATTCCAAGCCCATAAAGCTTACAAATAAAAAAAGGAAATTTTAAAGTAAAATTATTAAAAAAAACAATTACACACATACAGACACGTATGTGGAACGAGAAACTATGAGTGACTGGTATAGCTTTTGTAGTTAGTTTTGCTCAATTATGCCAATACTGACAAACGGTAAAACGATCCGAAAACTGTCCTAATAAAACATGTATGTTTGCCACAATCTGACAGTCTTGCGGGTAATCTTAGGATGGACCCAATTCTGTGGTCGTATAAAAATATAAGTTTATTACCCTCCGACATCTTGGAAATCGTAAAAGTCTATGGTAAAAATACTTGGCAAAGGGATAGACGAAAAGTAACGCGCAGATCTTGACATTGCGAGTTTTATAAATCACATTTTGATCACTAGTCGTCACTTCCGAATAGTTTAAAAACATCAAAATTCTGTGTTATTTATTGATAAAAAGTCCTAATTATGTGTTTTCTTGTCATTTATTTAATCGTTGAAATGGTAGGGAAAATTATAGGTACGAAGACAGATTAATTGGTTGCTTATGGGTTTATTACCAAGTTTCATATTTTAAACAATTTTATGTTAAATATTAGACTTATGAACAACCAGCTGCCGCCCGCGGCTTCGCACCCGTGAAAAGTAGCCTACTGCTCGATCCAGGTCATAATTTATCTATATACTAAATTTAAACATACAGATAAACAAACTCGCATTTATAATATTAGTATGAAGTACTAATGAGTAATTAGAGTGATATGAAGTAATTAGAGTGGAAACTACGCACTGGAAAGCGCAGTACAGGATGGCCCCCCACTATGGAAAAACAGATAAAGGTTGCTGGAAGCCAATGGGTGCAGCCGCACAAGATCAGTCACTCTTTAAATCTATAGGGAAGGCCTATATTCAGCAGTCGACCTCCTGTCGGCTAAAATGGGGGTCTCTTCCACGTTTTCATGGTCAAGTCTTGTTATTATGTACTTTTCGAGTCTTAAGGTCTTAAGGTCGACATCCTGTGGCTGATATGATATCAGCCACAGGATGTCCGTGATATGCTAATGAATAGTCTTTCTGTTAATCAATGCATGTTGTCTATTGGATATTTCACACACAAATATATCTAGGAAAGTTTTCAAATACTAGTTGAAACCTAGTTCTCAAAATACCTAATAGTTTAGAATTAACGACCGTTGTCCAATTAATATTCAGTATGTTTGTAACTTTGTTTATATCAAAGAGACTAGATTATATCTCTGTTTACAGTTGTCAGTTAATTTCAACACTACATGGAAGTTTGAAGTGTTTATTGTACGTAGGTTATTACTTTATCTTGTTAGAGATAGGTATTCTTAGAAAATAGGTCTTTGAACTCTGTCTCTTACATTTTACGGTATCTACCAAAAATTATAGCTAAAGACTTTTGTTTTATGATGGATGATTGTCTGTGTGCCTAGTAAGTTATTTGATCGAGCGAAACGAGATCTCCAAATCAACTTGGGCAAATCGGCGTTGTATGTATGTATGTCTGTTGTCCGAGGATAACTTTCGAAGCGTTTATCCGATCATCGTGAAATTTGGTAGTAGGTAGTAATGGCACAATTTTGGTGTGACTAAATGAGTTCAAATCTGGAGGGGTCGTTGAGATATTCGGGTTCAAGAGGGGTAAAAAAAACCAAAATACGACTATCCGGTCAATTGGCACGTCTAATAAAAGGTATTTGTAATTGCATATCAACCCCGTTTTTATTTTTTAGTTTAAGCCCTGTAGTTTTTTAAGTTATTGGCCATAATAAAAACTGAACTTTGACATAATTCATAGGGTACACCAGTGCTGAAATTTGGTATGCGTGTAGGTTTAGTGACACAAATATAGGGAAAAGTCTGAAATCCAGAATAACTGCAATTTCTACCCCAAAAAAGTGTAACCAATGAACTCCCGTTACCTGTTATTTGAATGAAACTGTAGGTCAAGTTTTTTGGGTATGCATTTCGTAGCGTGGCTATTTCATATTTTATAGTCAAAGATTACAAATCATATTTTTTTGTTTTTATAGGAGACTTGCGAGATTTCAGTTCGGGGTGAACCACTAGTTAAATAAAATCTGAATAAAAAATGTTTTTTAGGTGATTTTCCATATAGGTTAGGTTTTATTTTATTTATTTATCACTTTTTTTTGAAGAGTAATGTTTAAAAATAAATTTATAAACCAGTAAGGTTTTAAGGGATAATGTTGTTATAAAAAGAGTACATCGTAAAAAACCGAAGCTCGGAAGCGCTCGGAAAAAAAACAAATAATGTTACGTCACATAATGTCATGTACTAAGTATTTAGGTAGGTAGATAAGTAATTTAACATAGACTTGATTGGAACCAGGTAAGTACTGTAGGTATATGGAAGTTGTTTTTTTTTTACTTTGTGCCTCTCTGTTAAAGCTTTTTTGATACTTACAGGATCCCTCCCGTTTACGAAAAGATACAAAAGCATTTTCGTAATAGTCGTGTCTCATTAATCTCTCTTCGCTTTGTTTAAAAGAAATAACTGTTCGATGATTTATTATAAAGAATCTTAAATAAGCTGAGATATCGTATAAATAACAACTACAAAAATATATACCATTTGTTTCCAAAAAGGTTCGATGCTTCGTCAAATAATGTACCGAATGGTATCATGTGCAGAAAAGAATTTCGAAAAAAAGTATGCAAAAGCGTAAAACGTATTGCAAAAAAGTTTTTTTTTAATGTTATTTGTGGAGAAACTGGCTTACGACCCACCTGATGGTAAGCGGTCACCGTTGCCGACACCGGCAACACCCGGGGTATTACCGATGCGTTCCCTACCCTGTAAAAACCTTTTTACATTTTTCTTGAAGCGTACCATGTGGTAGCCTAACGTGAAAACCTCAGGTGGTAACTCATTCCACAACTTGTAAGTATGGGGTAGAAAAGATCGCGTCTTGCGTCTTGCGGCGAAAAGATATGTCGTATGCGCATATAAAATACGCCGTGTGCAAAGGCATAAAAAGTGGTATAAAAATAATAGTTTTTCTACGATTCATTTGTATTTTTAATATACCAAATTAATATCTTAAATTAGCTTACTTAAACCAACAAACTCTATTTCCATACAAATATACAAATAAACCGTCAGATGATCTGAATCAGAGATGTTGCGAAAATTCACATCCGCATCCGCAAATGCGGAGTCTCCGCATCGATTTGGGCATCCGCATCTGAGTTCACATCTACAACAATCGATGCGGATGCAGATGCAGCGCAGGACACGGCAATAAATTGGGTGGTGCTTGCGCGTGGCGCGTCAGGCCAATTTGACCAATAGGAGCGTAGATTTCGGCGACAAGATCTCGTAAATCAATCATCACCTGTTTGCTTGCGCTTATCGTATGAACATTGCAGTTTTTAAGTATTATTGTGAGTATACAGTGAGTATTATATGTTAAGCTAGTTTTTTTGCAGTTGATGGTCTTTATTTTTGTTTTTTTTTCTGCACTTAAACGAAGTTTCTTAAACAAAATCTTAAGATCCGCATCCGCGGATGTGAGCCTTCAAAATTTCGCATCCGCATCCGCATCCGCAGATGTCTAAAAATCTGTATCCGCTACATCCCTGATCTGAATTCCACCGTTCAATGACTGACACCAATATTAATATATTCATTACTTTGGCTTCAATCCTATCAATACAAACAAATATTAAAATAGACATCGTGATATGTTACGCACGTGTACGAGTATAAGTTGGTACGGAATATGTATTCGACTTGAATGGGGTCATTGCCCTCACAACAGCAATGTTTGTTATACTAATCAATATATCGGGAATCGTACTTTCACTTTTGAACATAACATAGATTACTAGAGCAATCGATCTTGCCTGAGCAGTCTGGATTCAATGGCTCACTGAAACTGTTATCAGGTAAAAACAAACGTTATAATATTATTCTTGTGATTTCACTGATAAAATAATACTTTATTGAGTTGTCAGTAGTTTTTTATGTGTCGTAAAGGCGAATACTAAACTGTATTTTCTTCCAGATAACTTATGTATATTGTGGACTCTGTCGGCAGTGTACAGTAACAACTAATGAATATTTAGATAGGTAGGCAGTATCAAGATTGGGTTAGAATAATGCTGTCACCTGACTTGACTTGTTACTGGGATAGACATTAGACATTCATTTATTCAAACTTTAGGATCACTAGGAGCGCTTAGTTACGTCATGTTACAAATAAATGCAAACATAAAAGTAACACTAAACGGCTTTTGTTTTTAAAAAGGTCTTTATTAAACATAAATGTTATAAACGTATTATAGCTAAACACAGTTTAGTATAATCATATCTTGATTTAGAATAACTCAGCAGGCTATAGCACCTTTATAAGTTTTTTGATAAAATTACTATTTATAATAGAGTTGCACTTTGTAAATAAATTTTCTTAATGTTATGAACTTGTCAAACATAATACAGAAGTAATTACTTATTTAAAAGTTCATATGAGCACTTTGTATAGCGCGCATTTTTAATGTCAAGAAATCAAGCTTAATATACCTGTTTACAAGTAATAGTCCTAACTATTTGTAGGTAGACAAGCCTACCTTGCTCATATTGCGAGCATATTAAAACTTGGTCATAATACAACCAAAACAGCATTATTTTCTTAAATATAAGGTAACAAGTCGTTGCGGACGGCATGCGATCAGACGGCGATCAGACTAAACGGCTGATTTCAATGAAGTTAGATGTATAGCTAGATTATAAACCTGGGTTGAAACATAGGCTACTTTCAATCGACAAATCACCCGTGCGGCGCCATCGAGCAGGAACTTATCAATACTAGGTGACCCGCCCGCGGCTTCGCACAATTTTCCGTTCCCGTGGGAACTTCGGGATAAAACCATATAAAAGACTCTTGTCAAAGTGACAGGACCACGTAAATCATTTCACGTCAATGCACGATGGTGAAATTATACGGATATTTTTCATACAAAAATACTAAAATTGCGATAAAAAAATGGGGGGTGGGGATGGAGAGTGAAAAATACTTTACGACCTATTCTCATACCTACCAAATATACAAAAACAAAATTAAAATCGGTCGACCCGTTTCAGAGGAGTGCGACCACAAACACCGTGCAATTATAAATAACATACTTGTATTTAGTAATTCCGGACCCACAACGGGTGAGACTGACTCGCATTTTTCCGAATTTATTTTCTCCATCAGTTCACGTTGGCAAGACAGACAGTCTATTATTATTGAGATAATTTATTCATTTTGTTTGTAGTGTTAATCTGACATTACGATGGCCACATCCTGTGTTTTCATCGCGTGTGTGAAACCCGCCATTACTTTGCTGCGGGTGAAATATGTCAATGGACTTTTAGAGGAGACTAATAAATCATAAATATTTGACGAATATAAATTACCAACGGCACCCACTGGAATATTTTCATTTTTATCTCATGGACTGGCAGAATAATACAGACTCTATTGTTTTGCCAGCTAATGGAAATAAAGGGTAAAAGTAACTATTTTACAAAAATCATTAGCAGGGCCTTGTGTAGGGGCTCGCCCGGGGAAGTACTACCACCATACCTATTTATGCCGCTAAGCAGCATTGCTCTGTTTCAGTTTAAAAGGTATGGTTGCCGGTGAAATTACAGGCACGTGAGGGCACGTTTCTAAGGTGCATGACCTACGAGGCAATACTTTGTTATAGGCGATGGTTACCACTCCACTTGACATCTGCCGGGCCATAAATGATGGTTCCATCTCCAGGTCGTATAAAAAAAAATTAAATTGTCAATAATTATAAAAATTCAAAACAGACAAACATTATAAAGTAATGTAGCCTAACAGAAACTTTTTTTTCGATCTGGATATGGAAACAAGCATGGCCCACCCGATGTTAAAGTGTACCCGATGTAACCATCGCTATTACAAAGTATTGTCCCGTCGTTTAACACCTTGTAAAGGTGCTCTAAGATGCACTGCCCTGAGTCCATCAACTAGAAGCAAACAGGAGTAAAGAATCCACATGGTAGTACTTCCCCGGGCAAGCACGAAGAGTTCTACTATTACAATCAATCATGAACCAAAATGTTTTACGCATTTTTATACAAGCAAAGATTAATTAGACAATTGTATTGTCAGATGTTATGTTCAAACTACGACATTATTACCTTTGACACGAGTTTGATGACAATACAAATCAACACTGAAAAATTGATACAAACCCGTAAAGATTCTTGTATTTTATGTAAAGAATAACAAGATTTTGTATCCAATTTAACGATAGGCATTAAATCAAAAAGTAGAGACAGGAGCAGTGTAAATTATCACTCTTACAAAAAAACGGGTCATTATAAAATTGGAAAGAATTTTTTTTAAATAAAAATATTACAAAAACCACAGATATCATCTTAATCATAATCATAGGTTTGATGTTTCTTATAACTTTCTTATGACTTTAAAACAAGAAGTTTAAAAATCTATGTTGTTATTTAATCATGGCCATCAGATTGTTTAACAGAAAGCAAGCCTTTCACCACTCGAACGAATGACGAGTAGAATGCACCCAACTGTCCAAAGTTACATAACAATGTTTTCAAATTCTATTAAAAATTATCGAGTGATTTTCTAGATTGAGAAAAGGATCTGAATGGCTCTTTTTGTTCCTAATAAGAGCCTGAAGATTATTAATGAAGTTACTAGAGAGTTAAAATCATATCAGCCAGCAGTCGAATACTTAGTCCTAGCCTGGCTTAAACAACGATACCTAAACGTATTTAGAGTCTTATCATGTTTAAATGTGACGTATTTTTATGATTTGACAACTCTCTAAAATATATTTAGCCACCTAAATACTTTTAGGCATCATTGCGCAAGTCACCCCTAGAAAAGTTCATCTCTAAAGAAGAATTAAATAATGTAAATGACATTTTAGTTTTCTAAAGTAGAAACATTTCTATAGGAGACTGTACACATGTGCAATGTGCACATTTGTGTATAAATGCGTACACGGCGTACAAATGTTAGAATGTTTCTAACATTTATTTCGTTCGCTGACATTTTAGCGTACAAATGTTTTAACATTTGTACGGTCTTCTAGCGCGATCAGGCTCGCCCGGCTGGATAATTTACGTGAGCCCTAAAGCTATTATGATATTACCACACTGGTAATTTCTCTATAGATCTTCAGGGGCTTATTAGGACGAAAAAGAGGTCATTTTCTCAATCTAGAAAATCGCTCACTCACCACATTATTTACAATATTATTTTGTGGAGAGAAACTTCTCTAGGGCAGTCATGTTAGCTTGACTGCTCCCATAACAGAATCCCTTCTGTATTGGGTATCAGAAACTACCATTACCATTACCACAACCCACGAAATAGAAATTAAGTAATTAAATCATTTGGCTAGCAGAAATAGGATGCTTCTTGTGTTTTAATGGATCAGACATTTTGGTGCAACCATATTCCTATATACAGGGTTTTATATATACAGGTTGTTTTATAATATACGCACATTAATGAAAGGGCTTATTTTGATGAGCATAATAAATAAATTTGTGAAATTATTAGGTACCATAGAAATGTGAAATTTATTTTGGCATGTAAGTATAGAAAAAATGCACTTGTTTAATACCACTAAAGTATGTATTTTTGTGCTACTAAATTTAAAAAACAAACTGAGTTAAGAATCAAGCATCTAATCTATCTAAAGAGCCCGCTGGATGCCACTGCAAAGGCCTAAAGAGACTCAAAGACTCGATCATAGAACAGGTATTTTCTTGAGAACTTTTCTTGCCCACCATTTGTCTAACCTAATCTGTGGACAACGGTGCTGGTTATGCTTGTAGTAAGACATCTTGTAATAATTATTAAGTCTAGTAATATTTAGGCATAATTGTTTGTTGTCTCAAATAAATAAAAAATAAGTAAAAGCATGTGTACAATTCACACATGGTAGAAGTGAAACCTTCAAATACCACGCGCATGTGCTTTTGATCTACCGACTCACTCTCTTTCTCTCTTCTACTTTCTACCTTTGTGTATCTTTCTTTCTCTCTCCCTCTTGCGTTGGAATATTGGAAGCTACCCGTTGCTAACGCTCGCGCTGGCGTGTAACAGGTATACTACGCGCATGCGTTCGAGTGCCACGAATTCACTCTCGCTTTGTCTCTTTCTATTCCCCCTGCCCAGGAGCGTTAAACGTTAACGCAACAGTGCTTTCATACCCCCTCCATGGTAGCGTTAAACATTTAACGCAACCTTGTTGGAAGTCGCATTAGAAGTTTCACTTCAAAACTATCTAAAAATCTACTCTCTCGATTAACGCTTGAGACGTTAACGATAACGTTTTAGTATACGGACCTACTCTGTGCTATAGCAAATGTATATTTACTGACATCTTGTCACAAGATCCAAATAATAAATGTAATGTGTCTAGTTGGCGCCTCTGGACAAATTATTAATACAACTAGAGCTGGTGTCGCCAGGAGACACAAAACGCGAAATTCTTAAACGTTAGATAAATCAAAGTTTTAATGAATTTAGTTCCGTGAAAACTTCAAAAGAAACATCATTACTGATTATTATTATGCAGGATATCCCGGAACTAGTATTTTAAAAATAAACAACTTTTCAAAGAAAAAAGTAATTATTTTATTTTTCAGGTTAATAATTTTGAACTTTTTAGTTTGACTTTAAATCAGATGTTTATTAGACTTTGCATCTTCCCTAGAACTTACCTTATACAAACGTAATGTGTGATTAAGGTATTTGACCTAAAACAGCTAATAAACATAAATTTAACCGAAGTACCTAAGATGATTTTTACAAAGAAAATCATCGAATTCACAAAAGTCGTCTAACATTTTGCCCTCGTAAGTGTCGATAATCGCCTTCTCTGTAACTCAGGATAAAATACTAGCTCTGGGGCACCAATTACTCAATTAAAATTTGAAAAAATAAAAACGAGACGATGAAACATCAAATAATGGTCATCTAAATATATAAAACTAAGTCGGGCTAGTTACACCATTTATAACTCAAGAACGGCTAGACCGATTTCTATGAAATTTGGTATATAGATAGATTATGATTGGGATTGACACATAGGTTACTTTTTAATTGACTACACAGAAGGAGGTTAATATTTTTATTGATAAACCGCGCGAGCGAAGCCGAGGGCGGATCAGCTAGTTATTAATAGAAAAAAATGATTAGCGCATTGCACGTGCTTAAAAGAAAACTATGTGAGGTAAACTGCGGCCTAGTTAGCACTGCACGTGTTGACCATCGTTTTTTTTCAGTTTACGGCTGATTCAGAGGAATGAGCGGTGAAATGAAAGGTGTATGTTACCAATGATGACACATGGCATAGCAACGTGGTCTCTCACTATAGGCCTCAAAAGAAGGCTCAAATCCGTGTGCTATGCAGAGGGCTATTCTTGGTATATCTCTAAGAATCAGAAACGAGGAGATCCGTAAACAAAAAAAAGATCACAGAGATAGCCAGGAGGGTTAACATGCTGAAGTGGCAGTGGGCGGGGCACAGCTCGAAGAACTGACGGCCGTTAGGGCAGAAAGGTTCTAGGAGACGACGCACTGGAAAACATAGCGTAGCAGAGTACATGAGTCAGATAAAGGACTTTACAACAAGACAAATGGAGAGAGTTTCACCAGTTCCACCGACAAGACCGACGCTCTAAATACGACAAAAAAATAATAGGTATCTAGTAATGAATTATTTAACAAAACGAATTTCAATATGAGTATCTAAATTTAGTTAGATAAACATCATATTCTTTGAAATTCAGAACTCTTTAATAAAACGGTTTGTTCAACTGAAACTGAAAATAGAGCAATCTGTGTCCGAATATCATATCATCCGCATAATATTTTGCGCAAGTGTTCCATTTTAAACGTGGAAACTGGAACGGGGATTTGCTAGATAGTCACAACACTTATGATTTCCACTGCTTCTACTACGAGCATATTGCGTTTAAAATTATCACAATACTATTAACAACTTTGGGAGGTTAACTGCACTGACAGGTCATTAAATTGTATAATTAAATACTATGGTTTTACCCGTTCATAATAGACATAGACATAACAATCGTTTATTCACTACTAATTTAACTAATACACCGAGAACTCAAAGTATTTATATGTAGTAATTTTTTTTTATTATAATTTTTGGAGTGGAACCCTGACACAGCCCGAAGACATCGCGGCAGACCAAAGAAAAGATGGAGGGATTAACTCACTAATTTTCGAGTAGACTGGACCATCTTATACATACTTGACCAGCAGAGAGACACAGTGGGCTGATAATAATAATAATTATAAAATATATTTTAGGCTAAAGTTTATGGGTCGTAGAATAAGTTCATTATTATCCTAGAAGAATTTTATTGTTGCCTGAATTAAATTATTTATTATTATTAATAATACAGTTACAGTTTAAGAAATAAAAAATAAAAAAACGTAAAACATAAACAAAAACACGATGATTTTATAACCCTATTTTCTTTTATCATTTTATATATCAGGAGAGATAAATTATTTGATTACTAAAAACGTTTACGAAAGAAATAAAATATAAATTTAGTTTATGTATTTAAGTTTTTTTAATAATTAAATTAATAATAAAAAATTAATTAGATGAGGGTTAAATTCATGAGGATGTGAACAAGATATTTTTAAGCTTGGTCTACGTGTAAAATATAACTTCATTTGATAAGCCTTATAACTCTTCTTTAAATAATTAAATCTAAATCTCAAATCAAAATAATAGATCATACATTGAAATCATAATTGACTTTGAATTGCTTTATCAACTGAGTGTGAATTCATATCCGAACCTTATAGAACAAATCATTTTAAACAATCCAGCCAGAGTATTCATGAATAATAGGTACATTTGCAAAGAATGAACAAACTGTCATTTACATTCTGAAATATTTTATTATTCCTTCGTGGCCAGTCGTGACAAGTCGTGACAAATAGACAAATGTTGACAAAACCACGGCTTGATACTACGACGTATTAATAAGTCTGTAAATCTAACCGATTGTGTTGACGTCTCAATAGAAATGATGAATTTTGACAAATTGTAACAAAATTTACAAGAAAAATCTTTTGTTTTACAAATTTGTGTTGTATTTCATATTCATAGTAATCTATCAGTTATCTGGCTCCCATAGTACAAGCTGGGCTAAATTCGTTGTGTCGTATGTCTAACATTTATTTTACATATAAAACAAATAAATATGTACATCGTTACATCATATAAAATGAAGTCACTTCCACTCTCTGTTACCTTAGATCTTTTAAACTACTCAACGAATTTTAATGCAGTTTTCAGCAATAGATAGAGTGATTCCAGAGGAAGGTTAATAAGTATAACTAGGCTTCGCACGCGTTGTTTATCAACATAAAGTAGCCTATGTGTTAATCCAGGTTATAATCTACGTACATACCGATTTGAAAGTAACTCTGTCTGTCTATTTGTTACCTTTTCACGACTAAACGGCTCGACCGATTTCGATGAAATTTGCGACCTATAAACCTAGATAGATTATGAATTGACTTGAGACATAGGATACACTTTACGCGACTGCACAGAAGGAGGGTAATGTTTTATTGCCAAACCACGCGTACGAAGCCGCGGGGGGGTCAGCTAGTATACATACTTATTAAACAATATTATAGATCAGATGTATTATCTATAAAAAAGTTTTTGACCTTAGTTTTAAATCAGGAAGGTAAGGCGAATTTGCTAATGGAGATTGGCAAGACTTTCCATAATTAGATAGCTTGGACGATGGCAGCTGATGAGGATTGAGGTGTAGAGCATGAAGAAATTAAAGCTGTTGGGGTTAGGGTTCCCAGATTGAAATTCGGATTTCCGGAGAAAATTCCTGACATTTGATGAAAATTCCTGACTTTCTTATAAATATAACAATAATGTCGTTAGCATCGTGCATGTTAATGAACCAAGCAAAATATTTGGTTTATTTTACTCGTTACCTACTTAAATTGTAGAAATTCCGGACGGTTTAGGATTTCCCACGCATTCCGGACAAAGATCTATATTACCGGATATGTCCGGAAAATTCCGGACGTATGGCAACACTAGTTGGGGCAGTCACGACGTATGGGAAAGTCCAGTGTAGGACGGCATGTGCCCTCGGGTTAGTAAGCGGCGATGGGCAGTTCCAGGCCCATGCAAATAATTAACTTATATGTAAAAAGGGGGCATCTGGACTTATCACCGACTACCCCTTGTGGGATATCTACACAGGTCTACGTACGGAGGCAGAGATCTGAGGATATCCATTATGGGGGTTAGATATATTATTATTATTTAATACTAATGGGAACTACGCTATCGGTTTAGTTTTGAATGAATGAATGAATGAAAATTCTTTATTATACCTTACAAGCTAAACACAACGGATATAAAATTAAAAATAAAACAAATAAATGTAAGTATAATGGGCGGTCTTATCGCTTAACAAAGCGATCTCTTCCAGACAACCTTTGGATGGAGAGGATCATTGCATAATGGAAGATTGGCTGAGGTGTAAAAAGAATAAACTTAATAATAGAAAAAGAAAAATTACTTAACCTTAAATACATAAACAATAGGTACATAAATAATTTTAAATAAGTAAATATCATCTATAAAATAAATAAATATGTACTTACATACATACATATATTAATATATACATATATTAATAATATTTTAGATCAGATGAATAATCACGACTCTTCATGGTCTTTAACCAAATTAAAGTCTAAGTTTTGTTGTCTTTAACCATTCAATTTATTATTATTGCCACTGGCATATCAGCAAGTCTTCGTTTTCCAAGACGGAGGCTTCGTATGATCGTACAAAGTGCAAAGAGTCATGAAAGTTCCAATCACGCATCCTACAAGGGTGCAGGAATAAAGAATACGGTCAGTCAGCCCCAGTTTCAAGAAAATCGGAAAACCATCTTCACACTGGAAGTCAGCTTGGAGCTTCTTCAATTTCATTAGACTACGAGTCTGACGGAGCGAGGGTGTGGTGGAAAATCCGCGGGAGAGTTTGGTGAACTTGGTTGCAAGCATTTTGCTTTTATTCCGAACAGTATTTCTAGGTCTCTATTTATCTATTAGTCTAATAAGACGAATAGTGGGAAGACCTGTGACCAATAGACTAACCGCATGTTTCAGGTTTCTTTCATTGCAAAATATAGATACGTTTCTGAAACGAAAAAAAGATTATCTTTGTTTCTTATACATTTTAAATGATTGGTACCCAGAGTGTGTCTGAATCCATTCGACGAAAATGGATCGAATCGTTCGTCACCTCATAACTCTTAACCCAGATCGACTCTTACAAAGAGAATACGAAACATAACATAAAGTGTTTCTACATATCAAAAGCAGTAATTTAAGTAACTGGTAGAGGTTGCTGGGAGCCGTTGGGTGCAGGCCGCACTAGATCGGTCGCTCTGGTAATCTATGATAGGTAGTTCAGCAGTGGACATCCTCTAATATGATATCAGATAATGAATTTACGTGAACATGAGGAATGTCATTTAAAATTCGACATCGAGATAAGACCAAAAGTTGAATTTGACTGAACTTGATTCTAAAGAATAGATATATAGATAAAATCTTTATTGTAGATAGATAGATAGATAATTCCTTTATTGCACACCATTTAAATACAAACATTTATAAGAAAATACACTCTTAAATAATAGGTACAATGGGCGGCCTTATCGCTAAAATCTTTATTGTACATACACATCAAACTATACATTTCCGGTATTAACTGACCTTTCATTGTACGAAAAGCCGTGCGTCCTCTTATATAGCCGTGCGTACTTACACAAAATGTAGAACATATTGTTTTACAAATACAGTGTGTTTAGTAATATACTGACGATATTCAAGTGACGGTTTCTCAAAACATAAAAAAAGACTTCTGGAAAAAAAACTACTAGTTATATTATCAAACTTTAAAGAAAATCGACTAAGTTTAGGTGACTAATTCGATATAAAACTTACTGCCTACTTTTGCTTACTTACTTTTATTTATTTATTTATTTCATAAATTGTTTGTTTTTACATGCCAAAATAAATTTTACATTTTTATGGTAAACATTTGACAAATGTATTTATTATGCTCATCAAATTAACCCCTTTAATTTTTGTGCTTATATTATCAAACACCCTATATGTTAGTACAATGGGTGGTCTTATCGCGAAAAGCAATACCTTCCAGTCAGCGTTGTGGATATCTTTGACCTATTCAAAGATATCCACAAATATTCAGATAATTTATTACTTGTCAGTTTCTTCATAAGACCTATCTTTCTTTGGTTGTTTAAACTTTCTTTTAGGAAAGTAAATACGTGAAAAGCATGTACGTTGCAATATCAATATATAATGTGACGTTAGTGATCGCCGGTCTACCGTGACTGGTGTGCAGCCAACTATTTTGTAACGAAATTGTATATCCGTCCGTTTCTCGAATATTTTATATGACGAGCACCTGTGAAAGCCACGTCAGGCAGAATTTTGTTTAATTATTTATAATTGTGATAGAAATTATACAAATATGTTATGATGCGTGTCCTACTGTCTATCTAAATTTTTGCTGTAATCAATATTTTTTAGTTTTTCAGTTTCATATAATCCCTTCTTGGTTTAATATTCAAATTCAATGCAAAGTCAAAAGTATATCTCTCTCTCTCTCTCTTCGAGTCCTTGACTATGTTTCGCCATCGGTGTCTGTTGGCGGCGACATGTATGGCATCACGAAGCCCAGAGTCGAGAGTTGTGCGGATCTGGTCAGACCAACGTAACGGGCTACGACCGACGTTTTTTCCCGTCAACTTTTCCAGTGATGATCAGTTTCTCCAAGTTGTTACTATGTTTCCTCGCTAACAAAAACAAAAACTCGTTGCAAAAGTACATAGGTATTCATTAAATAACAAGAATTTCATATCGTCTCAAAAATATATAAGTTAATATCTTGCGACTACTAACATAAACTTGGTGTAAATTAAAATTTGGGTGAAGAAAATGGCCCAGAACGTATCAGGCCCTATCTCTGTAATTTCTATAAGACATTCAATTCTAAAAGTTTTTGTTAAGACTTTAAAATGTCTTAGGGTTCAATTTTCACAGCTATATCAACAAGTTTCAAAAATGATCATGCTTGATCTAAGACCACATCATCGCTTACCAAGATTGTGGTCAAACGGACATCTAATTGTTGATAAAAAGAGGGTACCTAGTGCTAGATTTTATGAGGACCTTAAATCAAATACCTAATTAAGTTATTCAAATATTTAGTTTTAACTAATTTATTACCTACTACCTCCGTGGCGCAGTGGGCGAATAGCCGGCTGAGACGCAGGAGGTAGCGGGTTCGATTCCCGCCGCGGAACAAATGTTTGCATGATCTACAGATATTTTTTCCGGGTCTGGATGTTTTTCTATATATGATAAGTATGTATTTACAAAAAAAGGTATATAAAGTATTCTATCAGTTATTTGGTTCCCATAGTACAAGCTCTGCTTAGTTTGGGGCTAGATAGCGCTGTGTGACATGTCCAGCAATATTTATTTATATATATTATTTATTAACATACGAAGTTCTGATTTTTGTCAGTGTTAATTGTTACATTTGCATGCACACGAATCAAAGATATGTACTCCTCACATATACATAATACAATGTATTCTACCGTGTTTTAGCAAATAAATTGATTTCATTTCAAATACGACTCGACTATGAAGTCCTTCAATCGGGTTCTGATCGAATAGTCTTTGTGAGAGACTATTGGCTCAGGACTTGAGTGAGGGACTTTAACTTAATCTTTTATTATTATTCAACATAATAAGGGGGTTGATTCCCACCGCGGAACAAATGTTTGTATGATCTACAGATATTTCCGGGTCTGGATGTTTTTCTATATATTATAAGACTTATAAGTATGTATTTAAAAAAAAATGTATGTAAGTATTCTATCAGTTATCTGGTTCCCATAGTACAAGCTCTGATTACTCTGGGGCTAGATATCGCTGTATGAAATGTCCAGTAATATATGTTTTTTCATTTTATTATTTGAATTTTGTTTGTTTAATTATGCCTATACTTTGTACTTACCCATGTGACATTTCACACAGCGCTATCTAGCCCCAAACTAATCAAAGCTTGTAGTATGGGAACCAGATAACTGATAGAATACTAACATATTTTTTTTTGTTTGAATTGAATTGAATTTCAATTCTATTCAATATAATTTCTCCCTACTCATCTTTCGACTTAAAAAAGAACAAGAGAAACATTAAAATACGTCAGATTTGACGTCAACATAACCAGTAAATGCACTTGCACTCTTGGCTGCATTCCGCCGTCACACCAATTCATAATCCATCCTCATGTACACAGTATGTTTATTGGGTTTTAGACGTTATAAATAGGTATTTATAACGTCTAAAATCCCATCATGAGCAATAAACATACTGTGTAATTGAAATATAAGTGGTTAAGCAGCTGATTATTACATCAATCATAGTAAGTTTCCTCTTGCGAATGATTTATTTTGTAAACAGGATTATAATTTACGATTGCACTTATCTAATTATATATATTTTTTTAAACTTTACAGTAACATATTCTCACTGTTCTATATATTTTGGCGACGTTTGGATTAAAAAACCTTTCAAACTTGTAAACCGTTCAAACTTAATATCAATAATTGTCAAACAGGATCAATAATTGACAAATAAGTGGTCATTGGTTGTTTTTCCAGATAGAGCTAGGGGGGAACTGGAATGTCAGTTGTGGTCTAGTTTTTTGTCATCTCCCTTCCATCAAAGGACAAGCAGGCGCACGGCTCAGTACCATCCGTACCTAGTTGTGCGTTCTTGATGCGTACAGCTAAGGTATGGAATACTTTACCGTCGTCTATTTTTCCTAAAGAATACAATCCGAGCCTCATTAAAGTAAGAGTAAATAGGTATCTTCTAAATCTTCGTGCTTCATCTTAGACCACATCATCGCTTACCATCAGGTGAGATTGTGGTTAAACGAAGTTGATCCAGGGCCCGTAGCCAAATTACATTCGCTACGAATCTATTCGGTTTCTACATACTGTTACGAGCTGAGGGTTCGGGATAAAATAATGGGAATCGATCTAACCAAAATAGCACTTTTATTCAGCACTAAACGATGAATACACGAACTTGGTCACACGTAATCACAACACACTAATTCACACCACTGTTGCACCACTTAAAGTCACCGAAATGATCGCACGTATAGCTTAATCCAGACTGACTCGGGAGCAACTACTGTTCACGCGAGACCCTTCCCATGTCAGTCCTCCAGGGCCTCGCTGAGACTCACTCACTAACTGACTCGAGACTCAGACTGACTGAGACTCGAGACTGACTGTCCGGCCATCTCTCCGGCCTATTTATATCGCACACCTTTCGATTGTTCGAGAACGATGTCGATCCTTCCAGGAAAGGGTCGGTCCCTCGACACAATGGCCACTCCCCATTCTGCGAAACCACAAACAATAGCAACAATAACACAGCAAGACAAAAGCGTTCGAGAAGGTTCGATTATTACTCATTGTTTAACAGCCTCGGCGTAACACTGCCCCCTCCTAAAACATGCTCGTCCTGAGCATTCTTAGCCCCATATCGCAGCAGCCGATCAACACGAACAATTTTAGGCGCACCTCGCGCTGAAGATGTAGCAACTAGAGGAGCCACATTGCCGTCTCCAGTACTTCAGGACACCCAGAGTCCCTTTCTCATCAGCGATCCCAATTCCAGCCTCCAAAACACGGCTCTCATGATTTCTATCTGTTCTTTCACTTCCTGGAATTCCTTTCCAGATGAACCGAACGATTCCCTCATCAGTCGAGCACGCTCTTATGGCCAACGTCGCTGATCTTCCTGTTGAGGACGCTGCTCTTCTTTATCCTGACGTCGCTGTTCCTCTTGCAACCGAGTCTGCTCCACCTGTTCACGTCGCTGTTCCTTCTGCAACCGAGCCTGCTCTTCCTGCTGACGACGCTTCTCTTCTTAATGCTGACGGCGTTTTTCCTCCTGCAACCGAGCCTGCTCTTCTTGTTGACGACGCTGCTCTTCCTGCCAACGTCGCTGCTCTTTTTGTTGACGACAAAGCATGGCCATAATAGCAGCAAGATCGCCTGTCACAGGAGCTTGCCCCACGAATGATGATGATGCTCCAAATGATTCGGTGGCGGCTGATTCCATCTCCATCGGCTGACGACTCTGCCGAGCTTCTTGAACCGGAGAATCTCCAAACCGCCTTTCATTCATTTCCTGTTGTCGTTGACCTCTCGTACTGACACCGTCCACGTTATCCTTTGGTAGAACCGGCATTATTTTATCCCACTTCTGACACCAAATTGTTACGAGCTGAGGGTTCGGGATAAAATAATGGGAATCGATCTAACCAAAATAGCACTTTTATTCAGCACTAGACGATGAATACACGAACTTGGTCACACGTAATCACAACACACTAATTCACACCACTGTTGCACCACTTAAAGTCACCGAAATGATCGCACGTATAGCTTAATCCAGACTGACTCGGGAGCAACTACTGTTCACGCGAGACCCTTCCCATGTCAGTCCTCCAGGGCCTCGCTGAGACTCACTCACTAACTGACTCGAGACTCAGACTGACTGAGACTCGAGACTGACTGTCCGGCCATCTCTCCGGCCTATTTATATCGCACACCTTTCGATTGTTCGAGAACGATGTCGATCCTTCCAGGAAAGGGTCGGTCCCTCGACACAATGGCCACTCCCCATTCTGCGAAACCACAAACAATAGCAACAATAACACAGCAAGACAAAAGCGTTCGAGAAGGTTCGATTATTACTCATTGTTTAACAGCCTCGGCGTAACAATACATTTGTTGTCGCTGTATCGCGTGGTATTTCTATAGCATGTGTCAAATCCCATACATTTTCGGACTTATCGACTAGCGTCATCGCTAATCGACTGTAACTTGGCTAAGCCCTCAGGTTAAAAAAAAAGTCGTACAAAATAGTTTCTACATTTTTCCCTGTCAATTTCAAAATTTGCACATGATGAGTGCGTATTGCAAAATAAAAATGCTATCATGTAATTTTTCTCCAAAACCGTCAAGCTTCGGACACTAATGATAGTGGAACTATTGGTATCTGACCAAAACACTAAAGATTTTTAAATAAGTTTTTTTGTGTTAACTTGGGGTTTTACACAGATTATAGAAACGTAGACTCTCAAAGCGAAGGATAGCGGACGTGTAGACGCTTTTGAGATGTAGTGTTGGAGACGAATGCTGCGAAATCCCTGGACGGCCCGAAGAACTAACCTTTCAGTACTCAAGGAACTCAAGATTACTACCGCTATCAACTATCCGCCTCCAACGAGTCCTTGAGTACCTTGGGCACATAGCGAGAAAACATAGTGACCACGGGGTCGTAGCCCGATACGTTGGTCTGACCAGATCCGCACAACTCTCGACTCTAAGCTTCATGATGCCATGTCGCCGCCAACAGAGACCGATGGCGCAGCATAATCAAAGAAAAAATCACGACCCTCGCATTGAGGATTGAGGATTACGACTCGAGGAGAGAGATAGAAACCTTGAGTTTGAAATTCCAGTAGTTTTATGAAGAATTTTAGTCATCTGTCAAGATTCTGTCGGAAATATCTCTCTAGGATACAACCTTGGTCTCCTTTAAATGCTATCAACATTACTAATACAACTGTTGACATTCGAATTTCAGATGGCAAACTGAAATAACTCACATTTTGGCTCAAACAACTAATATAAACATTAAATACATTTTAAATTTTTGTATATTAAATTACTAAGCTACAGTTATAAGATCTCGAAATAAACGGGTAGTATCATTGTAACTGTAGTATTTTACACGCGGTTTTTATTTCTAATCAGCTGGAATAATATTATTCTCAATCATTTTATTGGTACATGAGTATCAGTTGCTTATTTCTGTAAATATCAATTGTTTTTATCATGTTAAGTTTTGACATATCAAAGTATTCCCTATTTTTGAAGTGAAAACTTCTTTAGGCGCGTTGGGCATGGTTGAGATGGGGATAAACCATTGAACTCGCGACATTGTTACCGTTACCGACACCTCTGTACATACGTATGTGTAGTGTAGTCTGCTTTTATTCGAGTTTTCACTTCTGTCGGCACTCCCGGAGTGCCACTTTTTTCCATCTGGATGTCACCGAGAAGATATCACTGTTAGCGATAAGCGCACCCCTTGTTTTGTGTTCATTTAATAGCGTTTTCTGTCAGTTTTCAGGGTTCCGTACCCAAAGGGTAAAACGGGACCTTATTACTAAGACTCCATTGTCTGTCTGTCCGCCTATCTGTCTGTCCGTCTGTCACCAGGCTGTATCTCTCTATTGTATGAACCGTGATAGTTAGACAGTTGAAATTTTCACAGATGATGTATTTCTGTTGCCGCTATAACAAAAAATACTAAAAACAGAATAAAATAAATATTTAGGGGGCTCCCATACAACAAACGTGATTTTATTGCCGTTTTTATAGATAATGGTACGGAACCCTTCGTGCGCGAGTGCGACTCACACTTGGCCGGTTTTTATTTAATTTTATTTTACTAACAATGTTTTCATCAACATTTTCAGATATAAATTAACAGACAAAGTGGTAAAATCAATGAAAATATAAAGACAAAATCACTCAATATCTAATACTATAAAATAAATATGTAGAAAAAGCTTAAGGTTTTGATTTATTTGGATAAGATTTAATGCATGAATTAATAAAATTCTGAATTGTAATTACAAGCGATGAGATTACTTTATAAACATTAGAACTAATCTTGAATGCACCATGGGAGGTCTTATCGCTAAAAAGCTATCTCTTCCAGACAACCTTTAGACTTATTTTGCAGTTTCATCGTTCTATGTGCTAACTGTTTGTGCTACACTTTTTTTTTAAAACATCTTGGAGATGGTCTTGCAAATGGCCTACCTGTTTTTAAATTACAGTCACGAACTGGCACAATATTATATTTATATGCAGGTATTTAAATTCATAATATGATTTCTAAGTGATTTTGAATTTCTAGCTTAAGTTCATAATAAAAGTTATTTAATAATATAAAATTATATATTAAAACGGGCAAATACGCGGGTTGAATTCCCGCTGGTGAAATTAATTAATTTATCATTAAATTTAAAATTTTATTTAATTCAGGACTCCTCGGTCGGTCTGATAACTATTTTCAATCTAAGATGTCAATCATCTGTGACTGAATGGTGGCCTAGTCACACACCTGTCAGCTCTCATAACTGGAAGGTCATATTTATAAATTTCGAACGGGTATTAATAAACCTGCCTAGGTTTTATCGAGTTTTCATTAATTAACTGAATTTCAGATATTTCTGATTTCCATCACGATTAATTTACAAGATTCTATAGAAATAGAATGCAGCACTATCTCACTCGTCAGATATCTCTTTCTATCTATAAAAAAGCTAGATTGTTACGTAATATATTACAACTAAAGGTTTTACACATTTTATTCGTATATAAATTTCAGAATGTTAAGATTTTGCCAGATTTCAACACTATTTTAAAATATTTTCTTTCGCCGAAAGATTAGATTCACGCTTTCCTATCCGATGATATAACGTTAGTAAAGTTCATATTAATAACTTAACGTCAAAATAACTTTTAGCCTCATTCTAACGAATATTGATCTGAAGAATAAATCAGTTTCGTAGCCGCGTAGCGCATTCGTAGAGCTTCGTAGCAAACATGTTACTACGCACCGTTGAGTGACACAAATTATTTATATTATCTAATTAGAAATATTAATTAGATTACGTCTATAAAAAAGTTACAATAAAAAAGAAAAAAAACTAAAAATTCCGTACTGGCTCCATTCTCTGTTTAAAAAACACCAACCGTATTTCCAAATTTAAATACCACTGATACACACACTTGACACTATATAATATTAGTTCGTTCCAGAATGTACCGGCCGGAGGAAAGCGCACGACTGACTAGCACCGCCCGTTCGGCCGCGGGAAAACACGATATATTTATATAATTTTGCACTAATTATATTTATTTTTCAGCTATTTCGGTTACAATAAATCGATTTATAATTGTAATGTTTGACGTTTACAATCGAGTTCCTTGTACTTTCAAAGTCAAACTTAAAAATGAAATAAAAATTAAACATTGGCGCTAATTGATAGCTGTTTACGATTTTGGTCACCTTCTTAACCCTAAGGTTAAATTTGACAGATGCTTCAATGTCATTAGATCAAGGAGGGTTTTCGTAAATATGTCATCTAACTTTTAGTGTTTATTGGGTCATCTGTCATAACTGAAGCTTACTGCAGATCGTGTGGAGTTTATTCGACGAATGACATTTAAAAGAAAAGTCGTATAATTTCAGTTTCCCGTGATGCGCAAGCGACGAAATAGAAATATCGGGAGCCAAAAAATCAAGGTGCTTATAATAATGTTTATTGCATGAGTGCAAACCTACGGATTCATATAAATATTCCTCAATTACGAACATCAGAACAGTTATAAAAATATCTAGAAAATCTCGCAACAATATGCATCACTGGTGATTCACAAAATATTTTGTATTGTTTCAAAACTGCTAACATTCTTAACTATTGATTAAAACGGGCATTTATCGCGTATCTTTTTTATCGTCGTTTATAACGTCGGGATAACAAATAAAAAAGGTACATACGCGATAAATACCCTTTTTTATCAATAATAATGTACAGTGATGTTGAAATCTTGAAAAATACTATTGCTATTTGAAACAAATTTTGGGTTGCAAGCACTATTAAGATTTACATCATACGACGAGTAGAGTTTTTTTATTCATATATAATCAAGGATTTACAAGGTGTAGTCGCAAATAATGCTGAATTATATATTTTTGAATTGTATAATATAAATAAAATTCATGTGTCTGACAAATAAATAAGTCCTTTTTTTTGTAGTATATTGAAAATGAGATAATATTTTATCTGTGACTTTTTAAAAATGTTTCTTTAAATATTTTTATTTATTTGCTAATTCACCCTTTTAATGCAAACACTACACCACTATTTTATAAATTTGAATCAAATTCATTCTTCAAACCAGAAATGCATGATTATTTGCAGTGACACAAATGTTTGCATGATCTACAGATATTTGTTTCGGGCCTGGATGTTGTTATATATATTATAAGTATGTGTTAACAAAAAAAGTATTATATCAGTTATCTCGTTCCCAAAGTAAAAGCTCTGCTTGGTTTGAGGCTAGATAGCGTTGTGCGAAATGGCCAGCAATATTTATTTATTATTATTATGATACCAAAAGAATGTTCAAAAACTTGGCTGGCAATACAAAACATATTGTTTACTTTCATCCCGTTATTTTCCATACAACAAATGAAAAATGCATTTTGACTGAATGATTAAAACATTTTATCCGTCCAAAAAGCATTAAGCATAATCGTGCAATTTTTCATGTTATTTTAGCACTTAAACAATACCATTTTTTAGAGAGTTCAAAAACCTCCAACGTTCTGAGTTTTGTGATTATTTTTGATTCTGAAAATAACGAAGATATTAATTAGTGTTGATTTAACGTCAGATCGCAGAAGATGCAATAGTGTCTCGTGTATTCATAAGTTTCACTTTGACGGCAAAATAAATACCTACTGTACAGACAAGTGGTGACTTATCTGGCCCATCTGGTCATTCAGAAATTACATTTTAAGCGACTGGCCACAAGCGATGACCCGGCTGTCGCTAGACGCACACTGTGGATAAAAAGTAACTCCCCACCGCCTGATTTTACTACCCCACAGGAACAGTTACCATCCGGGCACGATCTGCCGTGGCCAGTCTGGAAGTCCTTAAACAGGCTCCGCGCCCAGGTTGGCCGCTGAAGACTTAATATGTACAAATGAGGATTCAAGGACACTAACTTAATGCAGTGCGATTTCGGTGATCCTGCGCAGTCAATGCACTTGCTACTGTGCCTTTTGTGCCTGAACACCTGCACGATGGAGGATTTAATAACCGCCTCACCTAATGCTATTGTTGTGGCCAAAAACCTATCTAACATAGTATATATTAAAACGTAGAACTCTTGACACGCTAAGAAGAAGAAAAAGAAGCGACTGGTACAACACTGAACCGTCTGTTCATAATAAACTTGCGACTTTGTCACGCAAGTGTTAGTATTTTTTTTTTAAGTAAATACGTACATCTTCCCAGAATACCTTATAATAACAATTTCAACTGTATTGACTTGATAAAAAGGCTGTGCTACGTTGTCCCGAGAACCTGCACTCCAAGAGCAACTCGCTCTCGGTCTTTGTTTGCACTTAACACCTGCCGCACTTACTCGGGACTTCGTGCTGTTGAATATCTCACTTGTTAGTGCAGATTTAAAGGCTTGTAACTCTTGTAAGTGCCTAAGTTACCTTCACTCTTCGATTTTATATTGTTTATTCTTCTTCTTCTTTAAGGGTATTTGTTTGGTTTTGTTAACACAACCTTAATAATCTATGTTACCCTCTAACAGACCCTCTAGATGAAACATTTCTTTTTATGAAAAGTATATAACTAACCTGTGGATAACGTCGTGGAATATAGTATCAATAGCTCACACGTGATATACTATGTACTAACACAGACTGTACATTACATATATATGTTGTAGTTGTTTGTTATTCCATGATAATAAAAATAAAAATAATATATTTACTCTGTACTCTGCAAGCCATTTGCTCTAATTATTTTTAACATCCATGTTTAAAATAGCTGTTTACCCTTCATGAGGAGTGAAGAGCTACCTCGTCATAACACAGTTTTTAAGTAGCACTATTTATATTGTTGATCGTTTTCGATACAATACAATGCATTATGTATTTATAAAGTTGTGAAAATAAACTTCTCGTGTCAATGACTCATTAATCTAGATTTTATTGATATGGACCAGAAGGACCTCTACAGCCTCATCGGTTGCCTCACTGAGGTGCTCCCGAGTGCAGGTGGTGGGGCACTGGGTGCAGAGAAGCAAATTCGGCATACTCTGTGTTATACGTAGGTACTTATGTAGAAAAATACCGCAACAAATATCTGCAGAACATGTAAATATTGTTCCGCGGCGAGAACTATTCGGCGTCTATTCGTCCAACGCTCTACTGTATTGTAAAGGACAAAATTTTATGAGAATGCTTTTTCAAAAAAAAATTACGCCTATTTTTTTTTAGTCCAGAAAATTATTAATCTAGACTGAACTGGGAAGAGCAGTGTTTACACACAGCAGTGGATAATTATAGGCTGTGGATGATGATGATGAGTCTAAAGAAATTTGTATTAAAACGTATTTTTCAAGTTCTCCCTTGTTTTTGTTTTACGTTTATACTATTTAATTGTTTCTTTTTTTTTCTCTGTCTTAAGATTTAAGTTTCTTGTATATTCTGGGCTAATGTAATGGATAAATGGTTGTCTATGTCTTTTAACAGATCGCTGATTAGACCAATAACCCAGAAACACCTATTGATTCTTGATTAAGGCTCAATTTACATTGGCGTGGAAGGAAATGGTATGTAAACGACAACTGCGCCATGTTGCGCGTGAATTCACGAGAATGCTCAACAATTCTCGCGACTTGAGGCTGCACTAGGTGCTCAGTTGTTTAGTCTAGAACGATGATACCCAAAGTGATCTATATCGACCCCTAGAGGTCGACTACGACCTGCAAAATCTTCAAGTAATAGAAAAAAATTGGGGTTCTATGAGATGTAAATACGGGTCGACGATAATGGATCTCGTATAAGCAGATCATGTCCTTATTTTTGGATTTCCCTGAATTCACATACCCACAGCTATTAAATTTAAAGTTGTTTATACTACGGTTAAAACTTTAATCTTTCAAAGTGAGTCGTACTGTTTCAACTCTCAAAAATACATTTGAAGTTGATAAATTAGCAAAAATTTAATACATATATTCGACAGACACGCAGGAATTCCCTAGAATAGTTTACACAATTGACAAAGTTCATTATGCTATGACAATTTCAACACAAAAATGCGCATCCTTCCATTCCGCAGCAATGTAAATTAAGCTTAAGAATTCAATTCCTCTACATTGAAGGCTGATTTAAAAGTGGCACAGGACTGCTCTTGTAAATATGCTCATTTGGTAAGTGTCCAAAAGTGAACGCCGAATGACAGGCATCACGTTTTGGCATTAGTGTGCCTATTTCGTCCAAAATCGGATTACTGGAGAACATTATGCTATCTACAATCTATGATTTTGGCGGGTTTTGATATTATATTATATATTGGTCTAGGAAACTGCGCACTAAAGCTGAGACAAGCGAAATAATCTTGGAATGTGTTTACTCTTATTTCAAAATCGAAATTCTAATTTATTATAACTAACTTCCTCCAGGTCATAATACCAAATTTCATCTAAAACCGGTCTAGCTATTTAGTTGTGAAAACGTAACAGACAGACAGAATGGCAGAATTTCTTTTCAATTTATTATTAGTATGGATATTACATTTGAAAATAAATTGAGACTTATTGTGCAGTTGAGCATGCGAGGCACACTTTGGATGTGTTCCCCGCAATCGCAACAAGTTAATATTCAATGGTTCAGCGCTTTTGTTAGACCGCAATATACAAATTATTTATCATCTCATTACTTACAAGGTAACTCTTTAAATTCCTTATTGATGATGATTAACGATTTAAATAACTGCACGTAACTGTTAAACTAATATTTGCAAATGTATCTTTGATCTATCAATCATACGATCCGATAAAAAATCATTATCACGGCACACACTATGAAGTTGCTATATATTATATTAATATAAATATCGCTCCCCATACAATCCAATGTAGGATGAAAGTATAAACTACGTGTTTTTTAAGTACGACATTAAATGAAAACACGGGTAGGGCTATGGCTAGTATTGTTGTAAAATCGGTTTTTTCAAATTCATTACCACAGAATTTTTTTTCAGACAACCTCATTTCCTAAAATATCAACGAAACAGCCTGTATTAAATAGGTAAACAAATCATATTCATTCATCATGGAAGTAGGTGCATAATAAACTGACTAAACGGCATCGTCGCAAAGGCACCGCCGCTGGATCTACCGTTATTAAACCCGCACTTAAAATTAGTTAATACGATTCCGGATGTGTGCTTTAAATTAATATCTTACATAACAAAACAGCTTGTATTATCTTTGCCGTGTGTAGTCCATCGGATTGTACGGCGAGCGATATTTTATCTTAGCTTTGCTTAGTTTGGGGGTTAAATAACGTTGTGCGAAATGTCCAGCATTATTTATTAAATTGACCATCTGAGCAAATGACCGTCAGAAGCTGATGCTATCCCCATTGACCTATACAGTTTCCGGGGGCCGAGGGTATTGGCGCAGGCGGCAAGGTTGCGTGGCCTGACACGTGCTTATTACTCATTACACTATCAATCTTACAGTTTCTCGAACGTTAAATAGTTTCTCAAATTGTACCACAATTTTTGCTAACAGCAGATCTGTAGAGATCTGTAGAGACATATTTTAACACCTGCCCAAAAACGATCTCTATTTTCAAAGGCTTACTGGAAGAAAACTCTTATTTGGTTTATGCTCGCCTTTGTACATATCCATTTTGCAAACATTTTTGTCTGTTATTTATTCATAATTAATTTCATTAATTTGCAAACCTGCATAACTTCAGGTGATAATATTACTAATGTAGGTAATAATGTAGGTGGATGTAGTGTAAGTAGATTCTAGATATGTTTTACCATATTTACATTATTTTATTATTTTTATTTACATATTTTATTTGGTTTGTGTACAATAAAGAAAATGAGGGGAGTCAGTGTGTCGGTATCTCTGTGGCACAGCAGTAGTTTCCAAACGGATGGACCGATTCGGATGCGATTTTTAAATATAAATCTAACTTAACTTTAGTGGTTCTTAGCTACATTTGTCAGTTTTACGTGTTTTCTTCCGACAGTGGTTTATGAAGTTTTTAATTTTACGCTGCACTCTCTCCGATAAAAAATGAAACTAGAATTTGTTTAGATTTAATCTCGAGAATTGACCTTCTAGTTTCTCTTTCATTTTTAGAAATCTAGTACTTCAATTATTTTAACCCCTGTTTCATTCCAAAATCAGGTCTAAAGTAAACGAGTGTCGTTATGACTCAGCGGGAAGACATTTTGAGAATGTCACACTTTTTCATGTACTCTGAAACAGTGCCAACTATATTCTGACATTTTATTATAGGTACCGTATTAATATAATTATGTGGATAAAACCAACGCACTGGGTCGGATAGTTGCTGCATAGCTCAGTGATAGATAGCTAGATCACTGTGTGTTGCTACACAATATTAGAAGTAGTAGAGCACCTTGTAGCTGTTCTAAACCTGTTTCTGCCGCCAAGCAGCATTGCTGTGTTTCGGTATGAAGGGTATGGTTTCCGGTGAAATTACAGGCACATGAGGCTATACCTGTATGTGGCAAATGGATGGACGCAGGGCAGTGCATTGTAGGGCACGTTTTTAAGGTGCGTGACCTACAAGGCAAAACTTTGCTATAGGCAATGGTTACCACATAACATCAGGTGGGTCACATGCTTGTTCCATCTCCAGAAGGTATAATAAAAACAGTATTGGTTTCCTTATACAAACAATGGATGCTTAATATTTATCGATCGAACGTTGTACATTTAAACAAACTCTTAAGCTAATGCTTAATACCAATAACAGATTGTATAAACTTAAGTTTTAAAAAATTAGTCACCTAAAGAGAATTATTAAAAACACAATATAATTTCTATTTTTTTAAGGAATTTAGTAGGTACGCATTTGAAGAAAGTAAGGGTGGGAGGGATTTGTGTAGTGTGTAATTCTTGTGACTTTAAGTTTTAAATATATGTCGGTTTCTTTTGTGGAACAGACATGGTACACAATCTTTACTAAGATGTCATTAAAACTCAAGAATTCAATAAAATTTACGGAAAGATGAGAAAATTCCAAAAGCGATACAATATAAGCAAATGTTCTACGGGGGAACACGCCATTATTTTTATAGCATCTCTTATTCAAGATTAAATCGTATATTTGCCCGAATACACAAAATTCACAATAGAAACTCAATGTAATTCAGCGTGCATGCGTGCAAATATTTATCAAAATTGTTTTGTAATGTCATTAGGTATTAAACTATTAAAAAAATAACCAATCTGCCATGTGTAAAAGAATTCGCTTTTAGTTTGTAGGTAAATTAAATACTTTTATCAATTTTTATAAAGATAGGTGACGGTACTTTAAACGTTTTGTTTTTATCCCGGATTTATAGAATGACCCAGCTGTTCTTATATTATCTTAACGTGTCTGTTCGCATGACGACTGAGCGACTTACGTCATCTCGTTCAAGAGTAGGTGAGTCCACTGGAGAGATATTGGAGTCATTAATTATAGTGGCGGGGTTGGACATAGTTTACAAAAAGTGGAAATCGTGCTTTATTCTGTACTAATCGTTTCAGTTTGTTACTGTTTTTTTCTAGACCTATGAGTAAAAGCGGTAGATTTCGGAAAAGGTTAATTTTTTTTTTGTTATTTGAGTTAGTTTAAATATTGTTTCACCATTAGAAGTCACAACATCATCATATTAGTCATAAGACGTCGACTGCTGAACTTAGGCCTCCCTTATTGATTTTCAGAGTGGCTGATCTTGTACGGCCTCACCCAACGTCTCCCAACAACCTTCATCAGGTCGTCTTTCCATCTGAAGCTATTGGGTGCAAGCCGCACAAGATGTGTCACTCTGAAATTCTATGAGGCCCGTCTAATGTGGAAGCAGAAACCTAACTTTAATAGTTTGATAGTAAAGGTTGCTGGGAACCATTGAGTGTAACTCTGAAATTCTATGGAACCTATATTCAGCAGTGGACGTCTTCGTCTGATATGATGATGATGAGATTCTGCTGCAACTATTACAACTAATTGGTCTCGTGTGTACAATTTTATTAGACTTGTGGAACTCACTGCCCCAAATTATATGATTTTAATAATTTGGCATCGTTAGTTGAATATTTTAGATTAGATTGCATAGAGTACATTTCATTAGAAAATTGAGTGGGTGGTTCATTCAGTTGGATGTTGTTTCCTTGACTTACTAATTACTGTGGTGGAGTTTATTATTCCTTTCAAAAAAATATATATTACTTTGTAAGTTTATCCATTAATAGATGACCCGCCCGTGGCGTCGCACTCGTAGATCACCCTAATATTATAAATGCAAAAGTTGTTACTCAATCACGTCGTAACTGAACGTCGGCTGAACTGATTTCGATGAAATTTGGTATATACGTAGATTATAACCTGGATTACCACATATGCTACCTTTTATCCCATAAATTAGTTCCTATGGGATAAAAATGGGGTGTCAAGTCAAGTTGAAACAGCGAGTTTAGCTTTATTTCTAGGTTTACTACACATTTAGTAGTGTAACGCGTACGAAGTCGCGGGCAACAACTAGTTTATAATAATGATTGAAATAAATCACGAAAGTATATTGAGTTTATTGTTTTATGTCTCAAGGTTATTGATATGGGCCTTGTTATCATATTTTGTATGTGCACATTGTTGCCTGAAATGCGTTATATTATTTTTATTAATATATATATTTTTTTACGATATCATACTTTAACGTACCTACATGGAAATTTTAATTTGACTCAAAATAAATAATTTTCTATTTGAATTTCAGTCTATTATCATCTATACATACATACATACATACATGAAATACATGTTGACCACCTCCGTGGCGCAGTGGGCGTATAGCCGGCTGAGACGCAGAAGGTAGCGGGTTCGATTCCCGCCGCGGAACAAATGTTTGCATGATCTACAGATATTTGTTCTGTGTCTGGGTGTTTTTCTATATATTATAAGTATGTATTTACAAAAAAAAAAGTATATAAGTACTATTCTATCAGTTATCTGGTTCCCATAGTACAAGCTCTGCTTAGTTTGGGGCTAGATAGCGCTGTGTGAAATGTCCAGCGATATTTATTTATTTATTTATTTATCTGGTTCCCATAGCTTTGCTTAGTTTGAGGATAGATAGCGCTGCTGTGTTAAAAGTTCAGCATTATTTAGTAGATATGAATTCATTTCGTCTGCAGAGGAAGGACGCAGGCTTAGAATTAATAAATTTTTTGTTGACCTTGAGTACGAAGTTCGGCGGGACAGCTAGTCTTAATATATTATATAAAACAAAGTCGGGTTTGTTCGAACACTTACAACTCGAGAACGGCTGGACTGATTTGGATGATATTTAATTTGTTGGATTTGGCACCACCCCGAATAGCAGAATAATTATTAAAATATTGGAAAAATTCACGCTAAAAAAAGTATGACAAAAATTCATTTTCTCATACATAGCTGCAGCTAATGATGGCCGATTGACAATTCTACATTGGCGTCGTACATTGGCAGCCCGCGTCATATGCATGTCAAGGCGGTACGAAGTTCGGCGGGTCAGCTAGTATTACATATAAGAAGAAAAAAATCATTATCTACGAAAAATTAAGCTCTTAAGTTAAGCTCGGCTTTGTACATGTCCATTTTGTAAGCTGTTTCTGTCTGTAAATCTAATTGTGTACAATAAAGAACATGAATATGAATATATGAAAAAATAATAAAAATAAGGAAGTTATTCTGGTTATTCTGGTTGTTTCTCTATACATATATTATAAGTATATACATAGATATTTACAAAAAAAAAAGTATTTAAGTATTCTATCAGTTATCTGGTTCTCATGGTACAAGCTATGCTTAGTTTGGGGCCAGATAGCGCTGTGTGAAATGTCCAGCAATATTTATTGCAGTTGCAATTGGTTTAATAATCATTTATTCTCAAAAAGATAATAATTACAACATGAGAATCAGTAGACACAGAGAAATATTGTAGTTCGTTCAAGTACTTAGCAGTTAGGTATTTTTATTAAATTTTGAATAAGCTATAAGTGTGTCTACTCTACTGAAACTGTACGAAGCCATGGAGAAAGGATGTGTTAGGTAGGTATATTTTGGATAAACATGACTCAACGTGGTCTGGGCGACTCACCCAATTGCTTTACGATCCGCTGTAGTTTAAAGATACTTACAATATCACTAGCTAGCTTCCGCCAGCGGCTTCGTATGTGTTGGTTGTCAACAAAAAGTAGCTTATGTGTTAAAACACGTCTACGTACATAAGACATTTCATCGAAATCGGTTAAGCCGATTGAGTAATAAACAAACATCCAAACTTTCGCATTTATATTATTAGTGTGATTTGATGTTGTACTCATACTCACGGTAAATTCATTTTTGTGGGTACACAGGGTGTTAGTTTTTTATGATTAAAATCAACCGTCCAAGTGGAAATGTTGACGATAGGTTGAGCAAATATAGTCTGAATGCAAAAGTATAAATATATATATAAATCTTAAATTATTATTGTTTTTGGATCTGGGTTATGTAGGTACAAGATGTTCGTGTTTATATTTTTAAGACAGTGCCAGATCCTATTTTACAGCAAACAAACAGAACAAAGAAAGAACATATTAGTAGGCACATACTAAAGATTAAGTCAAATTCAAGTTTTGACGTGATAACGTCTTATAAATCGATGAACGCAGGCTGCACGCACTAAAAAGTGTGCCGTTCCGCCTGAGCCGAACGTTTTGCACGCTCGTGAGCGCGACACAAGCGATATAGAGGCACGATCGGCCTAAGCGTTCGGCTTGTGACGCATCTATCTAAGTGATATTTAGAGATCGGACAAACGGATGCATATTTACCTAAAGTTAAAAGTAAGGTAGTATGGATAACAATTTTTTATCGAAAATATTAATCAACAAATTTATCATGTGTTAATTTTTTTTAATTGCATAGGTTTTTATGGTATGTCATTCATCCCTCATATAGTCTATAAAAATTCACATTCTATGAAAAAACGCACACTTTGGCACATAGGTATGTATATTAGGTATACATAATGCCTTGTTACAACGTAATATGGTTGCTTTTCCCTAGTTTTAATTTAACTTTTTTTTACTATAACTTAATTTTTGAGGAAGCTAAAACAACCTTGTAACAAGTGTCAGATAGGGCCTAATAAACATCAAAGCAAAAAAAAAATAAGCATTTTGTAAGTGTGCGAGTGAGATGGCAAATTCTTCCTGTTTAATATTTAACGTTTTAAATTAATTTAAATTAATATGCATCCTATCCCGGGATCCCGGGATTTACTTTTTAATAAAAATATTCTAAGGAGCCGCTTCCATAATTTGTTAGCATAAATCAACTTTAGGTAAATATGCATCCAAATATCCGATCACTAGTGATAATAATTCAATTCAATTCATAAAAGTATGCAATTTTTCATCAATATTTTCTTATGACGTTATCACGTAAAATTATCGTTCGTAAACTGACTTTACAGACAACCAATTTTTTATCTATGTAATCTCTGTTAACTCTCTGTATACATTTGACGTAGCTGAAAGATGACCTGGATGCTATCACTGTAGATCGTTATTATTAATTTATTTATTTGTGATAATAATCCATAGGTGCATGATACACTTATGAGGCAGATATATATTATATATGTATAAACTATAATTATTAAACTCTATTGGTTCCGGTACCACATGGACCCAGGGTCTCCACCCCAAATGGGTCAATAGCTTCCATATTTCTTTAGCTAAAACGGCTTATTAGGACTACGCACATAGTAATTATACGACTATACGTACTCCTATGATCCACACATTAGGACACCCTGTATCTTCAGTAGCTACGTTACCATACTACTTATTCAGAGTAGGAACAATATCGTTTAGAGGGCAAAGTGTACGCTTTTATAACAAACTCCTAAGTGACGACCTCCGCGGCGCAGTGGGTGAATAGCCGGCTGAGACGCAGGAGGTAGCGGGTCCGATTCCCGCCGCGGAACAAATGTTTGCATGATCTAAAGATATTTGTTCCGGGTCTGGTTGTTTCTCTATATATTATAAGTATGTATTTACAAAAAAAAATGTATATATGTAAGTATTCTATCAGTTATCTGGTTCCCATAGTACAAGCTCTGCTTAGTTTGGGGCTAGATAGCGCTGTGGGAATTAACCAGCTATATTTATATTTATTTATGTACAAAAATAGACAATTACCAAATTTAAAAACTTAATTAAACTAAATCTGTATAAAAAAGCTTACTATAACATATCGGATTATTTAGATGATAGAGAAGCTTGGGATGGAAATTGATCCAACTCGGTTAAAATTTTAAAAATTTAGACATAATTTATTTTCGTTATTGTTATGTACGTATTCTAAAACGATCATTAAAAAGAACAACCAGCCTTGTTTCTTGTCTTTCTTTCCTGGCTTGGTCGCGAAGGAACAGACAGTAAAATTGACGTTTTAAAGTGATCCTTGCGATTTTAATGAATACAAACTTTACGATTTTTTTTTATCATGCATATATTTGTCTATTGTAATTTTTTCTCCGAATTGTTATATATTTCTAACAGAGCCATTCTATGGATAAATAATTCGTAACACCTGTTCGAATAAAACATTAAACGCTTGCGTCACTCATATTTTTAATAAATATAACGGGTGTAAATTATAGGATAACAGTCTCAACGTATTTTTGGTATAAGGGTCACCCACGATGAACATAGATGTTTTGAATTCCACGGTATATGGAAACATTAATTACTAGTGGTTCGCCCCGAACTGAAATCGCAAGTCTCCCATTCAAACAAAAAAAAATTTGGGGTACAAATAGCAGTTATTCTGGATTTAAGACTTTTGCCTATATTTGTGTCACTAAAGCTACATGTATACCAAATTACAGCACTGTGGGGTCACTGGTGTACCTACCATGTGAATTTTGTCATAGTTCAGTTTTTATAATGGCTAATAACTTAATAACTACAAGGATTAAACTAAAAATAAAAACGGAGTCAAAATGTACTCATAAAGACCTTTTATTAGACGTGCCAATTGACCCAATCAGTCTATTTTTTTAATTTATAATATAAATAAATAAATAAATAATAAATAAATATTGGTGGACATTTCACACAGCGCTATCTAACCCCAAACTAAGCAAAGCTTGTACTATGGGAATCAGATGACTGATAGAATACTTATATACTTTTTTTTCTTTGTAAATACATACTTATAATATATACTAGTATTATAATATTAGTATGGATTTTATATTATATATGTACTATACATATAAACCTTCCTCTTAAATCACTCTATCTGTTGCTGAAAACTGCATTAAAATCCGTTGAGTAGTTTAAAAGATCTAAGGGAACAGACAGCGGAAGCGACTTCATTTTATAATATGTAAAGAAAGAAGATCAATAGGTATCAGCTTATTTGTGAATTGCCAATGAGTGTATACATCAAAATAGTATTTTTCAAACATTCGCGATCACTGTACATAATTATTGATTAAAACGGGTATTTATCGCGTGTGTTCCTTTTTTATTTATTATCCGATAAATACCCGTTTTAATCAATAATTATGTACATCAAAATATATTTTTTTCTTTACAAAAGCTTAACCAGCGAGTTGTCTTTACATGATTTTGATGTAGTTAGTTATGCATTTTTTCATGGTCTAACTAATTATCATTTTAACGACGACCTCCGTGGCGCAGTGGGCGAATAGCCGGTTGAGACGCAGAAGCCGGAATCGAACCCGCTACGGGTTCGTTTCTAAATGTTTGCATGATGTACAGATATTTGTTCAAGGTCTGGATGTTTTTTATATTATAAGGATATATTTACAAAAAAAGTATATCAGTTATCTGGTTACCATAGTACAAGCTCTCCTTAGTTTGGGGCTAGATAGCGCTGTGTGAAATGTCCAGCAATATTTATTTATTTATTTAAATTTTGCTCCAAGGTAAAATAAATCTTAAAAGTACTCTTGATACTAAACGTTTTAATATTATTTATGTTGATTAAAAAAATAATAAATATACAGAATCACCTTGTACATGTCACGGGGCATTACAAGCGCCTTCCTTTACTCATAAAGTTTTTTTTTATATTCTGTGCAAGTGCTTTATTTTTTGTAAAAATGTTTTATGAATGTCGGATTTTCGTTGCGCATGTAACCTTGAGAGATCTTGTAGATTTAATTTGTGAAAGTGAAATGAATGAAATGAGTTTTCATATGAGCAGTATGTAACCTACAAAGTAGGTATCTACCTAGTTTATTTAGAGAAGCCGACGTCTTTTTCAGCAATAGTCTAGTTAAAAAATAAGTGTTGATAAGTCCGCCCTAAATCTTGAAAAATTATAACTATGAAACATTTTACAAATTTTAACTTTTTTACATTTTAAATTTGTATTTAGTTAATTTTGAAGTTTTTAAAGAATTAGGAGATAGGATTCTAAAAAAATATTTGAAACGATTTTGTCTGGATTCCGCTTGAAACAACAAAAATGTATAAGTATTTAACCAACCATAGGTGCGTGAGTATGACTCGCACTTGATCACATATTTCTTTTCTATACATCAGTCAAACAATTTATTTTTTTCTGAATCCGATTTTGTGGTTTCGCCATCTAGCGAAATACAACATAATCACTAGGATAAATCCCCGAAACGCAGAGTTGGCAGGTAACCAAACATTTTAGTACAAGTGCTAGAACACAGATGGCGCTTTTAATGAAAACGTGATACGAGTTATTAAAATCGCACAAAGAAAAACTTGCACAATTAGCCAACGCTATTCATATTATTTTACAATGTAATACATATTTTACAGATGTTTGTAATATATGGACGAACACATAATGACATTACAAAGTTTAAAAATATGGGTTCAACATAAGTTAATAACAAGACGATTAGTGGGGTCAAACCATACCCATTATGAATCTCCTGAGATTGCTTTGTCGGAACCAAAGATGATTAAAGTCTGTAAATTATTTTTGACAACTTAGAGCCAAACCTAATACCCACATTAAAATCTAACACTGAAAATAACACATAACGCATTTGACGCTAGATGGAACAAGATTTTTTTAATTAAACGTAAAAAAGCCTTCATTGTATAAGTTACGTACGTGCTATATGTATATAGTATGTGTATATATAGTGTGTATAGTAAATATAAATTGTAGATTAGTAACTTCTTCCCTTCAGCAGGCATATCACAAGACCCCAAAGAATGGCAAGTTCTGGAGGAAGCCGTTACCCAAAGAGGGGTTCAAATAAAAATTACACAATTAATCAATATGTATGTATATATGTTATATATATATACATATAAAACAAAGTCGGGTTAGTTACACCATTTATAACTCAAGAACGGCGGGACTGATTTTGATGATCTTTAATTTGTTGGATTTGTCTTCGCCCCGAATAGCAAAATAACTATTAAAATATCTAAAAATTCCCGCAAAAAGAAATTATGGCAATTCTACCGGGGTGACGCATTGGCAGCCCGCGTCATATGCATGTCAAGGCGGAAGTTCCGCGGGTCAGCTAGTAATTTATAATTTTGAATTTCGTTGCAATCTCTATTCTATTTAAATATGTATATGTTTTAACTTATAATAATTTCAATATTATAAATTATATGACATAATATTTCACCAAATAAACATTGTAAATGAGACTTGACAAATTTACTGATTTAAATTTGACAATAAGTATCACTGACTTACCAATTTATTTTCATGTGACATAAAAGGCTATTTAATTCTATTTATTTTAATAAAACGTGTAATTTGTTTTATTCCCTTACCTTCTAAGAACTGCTTGGTGGGGAGACGAAGGGAGACCTTCAGTGACGATGCGTAGACGGAGTCGATATACCAATGCGGATCGCGCTGATCTCTCAGCCTTGAACTGCCTCTGCAACCACAGACATAACATATATAAACAATTAAAAAATATACTGGACACTATGAACTAGATAACTAATAGAATACTTTCTTGTAAATAAATTTCGCAATCCCAATTGCATTTTGGGTGCAGGCCTCGCTCTGGAAATCTATACGGTAGGAAGGTAAATGTTCAACAAGTTATAATCTAATCTAATCTAATCGATATCGTAAGAACTTTAATATCTAAGGTAAAAGTTACATGTAGGAATAATCGTATATCGTAATAACTTTAATACCTAAGGTAAAAGTTAGATGAAGGTATAACCTTATATCGTAAGAACTTTAATACCTAAGGTAAAAGTTAGATGAAGGTATAACCTTATATCGTAAGAACTTTAATACCTAAGGTAAAAGCTACATTTAGGTATTTTATTTTATTTATTTAGGTCAACCAACGATAGTTACAACGATACATTCAATTAATAATTTACATTACATATTAGAGCTAATTGCACAATCAATTACAGGTTAACACTGCATGCTAAATAAAATAAACCTATGAACCTAAGACTATACCATATTATAGAATTAAGACATAAACTAAGTAATTATATAAGGTTCACGTGCGATATCATATTATATCCCTATAATCTTATATTGTTAAAACTTTAATACCTCAGGTAAAAGTTAGATGTAGGTATAATCTTACATCGTAATTACTCTAATATCTGAGGTAAAAGTTACATTGACTGCCTCCGTGGCGCAGTGGGCGTATAGCCGGCTGAGTCGCAGGAGGTAGCGGGTTCGATTCCCGCCGCGGAACAAATGTTTGCATGATCTACAGATATTTGTTCCGTGTCTGGGTGTTTTTCTATATATTATAAGTATGTACATATTTACAAAAAAAAAAGTATATAAGTATTCTATCAGTTATCTGGTTCTTATAGTACAAGCTCTGCTTAGTTTGGGGCTAGATAGCGCTGTGTGTAATGTCGAGCAATATTTATTTATTTACATTTAGGTATGATCTTATACGTAAGAACTTTAATACGTAAGGTAAAAGTTACATTTTTCCCAGCTAGGTATTTCTGACATGTTGTAAAAGTAAGCACGCGGCGATCACGACCTTGTCTGCGATATATAGGAACTACCTATCCACGGAGAAAATACCTTTCCAACAGACAGTTTAAAGTTTTTTATGTGTGTTGTGTATTTTTTTTAATGGTGTGCAATAAAGATCTATTAATCGTTCTTATTCTTTTATAAGTTTTCAATAAATATTGTTTTATGCTCCGTATTCATAGTTATTGCGAGATACCTATGTATATAAAGTACCTACCTAGAATGAATTATCGGCTATAACACATGACGTACTTAATTTATTTTTTAATTTATAAATTTACTCTGTTAATATACCTACATTATTCAAACAGGTGAGCTTAACAGATTTTTTGTGTTATAAAAAAATCATAATAGGTAGGTATGATAGGGACCAAACACCATAGAGTCATTACAAATTATAGGCTACTCAGGACTTATTTTCATTGCGGAGTGGCATATTGGAAACAAACAAAGAAATCTGACTTGTTTTATTAAGTCTTTAAATAAACAACAAAAACAAGATTCAGAGGTTAGAGCGAATCAAAACATTGGCGGTTTCAAAGCCTTGGCAATGAAATTAGCAAAATACAATCAAAATCTGCACTTCTATATTTACCCCGAGTCCATTTTGACTACCATTTAAATCAGGACGCACTTATAAATTCAAAACATTTGATTTTCAATATAAAACTACATGTTTTACTTCGTTCATAATGTCAAACTGAAACTATTTTCGTCCACCCCAAGTTCACGTTGGTTCGCATACATATATAATATGTCTTTCGCCATTTTGCGGAATTTCAACGTTTCAGTTGGGTTTGAGTCTGAGTTAGAAGTTCGCGTCTGAAAAGTGTAGATGGCGCATGTTTATCGATTGTGTCTGAGAGCAGCTAGCTACTCGTCAAGAGATGGCGCTAGCCAAATTCAAACATTAAAAGTCAGATGAACTTTCATAAGTAGAATAAAAATTTAATTACTCTATTAAATTTTTAAGGAAAATGCTTGTAAAATTTTTAGTTTGCCTTCAAATCTGTTGTTATTTCGACTTTGCGCCTTCCCTAGAACTTACCCTACACAAACGTAATATTTCACTTGGATAATAATCTAAAATAACTGATAAACAGATTTTTTACCGAAATCAGCAGTTTTTCTGGACATTTCACACAGTGCTATCTAACCCAAACTAAACAGAACTTGTACTATGTGAACCGGATAACTGATAGAATACTTATACCTATACTTTTTTGTAAATACATATTTATAATTTATAGAAAAACACCAGACCCCGAACAAACATTTGTCAATGCTAACCTTCGTTCCGCGGCGGGAATTGAACCTGCAACCACGGTTCATGAGTTTTGACTGTAACTTATACAGCGCGTAGTGACAAGCTGCAAGATAAGCTGTTTAAATCAGGATTTTAAATGAAGCAGGCTTGCCCAGGATCTATGTATACCATCATCTCAGGTTTTTAGACAACAGCATCAAAATACTGCCAATTAAATCTAAAATAACTTATTTTGAAATAGCATTGTCTCAGCTGTTCTGCTAGATTAAAATTCTTAAAGACGACGGTCGGTCAAAACCTCGCAATTTGTGTTTTCGTAACAATGATTTATGCGGGAATGTTATTAATTGATTATCTACTGAGTTTTAAATAGTTGGCAGAGATTTTATTTTTCCAAAGCTCTAATGTATCTAATCTCAGTTGAAATGAGATAGAATGCTATAATACATTGTTTTTAAAAATCTAAATGTAAGTTTTGCTAACTGGTTTTTTTGTCTGCGTGAGGATTAAACTTCTTTAAGGGATAAATAGAATACTGTTTTGTGTAATAATTAGAATGGATCAACTTATTAAATACTTTTTAATTATTGTTTGTTCATGATAGCTAAGCGCTTGACCACTACCTCACCTGGTGGTAAGTGATGATGTGATCGAAGATGGAGATGGATGGAAGATGGACGCTTGCCTAGAAAGAACCTATTCACTCTGGACTTGAAGTCTCGGAGATTATACTGGTTCGGAAAAACATACAAGCTTATATAAGCTATAAAAGCTAACAAGAAAAGTTGAAGCAAATCGTTTGGTGTTTTCTAATTATACCATAGTAGCATTATTACAATCTATCCATATATCGGCTAACGATTGATCGAGCGAAGCGAGATCTCCAAATCAACTTGGGCAAATCGGCGTTGTATGTATGTATGTATGTTTGTTTGTCCGATGATAACTTTCGTAGCGTTTATCCGATCATCATGAAATTTGGTATATAGGTAGCACAATTTTGGTGACTCAATGAGCTAAAAATATTGTGGGGTTGTTGAGATATTGGGGTTCAAGAAGGGTAAAAAAATTTAAAATGAGACTATTAGGTCAAGTGGGACGTCAAATGAAAGGTCTTCAGTAGTGCATTTGAACTCCGTATTTATTTTTAGTTTAGTTTTTATAGTTTTTGAGTTATTAGCCATAGTAAAAACAAAACTTTGACAAAATTCACAGGGTACACCAGTGACCCCACAATGCTGAAATTTAGTATTCGTGTAGCTTTAGTGACACAAATATAGGCAAAAGTCTGAAATCCAGAATAACTGCCATTTGTACCCCAAAAAAATATAACCCATTTACAAGAAACCCTGTTACATCTAATTTGAATGAAACTGTAGGTCAAGTAGGTTGGTTATGCATTTCGTGGCACCAATTTATTAGTCAAAGATTAAAGCCGGCATGCGCAAAGATCACTAAACGTATTTAGCGACTAAACATGTTTAAAATTGAAGTATTTTTATGATTTGACAACTCCTTAAATCATATTTAGCCACTATATACGTTTAGGCATCGTTGTGCAAGTCGTCCTAAGAATAATATTTATTTTGGGAGATTCGCCAGATCTCAAGTTCGGGGCGAACTACTAGTTAATTTCATTCTAAACTAGTTTTTAAGTATAACTTAAACTAAGAATGTGCCACAACAGTTTCAATATTTTACACTATTACTAAAGTTCACATACACTAACTCATAAGGCTTAGTTCTCTTGGGTTTATTATGCCCGTGTTGTCGAGGAGATGGATAGACTCAACGTTCACATGGTGATGAATTCTATGCTCATGAGTATCTGCATATATTTTTTTTGGTTTGTTGACGACCTCTATGAATTACAATTATTGACTTAAAGTATGTTATTAGAAATATCTCAGGGGCCCATCACACTAATATTATAAATGCGATAGTTTAGATGTTTGTTTGTTACTCAATCACGCAGTAACGGCTGAACCGATTTCGATGAAATTTAGTATATACGTAGATTATAACCTGGATCAGAACATAGGCTTCCATTTATCCAATAAATCAGGTCCCATGGGATAAAAATGGGGTGTCAAGTCAAGTTGGAACAGCGAGTTTAGCTTTATTTCTAGGTTATCTTCACATTTAGTAGTGTAATGCGTACGAAGTCGCGGGCAATAGCTAGTATTTTCTATAAATGTGAAAGTTCGGATGTTTGTTTATTTATTTATTTGTTACTCAATCACGTCGTAACGGCTGACCGTTACGTAGTGATTGAGTAACAACCGATTTCGATGAAATTTGGTATGTAGGTAGGTAGATTATAACCTAGATTAACACATAGGCTACTTTTGCTGCAAACTGGTGAGAGGGCATGCCCGAGGAAGTATTACGACCATATCTATTTCTGTCACCAAGCAGCATTGCTGAGTTTCAGTTTGAAGGGTATGGTTGCGGTGAACTTACAGGTACATGAGACTTTACACCTGTACCTATACCTCAAGTTGATGGACACAGAGCAGTGCATCGTAGGGCACGTATCTAAGGTGCAACTTTGACGAGGCAATACTTTGTCATAGGCGATGGTTACCACATGTGGGAAAAAGCCATTCTGGCCACACTGGTAGCAAACAAGCTTACGCCATGGTAAGCGGTTACACCAAAGGCATCACTCGCGCGTTGTCACCCTAAAACATACAGGTGAAGTCTCATGTGCCTGTAATTTCACGGACACCCATACCCTTCCAACTGGAGCACAGCAATACGAACATTAATGCTTGTAACAAATAACGTAAATAACAAGTTTCATATATCTCATAAATAAATTCATACTAATATTATAAATGCGAAAGTAACTCTGTTTGTTTGTTTGTTTGTTACCTGTTCACAACTAAACGGCTGAACGGATCGTAATCAAATTTGACAAGGATGAGATTATCCTCTGAGAAAGGACATAGGTTATCTTTTGTCTCAAAAACAAATCTTTAAAGGGTGAAATAGGGGTCGAAAGTTTGTATATATTCCTCAAGTTAGGGATCTGAAAACTCATATTTCGGCTTTTGGTAAGAAATAAAAAAATATATGTTTCACCTTAAGGGGTTACAATTATGAGGTATTTTTTAGATGCAGTCCCTATGTACAGTTGATATATAGATAGATTGTGACCGGGATTGGGACATAGGCTACTTTTTACCCGACTGCGCAGGAGGGTAATGTTTTTATTGACAAACTACGCGTGCGAAGCCGCGGGCGGGTCAACTAGTATACAATAATAGATAATTGTTAAGTTAAGAGCAGACATAATATTATGTTAATAGTTAACAGTAACAAGATGTAGTTGAAAACAAACACCGATGTTTACTCTTATTGAGATGTCGCAGGCGCAACGTGTTTGCAATTATTGGCAGGGATTTATTAAGGACGGCGATCTACGAGATGTGAGGAAGAATAAATATTTACTTAGAAAATTTACGCATTAATTGATGCTTGTCTCTCTTCGCTGTAAACTACAATCTGGTCTTTGATGTAAGAGTAAATGTGTACCTCTTATGTCTTCATCTTAAAGAACGATTCCATTTCCTCCATCAATCCAATCCTCGATCCTTGCATTCGTCTAACACACTCCAACTCAGGACACCTGTATACTCCTTCTCCTACTTTGATAAGTCTTTTACAGTGCAGGCTGTCCAATTATTGAACGCGCTGCCGGTAGCTATCAGATGTGCCAAGTCACTTGCCATTTTTAAATGTAGGATCAGAGAACACTATTTGAGTATTTGTCGTTAAATATCTATGTATTTATTATTTAGGTTCCTTCATATATGTTATTTTTATTTTTTATATCATATGTATAAGTATGTATGTGTAGTATGTTAGGTGCACCATTACACCCCAGGTCCACACATTCCATTCCATCCAAAGGTTGTCTGGTAGAGATCACTATTCAGTGATGATACCGCCAATTGTATCACATAGTTTTACGGTGTTCTTTGTAGTTGTATTGTTATTAGATGTGCATTAAAGAATTATCTAATCTAATCTAATCTTAGACCGCATCATCGTTAAAGGTGGACAAACGATGATCAATCCATGTTAAAAAAAGTTTTCGAATAGTTAAGACATACATACTCGTAGATACGCCTGTTGCACTGTTGTTGAAGGATAGCAGAAATCACTTGCAGGATCGTACCTACATACATCTTTTATTTTATTTATTTTCATCACAAGCTTATACTCGTTTAATCTTATGCGAACATTAGCTAACATAGAACCAACAGATAGTTACAAATCCCATTTTCAAAAACACCAAATTCTTACTCTACCATGTATTGAATAATGGAAGTATGTTAATAATGGAAATATGTAAACAAGCATTTTTACACAACACGGGAAGAAATGCATACAGTACGCTCATTGCGGTACAAAAGCAAGCTTAGGCTCGGACTATATGTCATCCGTGCTTGTCACAGACCGTTTTTTAACGGCCCCTGACCAATCCGTCGCACAACCAAACGTTCGAATTTTTCCTGCATCGACTACACACGATCCGAGGCCATCTGACTCCGATTTTCACCTGGAAGCAACCGGGACATGCCCCGGATTCGCAGGATCGGGGAGACCTGGATGCGATATAGTCCGAGCCTTATGCTACCTACTTCCCGACTCAAACTGCACTCTTCAAGCCCTTACGTAATGTCGTTCAAAATATTTAACAAACTACCTGACGCGTTAAAAATTATACTATTATCATAAAATTATTAAAACAAATAAAATACTTACTAACTACTAAAACCTACGAATATTTTGACGAATATTTCAATAACAAATTTCAGATACTTACCCACATTAGATTTGAATGTTTTTCTTTTTAAAATAAATATAACCTAACAATAACAATGACGTCCTCCTCTCTCCATAATATTGTTGTGCCCAACAGGCTCCATAATGATGATGTATCTATCAATTACCACCTATTATTATATTGTGCAGATGCAGATTTGCAGATGACATTGTCTTTTTCTCCACAACAGCAGCCGAACTAGAGACGATGCACCAAGATCTGAGCAGAGCAAGCCTCGGGGTAGGACTTTCTATGAATATGACGAAAACGAAGGTGATGACGAACGGCACGCAGAGGAAAATAGAGGTTGAGGGTGTGGGGATTGAATATATTCATGAGTACATATACTTGGGCCAATTAGTTTCTTTCTAGGCAAGACAAGAACAAGAGATTGCAAGACGCACGGAAAACGCCTGGAAAAGCTATTGGTCCATGAAAGACCTACTGAAAGGACCGCTTCCACTTTCTCTAAAGCTGAAACTCATGGTCATATGCATTCTCCCCATCCTCACCTATGGTGCGCAAACCTGGTCGCTAACCAATCGTCAAAAGTCCTCCCTTGGGGTATGCCAACGTGCAATGGAGCGCAGTATCCTGGGCGTGAAACTCACGGACCGAATCAGGAACTCGGTTATACGCTCCCGAACACAGGTGGCCGACGTCGCTCAAAAAGCTGGAAGACTCAAGTGGGACTGGGCCGGACACGTTTGCCGTATGCCAGACACAATGTGGGCGAAGACCACCACTGAATGGCTCCCAAACTACGGACGACGCCCGCGTGGAAGGCCCAGGCGAAGGTGGCGGGATGATCTAAACTCCTACCTCAAGGATTGGCCCCTACTTGCAATCAACAGAGACGAGTGGAAAGAGGGAAGGGAGGCCTTTGCCCTGCAGGGAGACACAACAGGCTTATAATAAAAATAATAATAATAACTTTATTGTGGAATACAATAAATGATTGAGTATTGAGTATTGAATCTTCTCTATATCCCTATACTAAGCATACCTTTATTCTTTTTTTTTTAACTGAATAGATCTTCGTTTGACCTCAGTCTTACCGCACGAAGATCTAGAAGAAACCTATTTACCTATTTACCTTAAAAAGGCCCGGATTGTATTCTTTAGCAAAAACAGACGGCAACGTGTTCCATACCTTAGCTGTACGCATCAAGAACATGGAAACCACAGTGGAAACGTTTCACTCTACAACGCTCTCATATTACACATAAAAAAAATATAGCCATAAATTTCCTACTTTTAGAATAAGTATATTTTTTAAACAAATATTTTTAAATAATGGGTAAAAATCTTAGGACTTTAATTTTGTGAGGTTTCAAATCGTAAGCCTAATGTTAACCTTAATAATCAGTAAAAAATTGTAACTGACTTTTTTTAACACCGTAGGCCACCGTAGTGAATTAAACATTCCTAAGATGTCTTTAAAATAACAAAGACGCATTGACACACTGAATTACTTCCACATTCTATTACGTAAGAGAGTGTACAAATGTGACCCATAAATTATATGAAATCGTGAGAAGAATTTCGAAAACATTGTTATCAAAATATATTTACTGAATATCCAATTATAAACAATGCAGATGCCGACAGAATAATAGTTATAACGTTGCCAAAGATAATAATAAAGAAGGATTACTGGTTCTTTATTGCATACTGTATTCACACGTGTTAGTAATGTCTTGATCAATATAGATACCGTACTTATTCAACTTTGTGTTCTAAACGGTTGAAATAAATGAGAATGTAAATCATGTTTTAGTTCAATAAATAAATATCGCTGGACATTTCACACAGCGCTATCTAGCCCCAAACTAAGCAGAGCTTCTACTATAGCAACCAAATAACTGATAGAATACTTATATAATTTTTTTTGTAAATACATACTTATAATATATAGAAAAACAGCCAGACACGGAACAAATATCTGCAGATCATGCAAACATTTGTTCCGCGGCGGGAATCGAACCCGCTACCTCCAGCTTCTCAGCCGGCTATACGCCCACTGCGCCACGGAGGCAGTCATATGCTTCACCCTAGTTAGAATAATATGTTTAAACCCTAGGTTTGCTATATTTACTGGATATCTGTGTACAAGCAGACGGTCTAACACCCAGTCAAAGACCAGCAACAAACAGATAAAAAGCAATAATTAATAGTTATATTAATATCGCTAGACGGTCACGATCACAAGAATATTGTGTAGTACAAAAATCAGGAAAGTAATATATTTTGTTTCATAATTCATTCATCTTTGAACCTTTAGTAGCACTTCAGTTTCATCCTGGGGCCATTTTATTAAGGTTAGTTTACAGGTTGTAGATGTTCTGCGTATATATTTTAGTGTTTGTTTACTTTATTGTTTATGTATGAAGATAGAAATTCAAACCGATGATGCATGAACTCGGTGCGATATACGAGTATTCTCTTCCTTACATGTCTACGCTTTGCGGGAATCTGCAAGGGTACCTATATTTTAACAACAAAGTTTTGCATGTTCACTGGATATTCTCAGAAGCGAAATATATCCCTCCTTCCCCCATTCACCACTGGGCAAGCAGACGTACCGAGAAGTACCACCCATACCTGGTCGGCATACCACCTTGCCGTACCAAACGATTTGCTTCAACTTTTCTTGTTAGCACAAATAATGGAACTCACTTCCGGCTTAAGATTTTCCGAACCAGTATAATCACGGAGTCTTCGAGTCCAGAGTGAACAGGTGCTTACCTTACCGCCAGGTGAGGTAGTGGTTACGCGAATGACTAACATCAATTTAAAAAAATTATTGAATTAAGAAAAATAAGGTTATCTTTACCATTGGACCTTTTTGCAACGAATACTTTGTGCTTAAATTTAGATTTGTTTTTGATAACTATTCTCTTCTAAATATAGTCTTCTATAATATATTCTAAATATATAAATGAATAGGAATGTATAATGTATTCCTATTCAACGATACCTTACAAGATGGACTGTACACAATAAAAAAAACGTACGCTGAAATCACGACAGTTTACATCCTCGTCAGCGATAAATTAAATTGTAATCAAAAAAGGTACAGAGACCTGGAATTTTTGAAAATATCTAAAAGGGCTAATGTTGTAATTCAATATCAAAACAATGCAAAGTTGTCTGTATGTTTTGTAATAGTATCGGAGCGCCGCGTTTCGCCGCCAAAAATAACAAATTACAATGTTTCTTGTCGACACAGAAATAAATTGGACCATTTAACATTACGAACATTATTTTACATTTACGAGTTGAATGCTCTGAATACTTTGGAAGTTTGATACTTTTAATAAATATTTAAGGTCTATATCGGTTTCGGAGAGCATGTATTTTTTTCAAAATATTGAAATACTTCGGTTTAACATTAACTCATCATTCGTGGGTCGTCTTGTTTGGACTTACCCCTTTGTAGGATATGTTCATGGATCTGTGTACTGAGTAACAGATCAGAGGATGTGAATCGGAGGCATATTCGCATACCAATTTTATTTCATTTTATAATCTCGAGCAGTTGAATTATCTATAGATCGTTTGCAATTACCTTTAGATGATTCAACTGTTTCTTTTGTATTTTATAGTCATGTAAATAATTGTGCATTCTTTCTGTTAATTAATGTATTTTATTTATTTTATGTATGTACGTTAGATAGACTCCTTACGTTGAAGAGGCATATCTTTACCAAACGAAAGTCACTTGGCCTTCAACTAAGGAAACTGCATTGGCTCATATGGAACGTAAATCCAAACTGACCCTGGACAACAAACTTCTCCTTTATCAATGCATTCAAAAACTCGTGTGGTCTTACGGAGCCGAGCTGTGGGGTACAGCAGCGAACTCAAACTTGGAAATCTTTCAACGTTTTCAATCCAAAATGCTACGCGTGATAACGAACGCACATGGTACATCACTAACATCCAACTGCATCGCGACCTAGAAGCAAGAAGTAACTAAGAAACTGAAATTTTACGCTTAACGAATGGAGCATCACTCAAATGAGCTTGCCAATGAGCTAATGAAAAAAAACCACAACCTTTAGTAGATTAATGAGGGTAGCCCTTCAAGACCTATATATAACTATAAACTATATATATAAGAAGATGGAAGGGCCACTGGGCTCATACCATTCATGCCCAGCGCGAACTATTTACCGATCTCTAGCTCAATGCCCTGATAGGCAAAGTGCATGAAAATAAGGATATTAAAAAAAATTATAACGGTTTCAATCATTATTAAAGTGAAACTTTTATTACATTGTCTCAAACTTTTTCGTCTGAGTGTTGCATGTCGCGTGACGGTCGGCCGCGGAGTAGGGATAAAGTGAAAGGCGCTAGTCAGAGCAGCCGAGGCCAATATGGCGGCGCCTATAGTTCGCATCAGCCGACCGTGTAGTGTATAGACTATTACTCATTTGTGCCAACGAAAATTTTTAGTTAAATGTTTCATATAAAAACAAAGTTTTACTTTTACCGTGGTTTCGTAAAACCACACAATCCTTTTTTATATAAATACGGGATTTATCACGTACCGGCTTATCAGTGTTTCGACCGACAATGTTTCAAAAACTATTTCACCATTAGAATGCTACATTATCCCTGAGTGACATAGGCCATATTTATTACTAGAAAAAGTTAGGAATCCCTACTAAAAGTTCAATAATGTAACCCAATGTGTAAAAAAATTTGCTATCAAAATGTCTTTCATCGCATGCGCTGCGGAAATTATAATATTATAAATTCGAAAGTAACTCTGTCTATCTGTCTCTGTCTATTTGTTAGGTTTTAACGACTAAACGGCTAGATCGATTACGATGAAATTTGGTATATTGATAGGTTATTACCGGGATTAAGACTGAGGCTACTTTTTACCCAACAGCGCAGAAGAAGGGTAATGTTTTTATTGAAAAGCAACGCGTGCGAAGCTGCGGATTGGTCAGCTAGTAAAGTATATATCTGTTGAATTAATTATGGCATATTAGACAGATATATACCAAAGATTTCAAATAAATTAAAACCTTGAAGAACTTATAGTAATTATCAAAGGCCAAGCCTGAAGTGTTAATAGTGCAAACTGACTGTACACTAATTTATGAGTGATATAAATTATATTTACAGTTTTCTTCTACGTGTTTTCTGGTAATTTTACTGCTCTCAGTTTTGCTAATTTAAAATTAGGTATTGAAAAGAGTTAGTAACCATCTTATTTATACCTCTGCGTAATAAAGTATGGTTAAAAGTGTGATATCTTTGTCATCGTCGCTTACAACTTGATGGTCCAATGTGTTTCTTTTATTTGAAACATAGTATTTGCAAGATGGTTTTTATCTAAGGCACTTGTCTCACCGCCGGCGAGAAAGCGATTAGCTATCAACTATTTTCTAGCTCAAAAAACGAACATAAGATATAGATGCCGTGTCAGTAAAAGAGACACGTATATTAATAGTTGATCGCTGGCCGTTCACACTACCGTCGAGAACTCGCTCTCCACTATTTTGTCGCAGCAACTACAACACTCGTTCAGCGATACTCGCTCAGCGATACGAGTACTCGCTCAGCGATACTCGCTCAGCGATGCTCGCTTGGCGGTCAGAACACACGCCGTGAGATGATGAGTACCGCCCGCCGCACTCGCTCACTCGCTTTATAGACCAGCGAGACAACTATAGGCACTACACACTCGCTTCTCGCTGCTCGCCAACTCGTTTCTAGTTTCTAGCTCTACTCGCTTCTCGCTCATGGCCGGCGGTGAGACAAGTGCCTTAGTTTAGTGTTAATAAGAAAATAGATAATACGCTGAAATTATGAAATTATTTAAAATAAATCACTTTTCAAATACCACTTATAACTATAAAAAAAAATGAATATTGACTTAGAATAGATTTTTTACGACGTTTGGACCTCTCCGGCGATACTCGTACTTCAAATTAAAAAAGCACAAAGGATTAGCAAACAGAAGTGGCAGTGGGCAAGGCACATAGCTCGAAGAACAGACGGCCGTTGGGGCAGAAAAGTTCTCGAGTGGCGACCACGCACTGGAAAGCGTGGTGCAGGTCACTCTGGGGTCTGTCTATGGGGTTGGCCTTTATTCAGCAGTGGACGTCCTGTAGCGAATATGATGATGATGATAGGAAACCCCGTCAGTGCACGCCCAGCGAACTAGCACACTGAAAAGATTCTTCAAAGTGACATTTTCATCACGAACGGTTCAGAAATAGTACTCATACATCAGGCCAACACTCACAATAGAGAAAATAAATCACCACACGCGCGTTCTATTAAACACTCCATTTGAGATGAACTGTTAAGTGACCTGAAAATTCTAATCGAACAACTCAAACCCGCATTGTTTATCATCACCATCAATAGCCTGATTTCACCCATTGCTAAGAATATCCTCCCTTTGTTAGTGCCATTAACGACGATCTTAAATCAGTAGTTGCCTTGCTCCACCAGTAGACCATTGGAATTCCATAACTCATTCGTCGTCTTAATCAAGAAGAATAACGTAGAATTAAGTTTTAACATCTTGTATTCTTCTAAAGTTGCCTGAAATAAAGACTATTATTAAACTTATAACGGATCCGGTTTAAGTTAGTTTTAAGAAAGATTATTATTATAAATACGAAATTTTGGATGTTCGATTATTTTTTACATAATCATGTCGCAAAAGATCTGTCGATTTAGAAATCTATGGGGGAGCCTATGTAGTGGAAGTCTTATCGCTGATGATGATGTTAACTATGAAATAAATATTAAATGTACTCGTAAACTGAAAATTTCCGCAGTAACAAATAAAAATAGTTCTGAACAGTCAAATAACATCCATCATTACTATAAACTCTCAAACTAAAATATTTAGAAAAGTTTAGAGATCTAGATGTTGGGTGATGTGATGAGAGATAGATGTGATTCAAATAATATTTTAGTATGAATTGCATCCGGTGGTAATCTGAGGATTGAACAAGCGTTTTATAATATTTTTTCAAAAAAATATTTAATTTTGCGATCAATTCTGCCTAAATTCCATTAAACATATTCTTGTTTCTCATTTTGTTGTATCTAGCTTGTAAAATATAAAAAAATATTTCCATTGATTTGGGTTTACACCGCGGACCAAATGTATGCATGATCTACAGGTATTTGTTCCGGGTCTGCTTGTTTTTCTATTATTATAAGTACCTATGTATTAACAAAAAAACGTACCTATATACGTATTCTATCAGTTATCTGGTTCCCATAGTTCCCATTAATTTGTTTATATTCATTCATTCATCCAATCTCCTCGTCATTATCATCAACCATAGCAGTCCATTCCTGGACGTAGGTCTCTTCCAAGGTGCGCCATTGAGCTCAATCCTCAGCTCTTCACATCGACTATCTTAATAAATGAAATAGACGTGGCCAGGTTCTACTCAACGCTAATATAAAAAGGTGTATTAAAATACTTTATAAATAAATATTTCTGGACATTTCACACAGCGCTATCTAGCCCCAAACTAAGCAGAGCTTGTACTATGTGAACCAGATAACTGATAGAACACTTATATACATTTTTTTTGTAAATACATACATATAATATACAGAGAAACAACCAGACCCGGAACAAATATATGTAAATCATGCAAACATTTGTTCCGAGGCGGGAATCGAACCCGCTACCTCCTGCGTCTCAGCCGGCTATTCGCCCACTGCACCACGGAGGTCGTCTACTTTGTAGGCTTGTGACTCGAAAGAAGAAGAAGAATCTCTTCAGAGACATCCAGTCTCTGCCAGCTCCAGGCGTGCAGATCATTACTCCAATTAACCGGGGCGTCCAACACAGTTCTTGTTACGTTTGCCTAGACGTCGGCTTCACTCCAGAATACTACCACAACGGTAAGCGTGTTCTAAACACATCTTTTAGTGGTCAGATATTATTCCAAAAAACTTAGGTGACTAGGAATATTTTAATTATATGAGAAACAGGATGAGAACATAAATTTGATTTCGTAAAACTATGCCAATCTATATCAATATTAATTTAAAATACCCCCATTATGAAATCTACATAATATAAATCGACTAAACAATTTACGCTCAAAGACTTGGAATAATTGCCATTACAGCAGTCAATCTAACACAATGGGTGGCGGGCACTATGCCAACACCTGTCAGCGCCAATCAATGAGACGGCTCACAGCTTTAGAGCTAGAGATGTTGAGGATCCGGCTTTTAATGGATATTTCCGGCTTTTCAAAAAGTTTTCCACCTCCCCTCCGCCTTCCCGATGGACGAATGACATTGTGAACGTATATGCCGTGAACGTAGATATTATAGTGATGTCTAAAGCTTTTGCGACGCGGTGTATAATTTCATTATCGACAAAAGCTTAACGTACTTTTTAACGCATAGATTTACTTAGCTTCCACTCAACTTATTTATATTATATTATATATATTTAGGCGCGAGACCGCGTGGCCAGCCCAGGCGGAGATGGCGGGACGAACTTGACGCGCATAGTGCGAAGTGGTCGACAGAAGCCCTAGACCGGGTTGAATGGAAGAAGGGAAGGGCCCGCTGGATCTCACTACTGGGCAAAGTTTCCCCTTTGCCCAGTAGTGAGATCCAGCGGGCTCTTTAGATTAGATTAGATTATATATATATATATATTTATATTATATTATTAACAACAGCGGGATAACAGCAGAAAACAGAAAAGTTTAGAATTGCTGACATTATAAAACTTTTCGAATGACTTAGACAGCTGCGCATCTCGAATCGTCACTAAAATGTCATGAAAAAAACTATGGACTTTTTTGATTAAGAAACATGCTAATGCTTAATGTTTAATGTGTGGCTAAATAATTTAATTAATTGGCATAACTTGTGGTTAGAGTCCATTTGACCACAGAATTCCCGCAGCTGTTTGTGCAACTAACGCTTATCGACTAAGGAAGAAAATGTGTGTTTACGATCCTTAAAACATAGACATTATACTAGACGCCAACGCTTCTGGGAGATAGGGTCATAAAACGCGGGAAAAGCGACGGTGATATTGCTATCTTGCTCGCTCTTGCATCCCTTATGGGAGCCATTAGTGTTGCACCGATAACACTTATTACCAGTCATTATATTGAAACGGAAACAAATAGTTTATTGTTTGGCCCCATCTACCAAGAGTCTTGGCGTATACTATGGCGTCCAAACAAAGGAACGTCTTACGTGAAACAGACCCCAGAGAAAAATTGGGTCGGGCTAATCTAGTATAATTCCAGCATTGGTGTGTCTATAGTCCCTGAAGTTAAAGATCTCAAAGTCCGACCATAGGTAATAATCGTTCAACATTACCCAATTTGAAGGCAGCTCTAGAACCACTTATTGGTAAACTTGCATCAATGTATCATTCTGATACAGACCATCCTTTTGGATAACAAAGGCTGATGTAAATTGTTATCTCGTTCTTGCATGTATTAAATTCACCTTCTAAATGTATATTTCATAGCTCCAAGAAGTGACGGTCCCCCCTAGATGGAAATACGACCTGATAAAGATTGCAGGGAACCGTTGGCTGCAGGCCTCACAAAATCAGTCACCCTGGAAATCTATGGGGGAGGCTTTTATTCTGCTGTGGACATCCTGTGGCTGATATTTCATCGTAGCTTGAAGAACTGATGGCCGTTGGGGAACAAAAATTCTAAAGTAGAAACCGCGCACTGCTACACAGTGTAGAATGGAAATATGACCAAATAAGGGTTGCTGAGTGCCGTTGGGTATATGATTCACCAGATCAATCGCTCTGGATATCAAATGGTGTTTTGCCAATACTTGGCCACTGCAACAGCATTATCTGTGGCGGAACAAGTATCCCTCAGGGTGCCAGATTAAGGGCACAATAGGCAGTTTAGTAAGTGTGCATAGTCTGAGGGTCTGTACCGCATGGGCAACTAGTCGCCGACTCTCCAATGTAGTCCCATTTACTCATGTTTTGCCTGCTGTATAATAAATACCCTACTTTGATAAGTCTTTTACAGTGCAGGCTGTCCGGTTATGGAACGCGCCGCCGGTAGCTATCAGATGTGCCAAGTTACTTGCCATTTTTAAACGTATGCTCAGAGAACACTATCTGAGTATTTGTCGCTAAATATATATATGTATTTATTATTAATTAATGTTTCTTAAATAAGTCTAAGTATTTATGTATAAATTGTTATGAGTAGTTATTGTTTAGGTTCATTCATGTAATGTTCATTTATGTAATTTTTATATTTTTTATCATTAGTATTAGTATGTATGTATATGTAGTATGTTAGGTACACCATTACACACCAGGTAATGTCCATACAGTCCATTCCATCCAAAGGTTGTCTGGTAGAGATTACTATTTAGCGATAGGACCGCCAATTGTATCCATAGATTTACGAAGTTGTTTTTAATATGTATTTGTTTCGTGGTGTGCATTAAAGAATTATCTAATCTAATCTAATCTAAATATCAGAGTAAACTCAATAGACTAGACTCTAATAAATTATTTTTGAGTAGGCATGTGAAAGATGTAAGTGTCAAAGACATCTTATTTATTTGATTATAATAATGACAACACAATTTAAATGAGTAATGCATCCAAATTACAATTTCATATGAATAATTTGATAGGAATTGCGAATTAAATAGATACATATTGATAAAATCTGGGTTTGTAGTTATTTTAATTTTACGTCTGGACCGTAAAGAAATGTGTTTTAGTCTGTAGCCAGACCGTCTGACAGTGCGATAACAATTGTTGGAAATAAAAGATCTGGAGATAAAAAATTGGCGATTTTATTGCCAAAATAACGAAAAAACTGATTGAAATCACAAAAAAATAATAATTGTTTTCTCAGTAATTTATCTGTAACAATACAGTTATAAATATAATATCTCTCTCAATATCTTTATCTAATACATGTTTTAAAACAAAGTATTTTTTAATTACTTTGTACTTTCGGTAAGCAGTTTGATTTTGATGTTTGCGCCACTTTAAAACCCAAATAGGTATAAACTAGTCTGTGATAACAGTAGACCTCGCCCAATAGGCTTACCTATGTAGACTTTTGAGCAAAATATTGGTTTATGGCGATTACTCGCGTTCCCTTGGTCTTAGGAGGTCAAATCTCGTATCTACGGGTTCATCTCGTGAAGGCGGAAAGGACTACGTTGTCTGATTGGTATACATTTTCCGAGAAAAATTAAAAAATAGAAATCCGCTCATATATAACGCTACAGCTAATTTCCCTCTCTTTCCCCCCTCCACTCCCCTCTTTTAGATTTTTTTTTGCAACATCTTGTGTAGAATGTAGTCTTTAGTGTGCCTCTCAAATTTGATTGAAATCCGTTAATATATAACTCTACAGCAAACTTCCCCCCTTTACCCCCAATTTTCTCCCAATCAAAAATCGCGATCGACTAAAAATTCAAATAAATCAAGGAACTTGTGTGCCAATTTTCCTCAAAATCGGGTGAAAATGCGAACTGTAGGCGAGAACAGACAGACGGACAGCTTTTTTGGCCAAACTCGAAACCGAGACGCTTCGCTCGTCGATGAATGAATAAAATGTTACAATGTCTCCGTTAAATAGGAACACGGACTTCGATGACAACGAAATTATTCTACATTTTCTATATTAATACTCTAGTTGCTCTAAAAACAACCAAATTTTTAAATTTAGTTGTCTATAGAAAAAATTATATGTGTTCTAAAAATAACTTACATTAATAACGAAAAGGCCAAGGCCAAAAACGGGCAAAAGTGTTGGCAAACCTTTTATTTACGGAAGCGACCTACCGTTGAGGCCACATCCTTCCTACAAGGCTGTATTTTGACCTCAGCGAAGGACAAAAGTTTACGTAACGTACACCAAGGTCATTCCAGGGCATTCGAGGTCGTTGAAGGCCATGTGAGGCGAAGTGAGGTTAAAAGTTCAAGGCTCAAGGTCAATCCAGGTTACGAGAAGGTTTCCGCGAGCGTTCAGGGACGTTTCCTCAACGCTGTTGTACCTAAACGAGCTTTGGATGGCACGTGTAAGAGAGAGGTCATAAGTTCAATGTTATAGTCACATTTATACGAAAGTATTTTGCACTGCACGAGTTGAAAAAAGAGTAATCAAATACTGTAATTATTTGAATTACTTAGCCAGTTTATAAAGCTTGTCATTGACGTAAACATTTATAAGCGGGTCACATTGAATATAAAAATAATTACTCATTTTTAAAAATGGAACATTCGACGTCAATTTAAATTAAAAGTACCAAGTGACGTTGCAATATTAATAATATTCTTTCTTTATTCTTGTTTAATACCTAAAATCTAAAGTAGTTAGGTACTTGTCAACGTACATGAAATTAATTACTGTTTTTAATTTCTTTTAGTAGCCGACGACATACACGCGTCTACAAGCTATGTTAATTTGACAGCTGAAGTACGCCATTTTGCTTTTACTTTCATTTATTTCCCGCCTCATTTGTTACAGACAAAATTGTGTCGGTTTAAATACCAACTTTAACAGATTGCAAAAATAATCTCATACCGATTGGTTATTCGGTATCTATACCTAGGTACCAATAATAAAATTGAAGTGTCTGTCTGTAATTTCAAAATAAATGCCAAAATTTAGTACTTAAGTACTGTAACTATTTATACAATGCCTAATCATAAATTACCATTTTTAGAATTTTGTATATCTGTCCGTCTGAAAGTTTGTCTCGAATTGGCTCCAAAACGGCTCAATTAATTTTATGAAAATTTAAGGGATTAAAACAGGAATTGTAACTTAAATTTTCGTGTATGTTTCATTTCGATATTTGGCAGGGTTCAGTAGATATAAATATTTGTAATGAATATAACAACCGCGCGAAGCCGGATCAGCTCAGCTAGTATTGAATAAGATAAATGTTTTCTTAGAGAATTGCTAAGAATAATAAAGTTGTTTTAAATACTGAACTATTAATTGAATTGGACAATTTGTTTTAATTTAACCAACATAATTTATCATTAGTTTAACCCACATTAATTTTTAGAACATAGTTTGTTAACCATAGATACTAATAAATAAGGTAAAGTTTGTGAGTTGTATGTTTATAAGGAATCATCTCAAAAACTACGGAACCGATTCTGGATATTCTTTCACTGATACAAAGCTATACAATCCCTTTGTACTATAGATTAATTATATTTTGATACAAAATAGTTTTCTGTACGAAATCTCAGTATTTGTAAAAATCAAGTCAAAGTTAACGCGCTGACGAAGTATCGAGCGGGTTCGCTAGTTTTTTTATTATATAGGTATAATGATTTTTATCATTTTATACGTATTTATATAATATATAATAACTTTATTATATTAAAAGCCAGTAAATTAGGAATGCGTAGATTATTTTGCAGCTTAAAGACTATAAAAATGTCATCCTGACCTTTATGTCTTTCGCCCGACTGCCGAAAGCGGATTATTAAAAAAAATTAAACCACTCCAAAATCATACTCGTAGTAATTACATACATAAAACCATAAATAATTAATTAATCAAGACATGAATTTGATACACGTCTCTACGAAGCACGACCAAAGATTCAACATTTAAATATTAAAAACAATTCACTCGTCACACTGGCCACTTGTACTTACCAAAAAGGGTTTTATCACAAAAAATCACTCAGTAGCCAAAATCCAAAGGAACGACTAATCATATCGTCTACTTTAGTGGTAGTAGCCGAAATATAATATGTACAGACTTCAGATCGCCCAGAAATGCCGGTGTTCTAAAAATAATTCGTCGTGCATATCGTAATAATGAAAATTCGTAAACGAACGGTTTTATGGGATCTCCGTCGGAAGTTTGTGGTCTGTCCAGTTTATGTCCTAGATTCCGGTAAAATCATAAATTACTATCTTCATCTGAGCCCAGATTCCCCCCTTTTTGCCCCCTTCGGCTGAGAGAAGTATAGAGATGCAGGCCAAGTCTTACGATTACATACTACTTTTGATAAAATCTAGATCCATAAATTGCTTATTAAGTGTTACAAACGCTCGATTTCTTAGTGTTTTTTTTAGGTTCATGTTGAAATATATAGGTAACTAACTAACCCGCCCTCAGCTTCACTCGCGTGGCTTGTCAATAGAAACATTACCCTCCTTCTGCGCAGTCGGGTAAAAAGGAGCTTATGTGTCAATCCCGATCATAATGTATTTGTATACCAAATTTCATAGAAATCGGTCATGCCGTTCTTGAGTTATAAATGGTGTAACTAACCCGATTTTGTTTTATATATTTAAGATGTGTTTAATAAATGCGCGTATTTCTACTGAGGAATGTGAGTACCCAGACAAACAGATTTTTATGATTAATTGTATGTTTAAAGATAGATAGATGAATACCTACTACTACTCTCTAGCCTCAAAGGTTTGCTGGAAGAAAACTCTTCTTAGGGTTAAGCTCGCCTTTGTACATGACCTCTATTTCTGTATTTTTAAATGTATTTTCTTGAGTTCTATAAAGAATACTTACATATACACTATACTGTACACGAAAAGAATACATAAATACATAAAAATAATATTTAAAACTAAAAGCAACAGAAAATTACACTGAAAAAGATTTAAATAAAAAGATTGTGTACTCACCAAAATATAGATTTTAACTAAGCAAACGACGTGTGATAAAATATATGAAAATAATTATCTTTCTTGTTAAAATTGTAATTTTAGAACTTTTGTTGGGATTACCAATTAGCGCTGCTTTCTGTGTCTACTTTGTTTAGAGTAGAGTTTAGTAGAGGCGGTAGAATCGTTTCTAATATTAGGCGAGTGTAGTACTAATGCGCAAACGTATCATTCATCTGAGAGATCACATCCTCAGCCCGGAAGAGCTAACCGTTATCAACCCTAAAAATATCCATCAGTTTTTCTGTAGGCCCAGGAGTGGGCAGTTTTTGAATTACTTGTAACTAAAATACAAATACATGTATCACTACGTTTAGTGTCGTACCTTTTCTCTATGGAATAATTATCTACAGATCTTTAATGAATGACAGTGTCACCGTCTGTCAGTATTGAGGTAATTTTAACAAGATGCGGTTAGGCTGATAATTTAGTAAAACTTGGAACGGTAAATAGTTTCCTGTATTAATAAAAGGAAGTATATAAACTAAACTAGAAGTAAAGGCTTTAAATGTTGTTTTTTGTTATTTCAGGTAAGTTACTCTGTTTAGAGTAAATTGTGTTTAAACTATGTATTTAATTGTGTTGTGAATAAAAGTAAATTTGTTATTTCAGAAAACTCAATTACGTCTTTATTTCACGAACGCACATTGTCATTATAAAACAACATTTTCTGCAAATATTTCAAGAAGTATGGAGAAGTTAAGATTTGACTTTTGTGTGAAAACAGCATCAGATGGAAAATCAAACATTATTTGTATAACCTCAATAGGAACACCTGACGGTCAAACCTTTGACATACCAGCCGAATATCAACCTGCAAGTTTACATCAATTAATAACAAATACATCTAACTATGCCAAGATAAGAAAAACATTGAATAAAAGACATCAAACAAGGAAAATATGGATAACTTTAACTGATGAGATATCAAAGACATATTTAGATGAAGAACAAAATATACAGTTTAATGATTTTTACCTTGAAGAGATTATGGAAAACATAAATGATCAAAAATCCTTAACTAGAAGTTCAAATGAAACATTGGAGAAACTATTAGAGAAATTACTCGAAGAAAAACAAAAAAAATCAGAAACTCAAAATTTGGGGAAAATTTCAAAAGATTTTATGATTGAAAAATTCACTGGTAGAAATGCAAATGCTCACCAATGGATTAAGGATTTCAACAAAGAATGTGAACGTTTTCATATTGATGAAGACAGGCAAAAAATTGAAATTTTAAAACAATTTTTAGAATATTCTAGTGTGAATTGGTACAGTTGTATGTTAATGAAATTTACAGTAGAATCAGAGTGGATTAAATGGGAAAAAAACTTCTGTGAAACATTTGGAAACAAGGGTTGGTCGCCGATCAGATATGCTCTTGGATTTAAATATCAAACGGGATCATTGCTTGAGTATGCATTGAAGAAAGAAAAATTGTTATTGGGGGTTAGGAAGACGATTGATACTGGTACTCTTATAGACCTTATAGCCGCAGGCCTGCCAAATTACCTAAGTGATAAAATTGACCGAGAGACATTACAAGAAACCGAAGATCTCTACAATGAGATAGGCAAATTAGAACATTTTGTTGGGAGGAACAGATATGAAAAAAAGAACTACACATACTCTGACATAAATACAAAAAAAAATGAAGAAAAGAAACCATGCCAAATTTGTGTCACTGAGAAAAAAGGGAAACGTTTTCACCCTCAGGAAACCTGCTGGTTTAATGTGAAAAATCATAAATCAGTTGTGAAAAGTGTGAATAACTCTGAATTAGAAATTGAACTAAATGAAGAGAATCCAAAAAACTAGAAGTACCACCATTAATAAAAGTAAAGTTATTATTAAATGACACTTTAAAAGTTACCGCAATTTATGATTCGGGTTCAAATGTGTCGTTAATTAATGCAAAACTATTGAAAATACATGAAAAAGAAGAAGATGTACTTAATAAACAAACAGCAAACTTGAAAACTATTAATGGTGAGAAAAAAACAAAAGGTATGGTAACATTAAAAATAAAAATATATAACATTGAAAGAAAAATGAATATTTTTGTGATAGATAATGAAAATTTTCATTATGATTTTCTCATTGGTTTGGATTGTATCAAAAAATTTAAATTAATCCAAAATGAAGAATTGAATATCATACAAAGTTATAACCCACAAAAAGAGAATAAAGTCCAAAATGAAGAGGATTACAAAAATAAAGACTCAGAAACTAATATTTACAATTTAATGAATGTCGGAATTCCTGATGTACTAGGTGACAAAAATGAACAAGATGTTTCTCTATTCTCTGAGGTACAGGAACAAGAGGTGAACAATATAAACAGATGTGAAGTAAATTTCAATGAACATATTAACTACAGTGAATTTGAAATTTCAGTAAACCACCTAGATTTATGTAAACAAACTGAAATTGATAAATTAATAAAAAAATACAAACCAGTCTTTGCTAAGGACAAATACGACGTTGGTACGGTACGAGGTTATGAAGCTCACATAGACTTGATAGTAGATAAATATTGCTACAAGCGCCCATACAGATGCACAGCTGATGATAGAAAAGAAATTGAAAATCAAATATCAAAATTATTGAAGAACAACTTAATCGAGGAATCATATAGCCCTTTTGCTGCACCGGTTACCCTAGCGTATAAAAAAGAAGATGGAAAAAGATCAAGACTGTGTATAGATTTTCGGGAATTGAATAAAATTGTTGTCCCTCAATCACAGCCATTCCCCTTGATTGAAGACTTGATGGTGAAGACTGTAAACTGTCAGTATTATTCTACTTTTGATATAAATTCAGCATTTTGGTCCATTCCGTTGAAAATTCGAGATAAATATAAGACGGCATTCGTCACGCAAGAAGGCCATTTCCAGTGGACATGCCTCCCATTTGGTTTAAAGACAGCTCCGGCTATTTTCCAAAGAATATTGAGAAACATAATAAGAAAATATAAACTCTCAGACTTTGCGGTGAATTTCATCGACGATATCCTTGTTTTTTCTAAAAGTTTCGAAGAACACATAATACATATATCAAAACTACTTGAGGCAATACAAACAGAAGGATTTAGACTGAAATTCTCGAAATGCACTTTTGCAAACAATCATGCCAAGTATTTGGGGCATATAATAGAAAATAATTCAGTAAGACCTCTCAAAGATTATTTAACAGCTGTCAGGAACTTCCCCATTCCAGAAACAAGGAAAAATATACGCCAGTTCCTTGGGAAAGTAAACTTTTATCATAAATTTGTACCACACATTGCAATTATCCTGGAACCATTACACAATTTATTACGGAAGGATGAAAAGTTTATTTGGACCAAAGAATGCCAGAAATCATTTGATAAAATAAAAGAATTACTATGCACGAAACCAATTTTAAAAATACTTGACCCAGAACAACCAATAAAAATTTACACTGATGCCAGTATTAAAGGAGTGGGAGCTGTGTTAAAACAGGAAGATGAAAACGGAGAAAATAAACCTGTAGCTTACTTTTCAAAAAAATTGACAGACACTCAAAAGAAAAAGAAGGCAATATATTTGGAATGCCTGGCAATTAAGGAAGCTGTAAAATATTGGCAACACTGGCTTATGAATAAAGAATTTATAGTATATTCAGATCATAAACCTTTGGAAAATCTGAACATCAAGTCTAGAACTGATGAAGAACTGGGTGATTTGACATATTATTTATCCCAATACAATTTTAAGATAAAATATAACCCGGGACAGTCAAATCAAGAAGCAGACTGCTTAAGCAGGAATCCAGTCTTAGAACCTCATGAAAATGCTGAAGATTTTCTAAAAGTTGTAAACTTAATAAGCATGGGAGATATAAAAAAGGACCAAGACACAAACCTAAATCTACAAGATGAAAAATCAAAGTTTATACTGGAGAATAACATATATTACAAAAAGAATAAAAGAAGGAAAAAAATTATACTATCAGAAGCATTTAGCAAAACACTAATTAGAGATGTCCACAATACTTACTGCCACATTGGGAGAACCCAGATGATAAATAAAATAACCCCTTTTTATACAGCAAAGAATATCATCACAAATATTAAGAAAATGTGTGATGAATGTGACATTTGTATAAAAAACAAGTCAAGAAGGAATTCAAAATTTGGTTTGATGTCCCATTTAGGCCCAGCAACACGCCCATTTGAAATTATATCAATTGATACAATTGGAGGCTTCGGAGGATCACGGTCTACGAAAAAATACTTACATCTCCTGGTTGATCATTTTACACGATATGCTTATATTTTGACATCAAAAAATCAAAACTCCAATGATTTTATCAAGTTGATAAAAAATGTGACACAAAGCAATCATATTGATATGGTATTAACAGACCAATACCCTGGAATAAATTCCAAAGAATTTAAAGACTTCCTGAAAAAGGAAAACATAACAATGGTTTTCACTGCTGTGGACGCACCTTTTTCAAATGGACTCAATGAAAGGCTAAACCAAACTTTAGTAAATAGGATAAGGTGCAAAATAAACGAAGGGGTCAAGAAAACAGCATGGACAACTATTGCACAAAAATGTGTCGAAAAATATAACGAAACAGAACATACAGTCACTAAGTTTACTCCAAAATATCTTTTGGAAGGAGAGAAAATGGATATTTTGCCTCTGGAATTGAAATCAAGATGCACAATAGAAGATCTCAAAAGAGACAGAGAACTAGCATTTGAAAATTCAATAAAATCTCACAACTATAATAAAAAAATATATGATCTGCATAGAGGAGAATATAAATTCGAAGTAGGTGATAGAGTATATGTAGAAAACGGAAACCGGCTGAATAGGAAGAAAATGGATGAATTAAGGATTGGACCATACAAAATCCTAAGGAAGATTTCAAATTCGATCTATGAAGTTGATGCTGGACATAAGAAGGCGGAGTCAAACTTTTACCATATTACAAAGTTATCTCCAGTAATGGTTAGCTCATAATCGAAAAATCATTTTGATTTGTTCTCTCCGAGGGTGGGAGATGTAAAGAGTATCACTACGTTTAGTGTCGTACCTTTTCTCTATGGAATAATTATCTACAGATCTTTAATGAATGACAGTGTCACCGTCTGTCAGTATTGAGGTAATTTTAACAAGATGCGGTTAGGCTGATAATTTAGTAAAACTTGGAACGGTAAATAGTTTCCTGTATTAATAAAAGGAAGTATATAAACTAAACTAGAAGTAAAGGCTTTAAATGTTGTTTTTTGTTATTTCAGGTAAGTTACTCTGTTTAGAGTAAATTGTGTTTAAACTATGTATTTAATTGTGTTGTGAATAAAAGTAAATTTGTTATTTCAGAAAACTCAATTACGTCTTTATTTCACGAACGCACATTGTCATTATATACATATGTACGTATTTTGTATTTGAAATTCAATTATTTCTTTAAATTGGTATTTCTTAATTGGTATTTCAAATAACTGAAACTGAGGTGTTTTGTAGTTAGTATTTCAAATACTAACTAAAATACATCTGCACATAAATACATTTAGCGATCTTATTAATGGTGCGTTCTACAGACAATAGCGCTCGATAGTTTTCGTAACTATTCGTAAGCAAAATGGCGACCGCTAAATATGTCAATCTTTAAAGTTGGCAGCACTGCACCTGTACTGTACTTCAAATTGTCAAGTACCTACCTAACACTTGACTGTATTTTGTATTTTATGTTTCAAATACACGACTTAAAAATATTTCGTATTTTAAATACGTGCGAGATAGTATTTTGTAATTTGTATTTTAATTAACGCAAAGCATGTATTTTGCCCAGCGCTGTATAGGGCTTAGTGATGAACTATGAACGCCCATGACTAGGGGCGGTTTATAGACAAGTGGCGATCACAATAGGCCTCAATGGCCGTAGTGATACAATAGCTTCAAAAGCTCATAAATAAATAGGGAAATAGTATATTAAAGCTTCAATCTCGACCAAAGTGTGGAATAAACCATTAAAATAAACATTCAATGTTGTTTGCTTACTCCTTAGCCCAGGAATGCTAAACATTTCTGTTAGCAATGGTTTTACAATTACATCATAATGTATTTATGTTCGCATAAATAAGTCTTGATTGTATTTTTTGAAGCTATCGCTTTATTTACACGAATGTCTCTTCGTTTGACCACAATCTCACCTGATGGTAAGCGATGATGTGGTCTAAGATGAAGCACGAAGATCTAGAAGACACCTATTCATTCTTACCTCAGAGGCCGTCTTTCAGAAAAACAGACGACGGTAAAGTGTTCCATACCTTAGCTGTATGCATATCTAGATCAAATAATTTAATCTGTACGCTAGCCTTATCCAAGTATTTGTTATACGCCACGTGCGTCGATACCCTTGCGCCATCTCATCTGTCTGGTACAGCAGTTGGGGCCGGTGCGGCGGTAAATTCAGCCGAACATCTCAAGCGGTGCAAATATGGAAGTCTCGACAGAGTTCGTTTTTTACGTTGGGGTCGAGGGAGACCCTGGGACCATGGGGTACCGGGGCCCATCGCATTTTCCAAATTTTTTCTGAGCGTCTGGTCGAAGCGACGTGTGATCCGAGAGCTTGCGCTTATCTGGGTCTACGCATAAGCATTGCAATTCAGCGGGGCAATGCAGCCAGTGTCTTGCGGACACTTCCGCCTGTTAGTGATCTGGAGCCGTTGAGCTATCTATAGATAGTTTGCAACGGTCTTTGGATGATTCAACAGTTTCTCCTGTATTGTAAATAATTGTATATTCTTTCTGTTATCAAGGGCATTTGCCCCATTATTTTAGTGTTTATATAAATCAAGTTCCACCGGCGGTCGAGGGTTATATACTAAAAAGATAATGAATTACGGTCAAATTTCAACCACTGTGCTTAGTTACTACTTGCAGCTATCACACTAATATTATAAATGTGAAAGTTTGGATGTTTGTTTATTTATTTGTTTGTTTTTTACTCAATCACGTCGTAACGGCTAAACCGATCAGTTCGCATGGGATAAAAATGGGGTGTCAAGTGAAGTTGCAACAGCGAGTTTAGCTTTATTTCTAGATTACCTACACATTTAGTACGCGTATGAAGTCGCGGGCAACAGCTAGTCTCTTATATATAAAACAAATTCGGGTTAGTTACACCATTTATAACTCAAGAACGGCGGGACAGATTTTGATGATCTTTGATTTGTTGGATTTGTCTCCGTCCCAAATAACAGAATAACTTCACGCAAAAAATAAAAAATTACGAAAATACATTTTCTCATACATACTTCATACTTTTTCATAATGATGGCCGATTGACAACTCTACCGGTGACGTACATTGGCAGCCCGCGTCATATGTATGTCAAGGCGGTACGAAGTTCAGCGGGTCAGTTATCAATAATTATAAAAAGTTTCACGTTTATTATTGTAAGTTACTAGTTTTAACTTAGTGTTAGAAAAACTTAAATAAATATGTACCTAATACCTATTCATATCATATCATTAATAATTAATGCAATAAACTAAAGATGAATTATTCATCATAAAGGGTTTAAAATGATTCATCTCTTACTAAAGTAGCAATCAGTTCGAAAACTACCGACTTCCTTTCAGAACGTGTTTAGAATTTGATAAATGTGCCTCATTGAAATTATTGGGCAAAAAAATACGTTTCCTAAGATATATTTAAAAGATAAACTTTTATAGTACTATAACTACTTAATTTTCTGTTTTAAAAATTAAAGTTGCCAAGAAATGAGGTAATTTTCTATAATTTAGTTTTCTTTGACGTTTGTATTCGCTTAGTATATTAATAAAGTCTACAATTTTCTTTTTTAGTATTCTGCCTAATTGGAAGTCATGATTACAGGAGGGGAGTGGAAAATGTTTGTATTTTATTTAAGGGACTATTTCCTTAAAATGTTTTTTGTTAGTTAGTAGTTTTCTTCCCCATAGATTTCCAGAATTAACGATCTTATGCGGCCTGCACCCAACACAACCTTTATCTCTTAACCTTTATCAACTACATGACACAGCGCAAGTACGTCACACGTTGCAGACTTTACGTGTCAGCAAATTATGTATTACTCGAGAACCTTTTTCGAGCTGTGTCCTCCCCACTGCCACTTCATGGCTAAAGCAGCACTTTCTAATCCGTTTTGCTTTGATTTGTTTATAAATCTCGTAGACCCAAGGACAGCCCGCTTCATAGCAGGCTGAGCACCTTGAGCTTTCTTATGAGGGCCATAGTGAGATACCACGTTTCTGTGCCATATGCCATCACTGGTAGCAGACTGATCAAAGACTTTTTAATTATCACTCAGGTTGTTTTTACAACATTAAGATTCTAACCAAAAATTAATTGGATCCTTATTAATTGAAGATTTTTAGATAAACATAATCACGGGCCTTCAATTAATCAAATCAATTTATTTCCAAACGATACAAATATTGTGTATTACCCGACTGCGCAGAAGGAGGAGGATTTATTTAATGTTTTAGAGTGTATGTATGTATGTCTTTTCATTTGGCGCATCGTGTAGGCTTAACTGGTTGACGGATTTTGACAAATGAGGTATTATTGGAATCTTCTGAAAATACTTAGGCTATGATGTTTCAACAAATCTATATATTAGATTAACATTTTTTATTTACATCGATGTAAGATACTTAAATGGTATAGGAAAATAAAAATAAAACCGATCCACATAATGTAATAATCTATGTATCGATACTTAAGTTGTTGGCATCCTTATTTTAAATAAATTCAAATAACCTCTAACTCTATGCTTCTCCTTAAATACTCAAATAAGTGAAGACACTCAATGGTTTCACTATTTGAAAAGCGTCCTAGTTCATGTTAGGTCGGAAATCATGGAGCTGGATTACGAAGATATTTACAAAACACCGTTATGGGCTATGAGACTCAACCGTTCTGATCCTTTCATACAACGAGATAGGAAGTGGATAATTAGATTTAGTATAATCCACGGTCAATATTCTTTAATATTCCTGTTATTAATGTACAATATCCTTTTCATAAACGTAAACGACGATGATTTTTCTCAGGCATGCAAAAATGGAACCATAACAATGGTTTATTGCGTGATATCCTTCGAATTTTATGTCATGACTTGGAAGCAGCAGCCTCTCCAATGGATTATGAAAAACATAAAGAAAGACTATGAATTGGCAAGAAATTTACCAATTCAAGAGCAAGAGGTGATATTAAAATTCGCGAAGCAAGGGACTCATGTTTGCAAGCAATGGCTGATTGTAGCTGGGATGGGTGCAATGTTATTCCCTATTAAAAATACAATCTTGTATGTCTTCTATTGGGTTAAGGGCAGGGAGTTCAAACTAATCCCGTTGTATGACTTTGTGTATCCTGCTTTTATAGAAGACAGAAAGGGTACTATATTGGTCTACGGTGCGACATACCTTGCAATGCTTCTCTACGCTATTTACTCGGCTGTTATGTACACTGCTTTTGTGCCTCTTGGTCCCAGTTTTATGCTACATGCTTGTGGTCAACTGGTTGTGGTGAAGATGAGGATCGAAGAACTTTTTAAGAGTGGAGATGTTGAAGATGTTAAAGAGAACTTCAAATTAATTGTACAGCAATTGCAGTATATATACAAGTAAATATAGTGGATTTCACAGTCCCGTACTTACTAAGCTCATGTATTCATTCATTTTATTTATTTATTCATAGAACAATTAACTAATTGTGTTTCAATCATAACAATAATCATACACATTATACAATAATACATATTAATAATCAATAAAATTAGTATAGTTCAAAATAAAAGACATAATTAAAAGAATATAAATAAATATTTAATCGAGCGAAGCAAGATCTTCAAATCAACTTGGGCAAATCGGCGATGTATGTATGTATGTATGTTTGTTTGTCCGAGGATTACTTTCGAAGCGTTTATCCGATCATCGTGAAATTTGTTATATAGATAGGTAGTGATGGCACAATTTTGATGTTACTAAATGAGCTACAAAATGCAATCTCTACCCCAAAAACGTAACCAATTAACATGAACTCCCGTTACCTGTAATTTAAATGAAACTATAGGTCAACTGCGTTGGTTTTTATTTCGTGGCACTATTTTGATAGTCAAAGATTACAAATAATATTTTTTTGTTTTTATGGGAGATTCATGAGATCTCAGTTCGGGGCGAACCACTAGTTAAAATAAAACAGACAATATCAAAGAGATAGTAATATCTAAACATAATAGAATTAAATAGAATGCAATTTTGTATTTCATTGTAAAGTCTGCCTTTTCACCAGATATATGCTACGTTGTTAAGTATGTGTGTCACAGCCACTAACAGGATCGATTGATTTACATAGCTTAGCTCTAAAATAAACACTGTGGAAAGGGGTTCAACGAAACTGAGTTTTTTACATATTCGTTGAAGCTAAGGATGCGACCTTAGCTGACGTAGCACATATTCATCGCTACACCACTTAGCTTAGCTTTAGTTGATATAGATTCATAACAACTATGACTGCATTTAACTAGTGAAAAGCCTGAGAACGTGCAATCTAAGAGCAGTTCGCTCCTGTTTGCAACTGGCAACTGCCGCACTAAACTCGGGACTACGCGCCCCATCCGACGTATGGTTGACTCTTACAATAACTCATTTAAGGCTGTAGACATATTTGCATGCTCAACTTATCAATTTAAGAACTTAGTGTAATACTTTCAAAACACGACCTGTCGCGTCTGTCTTAGCTTAATTCCGTTGTGTTTTTCCTTTGTTTTCTTTTTCCTATAAAATGCTTAATTTACTTTGTAATACATTATAAGTTTCTATATTACCAACACTACTTTACATTTTATTATTATAGATTTGTCTTAAATTGATATAAGGCCGTTCTGGTCCTCCAGTTGCATATTATATTATTAATACTTCTATCACATGAATACTGTATCTTACCTAACGCTTATAATGTAATTGTTAGTTATTCTGAAATAAAAAAAATAGACACGACGATTCGTAGCTTAGCTTCAACTTAGCTCGCCGTCAAACATGTCATGGGTTAAAATGCTCCTCCGGCCTTGTAATCTTATTGGAAATCACACCTAGTTTCCTATTTGGAGTCTCGCTTAGTGAGTTTAGTGAGGAATAGGTACAAATTGACCAATGTTTGTTGTTTGTTAGATTGCCAAAAAAGATAAGTTTGTACATATTTAGATTTTTTCTGTTTTCAGATTTGTAGACCAAATCATAATATGCTTCAGGCTGACATATGAAGTGACCCTCAAAGTTACATCGATTATGCTGCCTATAACTTGCTATGAAGTCCTTGAGGTAATTTAAGATGAATGTTTTACATACCTTTATCTTAAAAACCTTTATTTTTACCACACTAATATTATAAATGCGAAAGTTTGGATGTTTGTTTATTACTAATCACGCTAAAGAAACGTTTGAGCCATCTCGATCTACCGATAACTGAACCATATCACTACTAGGCAAACATTTCCCCAAGTCTGCATTGCCCAGCTGAATGGCAATGCTATGCGTTGACCCAGATAAGCGCCAGCTCTCGGATCACACCTCGCTTTGACCAGACGCTCAGAAAGATGTTTGAAAACTTTTTTTTTGTTTTGTTTTAGAGATTATGTAAATAACGTATTCTTTCTGTTATTAAAGGTACCTACACTATCTAAGACAAGAGCGTGACCGGCTTAATCTAGACAAAATTACGTCTAGAGTTTATAAAATAAATAAACAAATATTTGATCATACGTACTAGGATGCTTTATTATTAATATGGTGTACTGTGTCCACTGTTATCTACAATGACCTGGCATCTTCGAGGCATACTTTCGTCTAATTTTTCAGCGTAGTCACGGGATGATGATCTCCATATAGCCTTAATATTGCGAGTAAGCTCAGCGACTTTTAATGTTTTTTTTTCCTCATAATTTAAACTTCATCAAGGCCCAAATATTTTCAATTGGGTTCGCGTCAGGAGATTGTGAGGGCCAGTCCAAAAACTCGATGTCATTTTCCATTTGTTTCCAGGCGGTGCATCGTCGTCGGCGGTGTTAGGCGTCGTTGTTCTCTTGTGATAGCTATGTTTCATTTGACCTTGGGAACAGCTTTCGGCCAGATGGTAATAATGCTTTCTGGTGTATTATGTTCATCCTCACAGCATTCAGAGAACCGGTAAACAAGTTCAAATTGTCAAATCCCCTTTTTGAGAAGCATCCCCAAACATGCACCTTTACCGGGTGTTTAACACTTCGTTCGTCAAGTCTGTTATCGGCAGTTGACAAAGCATGAGGTGAGATAGTTGTTGCCCAAAACTACGTCAGAAAAGATTATCTTGTCCCAGTCACGGTAATTTTATTTTCAACGTCCATTTTTGAAAGTAGCGGATTATTTAATGTACTTCGGTATTTTAACCTAATCTTGGCTAAACGTGTTTTAATTGTTGCTTGAGATATAAACACCCTTTTTTTCAATTCGTTTTGTGCAGATCGCAAAGATCGCGCATATTTTTCAAAAACAGTTGACTAATCCGTTTATTCTCAGCGAATGACGTCTTTCTCGTTTTACCTCTTTCTGGTAGATCGTCAACATTTTTTGTATCTAAATATTGGTTCACCCACTTAGTCACGAACGCCTTAGACTTATTCATGTACTTTGTAGCCTGAACCTGCGACATTTTGGGTCCTTTGGGATGCGTACAAAGAAACACTACCTTATAGAGGGAACCATACGTGGTACTCGTCTCGTAAAACGTCCGCTCTATGCGAAGTGAAATCAAATTTATTTTTGTTTGATGTCGCATCGTGGTCAAAATGTTGAGCTACCAGCTCGTATTTATTGTTTTGCGAAAAATTGAGGTATACGTTTCGTCTATAAATAAATAAATAAATATAAATATTGCTGGACATTTCACACAGCGCTATCTAGCCCCAAACTAAGCAGAGCTTGTAATATGGGAACCAGATAACTGATAGAATACTTATATACTTATTTTTTTCGTAAATACTAACTTATAATATATAGAAAAACACCCAGACACAGAACAAATATTATAATATTATCTCGGTCACGTTCTTATTAAACACACGTAAATGAATTAAATTTAAAAAAAACTCAAAATATGTCAACTCTTTATATTCAGCCTGTATAAATCTAATCTAGAATTCGAGTGAAGATACCAATTTATGTTTCAGTCCTTAAAAGTTGGTGAAGTAAGCCTGGAGTTCCTTATTTTCATCATCGGAGGGGTCCTATTCAGCAGCTCTCCCTGTTACTACAGCGATCTCCTCATGGAAAAGGTTACTTTATTATTTTTGATCTTATGGTTCACTTTAGCAAAACTTTGTGGTTTGATAGAATCCACTCCTCTTGCATGAGTGAATGAGAGAAAATATTAACCAGAATTTGAGAGTTTTCCAAAAAAAGTAGAGCTTGTACTACGGGAACCAGGATAACTATTAGAACACAGATCCGGAAAAAACATCTGATGATCATGCAAACATTTGTCTCGCAGCGGGAATTGAACCCGAAACCACAAGCCGGCTATTAGTTCACTGCGTCACGAAGGTCGTCCCGATAATGTTCCGATATTTCGGCACAGTTGCATGCACCATAATCACGGGGTAAACTGAAGTCTGCACGAGCATGCCATGCTGCTGAAATATCGGGACACTCAAAAGCTCACAAATCAATTAATATTAGTGAAAATAATGGTCAGAACTATGATAGTTTGACTACCTCCGTGGTGCAGTGGGCGAATAGCCGGCTGAGACGCAGGAGGTAGCGGGTTCGATTCCCGCCGCGGATCAAATGTTTGCATGATCTACAGATATTTGTTCCGGGTCTGGTTGTTTCTCTATATATTATAAGTACGTATTTACAAAAAAAAAATGTAAAGAACAAATGTATATAAGTATTCTATCAGTTATCTGGTTCCCATAGTACCAGCTCTGCTTAGTTTGGGACTAGATAGCGCTGTGTGAAATGTACAGCAATATTTATTTATTATTTATTTATAGTCATCATCATCATAGATTTCGAAAACGATCAAACGGCTTCCAGCTCGGAGCTCAAAGAACGACGACCGTTGGGCAGAAAGGTTCTTGAGTGGAGACCACGCACTGGAAAGCGCAGCGTAGCCCCCCACTAGATGGAAAGGCGACCTGATAAAGGTGGCTGGGAGACGTTGGATACAAGCCGCATAAGATCAGTCACTCTGGAAATTGATGATGAGGCCTATATTCAGCGGTGGCTGATATGATGATGAAACAAATATTGAAATTCAGATCTTAAATTTCGTGTTATTCTAGGGTGAAGACATCAGACAAGCAATGTACTGTAGTGGCTGGGAAAAACTATACGACCGCGGGATCCGCAACTCTGTACGTATAGTACTTCAGCGTGCACTGCGCCCCGTCGCCATACAAACTCTATTCCGCACTGTGTGCTTAGAGGCACTTACTGACGTAAGTAATAAACTTGACGACCTAGGTGGTACTGTGGGCGAATAGCCGGCTGAGACGCAGGAGGTTCGGTCTCCGCCGCGGAACAAATGTTTGTATGATCTACAGATATTTGTTCCGGGTCTGGATGTTTTTTCTATATATTATCAGTATTTACAAAAAAAGTATATATAATATATATGTAAGTATTCTATCAGTTACCTGGTACCCATAGTGCAAGCTCTGCTTAGTTTGAGGCTAGATAGCGTTGTGTAAAATGTCCAGCCATTTTTATTTATTTATTAGGAGAATAATAGGTTAAAAGGTTAAAAGGACAAACCAATTAAGATCACAGACAGAGCCAAGAGGATGAGAAAACTGAAGTGGCAGTGGCACGTAGCTCGATGAACTGACGGCCGTTGGGACAAAAATTACCATGCACTAGAATACGCCATGCAACATACGCTGAGACGGGGCCTGTTTGACCCACACAGCACAGAAGACTATATTATCTGTACTTACCTACCTATATATATGTACTAAATTTTTATCTTGTGTTTTTCCTGTTTCTATAAATAATTTTTCTTCTTCATTATAATCTTTATGTAAGTAGGTATGTTTGTTCTGTATTTGTTTTGTTTTGAATGGTCTGTCCTGTGTGTGTTTCATATAAATGTATTTTCTTTCTTTTTTCTTTACTTTTTAGAAAGCGCAGCGTAAAACGGCCCTCAATAGATAGAAAGGCGACCTAATAAGGGTTGCTGCTGTTGGCAGCAGGCTGCACAAGATCAGTAACTCTAAAAATCGATGGGGAAGGCCTATGTTCAGCAGGAGACGAATTATCGCTGATATAATGATGATGATAAATCTCTACAAATGCAACGCTAAAAAGTAACAACATTGCCATACAGTTTTCTTTTAATTAATCTGTTTTTTTCAGGTATTTCATCAAGCCTTCACAATTTTCAACCTCTTAAATGCCGTATGCAAATGAATTCTAATTTAGTTTTAACATCAAAAAATATTTCTGAATTACCAACTGCAGGAAAAACGTCGATAGCAATTGTTCTATTTTTATTACGTATTCTCTTTATGTGCTTAGTGAAGCTTAATTAGTAGCCTATACAGTAATGTTAAGTGGAATTAACTAATTATTTGATGTATTATAACGAGAAAATTACAGATAGATGGACATAATGCGATAATTATGATTTGATAATTTTAAAGTACATATCCGTGCAGTGATATAGTGGGCATCGCTAATTTAACGCACGATAGATTTTTTTTATATCTTTGATCCACAATAAAATAATGATGATACATACAATAAAATGAAATAAAATATTATTAAAATTTAATGGTAACTAATGGTAATTAATGGTACTGTAATTAAATCCAGACCAATTCAAATATCGATTTAATCTCAGTGCAAAGTAATTATTTATGATTTTATTTATATATTTTAGATATCCAAATAAAATATTTATATGATTTGGATTTTAAATCAACAGAAAGTTGACTTAACTTAAAATTACAAGTACTGGGGTATTGTTAATTCTTATTATCTCCAGCTATTTTGAACGAGAGAGTGTGGAATGCTCACTAGATTTTAGATTACTATCACGATTATATATTTTGTATATAGAATAAACATTCGACTGTACTTAATTTTAAATGCACAAATTACAAGACACTGTTTAAAATTCCTTGCTAGGATATTGAAGCATCGCATATCGAAGATAATAAAAGATAATAAGTAGACAAGTATCGCACTCGCAAAAAACGCGTGTTAGGGTTTGCACTTTTAAATTGATCGGAAGTCTACTATACGCAAACTTACATTATAAAAATTCATACCAACCATAAACTGGTTCACAGTTAGACATAAATAGCCAGTATCTATTTCTTTTGTATGTTATTGGCGTAAAGCACAATGGCGGAAGCAAAGACAGTTGACTTCGAGAAAATGTTTAAGATTTCTTCTCAGGCTTTGAGAATCAACGGTGCTCATCCCAGCATCGCTCGCGATAAGAAATGGCTCAAGCAGTTTCTCATGATGCATGGGACATACACTTTTGTATTCTTTATTGTAGGATGGAATGTATATCAGAGCATTATGCTTAAAAAATACTCAGCTGCGTGTCGAGATGCTATATTTACCGTCGTTTACATAGCCATAACAATGCAATACCTCATGTTAGTCATCAAACAGAAAATCCTAGTCAGAATGATAGAAATGATGAAATCTGACTTCGCTAAGGACATGCCAGAAGATGAGAGGGCGATAGTTTTTGAGTACGCCAGAAAAGGAAGAAAGGTGTGTACTAACTGGTTGGGCCTGGCAATTTGCGCTGCAGGGCTTTTTCCCGTTAAGCATCTGTTTTTAGAGGTGTACACTTACATGACAGAAGGTTGGCAGTTACTTGAGCCATACCCACTGACATACCCCTCACCAATAGAAGAAAATAAACAGCATCCGATCGTGTATACTATTATTTATATGGTCTTGATGTTTTACAACCTCTATGGAGCAGTATCGTACGTATCTTTAGCTCCCTTGGGCCCAATGTTTATGTTACATGCTTGTGGGCAGCTGGAAGTGGTAAAAAAGAAGGCTTCGGTTTTATATGTGGGTAACTCTACTGAGGAAACAGAAGAGCAGTTGAAAGATATTGTGAAGCATATGATACATATTTACGAGTGAGTACTACCATTTTAAATAATCATACATGTGTACTTGACAAGCATGGTACAAACAAAGATAATAAACAATTATTGAAATAAAAAACAACAAAAAAGTATGGGCTTATAGTAGACAGAAATACAACCTAATAAAGGTTGCGGCGCAGACCACACTAGTTTAGGGTCTTTCAATTTTTTTTTGTTTTTTAATTATTAATTCCTAGTAATATTATTGCAATCTAGCCATGTCTTATTTAATTTTCACCTAGTTTTTTAGTTGCACATTGACGCGTCAATTTCACCAGTGTGTGACACATTGGTGAATGCTTGAACTTTGTACACAAGTAACTAGATAATTTTTGTTTAAGTTTACTTACCTATTTTTTCCACAGTTTTGTAGATTGTATCAATGAATCGTTCAAATTAATTTATGAGTTTACATTGAAGCCTACGGCGTTTATCTTGCCGATAACTCTATACGAGGTAAAAGAGGTAAGCTCACTGATGTTTTAAGTACTAGTAGCTCAACTATTTCATTTACATACAAATACATTTATTTACCAGAAAAGCTTACTATATAAACATAGACTTAAGTTGCTAGTAGTCGCCGCTAGATCTAGCCATTATAATTCTATTCGAGACCTACTAACCAGAAAAATTTTCTTTAATGAAATTTCAAATAAACGAAAATGATGAATATTTCGATGTTTATGAATGAATGTGTGCAAATTAATTGATTTTGCGACATAAATGAGACGTAATCAATTCGATACGAATACATTATTTAGAAATTCCTGCTGTTCAATTATCTATGAATGTCCACTGAACGTTTACCGAACTACCTTAATTGATCGAGCGAAGCGAGATCTTTAAATCAACTTGGGCAAATCGGCTTTGTATGTAACTTTGTATAACTTTCGAAGCGTTTATCCGATCATCGTGAAATTTGGTATATAGGCAAGAGGGGTAAAAAAAACATAATGAGACTATCTGGTCAAATGGCACGTTTAATAAAAGGTCTTTGTGAGTACATTTTGACCCCGTTTTTATTTTTAGTTTTAACCTTGTAGTTTTTAAATTATTAGCCATAATAAAAACTGAACGTTAACAAAATTCACAGCGTACACCACTCACCCCACTGTGCTGAAGTTTGGCATGCGTATAGCTTTAGTGACACAAATATAGGGAAAAGTCTGCAATCCAGAATGACTGCAATTGCTACCCCAAAAAAGTGTAACTAATTAACATGAATTCCCGTTACCTGTAATTTGAATTAAACTGTAGGTCAAGTAAGTTGGTTATGCATTTCGTGGCACTATCTTAATAGTCAAAGAATAGGTAGGTACTAATAATATTTTTTTGTTTTTATGTTACCACTAGTAAGATTTATTCTATTTTCAGTCATTAAATCAAGGTGAAGTCAGCATAGAATTTATCAGTTTTATTTTTGGGGGCCTACTACTCTCTGGCTATCCTTGTTACTACAGCGATAAGCTTATGGAAAAGGTAATCGAGAACTGTTTTTACAATTTCAAATCACTCACCTTAGAAACGTGCCCTGTGTCCATCAACTTGAGGCATACAGGTGTAAATCCTCATGTGCTCGTAATTTCATGGGGAACCATAACCTTCATACCGAAACACAGCAATACTGTTTGGCTGCAGAAAGAGGTATGGTGGTAGTACTTCCCCGAGCGAGCCCTTTCTTAAGGAACTCTACTACTCTTGGCAAAGACTTCTTTAACATGGTATTGCATTGCGGTAAAGAGTGCAATGTGCCTGTGATTTCTACTAAACACCTTGTAAATGTATCTTTGTCCAAAAAGGTTAAATTCTATATTCATTTCTCATAACGAGAGAAAAATATAATAATTTAAAATACTATGTTTACAAGCACCCATTATGAGATTTACAATTTTATTCTTTACGTTTCTTACGGCTTCTGGATGCTGTTGAGGCTGCTGCGCTTTTGTAGTGCCTCAAAGATATTTTTGCAAACCAGAGCTGATAGAATCCATGCCATCATCCGCAAAAAGACTGCATCTCTGATGAGCAGAGTACGAGGCAGTCACAACGGCATCCTGAAAACAGTTGCTGAGAGACGAACCTCTCATATTTGGAAATACTTTGTACAGAGAGGTACTCGTATTAGGTTGGGGAAAAAGTTTCTTCGCATTTTTTAAGTAAATTCAAAACATTTTTTAATATAGTTTATTTACATTTAACTAAAGTATGTAGGTACCGTTTTGTTCGATAACTTTTTGCCATCTTGTAGGTAGGGACATGATCTCATTGCTATAGAAATTTCAGGGCTTCTGATCAAAATACCGCGACAAGTGGTTTTGGCAGTCCTCTCGTGATGTTAACCTGACACTGCCTAAAGAATTCTGAAGAGACCGAAACAGGCGGAAATCTGAAGGTGCAAGGTCAGGACTATACGGCGGATGCATTAACACCTCCCAGCCAAACTCTCTTAATTTTTGCTGAGTGGCTAAAGATGTGTGAGGTCTAGCGTTATCATGATGAAAAACCACACCCCTTCTGTTGATTAATTCCGGCCGCTTTCTCTCAACTTCTTGCTTTAATCTCATCAGTTGTTCGCAGTAGAGTTCAGAATTGATGGTCCTGCCTGGTGGTAACAGCTCATAATGAATAATGCCCTTCCAATCCCACCACACACACAGCATCACCTTGTTGCGAGTTAACCCGGGTTTCGCCGCAGTCTGTGAAGCCTGACCGGCCTTTGACCACGACCTTTTTCGCACGTTCTTGTCGTACGTAATCCACTTTTCATCACCAGTTATCAGCTTCTTCAAAAATGGTTCGGTTTCATTACGTCGTAATAAAGAATCACAAATGAGTACATGGTTCATTAGGTTTCTTTCAGTGAGCTCGTGGGGTACCAAAATATCGAGCTTTTTTGTGTACCCAGTTTTTTCAAATGCGCCAAAACTGTTTTGTGGTCAATTCCCAGTTCTTCAGCTACGTCGTAACTACTGATATGCCGATCTTGCTCCACGTTTTCAAAAATGGCATCAATTTTATCCGTAATAGGGCGACCAGAGCGACGTGCATCTTTGACATCAAAATTTCCGGATTGAAAACGCTTAAACCAAATTTGTGCTACTCTCACAGACACTGCACTAGGTCCATAAACATCGCAAATTTTTTTCGCGGCTTGCGTTGTATTTTTACCTTTTTTGTAGTAAAATTTTAAAATGTATCGAATTTCTTCATTATATTCACTCATCTTTACAGTACGAAAAACAAATAAAAATCACTCATTTTCCCAATTTGAATTTGGAATTATCTTCTTTAAAATTTAAACTTTGAATTACATGTTTAAAACATACATACATACTTTGAAATTTGATTACAAGTTCATACATACTATAACGCGAAAAGACTTTTTCCCCAACCTATTATTTAGTGTACCAGAGTATGTATGTAATTAACTATAAATTCCTATATTTATTTAATTTTTACTAACAAAATGTTTTGTGTGGTCTATGTTGTCCGAATTAAATTTGATTTGATGATTATATTTCCAGGGAGAGCAAGTCAGGCTAGCTTTATACTGCTGCGGGTGGGAGGGGAGGTACGATCGAGCAGTCCGTAAGACTCTACTGGTGATCCTCCTGCGTACCTTATCGCCCATCGCCATCCACACCATGTTCCAAACATTGTGTTTGGATGCACTGGCTGATGTAAGCTTTCTACACCATCGTTCCCTCATATTTTTTATTTTTTAAGTATCACACAAAACAGAATATATTATATTCTATCCGTTATCTGTGTCCCATAGTATAAGCTCTGCTTAGTTTGGGGCAAGAAAGCGCTGTGTGAAATGTTCAGAAATATATGTATATATATAAATCAAACTAAAACAAAATATATATATCAACTTATAGACCTAGATTGTATCCCAAAACATGTGTACACAGCATGATAATAGAATTACCCACAGTAAAGCAGTTTTGTGTAGACTAGCTGAATGGAAATAGATACCTAATTAAATTATTATTTGTATCGACTTATGGTGTGCAATAAAGAATTATGTAATCTAATATAATATAAATGATTATTTTAAAAATAATAAAAAAGAAAGATTAGACAATTACTACATACAATTAGCAGTACTGTTTATAATTTGATTTATTTATTGTTGAAAATGTCAATGTTGACACTATTATTTACTAACAGATTATTATAGAGATGATACATTCTGACAATGGAGTATAAAATGTCATATTAATATGAGAAAAATATCGACCTATACGGCTTGGAATACTAAAAGCAACAACAAGCTTCACCAAATGAGTCAATGTATGTTTAACTTATGAAGAATGTCAGTAGATGTCAATACAATTCAAATAATAAAAAGTAATAAAATAAAAAGTCAATACAAATAAATAAAAATGGCCGTATTTTAAGATTTAGTTAATTTACAAGCTCGTTTTTTACAGCACCAAGAGACCATAGACTTAAGTATTTCATATTAGTTTTAACTAGATACCTACCCGCATTCCAGAGGAAAAAGGTGTTGACAGACAGAAAGACAGGCGCAGAACGCAGTTATCATATAAGGATTCTTTTTTCTTTTTGAGGTAGGGGACCCTACAAATTCAGAAATACACACAAAAAGGCGGTATCCCGTTTAAGAGTTTTTAATTTTCAGGGATTATAATGATTTTTTATATAAATACTAAACATAGTTTTTTATTTGTTCGCAGTGTTTTCGTCAGTCTTACGCGATTTTCAACTTTATAAACACTGCCTGGAGATAAATCAACAAGTCTACAGCAGACACTTTATTTACTTTTATCTTTTAATACAATTTTCAGCACTTCAATTTCAAATAGCCTTTATTGACAACCTAACATACGCATTTTCTCGTGTAATCCGAGAGCTGGCGCTTATCTGGTGTTATACTTTGGATTATTTACGTAATAATATCAATAATTTTTTTTGGTATCAAGTAACATTTTTTTTATAATTCTTCTAAGAACGCTTAAACTAAGTACTTAAATTTTAAAACTTACAGTTGCTATTACGTAATATGTATAAACACCGTTTTTGTGCTGCAGAAGTGGGCTGTTCGTGCAGTTTATAATATGGGCCCTAGAGAATCATTACGCAATACGTTTAAAGAAATGAAAGTTCTTCATTGGTACATTTCAACCCTGTTTTAATTTTTAGTTTAATTCTTGTAGTTTTTGAGTTATTAGCCATAGTAAAAACAAAGCTTTGACAAAATTCACAGGGTACACCAGTGACTCCACAATACTGAAATGGTATTTGTGTAGCTTTGTGTAGCAAAAAGTCTGAAATCCAGAATAACTGCATTTTGTAACACAAAAAAGGTAACCACTTTATATGAACTCCACCTGTAATTGTGACTGCCTCCGTGGCGCAGTGGGCGTATAGCCGGCTGAGACGCAGGAGGTAGCGGGTTCGATTCCCGCCGCGGAACAAATGTTTGCATGATCTACAGATATTTGTTCCGTGTCTGGGTGTTTTTCTATATATTATAAGAATGTATTTACAAAAAAAAAGTATATAATAAATATATTATCTGGTTCCCATAGTACAAGTTCTGCTTAGTTTGGGGCTAGATAACGCTGTGTGAAATGTCCAGCGATATTTATTTATTTAATTTTAATGAAACTGTAGGTACTTGACCTAGGTGGTTATTTATTTCGTCACACTATTTTGATAGTCAAAGATTACAATTTTTTTTTGTTTTTATGGGAGCCTCGCGAGATCTCAGTTCGGAGCAAACTACTAGTTTAATATAAAATAAGATATGTATTGTTGTACTAAACTGTGTTCAGCTACTAAGCATTTATGATGAATAAAAACCTTTTAAAAACAAGCTTCATAGAGATTTTATTAATTGTGACACTAGTTACATGTTCCCACTACAAATATTACCAAACCCTTACAAATATTAGATATAAACATTTGTTCAGCAAATTGAACCCGCAAACTCTCGCAGCTCAGCAATACATCCAAAAGTTGAAACACGACGGGATCATAATATATTATATTTATATCCCATTAAGGCCGTAAAAGGTAAGACCTAAGTGCGAATAACAAGCGTTTGAGGGAGGAGGCTTATACCCAGCAGTAGGCTATCAGTTAAGCTGCCGTTGGTGATGATGATGATAACATTGCTATAGAGAGGACTATAGTACTTGATTTACTTTCGAGATCGAATTAGAAATGAGGAGATTCGTAGTCGAACCAAAGTCACTGACATAGCACGAAGGATTAGCAACCTGAAGTGGCAGTGCGTAGGGCACATAGCTCGAAGAATTGTTGGTCTTGGGGCAGAGAGGTTCTCGAATGTAGATCACGCACTGGAAAACTCAGTGTAGGGCGGCCTCCCCGTAGATAGAAAGATGATCTGATAAAGATTGCTGGGAGCCATTGTGTGCATGCCGCACAAGATCGGTAGCTCTGGAAATGTATGGGGGATGTTCAGAAGTTCACGTCCTATAGCTGATATGATGATGTTGATATGATGAGTCTGAATATGTATCCGGCCAGTTACATCAACCAATTGCCTCAGTAATATAATCAATATCACAATAAACTGAACAGTAAGCGCTGTAGCATTGAGTAATTGCATATTGGCAGCATGCGAACTTGTTTTGTGGAAAATACATGCATTATAATAGCAATGGCCATTGGTAAATCTTTCGAGTTGGAAAGGCGAGTGGATTTCAGGTCTCAGAGTGTACCAATTTAATTCGCTAAGCATATAAAAATATTTACAAGACTATATAATACAAGAAAAACAGTTGAATCATCTAAAGAAGTTGCAAACGATCTATAGATAGCTCTACTGCTCCAGATCAGATAAGCGCCAGATATCAGATCTCCCGTCGCTTCGACCAGACGCCCAGAAATAATTTTGAAAACGCGCTAATTAACTAATCCGGTTCCGGTTACCAAAATACCCAGAAAAGCGGGATTCATATTAAGGCTGTTTATCCACCGCCACCGTCACCGTTAAACGACGACCTCCGTGGCGCAGTGGACGAATAGCCAGCTGAGACGTAGGAGGTAGCGGGTTCGATTCCCGCCGCGGGACAAATGTGTGCATGATCTACAGTTCCTGGTCTGGATGTTTTTCTATGTATTAAATGTATGTATTTACAAAAAAAAAGTATATAAGTATTTTATCAGTTATCTGGTTCCCATAGTACAAGCTCTGCTTAGTTTGGGGCTAGATAGCGCTGTATGAAATGTCCAACAATATTTATTTAATTATTATTTATAATCGACTTTATTTATCCACCGCTATCCATCATGTCTCTAATGCTATATTATCTATGGTCAGCTACGTGTCCACCTATGATTTCCTAAAATTTACTAGAACACTGTCATATGAGGGGTATAAAAGCAAATCCGCCATTGTCCATAAATTGTATCTAGGTCATTCAAAGAAACTTTAGCATAGCAACATTATATTCGATTGTTTATGGCAATGCTTGTTTTTAATGCCTTGGAATATATTTTAAATTGAAATCAATATGCATTCTATTTTATACTAATATAAATTTTATAAAAACCCAATAAAATGACATGACAGTGGTGACTTTGCATCTCACATTGGACAGTGGTGAATCTGCGTCAGGATAGGTTACACAGTGCGAGCAGCTGATATGACAGTAGACAGCTACTGTGCATGTGTACTCGTATGACAGTAGCTCGACTCGCCTCGCTCGGTCACACTATGCGAACTGCTGGCGTCGCAGGAAGACAGCTACTGCACCAGTGTACTCGCATAGTTCGTCTGTATCATGTCTCGTGCAATGTTGTCGCAAAATACACGTTTAATCACAGTGCATACCACTATAAAAGCAGTTACGAAAATACTTTGTGTTGAAATTGAAAGAGCTATACAAAAAAAGAAGAAGAAGAGAAGTGTTTGGGTCAGGACTTGGCTGCAAAGAAAAGGGGCAACGAATTCAATATTTAAAGAGCTATATGATGAAGATCCCCGAGAATATAAAGCGGTTATGAGATTGACAACTGAACAAGTGGAAATACTTTTAAATTTGATTGCTCCAAAAATTCAACGTGATGATACACTAATGAGGGATGCGATACCTGCGAGGGTGAAGTTGGAATAACCCCAGAAGAAAGGTATACTAATACCTTTCTTCTGGGATATCGTATAGACTGTTGTCGGTATTTTTCAGAGTTTCAAAAGCATCCATCATTAAAATAATACCAGAAGTGTGTGCTGCTATCAATGAAAATCTAAAAGATTATATCAAAGTAAGTATTTTTTTTTTATTCATAATCAAATTCACAATGGTTTTGTAAAGTTTTTGTACATATTAAACGTGAACTTTACATATTAATACTTAATAACTACAGTACTACATAGCTTAGTTCGTTATTTTTTAATATTAGAGATTTATTGCTGCAGCAAGTACATCATTAGATTGGGGTATAGATTCAAATTGATCCAGCAGTGGCGCAGAGAATGCAGATGTTGTAGGTTCAACAGGTTGATAAGCTTCAGTAGCGACCTCTACAAGCTGGTAGGCTACAGGCTGTGGTGATAGCGTACATTCATTATGGAGTATAGATTGTGAAGATTGTTCCACTTGCATAGAGAGTGCAGACATTTCATAATTTACTGTAGGCTGTGGTGATGACGTACATTCGGAACTGTAATTAGAAGGTGTGTACACAATTCTACCACAGAGGGCTCTCTTACGGTATCTAGAGAGTATCGCCTGTATTTCATCTGTCGCATCAATTCTATCAATCGAAGATAACTGTTTCAGCTGCAGTGCTACATGTCTTCCAATAACATCACATTCATCTTCTAATTCTCTTGTAATCGGGGCAGACACGTTTACTAAACTACTATTTAGTTCTTTGAGTTCATTTACGGCTGCTTGAATGTCAGACCGTTCTGATGATAATTTCGTCTTTAACTTTAGAGTTTTTGGTGGCTTTACCACTTTTATATGAGCAGCTTTGTTGCTATTGTCACTAGCATCAAGGTCCACGTTATTCGTGGCCTCCTCGCTTCCTGACGCTGATGCGACGTTGCTTCTTGACGTTGATGGATGATATGGTTCCTGAAATTAACATTACTCTTTTATTTTTCAGATACCGAATGTGGAAGAATGGCAAGATATCCAAATAGGATTCGCTTCGAGGTGGAATTTCCCTAATTGTTGTGGCTCTATCGATGGGAAGCATATAACAATTCAAGCACCACCAAATTGTGGCAGTGAATATTATAACTACAAAGGAACAAATAGTATAGTGCTCATGGCTGTTGTGGATCACGATTATACTTTCAGATATGTAGATATAGGCTCATATGGTCGTAACGCAGATAGTGGGGTATTCCAAAACTGCTCTTTGTATCCTTATCTAGAAAACAATTTATTGTTGCCTGAAAATGGTATTCTAGTTGGAGATGATGCCTTCCCTTTAAAACCGTATTTACTAAAGCCCTACAAAAATACATTGACTACCGCAGAAAAGATTTTTAATTATAGGTTGAGCAGAGCAAGAAGGATTGTGGAGAATGGGTTCGGCATTCTAGCATCTCGTTTTCGTGTTTTGGGAAAGCCAATTCAAGTTACAGAGGAAACTACGATAAAGATCGTCTTATGTGCTTGTACATTACACAACTGGTTACGTACTACTGCATCAAATACTTATACACCACCAGGAACTACAGATTATGAAGACATCATAAACTTTCAAATCATTCAAGGCCAGTGGAGGTCCGAAATTAATGAATTACCGAGTATTCGTCGCTCGAGAATTAATAATAGATCGAAATTAATAGCAGAGAAAATGCGTGATAAATATAAAAATTATTTCAATGACGACGGAGCAGTTGCATGGCAAAATTATATGATTAGGTAATTATAATTACCTAGTAGTAATTAGAATATAAAAGGGAAGAGAAAAATAAAGGATAGTAAATTTTGTGGACCCTGACTGGTTTGGAATGTGCCTTGTGCCTTTGTAATTATAATTTGTAATAAAATACTTACCAAATTACTTGATGTTTCCTTTTCTTTAAGATTAATTATTTTCATAATATAATCCATAGAATCGAACCATTTGATAGATGGTTTATAGATCTCATCAGTGCCAGATCCACTTTTTTTGCTCTTTTCAATTTTCAATAACTCCTGGTTATACGTTGAGCGTAAATTTTTGATTTTTTTTGTAACTTCATTCATGTTTTGTAAATTGCATTCCAAGCGGATGTGTTCTAACGACGCTTTACGCAAATCTCTGTTCTTGTAATTAGGATCCAAACAATTCCATAAGTTCGTTTGATTCTTGTATAGCTCCACAAACTTTATATTTTGATCGGATGTCCACCTTTCCGCCATTTTGATGTCAACGCAAGAAACCTACAAAAACACTGCACCGGCGGCGTGGGCCCGAGCGTACGAGCTACTGTCATTTCGCGAAATCATGCGAGTTGACGACCGAGCGACGTGCGAGTGGCGTGGTGGGGGAAGGCCAGTTGCGAGTAAAAACAAAAAATGTTGAAGTAACTCGCTTGCGAGCAACTGTCCCACTCGCACATAACAGTTACTCGTATGATGCGGTCACACAGTGCGAGCTATTGCACCTCAGTAACTGACACGGTCAGCTCGCATGCTAGCTCGCACCGTGTAACCTAGGCCGACATTGGACAGTGGTGGATCTGCGTCTAAAGGACAGTAGCGCATTTGCTTTTAAACCTATTATTATTAGATAAAAGTACAGTCAATAAAACAAGTCAGGTAGTTGATTTTTTTTAAATAAATCTTTTTATTTTACGAAAACCAAAAAACAAATTAAGTTTAATTATGCAATTAAATTCGTCAGCCCGGTTATACAAGTTTAAATATTTAATTAAATTCTTAAGTCTTTGGAAACCCTCGTAGGGTTTCCAAATCCTAGATTGAAGCATGTGTTGAAAACTGATCTAAAGTAACATTCACGTACTTGGACTTCTTTGCTCTGATTATACATTCTCCACATTTTTCGAATGTTTAGAGTAGATGGCAAATATTTTCTCAAAACGGTAGATCTGCGATAATGTGACTCTAAGCACTTAAATGACTTTATAAAGCTTTTGACTTCTCTCAATTTATGGATATTTTTGGCCGATGTATGATCTCCACCCCTTTTTTCTTGAACTATGGATCCTGTGCTGGCGAATGTTCGAGATACTTTTCTTATTCTGTGCTCGGTAATCCCCAAAATAGTTATGAAAGTTTTTGGCAAACTGTTATTAATTTCACTGAATTTCTCTTTCGAACGAATAATTTTGTCGTATTTTGTGTTGGCTGGCGCTGACCAACTCTTGGCCGGCGTCTTTTCACCCTCGACACTATGCAGTGCTTCAATAAAAATGCTCTTGGTCCTTTTTGTTTCTTGTCCTGTAAAATTCTTCATGGAAATTTTGTACATCAAGCATCGTCAATTTGCAACATTTAAACTGATTATTTTCCGCATCATTATTACAGCATGGCAAACCTGGTGGCATTTTTGCAGAGTACCTGTAAAAATAAATAAAGTCTAAAATAACCTGCATTTTATGAGACCTATTCAATAAATACCCACATGATGGTATAACAGATCCACGGACAGACAGACTGGCTGAACAAAAATTATAAAAGTACCGTTTTTGCCGCCTAACACCGGATTCCTAGAAACAATAATAGGTACCTATTTAGTACAGAAACAAGAACATAGGATTATTTTTATTCAATTTACACTCTTAACAGTCACGGGCTCAGTTAGTAACCAATAAAAAAAACTTGCATTATCTAAGAAAAATCATGACATCCCTAAATAAGATTTACGTGCTGATTGTACATAACACACGCCATTGTAAGGAAAAAATGCTTACCTTTTAACCTTTGAAACAGCCCGTTTCCACGTCTCTGGTGCTCTCTTCTTTTTGCGAGCGCGTTCTGGAGTCACTTCCACTACATTTTCTTCCATTTTTTACTGGTTTTATCACGAAATGCAATTTTAAAACGCAAAATAGTCAGACAAAGTTTCACAAGGAAATCACAGCCACGACCATCCTGCGGTCATCTTGAACATTTGAACATAGCGGTCTGTGATTGGCTAAAATGGACAATGGCGCGTTTGCACCTGATTTGTTTAGGACAGTGGCATTTTTGCTTCTCACCTCATTTTTTAAACACCATTTACTATGGGAGAGTGGGAACTTTGCGTGTAAATTCTTATATGCAATAGATTAGTTTTAACGAGCTCTACTAGATGGCATTCATACTTAAGTTTTCGTTCAAAATGGACAGTGGCGGATTTGCTTTTAGACCCCTCATATGTACCTAAAGTACCTATTCAAAAAGTTTAGCAATTTGAACTATAGTTTAACAAAACCAGGAAATTAACAAAATCAAAGTATCGTACAAAGGGAGTTTGATAATATACGCACAAAAATGAATGGATTATTTTGATGAGCATAATAAATAAATTTGTGAAATCAAAGTATCGTACATAGGGAGTTTGATAATATACGCACAAATATGAATGGGTTATTTTGATGAGCATAATAAATAAATTTGTGAAATGTTTACCATAGAAATGTGAAATTTATTTTAGCATATAAAAACAAACACTTTATTAAACTTATGTTGCATAATGCTTGCCATTTAACCACAGATACTAGTGACGTCTCGAGATATCTCTGATTGCCCCTTCTAACCCAAAACCCGCAGCCATTTCCAAAAGAGATATCAAATTGGCCTTTGTTTTTAGACGTCGTTTACAAGAGTAGGCAGTACGTTTTAGGCGATAAGACCACCCATTGTACTAAATATATTTGTAAAAATTATGTTTTGTATATTATTTTGGTGTACAATAAAGAGTTATCTTATCTTAACTTTTATGTCAAATTAATCACCTAAACGTAGTCGATTTTCTTTATAATTTGATTATATAACTAGTAGTTGTTTTTATTTTGAGATGTTTTTTTTTATGTTTTGAGAAACCGTTACTTGAATATCGTCAGTAGGTATATTACCAAACAACCTGTATAACTATGTATATTGAAAAACTGAATATAGTAGTAAAGGAACAAAATGGCTTTAGAAAAAACAAGTCTATAAATATAGCCATATATGACCTCATTAAGAAAATGATTAAAAGTATGAATGAAAGGAAGCTTTGTGCAGTCTATATGGACATGACAAAGGCTTTCGACTATGTTTATCATGAAATTTTGATAGTAAAACTTTTTCAATTTGGCGTAAGGGCAAACGTTTTAAAACTCTTAAAATCCTATCAGGCAACGGGCAACAACGGCTGTATGTTTGGGCCCTATTTCTCATTTATATTAATGATCTTCCTTCAAATATCCAGTATCCAATGGTCCTTTTTGCTGACGACAGCACTGCGATGAAAAATGAAATAGCAGCGACACATACGAAAATGATATAAATAACGCCATATTTCAAATAATTAACTGGCTGGATTTTAATAACCTAATGGTTATTTAGAAAAACTAAAATTATAAATTTCACACAACGCTATCGAATACTGAATTCGAATATAAACCTACAGACGTCAGCGCGTAGAGAATGTTAAGAGTGCAAATTTTAGGACTGGTCATTGACGACTAAACTGGTCTATACAAGCCGACGATTTACGTAAGGCACTCAGTAAATATGCGTATACGATCTACTAATTGCGTAAAGTAGTCAGTTGAGATGTTCTCAAAACGGTGTACTAGAGCTACGTCTCCTCTAAGCTTCGTTACGGTGTTATATCCTGGGGAAATTGTACAGAGAGAGAATATATATTTAAATCGCAAAAAAAGTATATCAGGGCAATGTATGGTCTGAAAACAACTGATAGTTGCAAACCTTACCTTCTATCTCTTAATATTTTAACTTTACCCTCATATACGATATATACATTTTGTCAAAATGAATCCTGACTTATTTGTAAAGTCTTTGATTCACGCAGCAGACGCGACCTTTACCACCTGTGCCTAGTTAAAAGCAACACTGCTCTTCTTAATAAAAGTGTATGCGGTATGGCTCCAAAAATATACAAAATGGTACCAAATAGAATAATACAATTCAATTTGACTAAATTCAAGCATGAATTGTTTAAGTTTTTAAGAATTAGATGCTATTATACTGTAAATGAATTTATTATGGACAAAGAGATACAAACTCAATAATAGCATTATATAGTTTTTTGAGATTTGACTGAATTTTTTTATGACATTAATTATCACTTTTATTTTTAAATACATACCTTTTTTAATTTAATTTCCTGATCCCCATTATTATTATTGTTTTTAAACTTTGACCTAAATTGAATTGAATTTTAGAAATGTTTCTAATTGACTAAGTATATTATCTGCATTTGCTTGCCAACTAATATATACCCATGTTTGCGAAATCGATTTGAATTTCGAAAATAGAAATAGAAAAAAATTTGAAAGTGAAAAAATGTTTGGGAATTAATAAATAAATTATAAATTATGAAAAAAAACTTAATGCTAGTTGGCAATTGTTCTCATTTTATTAAATATTCTCTTTATGTGCTTAGTGAAGCTTAATTAGCAGCCTATACAGTAATGATAAGTGGAATTAACTAATTATTTGATGTATTATACGAGAAAATTACAGATAAACGGGCATAATGCGATAATTATGATTTGATCATTTTAAAGTACACATCCGTGCAATGCTATAGTGGGAATCGCTAATTTAACGAACGATAGATTTTTTTTTATATATTTGATCCACATTATAATAATACAAAATGAATAAATCATGAAACAATGTAATGAATCATAGATAAAAATCAAATAAAATATTAGTAAAAAATTATGTAAGTAGGTATGTTAAATATCCAAATTATATCTTTATCTGATATTGATTTTAAAGCAACTGAAAGTTGAGTTGTATTTTTTATTTAGAATAAACATTCGACTAGTTTTTAATGCACGAAGATAATAAAAGATAAGTACACAAAATAGGTCGACACTACTGAAACTGTATCGCACTCGCAAAAAACCCGTGGTAAGGTTTCGCACTTTTAAATTGTTCGGAAGTCTACTAAACGCATACATACATTATAAAAAACCAGACCAATCATAAACTGGTTCACAATTACACATAAATAGCCAGTATCTTTTTCTCAGTAGTCAGTATTCTTTTTCAGTTTGCTTTTGTGTGTTATTGGTATAAAGCACAATGGCCGAAGCAACGACAGTTGACTTCGAGAAAATGTTTAAGATTTCTTCCCAGGCGTTGAGAATCAACGGTGCTCATCCCAGCATCGCTCGCGATAAGAAATGGCTCAAGCAGTTTCTCATGATGCATGGGACATACACTTTTGTATTCTTTATTGTAGGATGGAATGTATATCAGAGCATTATCCTTAAAAAATACTCAGCTGCGTGTCGAGATGGTATATTTACCGTCGTTTACTTAGCCATAACAATGCAATACCTCGTTTTAGTCTTCAAACAAAAAATCCTAGTCAGAATGATAGAAATGATGAAATCTGACTTCGCTAAGGACATGCCAGAAGATGAGAGGGCGATAGTTTTTGAGTACGCCAGAAAAGGAAGAAATGTGTGTACTAACTGGTTGAGCCTGGCAATTTGCGCAGCAGGACTTTTTCCCGTTAAGCATCTGTTTTTAGAGTTGTACACTTACGTGACAGAAGGTTGGCAGTTACTTCAGGTCTACCCACTGACGTACCCCTCGCCAATAGAAGAAAATAAACAGCATCCGATCGTGTATACTATTATTTATATGGTCTTGATGTTTTACAACCTCTATGGAGCAGTATCGTACGTATCTTTAGCTCCCTTGGGCCCAATTTTTATGTTACATGCTTGTGGGCAGCTGGAGGTGGTGAAAAAGAAGGTGTCGGTTTTGTATGTGGATAACTCTACTGAGGAAACAGAAGAGCAGTTGAAAGATATTGTGAAGCATATGATATATATTTATGAGTAAGTACTCCCATTTCTAAGGATCATACATGTAATCGTTTGAACATTGCTTGTCAGGTGCAATGTTCAAACGATTACATGTAAGAGAATAAAATATTTTTTAAATAAAATATAAAAAAAATAAGTTAGGCCAAAAGACAACCTAGCAAAGGTTGCTGGGCGTCGTTAAGCGCGGGCTTTAAAAATATTCAGCAGTGGACGTCGCAAAAGGCTTATTATTTTGCCAGGAAACAGTTAGTATACAAGGCTTTAAAAATTGGGTCAAATCCTTTGAATTGTAATAATGTAACAATGTAAAATAAGTTTATTAGCGAAATTGCACATTGACGCGTCAATTTCACCGTGTGTAAGTATTGGTGAATGCTTGAATTTTGTATGCAAGTAAGTAGATTATTTTTGTTTAAAATTTATTAATTCTTTGTTTAACAGTTTTGTAGATTGTATCAATGAATCGTTCAGATTAATTTATGAGTTTACATTGAAGCCTACGGCGTTTATCCTGCCGATAACTCTATACGAGGTAATAGAGGTAAGCTCACTGATGTTTTAAATATCTCAACTATTTCATTTACGTACAAATACATTTCATTACCCCAGAAGCTTACTATATAAATATAGACATAAGTTGCTAATAGTCCCCGCACTAGATCTAGCCATTCTGTTCAAGACAATAATTCGAAAAAAAGAACTTTTTAATGATATTTCAAATGCCTAAGTGAAAATTATTAATACTTAGGTATTTATGAATGAAAGCGTGCAATTTTATTTATTTTGCGACAATAATGAGACGTAAGTAATTACTAATTAAGTAATTAGAAATTTCTGCTGTTCAATTATCTAATGAATGTCCACTGAACGTTTATCGAACCACCATAATAAGATTTATTTTATTTTCAGTCATTAAATCAAGGGGAAGTCAGCATAGAATTTACTAGTTTCATAATCGGGGGGCTACTTATCTCTGGCTATCCTTGCTACTACAGCGATAAGCTTATGGAAAAGGTAATCAAGAACTGCTTTTATTTATAAAATTTACAAACACTCTTTATATTATTAAATTTTTATTCTTACGCTTCTTACGGCTTCAATATACAATACAATAATACTTTCTGGATGCTGTTGAGGCTGCCGCACTTTTTTTTGTAGTACCTCAAATATATTTTTGCGGACCGTAAAAAGACTGCATCTCTGATGAGCAGAGTACGAGGCTGTCACAACGGCATCCTGAAAACAATTGCTGAGAGATGAACCTCTCATATTTGGCTACACTTTGTACAGAAAGTGGTATAGTTCACTCCCTCCACTACTGAAACCGGAAGGTTCCCTAGCTCACTCTGCTATTGAAAAAGCAAACTTATTTGCAACTTAATTTGCGGAAGCTTCATGTCTCGACACCACTGGCGAATCTCCACCTAGCCTTCCCCGATTTGAAGTGTATATGCACGAAATTCACATCCAGCAAAAAGAAGTGCTCAAAACGCTACGCAGTCTTGACGTGCATAAAGCTAGTAGACCGGACGGAATATCCGCCTTAGTGTTAAAAACTTGTGCCTCTGAGTTGTCTCAAATACTGACAAGACTTTTTCGCCTGTCTCTGAAAACTGGTTTAGTCCCCAAGTCATTGAAGCTAGTTAATGTGCAGCCTGTGCTCAAAAAAGGTAGTCGTGCCGACCCGTCAAACTACCGCCTTATCTCAGCCACCTTCTTACTGTTTAAATGTATGGAGCGTGTGCTGAATAGGAAACTCCTTGCCTACCTTGAAGACAACGACAACATCAGTGACCGTCAATATGGGTTTCGCCAGAAACTTACTGGGGATCTTCTTGTGTATGCCACACACATCTGGAGTGAAGCCATCGACAGGTATGGTGAGGCACTGGCTGTTTCACTAGATACCTCGAAAGCTTTTGACAGGGTTTGGCACGCTAGCCTTATTGGCCAGCTTCCTTCATACGGACTTCCAGCTCATTTCTGCTCTTGGCTTGCAGACTTTCTGAGGGAACCATCCATTCGAGTCATTGACGGTCGCTCGTCTGATCAATTTGCTATAAACACCTGAGGTACCTCGGTACCTCAGGGTACCTCATTTTGGGGCTCAAAGTTATCCGCGTCCGTAGGATATTACCCTCGAAACCCTACACGTGATCCCTGGGTGGTGCCAAATGGATAACAACTCTTCTGGTGGAAGGCTTCGGCCGCGGCTTGTCACCACCCACAAGACAAAGCCACTCCGTGAAGCGAACTCATCGTGTTTCGGGGTGATGTCTCGTGTAGCCACTTTGGAAGTGACGAGTCTGAGTAGTTCTTGCACTGAATACAGCCAGAGCGGTACAGAGAACGCAGTAGTGTAAGTGTGCCGAGAGATTAGACATGGAGGGTAGCGGGATCCGAAGCACGGTTCTCCGCTGGCCGACCGCAGGTTGTAGGGGGCCCAACTAGTGAGCTAGCCATTCATGAAAGGCTGCCCCGCAGCCTCGCGAAAAATCCCAGAATGCTCCATCGTGCCGGTTGGCGACCGGACGAGAGGATCCGATGGCCATTCCTGGGGGGGTTCGGGCGTCCCCGCAGTCTCCAGTCTAATCCCTCAATCGCGCAGGAGCCTACTTCTTGTCTCTGGGCTCGCTGTCCAGTGCCTCGCTCAACTGCCGTCTTCCCATCCAACCTAACTCAAACCTAAAATGAATAAAAACAAAAATAATAAGTTGTCCTTACAGCGGAAGCACGTCCTCTCGCTCCAAGTGCACCTCTCCAACGTTCGAGGACTGCACTCCAATCTCGATCCGGTCCACCACCACCTCGAGACCGCGAAGCCACACTTATTATTTCTCAGCTTAGTTCTGCTCTTGGCTTGCAGACTTTCTGAGGGAACGATCCATTCGGGTAGTCATTGATGGCCGCTCGTCTGATCAATTGGCTATTAACGCCGGGGTACCTCAGGGGTCAGTACTCTCTGCCACGCTGTTTCTGCTGCATATCAATGATCTGCTCATGCCCGGTATCATTGGGTACGCAGACGACAGTACAGTTGTGGAGAGGTACACTTCTAATGCTCGAGCCAGCAGAGCTGAAATTCAGAGGCAGAGAGACGAGATGTTGCAGCGTTTGAATTTGACACTCAAGGCCGTCTCTGACTGGGGCGATGCCAATCTTGTCAAATTCAATGCTTCAAAAACGCAAGCATGTCTCTTCTCGGTGAAAAAGAGTCAGTTTACCCAAGTTCCAATTTTCCAAAATGTACCGTTATCTGTAAAAGATCACCTCGAGCTCCTAGGGGTTTCGCTCACGCCTACTCTCAACTTTAGCTCATACATCGAGTCTAAGGCTAAAACAGCTGCCATGAAGCTGGGCATCCTCAACAAGGTCAGGAGATACTTCACACCAGGACAGCTTCTTAGTCTTTATAAAGCTCAAGTCCGGTCTGGTATGGAGTACTGCTGCCACCTTTGGGATGGTTCGGCCAAATACCAGCTCGCTACCTTAGACTCGATAGAACGTAGGGCTTTTAGGCTTATAGGTGAGCAATATATGGCGGTGACTAAGATCCAAAGTCTCGAACACCGCCGTAAAGTTGCAAGCCTATCGATCTTTTACAGAATACATTTTGGGGAATGTGCCCAGGAACTATACGATCTGATCCCGCCATCTCCCTTCCATCAAAGGACAAGCAGGCGCACGGCTCAGTACCACCCGTACCTAGTCAATATACCACCCATTCGCACACACCGTTTTGGTTCTACGTTCTTGATGCGTACAGCTAAGGTATGGAACACTTTGCCGTCGTCTGTTTTTCCTAAAGAATACAATCCGGGCCTCTTTAAGGTGAGAGTAAATAGGTTTCTTCTAGATCTTCGTGCTACATCTTAGACCACATCATCACTTACCATCAGGTGAGATTGTGGTCAAACGAAGTTCTATCCAATATAAAAAAAAAAAAAAAAAGTTCCTATTTGCCAAGATGTACCTGTAGCTGTAAAAGGTCACCTCGAGCTTCTTGGGGTTTCGCTTACGCCTACTCTCAACTTTAGCTCATGCATCGAGTCTAAGGCTAAAACAGCTGCCATGAAGCTGGGCATCCTCAATAAGGTCAGGAGATACATCACACCGGGACTGCTTCTTAGTCTCTACAAAGTACAAGTCCGGTCTGGTACGGAGTACTTCTGCCACCTTTGGGATGGCTCGGCCAAACACCAGCTCGCTTCCTTAGACACGGTAGAACGTAGAGCTTTTAGTATAAGTGAGCAATATATGGTGGAGACTAAGACTCAAAGTCTCGAACACCGCAGTAAAGTTGCAAGACTATCAATCTTTTACATTACAGAATACATTTTGGGGAATATGTCCAGGAACTTTACGATCTGATTTCGCCATCTCCTTTCCATCAAAGAACAAGCAGGCGCACGGCTCAGTACCATCCGTATCTGGTTGATATGCCACCTATTTGCAAACACCGTTTTGGTTTTACGTTCTTGATGCATACGGCTAAGGTATGGAACACTTTGCCGTCTTCTGTTTTTCCTAACGAATACAATCCGGGCCTCTATATGGTAAGAGTTTATAGGTTTCTTCTAGATTTTTGTGCTTCATCTTAGATCACATCATCGCTTACCATCAGGTGAGATTGTGGTCAAAGGAAGATCTATACATATTCAAAAAAAAGTCTACCTCTGTTGCAAAATGCAATCAGTTAGGTATTTGGTGTACCAGATGTTAATATGTAACTAACTATAAATTCCTAAATATATTAATGTATACTATCAAAATGGTCTATGTTGTCCAAAATAAATAAATTTGATTTGGTTTGATTATTATATTTCCAGGGAGAGGAAGTCCGGCTAGCCTTATACTGCTGCGGGTGGGAGGGGAGGTACGATCGAGGAGTCCGTAAGACTCTAGTGATGATCCTCCTGCGCACCTTATCGCCCATCGCCATCCGGACCATGTTCCAAACGTTGTGTTTGGATGCACTGGCTGATGTAAGCTTCCTCCACCATCGTTTCCTCATATTTTTTATTAATTATGTGGCACACAAAACAGAAACCAATATATGTATAAGTATTCTATCAGTTATCTGGTTTCCACAGTTTCCTTAGTTTGGGGCAAGATAGCGCTGTGTGAAATTTCCTGCAATAAATATATAAGGAATATATAGGGTGTCTCAACAAGAGCGCCGGATTTAAATTTGCCGCCATTTTGGTAATACGAGTTGTACGGTTATTTTTTTAGATAGTTGTCACATACAGACCACGTGATTTAAGAATATGGAGAAGTATTCAAACCAACAACGTGTAGTTATTGTAAAAACACATTACAAACATATTGTAAGCTTTGCGAAAACTGTACACCAATTACGTCAAGTTTTCGGTCGCAATAATACGCCAAATGAATCGACAATGAGGCGCTTAATTACAAAAGTTTAGACCATATATAATGATGGATGCTGATGGATCAGAAGATCATTGTTCGTCGTCGTCCTTGTTGGTCACTCGAAAATATAGCCACAGTAAGGGAATCTGTGGCCGTAACGTAGTAGGAAACGTTAGAAACGTAGGGTCGAGGTAGATGGGCAAGAAATACACTATGTCGATGAATATATCTACTTGGGCCAGTTAGCAAGCTTCGAAAACAGGCAGGACAGGGAGATCGATCGCCGCATCGAAAATGCCTGGAAAAGCTACTGGTTCACGTCCAGCGCCAGCTCATCGACATGTTTATCCTGCTCGTCCTAACCTACGGTGCGCAGACATGGTCGCTGACTGAGTCACAGAAGTCCAAACTCAAGATTTGCCAGAGGGCAATGGAACGCAGCGTTCTCGGATTCAAACGGATTGATCGAATGAGAAACACCACGCTGAGTTCGTTGACAGGCATTGCCGATGTTGGAGAAAAAACAGCTAGGCTCAAGTGGGATTGGGCGGGGCACATTAGCTTATTAACGGACAGTTATCTGTGTTATTAATTTTTAATTTTTGTGTAATTATTTGATGATTATGACTATAAAATATTGTATGTTAGCGGTTAAGAATTTTTATATGGATTTTAAATCTGAATTAAATGAATAATAATAATTAGCAGAATGCACCCCTATAGGTGGGCTAATCTAGCCACAACCTGGTGCCCTGATGGAAGACGCGGTTGGGGTCGGCCAAGAAAGCGTTGGCGAGACGATCTTGTTGCCTTCGATTAGGAGTGGTGGAGTGTCGCACAGGACAGAGATAGATGGAGAGACTTGGGGGAGACCTTTGCCCAGCAGTGGGACAATACAGGTTGAAGAAAAAAATTGTAAAAATATATTATGCATTCCATTAAAAATTAGCTAAAGCTTAGTTATGTAAATACCAGAACCCTATGTATACTTTGAAACCTTTCTGCAAATAAATATTTTATTTATTTTATTATTTATAGAGACGATACATTCTGACAATGGGATTATAAAATAACTTAATACTATGGGAAAAATATTGACCTCTAGGGCTAGGTATACTGAAAAGGATGCCGATATTGTAACCTGATATTAAAGTTTTAAAAGATAATAAGCTATGAGAATCGGTTATCAGAGAAAAGATTAATAAGATTAATCTATATGATTTAAGGAGCTGTAAAATCATACAAATACCTCAAATTTAAACATGTTTAGTCGCAAAATACGTTTAAGTATCGTTTTCCAAGCCGGGTTAAATAGATGAATGATTTTTGTTTTTTGATGTTGATTATTGATTTTGATTTATTTATGAGTGACAAAATATGTCAAAAATGCCCGTCTTTTATGATTACGTTGACTAGAAGCTCACTTTTTACAGCACCAAGAGACCATAAACCTAATATAATATAAGTATTTCATATTAATTTTAACTTGATACCTACACGCGTTCCAGAGAAAAAGGGTCTTGACATACAGACGGCACAGACGGAGACGAAGTGATCATATTTATAAGGATTCCTTTTTTTCCCTTGAGGTTCTAAATCCTAAAAATTCAGGATTTTCACACACGGAAGGCGGTCACCCATTCAAGCATTCTTAATTATCAGATATTATAATATTTTTTGATTAAAATATTGAACTCAGTTTTTTATTTGTTCGCAGTGTTTCCGTCAGTCTTACACGATTTTCAACTTTATAAACACTGCCTGGAGATGAATCAACAAGTCTACAGCAGACACTTTATTTATTTTTATCCTTTAATACAATTTTCAGCACTCAGATTATACAAACAAACAGATGGAGTGTACGCAACAAACAGTATGACGCCACTTATCATTCATGTGTGCGTGTCCCTTTCTAATCGAGAAATAGCTCTGTAGGGACACGTGCATCAGTGTGCGTGTAATGATACCAGAAAAAGAAAAAAACTCCCTGTATTTTTTAATGTCCTTTTACGTGTTATTTTATGTGTTCTAAAATTTTATTTGGATACATGAATTTGTTACTAATTGAATACAAATTTGTGTGAGTATTAGGATTGAACAATTGTTGAATTAACTATGTAGTTTATTAAACACTTAAATATTTCATGTACATGTTCATTGTAAACGCATTGTAAAATTACAGAAGAAATAATATGTGAAGATTTTTATAACTAGCGGTCCGTCCGGTGTTTATTGAGGTTTACATGGACTTTAATGTCCTCCTGGCCGAATTACGGCTACGGCGGCCATCTCGCAAGAGACTAGCCAACAACGCAGGATATATTCCTGACTCCGGACTGTTATTAGAATTTGAAAAATTACAATAACACTTTTTGGAAAAATGGACTTTATAATAATACTTTAGTTTTTTCTGTAATAATTATTATATATATATAGTATAGTATTATATATTATTATATAGTATATTCATTTCATTAGACTGATAAAAAAACATACATATGAATCCAAAATATTTATTAAAATCATAATTAATTATATTGGCAAAAAAATTAACCACCTTAATTTTGCACTAATTTCTTGTAATATTGCCGTTTGGCTTCTACATGTCGAGAATTAGTTTTTAATTTTGCTATATAGTGCAATCGCACCATTAAATACTTTTCTATCAACAACTTCACCAGATTCACTCTGTGAAATTTTGCACATATTGAATATGATCTGGATTAAGATATAGGATATTTTTATCCCGGTAAAATGTTCTGGCAGGATATTTTTCCCGAAGCACAGCGAGGGCGGATCGCTATTACTTCTCTATATATATATATCATTTATTATATATGTGTATATGTATATGTAATGTATATACATTACATATATACATACGGAACTAAATTGTTATACATATACAATTATATTTAAAATCCCGCATAAGATTATTAATCACCGAATCACAGTAAACGGCAATAACATAATTATAGAAATACATACAAATTCGGAATAACAATTTAGGCGTGAGATTACGCGTGGGAATCGAACCCACGTCCGTACATTTAACAGTCAGGCTAGCTAACGCCTAGATCAACAGGTAGTTTCCCCCAATTGAAGGGAAAACATTTTGCCGAAAACTGGCAACACAGTCGAACTAATGTCGAGGTTTTGTGTTTCGAGACAACCGTTTAATTATTGGGTGAATAAATAATAAAATCAATTAAATAATATATAGTTACTTGTGAAATGATATTCCATCCACTTTTTTTTTGTTTTTGAGATATGTATTGTTGTACTAAACTGTGTTCAGCTACTAAGCATTTATGATGAATAAAAACCTTTTAAAAACAAGCTTCATAGAGATTTTATTAATTGTGACACTAGTTACATGTTCCCACTACAAATATTACCAAACCCTTACAAATATTAGATATAAACATTTGTTCAGCAAATTGAACCCGCAAACTCTCGCAGCTCAGCAATACATCCAAAAGTTGAAACACGACGGGATCATAATATATTATATTTATATCCCATTAAGGCCGTAAAAGGTAAGACCTAAGTGCGAATAACAAGCGTTTGAGGGAGGAGGCTTATACCCAGCAGTAGGCTATCAGTTAAGCTGCCGTTGGTGATGATGATGATAACATTGCTATAGAGAGGACTATAGTACTTGATTTACTTTCGAGATCGAATTAGAAATGAGGAGATTCGTAGTCGAACCAAAGTCACTGACATAGCACGAAGGATTAGCAACCTGAAGTGGCAGTGCGTAGGGCACATAGCTCGAAGAATTGTTGGTCTTGGGGCAGAGAGGTTCTCGAATGTAGATCACGCACTGGAAAACTCAGTGTAGGGCGGCCTCCCCGTAGATAGAAAGATGATCTGATAAAGATTGCTGGGAGCCATTGTGTGCATGCCGCACAAGATCGGTAGCTCTGGAAATGTATGGGGGATGTTCAGAAGTTCACGTCCTATAGCTGATATGATGATGTTGATATGATGAGTCTGAATATGTATCCGGCCAGTTACATCAACCAATTGCCTCAGTAATATAATCAATATCACAATAAACTGAACAGTAAGCGCTGTAGCATTGAGTAATTGCATATTGGCAGCATGCGAACTTGTTTTGTGGAAAATACATGCATTATAATAGCAATGGCCATTGGTAAATCTTTCGAGTTGGAAAGGCGAGTGGATTTCAGGTCTCAGAGTGTACCAATTTAATTCGCTAAGCATATAAAAATATTTACAAGACTATATAATACAAGAAAAACAGTTGAATCATCTAAAGAAGTTGCAAACGATCTATAGATAGCTCTACTGCTCCAGATCAGATAAGCGCCAGATATCAGATCTCCCGTCGCTTCGACCAGACGCCCAGAAATAATTTTGAAAACGCGCTAATTAACTAATCCGGTTCCGGTTACCAAAATACCCAGAAAAGCGGGATTCATATTAAGGCTGTTTATCCACCGCCACCGTCACCGTTAAACGACGACCTCCGTGGCGCAGTGGACGAATAGCCAGCTGAGACGTAGGAGGTAGCGGGTTCGATTCCCGCCGCGGGACAAATGTGTGCATGATCTACAGTTCCTGGTCTGGATGTTTTTCTATGTATTAAATGTATGTATTTACAAAAAAAAAGTATATAAGTATTTTATCAGTTATCTGGTTCCCATAGTACAAGCTCTGCTTAGTTTGGGGCTAGATAGCGCTGTATGAAATGTCCAACAATATTTATTTAATTATTATTTATAATCGACTTTATTTATCCACCGCTATCCATCATGTCTCTAATGCTATATTATCTATGGTCAGCTACGTGTCCACCTATGATTTCCTAAAATTTACTAGAACACTGTCATATGAGGGGTATAAAAGCAAATCCGCCATTGTCCATAAATTGTATCTAGGTCATTCAAAGAAACTTTAGCATAGCAACATTATATTCGATTGTTTATGGCAATGCTTGTTTTTAATGCCTTGGAATATATTTTAAATTGAAATCAATATGCATTCTATTTTATACTAATATAAATTTTATAAAAACCCAATAAAATGACATGACAGTGGTGACTTTGCATCTCACATTGGACAGTGGTGAATCTGCGTCAGGATAGGTTACACAGTGCGAGCAGCTGATATGACAGTAGACAGCTACTGTGCATGTGTACTCGTATGACAGTAGCTCGACTCGCCTCGCTCGGTCACACTATGCGAACTGCTGGCGTCGCAGGAAGACAGCTACTGCACCAGTGTACTCGCATAGTTCGTCTGTATCATGTCTCGTGCAATGTTGTCGCAAAATACACGTTTAATCACAGTGCATACCACTATAAAAGCAGTTACGAAAATACTTTGTGTTGAAATTGAAAGAGCTATACAAAAAAAGAAGAAGAAGAGAAGTGTTTGGGTCAGGACTTGGCTGCAAAGAAAAGGGGCAACGAATTCAATATTTAAAGAGCTATATGATGAAGATCCCCGAGAATATAAAGCGGTTATGAGATTGACAACTGAACAAGTGGAAATACTTTTAAATTTGATTGCTCCAAAAATTCAACGTGATGATACACTAATGAGGGATGCGATACCTGCGAGGGTGAAGTTGGAATAACCCCAGAAGAAAGGTATACTAATACCTTTCTTCTGGGATATCGTATAGACTGTTGTCGGTATTTTTCAGAGTTTCAAAAGCATCCATCATTAAAATAATACCAGAAGTGTGTGCTGCTATCAATGAAAATCTAAAAGATTATATCAAAGTAAGTATTTTTTTTTTATTCATAATCAAATTCACAATGGTTTTGTAAAGTTTTTGTACATATTAAACGTGAACTTTACATATTAATACTTAATAACTACAGTACTACATAGCTTAGTTCGTTATTTTTTAATATTAGAGATTTATTGCTGCAGCAAGTACATCATTAGATTGGGGTATAGATTCAAATTGATCCAGCAGTGGCGCAGAGAATGCAGATGTTGTAGGTTCAACAGGTTGATAAGCTTCAGTAGCGACCTCTACAAGCTGGTAGGCTACAGGCTGTGGTGATAGCGTACATTCATTATGGAGTATAGATTGTGAAGATTGTTCCACTTGCATAGAGAGTGCAGACATTTCATAATTTACTGTAGGCTGTGGTGATGACGTACATTCGGAACTGTAATTAGAAGGTGTGTACACAATTCTACCACAGAGGGCTCTCTTACGGTATCTAGAGAGTATCGCCTGTATTTCATCTGTCGCATCAATTCTATCAATCGAAGATAACTGTTTCAGCTGCAGTGCTACATGTCTTCCAATAACATCACATTCATCTTCTAATTCTCTTGTAATCGGGGCAGACACGTTTACTAAACTACTATTTAGTTCTTTGAGTTCATTTACGGCTGCTTGAATGTCAGACCGTTCTGATGATAATTTCGTCTTTAACTTTAGAGTTTTTGGTGGCTTTACCACTTTTATATGAGCAGCTTTGTTGCTATTGTCACTAGCATCAAGGTCCACGTTATTCGTGGCCTCCTCGCTTCCTGACGCTGATGCGACGTTGCTTCTTGACGTTGATGGATGATATGGTTCCTGAAATTAACATTACTCTTTTATTTTTCAGATACCGAATGTGGAAGAATGGCAAGATATCCAAATAGGATTCGCTTCGAGGTGGAATTTCCCTAATTGTTGTGGCTCTATCGATGGGAAGCATATAACAATTCAAGCACCACCAAATTGTGGCAGTGAATATTATAACTACAAAGGAACAAATAGTATAGTGCTCATGGCTGTTGTGGATCACGATTATACTTTCAGATATGTAGATATAGGCTCATATGGTCGTAACGCAGATAGTGGGGTATTCCAAAACTGCTCTTTGTATCCTTATCTAGAAAACAATTTATTGTTGCCTGAAAATGGTATTCTAGTTGGAGATGATGCCTTCCCTTTAAAACCGTATTTACTAAAGCCCTACAAAAATACATTGACTACCGCAGAAAAGATTTTTAATTATAGGTTGAGCAGAGCAAGAAGGATTGTGGAGAATGGGTTCGGCATTCTAGCATCTCGTTTTCGTGTTTTGGGAAAGCCAATTCAAGTTACAGAGGAAACTACGATAAAGATCGTCTTATGTGCTTGTACATTACACAACTGGTTACGTACTACTGCATCAAATACTTATACACCACCAGGAACTACAGATTATGAAGACATCATAAACTTTCAAATCATTCAAGGCCAGTGGAGGTCCGAAATTAATGAATTACCGAGTATTCGTCGCTCGAGAATTAATAATAGATCGAAATTAATAGCAGAGAAAATGCGTGATAAATATAAAAATTATTTCAATGACGACGGAGCAGTTGCATGGCAAAATTATATGATTAGGTAATTATAATTACCTAGTAGTAATTAGAATATAAAAGGGAAGAGAAAAATAAAGGATAGTAAATTTTGTGGACCCTGACTGGTTTGGAATGTGCCTTGTGCCTTTGTAATTATAATTTGTAATAAAATACTTACCAAATTACTTGATGTTTCCTTTTCTTTAAGATTAATTATTTTCATAATATAATCCATAGAATCGAACCATTTGATAGATGGTTTATAGATCTCATCAGTGCCAGATCCACTTTTTTTGCTCTTTTCAATTTTCAATAACTCCTGGTTATACGTTGAGCGTAAATTTTTGATTTTTTTTGTAACTTCATTCATGTTTTGTAAATTGCATTCCAAGCGGATGTGTTCTAACGACGCTTTACGCAAATCTCTGTTCTTGTAATTAGGATCCAAACAATTCCATAAGTTCGTTTGATTCTTGTATAGCTCCACAAACTTTATATTTTGATCGGATGTCCACCTTTCCGCCATTTTGATGTCAACGCAAGAAACCTACAAAAACACTGCACCGGCGGCGTGGGCCCGAGCGTACGAGCTACTGTCATTTCGCGAAATCATGCGAGTTGACGACCGAGCGACGTGCGAGTGGCGTGGTGGGGGAAGGCCAGTTGCGAGTAAAAACAAAAAATGTTGAAGTAACTCGCTTGCGAGCAACTGTCCCACTCGCACATAACAGTTACTCGTATGATGCGGTCACACAGTGCGAGCTATTGCACCTCAGTAACTGACACGGTCAGCTCGCATGCTAGCTCGCACCGTGTAACCTAGGCCGACATTGGACAGTGGTGGATCTGCGTCTAAAGGACAGTAGCGCATTTGCTTTTAAACCTATTATTATTAGATAAAAGTACAGTCAATAAAACAAGTCAGGTAGTTGATTTTTTTTAAATAAATCTTTTTATTTTACGAAAACCAAAAAACAAATTAAGTTTAATTATGCAATTAAATTCGTCAGCCCGGTTATACAAGTTTAAATATTTAATTAAATTCTTAAGTCTTTGGAAACCCTCGTAGGGTTTCCAAATCCTAGATTGAAGCATGTGTTGAAAACTGATCTAAAGTAACATTCACGTACTTGGACTTCTTTGCTCTGATTATACATTCTCCACATTTTTCGAATGTTTAGAGTAGATGGCAAATATTTTCTCAAAACGGTAGATCTGCGATAATGTGACTCTAAGCACTTAAATGACTTTATAAAGCTTTTGACTTCTCTCAATTTATGGATATTTTTGGCCGATGTATGATCTCCACCCCTTTTTTCTTGAACTATGGATCCTGTGCTGGCGAATGTTCGAGATACTTTTCTTATTCTGTGCTCGGTAATCCCCAAAATAGTTATGAAAGTTTTTGGCAAACTGTTATTAATTTCACTGAATTTCTCTTTCGAACAAATAATTTTGTCGTATTTTGTGTTGGCTGGCGCTGACCAACTCTTGGCCGGCGTCTTTTCACCCTCGACACTATGCAGTGCTTCAATAAAAATGCTCTTGGTCCTTTTTGTTTCTTGTCCTGTAAAATTCTTCATGGAAATTTTGTACATCAAGCATCGTCAATTTGCAACATTTAAACTGATTATTTTCCGCATCATTATTACAGCATGGCAAACCTGGTGGCATTTTTGCAGAGTACCTGTAAAAATAAATAAAGTCTAAAATAACCTGCATTTTATGAGACCTATTCAATAAATACCCACATGATGGTATAACAGATCCACGGACAGACAGACTGGCTGAACAAAAATTATAAAAGTACCGTTTTTGCCGCCTAACACCGGATTCCTAGAAACAATAATAGGTACCTATTTAGTACAGAAACAAGAACATAGGATTATTTTTATTCAATTTACACTCTTAACAGTCACGGGCTCAGTTAGTAACCAATAAAAAAAACTTGCATTATCTAAGAAAAATCATGACATCCCTAAATAAGATTTACGTGCTGATTGTACATAACACACGCCATTGTAAGGAAAAAATGCTTACCTTTTAACCTTTGAAACAGCCCGTTTCCACGTCTCTGGTGCTCTCTTCTTTTTGCGAGCGCGTTCTGGAGTCACTTCCACTACATTTTCTTCCATTTTTTACTGGTTTTATCACGAAATGCAATTTTAAAACGCAAAATAGTCAGACAAAGTTTCACAAGGAAATCACAGCCACGACCATCCTGCGGTCATCTTGAACATTTGAACATAGCGGTCTGTGATTGGCTAAAATGGACAATGGCGCGTTTGCACCTGATTTGTTTAGGACAGTGGCATTTTTGCTTCTCACCTCATTTTTTAAACACCATTTACTATGGGAGAGTGGGAACTTTGCGTGTAAATTCTTATATGCAATAGATTAGTTTTAACGAGCTCTACTAGATGGCATTCATACTTAAGTTTTCGTTCAAAATGGACAGTGGCGGATTTGCTTTTAGACCCCTCATATGTACCTAAAGTACCTATTCAAAAAGTTTAGCAATTTGAACTATAGTTTAACAAAACCAGGAAATTAACAAAATCAAAGTATCGTACAAAGGGAGTTTGATAATATACGCACAAAAATGAATGGATTATTTTGATGAGCATAATAAATAAATTTGTGAAATCAAAGTATCGTACATTACATAGGGAGTTTGATAATATACGCACAAATATGAATGGGTTATTTTGATGAGCATAATAAATAAATTTGTGAAATGTTTACCATAGAAATGTGAAATTTATTTTAGCATATAAAAACAAACACTTTATTAAACTTATGTTGCATAATGCTTGCCATTTAACCACAGATACTAGTGACGTCTCGAGATATCTCTGATTGCCCCTTCTAACCCAAAACCCGCAGCCATTTCCAAAAGAGATATCAAATTGGCCTTTGTTTTTAGACGTCGTTTACAAGAGTAGGCAGTACGTTTTAGGCGATAAGACCACCCATTGTACTAAATATATTTGTAAAAATTATGTTTTGTATATTATTTTGGTGTACAATAAAGAGTTATCTTATCTTAACTTTTATGTCAAATTAATCACCTAAACGTAGTCGATTTTCTTTATAATTTGATTATATAACTAGTAGTTGTTTTTATTTTGAGATGTTTTTTTTTATGTTTTGAGAAACCGTTACTTGAATATCGTCAGTAGGTATATTACCAAACAACCTGTATAACTATGTATATTGAAAAACTGAATATAGTAGTAAAGGAACAAAATGGCTTTAGAAAAAACAAGTCTATAAATATAGCCATATATGACCTCATTAAGAAAATGATTAAAAGTATGAATGAAAGGAAGCTTTGTGCAGTCTATATGGACATGACAAAGGCTTTCGACTATGTTTATCATGAAATTTTGATAGTAAAACTTTTTCAATTTGGCGTAAGGGCAAACGTTTTAAAACTCTTAAAATCCTATCAGGCAACGGGCAACAACGGCTGTATGTTTGGGCCCTATTTCTCATTTATATTAATGATCTTCCTTCAAATATCCAGTATCCAATGGTCCTTTTTGCTGACGACAGCACTGCGATGAAAAATGAAATAGCAGCGACACATACGAAAATGATATAAATAACGCCATATTTCAAATAATTAACTGGCTGGATTTTAATAACCTAATGGTTATTTAGAAAAACTAAAATTATAAATTTCACACAACGCTATCGAATACTGAATTCGAATATAAACCTACAGACGTCAGCGCGTAGAGAATGTTAAGAGTGCAAATTTTAGGACTGGTCATTGACGACTAAACTGGTCTATACAAGCCGACGATTTACGTAAGGCACTCAGTAAATATGCGTATACGATCTACTAATTGCGTAAAGTAGTCAGTTGAGATGTTCTCAAAACGGTGTACTAGAGCTACGTCTCCTCTAAGCTTCGTTACGGTGTTATATCCTGGGGAAATTGTACAGAGAGAGAATATATATTTAAATCGCAAAAAAAGTATATCAGGGCAATGTATGGTCTGAAAACAACTGATAGTTGCAAACCTTACCTTCTATCTCTTAATATTTTAACTTTACCCTCATATACGATATATACATTTTGTCAAAATGAATCCTGACTTATTTGTAAAGTCTTTGATTCACGCAGCAGACGCGACCTTTACCACCTGTGCCTAGTTAAAAGCAACACTGCTCTTCTTAATAAAAGTGTATGCGGTATGGCTCCAAAAATATACAAAATGGTACCAAATAGAATAATACAATTCAATTTGACTAAATTCAAGCATGAATTGTTTAAGTTTTTAAGAATTAGATGCTATTATACTGTAAATGAATTTATTATGGACAAAGAGATACAAACTCAATAATAGCATTATATAGTTTTTTGAGATTTGACTGAATTTTTTTATGACATTAATTATCACTTTTATTTTTAAATACATACCTTTTTTAATTTAATTTCCTGATCCCCATTATTATTATTGTTTTTAAACTTTGACCTAAATTGAATTGAATTTTAGAAATGTTTCTAATTGACTAAGTATATTATCTGCATTTGCTTGCCAACTAATATATACCCATGTTTGCGAAATCGATTTGAATTTCGAAAATAGAAATAGAAAAAAATTTGAAAGTGAAAAAATGTTTGGGAATTAATAAATAAATTATAAATTATGAAAAAAAACTTAATGCTAGTTGGCAATTGTTCTCATTTTATTAAATATTCTCTTTATGTGCTTAGTGAAGCTTAATTAGCAGCCTATACAGTAATGATAAGTGGAATTAACTAATTATTTGATGTATTATACGAGAAAATTACAGATAAACGGGCATAATGCGATAATTATGATTTGATCATTTTAAAGTACACATCCGTGCAATGCTATAGTGGGAATCGCTAATTTAACGAACGATAGATTTTTTTTTATATATTTGATCCACATTATAATAATACAAAATGAATAAATCATGAAACAATGTAATGAATCATAGATAAAAATCAAATAAAATATTAGTAAAAAATTATGTAAGTAGGTATGTTAAATATCCAAATTATATCTTTATCTGATATTGATTTTAAAGCAACTGAAAGTTGAGTTGTATTTTTTATTTAGAATAAACATTCGACTAGTTTTTAATGCACGAAGATAATAAAAGATAAGTACACAAAATAGGTCGACACTACTGAAACTGTATCGCACTCGCAAAAAACCCGTGGTAAGGTTTCGCACTTTTAAATTGTTCGGAAGTCTACTAAACGCATACATACATTATAAAAAACCAGACCAATCATAAACTGGTTCACAATTACACATAAATAGCCAGTATCTTTTTCTCAGTAGTCAGTATTCTTTTTCAGTTTGCTTTTGTGTGTTATTGGTATAAAGCACAATGGCCGAAGCAACGACAGTTGACTTCGAGAAAATGTTTAAGATTTCTTCCCAGGCGTTGAGAATCAACGGTGCTCATCCCAGCATCGCTCGCGATAAGAAATGGCTCAAGCAGTTTCTCATGATGCATGGGACATACACTTTTGTATTCTTTATTGTAGGATGGAATGTATATCAGAGCATTATCCTTAAAAAATACTCAGCTGCGTGTCGAGATGGTATATTTACCGTCGTTTACTTAGCCATAACAATGCAATACCTCGTTTTAGTCTTCAAACAAAAAATCCTAGTCAGAATGATAGAAATGATGAAATCTGACTTCGCTAAGGACATGCCAGAAGATGAGAGGGCGATAGTTTTTGAGTACGCCAGAAAAGGAAGAAATGTGTGTACTAACTGGTTGAGCCTGGCAATTTGCGCAGCAGGACTTTTTCCCGTTAAGCATCTGTTTTTAGAGTTGTACACTTACGTGACAGAAGGTTGGCAGTTACTTCAGGTCTACCCACTGACGTACCCCTCGCCAATAGAAGAAAATAAACAGCATCCGATCGTGTATACTATTATTTATATGGTCTTGATGTTTTACAACCTCTATGGAGCAGTATCGTACGTATCTTTAGCTCCCTTGGGCCCAATTTTTATGTTACATGCTTGTGGGCAGCTGGAGGTGGTGAAAAAGAAGGTGTCGGTTTTGTATGTGGATAACTCTACTGAGGAAACAGAAGAGCAGTTGAAAGATATTGTGAAGCATATGATATATATTTATGAGTAAGTACTCCCATTTCTAAGGATCATACATGTAATCGTTTGAACATTGCTTGTCAGGTGCAATGTTCAAACGATTACATGTAAGAGAATAAAATATTTTTTAAATAAAATATAAAAAAAATAAGTTAGGCCAAAAGACAACCTAGCAAAGGTTGCTGGGCGTCGTTAAGCGCGGGCTTTAAAAATATTCAGCAGTGGACGTCGCAAAAGGCTTATTATTTTGCCAGGAAACAGTTAGTATACAAGGCTTTAAAAATTGGGTCAAATCCTTTGAATTGTAATAATGTAACAATGTAAAATAAGTTTATTAGCGAAATTGCACATTGACGCGTCAATTTCACCGTGTGTAAGTATTGGTGAATGCTTGAATTTTGTATGCAAGTAAGTAGATTATTTTTGTTTAAAATTTATTAATTCTTTGTTTAACAGTTTTGTAGATTGTATCAATGAATCGTTCAGATTAATTTATGAGTTTACATTGAAGCCTACGGCGTTTATCCTGCCGATAACTCTATACGAGGTAATAGAGGTAAGCTCACTGATGTTTTAAATATCTCAACTATTTCATTTACGTACAAATACATTTCATTACCCCAGAAGCTTACTATATAAATATAGACATAAGTTGCTAATAGTCCCCGCACTAGATCTAGCCATTCTGTTCAAGACAATAATTCGAAAAAAAGAACTTTTTAATGATATTTCAAATGCCTAAGTGAAAATTATTAATACTTAGGTATTTATGAATGAAAGCGTGCAATTTTATTTATTTTGCGACAATAATGAGACGTAAGTAATTACTAATTAAGTAATTAGAAATTTCTGCTGTTCAATTATCTAATGAATGTCCACTGAACGTTTATCGAACCACCATAATAAGATTTATTTTATTTTCAGTCATTAAATCAAGGGGAAGTCAGCATAGAATTTACTAGTTTCATAATCGGGGGGCTACTTATCTCTGGCTATCCTTGCTACTACAGCGATAAGCTTATGGAAAAGGTAATCAAGAACTGCTTTTATTTATAAAATTTACAAACACTCTTTATATTATTAAATTTTTATTCTTACGCTTCTTACGGCTTCAATATACAATACAATAATACTTTCTGGATGCTGTTGAGGCTGCCGCACTTTTTTTTGTAGTACCTCAAATATATTTTTGCGGACCGTAAAAAGACTGCATCTCTGATGAGCAGAGTACGAGGCTGTCACAACGGCATCCTGAAAACAATTGCTGAGAGATGAACCTCTCATATTTGGCTACACTTTGTACAGAAAGTGGTATAGTTCACTCCCTCCACTACTGAAACCGGAAGGTTCCCTAGCTCACTCTGCTATTGAAAAAGCAAACTTATTTGCAACTTAATTTGCGGAAGCTTCATGTCTCGACACCACTGGCGAATCTCCACCTAGCCTTCCCCGATTTGAAGTGTATATGCACGAAATTCACATCCAGCAAAAAGAAGTGCTCAAAACGCTACGCAGTCTTGACGTGCATAAAGCTAGTAGACCGGACGGAATATCCGCCTTAGTGTTAAAAACTTGTGCCTCTGAGTTGTCTCAAATACTGACAAGACTTTTTCGCCTGTCTCTGAAAACTGGTTTAGTCCCCAAGTCATTGAAGCTAGTTAATGTGCAGCCTGTGCTCAAAAAAGGTAGTCGTGCCGACCCGTCAAACTACCGCCTTATCTCAGCCACCTTCTTACTGTTTAAATGTATGGAGCGTGTGCTGAATAGGAAACTCCTTGCCTACCTTGAAGACAACGACAACATCAGTGACCGTCAATATGGGTTTCGCCAGAAACTTACTGGGGATCTTCTTGTGTATGCCACACACATCTGGAGTGAAGCCATCGACAGGTATGGTGAGGCACTGGCTGTTTCACTAGATACCTCGAAAGCTTTTGACAGGGTTTGGCACGCTAGCCTTATTGGCCAGCTTCCTTCATACGGACTTCCAGCTCATTTCTGCTCTTGGCTTGCAGACTTTCTGAGGGAACCATCCATTCGAGTCATTGACGGTCGCTCGTCTGATCAATTTGCTATAAACACCTGAGGTACCTCGGTACCTCAGGGTACCTCATTTTGGGGCTCAAAGTTATCCGCGTCCGTAGGATATTACCCTCGAAACCCTACACGTGATCCCTGGGTGGTGCCAAATGGATAACAACTCTTCTGGTGGAAGGCTTCGGCCGCGGCTTGTCACCACCCACAAGACAAAGCCACTCCGTGAAGCGAACTCATCGTGTTTCGGGGTGATGTCTCGTGTAGCCACTTTGGAAGTGACGAGTCTGAGTAGTTCTTGCACTGAATACAGCCAGAGCGGTACAGAGAACGCAGTAGTGTAAGTGTGCCGAGAGATTAGACATGGAGGGTAGCGGGATCCGAAGCACGGTTCTCCGCTGGCCGACCGCAGGTTGTAGGGGGCCCAACTAGTGAGCTAGCCATTCATGAAAGGCTGCCCCGCAGCCTCGCGAAAAATCCCAGAATGCTCCATCGTGCCGGTTGGCGACCGGACGAGAGGATCCGATGGCCATTCCTGGGGGGGTTCGGGCGTCCCCGCAGTCTCCAGTCTAATCCCTCAATCGCGCAGGAGCCTACTTCTTGTCTCTGGGCTCGCTGTCCAGTGCCTCGCTCAACTGCCGTCTTCCCATCCAACCTAACTCAAACCTAAAATGAATAAAAACAAAAATAATAAGTTGTGCTTACAGCGGAAGCACGTCCTCTCGCTCCAAGTGCACCTCTCCAACGTTCGAGGACTGCACTCCAATCTCGATCCGGTCCACCACCACCTCGAGACCGCGAAGCCACACTTATTATTTCTCAGCTTAGTTCTGCTCTTGGCTTGCAGACTTTCTGAGGGAACGATCCATTCGGGTAGTCATTGATGGCCGCTCGTCTGATCAATTGGCTATTAACGCCGGGGTACCTCAGGGGTCAGTACTCTCTGCCACGCTGTTTCTGCTGCATATCAATGATCTGCTCATGCCCGGTATCATTGGGTACGCAGACGACAGTACAGTTGTGGAGAGGTACACTTCTAATGCTCGAGCCAGCAGAGCTGAAATTCAGAGGCAGAGAGACGAGATGTTGCAGCGTTTGAATTTGACACTCAAGGCCGTCTCTGACTGGGGCGATGCCAATCTTGTCAAATTCAATGCTTCAAAAACGCAAGCATGTCTCTTCTCGGTGAAAAAGAGTCAGTTTACCCAAGTTCCAATTTTCCAAAATGTACCGTTATCTGTAAAAGATCACCTCGAGCTCCTAGGGGTTTCGCTCACGCCTACTCTCAACTTTAGCTCATACATCGAGTCTAAGGCTAAAACAGCTGCCATGAAGCTGGGCATCCTCAACAAGGTCAGGAGATACTTCACACCAGGACAGCTTCTTAGTCTTTATAAAGCTCAAGTCCGGTCTGGTATGGAGTACTGCTGCCACCTTTGGGATGGTTCGGCCAAATACCAGCTCGCTACCTTAGACTCGATAGAACGTAGGGCTTTTAGGCTTATAGGTGAGCAATATATGGCGGTGACTAAGATCCAAAGTCTCGAACACCGCCGTAAAGTTGCAAGCCTATCGATCTTTTACAGAATACATTTTGGGGAATGTGCCCAGGAACTATACGATCTGATCCCGCCATCTCCCTTCCATCAAAGGACAAGCAGGCGCACGGCTCAGTACCACCCGTACCTAGTCAATATACCACCCATTCGCACACACCGTTTTGGTTCTACGTTCTTGATGCGTACAGCTAAGGTATGGAACACTTTGCCGTCGTCTGTTTTTCCTAAAGAATACAATCCGGGCCTCTTTAAGGTGAGAGTAAATAGGTTTCTTCTAGATCTTCGTGCTACATCTTAGACCACATCATCACTTACCATCAGGTGAGATTGTGGTCAAACGAAGTTCTATCCAATATAAAAAAAAAAAAAAAAAGTTCCTATTTGCCAAGATGTACCTGTAGCTGTAAAAGGTCACCTCGAGCTTCTTGGGGTTTCGCTTACGCCTACTCTCAACTTTAGCTCATGCATCGAGTCTAAGGCTAAAACAGCTGCCATGAAGCTGGGCATCCTCAATAAGGTCAGGAGATACATCACACCGGGACTGCTTCTTAGTCTCTACAAAGTACAAGTCCGGTCTGGTACGGAGTACTTCTGCCACCTTTGGGATGGCTCGGCCAAACACCAGCTCGCTTCCTTAGACACGGTAGAACGTAGAGCTTTTAGTATAAGTGAGCAATATATGGTGGAGACTAAGACTCAAAGTCTCGAACACCGCAGTAAAGTTGCAAGACTATCAATCTTTTACATTACAGAATACATTTTGGGGAATATGTCCAGGAACTTTACGATCTGATTTCGCCATCTCCTTTCCATCAAAGAACAAGCAGGCGCACGGCTCAGTACCATCCGTATCTGGTTGATATGCCACCTATTTGCAAACACCGTTTTGGTTTTACGTTCTTGATGCATACGGCTAAGGTATGGAACACTTTGCCGTCTTCTGTTTTTCCTAACGAATACAATCCGGGCCTCTATATGGTAAGAGTTTATAGGTTTCTTCTAGATTTTTGTGCTTCATCTTAGATCACATCATCGCTTACCATCAGGTGAGATTGTGGTCAAAGGAAGATCTATACATATTCAAAAAAAAGTCTACCTCTGTTGCAAAATGCAATCAGTTAGGTATTTGGTGTACCAGATGTTAATATGTAACTAACTATAAATTCCTAAATATATTAATGTATACTATCAAAATGGTCTATGTTGTCCAAAATAAATAAATTTGATTTGGTTTGATTATTATATTTCCAGGGAGAGGAAGTCCGGCTAGCCTTATACTGCTGCGGGTGGGAGGGGAGGTACGATCGAGGAGTCCGTAAGACTCTAGTGATGATCCTCCTGCGCACCTTATCGCCCATCGCCATCCGGACCATGTTCCAAACGTTGTGTTTGGATGCACTGGCTGATGTAAGCTTCCTCCACCATCGTTTCCTCATATTTTTTATTAATTATGTGGCACACAAAACAGAAACCAATATATGTATAAGTATTCTATCAGTTATCTGGTTTCCACAGTTTCCTTAGTTTGGGGCAAGATAGCGCTGTGTGAAATTTCCTGCAATAAATATATAAGGAATATATAGGGTGTCTCAACAAGAGCGCCGGATTTAAATTTGCCGCCATTTTGGTAATACGAGTTGTACGGTTATTTTTTTAGATAGTTGTCACATACAGACCACGTGATTTAAGAATATGGAGAAGTATTCAAACCAACAACGTGTAGTTATTGTAAAAACACATTACAAACATATTGTAAGCTTTGCGAAAACTGTACACCAATTACGTCAAGTTTTCGGTCGCAATAATACGCCAAATGAATCGACAATGAGGCGCTTAATTACAAAAGTTTAGACCATATATAATGATGGATGCTGATGGATCAGAAGATCATTGTTCGTCGTCGTCCTTGTTGGTCACTCGAAAATATAGCCACAGTAAGGGAATCTGTGGCCGTAACGTAGTAGGAAACGTTAGAAACGTAGGGTCGAGGTAGATGGGCAAGAAATACACTATGTCGATGAATATATCTACTTGGGCCAGTTAGCAAGCTTCGAAAACAGGCAGGACAGGGAGATCGATCGCCGCATCGAAAATGCCTGGAAAAGCTACTGGTTCACGTCCAGCGCCAGCTCATCGACATGTTTATCCTGCTCGTCCTAACCTACGGTGCGCAGACATGGTCGCTGACTGAGTCACAGAAGTCCAAACTCAAGATTTGCCAGAGGGCAATGGAACGCAGCGTTCTCGGATTCAAACGGATTGATCGAATGAGAAACACCACGCTGAGTTCGTTGACAGGCATTGCCGATGTTGGAGAAAAAACAGCTAGGCTCAAGTGGGATTGGGCGGGGCACATTAGCTTATTAACGGACAGTTATCTGTGTTATTAATTTTTAATTTTTGTGTAATTATTTGATGATTATGACTATAAAATATTGTATGTTAGCGGTTAAGAATTTTTATATGGATTTTAAATCTGAATTAAATGAATAATAATAATTAGCAGAATGCACCCCTATAGGTGGGCTAATCTAGCCACAACCTGGTGCCCTGATGGAAGACGCGGTTGGGGTCGGCCAAGAAAGCGTTGGCGAGACGATCTTGTTGCCTTCGATTAGGAGTGGTGGAGTGTCGCACAGGACAGAGATAGATGGAGAGACTTGGGGGAGACCTTTGCCCAGCAGTGGGACAATACAGGTTGAAGAAAAAAATTGTAAAAATATATTATGCATTCCATTAAAAATTAGCTAAAGCTTAGTTATGTAAATACCAGAACCCTATGTATACTTTGAAACCTTTCTGCAAATAAATATTTTATTTATTTTATTATTTATAGAGACGATACATTCTGACAATGGGATTATAAAATAACTTAATACTATGGGAAAAATATTGACCTCTAGGGCTAGGTATACTGAAAAGGATGCCGATATTGTAACCTGATATTAAAGTTTTAAAAGATAATAAGCTATGAGAATCGGTTATCAGAGAAAAGATTAATAAGATTAATCTATATGATTTAAGGAGCTGTAAAATCATACAAATACCTCAAATTTAAACATGTTTAGTCGCAAAATACGTTTAAGTATCGTTTTCCAAGCCGGGTTAAATAGATGAATGATTTTTGTTTTTTGATGTTGATTATTGATTTTGATTTATTTATGAGTGACAAAATATGTCAAAAATGCCCGTCTTTTATGATTACGTTGACTAGAAGCTCACTTTTTACAGCACCAAGAGACCATAAACCTAATATAATATAAGTATTTCATATTAATTTTAACTTGATACCTACACGCGTTCCAGAGAAAAAGGGTCTTGACATACAGACGGCACAGACGGAGACGAAGTGATCATATTTATAAGGATTCCTTTTTTTCCCTTGAGGTTCTAAATCCTAAAAATTCAGGATTTTCACACACGGAAGGCGGTCACCCATTCAAGCATTCTTAATTATCAGATATTATAATATTTTTTGATTAAAATATTGAACTCAGTTTTTTATTTGTTCGCAGTGTTTCCGTCAGTCTTACACGATTTTCAACTTTATAAACACTGCCTGGAGATGAATCAACAAGTCTACAGCAGACACTTTATTTATTTTTATCCTTTAATACAATTTTCAGCACTCAGATTATACAAACAAACAGATGGAGTGTACGCAACAAACAGTATGACGCCACTTATCATTCATGTGTGCGTGTCCCTTTCTAATCGAGAAATAGCTCTGTAGGGACACGTGCATCAGTGTGCGTGTAATGATACCAGAAAAAGAAAAAAACTCCCTGTATTTTTTAATGTCCTTTTACGTGTTATTTTATGTGTTCTAAAATTTTATTTGGATACATGAATTTGTTACTAATTGAATACAAATTTGTGTGAGTATTAGGATTGAACAATTGTTGAATTAACTATGTAGTTTATTAAACACTTAAATATTTCATGTACATGTTCATTGTAAACGCATTGTAAAATTACAGAAGAAATAATATGTGAAGATTTTTATAACTAGCGGTCCGTCCGGTGTTTATTGAGGTTTACATGGACTTTAATGTCCTCCTGGCCGAATTACGGCTACGGCGGCCATCTCGCAAGAGACTAGCCAACAACGCAGGATATATTCCTGACTCCGGACTGTTATTAGAATTTGAAAAATTACAATAACACTTTTTGGAAAAATGGACTTTATAATAATACTTTAGTTTTTTCTGTAATAATTATTATATATATATAGTATAGTATTATATATTATTATATAGTATATTCATTTCATTAGACTGATAAAAAAACATACATATGAATCCAAAATATTTATTAAAATCATAATTAATTATATTGGCAAAAAAATTAACCACCTTAATTTTGCACTAATTTCTTGTAATATTGCCGTTTGGCTTCTACATGTCGAGAATTAGTTTTTAATTTTGCTATATAGTGCAATCGCACCATTAAATACTTTTCTATCAACAACTTCACCAGATTCACTCTGTGAAATTTTGCACATATTGAATATGATCTGGATTAAGATATAGGATATTTTTATCCCGGTAAAATGTTCTGGCAGGATATTTTTCCCGAAGCACAGCGAGGGCGGATCGCTATTACTTCTCTATATATATATATCATTTATTATATATGTGTATATGTATATGTAATGTATATACATTACATATATACATACGGAACTAAATTGTTATACATATACAATTATATTTAAAATCCCGCATAAGATTATTAATCACCGAATCACAGTAAACGGCAATAACATAATTATAGAAATACATACAAATTCGGAATAACAATTTAGGCGTGAGATTACGCGTGGGAATCGAACCCACGTCCGTACATTTAACAGTCAGGCTAGCTAACGCCTAGATCAACAGGTAGTTTCCCCCAATTGAAGGGAAAACATTTTGCCGAAAACTGGCAACACAGTCGAACTAATGTCGAGGTTTTGTGTTTCGAGACAACCGTTTAATTATTGGGTGAATAAATAATAAAATCAATTAAATAATATATAGTTACTTGTGAAATGATATTCCATCCACTTTTTTTTTGTTTTTGAGATATGTATTGTTGTACTAAACTGTGTTCAGCTACTAAGCATTTATGATGAATAAAAACCTTTTAAAAACAAGCTTCATAGAGATTTTATTAATTGTGACACTAGTTACATGTTCCCACTACAAATATTACCAAACCCTTACAAATATTAGATATAAACATTTGTTCAGCAAATTGAACCCGCAAACTCTCGCAGCTCAGCAATACATCCAAAAGTTGAAACACGACGGGATCATAATATATTATATTTATATCCCATTAAGGCCGTAAAAGGTAAGACCTAAGTGCGAATAACAAGCGTTTGAGGGAGGAGGCTTATACCCAGCAGTAGGCTATCAGTTAAGCTGCCGTTGGTGATGATGATGATAACATTGCTATAGAGAGGACTATAGTACTTGATTTACTTTCGAGATCGAATTAGAAATGAGGAGATTCGTAGTCGAACCAAAGTCACTGACATAGCACGAAGGATTAGCAACCTGAAGTGGCAGTGCGTAGGGCACATAGCTCGAAGAATTGTTGGTCTTGGGGCAGAGAGGTTCTCGAATGTAGATCACGCACTGGAAAACTCAGTGTAGGGCGGCCTCCCCGTAGATAGAAAGATGATCTGATAAAGATTGCTGGGAGCCATTGTGTGCATGCCGCACAAGATCGGTAGCTCTGGAAATGTATGGGGGATGTTCAGAAGTTCACGTCCTATAGCTGATATGATGATGTTGATATGATGAGTCTGAATATGTATCCGGCCAGTTACATCAACCAATTGCCTCAGTAATATAATCAATATCACAATAAACTGAACAGTAAGCGCTGTAGCATTGAGTAATTGCATATTGGCAGCATGCGAACTTGTTTTGTGGAAAATACATGCATTATAATAGCAATGGCCATTGGTAAATCTTTCGAGTTGGAAAGGCGAGTGGATTTCAGGTCTCAGAGTGTACCAATTTAATTCGCTAAGCATATAAAAATATTTACAAGACTATATAATACAAGAAAAACAGTTGAATCATCTAAAGAAGTTGCAAACGATCTATAGATAGCTCTACTGCTCCAGATCAGATAAGCGCCAGATATCAGATCTCCCGTCGCTTCGACCAGACGCCCAGAAATAATTTTGAAAACGCGCTAATTAACTAATCCGGTTCCGGTTACCAAAATACCCAGAAAAGCGGGATTCATATTAAGGCTGTTTATCCACCGCCACCGTCACCGTTAAACGACGACCTCCGTGGCGCAGTGGACGAATAGCCAGCTGAGACGTAGGAGGTAGCGGGTTCGATTCCCGCCGCGGGACAAATGTGTGCATGATCTACAGTTCCTGGTCTGGATGTTTTTCTATGTATTAAATGTATGTATTTACAAAAAAAAAGTATATAAGTATTTTATCAGTTATCTGGTTCCCATAGTACAAGCTCTGCTTAGTTTGGGGCTAGATAGCGCTGTATGAAATGTCCAACAATATTTATTTAATTATTATTTATAATCGACTTTATTTATCCACCGCTATCCATCATGTCTCTAATGCTATATTATCTATGGTCAGCTACGTGTCCACCTATGATTTCCTAAAATTTACTAGAACACTGTCATATGAGGGGTATAAAAGCAAATCCGCCATTGTCCATAAATTGTATCTAGGTCATTCAAAGAAACTTTAGCATAGCAACATTATATTCGATTGTTTATGGCAATGCTTGTTTTTAATGCCTTGGAATATATTTTAAATTGAAATCAATATGCATTCTATTTTATACTAATATAAATTTTATAAAAACCCAATAAAATGACATGACAGTGGTGACTTTGCATCTCACATTGGACAGTGGTGAATCTGCGTCAGGATAGGTTACACAGTGCGAGCAGCTGATATGACAGTAGACAGCTACTGTGCATGTGTACTCGTATGACAGTAGCTCGACTCGCCTCGCTCGGTCACACTATGCGAACTGCTGGCGTCGCAGGAAGACAGCTACTGCACCAGTGTACTCGCATAGTTCGTCTGTATCATGTCTCGTGCAATGTTGTCGCAAAATACACGTTTAATCACAGTGCATACCACTATAAAAGCAGTTACGAAAATACTTTGTGTTGAAATTGAAAGAGCTATACAAAAAAAGAAGAAGAAGAGAAGTGTTTGGGTCAGGACTTGGCTGCAAAGAAAAGGGGCAACGAATTCAATATTTAAAGAGCTATATGATGAAGATCCCCGAGAATATAAAGCGGTTATGAGATTGACAACTGAACAAGTGGAAATACTTTTAAATTTGATTGCTCCAAAAATTCAACGTGATGATACACTAATGAGGGATGCGATACCTGCGAGGGTGAAGTTGGAATAACCCCAGAAGAAAGGTATACTAATACCTTTCTTCTGGGATATCGTATAGACTGTTGTCGGTATTTTTCAGAGTTTCAAAAGCATCCATCATTAAAATAATACCAGAAGTGTGTGCTGCTATCAATGAAAATCTAAAAGATTATATCAAAGTAAGTATTTTTTTTTTATTCATAATCAAATTCACAATGGTTTTGTAAAGTTTTTGTACATATTAAACGTGAACTTTACATATTAATACTTAATAACTACAGTACTACATAGCTTAGTTCGTTATTTTTTAATATTAGAGATTTATTGCTGCAGCAAGTACATCATTAGATTGGGGTATAGATTCAAATTGATCCAGCAGTGGCGCAGAGAATGCAGATGTTGTAGGTTCAACAGGTTGATAAGCTTCAGTAGCGACCTCTACAAGCTGGTAGGCTACAGGCTGTGGTGATAGCGTACATTCATTATGGAGTATAGATTGTGAAGATTGTTCCACTTGCATAGAGAGTGCAGACATTTCATAATTTACTGTAGGCTGTGGTGATGACGTACATTCGGAACTGTAATTAGAAGGTGTGTACACAATTCTACCACAGAGGGCTCTCTTACGGTATCTAGAGAGTATCGCCTGTATTTCATCTGTCGCATCAATTCTATCAATCGAAGATAACTGTTTCAGCTGCAGTGCTACATGTCTTCCAATAACATCACATTCATCTTCTAATTCTCTTGTAATCGGGGCAGACACGTTTACTAAACTACTATTTAGTTCTTTGAGTTCATTTACGGCTGCTTGAATGTCAGACCGTTCTGATGATAATTTCGTCTTTAACTTTAGAGTTTTTGGTGGCTTTACCACTTTTATATGAGCAGCTTTGTTGCTATTGTCACTAGCATCAAGGTCCACGTTATTCGTGGCCTCCTCGCTTCCTGACGCTGATGCGACGTTGCTTCTTGACGTTGATGGATGATATGGTTCCTGAAATTAACATTACTCTTTTATTTTTCAGATACCGAATGTGGAAGAATGGCAAGATATCCAAATAGGATTCGCTTCGAGGTGGAATTTCCCTAATTGTTGTGGCTCTATCGATGGGAAGCATATAACAATTCAAGCACCACCAAATTGTGGCAGTGAATATTATAACTACAAAGGAACAAATAGTATAGTGCTCATGGCTGTTGTGGATCACGATTATACTTTCAGATATGTAGATATAGGCTCATATGGTCGTAACGCAGATAGTGGGGTATTCCAAAACTGCTCTTTGTATCCTTATCTAGAAAACAATTTATTGTTGCCTGAAAATGGTATTCTAGTTGGAGATGATGCCTTCCCTTTAAAACCGTATTTACTAAAGCCCTACAAAAATACATTGACTACCGCAGAAAAGATTTTTAATTATAGGTTGAGCAGAGCAAGAAGGATTGTGGAGAATGGGTTCGGCATTCTAGCATCTCGTTTTCGTGTTTTGGGAAAGCCAATTCAAGTTACAGAGGAAACTACGATAAAGATCGTCTTATGTGCTTGTACATTACACAACTGGTTACGTACTACTGCATCAAATACTTATACACCACCAGGAACTACAGATTATGAAGACATCATAAACTTTCAAATCATTCAAGGCCAGTGGAGGTCCGAAATTAATGAATTACCGAGTATTCGTCGCTCGAGAATTAATAATAGATCGAAATTAATAGCAGAGAAAATGCGTGATAAATATAAAAATTATTTCAATGACGACGGAGCAGTTGCATGGCAAAATTATATGATTAGGTAATTATAATTACCTAGTAGTAATTAGAATATAAAAGGGAAGAGAAAAATAAAGGATAGTAAATTTTGTGGACCCTGACTGGTTTGGAATGTGCCTTGTGCCTTTGTAATTATAATTTGTAATAAAATACTTACCAAATTACTTGATGTTTCCTTTTCTTTAAGATTAATTATTTTCATAATATAATCCATAGAATCGAACCATTTGATAGATGGTTTATAGATCTCATCAGTGCCAGATCCACTTTTTTTGCTCTTTTCAATTTTCAATAACTCCTGGTTATACGTTGAGCGTAAATTTTTGATTTTTTTTGTAACTTCATTCATGTTTTGTAAATTGCATTCCAAGCGGATGTGTTCTAACGACGCTTTACGCAAATCTCTGTTCTTGTAATTAGGATCCAAACAATTCCATAAGTTCGTTTGATTCTTGTATAGCTCCACAAACTTTATATTTTGATCGGATGTCCACCTTTCCGCCATTTTGATGTCAACGCAAGAAACCTACAAAAACACTGCACCGGCGGCGTGGGCCCGAGCGTACGAGCTACTGTCATTTCGCGAAATCATGCGAGTTGACGACCGAGCGACGTGCGAGTGGCGTGGTGGGGGAAGGCCAGTTGCGAGTAAAAACAAAAAATGTTGAAGTAACTCGCTTGCGAGCAACTGTCCCACTCGCACATAACAGTTACTCGTATGATGCGGTCACACAGTGCGAGCTATTGCACCTCAGTAACTGACACGGTCAGCTCGCATGCTAGCTCGCACCGTGTAACCTAGGCCGACATTGGACAGTGGTGGATCTGCGTCTAAAGGACAGTAGCGCATTTGCTTTTAAACCTATTATTATTAGATAAAAGTACAGTCAATAAAACAAGTCAGGTAGTTGATTTTTTTTAAATAAATCTTTTTATTTTACGAAAACCAAAAAACAAATTAAGTTTAATTATGCAATTAAATTCGTCAGCCCGGTTATACAAGTTTAAATATTTAATTAAATTCTTAAGTCTTTGGAAACCCTCGTAGGGTTTCCAAATCCTAGATTGAAGCATGTGTTGAAAACTGATCTAAAGTAACATTCACGTACTTGGACTTCTTTGCTCTGATTATACATTCTCCACATTTTTCGAATGTTTAGAGTAGATGGCAAATATTTTCTCAAAACGGTAGATCTGCGATAATGTGACTCTAAGCACTTAAATGACTTTATAAAGCTTTTGACTTCTCTCAATTTATGGATATTTTTGGCCGATGTATGATCTCCACCCCTTTTTTCTTGAACTATGGATCCTGTGCTGGCGAATGTTCGAGATACTTTTCTTATTCTGTGCTCGGTAATCCCCAAAATAGTTATGAAAGTTTTTGGCAAACTGTTATTAATTTCACTGAATTTCTCTTTCGAACAAATAATTTTGTCGTATTTTGTGTTGGCTGGCGCTGACCAACTCTTGGCCGGCGTCTTTTCACCCTCGACACTATGCAGTGCTTCAATAAAAATGCTCTTGGTCCTTTTTGTTTCTTGTCCTGTAAAATTCTTCATGGAAATTTTGTACATCAAGCATCGTCAATTTGCAACATTTAAACTGATTATTTTCCGCATCATTATTACAGCATGGCAAACCTGGTGGCATTTTTGCAGAGTACCTGTAAAAATAAATAAAGTCTAAAATAACCTGCATTTTATGAGACCTATTCAATAAATACCCACATGATGGTATAACAGATCCACGGACAGACAGACTGGCTGAACAAAAATTATAAAAGTACCGTTTTTGCCGCCTAACACCGGATTCCTAGAAACAATAATAGGTACCTATTTAGTACAGAAACAAGAACATAGGATTATTTTTATTCAATTTACACTCTTAACAGTCACGGGCTCAGTTAGTAACCAATAAAAAAAACTTGCATTATCTAAGAAAAATCATGACATCCCTAAATAAGATTTACGTGCTGATTGTACATAACACACGCCATTGTAAGGAAAAAATGCTTACCTTTTAACCTTTGAAACAGCCCGTTTCCACGTCTCTGGTGCTCTCTTCTTTTTGCGAGCGCGTTCTGGAGTCACTTCCACTACATTTTCTTCCATTTTTTACTGGTTTTATCACGAAATGCAATTTTAAAACGCAAAATAGTCAGACAAAGTTTCACAAGGAAATCACAGCCACGACCATCCTGCGGTCATCTTGAACATTTGAACATAGCGGTCTGTGATTGGCTAAAATGGACAATGGCGCGTTTGCACCTGATTTGTTTAGGACAGTGGCATTTTTGCTTCTCACCTCATTTTTTAAACACCATTTACTATGGGAGAGTGGGAACTTTGCGTGTAAATTCTTATATGCAATAGATTAGTTTTAACGAGCTCTACTAGATGGCATTCATACTTAAGTTTTCGTTCAAAATGGACAGTGGCGGATTTGCTTTTAGACCCCTCATATGTACCTAAAGTACCTATTCAAAAAGTTTAGCAATTTGAACTATAGTTTAACAAAACCAGGAAATTAACAAAATCAAAGTATCGTACAAAGGGAGTTTGATAATATACGCACAAAAATGAATGGATTATTTTGATGAGCATAATAAATAAATTTGTGAAATCAAAGTATCGTACATTACATAGGGAGTTTGATAATATACGCACAAATATGAATGGGTTATTTTGATGAGCATAATAAATAAATTTGTGAAATGTTTACCATAGAAATGTGAAATTTATTTTAGCATATAAAAACAAACACTTTATTAAACTTATGTTGCATAATGCTTGCCATTTAACCACAGATACTAGTGACGTCTCGAGATATCTCTGATTGCCCCTTCTAACCCAAAACCCGCAGCCATTTCCAAAAGAGATATCAAATTGGCCTTTGTTTTTAGACGTCGTTTACAAGAGTAGGCAGTACGTTTTAGGCGATAAGACCACCCATTGTACTAAATATATTTGTAAAAATTATGTTTTGTATATTATTTTGGTGTACAATAAAGAGTTATCTTATCTTAACTTTTATGTCAAATTAATCACCTAAACGTAGTCGATTTTCTTTATAATTTGATTATATAACTAGTAGTTGTTTTTATTTTGAGATGTTTTTTTTTATGTTTTGAGAAACCGTTACTTGAATATCGTCAGTAGGTATATTACCAAACAACCTGTATAACTATGTATATTGAAAAACTGAATATAGTAGTAAAGGAACAAAATGGCTTTAGAAAAAACAAGTCTATAAATATAGCCATATATGACCTCATTAAGAAAATGATTAAAAGTATGAATGAAAGGAAGCTTTGTGCAGTCTATATGGACATGACAAAGGCTTTCGACTATGTTTATCATGAAATTTTGATAGTAAAACTTTTTCAATTTGGCGTAAGGGCAAACGTTTTAAAACTCTTAAAATCCTATCAGGCAACGGGCAACAACGGCTGTATGTTTGGGCCCTATTTCTCATTTATATTAATGATCTTCCTTCAAATATCCAGTATCCAATGGTCCTTTTTGCTGACGACAGCACTGCGATGAAAAATGAAATAGCAGCGACACATACGAAAATGATATAAATAACGCCATATTTCAAATAATTAACTGGCTGGATTTTAATAACCTAATGGTTATTTAGAAAAACTAAAATTATAAATTTCACACAACGCTATCGAATACTGAATTCGAATATAAACCTACAGACGTCAGCGCGTAGAGAATGTTAAGAGTGCAAATTTTAGGACTGGTCATTGACGACTAAACTGGTCTATACAAGCCGACGATTTACGTAAGGCACTCAGTAAATATGCGTATACGATCTACTAATTGCGTAAAGTAGTCAGTTGAGATGTTCTCAAAACGGTGTACTAGAGCTACGTCTCCTCTAAGCTTCGTTACGGTGTTATATCCTGGGGAAATTGTACAGAGAGAGAATATATATTTAAATCGCAAAAAAAGTATATCAGGGCAATGTATGGTCTGAAAACAACTGATAGTTGCAAACCTTACCTTCTATCTCTTAATATTTTAACTTTACCCTCATATACGATATATACATTTTGTCAAAATGAATCCTGACTTATTTGTAAAGTCTTTGATTCACGCAGCAGACGCGACCTTTACCACCTGTGCCTAGTTAAAAGCAACACTGCTCTTCTTAATAAAAGTGTATGCGGTATGGCTCCAAAAATATACAAAATGGTACCAAATAGAATAATACAATTCAATTTGACTAAATTCAAGCATGAATTGTTTAAGTTTTTAAGAATTAGATGCTATTATACTGTAAATGAATTTATTATGGACAAAGAGATACAAACTCAATAATAGCATTATATAGTTTTTTGAGATTTGACTGAATTTTTTTATGACATTAATTATCACTTTTATTTTTAAATACATACCTTTTTTAATTTAATTTCCTGATCCCCATTATTATTATTGTTTTTAAACTTTGACCTAAATTGAATTGAATTTTAGAAATGTTTCTAATTGACTAAGTATATTATCTGCATTTGCTTGCCAACTAATATATACCCATGTTTGCGAAATCGATTTGAATTTCGAAAATAGAAATAGAAAAAAATTTGAAAGTGAAAAAATGTTTGGGAATTAATAAATAAATTATAAATTATGAAAAAAAACTTAATGCTAGTTGGCAATTGTTCTCATTTTATTAAATATTCTCTTTATGTGCTTAGTGAAGCTTAATTAGCAGCCTATACAGTAATGATAAGTGGAATTAACTAATTATTTGATGTATTATACGAGAAAATTACAGATAAACGGGCATAATGCGATAATTATGATTTGATCATTTTAAAGTACACATCCGTGCAATGCTATAGTGGGAATCGCTAATTTAACGAACGATAGATTTTTTTTTATATATTTGATCCACATTATAATAATACAAAATGAATAAATCATGAAACAATGTAATGAATCATAGATAAAAATCAAATAAAATATTAGTAAAAAATTATGTAAGTAGGTATGTTAAATATCCAAATTATATCTTTATCTGATATTGATTTTAAAGCAACTGAAAGTTGAGTTGTATTTTTTATTTAGAATAAACATTCGACTAGTTTTTAATGCACGAAGATAATAAAAGATAAGTACACAAAATAGGTCGACACTACTGAAACTGTATCGCACTCGCAAAAAACCCGTGGTAAGGTTTCGCACTTTTAAATTGTTCGGAAGTCTACTAAACGCATACATACATTATAAAAAACCAGACCAATCATAAACTGGTTCACAATTACACATAAATAGCCAGTATCTTTTTCTCAGTAGTCAGTATTCTTTTTCAGTTTGCTTTTGTGTGTTATTGGTATAAAGCACAATGGCCGAAGCAACGACAGTTGACTTCGAGAAAATGTTTAAGATTTCTTCCCAGGCGTTGAGAATCAACGGTGCTCATCCCAGCATCGCTCGCGATAAGAAATGGCTCAAGCAGTTTCTCATGATGCATGGGACATACACTTTTGTATTCTTTATTGTAGGATGGAATGTATATCAGAGCATTATCCTTAAAAAATACTCAGCTGCGTGTCGAGATGGTATATTTACCGTCGTTTACTTAGCCATAACAATGCAATACCTCGTTTTAGTCTTCAAACAAAAAATCCTAGTCAGAATGATAGAAATGATGAAATCTGACTTCGCTAAGGACATGCCAGAAGATGAGAGGGCGATAGTTTTTGAGTACGCCAGAAAAGGAAGAAATGTGTGTACTAACTGGTTGAGCCTGGCAATTTGCGCAGCAGGACTTTTTCCCGTTAAGCATCTGTTTTTAGAGTTGTACACTTACGTGACAGAAGGTTGGCAGTTACTTCAGGTCTACCCACTGACGTACCCCTCGCCAATAGAAGAAAATAAACAGCATCCGATCGTGTATACTATTATTTATATGGTCTTGATGTTTTACAACCTCTATGGAGCAGTATCGTACGTATCTTTAGCTCCCTTGGGCCCAATTTTTATGTTACATGCTTGTGGGCAGCTGGAGGTGGTGAAAAAGAAGGTGTCGGTTTTGTATGTGGATAACTCTACTGAGGAAACAGAAGAGCAGTTGAAAGATATTGTGAAGCATATGATATATATTTATGAGTAAGTACTCCCATTTCTAAGGATCATACATGTAATCGTTTGAACATTGCTTGTCAGGTGCAATGTTCAAACGATTACATGTAAGAGAATAAAATATTTTTTAAATAAAATATAAAAAAAATAAGTTAGGCCAAAAGACAACCTAGCAAAGGTTGCTGGGCGTCGTTAAGCGCGGGCTTTAAAAATATTCAGCAGTGGACGTCGCAAAAGGCTTATTATTTTGCCAGGAAACAGTTAGTATACAAGGCTTTAAAAATTGGGTCAAATCCTTTGAATTGTAATAATGTAACAATGTAAAATAAGTTTATTAGCGAAATTGCACATTGACGCGTCAATTTCACCGTGTGTAAGTATTGGTGAATGCTTGAATTTTGTATGCAAGTAAGTAGATTATTTTTGTTTAAAATTTATTAATTCTTTGTTTAACAGTTTTGTAGATTGTATCAATGAATCGTTCAGATTAATTTATGAGTTTACATTGAAGCCTACGGCGTTTATCCTGCCGATAACTCTATACGAGGTAATAGAGGTAAGCTCACTGATGTTTTAAATATCTCAACTATTTCATTTACGTACAAATACATTTCATTACCCCAGAAGCTTACTATATAAATATAGACATAAGTTGCTAATAGTCCCCGCACTAGATCTAGCCATTCTGTTCAAGACAATAATTCGAAAAAAAGAACTTTTTAATGATATTTCAAATGCCTAAGTGAAAATTATTAATACTTAGGTATTTATGAATGAAAGCGTGCAATTTTATTTATTTTGCGACAATAATGAGACGTAAGTAATTACTAATTAAGTAATTAGAAATTTCTGCTGTTCAATTATCTAATGAATGTCCACTGAACGTTTATCGAACCACCATAATAAGATTTATTTTATTTTCAGTCATTAAATCAAGGGGAAGTCAGCATAGAATTTACTAGTTTCATAATCGGGGGGCTACTTATCTCTGGCTATCCTTGCTACTACAGCGATAAGCTTATGGAAAAGGTAATCAAGAACTGCTTTTATTTATAAAATTTACAAACACTCTTTATATTATTAAATTTTTATTCTTACGCTTCTTACGGCTTCAATATACAATACAATAATACTTTCTGGATGCTGTTGAGGCTGCCGCACTTTTTTTTGTAGTACCTCAAATATATTTTTGCGGACCGTAAAAAGACTGCATCTCTGATGAGCAGAGTACGAGGCTGTCACAACGGCATCCTGAAAACAATTGCTGAGAGATGAACCTCTCATATTTGGCTACACTTTGTACAGAAAGTGGTATAGTTCACTCCCTCCACTACTGAAACCGGAAGGTTCCCTAGCTCACTCTGCTATTGAAAAAGCAAACTTATTTGCAACTTAATTTGCGGAAGCTTCATGTCTCGACACCACTGGCGAATCTCCACCTAGCCTTCCCCGATTTGAAGTGTATATGCACGAAATTCACATCCAGCAAAAAGAAGTGCTCAAAACGCTACGCAGTCTTGACGTGCATAAAGCTAGTAGACCGGACGGAATATCCGCCTTAGTGTTAAAAACTTGTGCCTCTGAGTTGTCTCAAATACTGACAAGACTTTTTCGCCTGTCTCTGAAAACTGGTTTAGTCCCCAAGTCATTGAAGCTAGTTAATGTGCAGCCTGTGCTCAAAAAAGGTAGTCGTGCCGACCCGTCAAACTACCGCCTTATCTCAGCCACCTTCTTACTGTTTAAATGTATGGAGCGTGTGCTGAATAGGAAACTCCTTGCCTACCTTGAAGACAACGACAACATCAGTGACCGTCAATATGGGTTTCGCCAGAAACTTACTGGGGATCTTCTTGTGTATGCCACACACATCTGGAGTGAAGCCATCGACAGGTATGGTGAGGCACTGGCTGTTTCACTAGATACCTCGAAAGCTTTTGACAGGGTTTGGCACGCTAGCCTTATTGGCCAGCTTCCTTCATACGGACTTCCAGCTCATTTCTGCTCTTGGCTTGCAGACTTTCTGAGGGAACCATCCATTCGAGTCATTGACGGTCGCTCGTCTGATCAATTTGCTATAAACACCTGAGGTACCTCGGTACCTCAGGGTACCTCATTTTGGGGCTCAAAGTTATCCGCGTCCGTAGGATATTACCCTCGAAACCCTACACGTGATCCCTGGGTGGTGCCAAATGGATAACAACTCTTCTGGTGGAAGGCTTCGGCCGCGGCTTGTCACCACCCACAAGACAAAGCCACTCCGTGAAGCGAACTCATCGTGTTTCGGGGTGATGTCTCGTGTAGCCACTTTGGAAGTGACGAGTCTGAGTAGTTCTTGCACTGAATACAGCCAGAGCGGTACAGAGAACGCAGTAGTGTAAGTGTGCCGAGAGATTAGACATGGAGGGTAGCGGGATCCGAAGCACGGTTCTCCGCTGGCCGACCGCAGGTTGTAGGGGGCCCAACTAGTGAGCTAGCCATTCATGAAAGGCTGCCCCGCAGCCTCGCGAAAAATCCCAGAATGCTCCATCGTGCCGGTTGGCGACCGGACGAGAGGATCCGATGGCCATTCCTGGGGGGGTTCGGGCGTCCCCGCAGTCTCCAGTCTAATCCCTCAATCGCGCAGGAGCCTACTTCTTGTCTCTGGGCTCGCTGTCCAGTGCCTCGCTCAACTGCCGTCTTCCCATCCAACCTAACTCAAACCTAAAATGAATAAAAACAAAAATAATAAGTTGTGCTTACAGCGGAAGCACGTCCTCTCGCTCCAAGTGCACCTCTCCAACGTTCGAGGACTGCACTCCAATCTCGATCCGGTCCACCACCACCTCGAGACCGCGAAGCCACACTTATTATTTCTCAGCTTAGTTCTGCTCTTGGCTTGCAGACTTTCTGAGGGAACGATCCATTCGGGTAGTCATTGATGGCCGCTCGTCTGATCAATTGGCTATTAACGCCGGGGTACCTCAGGGGTCAGTACTCTCTGCCACGCTGTTTCTGCTGCATATCAATGATCTGCTCATGCCCGGTATCATTGGGTACGCAGACGACAGTACAGTTGTGGAGAGGTACACTTCTAATGCTCGAGCCAGCAGAGCTGAAATTCAGAGGCAGAGAGACGAGATGTTGCAGCGTTTGAATTTGACACTCAAGGCCGTCTCTGACTGGGGCGATGCCAATCTTGTCAAATTCAATGCTTCAAAAACGCAAGCATGTCTCTTCTCGGTGAAAAAGAGTCAGTTTACCCAAGTTCCAATTTTCCAAAATGTACCGTTATCTGTAAAAGATCACCTCGAGCTCCTAGGGGTTTCGCTCACGCCTACTCTCAACTTTAGCTCATACATCGAGTCTAAGGCTAAAACAGCTGCCATGAAGCTGGGCATCCTCAACAAGGTCAGGAGATACTTCACACCAGGACAGCTTCTTAGTCTTTATAAAGCTCAAGTCCGGTCTGGTATGGAGTACTGCTGCCACCTTTGGGATGGTTCGGCCAAATACCAGCTCGCTACCTTAGACTCGATAGAACGTAGGGCTTTTAGGCTTATAGGTGAGCAATATATGGCGGTGACTAAGATCCAAAGTCTCGAACACCGCCGTAAAGTTGCAAGCCTATCGATCTTTTACAGAATACATTTTGGGGAATGTGCCCAGGAACTATACGATCTGATCCCGCCATCTCCCTTCCATCAAAGGACAAGCAGGCGCACGGCTCAGTACCACCCGTACCTAGTCAATATACCACCCATTCGCACACACCGTTTTGGTTCTACGTTCTTGATGCGTACAGCTAAGGTATGGAACACTTTGCCGTCGTCTGTTTTTCCTAAAGAATACAATCCGGGCCTCTTTAAGGTGAGAGTAAATAGGTTTCTTCTAGATCTTCGTGCTACATCTTAGACCACATCATCACTTACCATCAGGTGAGATTGTGGTCAAACGAAGTTCTATCCAATATAAAAAAAAAAAAAAAAAGTTCCTATTTGCCAAGATGTACCTGTAGCTGTAAAAGGTCACCTCGAGCTTCTTGGGGTTTCGCTTACGCCTACTCTCAACTTTAGCTCATGCATCGAGTCTAAGGCTAAAACAGCTGCCATGAAGCTGGGCATCCTCAATAAGGTCAGGAGATACATCACACCGGGACTGCTTCTTAGTCTCTACAAAGTACAAGTCCGGTCTGGTACGGAGTACTTCTGCCACCTTTGGGATGGCTCGGCCAAACACCAGCTCGCTTCCTTAGACACGGTAGAACGTAGAGCTTTTAGTATAAGTGAGCAATATATGGTGGAGACTAAGACTCAAAGTCTCGAACACCGCAGTAAAGTTGCAAGACTATCAATCTTTTACATTACAGAATACATTTTGGGGAATATGTCCAGGAACTTTACGATCTGATTTCGCCATCTCCTTTCCATCAAAGAACAAGCAGGCGCACGGCTCAGTACCATCCGTATCTGGTTGATATGCCACCTATTTGCAAACACCGTTTTGGTTTTACGTTCTTGATGCATACGGCTAAGGTATGGAACACTTTGCCGTCTTCTGTTTTTCCTAACGAATACAATCCGGGCCTCTATATGGTAAGAGTTTATAGGTTTCTTCTAGATTTTTGTGCTTCATCTTAGATCACATCATCGCTTACCATCAGGTGAGATTGTGGTCAAAGGAAGATCTATACATATTCAAAAAAAAGTCTACCTCTGTTGCAAAATGCAATCAGTTAGGTATTTGGTGTACCAGATGTTAATATGTAACTAACTATAAATTCCTAAATATATTAATGTATACTATCAAAATGGTCTATGTTGTCCAAAATAAATAAATTTGATTTGGTTTGATTATTATATTTCCAGGGAGAGGAAGTCCGGCTAGCCTTATACTGCTGCGGGTGGGAGGGGAGGTACGATCGAGGAGTCCGTAAGACTCTAGTGATGATCCTCCTGCGCACCTTATCGCCCATCGCCATCCGGACCATGTTCCAAACGTTGTGTTTGGATGCACTGGCTGATGTAAGCTTCCTCCACCATCGTTTCCTCATATTTTTTATTAATTATGTGGCACACAAAACAGAAACCAATATATGTATAAGTATTCTATCAGTTATCTGGTTTCCACAGTTTCCTTAGTTTGGGGCAAGATAGCGCTGTGTGAAATTTCCTGCAATAAATATATAAGGAATATATAGGGTGTCTCAACAAGAGCGCCGGATTTAAATTTGCCGCCATTTTGGTAATACGAGTTGTACGGTTATTTTTTTAGATAGTTGTCACATACAGACCACGTGATTTAAGAATATGGAGAAGTATTCAAACCAACAACGTGTAGTTATTGTAAAAACACATTACAAACATATTGTAAGCTTTGCGAAAACTGTACACCAATTACGTCAAGTTTTCGGTCGCAATAATACGCCAAATGAATCGACAATGAGGCGCTTAATTACAAAAGTTTAGACCATATATAATGATGGATGCTGATGGATCAGAAGATCATTGTTCGTCGTCGTCCTTGTTGGTCACTCGAAAATATAGCCACAGTAAGGGAATCTGTGGCCGTAACGTAGTAGGAAACGTTAGAAACGTAGGGTCGAGGTAGATGGGCAAGAAATACACTATGTCGATGAATATATCTACTTGGGCCAGTTAGCAAGCTTCGAAAACAGGCAGGACAGGGAGATCGATCGCCGCATCGAAAATGCCTGGAAAAGCTACTGGTTCACGTCCAGCGCCAGCTCATCGACATGTTTATCCTGCTCGTCCTAACCTACGGTGCGCAGACATGGTCGCTGACTGAGTCACAGAAGTCCAAACTCAAGATTTGCCAGAGGGCAATGGAACGCAGCGTTCTCGGATTCAAACGGATTGATCGAATGAGAAACACCACGCTGAGTTCGTTGACAGGCATTGCCGATGTTGGAGAAAAAACAGCTAGGCTCAAGTGGGATTGGGCGGGGCACATTAGCTTATTAACGGACAGTTATCTGTGTTATTAATTTTTAATTTTTGTGTAATTATTTGATGATTATGACTATAAAATATTGTATGTTAGCGGTTAAGAATTTTTATATGGATTTTAAATCTGAATTAAATGAATAATAATAATTAGCAGAATGCACCCCTATAGGTGGGCTAATCTAGCCACAACCTGGTGCCCTGATGGAAGACGCGGTTGGGGTCGGCCAAGAAAGCGTTGGCGAGACGATCTTGTTGCCTTCGATTAGGAGTGGTGGAGTGTCGCACAGGACAGAGATAGATGGAGAGACTTGGGGGAGACCTTTGCCCAGCAGTGGGACAATACAGGTTGAAGAAAAAAATTGTAAAAATATATTATGCATTCCATTAAAAATTAGCTAAAGCTTAGTTATGTAAATACCAGAACCCTATGTATACTTTGAAACCTTTCTGCAAATAAATATTTTATTTATTTTATTATTTATAGAGACGATACATTCTGACAATGGGATTATAAAATAACTTAATACTATGGGAAAAATATTGACCTCTAGGGCTAGGTATACTGAAAAGGATGCCGATATTGTAACCTGATATTAAAGTTTTAAAAGATAATAAGCTATGAGAATCGGTTATCAGAGAAAAGATTAATAAGATTAATCTATATGATTTAAGGAGCTGTAAAATCATACAAATACCTCAAATTTAAACATGTTTAGTCGCAAAATACGTTTAAGTATCGTTTTCCAAGCCGGGTTAAATAGATGAATGATTTTTGTTTTTTGATGTTGATTATTGATTTTGATTTATTTATGAGTGACAAAATATGTCAAAAATGCCCGTCTTTTATGATTACGTTGACTAGAAGCTCACTTTTTACAGCACCAAGAGACCATAAACCTAATATAATATAAGTATTTCATATTAATTTTAACTTGATACCTACACGCGTTCCAGAGAAAAAGGGTCTTGACATACAGACGGCACAGACGGAGACGAAGTGATCATATTTATAAGGATTCCTTTTTTTCCCTTGAGGTTCTAAATCCTAAAAATTCAGGATTTTCACACACGGAAGGCGGTCACCCATTCAAGCATTCTTAATTATCAGATATTATAATATTTTTTGATTAAAATATTGAACTCAGTTTTTTATTTGTTCGCAGTGTTTCCGTCAGTCTTACACGATTTTCAACTTTATAAACACTGCCTGGAGATGAATCAACAAGTCTACAGCAGACACTTTATTTATTTTTATCCTTTAATACAATTTTCAGCACTCAGATTATACAAACAAACAGATGGAGTGTACGCAACAAACAGTATGACGCCACTTATCATTCATGTGTGCGTGTCCCTTTCTAATCGAGAAATAGCTCTGTAGGGACACGTGCATCAGTGTGCGTGTAATGATACCAGAAAAAGAAAAAAACTCCCTGTATTTTTTAATGTCCTTTTACGTGTTATTTTATGTGTTCTAAAATTTTATTTGGATACATGAATTTGTTACTAATTGAATACAAATTTGTGTGAGTATTAGGATTGAACAATTGTTGAATTAACTATGTAGTTTATTAAACACTTAAATATTTCATGTACATGTTCATTGTAAACGCATTGTAAAATTACAGAAGAAATAATATGTGAAGATTTTTATAACTAGCGGTCCGTCCGGTGTTTATTGAGGTTTACATGGACTTTAATGTCCTCCTGGCCGAATTACGGCTACGGCGGCCATCTCGCAAGAGACTAGCCAACAACGCAGGATATATTCCTGACTCCGGACTGTTATTAGAATTTGAAAAATTACAATAACACTTTTTGGAAAAATGGACTTTATAATAATACTTTAGTTTTTTCTGTAATAATTATTATATATATATAGTATAGTATTATATATTATTATATAGTATATTCATTTCATTAGACTGATAAAAAAACATACATATGAATCCAAAATATTTATTAAAATCATAATTAATTATATTGGCAAAAAAATTAACCACCTTAATTTTGCACTAATTTCTTGTAATATTGCCGTTTGGCTTCTACATGTCGAGAATTAGTTTTTAATTTTGATATATAGTGCAATCGCACCATTAAATACTTTTCTATCAACAACTTCACCAGATTCACTCTGTGAAATTTTGCACATATTGAATATGATCTGGATTAAGATATAGGATATTTTTATCCCGGTAAAATGTTCTGGCAGGATATTTTTCCCGAAGCACAGCGAGGGCGGATCGCTATTACTTCTCTATATATATATATCATTTATTATATATGTGTATATGTATATGTAATGTATATACATTACATATATACATACGGAACTAAATTGTTATACATATACAATTATATTTAAAATCCCGCATAAGATTATTAATCACCGAATCACAGTAAACGGCAATAACATAATTATAGAAATACATACAAATTCGGAATAACAATTTAGGCGTGAGATTACGCGTGGGAATCGAACCCACGTCCGTACATTTAACAGTCAGGCTAGCTAACGCCTAGATCAACAGGTAGTTTCCCCCAATTGAAGGGAAAACATTTTGCCGAAAACTGGCAACACAGTCGAACTAATGTCGAGGTTTTGTGTTTCGAGACAACCGTTTAATTATTGGGTGAATAAATAATAAAATCAATTAAATAATATATAGTTACTTGTGAAATGATATTCCATCCACTTTTTTTTTGTTTTTGAGATATGTATTGTTGTACTAAACTGTGTTCAGCTACTAAGCATTTATGATGAATAAAAACCTTTTAAAAACAAGCTTCATAGAGATTTTATTAATTGTGACACTAGTTACATGTTCCCACTACAAATATTACCAAACCCTTACAAATATTAGATATAAACATTTGTTCAGCAAATTGAACCCGCAAACTCTCGCAGCTCAGCAATACATCCAAAAGTTGAAACACGACGGGATCATAATATATTATATTTATATCCCATTAAGGCCGTAAAAGGTAAGACCTAAGTGCGAATAACAAGCGTTTGAGGGAGGAGGCTTATACCCAGCAGTAGGCTATCAGTTAAGCTGCCGTTGGTGATGATGATGATAACATTGCTATAGAGAGGACTATAGTACTTGATTTACTTTCGAGATCGAATTAGAAATGAGGAGATTCGTAGTCGAACCAAAGTCACTGACATAGCACGAAGGATTAGCAACCTGAAGTGGCAGTGCGTAGGGCACATAGCTCGAAGAATTGTTGGTCTTGGGGCAGAGAGGTTCTCGAATGTAGATCACGCACTGGAAAACTCAGTGTAGGGCGGCCTCCCCGTAGATAGAAAGATGATCTGATAAAGATTGCTGGGAGCCATTGTGTGCATGCCGCACAAGATCGGTAGCTCTGGAAATGTATGGGGGATGTTCAGAAGTTCACGTCCTATAGCTGATATGATGATGTTGATATGATGAGTCTGAATATGTATCCGGCCAGTTACATCAACCAATTGCCTCAGTAATATAATCAATATCACAATAAACTGAACAGTAAGCGCTGTAGCATTGAGTAATTGCATATTGGCAGCATGCGAACTTGTTTTGTGGAAAATACATGCATTATAATAGCAATGGCCATTGGTAAATCTTTCGAGTTGGAAAGGCGAGTGGATTTCAGGTCTCAGAGTGTACCAATTTAATTCGCTAAGCATATAAAAATATTTACAAGACTATATAATACAAGAAAAACAGTTGAATCATCTAAAGAAGTTGCAAACGATCTATAGATAGCTCTACTGCTCCAGATCAGATAAGCGCCAGATATCAGATCTCCCGTCGCTTCGACCAGACGCCCAGAAATAATTTTGAAAACGCGCTAATTAACTAATCCGGTTCCGGTTACCAAAATACCCAGAAAAGCGGGATTCATATTAAGGCTGTTTATCCACCGCCACCGTCACCGTTAAACGACGACCTCCGTGGCGCAGTGGACGAATAGCCAGCTGAGACGTAGGAGGTAGCGGGTTCGATTCCCGCCGCGGGACAAATGTGTGCATGATCTACAGTTCCTGGTCTGGATGTTTTTCTATGTATTAAATGTATGTATTTACAAAAAAAAAGTATATAAGTATTTTATCAGTTATCTGGTTCCCATAGTACAAGCTCTGCTTAGTTTGGGGCTAGATAGCGCTGTATGAAATGTCCAACAATATTTATTTAATTATTATTTATAATCGACTTTATTTATCCACCGCTATCCATCATGTCTCTAATGCTATATTATCTATGGTCAGCTACGTGTCCACCTATGATTTCCTAAAATTTACTAGAACACTGTCATATGAGGGGTATAAAAGCAAATCCGCCATTGTCCATAAATTGTATCTAGGTCATTCAAAGAAACTTTAGCATAGCAACATTATATTCGATTGTTTATGGCAATGCTTGTTTTTAATGCCTTGGAATATATTTTAAATTGAAATCAATATGCATTCTATTTTATACTAATATAAATTTTATAAAAACCCAATAAAATGACATGACAGTGGTGACTTTGCATCTCACATTGGACAGTGGTGAATCTGCGTCAGGATAGGTTACACAGTGCGAGCAGCTGATATGACAGTAGACAGCTACTGTGCATGTGTACTCGTATGACAGTAGCTCGACTCGCCTCGCTCGGTCACACTATGCGAACTGCTGGCGTCGCAGGAAGACAGCTACTGCACCAGTGTACTCGCATAGTTCGTCTGTATCATGTCTCGTGCAATGTTGTCGCAAAATACACGTTTAATCACAGTGCATACCACTATAAAAGCAGTTACGAAAATACTTTGTGTTGAAATTGAAAGAGCTATACAAAAAAAGAAGAAGAAGAGAAGTGTTTGGGTCAGGACTTGGCTGCAAAGAAAAGGGGCAACGAATTCAATATTTAAAGAGCTATATGATGAAGATCCCCGAGAATATAAAGCGGTTATGAGATTGACAACTGAACAAGTGGAAATACTTTTAAATTTGATTGCTCCAAAAATTCAACGTGATGATACACTAATGAGGGATGCGATACCTGCGAGGGTGAAGTTGGAATAACCCCAGAAGAAAGGTATACTAATACCTTTCTTCTGGGATATCGTATAGACTGTTGTCGGTATTTTTCAGAGTTTCAAAAGCATCCATCATTAAAATAATACCAGAAGTGTGTGCTGCTATCAATGAAAATCTAAAAGATTATATCAAAGTAAGTATTTTTTTTTTATTCATAATCAAATTCACAATGGTTTTGTAAAGTTTTTGTACATATTAAACGTGAACTTTACATATTAATACTTAATAACTACAGTACTACATAGCTTAGTTCGTTATTTTTTAATATTAGAGATTTATTGCTGCAGCAAGTACATCATTAGATTGGGGTATAGATTCAAATTGATCCAGCAGTGGCGCAGAGAATGCAGATGTTGTAGGTTCAACAGGTTGATAAGCTTCAGTAGCGACCTCTACAAGCTGGTAGGCTACAGGCTGTGGTGATAGCGTACATTCATTATGGAGTATAGATTGTGAAGATTGTTCCACTTGCATAGAGAGTGCAGACATTTCATAATTTACTGTAGGCTGTGGTGATGACGTACATTCGGAACTGTAATTAGAAGGTGTGTACACAATTCTACCACAGAGGGCTCTCTTACGGTATCTAGAGAGTATCGCCTGTATTTCATCTGTCGCATCAATTCTATCAATCGAAGATAACTGTTTCAGCTGCAGTGCTACATGTCTTCCAATAACATCACATTCATCTTCTAATTCTCTTGTAATCGGGGCAGACACGTTTACTAAACTACTATTTAGTTCTTTGAGTTCATTTACGGCTGCTTGAATGTCAGACCGTTCTGATGATAATTTCGTCTTTAACTTTAGAGTTTTTGGTGGCTTTACCACTTTTATATGAGCAGCTTTGTTGCTATTGTCACTAGCATCAAGGTCCACGTTATTCGTGGCCTCCTCGCTTCCTGACGCTGATGCGACGTTGCTTCTTGACGTTGATGGATGATATGGTTCCTGAAATTAACATTACTCTTTTATTTTTCAGATACCGAATGTGGAAGAATGGCAAGATATCCAAATAGGATTCGCTTCGAGGTGGAATTTCCCTAATTGTTGTGGCTCTATCGATGGGAAGCATATAACAATTCAAGCACCACCAAATTGTGGCAGTGAATATTATAACTACAAAGGAACAAATAGTATAGTGCTCATGGCTGTTGTGGATCACGATTATACTTTCAGATATGTAGATATAGGCTCATATGGTCGTAACGCAGATAGTGGGGTATTCCAAAACTGCTCTTTGTATCCTTATCTAGAAAACAATTTATTGTTGCCTGAAAATGGTATTCTAGTTGGAGATGATGCCTTCCCTTTAAAACCGTATTTACTAAAGCCCTACAAAAATACATTGACTACCGCAGAAAAGATTTTTAATTATAGGTTGAGCAGAGCAAGAAGGATTGTGGAGAATGGGTTCGGCATTCTAGCATCTCGTTTTCGTGTTTTGGGAAAGCCAATTCAAGTTACAGAGGAAACTACGATAAAGATCGTCTTATGTGCTTGTACATTACACAACTGGTTACGTACTACTGCATCAAATACTTATACACCACCAGGAACTACAGATTATGAAGACATCATAAACTTTCAAATCATTCAAGGCCAGTGGAGGTCCGAAATTAATGAATTACCGAGTATTCGTCGCTCGAGAATTAATAATAGATCGAAATTAATAGCAGAGAAAATGCGTGATAAATATAAAAATTATTTCAATGACGACGGAGCAGTTGCATGGCAAAATTATATGATTAGGTAATTATAATTACCTAGTAGTAATTAGAATATAAAAGGGAAGAGAAAAATAAAGGATAGTAAATTTTGTGGACCCTGACTGGTTTGGAATGTGCCTTGTGCCTTTGTAATTATAATTTGTAATAAAATACTTACCAAATTACTTGATGTTTCCTTTTCTTTAAGATTAATTATTTTCATAATATAATCCATAGAATCGAACCATTTGATAGATGGTTTATAGATCTCATCAGTGCCAGATCCACTTTTTTTGCTCTTTTCAATTTTCAATAACTCCTGGTTATACGTTGAGCGTAAATTTTTGATTTTTTTTGTAACTTCATTCATGTTTTGTAAATTGCATTCCAAGCGGATGTGTTCTAACGACGCTTTACGCAAATCTCTGTTCTTGTAATTAGGATCCAAACAATTCCATAAGTTCGTTTGATTCTTGTATAGCTCCACAAACTTTATATTTTGATCGGATGTCCACCTTTCCGCCATTTTGATGTCAACGCAAGAAACCTACAAAAACACTGCACCGGCGGCGTGGGCCCGAGCGTACGAGCTACTGTCATTTCGCGAAATCATGCGAGTTGACGACCGAGCGACGTGCGAGTGGCGTGGTGGGGGAAGGCCAGTTGCGAGTAAAAACAAAAAATGTTGAAGTAACTCGCTTGCGAGCAACTGTCCCACTCGCACATAACAGTTACTCGTATGATGCGGTCACACAGTGCGAGCTATTGCACCTCAGTAACTGACACGGTCAGCTCGCATGCTAGCTCGCACCGTGTAACCTAGGCCGACATTGGACAGTGGTGGATCTGCGTCTAAAGGACAGTAGCGCATTTGCTTTTAAACCTATTATTATTAGATAAAAGTACAGTCAATAAAACAAGTCAGGTAGTTGATTTTTTTTAAATAAATCTTTTTATTTTACGAAAACCAAAAAACAAATTAAGTTTAATTATGCAATTAAATTCGTCAGCCCGGTTATACAAGTTTAAATATTTAATTAAATTCTTAAGTCTTTGGAAACCCTCGTAGGGTTTCCAAATCCTAGATTGAAGCATGTGTTGAAAACTGATCTAAAGTAACATTCACGTACTTGGACTTCTTTGCTCTGATTATACATTCTCCACATTTTTCGAATGTTTAGAGTAGATGGCAAATATTTTCTCAAAACGGTAGATCTGCGATAATGTGACTCTAAGCACTTAAATGACTTTATAAAGCTTTTGACTTCTCTCAATTTATGGATATTTTTGGCCGATGTATGATCTCCACCCCTTTTTTCTTGAACTATGGATCCTGTGCTGGCGAATGTTCGAGATACTTTTCTTATTCTGTGCTCGGTAATCCCCAAAATAGTTATGAAAGTTTTTGGCAAACTGTTATTAATTTCACTGAATTTCTCTTTCGAACAAATAATTTTGTCGTATTTTGTGTTGGCTGGCGCTGACCAACTCTTGGCCGGCGTCTTTTCACCCTCGACACTATGCAGTGCTTCAATAAAAATGCTCTTGGTCCTTTTTGTTTCTTGTCCTGTAAAATTCTTCATGGAAATTTTGTACATCAAGCATCGTCAATTTGCAACATTTAAACTGATTATTTTCCGCATCATTATTACAGCATGGCAAACCTGGTGGCATTTTTGCAGAGTACCTGTAAAAATAAATAAAGTCTAAAATAACCTGCATTTTATGAGACCTATTCAATAAATACCCACATGATGGTATAACAGATCCACGGACAGACAGACTGGCTGAACAAAAATTATAAAAGTACCGTTTTTGCCGCCTAACACCGGATTCCTAGAAACAATAATAGGTACCTATTTAGTACAGAAACAAGAACATAGGATTATTTTTATTCAATTTACACTCTTAACAGTCACGGGCTCAGTTAGTAACCAATAAAAAAAACTTGCATTATCTAAGAAAAATCATGACATCCCTAAATAAGATTTACGTGCTGATTGTACATAACACACGCCATTGTAAGGAAAAAATGCTTACCTTTTAACCTTTGAAACAGCCCGTTTCCACGTCTCTGGTGCTCTCTTCTTTTTGCGAGCGCGTTCTGGAGTCACTTCCACTACATTTTCTTCCATTTTTTACTGGTTTTATCACGAAATGCAATTTTAAAACGCAAAATAGTCAGACAAAGTTTCACAAGGAAATCACAGCCACGACCATCCTGCGGTCATCTTGAACATTTGAACATAGCGGTCTGTGATTGGCTAAAATGGACAATGGCGCGTTTGCACCTGATTTGTTTAGGACAGTGGCATTTTTGCTTCTCACCTCATTTTTTAAACACCATTTACTATGGGAGAGTGGGAACTTTGCGTGTAAATTCTTATATGCAATAGATTAGTTTTAACGAGCTCTACTAGATGGCATTCATACTTAAGTTTTCGTTCAAAATGGACAGTGGCGGATTTGCTTTTAGACCCCTCATATGTACCTAAAGTACCTATTCAAAAAGTTTAGCAATTTGAACTATAGTTTAACAAAACCAGGAAATTAACAAAATCAAAGTATCGTACAAAGGGAGTTTGATAATATACGCACAAAAATGAATGGATTATTTTGATGAGCATAATAAATAAATTTGTGAAATCAAAGTATCGTACATTACATAGGGAGTTTGATAATATACGCACAAATATGAATGGGTTATTTTGATGAGCATAATAAATAAATTTGTGAAATGTTTACCATAGAAATGTGAAATTTATTTTAGCATATAAAAACAAACACTTTATTAAACTTATGTTGCATAATGCTTGCCATTTAACCACAGATACTAGTGACGTCTCGAGATATCTCTGATTGCCCCTTCTAACCCAAAACCCGCAGCCATTTCCAAAAGAGATATCAAATTGGCCTTTGTTTTTAGACGTCGTTTACAAGAGTAGGCAGTACGTTTTAGGCGATAAGACCACCCATTGTACTAAATATATTTGTAAAAATTATGTTTTGTATATTATTTTGGTGTACAATAAAGAGTTATCTTATCTTAACTTTTATGTCAAATTAATCACCTAAACGTAGTCGATTTTCTTTATAATTTGATTATATAACTAGTAGTTGTTTTTATTTTGAGATGTTTTTTTTTATGTTTTGAGAAACCGTTACTTGAATATCGTCAGTAGGTATATTACCAAACAACCTGTATAACTATGTATATTGAAAAACTGAATATAGTAGTAAAGGAACAAAATGGCTTTAGAAAAAACAAGTCTATAAATATAGCCATATATGACCTCATTAAGAAAATGATTAAAAGTATGAATGAAAGGAAGCTTTGTGCAGTCTATATGGACATGACAAAGGCTTTCGACTATGTTTATCATGAAATTTTGATAGTAAAACTTTTTCAATTTGGCGTAAGGGCAAACGTTTTAAAACTCTTAAAATCCTATCAGGCAACGGGCAACAACGGCTGTATGTTTGGGCCCTATTTCTCATTTATATTAATGATCTTCCTTCAAATATCCAGTATCCAATGGTCCTTTTTGCTGACGACAGCACTGCGATGAAAAATGAAATAGCAGCGACACATACGAAAATGATATAAATAACGCCATATTTCAAATAATTAACTGGCTGGATTTTAATAACCTAATGGTTATTTAGAAAAACTAAAATTATAAATTTCACACAACGCTATCGAATACTGAATTCGAATATAAACCTACAGACGTCAGCGCGTAGAGAATGTTAAGAGTGCAAATTTTAGGACTGGTCATTGACGACTAAACTGGTCTATACAAGCCGACGATTTACGTAAGGCACTCAGTAAATATGCGTATACGATCTACTAATTGCGTAAAGTAGTCAGTTGAGATGTTCTCAAAACGGTGTACTAGAGCTACGTCTCCTCTAAGCTTCGTTACGGTGTTATATCCTGGGGAAATTGTACAGAGAGAGAATATATATTTAAATCGCAAAAAAAGTATATCAGGGCAATGTATGGTCTGAAAACAACTGATAGTTGCAAACCTTACCTTCTATCTCTTAATATTTTAACTTTACCCTCATATACGATATATACATTTTGTCAAAATGAATCCTGACTTATTTGTAAAGTCTTTGATTCACGCAGCAGACGCGACCTTTACCACCTGTGCCTAGTTAAAAGCAACACTGCTCTTCTTAATAAAAGTGTATGCGGTATGGCTCCAAAAATATACAAAATGGTACCAAATAGAATAATACAATTCAATTTGACTAAATTCAAGCATGAATTGTTTAAGTTTTTAAGAATTAGATGCTATTATACTGTAAATGAATTTATTATGGACAAAGAGATACAAACTCAATAATAGCATTATATAGTTTTTTGAGATTTGACTGAATTTTTTTATGACATTAATTATCACTTTTATTTTTAAATACATACCTTTTTTAATTTAATTTCCTGATCCCCATTATTATTATTGTTTTTAAACTTTGACCTAAATTGAATTGAATTTTAGAAATGTTTCTAATTGACTAAGTATATTATCTGCATTTGCTTGCCAACTAATATATACCCATGTTTGCGAAATCGATTTGAATTTCGAAAATAGAAATAGAAAAAAATTTGAAAGTGAAAAAATGTTTGGGAATTAATAAATAAATTATAAATTATGAAAAAAAACTTAATGCTAGTTGGCAATTGTTCTCATTTTATTAAATATTCTCTTTATGTGCTTAGTGAAGCTTAATTAGCAGCCTATACAGTAATGATAAGTGGAATTAACTAATTATTTGATGTATTATACGAGAAAATTACAGATAAACGGGCATAATGCGATAATTATGATTTGATCATTTTAAAGTACACATCCGTGCAATGCTATAGTGGGAATCGCTAATTTAACGAACGATAGATTTTTTTTTATATATTTGATCCACATTATAATAATACAAAATGAATAAATCATGAAACAATGTAATGAATCATAGATAAAAATCAAATAAAATATTAGTAAAAAATTATGTAAGTAGGTATGTTAAATATCCAAATTATATCTTTATCTGATATTGATTTTAAAGCAACTGAAAGTTGAGTTGTATTTTTTATTTAGAATAAACATTCGACTAGTTTTTAATGCACGAAGATAATAAAAGATAAGTACACAAAATAGGTCGACACTACTGAAACTGTATCGCACTCGCAAAAAACCCGTGGTAAGGTTTCGCACTTTTAAATTGTTCGGAAGTCTACTAAACGCATACATACATTATAAAAAACCAGACCAATCATAAACTGGTTCACAATTACACATAAATAGCCAGTATCTTTTTCTCAGTAGTCAGTATTCTTTTTCAGTTTGCTTTTGTGTGTTATTGGTATAAAGCACAATGGCCGAAGCAACGACAGTTGACTTCGAGAAAATGTTTAAGATTTCTTCCCAGGCGTTGAGAATCAACGGTGCTCATCCCAGCATCGCTCGCGATAAGAAATGGCTCAAGCAGTTTCTCATGATGCATGGGACATACACTTTTGTATTCTTTATTGTAGGATGGAATGTATATCAGAGCATTATCCTTAAAAAATACTCAGCTGCGTGTCGAGATGGTATATTTACCGTCGTTTACTTAGCCATAACAATGCAATACCTCGTTTTAGTCTTCAAACAAAAAATCCTAGTCAGAATGATAGAAATGATGAAATCTGACTTCGCTAAGGACATGCCAGAAGATGAGAGGGCGATAGTTTTTGAGTACGCCAGAAAAGGAAGAAATGTGTGTACTAACTGGTTGAGCCTGGCAATTTGCGCAGCAGGACTTTTTCCCGTTAAGCATCTGTTTTTAGAGTTGTACACTTACGTGACAGAAGGTTGGCAGTTACTTCAGGTCTACCCACTGACGTACCCCTCGCCAATAGAAGAAAATAAACAGCATCCGATCGTGTATACTATTATTTATATGGTCTTGATGTTTTACAACCTCTATGGAGCAGTATCGTACGTATCTTTAGCTCCCTTGGGCCCAATTTTTATGTTACATGCTTGTGGGCAGCTGGAGGTGGTGAAAAAGAAGGTGTCGGTTTTGTATGTGGATAACTCTACTGAGGAAACAGAAGAGCAGTTGAAAGATATTGTGAAGCATATGATATATATTTATGAGTAAGTACTCCCATTTCTAAGGATCATACATGTAATCGTTTGAACATTGCTTGTCAGGTGCAATGTTCAAACGATTACATGTAAGAGAATAAAATATTTTTTAAATAAAATATAAAAAAAATAAGTTAGGCCAAAAGACAACCTAGCAAAGGTTGCTGGGCGTCGTTAAGCGCGGGCTTTAAAAATATTCAGCAGTGGACGTCGCAAAAGGCTTATTATTTTGCCAGGAAACAGTTAGTATACAAGGCTTTAAAAATTGGGTCAAATCCTTTGAATTGTAATAATGTAACAATGTAAAATAAGTTTATTAGCGAAATTGCACATTGACGCGTCAATTTCACCGTGTGTAAGTATTGGTGAATGCTTGAATTTTGTATGCAAGTAAGTAGATTATTTTTGTTTAAAATTTATTAATTCTTTGTTTAACAGTTTTGTAGATTGTATCAATGAATCGTTCAGATTAATTTATGAGTTTACATTGAAGCCTACGGCGTTTATCCTGCCGATAACTCTATACGAGGTAATAGAGGTAAGCTCACTGATGTTTTAAATATCTCAACTATTTCATTTACGTACAAATACATTTCATTACCCCAGAAGCTTACTATATAAATATAGACATAAGTTGCTAATAGTCCCCGCACTAGATCTAGCCATTCTGTTCAAGACAATAATTCGAAAAAAAGAACTTTTTAATGATATTTCAAATGCCTAAGTGAAAATTATTAATACTTAGGTATTTATGAATGAAAGCGTGCAATTTTATTTATTTTGCGACAATAATGAGACGTAAGTAATTACTAATTAAGTAATTAGAAATTTCTGCTGTTCAATTATCTAATGAATGTCCACTGAACGTTTATCGAACCACCATAATAAGATTTATTTTATTTTCAGTCATTAAATCAAGGGGAAGTCAGCATAGAATTTACTAGTTTCATAATCGGGGGGCTACTTATCTCTGGCTATCCTTGCTACTACAGCGATAAGCTTATGGAAAAGGTAATCAAGAACTGCTTTTATTTATAAAATTTACAAACACTCTTTATATTATTAAATTTTTATTCTTACGCTTCTTACGGCTTCAATATACAATACAATAATACTTTCTGGATGCTGTTGAGGCTGCCGCACTTTTTTTTGTAGTACCTCAAATATATTTTTGCGGACCGTAAAAAGACTGCATCTCTGATGAGCAGAGTACGAGGCTGTCACAACGGCATCCTGAAAACAATTGCTGAGAGATGAACCTCTCATATTTGGCTACACTTTGTACAGAAAGTGGTATAGTTCACTCCCTCCACTACTGAAACCGGAAGGTTCCCTAGCTCACTCTGCTATTGAAAAAGCAAACTTATTTGCAACTTAATTTGCGGAAGCTTCATGTCTCGACACCACTGGCGAATCTCCACCTAGCCTTCCCCGATTTGAAGTGTATATGCACGAAATTCACATCCAGCAAAAAGAAGTGCTCAAAACGCTACGCAGTCTTGACGTGCATAAAGCTAGTAGACCGGACGGAATATCCGCCTTAGTGTTAAAAACTTGTGCCTCTGAGTTGTCTCAAATACTGACAAGACTTTTTCGCCTGTCTCTGAAAACTGGTTTAGTCCCCAAGTCATTGAAGCTAGTTAATGTGCAGCCTGTGCTCAAAAAAGGTAGTCGTGCCGACCCGTCAAACTACCGCCTTATCTCAGCCACCTTCTTACTGTTTAAATGTATGGAGCGTGTGCTGAATAGGAAACTCCTTGCCTACCTTGAAGACAACGACAACATCAGTGACCGTCAATATGGGTTTCGCCAGAAACTTACTGGGGATCTTCTTGTGTATGCCACACACATCTGGAGTGAAGCCATCGACAGGTATGGTGAGGCACTGGCTGTTTCACTAGATACCTCGAAAGCTTTTGACAGGGTTTGGCACGCTAGCCTTATTGGCCAGCTTCCTTCATACGGACTTCCAGCTCATTTCTGCTCTTGGCTTGCAGACTTTCTGAGGGAACCATCCATTCGAGTCATTGACGGTCGCTCGTCTGATCAATTTGCTATAAACACCTGAGGTACCTCGGTACCTCAGGGTACCTCATTTTGGGGCTCAAAGTTATCCGCGTCCGTAGGATATTACCCTCGAAACCCTACACGTGATCCCTGGGTGGTGCCAAATGGATAACAACTCTTCTGGTGGAAGGCTTCGGCCGCGGCTTGTCACCACCCACAAGACAAAGCCACTCCGTGAAGCGAACTCATCGTGTTTCGGGGTGATGTCTCGTGTAGCCACTTTGGAAGTGACGAGTCTGAGTAGTTCTTGCACTGAATACAGCCAGAGCGGTACAGAGAACGCAGTAGTGTAAGTGTGCCGAGAGATTAGACATGGAGGGTAGCGGGATCCGAAGCACGGTTCTCCGCTGGCCGACCGCAGGTTGTAGGGGGCCCAACTAGTGAGCTAGCCATTCATGAAAGGCTGCCCCGCAGCCTCGCGAAAAATCCCAGAATGCTCCATCGTGCCGGTTGGCGACCGGACGAGAGGATCCGATGGCCATTCCTGGGGGGGTTCGGGCGTCCCCGCAGTCTCCAGTCTAATCCCTCAATCGCGCAGGAGCCTACTTCTTGTCTCTGGGCTCGCTGTCCAGTGCCTCGCTCAACTGCCGTCTTCCCATCCAACCTAACTCAAACCTAAAATGAATAAAAACAAAAATAATAAGTTGTGCTTACAGCGGAAGCACGTCCTCTCGCTCCAAGTGCACCTCTCCAACGTTCGAGGACTGCACTCCAATCTCGATCCGGTCCACCACCACCTCGAGACCGCGAAGCCACACTTATTATTTCTCAGCTTAGTTCTGCTCTTGGCTTGCAGACTTTCTGAGGGAACGATCCATTCGGGTAGTCATTGATGGCCGCTCGTCTGATCAATTGGCTATTAACGCCGGGGTACCTCAGGGGTCAGTACTCTCTGCCACGCTGTTTCTGCTGCATATCAATGATCTGCTCATGCCCGGTATCATTGGGTACGCAGACGACAGTACAGTTGTGGAGAGGTACACTTCTAATGCTCGAGCCAGCAGAGCTGAAATTCAGAGGCAGAGAGACGAGATGTTGCAGCGTTTGAATTTGACACTCAAGGCCGTCTCTGACTGGGGCGATGCCAATCTTGTCAAATTCAATGCTTCAAAAACGCAAGCATGTCTCTTCTCGGTGAAAAAGAGTCAGTTTACCCAAGTTCCAATTTTCCAAAATGTACCGTTATCTGTAAAAGATCACCTCGAGCTCCTAGGGGTTTCGCTCACGCCTACTCTCAACTTTAGCTCATACATCGAGTCTAAGGCTAAAACAGCTGCCATGAAGCTGGGCATCCTCAACAAGGTCAGGAGATACTTCACACCAGGACAGCTTCTTAGTCTTTATAAAGCTCAAGTCCGGTCTGGTATGGAGTACTGCTGCCACCTTTGGGATGGTTCGGCCAAATACCAGCTCGCTACCTTAGACTCGATAGAACGTAGGGCTTTTAGGCTTATAGGTGAGCAATATATGGCGGTGACTAAGATCCAAAGTCTCGAACACCGCCGTAAAGTTGCAAGCCTATCGATCTTTTACAGAATACATTTTGGGGAATGTGCCCAGGAACTATACGATCTGATCCCGCCATCTCCCTTCCATCAAAGGACAAGCAGGCGCACGGCTCAGTACCACCCGTACCTAGTCAATATACCACCCATTCGCACACACCGTTTTGGTTCTACGTTCTTGATGCGTACAGCTAAGGTATGGAACACTTTGCCGTCGTCTGTTTTTCCTAAAGAATACAATCCGGGCCTCTTTAAGGTGAGAGTAAATAGGTTTCTTCTAGATCTTCGTGCTACATCTTAGACCACATCATCACTTACCATCAGGTGAGATTGTGGTCAAACGAAGTTCTATCCAATATAAAAAAAAAAAAAAAAAGTTCCTATTTGCCAAGATGTACCTGTAGCTGTAAAAGGTCACCTCGAGCTTCTTGGGGTTTCGCTTACGCCTACTCTCAACTTTAGCTCATGCATCGAGTCTAAGGCTAAAACAGCTGCCATGAAGCTGGGCATCCTCAATAAGGTCAGGAGATACATCACACCGGGACTGCTTCTTAGTCTCTACAAAGTACAAGTCCGGTCTGGTACGGAGTACTTCTGCCACCTTTGGGATGGCTCGGCCAAACACCAGCTCGCTACCTTAGACACGGTAGAACGTAGAGCTTTTAGTATAAGTGAGCAATATATGGTGGAGACTAAGACTCAAAGTCTCGAACACCGCAGTAAAGTTGCAAGACTATCAATCTTTTACATTACAGAATACATTTTGGGGAATATGTCCAGGAACTTTACGATCTGATTTCGCCATCTCCTTTCCATCAAAGAACAAGCAGGCGCACGGCTCAGTACCATCCGTATCTGGTTGATATGCCACCTATTTGCAAACACCGTTTTGGTTTTACGTTCTTGATGCATACGGCTAAGGTATGGAACACTTTGCCGTCTTCTGTTTTTCCTAACGAATACAATCCGGGCCTCTATATGGTAAGAGTTTATAGGTTTCTTCTAGATTTTTGTGCTTCATCTTAGATCACATCATCGCTTACCATCAGGTGAGATTGTGGTCAAAGGAAGATCTATACATATTCAAAAAAAAGTCTACCTCTGTTGCAAAATGCAATCAGTTAGGTATTTGGTGTACCAGATGTTAATATGTAACTAACTATAAATTCCTAAATATATTAATGTATACTATCAAAATGGTCTATGTTGTCCAAAATAAATAAATTTGATTTGGTTTGATTATTATATTTCCAGGGAGAGGAAGTCCGGCTAGCCTTATACTGCTGCGGGTGGGAGGGGAGGTACGATCGAGGAGTCCGTAAGACTCTAGTGATGATCCTCCTGCGCACCTTATCGCCCATCGCCATCCGGACCATGTTCCAAACGTTGTGTTTGGATGCACTGGCTGATGTAAGCTTCCTCCACCATCGTTTCCTCATATTTTTTATTAATTATGTGGCACACAAAACAGAAACCAATATATGTATAAGTATTCTATCAGTTATCTGGTTTCCACAGTTTCCTTAGTTTGGGGCAAGATAGCGCTGTGTGAAATTTCCTGCAATAAATATATAAGGAATATATAGGGTGTCTCAACAAGAGCGCCGGATTTAAATTTGCCGCCATTTTGGTAATACGAGTTGTACGGTTATTTTTTTAGATAGTTGTCACATACAGACCACGTGATTTAAGAATATGGAGAAGTATTCAAACCAACAACGTGTAGTTATTGTAAAAACACATTACAAACATATTGTAAGCTTTGCGAAAACTGTACACCAATTACGTCAAGTTTTCGGTCGCAATAATACGCCAAATGAATCGACAATGAGGCGCTTAATTACAAAAGTTTAGACCATATATAATGATGGATGCTGATGGATCAGAAGATCATTGTTCGTCGTCGTCCTTGTTGGTCACTCGAAAATATAGCCACAGTAAGGGAATCTGTGGCCGTAACGTAGTAGGAAACGTTAGAAACGTAGGGTCGAGGTAGATGGGCAAGAAATACACTATGTCGATGAATATATCTACTTGGGCCAGTTAGCAAGCTTCGAAAACAGGCAGGACAGGGAGATCGATCGCCGCATCGAAAATGCCTGGAAAAGCTACTGGTTCACGTCCAGCGCCAGCTCATCGACATGTTTATCCTGCTCGTCCTAACCTACGGTGCGCAGACATGGTCGCTGACTGAGTCACAGAAGTCCAAACTCAAGATTTGCCAGAGGGCAATGGAACGCAGCGTTCTCGGATTCAAACGGATTGATCGAATGAGAAACACCACGCTGAGTTCGTTGACAGGCATTGCCGATGTTGGAGAAAAAACAGCTAGGCTCAAGTGGGATTGGGCGGGGCACATTAGCTTATTAACGGACAGTTATCTGTGTTATTAATTTTTAATTTTTGTGTAATTATTTGATGATTATTTGACGATTACCACTCACTGACTGACTGACTCATTGACATGTTTGTTCTCCCAGATGCCACCTCGTAGGGTGAAAATGTTTGGTGGGATCGTATAGAGGGAGTTCCGATGAGTTGGGAATAAATCCTAAAGTACCCCTTTTGTCCCCCATTCGCTCCCATCGACCTCGTATCTCGGAAAGTATAGGTCTTAGAGCGTTGGTGCAAAAACTAATGTTGCAGAGGACATTTTTTTATATCCGGTTTCATGAAAAAAAAATTGTCTTTCATACAAAAAAAAATTGTCCCATACAAAATATTTCTGTATGAATACCGTAAACCGTATATTTCGTTTGCCGTAATTTTCATACTGTTTTTGTAGGGAGCCCATGGCTTGTGTGTACTATAAAATTACTGTAAATTTGCTTGATTCTATATAATGGTGGTGGAGGGGCATGAGACAACTTTCATAGTTTTTGCAAAGGTCATCATCATCATTTTGGAACATCGAATTTTTTTTTTTTTAGTATGCAACGTTCATCATGTTTATTTTGGAACATCAATTTTTTTTTAATTATGCCTCATCCACAATGATCACTTTTGGAACGTCAATTTTTTTTTTTATTATGCAAAATCCTTTGTGATCATTTTGGAAAATCAATTTTTTTTAATTATGCCTCATCCACAATGATCACTTTTGGAACGTCAATTTTTTTTTTTATTATGCAAAATCCTTTGTGATCATTTTGGAAAATCAATTTTTTTTAATTATGCCCCATCCACAATGATCACTTTTGGAACGTCAATTTTTTTTTTATTATGCAAAATACTTTGTGATCATTTTGGAAAATCAATTTTTTTTAAATTATGCCTCATCCACAATGATCATTTTGGAACGTCAATTTTTTTTTTTTTTTTTTATTATGTAAAATCCACTGTGATCATTTTGGAACATCAATTTTTTTTAATTATGCCTCATCCACAATGATCACTTTTGAAACGTCAATTTTTTTTTTTTTTTTATTATGCAACATCCTTTGTCATCATTTTGGAACATCAATTTTTTTTAATTATGCCTCATCCACAATGATCACTTTTGGAACGTCAATTTTTTTTTTACTATGCAAAATCCTTTGTGATCATTTTGAACATCATTTTGTTTTAAATTATGCCTCATCCACAATGATCACTTTTGGAATGTCATTTTTTTTTGTTATGCAAAATCCTTTGTGATCATTTTGGAAAATCATTTTTTTTAAATTATGCCTCATCCACAATGATTATTTTGGAACGTCAATTTCTTTTTTTTTATTATGCAACATCCACTGTGATAATTTTGGAACATCAATTTTTTTTTAATTATGCCTCATCAGCAATGATCATTTTGGAACGTCAATTTTTTTTTTAATTATGCCTCATCCACAATGATCACTTTTGGAACGTCAATTTTTTTTATTATGCAACATCCACTGTGATCATTTTGGAACATCAATTTTTTTTTATTTATGCTACATCCACTATGATCATTTTTGAACGTCAATTTTTTTTTATTATGCGACATCCACTATTCGAACATTCTCTTTGATTGCTTGTTACACTTCGTCATCCTCTTTTATTGTTTCTTCCGCCTCCACATCTTCTATTTTTGCATGTTCCACTTCGTTATCCTTTTAAAATGCTTCTTCTACTTCATATCCTCTTTAATTGCTTCAGTTACTTCATTATGCGCTCTACAAAATTGTGGTGTTTCATACAAAACTTCAATCGCTCATATCTTCTAAACGGGAAGAGATAGCCCTAGCAAACTTGTACAAAATATTGGTGTAAATTTTTGGTGGAACTGTTTTTTTATTGTCATCCTTGACATCCTTTTTGAATGCTTCTCTCACTTCGTCATCTTCTTTGAATGTTTTTTCCACTTCGACATCATCTTTGACTGCTTCTTTAACTTCGATATCCTCTTTGATTGCTTCTCCCACTTCGATATCGTCTTTGACTGCTTCTTCCATTTCGATATCGTCTTTGATTGCTTTTTCACTTCGTCATCTTCTTTGAATGCTTCTACCACCTTGGTATCCTCTTTGATTGCTTACTCAACTTCAATTTCCTCTTTGATTGTTTCTGCCACTTCGATATCCTATTTGATTGCTTCTCCCACTTCAACATTCTCTTTGATAGTTTCTTCCACTTCGATATCCAATCAACAAATTTATGATTTTTCTTACAAAACTTTAATCGCTCGTATCTTCTAAACGGGAAGAGATAGCACTAGCAAACTTTGACAAAATATTAGTACAAATTTTTGATCATTATCATTTTACAACATACATTTATATTATGCAACGTCAATCCTGATCATTTTGGAACGTCCAGATTTTTTTTATGCAACGTTCATCATGATCTTTTTTGCAACGTTCAATTTTTTTTATACAACTATTATCATGATCATTTTGGAACATCCAATTTTTTTCTCTTTGATTGCTTGTTCCACTTCGATATCCTCTTTGATTGCTTCTTCCACATTGATATCCTATTTGATTGCTTCTTTAACTTTGATATCCTCTACGATTGCTTGTTCCACTTCGATATCCTCTTTTATTCCTTCTTCATCTTCAATATCCATTGGATTGCTTCTTCATCTTTGATATCCTCTTTGATGGCATTTTCACTTCGGTATCCTCTGTAAGGGCTCCTTCTTCTTTGATTTCCGTTTGATTGCTTCTTGCACTGCAATATTTTCTTTGATTGCGTCTTCATATTCGATATCGTTTTTGATTGCATTTTTACTTCGATATCCTGTGATGGCTTCTTCCACTTTGATATCCTCTTTGATTGCTTCTTCCACTTCGATATCCGCTTTGATTGCTTGTTCCATTTTGATATCGTCTTTGACTATTTCTTTCACTTCGATATCGTCTTTGATTGATTTTTTCACTTCGTCATCCTCTTTGAATACTTCTACCAACTCGGTATCCTCTTTGATTCCTTAGTCAACTTCAATTTCCTCTTTGATTGTTTTTGCTACTTCGATATCCTATTTGATTGCTTCTCCCACTTCAATATCCTCTTTGTTTACTCCTTCCACTTCGATATCATCTTCGATTTCCTTTTGATTGCTTCTTGCACTGCATTATTCTCTTTGATTGCGTCTTCATCTTTGATATCGTTTTTGATAGCATTTTCACTTCGATATCCTCTGTGATGGCTTCTTCCACTTCGATACCCTCTTTGATTGCTTCTTCCACTTCGATATCCTCTTTGATTGTTTCTTCCGCCTCGACATCTTCTATTTTTGCATGTTCCACTTCGTTATCCCTTTAAAATGCTTCTTCTACTTTTATATCCTCTTTAATTGCTTCAGTTACTTAATTATGCTCTCTACAAAATTGTGGTCTTTCATACAAAACTTCAATCGCTCGTATCTTCTAAACGGGAAGAGATAGCCCTAGCAAACTTGTACAAAATATTGGTATAAATTTTTGGTGCAACTGTTTTTTTATTGTCATCCTTGACATCCTTTTTGAATGCTTCTCTCACTTCGTCATTTTCTTTGAATGTTTTTTCCACTTCGACATCATCTTTGACTGCTTCTTTAACTTCGATATCCTCTTTGATTGCTTCTCCCACTTCGATATCGTCTTTGACTGCTTCTTCCATTTCGATATCGTCTTTGATTGCTTTTTTCACTTCGTCATCTTCTTTGAATGCTTCTACCACCTCGGTATCCTCTTTGATTGCTTACTCAACTTCAATTTCCTCTTTGATTGTTTCTCCCTCTTCGATATCGTCTTTGACTGCTTCTTCCATTTCGATATCGTCTTTGATTGCTTTTTTCACTTCGTCATCTTCTTTGAATGCTTCTACCGCCTCGGTATCCTCTTTGATTGCTTACTCAACTTCAATTTCCCCTTTGATTGTTTCTGCCACTTCGATATCCTATTTGATTGCTTCTTCCACTTCAACATTCTCTTTGATAGTTTCTTCCACTTCGATATCCAATCAACAAATTTATGATTTTTCTTACAAAACTTTAATCGCTCGTATCTTCTAAACGGGAAGAGATAGCACTAGCAAACTTTGAAAAAATATTAGTACAAATTTTTGATCATTATCATTTTGCAACATACATTTATATTATGCAACGTCAATCATGATCATTTTGGAACGTCCAGATTTTTTTTTATGCAACGTTCATCATGATCTTTTTTGCAACGTTCAATTTTTTTTTATACAACCATTATCATGATCATTTTGGAACATCCAATTTTTTTCTCTTTGATTGCTTGTTTATCTTTGATTGCTTCTTTAACTTTGATATCCTCTACGATTGCTTGTTCCGCTTCGATATCCTCTTTTATTCCTTCTTCATCTTCAATATCCATTGGATTGCTTCTTCCAATTCGATATCGTCTTTGATTGCTTTTTTTACTTCGTCATCCTCTTAGAATGCTTCTACCACCTTGGTATCCTCTTTGATTTCTTCCTCAACTTTAATTTCCTCTTTGATTGTTTCTGCTACTTCGATATCCTATTTGATTGCTTCTTTCACTTCAATATCCTCTTTGATTGCTTCTTCCACTTCGATATCATCTTTGATTGCTGCTTCCACTTGGAAATCCTCTTTGATTTGATTGCTTCTTCCATTTCGATATCGTCTTTGACTGCTTCTTACACATGGATATCCTCTTTGATGGCTTTTAACAGCTCGATATCCTCTTTAATTACTTCTTCGACTAAAAGAAAAACACGCGAGCTGCGAGCAGCTCGCGCACAACGCAACCTCTAGTTATATTATATAAAGCTCGATTACCACTGACTGACTGACTGACTGACTCATTGACATGTTTGTTCTCCCAGATGCCACCTCGTAGGGTGAAAATGTTTGGTGGGATCGTATAGAGGGAGTTCCGATGAGTTGGGAATAAATCCTAAAGTACCCCTTTTGTCCCCCATTCGCTCCCATCGACCTCGTATCTCGGAAAGTATAGGTCTTAGAGGGTTGGTGCAAAAACTAATGTTGCAGAGGACATTTTTTTATATCCGGTTCCATGAAAAAAAAATTGTCTTTCATACAAAAAAAAAATTGTCCCATACAAAATATTTCTGTATGAATACCGTAAACCGTATATTTCGTTTGCCGTAATTTTCATACTGTTTTTGTAGGGCTTGTGTGTACTATAAAATTACTGTAAATTTGCTTGATTCTATTTAATGGTGGTGGAGGGACATGAGATAACTTTCATAGTTTTTGCAATGGTCATCATCATCATTTTGGAACATCCAATTTTTTTTTTTAGTATGCAACGTTCATCATGTTTATTTTGGAACATCCACATTTTTTTAATTATGCCTCATCCACAATGATCACTTTGGAACGTCAATTATTATTTTTTTTATTATGCAACATCCACTGTGATCATTTTGGTACATAATTTTTTTTAATTATGCCTCATCCACAATGATCACTTTGGAACGTCAATTTTTTTTATTTTTTTTATTATGCATCATCCACTGTGATCATTTTTGAACATCATTTTTTTTTTCAATTATGCCTCATCCACAATGATCACTTTGGAACGTCAATTATTATTTTTTTTTTTATTATGCAACATCCACTGTGATTATTTTGGTACATCATTTTTTTAATTACGCCTCATCCACAATGATCACTTTGGAACGTCAATTATTTTTTATTTTTTTATTATGCATCATCCACTGTGATCATTTTGGAACATCATTTTTTTTTTAATTATGCCTCATCCACAATGATCATTTTGGAACGTAAATTTTTTTCCCTGTTTTTTTATTATGCAACGTTTATCACGTTCATTAAAATTTGGGAACATAAATTTTTTTTTAATAATGCATCATCCACTGTGATCATTTTGGAACATAATTTTTTTTAATTATGCCTCATCCACAATGATCACTTTGGAACGTCAATTATTATTATTTTTTTTGTATTATGCAACATCCACTGTGATCATTTTGGTACATAATTTTTTTTAATTATGCCTCATCCACAATGATCACTTTGGAACGTCAATTTTTTTTTTATTATGCAACATCCACTGTGATCATTTTGGTACATAATTTTTTTTAATTATGCCTCATCCACAATGATCACTTTGGAACATCAATTTTTTTAATTATGCCTCATCTACATGATCATTTTGGAACGTCAATTTTTTGTTTTGATGCAACATCCACTGTGATCATTTTCGAAAATCAATTTTTTTTTGTAGCACACATTTTTGGTGGAATCGTTATTTTACGGTCATCATCGCCCTTGTTTTTTCGAATGTTTCTTCCACATTGATATCCTCTTTAATTGTTTCTATAACTTCGAAATCCTCTTTGATGGCATTTTTACTTCAATATACTTTTGAACTGTTTTTTCTATTTTATATTTTCTTCAATTACTTCTCTTACTTCAATATCGACTCTACAAAATTATGGGTTTTAATACAAATCTTAAATCGCTCGTATCTTCTAAACGGGAAGAGTTACCCCCAGCAAACTTTTACAAAATATTGGTACTAATTTTTGGTGGAATAGTTTTTTTAATACCATCATTGCCCTTGAGATCCTTTTTGAATGCTTCTCTTACTTCGTCTTCCGCTTTGAATGCTTCTTTCACCTCGATATCCTCTATTTTTGCTTCTTCCACTTTGATATCCTTTTTAATTGCTTTTTCTACTTATATATTTTCTTAATTTCTTCTTTTACTACAATTTCCACTCTACAAAATTATGGGTTTTAATACAAATCTTAAATCGCTCGTATCTTCTAAACGGGAAGAGTTACGCCTAGCAAACTTTTACAAAATATTGGTACAAATTTTTGGTGGAATAGTTTTTTTAATACCATCATTGCCCTTGACATCCGTTTTGAATACTTCTCTTACTTCGAATTCCTCTATTTTTGCTTCTTCCACTTTGATATCCTTTTTAATTGCTTTATCTACTTATATATTTTCTTCAATTGCTTCTTTTACTTCAATTCCCACTCTACAAAATTATGGGTTTTAATACAAATCTTAAATCGCTCGTATCTTCTAAACGGGAACAGTTACGCCTAGCAAACTTTTACAAAATATTGGTACAAATTTTTGGTGGAATAGTTTTTTAATACCATCATTGCCCTTGACATCCGTTTTGAATGCTTCTCTCACTTGGTCTTCCTCCTTGAATGCTTCTTTCACATCGATATCCTCTATTTTTGCTTCTTCCACTTTGATATCCTTTTTAATATCTTTTTCTACTTATATGTCTTCTTCAATTGCTTCTTTTACTTCAATTTCCACTCCACAAAATTATGGGTTTTCATACAAAACTTAAATCGCTCGTATCTTTTAAACGGGAAGAGATAGCTCGAGGAAACTTTTACAAAACATTAGTATAAGTTTTTGGTGAAACCGTTTTTTATTTTTATCCTTGTCCTCGACGTCTTTTACTCAATTTCAATTTCCTCTTTAATTGTTTCTGCTACTTCGATATCCTATTTGATTGCTTCTTTCACTTCAATATCCTCTTTGATTGCTTCTTCCACTTCGATATCATCTTTGATTGCTGCTTCCACTTGGATATCCTCTTTGATTTGATTGCTTCTTCCATTTCGATCGTCTTTGACTGCTTCTTACACATGGATATCCTCTTCGATAACTTTAAACAGCTCGATATCCTCTTTGATTGCTTCTACCAATTCGATATCATCTTCGATTTCCTTTTGATTGCTTCTTGCACTGCAATATTCTCTTTGATTGCGTCTTCATCTTCGATATCATTTTTGATAGCATTTTCACTTCGATATCCTCTGTGATGGCTTCTTCCACTTCGATACCCTCTTTGATTGCTTCTTCCACTTCGATATCCTCTTTGATTGCTTCTTCCACTTCGATATCCTCTTTGATTGCTTCTTCCACTTCGATATCATCTTTGATTGCTGCTTCCACTTGGATATCCTCTTTGATTTGATTGCTTCTTCTATTTCGATCGTCTTTGACTGCTTCTTACACATGGATATCCTCTTCGATAACTTTAAACAGCTCGATATCCTCTTTGATTGCTTCTACCAATTCGATATCATCTTCGATTTCCTTTTGATTGCTTCTTGCACTGTAATATTCTCTTTGATTGCGTCTTCATCTTCGATATCATTTTTGATAGCATTTTCACTTCGATATCCTCTGTGATGGCTTCTTCCACTTCGATACCCTCTTTGATTGCTTCTTCCACTTCGATATCCTCTTTGATTGCTTCTTCCACTTCGATATCCTCTTTGATTGCTTCTTCCACTTCGATATCGTCTTTGACTCTTTCTTCCACTTCGATATCGTCTTTGATTGCTTTTTTCACTTCGTCATCCTCTTAGAACGCTTCTACCACCTCGGTATCCTCTTTGATTGCTTACTCAACTTTAATTTCCTCTTTGATTGTTTCTCCTGCTTCGATATCCTATTTGATTGCTTCTTTCACTTCAATATCCTCTTTAATTGCTGCTTCCACTTGGAAATCCTCTTTGATTTGATTGCTTCTTACATTTCGGTATCGTCTTTGACTGCTTCTTACACATGAATATCCTCTTTGATGGCTTTTAACAGCTCGATATCCTCTTTAATTACTTCTTCGACTAAAAGAAAAACACGCGAGCTGCGAGCAGCTCGCGCACAACGCAACCTCTAGTTATATTATATAAAACTGCATTACCACTGACTGACTCACTGACATGTTTGTTCTCCCAGATGCCACCTCGTAGGGTCAAAATGTTTGGTGGGATCGTATAGAGGGAGTTCCAGTGAGTTGGGAAAAAATCCCAAAGTCCCCCTTTTGTCCCCCATTCGCTCCCATCCACCTCGTATCTCGGAAAGTATACGTCTTACAGCGTTAGTGCAAAAACTAATGTTGTAGAGGGCATTTTTTTATATCCGGTTCCATGAAAAAAAAAATGACTTTCATACAAAAAAAAAATTGTCCCATACAAAATATTTACGCAAATTACTACCACGCAAAAGAAAGTCTTAAAATCAGTAGCTAAAAGCTTATATTCCAATAACTTGAGTGACTCATTTACGACGATTTGTCTCCAATCATCAGGAACGTAAAAGAGACAGTTGCATTTTTTTCTATATTCGCACCTGTGCGTGCCGTCCGATATTGCCCGAACTTGGCGTAAACGACACAATGAGTGTTCGCCGTTCGCCACAGAATACAGAAAAAACAGTAGGTCCAAGCGGTTCTTACAACCGGATTTGTCTAAAGAGAATGCGACTGTGAATGTCACCAGGTAATAACCGCGCTCATATCCATATTAGAAACTAACATAAAACCGATGCGAGATGATATTTCGGCAATTTTTCACTGGCAAGGTGCGTCCTCTGAAAGTGTGCTTGGAGAGAAATAGGTCCGAATGTATCCTGATCAAACACCTTAAAGAGCTCAGCCAAGAATTATGAGTATATGCCTAACCCTCAATCTCATGAAGACATGAATACTTACCAACTATGTCACACCTATCAGAATTTACAAACCACTAAGTCGTGCCTCAACTTCTTGTATGCCAATGTGCGGACTTTACTTTTTACTTTACTTTATATACAACGGATAAGTACCTACATACGTGACTATATGTACACAGTCACGCTAGCTGGTTGACTTACTGTATTATTTACACTGTATCATACCGAGTGAACTGTGGAAGTATGACGTAACAAGATGGCGGATTTTGACGTTTGGGTAAAAACAAATAGGTTTCGACGAGCGATTTTTGTAATTTTAGCTTTTTCATAATAAATAAAATGTCTGCGGTTGTAAGTTTGGGTACAATCATAGAGCAATTTAAGAACGAAATTTCTGTATTCAAGAAAGGTGAAAAGAGTTACGATAGTGGTCGGTCATGTATGATGGTTCTTTGGAGATTCTGAGAGGACAGATATTTGCATCAATGAAAAATAAGAAGTACTCAACAGAGGTAAGCCGTAATATTTTTAATTGTATAATGAAAAATTGACTAGCGATATCAGTAAGTACTATATTTTGCTGTAAAAACGACATACTGCACAATATAAAGGTTTCCCACAAAGATATTTTGGCCATTGCACATGCCACTATTGGGCAAAGCACATGGCACTATTTGACGACCTCCGTGGTGCAGTGGGCGCATAGCCGCCTGAGACGCAGGAGGTAGCGGGTTCGATCCCCGCTGCGGAACAAATGTTTGCATGATCTACAGATATTTATTCCGGGTCTGGCTGTTTCTCTATATATTATAAGTATGTATTTACAAAAAAAAAATGTTTATAAGTATTCTATCAGTTATCTGGTTCCCATAGTACAAGCTCTGCTTAATTTGGGGCTAGATAGCGCTGTGTGAAATGTCCAGCAATATTTATTATTATTAAAGATGTAATCCTCTGTGGCATGAAATGAGGCTAGGCTGCATTACTGCAAGCAATTTTGGGATTGTGATTGCTGCTGTGCAGCGTAACAGGTACATATTTGCACAAGTTTTGCATTTGTTATGCTGAGTCGCAAGGAACACTACCAATACTTTATTCTGTTTATTTCAGATTTCCTCCATCATTATTTCATCATTAAATCTGGATGGTGTTAAAAGTATCCAGTGGGGAATAACTCATGAAGAGGTGGCTTTAAAACTCTTCGAGGAAGCAACACAGAAGAAAGTCTCTCCGACTGGGTTTTGGCTTCACAACTCAGGTGCTTTAGTAGCATCACCTGACGGAATTGTTGGAGATGATGCCATCGTGGAAGTGAAATGTCCATTTAAACACAGAATGAGCATTGCAGAAGAAATCCAAAATGATAGGAAATACTGTTTTGATACTGATGGAACATTGAAAACGAATCATGCATACTACCACAAAATTACTACAAAACAATACAACAATATTACTATGCTAACACCTACTTACCACTTAGTCCAGTAGTGGCTACTGGATAAGGACACTGACCTACGCGCATCATTTAAGACACCATCCGAAGTGAAACCAGGTAATAAAAATATGTATTTTATAAACTAGCTTCCACTGTCGATTTTAAAAAGTAGCTTACTTTTAAATCCAAGTCATAAATGCTAATCAGGGTTTTTTAATGCTACCTGGTAACGAAACAAGCTTATGGCCCACCTGATGTTAAGTGGTAACCATCGCCTTTAACAAAGAACTGCCTTATAACGTAGGTCACAGACCTCTACGTTGCAGTACCCTGCGTCCATCAACTTTAGACATACAGATGTAAAGCCTCATATGCCAGTAATTTCACCAGCAATCACCTTCATACCGAAACAGAGTAATGCTGCTTGGCAGCAGAAATAGGTATGATGGTAGTACTTTCCGGGCGAGCCCTTTCACAAGGAACTCTACTACTCAATACATTTGTTGCTTTCACATGGTGACAAAGTTATTTAGTCCATTGAAATGTTACATTTTTTAGGCCTTACCTTGCGTTTTTTAGAGGACGCAATTTTATTTTTTTGATGTTTAGGGGGGGTCAGTGGAAAGCTAAAACCAAGTTTGTGGGGTCGCCACCCTTGTCCCACGGCCGCGATCTTGAAAATAGGGGTTGAAATGGTTTTTACGATATATCTCTTAAACTGTTTATTTGATAAAAAAAATTTGTTAACATTTTTTGTTGCAAATTAAATTCTCTACAACTTTGGGCCAGTAACTTTTTGTCGTAGAACTATAAATAAAAAAGTTATAAGCGAAAATGTTCAGAAATTCGAGAAAAAAGTTTATATTTTTCGATATACTTTTTTTTTATCATTTTACGAAAAAATTATATCAGACCATTTTTGTAGATCGTTTTATGAGAAACAACTTTTATTCGCAACATTTTTTAATTTTTTTATTATTAAAAATAAATTTATTTTTAAAATAATTTTAAATCTGATGGCCGTTACCGAGAATATACTGTTCATGTAGAAAATACCCAAGTGACCATGAGGGAACAAAAGAACAGCTGCCTGCTATTATTATTATTATTCCTAACCTCTCTTATTGTAAGAATAGCTAATAATATTGTGTTGAAGTTGGCGATGTGTGGATGTCGAAAAGCAGGGCTGAAATGTTCTGCAGTGTGCTTCCATTGTTCTGGAGAGACTTGCAGCAACGTAATGGAACTCTCAGAATTAATACATGAAAATGACTTTGATGATGAACCGCCGACATTAACACCCCTTCCTTCTCCAGTTCTCCCAGTGATATTTAATTCAGAAAGCCGATCAGATGCTGAGCCGCAGCCTGGTCCATCGAAAAGACTGAGGACGGAGTATTTCTAATTTAGAAAATCACCGTGGATTATGCCTATTGGGGATACCATGTAAAAAAAAACGCGTCGTCGGTGGGGGGAAAAGAGTCAATAATTAATTATTAATAATATTGCAAAATTTGTAATTAAAAAAAATTATAATAACACAATAAAAAAAACAACAATAACTGATGACACATTATTAGTACACACGTATAATATAGGTATAGTTAAGAGTACTGAAAAATAGTACTCACTTCGGAGCGCTGTAAAACCTTAGCTATTGACTTAATGAAAAAATTTTGTGAATAAAAGTTGTTCATCAAAAAACGATCTACAAAAATGGTCTGAGATAATTTTTTCGTAAAATGATAAAAAAAAAGTTATATCGAAAAATATATTTATTTTCTCGAATTTCTGAACATTTTCGCTTATAACTTTTTTATTTATAGTTCTACTACAAAAAGTTACTGGACCAAAGTTGTAGAGAATTTAATTTGCAACAAAAAATGTTAACAAAATTTTTTTATCAAATGAATAGTTTAAGAGATATATCTTTATATATTATTTTTAGATATAGCTTTACACTGACCGCCACTATACATCAAAAAAATAAAATTGCGTCCTCTAAAAAACGCAACCCCAAATGTAACTTTTCAATGGACTAATTACAAGTAGTATATAGTTTGTTTCACATATGAACCCTGCCCCTGAGTATTGCAACAGGAAGACAAACCATGTTTTCCTATCTAAATAGGCAGGCATGCTGTTTACACTTTACGACAATTTTTTCGATATTTTAATATACCTACCCTTGATGAACAAACAAACATAGAAACATACTTATAATATTATGTTATGTTTTTATAAAGCGTATGCACTGAGTAGCAGATAGGCGACGCTAACTTCGTAAAATCATGGTATTCAGGAGGGCCGTCACGTCAGTTTGTGTGGATAATGTGACTATTAAATATTATTACAAAAAATATGCGCATAAATCCCAAATGTTTCTATTTTTGTTGAGTTCTACATGTTCTTTATTGAATATAAGGTGAAATGAAATGATATTTATTTGCCAGAAGTACGGTGTATAAGTCGATACAGCGAGGTGTGTACATAGATGAAAAAAAATTAAGAAAATTTAAAAACCTATATATTGATATAAGTATCTCGCGTTAAATATTTTATTAAAAACCACATCTCATATATTTATTGTTTTCGAACAGACAACAACTGGAACGACTGCGACTGGCATCTCATTACAGCTCATTGAGGATGGTGGCGAACGCCGAGTCAAGCAAAGATAATATGAAAATTATCAACTGATTCAAATCTATTAACTATTTAATTTGTCAATGAGTATTCAAATTTAATAGCATTAGTTTGTTGAGAGAGATGAGATTGGTTGCTCTAGAGATATATGAGAAGGATTATTAAAATACGTTCATATTACTTTTTTACTTGACATATTATGTTCAGCAGTCTACTTCCTCTGGCTGCTGATATGATGATGATTATAAGGTATACCCAATGTAGAAAATAATAAAATATATATACCAACTTCTCAATTGTTTAATTTATAGATATTAACTGACCTTGTACGCCTCTGCGGGAAACACCCTAACGGCCTACTGCTAATACGGGCACAGTAGACTTTGGAATGGTTAAAGCTGGTGGGATTTATTAAACTAACCCGTCTCGCCATTCTTACATACCTAATTGCATCATTAAAGAATTAATAAATATTAAGTAAGTATCCACGAATTTGCTGATTATGATACAAAACTATTGATTGTTTATGTAAGTTATAAAATTGTAAGTAGAAGTATCCTTAAATCAACTTACTTATTTTTAAGGTTCCTTCTTAAAATACATGTTTTAGCCTTATATGATTTGGTTTTGTCAGAGTTACGAAGGGGGGGATTTCTATCAAACAACACATTACCCTCGCGAGCTGCGAGCAGCTCGCGCACAACGCAACCTCGATACCCTCATTAATTACTTCTTCGACTAAAAGAAAAACACGCGAGCTGCGAGCAGCTCGCGCACAACGCAACCTCTAGTTATATTATATAAAGCTCGATTACCACTGACTCACTGACTGATTGACATCATTGTTCTCCCTGATGCCACCTCGTAGGGGGGAAATGTTTGGTGGGATCGTATAGAGGGAGTTCCGGTGAGTTGGGAATAAATCCTAAAGTACCCCTTTTGTCCCCCATTCGCTCCCATCCACCTCGTATCTCGGAAAGTATAAGTCTTACAGCGTTGGTGCAAAAACTAATGTTGCTGAGGACATTTTTTTATATCCGGATCCATGAAAAAAAAATTGTCTTTCATACAAAAAAAAAATTGTCCCATACAAAATATTTACGCAAATTACTACCACGCAAAAGAAAGTCTTAAAATCAGTAGCTAAAAGCTTATATTCCAATAAATTGAGTGACTCATTTACGACGATTTGTCTCCAATCATCAGGAACGTAAAAGAGACAGTTGCATTTTTTTCTATATTCGCACCTGTGCGTGCTGTCCGATATTGCCCGAACTTGGCGTAAACGACACAATGAGTGTTCGCCGTTCGCCACAGAATACAGAAAAAACAGTAGGTCCAAGCGGTTCTTACAACCGGATTTGTCTAAAGAGAATGCGACTGTGAATGTCACCAGGTAATAACCGCGCTCATATCCATATTAGAAACTAACATAAAACCGATGCGAGATGATATTTCGGCAATTTTTCACTGGTAAGGTGCGTCCTCTGAAAGTGTGCTTGGAGAGAAATAGGTCCGAATGTATCCTGATCAAACACCTTAAAGAGCTCAGCCAAGAATTATGAGTATATGCCTAACCCTCAATCTCATGAAGACATGAATACTTACCAACTATGTCACACCTATCAGAATTTACAAACCACTAAGTCGTGCCTCAACTTCTTGTATGCCAATGTGCGGACTTTACTTTTTACTTTACTTTATATACAACGGATAAGTACCTACATACGTGACTATATGTACACAGTCACGCTAGCTGGTTGACTTACTGTATTATTTACACTGTATCATACCGAGTGAACTGTGGAAGTATGACGTAACAAGATGGCGGATTTTGACGTTTGGGTAAAAACAAATAGGTTTCGACGAGCGATTTTTGTAATTTTAGCTTTTTCATAATAAATAAAATGTCTGCGGTTGTAAGTTTGGGTACAATCATAGAGCAATTTAAGAACGAAATTTCTGTATTCAAGAAAGGTGAAAAGAGTTACGATAGTGGTCGGTCATGTATGATGGTTCTTTGGAGATTCTGAGAGGACAGATATTTGCATCAATGAAAAATAAGAAGTACTCAACAGAGGTAAGCCGTAATATTTTTAATTGTATAATGAAAAATTGACTAGCGATATCAGTAAGTACTATATTTTGCTGTAAAAACGACATACTGCACAATATAAAGGTTTCCCACAAAGAGATTTTGGCCATTGCACATGCCACTATTGGGCAAAGCACATGGCACTATTTGACGACCTCCGTGGTGCAGTGGGCGCATAGCCGCCTGAGACGCAGGAGGTAGCGGGTTCGATCCCCGCTGCGGAACAAATGTTTGCATGATCTACAGATATTTATTCCGGGTCTGGCTGTTTCTCTATATATTATAAGTATGTATTTACAAAAAAAAATGTTTAAAAGTAAGTATTCTATCAGTTATCTGGTTCCCATAGTACAAGCTCTGCTTAATTTGGGGCTAGATAGCGCTGTGTGAAATGTCCAGCAATATTTATTATTATTAAAGATGTAATCCTCTGTGGCATGAAATAAGGCTAGGCTGCATTACTGCAAGCAATTTTGGGATTGTGATTGCTGCTGTGCAGCGTAACAGGTACATATTTGCACAAGTTTTGCATTTGTTATGCTGAGTCGCAAGGAACACTACCAATACTTTATTCTGTTTATTTCAGATTTCCTCCATCATTATTTCATCATTAAATCTGGATGGTGTTAAAAGTATCCAGTGGGGAATAACTTATGAAGAGGTGGCTTTAAAACTCTTCGAGGAAGCAACACAGAAGAAAGTCTCTCCGACTGGGTTTTGGCTTCACAACTCAGGTGCTTTAGTAGCATCACCTGACGGAATTGTTGGAGATGATGCCATAGTGGAAGTGAAATGTCCATTTAAACACAGAATGAGCATTGCAGAAGAAATCCAAAATGATAGGAAATACTGTTTTGATACTGATGGAACATTGAAAACGAATCATGCATACTACCACAAAATTACTACAAAACAATACAACAATATTACTATGCTAACACCTACTTACCACTTAGTCCAGTAGTGGCTACTGGATAAGGACACTGACCGACGCGCATCATTTAAGACACCATCCGAAGTGAAACCAGGTAATAAAAATATGTATTTTATAAACTAGCTTCCACTGTCGATTTTAAAAAGTAGCTTACTTTTAAATCCAAGTCATAAATGCTAATCAGGGTTTTTTAATGCTACCTGGTAATGAAACAAGCTTATGGCCCACCTGATGTTAAGTGGTAACCATCGCCTTTAACAAAGAACTGCCTTATAACGTAGGTCACAGACCTCTACGTTGCAGTACCCTGCGTCCATCAACTTTAGACATACAGATGTAAAGCCTCATATGCCAGTAATTTCACCAGCAATCACCTTCATACCGAAACACAGTAATGCTGCTTGGCAGCAGAAATAGGTATGATGGTAGTACTTTCCGGGCGAGCCCTTTCACAAGGAACTCTACTACATTTGTTGCTTTCACATGGTGACAAAGTTATTTAGTCCATTGAAATGTTACATTTTTTAGGCCTTACCTTGCGTTTTTTAGAGGACGCAATTTTATTTTTTTGATGTTTAGGGGGGGTCAGTGTAAAGCTAAAATGATAAAAAAAAAGTTATATCGAAAAATATAATTTTTTTCTCGAATTTCTGAACATTTTCGCTCATAACTTTTTTATTTATAGTTCTACTACAAAAAGTTACTGGACCAAAGTTGTAGAGAATTTAATTTGCAACAAAAAATGTTAACAAATTTTTTTTATCAAATTAATAGTTTAAGAGATATATCGTAAAAACCATTTCAACCCCTATTTTCAAGATGGCGGCCGTGGGACAAGGGTGGCGATCCCCCAAACTTGGTTTTAGCTTTACACTGACCGCCACTATACATCAAAAAAATAAAATTGCGTCCTCTAAAAAACGCAACCCCAAATGTAACTTTTCAATGGACTAATTACAAGTAGTATATAGTTTGTTTCACATATGAACCCTGCCCCTGAGTATTGCAACAGGAAGACAAACCATGTTTTCCTATCTAAATAGGCAGGCATGCTGTTTACACTTTACGACAATTTTTTCGATATTTTAATAAACCTACCCTTGATGAACAAACAAACATAGAAACATACTTATAATATTATGTTATGTTTTTATAAAGCGTATGCACTGAGTAGCAGATAGGCGACGCTAACTTCGTAAAATCATGGTATTCAGGAGGGCCGTCACGTCAGTTTGTGTGGATAATGTGACTATTAAATATTATTACAAAAAATATGCGCATAAATCCCAAATGTTTCTATTTTTGTTGAGTTCTACATGTTCTTTATTGAATATAAGGTGAAATGAAATGATATTTATTTGCCAGAAGTACGGTGTATAAGTTGATACAGCGAGGTGTGTACATAGATGAAAAAAAATTAAGAAAATTTAAAAACCTATATATTGATATAAGTATCTCGCGTTAAATATTTTATTAAAAACCACATCTCATATATTTTTTGTTTTCGAACAGACAACAACTGGAACGACTGCGACTGGCATCTCATTACAGCTCATTGAGGATGGTGGCGAACGCCGAGTCAAGCAAAGATAATATGAAAATTATCAACTGATTCAAATCTATTAACTATTTCATTTGTCAATGAGTATTCAAATTTAATAGTATTAGTTTGTTGAGAGAGATGAGATTGGTTGCTCTAGAGATATATGAGAAGGATTATTAAAATACGTTCATATTACTTTTTTACTTGACATATTATGTTCAGCAGTCTACTTCCTGTGGCTGCTGATATGATGATGATTATAAGGTATACCCAATGTAGAAAATAATAAAATATATATACCAACTTCTCAATTGTTTAATTTATAGATATTAACTGAACTTGTACGCCTCTGCGGGAAACACCCTAACGGCCTACTGCTAATACGGGCACAGTAGACTTTGGAATGGTTAAAGCTGGTGGGATTTATTAAACTAACCCGTCTCGCCATTCTTACATACCTAATTGCATCATTAAAGAATTAATAAATATTAAGTAAGTATCCACGAATTTGCTGATTATGATACAAAACTATTGATTGTTTATGTAAGTTATAAAATTGTAAGTAGAAGTATCCTTAAATCAACTTACTTATTTTTAAGGTTCCTTCTTAAAATACATGTTTTAGCCTTATATGATTTGGTTTTGTCAGAGTTACGAAGGGGGGGATTTCTATCAAACAACACATTACCCTCGCGAGCTGCGAGCAGCTCGCGCACAACGCAACCTCGATACCCTCATTAATTACTTCTTCGACTAAAAGAAAAACACGCGAGCTGCGAGCAGCTCGCGCACAACGCAACCTCTAGTTATATTATATAAAGCTCGATTACCACTGACTCACTGACTGATTGACATCATTGTTCTCCCAGATGCCACCTCGTAGGGGGGAAATGTTTGGTGGGATCGTATAGAGGGAGTTCCGGTGAGTTGGGAATAAATCCTAAAGTACCCCTTTTGTCCCCCATTCGCTCCCATCCACCTCGTATCTCGGAAAGTATAAGTCTTACAGCGTTGGTGCAAAAACTAATGTTGCTGAGGACATTTTTTTATATCCGGATCCATGAAAAAAAAATTGTCTTTCATACAAAAAAAAAATTGTCCCATACAAAATATTTACGCAAATTACTACCACGCAAAAGAAAGTCTTAAAATCAGTAGCCAAAAGCTTATATTCCAATAACTTGAGTGACTCATTTACGACGATTTGTCTCCAATCATCAGGAACGTAAAAGAGACAGTTGCATTTTTTTCTATATTCGCACCTGTGCGTGCTGTCCGATATTGCCCGAACTTGGCGCAAACGACACAATGAGTGTTCGCCGTTCGCCACAGAATACAGAAAAAACAGTAGGTCCAAGCGGTTCTTACAACCGGATTTGTCTAAAGAGAATGCGACTGTGAATGTCACCAGGTAATAACCGCGCTCATATCCATATTAGAAACTAACATAAAACCGATGCGAGATGATATTTCGGCAATTTTTCACTGGTAAGGTGCGTCCTCTGAAAGTGTGCTTGGAGAGAAATAGGTCCGAATGTATCCTGATCAAACACCTTAAAGAGCTCAGCCAAGAATTATGAGTATATGCCTAACCGTCAATCTCATGAAGACATGAATACTTACCAACTATGTCACACCTATCAGAATTTACAAACCACTAAGTCGTGCCTCAACTTCTTGTATGCCAATGTGCGGACTTTACTTTTTACTTTACTTTATATACATACAACGGATAAGTACCTACATACGTGACTATATGTACACAGTCACGCTAGCTGGTTGACTTACTGTATTATTTACACTGTATCATACCGAGTGAACTGTGGAAGTGTGACGTAACAAGATGGCGGATTTTGACGTTTGGGTAAAAACAAACAGGTTTCGACGAGCGATTTTTGTATTTTTAGCTTTTTCATAATAAATAAAATGTCTGCGGTTGTAAGTTTGGGTACAATCATAGAGCAATTTAAGAACGAAATTTCTGTATTCAAGAAAGGTGAAAAGAGTTACGATAGTGGTCGGTCATGTATGATGGTTCTTTGGAGATTCTGAGAGGACAGATATTTGCATCAATGAAAAATAAGAAGTACTCAACAGAGGTAAGCCGTAATATTTATAATTGTATAATGAAAAATTGACTAGCGATATCAGTAAGTACTATATTTTGCTGTAAAAACGACATACTGCACAATATAAAGGTTTCCCACAAAGAGATTTTGGCCATTGCACATGCCACTATTGGGCAAAGCACATGGCACTATTTGACGACCTCCGTGGTGCAGTGGGCGCATAGCCGCCTGAGACGCAGGAGGTAGCGGGTTCGATCCCCGCTGCGGAACAAATGTTTGCATGATCTACAGATATGTATTCCGGGTCTGGCTGTTTCTCTATATATTATAAGTATGTATTTACAAAAAAAATGTTTATAAGTAAGTATTCTATCAGTTATCTGGTTCCCATAGTACAAGCTCTGCTTAATTTGGGGCTAGATAGCGCTGTGTGAAATGTCCAGCAATATTTATTATTATTAAAGATGTAATCCTCTGTGGCATGAAATAAGGCTAGGCTGCATTACTGCAAGCAATTTTGGGATTGTGATTGCTGCTGTGCAGCGTAACAGGTACATATTTGCACAAGTTTTGCATTTGTTATGCTGAGTCGCAAGGAACACTACCAATACTTTATTCTGTTTATTTCAGATTTCCTCCATCATTATTTCATCATTAAATCTGGATGGTGTTAAAAGTATCCAGTGGGGAATAACTCATGAAGAGGTGGCTTTAAAACTCTTCGAGGAAGCAACACAGAAGAAAGTCTCTCCGACTGGGTTTTGGCTTCACAACTCAGGTGCTTTAGTAGCATCACCTGACGGAATTGTTGGAGATGATGCCATCGTGGAAGTGAAATGTCCATTTAAACACAGAATGAGCATTGCAGAAGAAATCCAAAATGATAGGAAATACTGTTTTGATACTGATGGAACATTGAAAACGAATCATGCATACTACCACAAAATTACTACAAAACAATACAACAATATTACTATGCTAACACCTACTTACCACTTAGTCCAGTAGTGGCTACTGGATAAGGACACTGACCGACGCGCATCATTTAAGACACCATCCGAAGTGAAACCAGGTAATAAAAATATGTATTTTATAAACTAGCTTCCACTGTCGATTTTAAAAAGTAGCTTACTTTTAAATCCAAGTCATAAATGCTAATCAGGGTTTTTTAATGCTACCTGGTAATGAAACAAGCTTATGGCCCACCTGATGTTAAGTGGTAACCATCGCCTTTAACAAAGAACTGCCTTATAACGTAGGTCACAGACCTCTACGTTGCAGTACCCTGCGTCCATCAACTTTAGACATACAGATGTAAAGCCTCATATGCCAGTAATTTCACCAGCAATCACCTTCATACCGAAACACAGTAATGCTGCTTGGCAGCAGAAATAGGTATGATGGTAGTACTTTCCGGGCGAGCCCTTTCACAAGGAACTCTACTACTCAATACATTTGTTGCTTTCACATGGTGACAAAGTTATTTAGTCCATTGAAATGTTACATTTTTTAGGCCTTACCTTGCGTTTTTTAGAGGATGCAATTTTATTTTTTTGATGTTTAGGGGGGGTCAGTGTAAAGCTAAAATGATAAAAAAAAAGTTATATCGAAAAATATAATTTTTTTCTCGAATTTCTGAACATTTTCGCTTATAACTTTTTTATTTATAGTTCTACTACAAAAAGTTACTGGACCAAAGTTGTAGAGAATTTAATTTGCAACAAAAAATGTTAACAAATTTTTTTTATCAAATTAATAGTTTAAGAGATATATCGTAAAAACCATTTCAACCCCTATTTTCAAGATGGCGGCCGTGGGACAAGGGTGGCGATCCCCCAAACTTGGTTTTAGCTTTACACTGACCGCCACTATACATCAAAAAAATAAAATTGCGTCCTCTAAAAAACGCAACCCCAAATGTAACTTTTCAATGGACTAATTACAAGTAGTATATAGTTTGTTTCACATATGAACCCTGCCCCTGAGTATTGCAACAGGAAGACAAACCATGTTTTCCTATCTAAATAGGCAGGCATGCTGTTTACACTTTACGACAATTTTTTCGATATTTTAATATACCTACCCTTGATGAACAAACAAACATAGAAACATACTTATAATATTATGTTATGTTTTTATAAAGCGTATGCACTGAGTAGCAGATAGGCGACGCTAACTTCGTAAAATCATGGTATTCAGGAGGGCCGTCACGTCAGTTTGTGTGGATAATGTGACTATTAAATATTATTACAAAAAATATGCGCATAAATCCCAAATGTTTCTATTTTTGTTGAGTTCTACATGTTCTTTATTGAATATAAGGTGAAATGAAATGATATTTATTTGCCAGAAGTACGGTGTATAAGTTGATACAGCGAGGTGTGTACATAGATGAAAAAAAATTAAGAAAATTTAAAAACCTATATATTGATATAAGTATCTCGCGTTAAATATTTTATTAAAAACCACATCTCATATATTTTTTGTTTTCGAACAGACAACAACTGGAACGACTGCGACTGGCATCTCATTACAGCTCATTGAGGATGGTGGCGAACGCCGAGTCAAGCAAAGATAATATGAAAATTATCAACTGATTCAAATCTATTAACTATTTCATTTGTCAATGAGTATTCAAATTTAATAGCATTAGTTTGTTGAGAGAGATGAGATTGGTTGCTCTAGAGATATATGAAAAGGATTATTAAAATACGTTCATATTACTTTTTTACTTGACATATTATGTTCAGCAGTCTACTTCCTGTGGCTGCTGATATGATGATGATTATAAGGTATACCCAATGTAGAAAATAATAAAATATATATACCAACTTCTCAATTGTTTAATTTATAGATATTAACTGACCTTGTACGCCTCTGCGGGAAACACCCTAACGGCCTACTGCTAATACGGGCACAGTAGACTTTGGAATGGTTAAAGCTGGTGGGATTTATTAAACTAACCCGTCTCGCCATTCTTACATACCTAATTGCATCATTAAAGAATTAATAAATATTAAGTAAGTATCCACGAATTTGCTGATTATGATACAAAACTATTGATTGTTTATGTAAGTTATAAAATTGTAAGTAGAAGTATCCTTAAATCAACTTACTTATTTTTAAGGTTCCTTCTTAAAATACATGTTTTAGCCTTATATGATTTGGTTTTGTCAGAGTTACGAAGGGGGGGATTTCTATCAAACAACACATTACCCTCGCGAGCTGCGAGCAGCTCGCGCACAACGCAACCTCGATACCCTCATTAATTACTTCTTCGACTAAAAGAAAAACACGCGAGCTGCGAGCAGCTCGCGCACAACGCAACCTCTAGTTATATTATATAAAGCTCGATTACCACTCACTGACTGACTGACTGACTGACTCATTGACATGTTTGTTCTCCCAGATGCCACCTCGTAGGGTGAAAATGTTTGGTGGGATCGTATAGAGGGAGTTCCGATGAGTTGGGAATAAATCCTAAAGTACCCCTTTTGTCCCCCATTCGCTCCCATCCACCTCGTATCTCGGAAAGTATAGGTCTTAGAGAGTTGGTGCAAAAACTAATGTTGCAGAGGACATTTTTTTATATCCGGTTCCATGAAAAAAAAATTGTCTTTCATACAAAAAAAAAATTGTCCCATACAAAATATTTCTGTATGAATACCGTAAACCGTATATTTCGTTTGCCGTAATTTTCATACTGTTTTTGTAGGGAGCCCATGGCTTGTGTGTACTATAAAATTACTGTAAATTTGCTTGATTCTATATAATGGTGGTGGAGGGGCATGAGACAACTTTCATAGTTTTTGCAAAGGTCATCATCATCATTTTGGAACATCCAATTTTTTTTTTTTTTTCAGTATGCAACGTTCATCATGTTTATTTTGGAACATCCACATTTTTTTAATTATGCCTCATCCACAATGATCACTTTGGAACGTCAATTATTTTTTTTTTATTATGCAACAGCCACTGTGATCATTTTGGTACATAATTTTTTTAATTATGCCTCATCCACAATGATCACTTTGGAACTTCAATTTTTTTTTTTTCATTATGCATCATCATCCACTGTGATCATTTTGGAACATCATTTTTTTTCAATTATGCCTCATCCACTATGATCACTTTGGAACGTAATTTTTTTTTATTATGCAACATCCACTGTGATATTTTGGTACATAATTTTTTTTAATTATGCCTCATCCACAATGATCACTTTGGAACGTCAATTATTATTATTTTTTTTATTATGCAACATCCACTGTGATCTTTTTGGTACATCATTTTTTTAATTACGCCTCATCCACAATGATCACTTTGGAACGTCAATTATTTTTTATTTTTTTATTATGCATCATCCACTGTAATCATTTTGGAACATCATTTTTTTTTAATTATGCCTCATCCACAATGATCACTTTGGAACGTCAATTTTTTTCCCTGTTTTTTTATTATGCAACGTTTATCATGTTCATTTGGGAACATCAATTTTTTTTTAATTATGCATCATCCACTGTGATCATTTTGGAACATCATTTTTTTTCAATTATGCCTCATCCACTATGATCACTTTGGAAAGTCAATTTTTTTTTTATTATGCAACATCCACTGTGATCATTTTGGTACATCATTTTTTTTAATTATGCCTCATCCACAATGATCACTTTGGAACGTAAATTTTTTTTTTATTATGCAACGTCCACTGTGATCATTTTGGTACATAATTTTTTTTAATTATGCCTCATCCACAATGGACACTTTGTAACGTCAATTTTTTTTTTCTTTATTATGCATCATCCACTGTGATCATTTTGGAACATCATTTTTTTAATTATGCCTCATCCACAATGATCACTTTGGAACGTCAATTATTATTATTATTTTTTGTATTATGCAACATCCACTGTGATCATTTTGGTACATCATTTTTTTAATTACGCCTCATCCACAATGATCACTTTGGAACGTCAATTATTATTTTTTTTATTATGCATCATCCACTGTGATCATTTTGGAACATCATTTTTTTTAAATTATGCCTCATCCACATGATCATTTTGTAACGTCAATTTTTTTTTATTATGCAACATCCACTGTGATCATTTTGGAAAATCTATTTTTTTTAGCACAAATTTTTGGTGGAATCGTTATTTTACGGTCATCATCGCCCTTGCCATCATTTTGAATTCTTCTCTCACTTCCTTTTCGTTTTCGAATGTTTCTTCCACATTGATATCCTCTTTAATTGTTTCTATAACTTCAAAATCATCTTTGATGGCATTTTTACTTCAATATACTTTTGAATTGTTTTTTCTATTTTTCTATTTTCTTCAATTACTTATCTTACTTCAATATCGACTTTACAAAATTATGGGTTTTAATACAAATCTTAAATTGCTCGTATCTTCTAAACGGGAAGAGTTACCCCCAGCAAACTTTTACAAAATATTGGTACTAATTTTTGGTGGAATAGTTTTTTTAATACCATCATTGCCCTTGAGATCCTTTTTGAATGCTTCTCTTACTTCGTCTTCCGCTTTGAATGCTTCTTTCACCTCGATATCCTCTATTTTTGCTTCTTCCACTTTGATATCCTTTTTAATTACTTTTTCTACTTATATGTCTTCTTCAATTGCTTCTTTTACTTCAATTTCCACTCCACAAAATTATGGGTTTTCATACAAAACTTAAATCGCTCGTATCTTTTAAACGGGAAGAGATAGCTCGAGGAAACTTTTACAAAATATTAGTATAAGTTTTTGGTGAAACCGTTTTTTATTATTATCATTGTCCTCGACGTCTTTTACTCAATTTCAATTTCCTCTTTGATTGTTTCTGCTACTTCGATATCCTATTTGATTGCTTCTTCCACTTCGATATCATCTTTGAATGCTGCTTCCACTTGGAAATCCTCTATGATTTCATTGCTTCTTCCATTTAGATATCGTCTTTGACTGCTTCTTACACATGGATATCCTATTTAATAGCTTTTAACAGCTTGATATCCTCTTTGATTGCTTCTTCGACTTCGATATCCTCTTTTATTGCTTCTACCAATTCGATATCATCTTCGATTTCCTTTTGATTGCTTCTTGCACTGCAATATTCTCTTTGATTGCGTCTTCATCTTCGATATCGTTTTTGATCGCATTTTCACTTCGATATCCTCTGTGATGGCTTCTTCCACTTCGATACCCTCTTTGATTGCTTCTTCCACTTCGATATCCTCTTTGATTGCTTCTTTTACTTCAATATCCTCTTTGATTGCTTCTTCCACTTCGATATCGTTTTTGACTGTTTCTTCCACTTCGATATCGTCTTTGATTGCTTTTTTCACTTCGTCATCCTCTTAGAACGCTTCTACCACCTCGGTATCCTCTTTGATTGCTTACTCAACTTTAATGTCCTCTTTGATTGTTTCTGCTACTTCGATATCCTATTTGATTGCTTCTTTCACTTCAATATCCTCTTTGATTGCTTCTTCCACTTCGATATCGTTTTTGACTGTTTCTTCCACTTCGATATCGTCTTTGATTGCTTTTTTCACTTCGTCATCCTCTTAGAACGCTTCTACCACCTCGGTATACTCTTTGATTGCTTACTCAACTTTAATTTCCTCTTTGATTGTTTCTGCTACTTCGATATCCTATTTGATTGCTTCTTTCACTTCAATATCCTCTTTGATTGCTTCTTCCACTTCGATATCGTTTTTGACGGTTTCTTCCACTTCGATATCGTCTTTGATTGCTTTTTTCACTTCGTCATCCTCTTAGAACGCTTCTACCACCTCGGTATCCTCTTTGATTGCTTACTCAACTTTAATTTCCTCTTTGATTGTTTCTGCTACTTCGATATCCTATTTGATTGCTTCTTTCACTTCAATATCCTCTTTGATTGCTTCTTCCACTTCGATATCGTTTTTGACTGTTTCTTCCACTTCGATATCGTCTTTGATTGCTTTTTTTACTTCGTCATCCTCTTAGAATGCTCTTACCACCTCGGTATCCTCTTTGATTGCTTACTCAACTTTAATTTCCTCATTGATTGTTTCTGCTGCTTCGATATCCTATTTGATTGCTTCTTTCACTTCAATATCCTCTTTAATTGCTGCTTCTACTTGGAAATCCTCTTTGATTTGATTGCTTCTTCCATTTCGATATCGTCTTTGACTGCTTCTTACACATGGATATCCTGTTTGATGGCTTTTAACAGCTCGATATCCTCTTTAATTACTTCTTCGACTAAAAGAAAAACACGCGAGCTGCGAGCAGCTCGCGCACAACGCAACCTCTAGTTATATTATATAAAGCTCGATTACCACTGACTGACTGACTGACTGACTCATTGACATGTTTGTTCTCCCAGATGCCACCTCGTAGGGTGAAAATGTTTGGTGGGATCGTATAGAGGGAGTTCCGATGAGTTGGGAATAAATCCTAAAGTACCCCTTTTGTCCCCCATTCGCTCCCATCGACCTCGTATCTCGGAAAGTATAGGTCTTAGAGCGTTGGTGCAAAAACTAATGTTGCAGAGGACATTTTTTTATATCCGGTTCCATGAAAAAAAAATTGTCTCTCATACAAAAAAAAAATTGTCCCATACAAAATATTTCTGTATGAATACCGTAAACCGTATATTTCGTTTGCCGTAATTTTCATACTGTTTTTGTAGGGAGCCCATGGCTTGTGTGTACTATAAAATTACTGTAAATTTGCTTGATTCTATATAATGTTGGTGGAGGGGCATGAGACAACTTTCATAGTTTTTGCATCATCATTTTGGAACATCCATTTTTTTTTTTTTTTTTAGTATGCAACGTTCATCATGTTTATTTTGGAACATCCACATTTTTTTAATTATGCCTCATCCACAATGATCACTTTGGAACGTCAATTTTTTTTTTTTTATTATGCAACATCCACTGTGATCATTTTGGTACATCATTTTTTTAATTACGCCTCATCCACAATGATCACTTTGGAACGTCAATTTTTTTTTTATTATGCAACACATAATTTTTTTTAATTATGCCACATCCACAATGATCACTTTGGAAAGTCAATTATTATTTTTTTATTATGCATCATCCACTGTGATCATTTTAGAACATCATTTTTTTAATTATGCCTCATCCACAATGATCACTTTGGAACGTCAATTATTATTATTTTTTTGTATTATGCAACATCCACTGTGATCATTTTGGTACATCATTTTTTTTAATTATGCCTCATCCACAATGATCACTTTGGAACGTCAATTATTTTTTTTTTATTATGCATCATCCACTGTGATTATTTTGGAACATCATTTTTTTTAAATATGCCTCATCCACAATGATCACTTTGGAACGTCAATTATTATTATTTTTTTGTATTATGCAACACATAATTTTTTTTAATTATGCCTCATCCACAATGATCACTTTGGAACGTCAATTATTATTATTTTTTTATTATGCATCATCCACTGTGATCATTTTGGAACATCATTTTTTTTAATTATGCCTCATCCACAATGATCACTTTGGAACGTCAATTATTATTATTTTTTTTGTATTATGCAACATCCACTGTGATCATTTTGGTACATCATTTTTTTTTATTATGCCTCATCCACAATGATCACTTTGGAACGTCAATTATTTTTTTTATTATGCAACATCCACTGTGATCATTTTGGTACATATTTTTTTTTTAATTATGCCTCATCCACATGATCATTTTGGAACGTCAATTTTTTTTTTATTATGCAACATCCACTGTGATCATTTTGGAAAATCAATTTTTTTTTGTAGCACAAATTTTTGGTGGAATCGTTATTTTACGGTCATCATCGCCCTTGCCATCATTTTGAATTCTTCTCTCACTTCCTTTTCGTTTTCGAATGTTTCTTCCACATTGATATCCTCTTTAATTGTTTCTATAACTTCGAAATCCTCTTTGATGGCATTTTTACTTCAATATACTTTTGAATTGTTTTTTCTATTTTTCTATTTTCTTCAATTACTTCTCTTACTTCAATATCGACTCTACAAAATTATGGGTTTTAATACAAATCTTAAATCGCTCGTATCTTCTAAACGGGAAGAGATAGCTATAGAAAACTTTTACAAAATGTTGGTATAAGTTTTTGGTTAAACCGTTTTTTTATTTTTATCATTGTCCTCGACGCCCTTTTTGAATGCTTCTCTCACTTCGTCTTCCTCTTTGAATGCTTCTTTCCCTTCGTCATCCTCTTTGACTGTTTCTTCCACATCGATATCCTCTACTTTTGCTTCTTCCATCTCGATATCTTCTTTGATTGCTTCTTCCACTTTGATATCGTCTTTGATTGCTTCTTTAACTTCGATATCCAATTTGATTGCTACTTTTACTTCGATATCGTCTTTGATTGCTTCTTTTACTGGGATATCCTCTTTGATGGCTTCTTTAACTTCGATATCCTATTTGATTGCTTCTGTAACTTCGTCATCCTGTTTTAATTCTTCTACGACCTCACTATGCTCTTAGGGCGCGTCTTCAACTTCGATACTGAAACACATAGGCATAGTAAACTTTTACAAAATGATAGTACAAATGTTTGTCGGAATCATTTTTTTATTGTCATCAACAACCTTGATATTCTTTTTAAATACTTCTCTCACTTCGACATCCTCTTAGACTTCCAACACCTTGATATCCTCTTTTAATGCTGTTCCACAGTATATTGTACCCTGTTTGATTCCTTTTTTCACTTTGGAATTGTCTTTCTTCTTTGATTGCTTCTTCATCTTCGATATCTTTTATGATTGCTTCTTTCACTTCAATATCCTTTTAGAGTGCTTCTTTCACTTCGATATCGTCTTTGTTTGCTTCATTCATTTCGTCATCCTCTTTAAATATTACTACCACCTCGGTATCCTCTTTGATTGCTTACTCCACTTTTGTTTTATTATGCAACATTCACTATTCTGGTATTCTCTTTGATTGCTTCTTCCACTTCGATATCCTCTTTGATTGCATCTTCCACTTCGATATCCTTTTTGATTGTTTGTTCCACTTCGTCATCCTCTTTGATTGTTTCTTCCACCTCAACATCTTCTATTTTTGCATGTTCCACTTCGATATCCTTTTAAATTGCTTCTTCTATTTCATATCCTCTTTAATTGCTTCATTTACTTCATTGCCCTCTCTACAAAATTATGGTGTTTCATACAAAACTTCAATCGCTCGTATCTTCTAAGCGGGAAGTGATAGCCTTAGCAAACTTGTACCAAATATTGGTATCAATTTTTGTTGGAATCGTTTTTTTTATTATCGTCCTTGAATGCTTCTCTCACTTCGTCTTCCTCTTTGAATGTTTCTTCCACTTCGACATCATCTTTGACTGCTTCTTTAACTTCGATATCCTCTTTGATTGCTTCTCCCACTTCGATATCGTCTTTGACTGCTTCTTCCATTTCGATATCGTCTTTAATTTCTTTTTTCACTTCGTCATCTTCTTTGAATGCTTCTACCACTTCGGTATCCCCTTTGATTGCTTACTCAACTTCAATTTCCTCTTTGATTGTTTCTGTCACTTCGATATCCTATTTGATTGCTCCTTCCACTTCAATATCCTCTTTGATTGCTTCTTCCACTTCGATATCATCTTCGATTTCCTTTTGATTGATTGTTGCACTGCAATATTCTCTTTCATTGCGTCTTCATCTTCGATATCGTCTTCGATAGCAATTTTACTTCCATATCCTCTGTCATGGCTTCTTCCACTTCGATATCCTCATTGATTCGATTGCTTCTTCCATTTCGATATTGTTTTGACTGCTTCTTACACATGGATATCCTCTTTGATAGCTTTTAACAGCTCGATATCATCTTTGATTGCTTTTTTCACTTCGGCATCCTCTTAGAATGCTTCTACCAACTCGGTATCCTCTTTAATTGCTTACTCAACTTCAATTTCCTCTTTGATTGTTTCTGCTGCTTCGATATCCTATTTGATTGCTTCTTTCACTTCAATATCCTCTTTAATTACTGCTTCCACTTGGAAATCCTCTTTGATTTGATTGCTTCTTCCATTTCCATATCGTCTTTGACTGCTTCTTACACATGGATATCCTGTTTGATGGCTTTTAACAGCTCGATATCCTCTATAATTACTTCTTCGACTAAAAGAAAAACACGCGAGCTGCGAGCAGCTCGCGCACAACGCAACCTCTAGTTTGATTATATAACTAGTAGTTGTTTTTATTTTGAGATGTTTTTTTTATGTTTTGAGAAACCGTTACTTGAATATCGTCAGTAGGTATATTACCAAACAACCTGTATAACTATGTATATTGAAAAACTGAATATAGTAGTAAAGGAACAAAATGGCTTTAGAAAAAACAAGTCTATAAATATAGCCATATATGACCTCATTAAGAAAATGATTAAAAGTATGAATGAAAGGAAGCTTTGTGCAGTCTATATGGACATGACAAAGGCTTTCGACTATGTTTATCATGAAATTTTGATAGTAAAACTTTTTCAATTTGGCGTAAGGGCAAACGTTTTAAAACTCTTAAAATCCTATCAGGCAACGGGCAACAACGGCTGTATGTTTGGGCCCTATTTCTCATTTATATTAATGATCTTCCTTCAAATATCCAGTATCCAATGGTCCTTTTTGCTGACGACAGCACTGCGATGAAAAATGAAATAGCAGCGACACATACGAAAATGATATAAATAACGCCATATTTCAAATAATTAACTGGCTGGATTTTAATAACCTAATGGTTATTTAGAAAAACTAAAATTATAAATTTCACACAACGCTATCGAATACTGAATTCGAATATAAACCTACAGACGTCAGCGCGTAGAGAATGTTAAGAGTGCAAATTTTAGGACTGGTCATTGACGACTAAACTGGTCTATACAAGCCGACGATTTACGTAAGGCACTCAGTAAATATGCGTATACGATCTACTAATTGCGTAAAGTAGTCAGTTGAGATGTTCTCAAAACGGTGTACTAGAGCTACGTCTCCTCTAAGCTTCGTTACGGTGTTATATCCTGGGGAAATTGTACAGAGAGAGAATATATATTTAAATCGCAAAAAAAGTATATCAGGGCAATGTATGGTCTGAAAACAACTGATAGTTGCAAACCTTACCTTCTATCTCTTAATATTTTAACTTTACCCTCATATACGATATATACATTTTGTCAAAATGAATCCTGACTTATTTGTAAAGTCTTTGATTCACGCAGCAGACGCGACCTTTACCACCTGTGCCTAGTTAAAAGCAACACTGCTCTTCTTAATAAAAGTGTATGCGGTATGGCTCCAAAAATATACAAAATGGTACCAAATAGAATAATACAATTCAATTTGACTAAATTCAAGCATGAATTGTTTAAGTTTTTAAGAATTAGATGCTATTATACTGTAAATGAATTTATTATGGACAAAGAGATACAAACTCAATAATAGCATTATATAGTTTTTTGAGATTTGACTGAATTTTTTTATGACATTAATTATCACTTTTATTTTTAAATACATACCTTTTTTAATTTAATTTCCTGATCCCCATTATTATTATTGTTTTTAAACTTTGACCTAAATTGAATTGAATTTTAGAAATGTTTCTAATTGACTAAGTATATTATCTGCATTTGCTTGCCAACTAATATATACCCATGTTTGCGAAATCGATTTGAATTTCGAAAATAGAAATAGAAAAAAATTTGAAAGTGAAAAAATGTTTGGGAATTAATAAATAAATTATAAATTATGAAAAAAAACTTAATGCTAGTTGGCAATTGTTCTCATTTTATTAAATATTCTCTTTATGTGCTTAGTGAAGCTTAATTAGCAGCCTATACAGTAATGATAAGTGGAATTAACTAATTATTTGATGTATTATACGAGAAAATTACAGATAAACGGGCATAATGCGATAATTATGATTTGATCATTTTAAAGTACACATCCGTGCAATGCTATAGTGGGAATCGCTAATTTAACGAACGATAGATTTTTTTTTATATATTTGATCCACATTATAATAATACAAAATGAATAAATCATGAAACAATGTAATGAATCATAGATAAAAATCAAATAAAATATTAGTAAAAAATTATGTAAGTAGGTATGTTAAATATCCAAATTATATCTTTATCTGATATTGATTTTAAAGCAACTGAAAGTTGAGTTGTATTTTTTATTTAGAATAAACATTCGACTAGTTTTTAATGCACGAAGATAATAAAAGATAAGTACACAAAATAGGTCGACACTACTGAAACTGTATCGCACTCGCAAAAAACCCGTGGTAAGGTTTCGCACTTTTAAATTGTTCGGAAGTCTACTAAACGCATACATACATTATAAAAAACCAGACCAATCATAAACTGGTTCACAATTACACATAAATAGCCAGTATCTTTTTCTCAGTAGTCAGTATTCTTTTTCAGTTTGCTTTTGTGTGTTATTGGTATAAAGCACAATGGCCGAAGCAACGACAGTTGACTTCGAGAAAATGTTTAAGATTTCTTCCCAGGCGTTGAGAATCAACGGTGCTCATCCCAGCATCGCTCGCGATAAGAAATGGCTCAAGCAGTTTCTCATGATGCATGGGACATACACTTTTGTATTCTTTATTGTAGGATGGAATGTATATCAGAGCATTATCCTTAAAAAATACTCAGCTGCGTGTCGAGATGGTATATTTACCGTCGTTTACTTAGCCATAACAATGCAATACCTCGTTTTAGTCTTCAAACAAAAAATCCTAGTCAGAATGATAGAAATGATGAAATCTGACTTCGCTAAGGACATGCCAGAAGATGAGAGGGCGATAGTTTTTGAGTACGCCAGAAAAGGAAGAAATGTGTGTACTAACTGGTTGAGCCTGGCAATTTGCGCAGCAGGACTTTTTCCCGTTAAGCATCTGTTTTTAGAGTTGTACACTTACGTGACAGAAGGTTGGCAGTTACTTCAGGTCTACCCACTGACGTACCCCTCGCCAATAGAAGAAAATAAACAGCATCCGATCGTGTATACTATTATTTATATGGTCTTGATGTTTTACAACCTCTATGGAGCAGTATCGTACGTATCTTTAGCTCCCTTGGGCCCAATTTTTATGTTACATGCTTGTGGGCAGCTGGAGGTGGTGAAAAAGAAGGTGTCGGTTTTGTATGTGGATAACTCTACTGAGGAAACAGAAGAGCAGTTGAAAGATATTGTGAAGCATATGATATATATTTATGAGTAAGTACTCCCATTTCTAAGGATCATACATGTAATCGTTTGAACATTGCTTGTCAGGTGCAATGTTCAAACGATTACATGTAAGAGAATAAAATATTTTTTAAATAAAATATAAAAAAAATAAGTTAGGCCAAAAGACAACCTAGCAAAGGTTGCTGGGCGTCGTTAAGCGCGGGCTTTAAAAATATTCAGCAGTGGACGTCGCAAAAGGCTTATTATTTTGCCAGGAAACAGTTAGTATACAAGGCTTTAAAAATTGGGTCAAATCCTTTGAATTGTAATAATGTAACAATGTAAAATAAGTTTATTAGCGAAATTGCACATTGACGCGTCAATTTCACCGTGTGTAAGTATTGGTGAATGCTTGAATTTTGTATGCAAGTAAGTAGATTATTTTTGTTTAAAATTTATTAATTCTTTGTTTAACAGTTTTGTAGATTGTATCAATGAATCGTTCAGATTAATTTATGAGTTTACATTGAAGCCTACGGCGTTTATCCTGCCGATAACTCTATACGAGGTAATAGAGGTAAGCTCACTGATGTTTTAAATATCTCAACTATTTCATTTACGTACAAATACATTTCATTACCCCAGAAGCTTACTATATAAATATAGACATAAGTTGCTAATAGTCCCCGCACTAGATCTAGCCATTCTGTTCAAGACAATAATTCGAAAAAAAGAACTTTTTAATGACATTTCAAATGCCTAAGTGAAAATTATTAATACTTAGGTATTTATGAATGAAAGCGTGCAATTTTATTTATTTTGCGACAATAATGAGACGTAAGTAATTACTAATTAAGTAATTAGAAATTTCTGCTGTTCAATTATCTAATGAATGTCCACTGAACGTTTATCGAACCACCATAATAAGATTTATTTTATTTTCAGTCATTAAATCAAGGGGAAGTCAGCATAGAATTTACTAGTTTCATAATCGGGGGGCTACTTATCTCTGGCTATCCTTGCTACTACAGCGATAAGCTTATGGAAAAGGTAATCAAGAACTGCTTTTATTTATAAAATTTACAAACACTCTTTATATTATTAAATTTTTATTCTTACGCTTCTTACGGCTTCAATATACAATACAATAATACTTTCTGGATGCTGTTGAGGCTGCCGCACTTTTTTTTGTAGTACCTCAAATATATTTTTGCGGACCGTAAAAAGACTGCATCTCTGATGAGCAGAGTACGAGGCTGTCACAACGGCATCCTGAAAACAATTGCTGAGAGATGAACCTCTCATATTTGGCTACACTTTGTACAGAAAGTGGTATAGTTCACTCCCTCCACTACTGAAACCGGAAGGTTCCCTAGCTCACTCTGCTATTGAAAAAGCAAACTTATTTGCAACTTAATTTGCGGAAGCTTCATGTCTCGACACCACTGGCGAATCTCCACCTAGCCTTCCCCGATTTGAAGTGTATATGCACGAAATTCACATCCAGCAAAAAGAAGTGCTCAAAACGCTACGCAGTCTTGACGTGCATAAAGCTAGTAGACCGGACGGAATATCCGCCTTAGTGTTAAAAACTTGTGCCTCTGAGTTGTCTCAAATACTGACAAGACTTTTTCGCCTGTCTCTGAAAACTGGTTTAGTCCCCAAGTCATTGAAGCTAGTTAATGTGCAGCCTGTGCTCAAAAAAGGTAGTCGTGCCGACCCGTCAAACTACCGCCTTATCTCAGCCACCTTCTTACTGTTTAAATGTATGGAGCGTGTGCTGAATAGGAAACTCCTTGCCTACCTTGAAGACAACGACAACATCAGTGACCGTCAATATGGGTTTCGCCAGAAACTTACTGGGGATCTTCTTGTGTATGCCACACACATCTGGAGTGAAGCCATCGACAGGTATGGTGAGGCACTGGCTGTTTCACTAGATACCTCGAAAGCTTTTGACAGGGTTTGGCACGCTAGCCTTATTGGCCAGCTTCCTTCATACGGACTTCCAGCTCATTTCTGCTCTTGGCTTGCAGACTTTCTGAGGGAACCATCCATTCGAGTCATTGACGGTCGCTCGTCTGATCAATTTGCTATAAACACCTGAGGTACCTCGGTACCTCAGGGTACCTCATTTTGGGGCTCAAAGTTATCCGCGTCCGTAGGATATTACCCTCGAAACCCTACACGTGATCCCTGGGTGGTGCCAAATGGATAACAACTCTTCTGGTGGAAGGCTTCGGCCGCGGCTTGTCACCACCCACAAGACAAAGCCACTCCGTGAAGCGAACTCATCGTGTTTCGGGGTGATGTCTCGTGTAGCCACTTTGGAAGTGACGAGTCTGAGTAGTTCTTGCACTGAATACAGCCAGAGCGGTACAGAGAACGCAGTAGTGTAAGTGTGCCGAGAGATTAGACATGGAGGGTAGCGGGATCCGAAGCACGGTTCTCCGCTGGCCGACCGCAGGTTGTAGGGGGCCCAACTAGTGAGCTAGCCATTCATGAAAGGCTGCCCCGCAGCCTCGCGAAAAATCCCAGAATGCTCCATCGTGCCGGTTGGCGACCGGACGAGAGGATCCGATGGCCATTCCTGGGGGGGTTCGGGCGTCCCCGCAGTCTCCAGTCTAATCCCTCAATCGCGCAGGAGCCTACTTCTTGTCTCTGGGCTCGCTGTCCAGTGCCTCGCTCAACTGCCGTCTTCCCATCCAACCTAACTCAAACCTAAAATGAATAAAAACAAAAATAATAAGTTGTGCTTACAGCGGAAGCACGTCCTCTCGCTCCAAGTGCACCTCTCCAACGTTCGAGGACTGCACTCCAATCTCGATCCGGTCCACTACCACCTCGAGACCGCGAAGCCACACTTATTATTTCTCAGCTTAGTTCTGCTCTTGGCTTGCAGACTTTCTGAGGGAACGATCCATTCGGGTAGTCATTGATGGCCGCTCGTCTGATCAATTGGCTATTAACGCCGGGGTACCTCAGGGGTCAGTACTCTCTGCCACGCTGTTTCTGCTGCATATCAATGATCTGCTCATGCCCGGTATCATTGGGTACGCAGACGACAGTACAGTTGTGGAGAGGTACACTTCTAATGCTCGAGCCAGCAGAGCTGAAATTCAGAGGCAGAGAGACGAGATGTTGCAGCGTTTGAATTTGACACTCAAGGCCGTCTCTGACTGGGGCGATGCCAATCTTGTCAAATTCAATGCTTCAAAAACGCAAGCATGTCTCTTCTCGGTGAAAAAGAGTCAGTTTACCCAAGTTCCAATTTTCCAAAATGTACCGTTATCTGTAAAAGATCACCTCGAGCTCCTAGGGGTTTCGCTCACGCCTACTCTCAACTTTAGCTCATACATCGAGTCTAAGGCTAAAACAGCTGCCATGAAGCTGGGCATCCTCAACAAGGTCAGGAGATACTTCACACCAGGACAGCTTCTTAGTCTTTATAAAGCTCAAGTCCGGTCTGGTATGGAGTACTGCTGCCACCTTTGGGATGGTTCGGCCAAATACCAGCTCGCTACCTTAGACTCGATAGAACGTAGGGCTTTTAGGCTTATAGGTGAGCAATATATGGCGGTGACTAAGATCCAAAGTCTCGAACACCGCCGTAAAGTTGCAAGCCTATCGATCTTTTACAGAATACATTTTGGGGAATGTGCCCAGGAACTATACGATCTGATCCCGCCATCTCCCTTCCATCAAAGGACAAGCAGGCGCACGGCTCAGTACCACCCGTACCTAGTCAATATACCACCCATTCGCACACACCGTTTTGGTTCTACGTTCTTGATGCGTACAGCTAAGGTATGGAACACTTTGCCGTCGTCTGTTTTTCCTAAAGAATACAATCCGGGCCTCTTTAAGGTGAGAGTAAATAGGTTTCTTCTAGATCTTCGTGCTACATCTTAGACCACATCATCACTTACCATCAGGTGAGATTGTGGTCAAACGAAGTTCTATCCAATATAAAAAAAAAAAAAAAAAGTTCCTATTTGCCAAGATGTACCTGTAGCTGTAAAAGGTCACCTCGAGCTTCTTGGGGTTTCGCTTACGCCTACTCTCAACTTTAGCTCATGCATCGAGTCTAAGGCTAAAACAGCTGCCATGAAGCTGGGCATCCTCAATAAGGTCAGGAGATACATCACACCGGGACTGCTTCTTAGTCTCTACAAAGTACAAGTCCGGTCTGGTACGGAGTACTTCTGCCACCTTTGGGATGGCTCGGCCAAACACCAGCTCGCTACCTTAGACACGGTAGAACGTAGAGCTTTTAGTATAAGTGAGCAATATATGGTGGAGACTAAGACTCAAAGTCTCGAACACCGCAGTAAAGTTGCAAGACTATCAATCTTTTACATTACAGAATACATTTTGGGGAATATGTCCAGGAACTTTACGATCTGATTTCGCCATCTCCTTTCCATCAAAGAACAAGCAGGCGCACGGCTCAGTACCATCCGTATCTGGTTGATATGCCACCTATTTGCAAACACCGTTTTGGTTTTACGTTCTTGATGCATACGGCTAAGGTATGGAACACTTTGCCGTCTTCTGTTTTTCCTAACGAATACAATCCGGGCCTCTATATGGTAAGAGTTTATAGGTTTCTTCTAGATTTTTGTGCTTCATCTTAGATCACATCATCGCTTACCATCAGGTGAGATTGTGGTCAAAGGAAGATCTATACATATTCAAAAAAAAGTCTACCTCTGTTGCAAAATGCAATCAGTTAGGTATTTGGTGTACCAGATGTTAATATGTAACTAACTATAAATTCCTAAATATATTAATGTATACTATCAAAATGGTCTATGTTGTCCAAAATAAATAAATTTGATTTGGTTTGATTATTATATTTCCAGGGAGAGGAAGTCCGGCTAGCCTTATACTGCTGCGGGTGGGAGGGGAGGTACGATCGAGGAGTCCGTAAGACTCTAGTGATGATCCTCCTGCGCACCTTATCGCCCATCGCCATCCGGACCATGTTCCAAACGTTGTGTTTGGATGCACTGGCTGATGTAAGCTTCCTCCACCATCGTTTCCTCATATTTTTTATTAATTATGTGGCACACAAAACAGAAACCAATATATGTATAAGTATTCTATCAGTTATCTGGTTTCCACAGTTTCCTTAGTTTGGGGCAAGATAGCGCTGTGTGAAATTTCCTGCAATAAATATATAAGGAATATATAGGGTGTCTCAACAAGAGCGCCGGATTTAAATTTGCCGCCATTTTGGTAATACGAGTTGTACGGTTATTTTTTTAGATAGTTGTCACATACAGACCACGTGATTTAAGAATATGGAGAAGTATTCAAACCAACAACGTGTAGTTATTGTAAAAACACATTACAAACATATTGTAAGCTTTGCGAAAACTGTACACCAATTACGTCAAGTTTTCGGTCGCAATAATACGCCAAATGAATCGACAATGAGGCGCTTAATTACAAAAGTTTAGACCATATATAATGATGGATGCTGATGGATCAGAAGATCATTGTTCGTCGTCGTCCTTGTTGGTCACTCGAAAATATAGCCACAGTAAGGGAATCTGTGGCCGTAACGTAGTAGGAAACGTTAGAAACGTAGGGTCGAGGTAGATGGGCAAGAAATACACTATGTCGATGAATATATCTACTTGGGCCAGTTAGCAAGCTTCGAAAACAGGCAGGACAGGGAGATCGATCGCCGCATCGAAAATGCCTGGAAAAGCTACTGGTTCACGTCCAGCGCCAGCTCATCGACATGTTTATCCTGCTCGTCCTAACCTACGGTGCGCAGACATGGTCGCTGACTGAGTCACAGAAGTCCAAACTCAAGATTTGCCAGAGGGCAATGGAACGCAGCGTTCTCGGATTCAAACGGATTGATCGAATGAGAAACACCACGCTGAGTTCGTTGACAGGCATTGCCGATGTTGGAGAAAAAACAGCTAGGCTCAAGTGGGATTGGGCGGGGCACATTAGCTTATTAACGGACAGTTATCTGTGTTATTAATTTTTAATTTTTGTGTAATTATTTGATGATTATGACTATAAAATATTGTATGTTAGCGGTTAAGAATTTTTATATGGATTTTAAATCTGAATTAAATGAATAATAATAATTAGCAGAATGCACCCCTATAGGTGGGCTAATCTAGCCACAACCTGGTGCCCTGATGGAAGACGCGGTTGGGGTCGGCCAAGAAAGCGTTGGCGAGACGATCTTGTTGCCTTCGATTAGGAGTGGTGGAGTGTCGCACAGGACAGAGATAGATGGAGAGACTTGGGGGAGACCTTTGCCCAGCAGTGGGACAATACAGGTTGAAGAAAAAAATTGTAAAAATATATTATGCATTCCATTAAAAATTAGCTAAAGCTTAGTTATGTAAATACCAGAACCCTATGTATACTTTGAAACCTTTCTGCAAATAAATATTTTATTTATTTTATTATTTATAGAGACGATACATTCTGACAATGGGATTATAAAATAACTTAATACTATGGGAAAAATATTGACCTCTAGGGCTAGGTATACTGAAAAGGATGCCGATATTGTAACCTGATATTAAAGTTTTAAAAGATAATAAGCTATGAGAATCGGTTATCAGAGAAAAGATTAATAAGATTAATCTATATGATTTAAGGAGCTGTAAAATCATACAAATACCTCAAATTTAAACATGTTTAGTCGCAAAATACGTTTAAGTATCGTTTTCCAAGCCGGGTTAAATAGATGAATGATTTTTGTTTTTTGATGTTGATTATTGATTTTGATTTATTTATGAGTGACAAAATATGTCAAAAATGCCCGTCTTTTATGATTACGTTGACTAGAAGCTCACTTTTAACAGCACCAAGAGACCATAAACCTAATATAATATAAGTATTTCATATTAATTTTAACTTGATACCTACACGCGTTCCAGAGAAAAAGGGTCTTGACATACAGACGGCACAGACGGAGACGAAGTGATCATATTTATAAGGATTCCTTTTTTTCCCTTGAGGTTCTAAATCCTAAAAATTCAGGATTTTCACACACGGAAGGCGGTCACCCATTCAAGCATTCTTAATTATCAGATATTATAATATTTTTTGATTAAAATATTGAACTCAGTTTTTTATTTGTTCGCAGTGTTTCCGTCAGTCTTACACGATTTTCAACTTTATAAACACTGCCTGGAGATGAATCAACAAGTCTACAGCAGACACTTTATTTATTTTTATCCTTTAATACAATTTTCAGCACTCAGATTATACAAACAAACAGATGGAGTGTACGCAACAAACAGTATGACGCCACTTATCATTCATGTGTGCGTGTCCCTTTCTAATCGAGAAATAGCTCTGTAGGGACACGTGCATCAGTGTGCGTGTAATGATACCAGAAAAAGAAAAAAACTCCCTGTATTTTTTAATGTCCTTTTACGTGTTATTTTATGTGTTCTAAAATTTTATTTGGATACATGAATTTGTTACTAATTGAATACAAATTTGTGTGAGTATTAGGATTGAACAATTGTTGAATTAACTATGTAGTTTATTAAACACTTAAATATTTCATGTACATGTTCATTGTAAACGCATTGTAAAATTACAGAAGAAATAATATGTGAAGATTTTTATAACTAGCGGTCCGTCCGGTGTTTATTGAGGTTTACATGGACTTTAATGTCCTCCTGGCCGAATTACGGCTACGGCGGCCATCTCGCAAGAGACTAGCCAACAACGCAGGATATATTCCTGACTCCGGACTGTTATTAGAATTTGAAAAATTACAATAACACTTTTTGGAAAAATGGACTTTATAATAATACTTTAGTTTTTTCTGTAATAATTATTATATATATATAGTATAGTATTATATATTATTATATAGTATATTCATTTCATTAGACTGATAAAAAAACATACATATGAATCCAAAATATTTATTAAAATCATAATTAATTATATTGGCAAAAAAATTAACCACCTTAATTTTGCACTAATTTCTTGTAATATTGCCGTTTGGCTTCTACATGTCGAGAATTAGTTTTTAATTTTGCTATATAGTGCAATCGCACCATTAAATACTTTTCTATCAACAACTTCACCAGATTCACTCTGTGAAATTTTGCACATATTGAATATGATCTGGATTAAGATATAGGATATTTTTATCCCGGTAAAATGTTCTGGCAGGATATTTTTCCCGAAGCACAGCGAGGGCGGATCGCTATTACTTCTCTATATATATATATCATTTATTATATATGTGTATATGTATATGTAATGTATATACATTACATATATACATACGGAACTAAATTGTTATACATATACAATTATATCTAAAATCCCGCATAAGATTATTAATCACCGAATCACAGTAAACGGCAATAACATAATTATAGAAATACATACAAATTCGGAATAACAATTTAGGCGTGAGATTACGCGTGGGAATCGAACCCACGTCCGTACATTTAACAGTCAGGCTAGCTAACGCCTAGATCAACAGGTAGTTTCCCCCAATTGAAGGGAAAACATTTTGCCGAAAACTGGCAACACAGTCGAACTAATGTCGAGGTTTTGTGTTTCGAGACAACCGTTTAATTATTGGGTGAATAAATAATAAAATCAATTAAATAATGTATAGTTACTTGTGAAATGATATTCCATCCACTTTTTTTTTGTTTTTGGGAACAAATTTTACACTGTTTAATAACACAAGACGGCATTTTTGACAGAAAATAATGAATCACTCGAGACGTTCAAGCAGTACGACGCTATCTTTAGCACTGCCGCGATATTGTATTCGCTTTTAAATTTGTATTCGCTTGTGTGGCTTCACTCGCACGTTCGGCGCGCTCTATCTGTTTGTTTGTATAATCTGAGTTTCAGCACTTCAATTTCAAAGAGCCTTTACTGACAACCTAACGTACGGATATTACGCTTTTCTCATGTAATCCGAGAGCTGGCGCTTATCTGGTGTTATACTTTGGATTATTTACGTATCAATAGATTTTATAGTATCAACAAACATTTTTGACTGCCTCTGTGGCGCAGTGGGCGTATAGCCGACTGAGACGCAGGAGGAAGCGGGTTCGATTCCCGCCGCGGAACAAATGTTTGCATGATCTACAGATATTTGTTCCGTGTCTGGGTGTTTTTCTATATATATATTATAAGTATGTATTTACAAAAAAAGTATATAAGTATTCTATCAGTTATCTGGTTCCCATAGTACAAGCTCTGCTTAGTTTGGGGCTAGTTAGCGCTGTGTGAAATGTCCAGCGATATTTATTTATTTATTTATTTATTTTTTATATTATTCTATTAAGAACTATTTAAAATTTTAAACTAACAGTTACATAGGATGTTACATTGTCTATTGCATGTTTTCAGACATTCTCTTTGTATACTTACAACTCGTATAATTTTATTTTATTTACAATTTTCAGCACTTTAATTTAGAATAGACTTTATTCACACCCGTATTACTAGTTTTACAATAAATCATGCTCTTATGTAAACATCTATACTAATATTATAAATTCGAAAGTAATTCTGTCTTTCTGTCTGTTTATTACGTTTTACACGACTAAACGGCTGGACCGATTTCGATTACATTTGGTACATAGACGGATTATAATCTACTATTTGTCCGACTGCGCAGAAGTAGGGTAATATTTTTATTGACAAATACAAATAACGCATGCGAGACCGCGGGCGGGTCAGCTTATATATATATTGTTACGAGCTGAGGGTTCGGGATAAAATAATGGGAATCGATCTAACCAAAATAACACTTTTATTCAACACTAGAACGATGAATACACGAACTTGGTCACACGTATCACAACACACTAATTCACACCACTTAAAGTCACCGAAATGATCGCACGTATAGCTTAATCCAGACTGACTCGGGAGCAACTACTGTTCACGCGAGACCCTTCCCACGTCAGTCCTCCAGGGCCTCGCTGAGACTCACTCACTAACTCACTGAGACTGACTCAGACTCGAGACTGACTGTCCGGCCATCTCTCCGGCCTATTTATATCGCACACATTTCGATTGTTCGAGAACGATGTCGATCCTTCCAGGAAAGGGTCGGTGCCTCGACACAATGGCCACTCCCCATTCTGCAAAACCACAAACAATAGCAGCAATAACACAGCAAGACAAAAGCGTTCGAGAAGGTATTACTCATTGTTTAACAGCCTCGGCGTAACACTATATCACGTCCGGGCATGAATACCGACACAAAACAGAATAACAGCGAGCAGCGGTCGGCTGTGCTCTGACTACTTCGGAACGCAAGCACCATTGTTTGGCGCTAGACGGAGCCTGCTACTTAAACGGCGAACTGACAGAGCAAGCCAGAGTTCTATCCGATAGATCCGCCCGCGAACAAAACCCTCCGTCGTCCGAGACACGTTTTCGGAGATGAAATCTTTTCTGAGATTTCTGAGTCATCTACATTAGACAGAGCAAACACTACACAGATACACTGACCTCGCCGGCGAGGTCGACGAGTCCCTTCAGTCGCCGCCTATACGAGGTACAAACATGTACCTGGGAGTTTCTCTCCTATCCCCATCCTAGCAACGGCCCAAGCCGAGGTTCGTACCTAAGTGGTGCCCTTGCGTTAGTTGCCTCATCAAAAAACTTACAGGGCTGAGCGCCATCTGCGCTCGTCATAAGTTTGGTTACGCTGCAACGGTCTCAGAGGCCAACAGCGAGAATAGGCCATTCGAAAAAAAAGCGAGCCAGAGTTGTTGTTTATCAGTCGTACAGTAAAGTCGTAGGAGCTGTCTGCGTTTCGTCTCGTGCCTACTTGTAGCTGTACTGTAGCTATCCGTACTTAGTTATACACGTACTATGTTTCGATTAGACGTTGATTCGCTAAATTGCCTGCATATCATTTGAACTGACATTACCCACGACCCGCCCACAAGAAAATAGGCTATCACGACTGATGGAGACGGTGCTGGTGTTCCTGCCTGCCTCTGCCTCTGTCATATAAAACATTATGTGTTTCACAACTTAAATTAAGATGTATTTTTAATTCGTGAGTTGTGCAGGAGAACTAGCAATTCTCCAGCCATACCGCTGGCATACATTTAACCGATAGAAGAAAATAAACAACATCTCAGTGAGTTAATGAATTAAAAACAATTATTTGAGACGACATACAAAAGGAAACACATTAACAGATGGTGGTAACAGGACCTTGACTTCTGGCTATTTACGTAAATCTGATCAAGTATATCGCAAAAAAAGTTAACCACGTCCAGTTTAGCTAGAAATAAGACGGAAAAATAAGTAAAATTAAAAAAAAGATTGTGTAGTTTTATGAAACCACACAATCTCATCACACAGATAAGCATGATGATGATGATATGTCTTTGAGTCTTAACATTACTATAGAGAGGACGATGCTTGATGTTTCTCTTCGAGATCGAATCAGAAATTAAGTAAATGATCTCGAGTAGAAAGGATCTCGAGTAAGACCACGCACTGAAAAGCGTAGCGTAGGGCGGCCTCCCACTAGATGGAAAGATAATCTGATAAAGGTTGCTGGGAGCCGTTGCGTGCATGCCGCACAATATCGTAGCTCTGGAAATGTATGGGGGGTGCTCAGCAGGGGACGTCCTATAGCTGATATGATGATGTTGATATGATGAGTCTGAACATTTATCCGGCCAGTCACAGCAACCAATTACCTCAGTAATATAATCAATATCACAATAAACTGAATAGTAAGCGCTGCAGCATTGAAGAATTGCATATTGGCAGCATGCCAACTTGTTTTGTGGAAACTACATGCATTATAATAGCAATGCCCATTGGTAAATCTTTCGAGTTGTAAAGGCGAGTGATTTTCAGGTCTCAGACTGTACCAATTTAATGCGCTAATTAATTAATCCGGTTCCGGTTATCAAAATACCTAGAAAAGCGGGATTCATAAGGCCGTGTGTCCACTGCCACCGTCACCGGGACGTCACCGAAAACGAGATGAGAGCGCCGAAGTAGCGAGGCCGTTCGTCCACCCCAACTGTCACCCAAACTAAGCAAAGCTTGTACTATGAGAACCAGATAACTGATATAATATTTTGTATTATTATTATTAGCCACTTCTGTCCCACTGCTGGGCAAAGGCCTACTCATACACATTTTAATTTATCCCGCGGTGGGAATCGAACCCACAACCTCCAGCGTTTCAGCCGGCTATTCGCCTATAGTGGACGAATATAAAGAGTAGGTTGGGCAAACGACTCTATTTATCCATCGTTATCCATCATGTCTCTAATGCTATATTATCTGTGGTCAGCTACGTGTCCACTTAAGATTTCCTGGAATTTACTGGAAGACTGTCAAATGTACCTACAGTAAGTACCTATTTAAAATGATTAGAAATTCGTACTATAATTTAACAAAACCAGGAAATTCACAAACTCAAGATAAGTATCGTATATCAGTTTCTTTGTAAAAATATGCAATTTGTTTGTTCAGGTTAGAGTGCGCCTATTATAGCATACTCTCGCGCATAGGCCAAGGGACTTCGGAAAATAGATTCTAATCAAAACCAGAAACACAATGATTTCCATAGCCATTTTCCAACAGTAATCGAGAGTACTGCGCCATGACTACGGCACTATATTCATGAAAAACTTGATTCATCCTATCTCGTGACATGAAAGATGTCATATGACCTAGCTATTTGAAACAGGAGACAGACATTCCAAGCTATAAATGTATAAATAGACTGACCAGTCTAATTAATGTTTCGTGGAAGCTCTAGGGTATTTTCGTAGGAAAATATTTCAATGAGTTTTTCTCGTTTTGACAGATAAAAGTATCGCTTGGGATTAGTGACCGGGAAAGCTTTGCAATTATATTTAGAGTGTCAGCTATTTTTACAAAGATTATAGAGCAGTAGGTTTCCATAGAGTTAGATTTGTTTATAGATAAGTGTCATAATTAGATATGACGAAGTATTTTGTAGTATGTACTGTTTGTTTGCCAAATTAAATAAAACTAAGCACACAATGTGGCCAAGGCGAAACACGTTTTGATTTACATTGTGTGCAATTTAGTGGCAATTAGGTACTCGACTAACATAGTATGTGTAGTCATTTTAATATTTATATATATTTTGTGTATTGTTATATCAAATAGGTTTATGTATTTATTTTTATTGTGATCCGAATTTATTGTTACTTAATTGTGATGAAAGAGTTAACAATTAACAATTAACCAATAACCGGGGTTCGTGGAAGGAGGGAAGGGAGGCATTTGCCCTGCAGTGGGACTCTACGGGTTAATAATAAATAATAATAATAATAAATTGTGATCCTTTTGTTATGTACCAATCGGTTGCATGACGATATATAGAAATATATCTTCATTACATTGAATATTAATAAGTAATTTGAATAAATAAGGGACGGAATTTGGTCTTTTTAGCTTTCCGCTCGCTGGTTTACTGTCAGTTCTTTCTGCCTGAAAGGGCTGTGACCTAAAGTAATAAAACCAGAATGCAGAACTCATACATAAAATACGAAATCGCCGTTATGGTGGTACAAGTTTTAATTTAATTCGAATAGGTTCATAACTTGTTACTTACACAAAATATATGACCTGAGAAAACTTATAGTTCTATTTTACTTACATAAGTATACATTTTATATTGCAACTAACTGACTCGCCCGCGGCTTCGCATGCGTGGTATTTCAATAAAAACATTACCCTCATTTTGCGCATTCTGGTAAAAAGTAGCCTATGTCCTTCCCCAGGATATAATCTATCTCCTTGAAAATTTTAATTACGATCCGTTGGCCCGTTTAGTTATTAAAAGGTACCTAACAAACATACTAACAAACAAACAGTTACTTTCGCAGTTACTACGTATGTTTTATACATATAAACCTTCATTACTCTCCTTCTGTGCAGTCGCGCAAAGTGTATCCTATGTCTCAAGTCCATTCATAATCTATCTAGGTATATAGGTACCAAATTCCATCGAAATCGGTTAAGCCGTTAAGTCGTGAAAAGGTAACAAACAGACAGAGAGACAGAGTTACTTTCAAACGCAGATTATAACCTGGATTAACACATAGGCTACTTTTTGCTGACAAACAACGCGTGAGAAGCCGTTGGCGGAAGCTAGTTATACATATTAACGTTCCTCTTGAATCACTCTATCTATTGCTGAAAACTACATTAAAATCCGTTGAGTAGTTTAAAAGATCTAAGGGAACAGACAGCGGAAGCGACTTCATTTTATAATATGAAAAAATAATCTAACTTTACATAACATGGATACAATCAATCTTGAATCTTGAAATGAATTTAAATTAAAACTTCGTTGTTTATATTATTTTTGCGAAGCAATCGAGTGATTTCGGACAGCAGTCAACAGTTTATAGTGGCTCGCAATGGACACTGAGATTTATAGCGAGTAGGTACATTTCACAAGCGGCTCACAAGAGTCGTAACTCTACTCGTTTGAACGGCGGCGTATGATGTATGATAGGCAGAGCGTGTCGACTGCGGTAGCTGTGGTATGGTAACTAGCAACATAGATAAGTTACGAGGACAATAATATACCTAGAATACCTACTGGGCAAGCATTCACGTAAAAATCCTATTCTAAACACTACTACAGCGTCTGATCCTTTCTTTATTCTTTATTGCACACAAGAAAATACAATTAAGAATAAATAAATAGAGGTCATGTACAAAGACGAGCTTAACCCTAAGCAGAGTTTTCTTCCAGCAAACTTTTGAGGCTAGAAAGAGATGATTTTAAAGGTAGGTGAGTGTACAAAAACATAAATAAATATATACACCCAAAATTAATATGAACTATACCTAAATTATGGTATTATATTATAACTATAATAAATAAATTATATGGAATAATAATATAAAATTACAGAGAAAGATAGTGCTCTTTAACTTTCCGTTTGAAAATGTTGAGTGATGGGTTAGCGCGAACATCATGAGGAAGGGCATTCCAAATTTTGACCGCATAAACGGTGAATGAGCATAGCGGCTTGAAGTGTATTGAGGTGTTTTGAGAAGAGACTTGGAGAACCGGCATAGCACACTGCGAGGGACAAGAAATTCAAAACGCTCACGGAGGTAGGGAGGATACAGTTCCTTCACCCAGCGAATGTTGTAACTTTCCATGTGTCGCCAGTTATAGCTCGTTGTACTAAGCTTAACTTCTGTAGGTATTTTTCTGTGGTTTGGTGTAACTGAGTGTTGCCAGGTATCCCGATTTACGTGAGAAATCCCGATTTTTAGGGGTCTGGTGAGACGTCCCGATTCACCGTTGATCGGGACTACGAATGTCCTGATTTTTCATTAACCTATCAAACAATTTAGGTATAAATTGTTGGATAGGTCTGTAGGGGGAATAGAAATACCTACATTTTATAAGGGATATATTTATTAACAGAATTAATATACAATTATTTAAATGACTATTAAAAAACTGATCAGCAGATAAAAATAAATGACGATTCACAAAAACCTGTTTTTGTTTAGCCATTATAGCTGTCCCGATTTGAAAACAAAAATCTCGATTATTTTAACCATCTGTTCTGAAATTTAACACACTTGACCTGGCAACACTAGTCAGTACCTACATTGCAAGTTCATAATGCGACCAAATGCTGACTAGAGTTAAAATTGGGGTAGACACATTCTCGTAATCGATTGGCTTTCAACCTTTGTATCAAACATAATATTTGGACTGGTCTCTGACTACCTCCTTGCAGTGGTGGATTTACACATTTCCTAAGTATAGGCTGTACAATTTTTGCCGCCCTTCAATACAACAACTTAGTTGAAATTGCACAGGTTATTTTTTTTGGGTATATTTCTGAGCTAATCAAAGCTCAATCATGTACTATAAGGGGTAATGTAATAGGTAGGTATATTGGTGGAGAGCCGCGAACTGAGTGTTCTACCATACAATATAGAAGTTTGTGGTGCCGTTGCTTGAATGTACAATGAAAGGGAAGAGGGAAAAGTCGTAGGAAAGAGGCCTTGTAGACTTCTTTCTGCAAAACATCAGAAAACCGCCTTACAGATATATCTTAAAAAAATATCGTTCCTAAATTTGCCGCCCCTAAAATCTGCCGCTCTAGGCTCAAGCCTACTCAGCCTGCTGGTAAATCCGCCACTGCCTCCTTGTGAGATATTATCACGGATCTGTGAACTGTTGCGTACTGAGTTCTGCTTACTGCTGCGTACTGGTAGTCTTCCACCTTTATTATGCGCACCGCCAAGGAGTGGAACGCCTTGCCTGAGTCTGTATTTCCTGATAACTACAACCTAGGGGTCTTCAAGTCGCGACTGAATAGGTTTCTTCTAGGCAAGCGTGTACCATCATAGACTGCATCATCGCTTACTATCAGGCGAGATCGTGGTCAAACGCTGGCCTATAATTTATAAAAAAAAATATAAATCCAAGGATGCCTATCATGGGGATTAGTATACGTGAGCTATTATTTATAATTTTATTTTTGTTATGTAAACTTTCTCTACCGCCTAGACACCTATAAATCCATTTCCACCCAAATGTAATAATTAGCTCATTTAATTATAATTATTTATTTATGTTTTAGTGTTATTCACGTCGTTACTGTCTGGTTCCTTTATTAATTAGCTGAATCTGGGGCAAGGAGGGGTCAGCGTGAAACTGGGATGTTTTTGCGACATTTCTGGGCGACTTGTAAACGTGAACGAGAAATGGATCAGAGTTAGAGATAGAGTAGAATAGAATAACGCCTTATTGTACACCAGGAATACTTAAAGAACTAGTTAATACTAAATAAAGTACAATGGGCGGCCTTATCACTGAAAGCGATTTCTTCTAGACAACCTTTGGGTGGAAAATAATGAGCGAAGAAGTAACGGGCAGTGGTGCAAAGAGTAAAATTATAAATGAAGAGAATTAAAAAAGGATTGTGTGGTTTTATGAAACCACGGTAAAAGATAACTTTGTTTCACATTATAGACATTTAACTAAAAATTTACGTTGGCACAAATGAGTAATAGTCTATACACTACACCGTCAGCTGATTCGAACTATAGGCGCCGCCATATTGGCCTCGGCTGCTCTGACGAGCGCCTTTCACTTTATCCCTACTCCGCGTCCGACCGTCACGCGACATGCAACACACAGACGAAAAAGTTTGAAACGATGTAATAAAAGTTTCACTTTAATAATAATATAAAAATAGCGATACACATTGCAAAGACATTTCTTTTCCTACAAAAATACTCGATTACTTAGTTGAAGATGATTTATAGGTAGGAACAGCGCCTGCGTCACGACTTTAATGCTAAAATAGGCCAAGCAAGTTTTTGTTCCCACTGGTAGGCTTACATAGAAAATACAGCCAATCCAACGATAATGGCGTCCGACTCAAACTTTGTAGCAGCTAAAGCATTGGTGGTCAAAAGTATGTTCCCGCTCAAAGCGTACTTGGGAAATCTCCGAATGGACATACAGTCAACCAAATAGATCATGTACTCGTTGATAAGAGCATCATTCAGGACGATTGATTGCTACAGTGAATATTACTTGCTGGCATTTAAAGAAAAGCACTTCATCTTGATCAGCAAGATACGTATTAAGTAGTCTGTGGCCTGATGGTAAGTTGCAGTGTAGAGGACGTATCCACTGTCGTGCTTCGGACATAATTTTAGATAGAGCAGGCTTACCTAACACCTATCCTGTTAGATATTCAGACATTATTTACACAAACAATAATTACTTAGGGATTAAAGTGTAGGGCCTGTTATATAAATCCACCCTTAGATAAATTGGGGCATCTGATATAAACAGCGATCCATGAGATCTTACGTTAAATATTGTTTAAATAACCAACGTATTTTTAACGAAAAAAATAACGTCTTCGGTGTTATACTAATATGTCTGTTGCCTACGAAAACGAACACTTGATCACGAAAACTTTGTGCGCTAATAAAACCGAAGAATGTCTAAACATTAAAACTAAATTGATATATCATATTGAAACCAACTGCACTATAAAATAAGAAATATCGTCCTACACGAAAAATCGAGTTATTTTAAAATAACGATATTCCAAATACGAAAATAGCAGAATTCTCTAACCGATTACATCACATCACGATCCACGACACTCGCCTCGTTTAATATTACTCGTATAACTTCACGAAATTCAGCGTTCTGCCAAGCCTAATTTAATGTACCCGTAATTAGTTTACTGGGCGCGAGAATATACTGTTGAAATGACTCGAATCGTAGGTACATCAAATTCTAGCTTCGCTTACAAACTACCTTACCTTAGATACTTGATTTACGTAGTAAACACCCACTCACACAAAGCACAAATTATTGGTAGAATGATTGCTCTGATCGCAAACTTACTTCCGGTGGTAAAAAAAAATTCAATCCAAGATGGCCGCTGAAAAAGCGTACGAATGATTTTCGCGCTATTACAACAAGAGTGTCAGTTAATGGTAATTATATCGAGTTTATGAGTCTTGTTAATGGAATTTTTATCACGGAGTCTGCGCTCCCGGCCACTGAGCATACGTGACTAAGATTTCACGTGCTTTTAATATAAAATTTAGGTGGCACAGCGCGGTAGGTAACGATGTATTTTGGATCGCGTCATAGTCGAGCTTGCATGGAAATAATAATTGGATAGAAGCTGAGTGACTCATGATGAGCGAGTCAAGAGTGAGAAGGTGCTTGTATGGACGTGCTGACGAGTAAACGACTTCCCCGTCTTAAATTTCTAGGCAATTCGGTGTTTCCTAGAACTCTTGGATAATGTTTTATCCTCACCCGCGCTTACGAGGGCTATTATTTCATGCGAGAAACGGTATATGCACCGAGACAAAAATGAAAATTTGTGCAACATTTTATGTCTAAATAATTGTAATTATATGTAAGAAACCATGACCAATCTATCTTAAAAATCACTAAAAAGGTTGTAGACGGTAATTTGGGTGGATAGGTCGGAAGTAATTGTGTTAGTACCTATAAAATTATGTTTAGGTAAAGGTGACGGTTCTTTATGTAAGTATATAAATAGCGGCTCAGGTGTCTCTAAGCACCGAGACAAACCTCTTATCACATTAAAGTTAATCGCACACTAAACACTGTTTAAACAAATTCCTAAACAAAAATTTGATCAGATTTTTTTTAGACATGCGTTAATCATTGTATCTTTTTTTGAAGTTACAAGGCTAGGGGTTTATAGTGCTTTTTGTAATACTGTAAGTATGTAAGTCTAATAAAATAAATACAATACCTAACCAACTCATTTGAGTCCAACAGACCAACAGTCTTTAGCTCAGTGGCGGATTGTCTTTGACTTTGACATATTTCCCAAGTATAGGCTGTACCTACAATTTTTCCACCCATTTCTTAACATCTTAGCAAAATCCAACAATTTAGTTGAAATTGCACAAGAAATAGTTTTTGGGTATATTTCTGAGCTAAGCCAAGCTCAATCATTACGATAAGGCGGGGTGATGTAGGTATGCTATTGGAGGCCGCGAACTGTGTGTTTTACCATAGATTATAGAAGTTTGTGGTAACGTTGCTTGTATGTACAATGAAAGGGACGAGGAAAAATTCATTGGAAAGATGACTTGTAGACTTCTTTCTGCAAAACATCAGAAAACCGCACTAACAGAAATATTAAAAAAAACCGTCCCTAAATTTGCCGCCCTAGGCTCAAGCCTACTCAGCCTGCTGGTAAATCCTCCACTGCTTTGTAAAACTCTGCGTTGTGGTCATCGGGTGATTTTTAGAGAGGAGATTAAATCTATTAGAGAACCTGTAGGTCAATTTTTGTATTAAATCTTGTGAAATTCAAAGCGTAAAGGGACCGAAATCTTGCTAAAGGTAAAACTAAGGGTTGAAGTCTAGCTGTCTAGAGACCATCATACCTTTTTCTGCCGCCAAGCATCAGCATTAAATTGCTGAGATTCGGTTTGAAAGGCTTCCCGATAAAATTAAATGCACATGAAGCCTGTACATATACCTCAAGTTGATGGATTTTTTTTTTTCAATTATAGGCTTGCGTTTGACCACGATCTCGCCTGATGGTAAGCGATGATGCAGTCTACGATGGTACACACTTTCCTAGAAAAAACCTATTCACTCGCGAATTTGGATAGATTTCTATTTATTAATAACTAGCTAACCCCGCAAACTTCGTACCACCTTGACATGTACATATATGACACAGGCTGCCAATGTACGTCACCCCGGTAGTATTGTCAATCTGTCATCATTATGTATGGGAAAATGTTTTTTCATTTATTTCATTTTTTCGTCCATTTTCAATGTTTTTAATAGTTACTCTGCTATTCGGGACGGCGGCAAATACAACAAATCAAAAACCATGAAAACCGGTCCAGCCGTTCTCGAGTTATAAGTGTTCGAACATACCCGACTTGGTTTTATATAATATATTAAAGATATAACTTTTGCGAAATTATTCAAAAGATTCTAGGAATTACTATTATCTTTATCTACCTATTATCTTAAAATTAGCTCATCCATAAAATATTTTATTAATGTGCTAACGTTCCGTACAATTACTGTCGAGAACAAGCGTATAAATAGTCTGTACTTTTTGTTTGAAATTTATCGAGCATTTGCACTTCATTTTTATCCGCCGCGATTTTAAAGACAAACTATAAAAAAAATGGGAGCTTTGGATATGATAAAGATGCTTCCACCAAAAGCAACCACCATGTAAATAAGTATGATTAATAGCTAAGGCTACGTAGAGAATAAAAAACATGGTTCAACTCTATTTCTTAAATTACAGGCACATGAGACTTTACACTTGTACGCCACAAGTTAACCCTAGAGTGGTCGCGTGGATTACCTATGTAATCCACACTTACGGAATTGTAAAATTCTCAAAAATCGCTAACGTAAATTACGAGCGCTTCTAGGTACTTTAAGTTAAATAATTAACAAACGCACTAAGTGCTGCGCGCGAGAATTTCTTGGCATTATCCAGACAGAAACCACAGCGACAACATCAGCAAACACCAACTCGATCCATAGGTCGCTGCCACGACTGCGGAAGAAGCCGCAATAAAAGCACTCGAAAACTATGCAATACGTGCAAAAAGTCTATTTGTGGCGATCATTCGAAGGTTGTATGTCTGTCTTGTTTAGAAAACACTAATTAGTATTTTTGATTTTTTGTGCCACTTTAGAGTTTTTTTTTGTTTTGTTGATTTTTTTATACTCAAGAGGTTGTGATTCGTTTTTATTGATTACTTTTAATATAACAATACTTTAATAACACTATTACTATAAAAAATAAACATAGTTGAAACTCAAATGTATTTTTATTTGAATTTATAAATGGTATACAATAGTACTCCACGCGACCAATCAGGTCAGGTTTTAGTACGCGACCACTGTAGGGTTAATGGACGCAGGGCAGTGCCTCATAGGGCACGTTTCTAAGGTGCGTTACCTACGAGGCAATTCTCTGTTTTATGCGATGGTTACCACTTAACATCAGGTGGGCCATAAGCTTGTAACATCACCCGATAGAAAAAAAAAACGAGTGTGCTTTAGACCACACGACTGAAGTAAAACTATCTCCCTCTCTACTTTTCGTAACGCTCTCGTCACGCATACCCCCCCCCCCCCCCCCCACCCCCCCACCCCCAAGTCAAGCGGTCGTAAAGAAGTTTTACTTTTACTTTAAAAAAAAAATTTTACTGACGTGTGCACGTAACACCTTATTCATATTTCTTCTTTAAATGTTGTTTTTGGTTCCCATTGATTCTGATTGTATTCTAGACTAGATAAAATCTAGCAACCCTCAAGTAGAGTTAGGTAGAGCTCCCAAACAATTAGCTAGGTATTATCCCAGGATCCGAATACTAAGCAGGGGAGAGCTACGAGATGGTACCGTACGATTTAAAAAGCTGGTGACATGATAGCCGTCTAACTAATCTAAAACTGAACGCCCCTCTACTTTATCACGTCAAAGCGACATGTTCTTTATCACTATTAACACAAGGCTCACATTGAAGTGATTTGCTTTACATCAACTTCAAGTAGGTAAACGTGGCTCCTTAGATCCATCTGTGTATCAATTTTTAGAATTGTACAAATAATATTATGTAATTTAAAAAATCACAAATTTGTAATTAGTAATTTTGTAAATATCTCGTATAGATTACTCTTTCATGCATTCCTTTCCTCTCCTGCAGGCTGAGTGCGAACTTTCATACTGTTTACTGTGTTATGTTATGTATAAAGTACCTATTTTCTATTTTATATACCTACCTTATTTTCTATAGAGATGTGAACAGCGCCCCTAGCAGGAAGTTTAGTTATCTTAGTTATATAAACTTCCTGCTAGGGGCGCTGCTGTTCACATCTCCATAGAAAATAAAGTATTGGGAACTTTATAGTAACAGTGTGAAAGTTCGCACTCAGCTTGCTGATCCTTTCATAATTTAGTGTGATATCTCCCGAGTTTTGTGTGTAATCTGTTTCTCTAATTTTTTTTTACTTGCAATGCATAAAACAGAGGGACGCCAAAAAAAACGCAGTAGAACGGCATTCAGTTTTAGATTAGACGGTCTCTACGTGCCAATGAACAATAATAAATAAATAAATATTGTTAGACTTTTCACACAGAGCTATCACCTCCCAAACTAAGCAGGGCTTGTACTATGGGAACCAGATAACTGATAGAATACTTAAATACTTTTTTTTTTAGGAATTGAACCCTCTACCTCCTGCGTCTCAGCCGGCTATTCACCCACTGCGCCACGGAGGTCGTCACAAAGCAAAGAGCAAGTTTACAATTTCAAAATTTGTTTCAAGTTTTTCGTGTTCCTTTGCTTAAACGCTGCACTACATTATATTTTCAACATCAGTTCAATCTTAAGGACCTGAAATACATCTGAAAGATGGTCGCGGGATTTCTTTCGTGAAAAGAACTTCGTACAATATACACATACATATATCCTGTCCATACAAAGGTAGTCTGGAAGATATCGCTGTTATCGATAAGACCACCCATTGTACTAGATCTATTTGTAAAAAATATGTTCTGTATTTTATTTTCGTGTACAATAAAGACTTATCCTTACATTTATATTACAAATTTACACTAATAATTACATACAAGCAAAAAATCTTTTGATGCCATCTGCTATCAAGTAGCTTGTCTTGAACATTCGGAATCTAGTAATCTACAAATCTACAAGATGGCAGCACTTAAGCTGTTTGCATTGCATTCGTCTATGGTTTAATCGATTAATTTAGTGTTTGACTAGAGTCGAAATTAATCAAATTTATCGAACAATAAATTGATCGGTGAAATATACATTTTATATAGCTGTTACTTTTATCATACCTAGTTATTGTTATCTAGCGTTATTAACATTCGTCTATTCCCAAGGTAAATTGAATAACATAAGTACATACGTTCTTAGCATAATATATTATCGATTATTGTTCGATTATTTATTTATTTATTTATTTATTTTAGAAACAACATCATTACAGGTTTTTTTTTAAGCCCTAAGGCGATGCTATGTCTAGGTAACTTATGTTAATTAATATGACAAATACAAATTCAATACAAATACTATAGATACTACACATTTGGGTATACATTATATTATACATTTACTTTCAATGACGACCTGTGCCATTTTTAAGAGTTTCGGCAGGTTTTGGTAAAATATGTCCACGCTATTTTCGGACAGGATATTAAGCAAGTTTATAGCGAGTGACATGGGGGCAAACTTAAGTAAGTTGGTCCTACAGTTGGGCACCTCAAGCATAGCGTGTATTTGTATCTGTCAATGTCAACTATTGTCAACCAAGCAAAACTTACACATAGACAGCATCTCTCTCTCTCTACTTTGTTTGTTTGTGTTGGTTGATGGGATGGTGCGGTTTGGATGTCGATGCGCGTAGAATGTGTGTATTTTTTTTCCAGAAAAGTTCGTTTTCTGCTTAAGTTCAAATAAAAATTCTCGTAAACTTATTTAAAAGTGGAAAATAGTGCGAGTTTATGTAATGCTGTGTGTTATAATCTAATTAAGAAACGAGGCTAGCAAGTATGCGGAGGTGGAATGTGCCCGTGTCTCACTCCAACGGAGCTAACTAAACAAACAGCTGTATCCAGCCAGCCAGTTTAGTTGTGTGCCTCTACTCCACACTTGTTGCACCTACTTTTATAAAGATCGAAATTTACCTGTTTGTGAGAAAGTGAAGTTGTAAACTCAATTACAAGCTTAACTCGGTACTCATCTTGCGTTCATTTACCGTTAGAGTTGTCTCGTGTGCGTGGGAAATGTGTTGATTATCGAAGTTCGTTACGATGCACCTGCGATGCAAATGATTGGACTCTAAGCGTCATGATGTATACCTACGGTGTCACGACACACTAATGATATTATCCTGTTATTCGTTGCGCTGAGAACGCAACTCAGGTAAAAAATACATGATACGACAAGTTAGTAAAGAGTCAGGCCCAAAATGACTCATATATGGTCACTGTCTGGATGGTATTGTTTTGTTTTTACGGAATTCCTTACTGTTGAGTAAGGAAAATGCTAGGGTACTAATCTTGTGCCACTTATCTTTAAAAATAAATGGTTTTCTAATGTTGCATTATGGTAACTGGCGGGAAATTAAACTGAAAGTGGACTGAAAAGTGATGAATTCGAACTAATTTTGATTTGTAAAATGGCTCAAAGTTCAGTGGACTCGGACAAACTTTCATCAGCTGGTATTTCAACGCACAGTTCAGGAACTGTGAACACAGTTGGAGGTTCTGTAGTTGGTGTGAGAGGACCTGAAGGCAAGAGAGATGATGAAGAAGAATATAACTTAGGACCACTGCCTCCTATGTGGGAAAAAGCTTTTACGGCTACTGGAGAAACTTATTTTATTGAGTAAGTTTAGTTTAATATTTGTGACTCATTTCTAGTACCAGAGTTGTCTTGCTGGCCTCCCAAATCTGTCCTAATAGGTTGATGTTGTAAGTTCTACGAGTCTAAATGAACCCACAATTCAAAAAACAATATACTTTTTGTTGCACTGATGTCTTGTGGAATGTGGTCTGTAATTCTGGTTTGTTTGTAAACTACCAATCTATTTATAGTCTGTATGCACCTGCTATCAAACAGCTTTGATGTAAGGCTTCATCAATCTAACTTTAGACTTTATTTTCATAACTATAAAACTTTGTTTTGTGGAAAAATAAGTTACATTTCATTTAAACATTCATAACATGTTTTAGATTAAAAACGAAAAAGGGGAGATTGATTATGTTATTAGATACAATTTTCCTACGAAAATTAATCTATCTATAAACTCTGTATAAAATAAAACTGGTTTTTACAGCAACAACACAGGCACATCTCACTGGCTAGATCCTCGGTTAGCTAGGGTGCGTAAGCGCTCACTCGGAGAGTGTGGAGAAGATGAGCTGCCATACGGCTGGGAAAGAGTCACTGATGAGCGATATGGATCATACTATGTGGATCATATCAACAGGAGGACTCAGTATGAAAATCCTGTGCTGCAGGCTAGAAGGTTGAGAGGTGAGTATAAAACGAAATAGAAAGATATATTTATTGCTACATAAACAACTCAAAATAAGAAGGCACTTATTCCAAAACAAGATGAAATCAGGTTTATGCAGAGATGATTTTCAGATAAAATCTATTTAAAGATTCCCATACTAGAAAAAACTTGCAGTACAAATTATACCTACAGGGTGAATTTGTAAACAGTTGATAAGTTTTGAGGAATGGCTCTGCCTCTATGAATCCAATAATGAACTTAAATATTCATAATAATGAACTTCAGAAGGTTTGCTTCAACTTTTCTTGTTAGCACAAGTAAGGAGTGGAACTCACTTCCAGCGTTCGTTTTTCTGAACCAGTATAATCTCGGAATCTTCAAGTCCAGAGTGAATAGATTATTTCTAGACAAGCATTCTCCATCTTCGATCATACCTTCACTTACCATCAGGTGAGGTAGTGGTAAAGCTCTTGGTTATCATCTATTAAAAAAAATCAAGTAACTTAAAATAGTAAAATTCAAGCTTCAATCTAGTCTCAATATGTTAAATGTCATAAACGGTGTTTACATAATGACAATACAACAATGTTATGAGTTAACTGACATGTGATTATAGACTTTAATTATATCAAATTAATATTGGAATATAAGTGAAGCAGAATGCCAAAATTTATAATCCTATCTCGTTTGGGTCGACTGTCATTATGTTTTTAAAATTGTATTGTGTTGGCCCTCTGATACTTTGCAGTATCTAAACAGTGCAGTTTGTATAAAACACTTGTCATATAGCCATAAAAAAGTTAAAAAACTGTTGAACACGTGTTTAAAAAATTACCAATACTTGTATAGGATTTAAACACGCACTTAACAGTAATACCCTTGGTTTTTAACTTCAATACATTATCATTAAATACACAACAGATAAGATTAGGGATGGAACTATTTCTCTTTTATTATCTACTTGCCCTGTACTATTCATTTTGTATTTTTATTCTTCAAGCTGTCCACCTACCAGTAATTATTATATTTTATCTGAACCAACATCATTTTATAGTTCCCTAAAAAATTGAATTTAGAAAAAATAAACACAAAAGGTGGGTTTAGTACTAAAATCATAAATGTATCTATTGAAACTATTGATTTTTATCAAAATAAAATAATAATATAGCAGCTCTCAGGAATAGTGTAGCCTTCAATTCTGGCTGAGGCTCTGGAGGTAGCAGGTTCGATTTCCGCCGCGGAACAAATGTTTGCATGGTCTACAGATATTTGTTCCGGGTCTGGATGATTTCTATATATTTCAGTTATCTGGTTCCCATAATACAAGCTCTGCTTAGTTTGGGACTGGATAGCGCTGTGTGAAGTGTCCATCAATATTTATTTATTTATTTAGCTTTTTATATATATATATATATATATAATAATTTTTAGACATACTAACTTACAAACAATACACTTTACTTCTTTATAATATTAATATAGATATATCTACTTACATACAGCAGTTTATAATATAACTTGCAGATATTGAATTGGTGTCAGTTTCAAACACAACACCTATTTATAATAATGTGGTTTGTAAATATTATTATAATGTGGGAATCTTGGATTACAAGAAACAACACATGTGCCCTTGATTTGCATTGATCTATGGTCACCGTTCTACTTTGTAGATTTCATAATAAAATGGATATATGTAGGTAGATATATATTGTTCTGACATCTTTACTTTGCACACAGCTCCCTAGCTGAATAAATGATTCATATCGAAATAATGCATTATTTGATAACGTGGACATAAATTATTAGTATTCATATTAATTAATTAATTTATGTATTAATATCACACCAATTCCAAATTTCACCAACAAAGTTTGAGTAATTCCAAAGACAAACACAGCATACACACTGTGTATGCAAGGGCGGACGCAGCCCAGGGCTGGGTCCAGGACCTAGGTGGACCACTAATTAAAATTGTTAAACATAACACATGACATTGACCATGACTATGTGACCCCCCCCCCCCCCTGGCACCAAAGCTGAATCCACTCTTGTGTGTATAATATTGCAGTCCATATTTTAAGGGGGTAGTTATGAAAGAAGGTACAAAAATACAAATTGTGGTATACCTACCCACCTATTTCCATTTCTTTCCGTAAAAAACAGGCATAGGTGCTTAGATTACTTAATATACATGTTCATTATTTACTTACAGTATCGTTACAAATTAGATTGGTATTGTGTTCTCTTATTCCAGTGATTATGAAAACATAACAATGCTTTATTTTTGTTATTGATCCAGCGAAGTGAGATCTCCAAATTAACTTGGGCAAATCGGCTTTGTATGTATGTATGTATGTTTGTTTGTCCGAGGATAACTTTCGAAGCGTTGATCCGAACATCGTAAAATTTATAAATAGGTAAGTAGGTTGTAGGTAGTGGCGGCACAATTTTGGTGTGACTAAATGAGCTAAAAATGTGGGGGGTTTGTTGAGATATTGGGATTCAAGAGGGGTAAAAAAAAAATGGAAATGAGACTATTAGGTCAAGTGGGACGTCAAATGGGTCTTCATGGGTACATTTAACCCCGTTTTTATTTTTAGTCGATACTTTGTAGTTTTTAAGTTATTAGTCATAATAAAAACAAAACATTGACAAAATTCGCAGGGTGACCCCACAATGCTGAAATTTGGTATTCGTGTAGTCGCAGAAATATAGGGAAAAGTCTGAAATCCAGAATAACTGCAATTGCTACCCCAAAAAAGTGTAACCAATTGACATAAATAAATAAATATTGCTGGACATTTCACACAGCGCTATCTAGCAGCCCTAAACTAAGCAGAGCTTGTACTATGGGAATCAGATAACAGATACTTATTTACATTTTTTTTTGTAAATACATTCTTCTAATATATAGAAAATCACCCATACACGGAACAAATATCTGTAGATCATGCAAACATTTGTTCCGTGGCGGGAATCGAACCCGCTACTTCCCGCGTCTCAGCCGGCTATACGCCCACTGCGCCACGGAGGTCGTCAAACATGAACTCCCGTTACCTATAATTTGAATGAAACTGTAGATCAAGTAGGTTGGTTCTGCATTTCATGGTACTATTTTGATAGTCAATGGTAACAAATATTTTTTTTTTCATTTTTATGTGGTACTCGTGAGATCTCAATTCGGGGCGAACCACTAGCTATATGAATATTATAAATACACAGGTTTGGATGGATCTTTGATAAATCTTTCACACATAAGTACTGAATGCAATGTAAACCTTGTAGATTTTCAGGTACAATTGGAACAGGGAGTGAAGATAATATGACTATAAAATAAATAAATATATCTATCTAGCATATTTTAATTTGTTTGTTTCGCTGACATGGGTCAGAGACTTTTTTCAGCTAAACATCTATGTATCTAGCATATTAGCGTTGGCACCCATTGGCGTTTCTGTTACGCAACTCTCACCAGTCTTAAAAAATATGTTCATAAATTAACTTTAACCAAGCAGAATGATTAGCATAATTATATTTTGCATAAGAAAATATGTGCTAATACTGGGTACTTCTTTATACCAAACACCGAAGCCAATCTTCAGTCATAAGCACCCATACTGAAGACCCCGGGATACACAAACCTGCAGATTCTGCAATGAGGCGCCAGAATCGCCTCTACACAATGTTAGGCGTGTGTGGTCTACTAATGCGCAAACGTAGCATTCATCTGGGCAAACACATCCTCAACGCGGAGGAGCTAACAGCTATCACCCCTAAGAATATCCTTCAGTTTCTTACTGCTATAGGGCTTAGTGGTGAATTATGAACGCCCCCATGAACTAGGACGGTTTATACCACAAGTGGTGATTACAATAGGTCGTAGTGATACAAAAACTGCAAAAACGAATTATTATTATCAGCCATTCGTGTCCCACTGCTGGGCAAAAGCCTCCCCCCATTCCTTCCACTCAAAATCTAATCACACTAATATTATAAATTTGAAAATTTTGATGTTTGTTTATTTACTTGTCAATCGATTTCGATGATATTTGGTATTATGTAGACCTGAGGGCATAGCCAAGTTACAGTCGATTAGCGATGCCGCTAGACGATAAGTCCGAAAATGTATGGGATTTGACAGATGCTATAGAAGAACCACGTGATACAGCGACAACAAATGTATATAGAAATCGAATAGATTCGTAGCGAATGTAATTTGGCTACGTGCCCTGGATTACCACATTGGCTACTTTTTATCCCATAAATCAATTCCCATGGGATAAAAATGAGGTGTCAAGTTGCAACAGCGAGTTTAGCTTTATTTCTAGGTTACCTACACATTTAGTAGTATAACGCGTACGAAGTCGCGGGCAACAGCTAGTAAACAATAAATATGTAAACATCCAACTTTCACAAATGATAATACTGGAACAATCATACCATTCTCCCATAAGGAAGCCTAACTTAAGAGTTATACACTATTTGGTAACACATTACATGAATTCCACACCTTAGAAAGCGTTGATAAACAGCTAGTAACTCTAATTGAGCGGAACGTTACGTACAAATCAATTGATCATGCATGGAAAGTTATACTTCATTGCTTTTAATGTGTGAAGATTAAGAATTTACATCGAAAGGGATTAAATTTAAACGATTATAAGACATATAAGAGATATGAAAAAACCTACAAAACTTCAGCATCATACTAAAAAAGTATAATAAATTAACAATGTATATTTTTAAATCATTTCCAATTACAATAGATCAAGTTCTATTGTAAAATGTTCAGAATGTTTATAAACTGGCTAACATTGTAAACTAACATTTACTATGCATAACACAGCATACATAAGTAGATGTTCTGTAACCTTGGTCCATTCTTTTCAGTCTTTACGTTTAGTATATTTCTATACCATAGGTATAATAATTTTGCATACACATTGTAAAAATTAGCCGACAAAATGTTACGACTTTACCGTTGTTATTACACAAAAAAGAGCAATAAAAAATGTATAATTTTCTGTGTGTCTGTTTGTTACCATTTCACGAATTACGGCTGGACCGATTGTAATAAAGTTTTGTAACGATTGGCGTTGACTGGATTGAGACCTAGGCTACTTTTTATTAATAAACCATGCGTGCGAAGCCTACATAAATTTTAAAACTTATGTTGTTGTGCATTCCAGCGGAAAAGTTAGCCGCGGAGAATGGCAATAGCAGTCAGAGCCTGCAAGGACCACCTCCCCCTGGCGAGCTACGCGGAGAGCGATTCACTCTCTCCCTCACTAAAGGCACTCAGGTTGGTTAATATTATATGTAACACCAAAGTTTTATACTTAGTTCTGACTGAACCCACAATACAATTCTCTGTGTCGTCGGTATCAGGAACTAAGAATACTATGGTTCTATTCTACCATGGTATGGTCCCATTGAATCAAGGTATGGTCCCATTGTACCGTGGTATGGTCCCATTGTACCATGGTATGGGTCCATTGAACCATGGTATGATTATGTAGTATAGGCAGTGCATATAAATACACTAGAGTCATGGGTGGCTTATTTTATGGCAGATTGTTGTTGAATAATAACCAAGGATTTCATTACAAGTTACGAGAGGTCATAGACGTTTTTATCCCTCGATTGAAATAGAAGTGTGTCGCCTATGTCTGGCGTGTGTGTCTGGATGGACCAATTCACCCGCGGTTTTTTTAAAATAGGAAGCTAGTTCAACTAGGGTGGTTCTTAGCTATGTCAGTTTTAGCCTCCGACGCAAAATGATGAGGTAGAGTTTTTTAATTGGTTATAAGTATGATTTGGAACCTGATTTTTGTTACAGGGTTTAGGATTCACCCTGATTGGTGCTGAAGGAATACCAGAGACGGAAGGCTACCTTCAGATCCGCAGTATCGTTTCAAACAGTCCAGCATGGATAGATGGTAAGCAGTTTCATAAATCTTACTATTAAATTCATATTCGATTTTAAGTTATTGTAGCCCTTCGAAATTTTGCTGATTAACGAAGTGTTTAAATATCTTTAAAAAACTAATAACGTGAATATCTGCTCACTTGAGCCCACGACCTTTGAGTGAAAGTAAGTGTAACTCAAATTGGATCAACAAGACTCACATTAGGTAATAATAATTATCATGGGATATTCTATCGAAAAATAGATACGGATTTGAAAATTTTTGAGATGGTCCTGATCTGCAATATTTAGTTTTCAAAGTCGCATCTCATTTTGAAACTTGCCTATTGGGATTGGGGACTTATAGACGAACAAAAAATTACGTATTGCATAATGTCCTAAAGTGTCACGTTATGAGATAATTGGACGTAAAGATTGCAAAGTGATGATGATTTTGCAATCTTTTTGTCAAAGTATCTCCATAACGTGACACTTAAAGACATTATGTTAGTTAACATTTTGTGTTCGTCTATATGCCCCCATCCCAATAAGTATACAAGTTTCAAAAACGTGATATTGAAAAAAAAATCGCGCATCGAGACCATGCCAGCCTCCATACAAAAAATTTGAAACTCCTTTCTCAACTAGGTTAGACACTAAATAAACGTTTACCTTATTAATGATGTAATCAACAGGTGCACTAAGACCCGGCGATGTGGTAGTAGGTGTGGGGAACCGAGGCGTGCGTGGATTGTCCCACGCTCGCGTTGCCCAAATCTTTCAGTCCATCACTCCGGGAACCGAAGTCGTCTTGCATCTCGTCAGAGGTACTTATTCCATCCTACTACACTAATATTATAAGATTTATGATCTCAAATATACTATATTCCGTCATTATTTGTGGTTTAAATTGCAACACCGTAATGTTTATTTGCAGGGTACCCGCTGACCTTCGACGAAGACCCCAACACCCGAGTGTTGAGTACGCTGGCTGTGGATGCGAGCTCGCCGCCCGCTGACGAGGGGAATGTGGCCATGCACGCACTTACAAGAGCTCTGCAGACGAGGTCAAATTCATATTATTATCACATATTTATTTTCAAACTCTTCTTGTGGCGTTGTAGTTCCCAAACGGATGGACCAATTCGGACGCGGTTTTTTTATTAGAAAAGATTAACGATTTATTGATTTGCCAAAACATGGGTAAAATTATACAGATGTTACAAAATTCAATAGTTTCACCATATTCAGCCATAGCATAGAAAACTAGTAGAATATAAAAAAAGTTGAAAAAGTGTTTTCCCCGAACTCTTTGATCTTCACTAACATAATAATCAGTATATTATCCACAGATTCAACATACGCTCCCCAGACCATGAATCAGTGAGTCAAGGCCACGACGAACCTGACAATTCCCCGGTAGCTCACAGTCCGGGGCAAAGGCGACTCATGTCCAGGTCTTTCGACTTGGACGAGCTGGGGACTAGTAATGAAACTAACTCCGTACCGCCTAGATGCCCGTCCGCTGATCACTTGCTGTCTTTGGCTTCAGGTATGTCTATGTAGGGGCAATTTTAGGCCCATATGCAACAACTAAACTTTTAACCGAATCGAGACTCACGCGCTGATGTAGTGGCAGTTTTATTCCCATATGCAACAACTAAACTCTTAACTGAATCGAGACTCGCGCAGATGTAGTGGCAGTTTTATTCCCATATGCAACAACTAAACTCTTAACTGAATCGAGACTCTCGCGTAGATGTAGTGGCAGTTTTATTCCCATATGCAACAACTAAACTCTTAACTGAATCGAGACTCTCGCGCAGATGTAGTGGCAGTTTTATTCCCATATGCAACAACTAAACTCTTAACTGAATCGAGACTCTCGCGCAGATGTAGTGGCAATTTTAGGCCCAAGTGTTTTACTTATCCGCAGATCATAATCATCGAAATGAAAACGGCACTGCGAACGAAGCCGGGCGAGAGTTGGTTTTGACGCTACGAAGAGGCGCTGCTGGCTTTGGTTTTACAATAGCTGACAGTGTTCACGGACAGAAAGTCAAAAAGGTAATTCATTCATGGACATGTTACTTTTTAACAAAAATATAACCGACTTAACCAAACTACTGAACTGGTTTTGATGAGTCCAATATGAGAATATATCCTTTCAAGTATTTTTTTTTCTAATTCGTTTGATAAATGACGCAGTTCTAAGGTAAACATAAAACAATTATGCGTCCCTATAAAATTTGAGGGTTGCCCTCGATTTTTTTGGGATCCCATCATCAGATCCTGATTTGGTGCCAACAGGACCACCTGGGAAATATACCCTACTAAACAAAAAAAGAATTTTTCGAATCGGTTCAGGCGTCTTCGAGTAATCGGGGAACATACATAATAAAAAAAAACATGAAAATTTTCACGTGAGATAAGGGCCCTCACTTTATCTTACGTCAGTCGAAATCTCACCAGGGGGAGAAGGGTGTCAAAAAATCGTCAAAAACGTGTCACGTGATTAATGGACGCCCCCTAATAAAGGAACTGAATGTAATGTTTGCAGGTACTAGACCGCAGTCGATGCGGCGGGCTCCGCGAGGGGGATGTGCTGCTGCAGATCGGCGCGCGCTCGGTGCGGCGCGCGGCGCATGCGCACGTGGTGGCCGCGCTCAAGGAGTGCCCGCCGCGCGCAGACACCGCGCTGCGCGTGTGGCGCCCGCACGCGCCGCGCCCACACCGATCCCGCTCCGCTACCAGACACCATGCAGGTAACAGAGCAGACCATTGACCACGAGTGAGTAGTGTAGTAGTAAGTCTAGAGCACAGACGCTGAGTAGCCAGACTTTCAATTTTTTACAAGATTCATTTTGGTGAATGTGTGCAAGATCTTCATGATCTTATCCCTCCTTCCCCCTTCCACCACCGGACAAGCAGACGTACCGAGAAGTACCACCCATACCTGGTCGGCATACCACCTTGTCGTACCAAACGATTTTCTTCAACTTTTCCTGTTAGCACAAGTAAGGAGTAGAACTCGCTTCCTACGTACGTTTTTCCGAACCAGTATAATCTCGGAGTCTTTTAAGTCCAGAGCGAATAGGTTCTTTCTAGGCAAGCGTGCTCCTCGATCTTCGATCACACCATCACTTACCACCAGGTCAAGCGCTTGGCTATCATCATTAAAAAAAAAAGAAGTATTTACTGTAACCAATTGTTTTTTCCAACGCTGTAATTATTTTATTTTTATTGTTATCTGACATTTATAATATATTTTTGACATACCAATATTATGCAATGTAATGAAATGATGAATTCTGAATATTTGTCGTCATCTTAAATATCTTTGATGTTTGTACTTCCGCATGTTCTATGTAGAAGTATAATGATAGAAACACCGTAGATCATTTTTTCTAGGGTTATCATGGTGGCCTAACTATAGGTATAATTGTATTGAACGCGAATTATGTTGACAGCTCCGTATTAAACGTCTAGCAAAAAGACTTCAATAAAATAGATAAATGTAGTATAAGCGTCTAAAGTACTGCTTGTTGCCCACTTGCGCAATCTAAAAAAATCTAGAATTCATCTCGCATATAAAAGTCCTTCAGTTCTCAAAAGACACAGTTATATAGTTATACAGTACTTATACAGTTATATACATAAGAATACATATTTAACTTATAGTATTACTTATGTAGTTGAGACCTTAACCTCTAAAGTAACTAGTTTTATCCCGTAGTTGCACCAACAAACCCACAACTGGGCAGGAGTAAAACACCGACCGCCGAGCAACTGCGGTCACCCACCTTGCACACGCAAGATTCACTGCGAGACAGATTAAATGGAATGAATACAGGTGGGTATCAGTATGTGTGGGAAGATGTTTCTCACTTTACAATATTATAATATTAAAGTATGGATTACTATATAAGGTGTTGCAATTTAAACTAATTATTAACTAGTAAAATAATAAAAATATTGAAGGTACGGTTTCTATAGAAAAAATAAATAATAAATGTATCTATAAAATGTTCTTGTTTTATAATCAATATCTCGAGAAAATCGATAAAATGCTGCTCGATGAAATGTTAGCGAAACTAGCGTAATATCGCGATCAACGACTCCGCTATTCCAATGACCTCGCCCTGGCTGTATCGCCAATTTACGCCTTGCGACTATTACTGGGACTATTACTAAGTGCAGTCTTGGGGTTTTTTTTTTTGCATAATAAATAAGTACATACATTTCTATTTGTTTCAACTTCTTTCCAAACTAACTCAATCAGTAGAACCAGAAACGTTAATATAGTTAATTAAAATCATTTTGAGACGTCATTTTTACCGCCTGTTCCTCCGCGACCAAGCCATCTAAATGGACAACTAATTCTATTCTTACGATAGCATTACCAATTTCTCCCTTGATGGTCAAATTAAGCAAATAGTGCACATCTCTAAGGTGCGTGACCTACGAGGCAATTCTCTGTTATAGGCGATGGTTACCACTTAATATCAGGTTGGCCATAAGCTTGTTTTATCTCCATGTAGCATAAAAAAATGAATAGCTTATTTTTTCTGCAGAAGCAACATACGCAGTCCCCGAGCACAAAAATCGCGAACGAGAAAGTCTTATAGACCGGCGCCGGCGCAGCTCGACCCCGGGCGGCCGCCTTATTTTGCCCCAGGTAAGACTGTCAACTTGCAACATACAACTTTACAACTAAAAAACAGAGTCTGTGGTAAGCTTTTGGATTTAAATTTCAGTATCATCATTTTTTTAATAATACTAATCTAGCAAGCAAGCATACATACAGGGAATTTGGTAATATACTGACGATATTCAAGTGATGGTTTCTCAAAACATAAAAAAAGACCTCTCGAAAAAAAAACTACTAGTTATATTATCAAATTTTAAAGAAAATCGACTAAGGTTAGGTGATTAATTCGATATAAAACATCTGTCTACTCTTGCAATCGACATCCAAAAATAAAGGCTGATTTGAGATCTCTTTCGGAAATGGCTGCGGGTTTAGAGTTAGAAAGGGACAACAAGAGATATCTCGAGACGTCACCAATACAGTATCTGTGGTTAGATGGCAAGCATTATGCAATAGCACAACTTAAGTTTAATAAAGTGTTGGTTGTTACATGCCAAAATATAGTTCACATTTCTATGGTGATCATTTCACAAATTTATTAATTATGCTCATCAAAATAACCCCTTTCATTTTTGTGTGTATATTATCAAACACCCTATATAGACAGATGTCGGTAAAATAAAAATGTTGATATTGTTATTGATATATTTTGCTTCTGACAAAACTTAGTGCTCCTACAGTGGATAATACAAGAAATGAAATTTATTATCAACAACACAGTCAACAACAGTGTCTAGTGTGTACTACAAACTAAATTAAAAAGGAGCTCGCCTTCAAATCTGTTTTCTGCCATTGGACATAGTTTAAAAGTACAAGATTTTTTGTTAAATACCTAAAACTTCATTATAATATCAGCTCTAGGACGTCTGAACATAGGGCTTCCCTATAGACTTCCAGAGTGACCGATATTGTGTGGCCGCTTATGAACTTTAATTTGTTTTTAGTTCACATCTCTGTAAGTAGATATAGTCAAAAGGAAGAGCCAAGATACAAGTTTTCACAAACTTAGTTTGGCAAGTAGGGCGTCATTTATTGTAAAGCATGACAGAGAAAATAAAGAATGTTGATGTTAATTTTTAACTAAATTTTTACATAATACAAATTATTGAGTACTTTTTGTGTGGTCAGGTTGCGCCTTGGAACGAACAGAACCAGTGGCAAGAGCAGGAGACGTGGGTCGACAACTCCAATAATATACGGAACTGGGCGGAGAACGCGCAGAAATGGGACGAGAACGGACAGAAATGGGACGAGACTAACCAAAAGTGGGATGAGAATGGACAGGTAACAATGATTGATTAAGCGAAGCGAGATCTCCAAACTAACTTGGACGAATCGGCGTTGTATATACGACGACCTCCGTGGCACAGTGGGCGTATAGCCGGCTGAGACGCAGAAGGTAGCGGGTTCGATTCCCGCTGCGGAACAAATGTTTGCACGATCTACAGATATTTGTACGGTACGGTCTGGATGTTTTTCTATATATTATAAGTATGTATTTACAAAAAAAAAGTATATTAAGTATTCTATCAGTTATCTGGTTCCCATAGTACAAGCTTTGCTTAGTTTGGGGCTAGGTAGCGCTGTGTGAAATGTCCAACAATATTTATTTATTTATATATGTATGTTTGTTTGTCCGAGGATAACTTTCGAAGCGTTGATCCGATCATTGTGAAATTTGGTATGTAGTGATGGCACAATGCTGGTGTGACTAAATGAGCGAAAACTGTAAACTTGTGGTGGGGTTGTTGGGGACTAGCCTTAGTTCGGGGTGAACCACTAGTGTTACTATCATTCACAGGACTACATCTATTATATCGCCTACTATGGCTGTAATTAATTAATACTCCATGAAGTAGATAGTCGTAAAACTTACTTTATTTAGACACATCTAAACCACCATTTTGTTATAAAAATCATAACCTCTAAAACTAACTTCTAAACATGGGATTTGACATTGACAAGTGAACGTAATATGACATTACCTACTGCTGAGTATGAGAATGTTAGCTGAACAAACATCTGACGCAGCTACCGTGCTCTACCGGTCCTCATACGGCCTGGTGAAGGAGGATGTCCTGTAGTAAATAGTATAAGTAGTCAACGATGGAACTGACATCGTCGTATACCACCTGTTTTGTTATGTACGCCATTAATTTAAAACACACATCCGGAATCGTATCAACTGATTTTAGAGGTGAGTTTATTACCGGTAGGTTGAATATTTATCCAGTATTCGATACATTTCCAATAAACAATTTTTAACGTAAATCGGCGGCGCCTTTGCGACGATGCCGCTTAGTCAGTTTAACAGGTACTTACATATTTACATGATGAATGAGTATGATTTGTTTACCTAATTTATGCAGGCTGTTTTATTGATATTTTAGAACTTGATATTATGGTTGTTTGAAAATTTAAAATTTTCTATGGTAATGAATTTGAACAAAAATATTTTACTACATTATATATTAGCCCTACCAGTGTTTTCATTTGATGTCGTAAATAACAAAACACGTAGTAAAAAGACGCAAGTTCGACAGGAATAGAATGATAAAAAAAGGAAAATAAAAAGGCATGTCAACCTCAAGGTTTTGTGCCAGTCATTCTTCGGCATGTTTGTTACATCATCTGTCCATGTCGACTAATTAATGTTAATTTAATAATACACATACTTATTAACTACTAACTTCCGCCCGCGGCTTTGCACGCGTCGTTTGTCAATAAAACGTAGCCTATGTGTTAATCCGGGTTATGGTCTACGTACAAACCAAATTTAATCGAAATCGGTTCAGCCGTTACGACGTGATTGAGTTACAAAGAAACAAACAATTATATATTGATATTGATGAAGGTTCACGAATTGAACCGAAACATCGAAACACCGTTATGACGGTACGTGATAAATACCGCATTTATAATAATGATTGAAATCAATCACGAAAGTTTTCTAAGTAAAACAATTAAATAAACAAACATGCAACCTTCCATATTTATATTATTAACTAGAGGTTGCGTTGTGCGCGAGCTGCTCGCAGCTCGCGTGTTTTTCTTTTAGTCGAAGAAGTAATTAAAGTGGATATTGAGCTGTTAAAAGCCATCAAAGAGGATATCCATGTGTAAGAAGCAGTCAAAGACGATATCGAAATGGAAGAAGCAATCAAATCAAAGAGGATTTCCAAGTGGAAGCAGCAATTAAAGAGGATATTGAAGTGAAAGAAGCAATCAAATAGGATATCGAAGCAGCAGAAACAATCAAAGAGGAAATTAAAGTTGAGTAAGCAATCAAAGAGGATACCGAGGTGGTAAGAGCATTCTAAGAGGATGACGTAGTAAAAAAAGCAATCAAAGACGATATCGAAGTGGAAGAAACAGTCAAAAACGATATCGAAGTGGAAGAAGCAATCAAAGAGGATATTGAAGTGAAAGAAGCAATCAAATAGGATATCGAAGTAGCAGAAACAATCAAAGAGGAAATTAAAGTTGAGTAAGCAATCAAAGAGGACACCGAGGTGGTAGAAGCGTTCTAAGAGGATGACGAAGTGAAAAAAGCAATCAAAGACGATATCGAAATGGAAGAAACAGTCAAAGATGATATCGAAGTGAAAGAAGCAATCAAAGAAGATATCGAAGTTGAAGAAGCAATCAAAGAGGATATCGAAGTGGAAGAAGCAATCAAAGAGGGTATCGAAGTGGAAGAAGCCATCACAGAGGATATCAAAGTGAAAATGCTATCAAAGACGATATCGAAGATGAAGACGCAATCAAAGAGAATAATGCAGTGCAAGAAGCAATCAAAAGGAAATCGAAGATGATATCGAAGTGGAAGGAGTAAACAAAGAGGATATTGAAGTGGGAGAAGCAATCAAATAGGATATCGAAGTAGCAAAAACAATCAAAGAGAAAATTGAAGTTGACTAAGGAATCAAAGAGGATACCGAGTTGGTAGAAGTATTCAAAGAGGATGACGAAGTGAAAAAAGCAATCAAAGACGATATCGAAGTGAAAGAAATAGTCAAAGACGATATCAAAATGGAACAAGCAATCAAAGCGGATATCGAAGTGGAAGAAGCAATCAAAGAGGATATCAAAGTGGAAGAAGCCATCACAGGATATCGAAGTAAAAATGCAATCAAAAACGATATCAAATATCAAGACGCAATCAAAGAAAATATTGCAGTGCAAGAAGCAATCAAACGGAAATCAAAGAGGAAGGAGCCCTTACAGAGGATACCGAAGTGAAAATGCCATCAAAGAGGATATCAAAGATGAAGAAGCAATCCAATGGATATTGAAGATGAAGAAGGAATAAAAGAGGATATCGAAGTGGAACAAGCAATCGTAGAGGATATCAAAGTTAAAGAAGCAATCAAGTAGGATATCAATGTGGAAGAAGCAATCAAAGAGGATATCGAAGTGGAACAAGCAATCAAAGAGAAAAAAATTGGATGTTCCAAAATGATCATGATAATAGTTGTATAAAAAAAATTGAACGTTGCAAAAAAGATCATGATGAACGTTGCATAAAAAAAATCTGGACTTTCCAAAATGATCAGGATTGACGTTGCATAATATAAATGTATGTTGTAAAATGATAATGATCAAAAATTTGTACTAATATTTTGTCAAAATTTGCTAGTGCTATCTCTTCCCGTTTAGAAGATACGAGCGATTAAAGTTTTGTAAGAAAAATCATAAATTTGTTGATTGGATATCGAAGTGGAAGAAACTATCAAAGAGAATGTTGAAGTGGAAGAAGCAATCAAATAGGATATCGAAGTGGCAGATACAATCAAAGCGGAAATTGAAGTTGAGTAAGCAATCAAAGAGGATACCAAGGTGGTAGAAGCATTCAAAGAAGATGACGAAGTGAAAAAGCAATCAAAGACGATATCGAAATGGAAGAAGCAGTCAAAGACGATATCGAAGTGGGAGAAGCAATCAAAGAGGATATCGAAGTTAAAGAAGCAGTCAAAGATGATGTCGAAGTGGAAAAAACATTCAAAGAAGATGACGAAGTGAGAGAAGCATTCAAAAAGGATGTCAAGGATGACAATAAAAAAACAGTTCCACCAAAAGTTTATACCAATATTTTGTACAAGTTTGCTAGTGCTATCTCTTCCCGTTTAGAAGATATGAGCGATTGAAGTTTTGTATGAAACACCACAATTTTGTAGAGCGCATAATGAAGTAACTGAAGCAATTAAAGAGGATATGAAGTAGAAGAAGCATTTTAAAAGGATAACGAAGTGGAACATCCAAAAATAGAAGATGTGGAGGCGGAAGAAACAATAAAAGAGGATGACGAAGTGTAACAAGCAATCAAAGAGAATATTCGAATAGTGGATGTCGCATAATAAAAAAAAATTGACGTTCCAAAATGATCATAGTGGATGAGGCATAAATAAAAAAAAATTGATGTTCCAAAATGATCACAGTGGATGTTGCCTAATAAAAAAAAATTGACGTTCCAAAAGTGATCATTGTGGATGAGGCATAATTAAAAAAAAAATTGACGTTCCAAAATGATCATTGCGGATGAGGCATAATTAAAAAAATTGATGTTCCAAAATTATCACAGTGGATGTTGCATAATAAAAAAAAAGAAATTCACGTTCCAAAATGATCATTGTGGATGAGGCATAATTTAAAAAAAATGATTTTCCAAAATGATCACAAAGGATTTTGCATAAAAAAAAAAAAATTGACGTTCCAAAATGATCATTGTGGATGAGGCATAATTAAAAAAAATTGATTTTCCAAAATGATCACATAGGATTTTGCATAATAAAAAAAAATGACGTTCCAAAAGTGATCATTGTGGATGAGGCATAATTAAAAAAAATTGATGTTCCAAAATGATCACAGTGGATTTTGCATAATAATAAAAAAAAAAAAATTGACGTTCCAAAATGATCATTGTGGATGAGACATAATTAAAAAAAAATTGATTTTCCAAAATGATCACAAAGTATTCTGCATAATAAAAAAAAAAAAATTGACGTTCCAAAGTGATCATTGTGGATGAGGCATAATTAAAAAAAATGATGTACCAAAATATCACAGTGGATGTTGCATAATAAAAAAAAAGTTGACGTTCCAAAGTGATCATTGTGGATGAGGCATAATTAAAAAAAATGATGTACCAAAATGATCACAGTGGATGTTGCATAATAAAAAAAAAATTGACGTTCCAAAGTGATCATTGTGGATGAGGCATAATTAAAAAAATGTGGATGTTCCAAAATAAACATGATGCACGTTGCATACTAAAAAAAAAAAAATTGGATGTTCCAAAATGATGATGATGACCTTTGCAAAAACTATGAAAGTTATCTCATGTCCCTCCACCACCATTAAATAGAATCAAGCAAATTTACAGTAATTTTATAGTACACACAAGCCGTGGGCTCCCTACAAAAACAGTATGAAAATTACGGCAAACGAAATATACGGTTTACGGTATTCATACTGAAATATTTTGTATGGGACAATTTTTTTTTTGTATGAAAGACAATTTTTTTTTCATGGATCCGGATATAAAAAAATGTCCTAAGCAACATTAGTTTTTGCACCAACGCTGTAAGACCTATACTTTCCGAGATACGAGGTGGATGGGAGCGAATGAGGGACAAAAGGGGTACTTTAGGATTTATTCCCAACTCATCGGAACTCCCTCTATACGATCCCACCAAACATTTTCACCCTACGAGGTGGCATCTGGGAGAACAAACATGTCAATGAGTCAGTCAGTCAGTCAGTGGTAATCGAGCTTTATATAATATAACTAGAGGTTGCGTTGTGCGCGAGCTGCTCGCAGCTCGCGTGTTTTTCTTTTAGTCGAAGAAGTAATTAAAGAGGATATCGAGCTGTTAAAAGCCATCAAACAGGATATCCATGTGTAAGAAGCAGTCAAAGACGATATCGAAGTGGAAGAAGCAATCAAATCAAAGAGGATTTCCAAGTGGAAGCAGCAATTAAAGAGGATATTGAAGTGAAAAAAGCAATCAAATAGGATATCGAAGCAGCAATCAATGAGGAAATTAAAGTTGAGTAAGCAATCAAAGAGGATACCGAGGTGGTAAGAGCATTCTAAGAGGATGACGAAGTAAAAAAAGCAATCAAAGACGATATCGAAGTGGAAGAAACAGTCAAAAACGATATCGAAGTGGAAGAAGCAATCAAAGAGGATATTGAAGTGAAAGAAGCAATCAAATAGGATATCGAAGTAATAGAAACAATCAAAGAGGAAATTAAAGTTGAGTAAGCAATCAAAGAGGATACCGAGGTGGTAGAAGCGTTCTAAGAGGATGACGAAGTGAAAAAAGCAATCAAAGACGATATCGAAGTGGAAGAAACAGTCAAAGACGATATCGAAGTGGAAGAAGCAATCAAAGAGGATATCGAAGTGGAAGAAGCAATCAAAGAGGATATCGAAGTGGAAGAAGCAATCAAAGAGGGTATCGAAGTGGAAGAAGCCATCACAGAGGATATCGAAGTGAAAATGCTATCAAAAACGATATCGAAGATGAAGACGCATTCAAAGGGAATATTGCACTGCAAGAAGCAATCAAAAGGAAATCGAAGATGACATCGAATTGGTAGAAGCAATAAAAGAGGATATCAAAGTGGAAGAAGCAATCAAAGAGGATATCGAGCTGTTTAAAGTTATCGAAGAGGATATCCATGTGTAAGAAGCAGTCAGAGACGATCGAAATGGAAGAAGCAATCAAATCAAAGAGGATATCCAAGTGGAAGCAGCAATCAAAGATGATATCGAAGTGGAAGAAGCAATCAAAGAGGATATTGAAGTGAAAGAAGCAATCAAATAGGATATCGAAGTAGCAGAAACACTTAAAGAGGAAATTGAAATTGAGTAAAAGACGTCGAGGACAATAATAAAAATAAAAAACGGTTTCACCAAAAACTTATACTAATATTTTGTAAAAGTTTCCTCGAGCTATCTCTTCCCGTTTAAAAGATACGAGCGATTTAAGTTTTGTATGAAAACCCATAATTTTCTGGAGTGGAAATTGAAGTAAAAGAAGCAATTGAAGAAGACATATAAGTAGAAAAAGTCATTAAAAAGGATATCAAAGTGGAAGAAGCAAAAATAGAGGATATCGAGGTGAAAGAAGCATTCAAGGAGGAAGACCAAGTGAGAGAAGCATTCAAAAAGGATGTCAATAGCAATGATAGTAATAAAAAAACTATTCGACCCAAAATTTGTACTAATATTTTGTAAAAGTTTGCTAGGCGTAACTGTTCCCGTTGAGAAGATACGAGCGATTTAAGATTTGTATTAAAACCCGTAATTTTGTAGAGTGGAAATTGTAGTAAGAGAAGCAATTGAAGAAAATATATAAGTAGAAAAAGCAATTAAAAAGGATATCAAATTGGAAGAAGCAAAAATAGAGGATATCAAGGTGAAAGAAGCATTCAAAAAGGATTTCAAGATCAATGATGGTAATAAAAAAAATATTCGACCAAAAATTTGTACCAATATTTTGTAAAAGTTTGCTAGGCGTAACTGTTCCCGTTTAGAAGATACGAGCGATTTAAGATTTGTATTAAAGCCCATAATTTTGTAGAGTGGGAATTGAAGTAAAAGAAGCAATTGAAGAAAATATATAAGTAGATAAAGCAATTAAAAAGGATATCAAAGTGGAAGAAGCAAAAATAGAGGATATCGAGGTGAAAGAAGCATTTAAAGTGGAAGACGAAGTAAGAGAAGCATTCAAAACGGATGTCAAGGGCAATGATGGTATTAAAAAAACTATTCCACCAAAAATTAGTACCAATATTTTGTAAAAGTTTGCTAGGCGTAACTCTTCCCGTTTAGAAGATACGAGCGATTTAAGATTTGTATTAAAACCCATAATTTTGTAGAGTCGATATTGAAGTAAGAGAAGTAATTGAAGAAAATATAAAAATAGAAAAAAACAATTCAAAAGTATATTGAAGTAAAAATGCCATCAAAGAGGATTTCGAAGTTATAGAAACAACTAAAGAGGATATCAATGTGGAAGAAACATTCGAAAACGAAAAGGAAGTGAGAGAAGAATTCAAAATGATGGCAAGGGCGATGATGACCGTAAAATAACGATTCCACCAAAAATTTGTGCTACAAAAAAAAATTGATTTTCCAAAATGATCACAGTGGATGTTGCATAATAAAAAAAAATTGACGTTCCAAAATGATCATGTGGATGAGGCATAATTTAAAAAAAATGATGTTCCAAAATGATCACAGTGGATGATGCATAGTAAAAAAAAAATAATAATTGACGTTCCAAAGTGATCATTGTGGATGAGGCGTAATTAAAAAAATGATGTACCAAAATGATCACAGTGGATGTTGCATAATACAAAAAAAAATAATCGACGTTCCAAAGTGATCATAGTGGATGAGGCATAATTGAAAAAAAAATGATGTTCCAAAATGATCACAGTGGATGATGCATAATTAAAAAAAAATTGATGTTCCCAAATGAACATGATAAACATTGCATAATAAAAAAACAGGGAAAAAAATTGACGTTCCAAAGTGATCATAGTGGATGAGGCATAATTGAAAAAAAATGATGTTCCAAAATGATCACAGTGGATGATGCATAATAAAAAAATAATAATTGACGTTCCAAAGTGCTCATTGTGGATGAGGCGTAATTAAAAAAATGATGTACCAAAATGATCATAGTGGATGTTGCATAATAAAAAAAATAATAATAATTGACGTTCCAAAGTGATCATTGTGGATGAGGCATAATTAAAAAAAATGATGTACCAAAATATCACAGTGGCTGTTGCATAATAAAAAAAAAAATTGACGTTCCAAAGTGATCATTGTGGATGAGGCATAATAAAAAAAAATGATGTACCAAAATATCACAGTGGATATTGCATAATAAAAAAAAATGACGTTCCAAAGTGATCATTGTGGATGAGGCATAATTAAAAAAAATGATGTACCAAAATATCACAGTGGATGTTGCATAATAAAAAAAAAATTGACGTTCCAAAGTGATCATAGTGGATGAGGCATAATTGAAAAAAAAAATGATGTTCCAAAATGATCACAGTGGATGATGCATAATAAAAAAAAATAATTGACGTTCCAAAGTGATCATTGTGGATGAGGCATAATTAAAAAAAATGATGTACCAAAATGAACACAGTGGATGTTGCATAATAAAAAAAAATAATTGACGTTCCAAAGTGATCATTGTGGATGAGGCATAATTAAAAAAATGTGGATGTTCCAAAATAAACATGATGAACGTTGCATACTAAAAAAAAAAAAAAAATGGATGTTCCAAAATGATGATGATGACCTTTGCAAAAACTATGAAAGTTGTCTCATGCCCCTCCACCAACATTATATAGAATCAAGCAAATTTACAGTAATTTTATAGTACACACAAGCCATGGGCTCCCTACAAAAACAGTATGAAAATTACGGCAAACGAAATATACGGTTTACGGTATTCATACAGAAATATTTTGTATGGGACAATTTTTTTTTTGTATGAAAGACAATTTTTTTTTCATGGAACCGGATATAAAAAAATGTCCTCTGCAACATTAGTTTTTGCACCAACGCTCTAAGACCTATACTTTCCGAGATACGAGGTGGATGGGAGCGAATGGGGGACAAAAGGGGTACTTTAGGATTTATTCCCAACTCATCGGAACTCCCTCTATACGATCCCACCAAACATTTTCACCCTACGAGGTGGCATCTGGGAGAACAAACATGTCAATGAGTCAGTCAGTCAGTCAGTCAGTGGTAATCGAGCTTTATATAATATAATGTGATGGGCTAAGATTATTAGGTTCTTGGGCATTTAATTTAATACACATACTTATTAGCTATGGGCTCCCAGAGCCAAATGTTTTGTTGAATAACAACAAGAAAGAGAAGAAAGGCTTGATGTGCTATTTAAAATAAGGTTCAATATTTTTATTTTATTGTATAAAAACCGGTCCAAAGTATGCCTTGTATGCTATTCTATTGCATGCAGATTCTTTTCATCTATTATGGTTGGAAAGTGAACCATTGACTCGATAAAAGAAGGATTGTAGTCTTGACATTGTCGTCATACCATGCCACTCGTAAAAACAACAACCACAAAGTAAACCTCGCCTATGTCTGTTTTGAGTTTTTCTTGATAACTATAATCAACTAACTGTATCTTCAAAGGTTTGCTGCAAGAAAACTCTTGTTAGAGTGAAGCTCACAAATGTGAGCATGTGAATGGACATGCACAAATGTGCATGTCCATTTTGTAAGCTGTATCTGTCTGTTATCTATTTGTGTACAATAAAGAATATCAATTAAACCTATAATTACCTTTCAGAAATGGGTAGAAAATGGTCAGAAATGGGACGAGAACGGCCAGAAATGGGTAGCGAATAACGGCAACGACTGGGACCCTAACGGCGGGAGGTGGGAGAACGGGAACTGGGGCGAGGTCCCGACGCCGACTGTTCACGTGGATATGAACGCGGCGTACTGGCGGGGGAACGCCAGCGTTGCCGATAGCAGTGATAATGGAGGTCAGTTCGACAACATATTTAAATTCACCTCAATACGTAGAAGTGCTAGCAACATTGAGAGGTTGATCATGAAAGGAAAAGTAGAGGGCCTACTATTTACAAAGATATGTAAATAATCAGCTTGAGGTATGATCAAGATCAATAATCGAGACTAATAAGATAAATGGACAGCTTTAGGAATATTCGAGGCCTATAGGTAAACGACCAGTATGATGTATGTTAGAGAACAATAAGCTTGATTGAGGTATGTTCGTGGCCAAGATTGTAAATTACCAGCTTGATTGAGGTATGTTCGGGGAAAATAAGGTAAATAACCAGCTTGATTGAGGTATGTTCGCGGCCAAGAAGGTAAATAACCAGCTTGATTGAGTTATGTTCGGTGCCAATAATGTAATTAACCAGCTTGATTGCGGTATGTTCGGGGCCAAGAATGTAATTAACCAGCTTGATTGAAGTATGTTCGGGGCCAAAAAGGTAAATAACCAGCTTGATTGAGCAAGGTATGTTCGGGGTCAAGAAGGTAAATAACCAGCTTGATTCGAGGTATATTCGGGGCCAAGAATGTAATTAACCAGCTTGATTGCGGTATGTTCGGGGCCAAGAATGTAATTAACCAGCTTGATTGAAGTATGTTCGGGGCCAAAAAGGTAAATAACCAGCTTGATTGAGCATGGTATGTTCGGGGTCAAGAAGGTAAATAACCAGCTTGATTCGAGGTATATTCGGGGCCAAGAATGTAATTAACCAGCTTGATTGAGGTGTGTTCGGGGCCGAGAAGGTAAATGACCAGCTTGATTGAGGTATGTTCGAGGACATTTCCCCCATGGCTTATATCCTAGAACTAAACTCAAAAGTAAATCTTATCATTGATTTTTGCCTTTCTTTGCAAAAATTAAAAAAGCGATGACTAAATCTTGATTTTTTTTGTTGATGATAGTCAAGCGCTTGATCACTACCTCAGCTGATGGTAAGGTGTGATCGAGATTTTCGATGACATTTAGAATATGGGCCTAAAAACAGTGTAGTTAGTATAAAAAGATGTATTTTCAACTTGTTAATGCTTGATATACCATCATAACGATATTACCTAGTCAGGTCATAAATTCTGTCACATGTTTAATATAAAATAATTGAAACAAGTTTATTCATTATGTAACCATTTATATACCAAAATGAACTTAACAAAACATAGATTCTTATGACACTAAAGTTTATTCAGAATGACCTCCGTGATTTTGAATACAGGCCTTCAATCTGCGCGGCCAGTCGTCTATCGCAGCACGAACGAGGTCCATGTCAATATCGGCGGCTGCCTTAATCAAGGATGTCTTGAGTGACTCCAAATTGGGATGAGGCTTTGAGCACGCCTTTTCCTCCAAGTGTTGCCATATCTTGTAATGTAACGGATTCAAATCTGGACTGGAGGAGGGCCAGTCTTCGTGCCGGATGAAGTCGATTTCACGCGCCGCCAGCCAGTCTTGTGTGCTCTTCGCTCTATGAGCTGGCGCCGAATCTTGTTGGAATACCCAGTGCCTGTTATTGAACATGGTATGAGAAACAGGTTCCACAAGTTTCGTCAGGACTGTATTTTGATACACAACTGCATTCGTTTTTACACCTTTCTCACAAAAATGTACCTCTGTTAAGCCCCAATAAGAAACTCCCAACCATACCATGAGCGAGGATGGAAAATGACCTCGTTGGACACGCGAAATACGGTTGCTCGCTTCTTCACTACTGTGTGCGTACACCTTATCATTTTGTTTGTTGTAGCTCTCTTCTACGCTAAAAATTTTTTCATCCGAAAAAAGAATTTCCCGATATTTTTTCCCGCGTACCGCTTCAACAAAGCGCGGCATCTCTTCAGTCTCAGGTCCATTAGACGAGCATTCAAACGATGTCCTGTTTTTCTTCGATATGCCCGAAGTCCTAAGTCTTCATTTAACACCCTTTTCACCGTGGTTCTGCTTAACCCCATCTGAAGGGGCAACAGTTTCTGCTTACGTTTGGGATTTCTTTGAATTCGCGCCTTCACAGCTTTTATCACTGCTGGAGTCCTAACAGACCGAGGGCGACCACTTCTTGACCTGTCATCTACACTAGAGTCTTCATTATATCGTTTCATGGTGCGATAAACGAATCTTTTGGTTATATTAAAATTTTTCAGTATGTCAAAAATTTGAATTGGCGCGTAACCGCAACGATGCAACGCAATAACTGCAACACGGTCTTCTTTAAGCGTCCACTCCATATTTAAAAAGGAGTAAAATTCTAAAAAGTATACATTTTTATGTTCATGAACAATTCGAAATTCGAATTCTATAAACTTTTTTGTGGCCAGCATTCTAAAAGAAAAGTTTTTACTGTGTGACAATACTTATGACCTGACTAGGTATAACATAAAACAATCAAAAAAAGTACAATAAAGAGAGCTGTCCTCGTTAAGTCTTAAGTCATTTATTCTTTGCTGATAATATGTTACAAAATAAGGTCTTAAAGTTAGTCCGCTTCATATGTGCCTTAGAACATTATTTAAGCATATATGACCTCATCATTTTGTTTTAGGGTTCCCAGAGGATGGCATGCTACATTCACCTACTACAGCAGCTATTGGTCTCGGTAGTCATAGACAATCGCCTTCCACCAGCAGATTGAGACAGCATTCTCCTTCCAATTCAACAGGTAAGCTTTTAAACAGAAAATGAAAAAAAAAAATGAAAATATTTTATTATTTCTACAAAAAAAAACAATTTAAAATACGATTTACAGGCTTATGGGCTAGGCTAAGTGGCTAAGTATAGATAATTATTAACTTTGTATTTCAAGTAATAAATGAATTTTGCAGACAACATTTAAATCTATTTATGGGTATTATCTATTGGTTTCCTCACTAGGCGTAGCCTGTACTGAGAAAACCAAAACTCGGTAAGATGGAACATAAAGCCTACAAGTTGGTATGGTATTGGTATAAATGTTCCATAAAGTCTGCAAGTTGGTCGACTGACAGATTCAATTAGGTTATTAAATAAGTTGGTGATAAATACACCCGACTACTGAGATAAAACTGGAGAAAGTAAAACAAAATAATTTTTAGCGTCCGTGGCAATAAGTGTGTTTTATAACTTTGACGCCTGTGTCTGTATGTGGCATCGTATTTCAATTGATGGAACGATTCGGACGCGGTTTTTATTAAATAGAAAGCTAGTTTAACTGGAATTGTTCTTAGCTATGGTGTGATGAAGATACAGTCCAAAACACCCCCCATTATAACACAAAATTATTTCAAATAACTTTAGAAAGAAACCGAACAAGCGTATTGACCGCTTACGCAACACCGAGCTGCGCTTTCGAACACAAATCGTAGATGTAGCTTGGTCATTTATGTCGTATGTCGGGTGATCAGTGGGCTAAGCTCACCACCGAGTGGAACCCCGACACAGCCCGAAGATGGAGGGCCGACCTCATTAATTTCTGGACTGGACCATCTTAGCGCCTGAAAGAAGTGTCTGGAAATAATGAGGGGAGGCCTTTACCCAGCAGTGGGACACAGTGGGTTGATAATAATAATAATTATGTTATTTAGTAGTGTTACATGTTAAAACCTGTGTACTCGTAAGTCCAATATTTTTTTTTCTTTCTTTCTTCCTCAGCTATAAAATGGTGTTTTTACCTTTTACGGGTTTTTAAGTGTCAGGAATTTGTTACGTATAAAATAACTTGTTTGAAGAATAGAACATCGACGAAATTAAAAAATGTATCTCCCAAACAAATAAGTGATTACAAAAAAAAGCTTAATGAGCAACTTGAATGAATCTTTAACCAATTTATAATGGTCTGTGTATAGGCCGGTTGCGTAGTCACTCGCCATCGACGCACAGTGCAAGTGAAAGATTACTTGCTAACTCTCCATCAACAAGACTGCAGAGCCAATCACCATCTAACAACTCTTCAAATAGCAGAATAAAAGGATCTCCAATCAGGTAAGAATGACCCAACAGACTCTAGTTAGTAAGTAGCCTATCTGAACCTGAACTGACACAGATCTGTATTGAATAGATTACGCGAGTTCACCTACCTTGCGTGTACTATTACGGAACATAAATTACATATTAAGGTTAACTGGAAGAGAACGCATTTCTAGCATTAAGTTCGCCTAGGTGTATATTATTTTTATTTTGTGCAATAATGAGTTTTCATTCATATATCATTCCGAACTTGGTCGCCTTCATAGTAGCACGTTAGCAGCATGAAGAAACAGTGCCGTCGCGGTGCATTTAAATTGACACGCTCGGGTATCATATAAATTGATGTACTTGTGTTATCTCACAAAATCTCTTGTATTAAAAACTTTGAGTCCTTAGTGTTCGTAAATTATACTTATTTCAGTGCATTCGTAGATATCACCGCTTCACGGTTCCAACTTTAAATTTACCCGAAAGAAGAATTAAACGTTACCCTATTCCCAATTTGTTTAGTACTCTGGCTCGTAGACAATATAACTATAACGCATCTCGATTATATTCTAAGCTTGATTCTAAACTTAATATATTTAAATATAGTAAAGCACACATATTCGCTCACACACCCACACACACTCACTCACACACACACATACACACAAAAACCCACCCTTACAAAAAACACGTACGCAAACAAAATACCCACATACACACGCACATGACCCACGCATATACTCACTTATACACTGGTGCATTCGCATACATGTAAACATGTGCGCTCCGACATCACATTTCTTTGATTGTTTTGTGATTTCGTTTTTCATGTACTAGACTGTAATATTTATAGCATGTCATTCAGGAGTGAACTGTTTCCTAGGCCACAGCTTACGCTTTTCTGGGAAACAGGGACACAACTCATCTATGTAACTTTTATGGTCACAATAAATATATTTATATTTCTATTTCTATCTATTCAATATAGATCTGTGACTACAGCTAATTTCTCTTGTGAAGAGTGCATTTCTTTTGCATGTTCGTGGCATAATTTGCCATATCTAATGTAGCAATTGAAACCGAGTGCTTCCGCTCTTCGCAGAGCACTTATAGCGACATCTACATACATGAAAGAACTAGTTGTACAAATAGTTGGAATCCATCCACACACCTTGGAGACGATGTGGTCGCGCACCGTGTGGTTCCAGGGAATTTCCTCCCGCTAACACTTCGCTTGTGGAATGGTCTCCTTGCTGAGGTTTTCCCCAGGGACTACAGTATAGGGTTCTTCAAAAAGGGCGTTCTAAATTTTTGAAGGGTCAGCAACGCGCGAGTGATACCTTGGCTGTTACAAGCGTCGATTGGCTACGGTAATCGCTTAGCATCAAGTGGGCCGTATGCTTGTTTGCTAGAGTAGTATAAAAAAACCAAGCTAACTTACAAAGAGCGCGTCAATATGCGCTATATATATAAAATTGACAATTAATAAATTTAAAAACGTAATTAAACTAAATCTTTGTAAAAAAGCCTACTGTAAAATATCGGATTATTTAGATGATAGAGAAGCTTAGGATTGAAATTGCTCCAACTCGTTCAAAATGTTACAATTTAGACGTAATTTATTTTCTGTATTATGTAAAGGATCATTAAAAAAACAACGAGCCTTGTTTCTTGCCTTTCTTTCCTGGCTTGGTCGCGAAGGAACAGGCAGTAAAACTGACGTTTCAAAGTGATCCTTTTGATTTTAATGAAAAAAATATATGTATTTGACTTTTGACTTTTATGGCACTGAGTCTACTCATTAGGACCCTCAACTTTACATATCGATGAACCGTGCTCGAATCAAGATTTTCAACTGCATCTATACTTTTTATAATCTGTAATCTGGATATTTGTAAATATGACAGTAAATTGAAGTAGGATTTCCTACCAAGGGAACTTAACCGGATGAGTAATACTTCTCAGCAAGACCTGTTGGTCTTAAAACCCCGAGCCTAAAGCTTAGTGGAAGATTTCCTATTTTCCTTCGCGGAACCCTATCAGCCTGTCGTCTGCCAAACACATTTGCCTATTAACCACAGATGATCACACTTTACGCATACTAAAGTATTATTGCCGTCGTGCAGGTTACGAGAACAATCGCCGTCAAGACACATGCACCTACCATACGGGCGGTCGCCATCTTGTGACGAGGTGGAACCCATGCCGCAGCCTAATTCCGTCTATGTAGGGAACTACCCTCATGTGAGTATTTTTTATTTAAATGTTAAAAAAAACATTCCAATACTTACCAATCGTTTTAAGAAATTGAAAAGTGATATTAGAAATTCCCCAATTCTGGTCTTTCAATTTTTCTTGAATTATTTTCCTTGAGATTACGCCAACGCGATAACCCAACAAAATAAGGCCGGCCACATACAGTCGGAATTCCGTCTCAGAATATTGAATCGGAATTTCGAAGGTAGCAAATCCATACAAAATCAAGGCTCTTATCACACACGTACGTAATTTTCTGTTCTAATATTTTTTCCGATATTGTATGGAATAGCTGCCACCGGCCCAGGTAACCCTAACATCGCTGGTATAGTCGTATCTCTTAAAGTAAATTAGTTTTTGCTTGTGGGTTGGAGTTTTTAAACTGCTTGAGCGTCGACGAGAGTTGGCTTCTATACCTGGAATAACATCAAGCCTTTTTAGTGTAGTACGCGGGGCGTTCAATGTATTCTCGGTATCGGGGTAATATACTAATGATGAGGGTAATTATATTAACTCATTAGTTTATGACACTCATTGAGGGTATAAATACAAAATTTTATTTGATTGTCGCCATTAGTATTCAAAATATCATTTCGGAAAGGCAACTACGCTGACTGATACGACAATGTTGAAAAAAATCGAGCATCGCGCTGTGATAAAATTCCTCACAAAACAAGGAAAGACTCAAAAAGTAATTCACGAAGAAATGATGGTTGTTTACCAAGATTCTGCCCCTTCATTATCTACAATTCAGAAGTGGTCAAGTGAATTTAAACGGGGTAGAGAGAGTATTGAAGACGACCCTCGTGCCGGTGGGCCGGTTAGTGCCGCTACTGAAGAAAACGTAAAAATTGTTGAGAAACTTGTACTCGAAGATGCCCGTGTGAGAGTGAAAATATTAGCAGAAAGAACCAAACTATCCGTGGGTACCATTCACACTATCCTTCATGACCATCTTAATTTGTCAAAGGTCAGTGCAAGATGGGTGCTGTGAATGCTCACAGCGCTTCAGAAACAAGTGCGAGTTGATTGTTGCAAGGAGTTTTTGGAGCTCTGTGGTGAAAATCTGCAAAGTATTTATGATCGGATTGTTACTAGTGATGAAACGTGGGTTCATCACTATGATCCTGAGAGCAAGCAGGAGTCTATGCAGTGGCATAAAAAAGGAACAGCCCCACCGAAGAAGTTCAAAGTCAGCCCATCCGCCGCACATACAGGTATTTGCACGATCTACGCGGCCAAAAGTCCTAATATCAAAATAATAATAACATTCATAAAAACGAATTCCACCAACAGAGTACGAACCAGGGAATACCCACGCTCTATCTACCTTCTACCACGCACCTCGCACCCGTAGCATCTGTCGGAATTTGACCGTGTCACCTAGTGTACGTATCTGTTCTCGGCGCTTTTGTGAACGTTAAACTTCCAAAGTGATTTTTTATGTTATCAAGTTCTTTTTACGATTTGAAAGTGATAGATTTCGATGGACAAGGTAAAAAACTTACAAACTACATAAATAAAGTCATGTCATCAACAACATTTAACAACTTTTTTTTTTAATAATCAAAACTCATTTTGTACCGTTAAAACCTTCAATATTTTTTCTTTACTAGTATTTTTGTTTATCTATCGGGGTAGATCGGGCTATGTTTCTTATTATAGGTCATTATTTGATATTTTTCCTTTTATCTACTATCAAAATCAGCTCCGGAAACGTCCGGATAAATACAGTTTTGGGGGATTAAAGATTTTAGCGAAATTTCGTATAAAATTGGAAATGTTTTTTAGCAACTTTTGACATAGTGTATGTTTGTTTTAGGCTCAGAGGATGCATCAGGAGTAAGGATCGTGACCCGATAATACTTATTTGACTGCATCAAGTACAAAAATTTGCCTAATTTAGATGACAAGTTAAACAATCTAAAAGATCAACTATTGTCATGTGAAGGTTATAATGAAGACCAAATTATTAATTTGAAACGTAGTTTTGCACATTTCAAATCAGAAATCAAATAAAGATGGACCAAAGCTCATTACAAAGAAGATAATTTTATAAAATACAACCGATCTTGACTGCAAGATACTTTTGAAATACCCGTTGTTGAGACTTCACAAAAACGGCCAGGTCGACCATCCAAGTCGTTCGAATGCTGCGAAAGTGGAACTGGGAAAATCTGGAAAAAAGATGCATCAAATGTCCTAAAAGATATTACCAGTATTCCAACACGAGCAACTAAATATAAAAAGGCATTTTATCTTACGAAATCAAGTAAAGAGCAACCCATAACACCAATGCAAGCTTTGCAAATGTTCATAGATGCCGATTTGTCACAAGGACAGTACGAAATTATAAGAAAAACCAATAAGACGTTTTTTCAATGCTATAGTGCCCTACAAAAAGCCAAGAAGAAATGTTACCCACCTCAAGAACAGAACCTAGAAGATCAAACCAAAAGAGACATACAAAAAGGTTTCACACTGAAACAAGTTTAATCCAATTTCGGGTATACAAATGATGAAAATACCAGCAGAAGATTCTTTGAGAACCTCAGTTTAGCTGCTGAAATAACTGGCATCAGTTATGAGCTAATTTACAGATTAAAAGTGATATTGGAAGCAATTTCAAGCAGGTTTAAAATTGATCCTCTAAAATATGAAAGATATGCTTCAGAAACTGCTAGTGTTTATGTGAACCTATATGATTGGCATCTTATAACGCCAACAATGCACAAGCTTTTAGTCCATGGCGCAATCATCATCGAAAAGGCATTATTGCCAATCGGACAGCTTTCCGAGGAAGCAGCTCAGGCACGCAACAAGCATTTTAGATTATACCGCCAAGATTTTGCGAGGAAATTTTCAAGGGAAAGTTGTAATCAAGATATTTTTAACTACTTTCTGCTTAGTTCAGATCCTGTGCTAAGTAGCATGCGAAATATAAAAAAAAGGAAAGTAAAAACATTTTTGCCTGAAACCTTGGCCATGTTTGTATCTGCAGAATCCAATATATCAGAAAATTCATAAGAAAGCGACGAAGAAAGTCAAAAAACTTGTATTATTAATATATTATTATAGGTATTATTGTGCTTTTTTCCATGAAACCGATCTAAAATTTAGTATTTCTTGTTTTGTTTTGTAAATATATACATATATATATAAAAATATGTATATGGAATATATGGAAAATATATAATTTTCTTGTAAAAACAAGTTTTTTTATTCATTTAAGTTGTTTAAATAACAATTAAGCATAAAAATAATTTTGGCCGCGTAGATCGTGCAAATACCTGTATGTGCGCCGGAAAGCTTATGGCCACAGTGTTTTGGGATTCCAAGGGAATCTTATTAATTGAGTACACAAAAAAAGGTGAGAGTATTACTGGCGTAACTTACGCTAACACCCTGCGCAATTTAAAGGAGGCAATAAAAGAAAAAAGACGGAAAATTGACCGCAGGTGTATTGCTTCTGCACGACAAACGCGCCTGTTCACAAGGCGTGCATTGCCAATGCTGCTGTGCGGAATTGCGGATTTGAAGAAATCAATCATCCACCCTACAGCCCGGACCTAGCCCGTAGTGATTACTTTCTGTTCCCAAATCTCAAAAAGGAACTTCGAGGCAAGCATTTTTCCGACGATGAAGAGTTAAAGGCAGCAATTAACTATCATTTTTCAGACCAGGAAGAAAAATATTTTTTGGAGGGAATTGAAAAGTTATTTTCCAGGACAAATAAGTGTGTTCAGATCCTAGGGGACTAACTTGAAAAATAAATTTTATTCAGAATTTTCTGCTTATTATTTCATGCCTATACCGAGAATACATTGAACTCCCCTCGTACATGTATGAAAACAGCCTAACATTCTATTAATTTCAATAATCGGTAGGCAAAAAAAAAATATTAATAATAGTACGGCTTTACACTTGTATGCCTCCAGTAGATGCGCAGGCAGTGGATCGTAGGGTTGCTCTTAAGGTGCGTGACCTGCGAAGCAATGTTTTGTTAAAGGCGATGGTTACCACATAACCTCAGGTGGACCATTCGTGTGGCTCATATATATATTGTATAAAAAAAATTGCGTAGGTGGAAGCAGGAGGCAGTACCGACCCCGAGGCTGACGTGCTAGTGCCACTCGCGCGGGGCGCGGCGGGCTTCGGGTTCCGCATCGTCGGCGGCACCGAGGACGGCAGCCGGGTCGCAGTCGGATACGTCGTACCTGGTAAATACTATTTAATGTCATTATAAATCGCGTATTTATATAATATAATATAATAACCGTGTATTTTTTATTGTTAATAATAATTTAATTAATGTTTATTTTAATAAACTTTATTAATAAAATTTAATAAGTTTATACGGATATGGGGAGTCCGAAGCTACTCGGGAAGCCGGTCGTGGCAGGGGGCCGGTCTAACCCCCTGTCATCTGATAATGTCGGATATTAGACGTCATGAATGGATGGATTATACACTATATTAGGATTTAGGAGGAACCAGAGGACTTCAATGACAATAATGTACTGTTATTTTTTAAGAACAACAAATGTAATTAATTTAGTGTCACAAACAATAAATGATTATGATTATGAATTAATTCAATAAAAAATCATTTTACAACAATACTAGCCATTAGCCCTACCCGTGTTTTCATTTAATGTCGTACATAACTAAACATGTAGTGTGATACAATTTGTTAACAGGCGGTCCAGCGGACGGGTTGCTGCGACCGGGCGATCTACTGACGTCAGTGGACGGCATCCCTCTAGCCGGCGCCACGCACACGCGCGCGGTCGCGTACGTGTGTCAAGCTGCTACACGAGGACATGTACGTACATTATTCTGCTAGAAATCATTACTTCACAACAAATTACTTCAGTTTTTATATGACTAAATAACAAAGTCAATTTCAGAGTCATATAGTCGGCCTAATTATCAGAATTCGTGAGTCCTGATTTTCTCACAAAGTTTCAGAGATTTATATTGAGTTACTCTTAGACATAGACATAGAAATCATTTATTCACCACATTAGCACACAATATACAATACAGTTACATTTTAAAACAGAGAAAATACAAACAAAGAAACAATTAAATAGTACTTATAAACGTAAAATAAACAAAAACACAAGGGAGAATCTGGTAGATACTGTGTGCTACAGCAGTAAATGGGACTCGACTCAGCATTATGCCCGCCGTAAAGGAAAGCGCTGATATTCTGTCGAGACCGCTCCATTTAGCCACTAGACCTTGAGAGTATTGTGTTGTCAAATGAAAAATATAATGTGTCATGGTAGGTAGTTATGTCATGTTGTGTCAAAATATAATCTATATATAATATAAGATGTAGTTTAAAATGTCAAAATAGTACATTATGTAATAAAAATAAATAAAGTCAGAACATATACATACATATAAATCAAAATAATAAATTGGTCTAAATAATACCCCAACCGGCTAGCACGTGAAAGGTGCAATAATGCTTCCCGCACCAGGCAACCCAATTTTTTGTTTACTAATTATCATGGATTTTAAACGTTTTTTAAAGATAAACTGTGATTTTAAATGTCGAAGTGGTGGGGGAATATTGTTCCAACACTTGGTTGCCTGGTATCGGAAGCTGCCCCTAAACGCTACCGTTTTGTGCTTGGAGTAGTGTAACAAATCCCTTGTCGGTCTTGTGCTGTACTTGCTCTCGTGACGATTCAGTTTGGAGAAGAGATATTCTGGTGATCCAGACGTTAGGATGCCGTGAACAAGTACGGCCAAGTGTAAGTACCTCCGTGAGGCCATGTTGAGAGTGGATGAATTATTGAGATAAGGTGAGATATGTGTTCGTGGAGGGATGTCATAGCAGAATCTGCAACAAGCATTCTGAACTCTCTGAACAAGACGGGATGTTTTTGCTGTTAAGCGTGGGCCATACACCAGATCACCATAATTCAGCTTCGATAAGACAAGGGATTCACACAATTTGATACGGACTTCCTCTCTTACGTACTCTTACGTTAGGAATAAAATGAGGGTATTTTTGATACCTTACCGTAAGAGTGATTTAATAAAAATCTCTCAAACTTTGTGAGATAATCAGTTTTTTGTTGCTCCTGTAAAATTTGCCCATATGGACTTACGATTCGAATAATTAGGCCGACGATATTAGAAGTCGGTATTATTCAAACAAGAAGTTTTGATGTTAGTTCTGTATTACTAAAGTACGATACAACCACGAATCTTAAAACTTGTTCAAAGAGCTGATATATGGTTTAATAAAGTCGTTTCCGATGGGCCACGTAGAACTGAGTGTCGCACAATCCACCTCTAAGGTGGATAATAAATTCCCGTCACGACTAATTTTGATACTTTTGGTCTCATAATCCACATTAAAGAGCAAATCGTTTAACCCTTTTTTATGCAAGTATTTCTTCTTATTTGATAACCAAGAAAGTGAAGAAATTTATACTTAACTAGCTGATCCGCCCGGGTGGTTTTTCAATAAAACATTGCCCTCATTTTAGGCAGTTGGCTGAAAAGTAGCCTATGTCCTTTCCCAGGATATAATCTATCGCCTTGCAAAATTGAATTACGATCCGTTCAGCCGTTTAGTCCTGTAAAGGTAACAAACAAACAGAGTTATGTATGTATTATACCTTTCTCTTGAATCACTATCTATTGTTGAAAACTGCATCAAAATCCGTTGAGTAGTTTAAAAGATCTAAGCGAACAGACAGCGGAAGCGACTTCATTTTATACTATGTAAAGAAGATGTGTTGTAAATCTTTAAATAATCCCCCTTGAGTTTATTTTTATTAAAAACTTGGAGGGCGACAGTACATCTAAGCGTCTTCCAAGAAGATGGTCAATAAACCTTTTAATAAGAAATTGGTGTATTAAAAACGAATGTTTTCAGGTAACGTTAGGCGTTCGACATAACCGCGCAGATATCCAGTCATTAGGGGTACCTGCGATGATGGCGCCGCATCAACACCAACCTTTACTTGCGTGAGTTATACATGTAAATTCTTGTTCGTTATAATCGCTATCATACACCTTTAAATGGCCAATTTTAACAATAAAAGTACTTTTCAGCACTCGTTTTATAAATTATCAGGCGAATTAAAAGATTTACCTTTGACTTTATTTAAACGCCGAATTAATAAATGATTATCATCTTAATGTTTAACACCATTGCGGAATATTTTAATTATAAGTAGACATGGACCTAATTTATTTTATTGTAATTTTTTGTATTATGTGTAGGGAACAAAACATTTTTTATGACATGGAATGGCCAGTAATTTAAGTTTTATACTATTTTATGTAATACTAGCTGTTGCCCGCGACTTCGTACCCGTTACACTACTAAATGTGTGGGTAACCTAGAAATAAAGCTAAACTCGCTGTTGCAACTTGACTTGACACCCAATTTTTATCCCATGGGAACTGATTAATGGGATAAAAGGTAGCCTATGTATAATTGCGTATTATTATTAGTATTGTAGGTATTCCAGGTTATATAATCTACGTATATACCAAATTTTAGCGAAATCGGTTCAGCCGTTACGACGTGATTGAGAAACAAACAAATAAATAAACAAACATCCAAACTTTCTCAGTTACAATATTAGTGTGATTTACACAACAGGACATTATCTGGTAGAATTTTAATTGAGCTTAAATTGTATACATTAAGACCTGTGTAAAATTGTACTAACTTTCTGCGAATAAATAATCTTTATGTTTATGCTCTGAAAATAGGTCATTGTTATTCCGAAAACTACTTCGAAAATAAATTTTCCTGCCCTAAGGCCGAAAGTAAAAGCGCCGATATCCGATATGTCACCGCACGTCGCCGGAAATTGAACGCGGGTGCAAGTCACCAACATGATTGTGTAAATAAAGCTGCCGATAAAAAACCGGTGGACTGTATTGACGGCAGCTTTGGTGTGTAGACTGCTTAATAGGTTTGTAATTTGTTTGTTAAAGGAGCGCTGAGCCAACAATGCGTCACATACCGCCAGCATCGTACAACATTCTACATCCCGCGCCGATGTATCCGCCGCCTAATCAAATGCCGATGTAAGACACGTTCCATCATGCCGCGGGCATACATTCATTTGGACACAACACTATTTTGAAAAAAAAAATGCTCATTTACCATTGCAAAACACGTCTTTCGAGGCTGATTGACACATTGATGGAAATAAATTATTAATGCTGGGCGAGCTCCGTGGCGCAGTGGGCGAATAGCCGGCTGAGACGCAGGAGGTAGCAGGTTGCTACCTCCTGCTGCCTCCCGCTGCGGAACAAATGTTTGCATGGTCTACAGATATTTGTTTCGGGTCTGATTGTTTCTCTTTAATATAGGGTGTTTGATAATAGACACACAAAAATGAAAGGGGTTATATTATTGAGCATAATTAATAAATATGTGAAAAGTTTACCATAGAAATGTTAAATTTATTTTGGCATGTAAAAACAAACACATTATTAAACTTATGTTGTGCTATTGCATAATGCTTGTCATCTAACCGCAGATACTGTATTGGTGACGTCTCGAGATATCTCTTCTTGTCCCTTGCTAACCCGAAATCCGCAGCCATTTCCGAAAAGAAATATTTTTTTTATGTCGATTGCAAGAGTAGGCAGTAAGTTTTATATCGAATCAATAACATAAACCTAGTCGATTTTCTTTAAAATTTAATAATATAACTAATAGTTTTTTTTCGACTAGTCTTTTTTCATGTTTTGAGAAACCGTCACTTGAATATCGTCAGTATATTACCAAGTATTTACAAAAAAACGCATATCATCTGGTTCCCATAGTACAAGTTTTGCTTAGTTTGGGGCTAGATAGCGAAATGTCGTGTGAAATGTCCAGCATTATTAATTTATTCTAGGGTGGAAGGAATAAACTCTGCTCTTACGTGCCATATAGGGTGTATTTCATAAAATGTAAAAAAATGTAAGTATAATTGGCGGTCTTATCGCTTAACAAAGCGATCTCATCCAGACAACCTTTGGATGGAGAGGGTCATTGCTTACATATACTATATACTGCGTGTCACCGCATTTACGACATTAATTTAAATTACGGGTAGGGCTGATGGCGAGTATTGTTGTAAAATAGTTTTTTGTCAAATTCATTACATGAGAAAATTAAAAATTTCGTACAACTTTTAATATTAAGGTCTAAAATATCAATGCAGCTACCTGTATAAAATAGGTAAACAAAACATATTCATTCATCATATAAGTAGGTACCTACCTGTTAAACTGACTAAGCGGCATCGTCGCAAAGGTGCCGCCGATTTACGTTAAAATTGGTTTATTGGAAATGTATCGATTACTGGATCAATATTCAAGCGACCGGTATTAAACCAATCTCTAAAATCAGTTAAAACGATTCTGCGTGTGTTTTAAATTAATGTCGTGAATGCGGTGACAGATTGTATATGTTAATGAGCTACCTATATATTTCCCAGGTATGGAGTACAATATGAAACGAACCCGGGCTGGGCGCCAGTACCCTACGACGTGTCAGTGACGCGCAGTGAGGGCGAGGGCTTTGGATTCGTCGTCATATCCTCCACGAATAAGGCAACGAGCACTATTGGTAAGTACACTAACGCACGGCTACACATCAAACTATGCATTACCAGTATAACCTAACCTCGCATAATCATAATCCTTTATTCGCAAGAATGTAGGTATAGTTCAATATACAATATGTAACAAAAACCCTGTCAGGTCCATGAAGAGCGTTTTCCGTCATAGAAAATAAAGTCGGGCAGATGTTTAAAAAACATCTGTATCATATAAATTTAAAGTTATTTCAGTTTTAATTTCGAGAATTATCTAAATTTTACCCCAAAAATAGGCAAATTTTACCGAGCTGTTAACTCTCGACAGTCAGCTGTGGATTGGGCGGCACTCTTTGTAAATGCCGTCAAACGAGCTCTTTTCCGCTCGTGGTGGCGGCTTTTGGCGGCTTTATCTTTGTCAGCACTCAATCGTTCTCTCGCTCGCACGCGTCAACCACGCTTCAGTATTGCGCTGTGCCATTCGTAGTTCGTACGTCCCGACTTTTCTTTCTTTTCTTCGCAAAATGTCTTAATCGAATGCGGAATATTAGAACATGTTAATGTGCTTTCTGTGGTTTGTCAAAAAAGTTATGTTCAATCAGCGAAAAGTACGTGCCAAGATCATAAAACGGTGTCGAAGATGCATTGCAGTTGGTGGTCGACACGTGGAACATGACCATCGGAGTCCCGCTCAAGTTGACGTGGTTTTGCTTATCTAGCAATACGTATCTAAGCTCTTGTCAGAGCTGAACCTAAGTTATTTTCAGAGCTACATTAAACTCATTGTTTCTTAACTGCAATTGTCAACAAAAAAACAAATGTCGTATGTGGGTTATTGACACCTCGACATCGCTGGCGCCGGCGCGGCGCGTTGTCCCGCTGGTGTTTCCAGGTGTAACTTTTAAGTTTTGAGCGCCAAATAATTATATTAGTCGGGTATTTCTTTATATTTTTTTTGTAATTCTTTTTTTTTTGTTGTAATTTTTGACCATAAAAAATATAAACCGATATTTTATCACCCCCCTTAAGGATCTGACAGGGGTTTGTTACATATTGTATGCAATGTTTAAAAGCTCCTTTACATTCTGCTTCGTCAAGGCGTGCAAAATTTACAAAGTAAAATTAATAATATAACATTAGAAAGTAATAATAGCAATATAAATTAAAATTGTCACTAATAAAATAACATTAAATAATTTATTTAAACACGTGCTAAACAGTGTTTAATAGTTTTTGTAGTAAGACCCAATATATTTAATAACCTTTATTAAAATGGAGACGCTTTGTAAAACCAACAGCTAAAGTATAAGAACCTTATTTGTTTGTAGGGCAGCTGATCCATAACTCACCAGCGGCGCGGTGCGGCCTACTGCATGTGGGCGATACAATAATCGCGATCAACGGAACTCCCATCCGCAACCTGCCGCACCCCGAGGTCGTGGCCTTGATCAAACACTCCGGCACGTCCGTCACTCTCACCGTCCTGCCGGCCCCGCCCGCACCAGCGGACTGAACATACTAATGGTAACTCATCATCATCATATCAGCCACAGGACTGCGGCTATGTGCGGCCTGCACCCAGCAACCTAGATCAGGTCGGTTGGGAACCGTCCTACGCTGCGCTTTCCAGTGCGTGGTACTCGAGAACTTCTCTGCCCCAACGGCCGTCAGTTCTTCGAGCTATGTTCGGCTCATGAACACGGCGTATTTTAAACACGCAGATGGTGCACCTAACCCGCTTCAAATCCGATTCTTAACTTATTATTGTTACCTATGATTTTTTGGAAATCCACAACGCCGTAAACGCGCGATTAAAATACGCTCTGTGAATTTGCTCTAAGACCCATAATTGTAACAGTAAGAGTTGATGAATATGTGTCAAGAGATAGCGACACCAGGCCAGATTTGTTGTCGATGTATTACGTGATATTTCCATAGCATGTGTCAAATCCCATACATTTTCGGACTTATCGACTAGCGTCATCGCTAATCGAATGTAACTTGGCTAAGCCCTCAGGTTCGTAAATGATATGATTACCTATTAATTCCCCCTCGGGAACCTCTTGTACAACCTCTTGTAGCGTTGATGACCGCGTAGAAATCCAGAATGCCTATTCAAACTAAGTTGGGTTGAAGTTACTGGAGTTGATAATATATATCTAATAGATGGCGACACTGTCACAAAGGCAGCGCCCTCTAAAATTATGAAAATATGAATAAACCATGAATTTAATCATGTAATGAAAATGAATTGCAACAAAATTATACGAGGTGTTATTACATTTTATTTATATTATTTAGGTTGTCTATTGAAACCTTAGATGAGATTTTAGGTGTCTAGTAAGTCTAAGAAAACATAGCTTTAATTCAAATAATCTGATTTACAAGGTTGTGGCAGCAGCGCATGGTATTGTAGATAAGGAAAGCGATTAATTAATTATTACAATAACTAAAAATAAGATCTAGCAGACACGAGCGTAGCTAACTTCTAGATTAATAAGAGAATCTACCAAACCTTTGCTGTCAAAAAGGCATAGTGATAACCCACCCCTAAATGTTATTTAGTTTTGACAAAAATAAAACCTATTGAAAAGCTTTGTTTTTATAAAAAACATATAGGTCGGATAATATTTCGTCATCATATTATTAATTCATTAATAATATCAGCCATAGATGTTTCTAAATTTATATTGCGGGTTCGATTACCGCCGCGGATCTAATGTTTGTATATTCTACAGATATTAGTTCTGGGTCAGGTTGTTTTATATTATAACTATAAATTTACAGAAAAAAGTATATATAAGTATTCTATCAGTTATCTGGTTTCCATAGTAGCTTTACTTAATTTGGGGCTAGATAGCGCTGTGTGAAATTTACTACATTATTTATTTATAGGTTATAACAGAACATAGGCCTCTCCCATTTCGAGATTAGCTGATCTTGTGCGACCTGCACCAAGGGCTTGCAGTAACCTTTATTTGGTCGTCATTCCATCTAGATAACATTAAGATATGGGAAAACTTTATGACTTTTTATATAGAAAAACATTTGGTAGATGCTCTAAGTATTTTAAAATAGTTTTACAATCCCGTCCATTCCAAATATGTTTATATTGAACATCCTATATGTCAATGCCATTTTATCTGTCTTCCTATATTTGCTCAGTAAGTCCTTTTGACAGTAACCTTGAAGTTGAACGTTGAAAATAAAAAACTGTCAAAGCTAGGAAATATGTCAAAGTAGATGACCAATATAGTCCCAGTTCTGACAGTAGTTCCTTTTGTAACTTGTAAAGAAATATACTCCGACAATTAATTTGATTCATATTATAGACGTTTATAAACTGATACACAAAGTGACCACCTTCTCTGCATTCCGAAACACGTCTTAGTCGCTGGTAGCGTTCACGTAGCTATTTTGCGTACCGATTTAGTTATCGCGCTGATGACAGTTGAGTGCTGTCAAGGATTCGGAACGCTCATGAACGCGCTGCAAGTCAGTGTTCCTATAATTTCATAACAACAATAAAACCAACCAACCACATAACACTAGTATACTCACATGCAACCAACCAACCAGCTATCACGTCACTTTTGACAGGGAGGCTCACGGTGATTTCGGTTTGGAGCATGGACGTTGTTAGCGCAAAATGGCGGATGTAATGACGTCATCTATGACGATTCACGGGACTTCGTTGTCGCGCTCACGGTGACTCGGAACGCTTGTTAGTGCGATGATGTTTATTTTAGCGTGATTCGGAATGCAGCCCTTAACTCACTGAAATTTCAGTAGGTCATTTACAGGAACTGTCAAAGGAAAAACAAGGAATAAATGTTGTACGTGTGGTAGGTATAATTTTTATACCAAAATACTTATCTTATTTAAATGTGAAAGTTTTGTATACTACTCTTGTAAGGGACCATAAGTTATTATTGTAGAATATTTTAGTTAGGACTTAACTTTTATAAAATCTATTATTAAGCCTTAGGTTTAAAAAGTTCGTAGACTGACTTAAGAAAAAGTTAAATCAATATCCAGTCTTTGATTATTGTACGCGGGACCACCGAGTTATATTTATTTTAAGTCTCATTCACTCTTTTGAGTGAATTTTATTAGATAAGATAAAGATAATTGTACTATTAATAGTTTTAATCGATACGCTAAAAATGCAATGTTAGTGCCTTATTCTGTCTTGCCTGATGTAATATTGATGCAATAAGCAAAATGTGTCCAAAGAATTCAGAATTCAATTACTTGTGCCTGCTGTATACTTAAAACTTATTTACAATACATTTTAATCCTATAATTAAGTTTAGTTAATTATTGAGCCAATTCGAATGTATGATAAAATTGATAAGTCGCGAAAATCTACTAGGTAATAAATACTGACACTGAAATTTAAAAAAAAACATGTTTTATTTAATAATTTTGACTTTAATTTACAGATCCAAGCTACACTGCCTAGCTTGTCTATATATTGGCGACATCCAACGAGAAGATTTCATAATATTTATTTATCCAAAACTTATTCATTTTTGCTCATACTAAAACCACAAAATCTTAGCTATAAGTTGACATGGAAACCAGATCCCTAGTGAGCGGGGCCCAATGTTCTGATGTCAATAATAAATCAATACATTAATCTTAATTTGTTTTAGTTATAAAGAATCAATTCATATTCAAGTTGGGTCCAGCTATGTGGCATGTTCAAAGATTTTGGAACCACTGTTTAATTTTTTAGACTGCATGAAAAAGTTTTTTTACTGATTTTTACCGACATTTTTTTACAGTCCGGGTTCTTTTGCATTTATACAGCGACCTCCACGATCCAAGGAGTGTAAGAGTCTACCCTGGTGAAGATATTAGGGAGGCCATCAGTGCTGCATTCCAAAAAGAAAGAAGACACACCAACGATCGTTCGGTCGACCATCATCGGGGCACCAGAGTCGCCTGAGCACATTCCTTTGCCGGGTGCGTTTGCGCAGATCACTCCTGTAAAGTTAAAACAAATTATTTGAATACATACTGTCATGCTTTTCGAAGGGGTAGGCAGAGACCACGGATCTCCACTTGTTATCTCCACTACATGCTGGGCGGCTCAGGGTACTCTTGACCTGGCCTTTCACCAAGATGTCTTCAACTTGGTTATGATACATTCGCCGAGGTCTTCCCTTACCAACTATCCTAGTCACGCTTGCCTTATTAATTTGTTTCGTCCATCTTTTTAAATCCGTCTTCTCAAAATGCCCAAACGTTAATTATATTACAATAATCAAAGAAAATACTACAAGATGGATTGGATGTAGGCAAATGTTTCGATGACTTAGGGATTCGATTGCCGGCAATTGAGCGAACTATTTGGATTTAGTTAGCGGCTCTCCAAATCAGCCATAGGAGTCCAAAGCGGAACAGCCTCCGCCATAGATTTCCAGCGCGATAGATCTTCTGCGGTCTGCGCCCAACGACTCACAGCAACATTTATTAGGTCTTCAACTAAGTATCGACTTCACTAGGCAGGCATGGATAGTCGACAAACTGTTCCTGCGGTTAATCTTATCAGACTTACCCTCACTGATGTCGACTTTGTCTTCATGATCTGCGTAAAGATCTTGGCACTCGTTAATTCCCATCTTGTTGAGGTCAATCGTCTTCAGAAGTTCAAGTTGTGATCCTTCAAGCTGGATAATATCAAAAAATATAAGGTAAAACATAAGCCTATCTCATTTTCTCAATACAGGTCATATCTATGGGTAGGGGTTTTTTTTAAAAATTATAGGCTAGCGTTTGACCACTATCTCGCCTGATGGTAAGCGATGATGCAGTCTACGATGGTACACGCTTGCCTAGAAGAAACCTATTCACTCGCGACTTGAAGACCCCTAGGTTGTAGTTATCAGGAAACACAGAAGGCACGCAAGGCGTTCCACTCCTTGGCGGTGCGCTTTGTGCGTATGGGAGGTATGTCTACCATGTAGCGGTGGCGCATCGCGGAGCGTCTGGTTGTCCGATCATAGAATGGGAATGGTGGCATCAGGTTGAAAAGCTCCGCAGCACACTCCTAAATGTATCCGATAAAAAACCGAGAGGCTTGCAACCTTTCGACGATGCTCGAGGCTGCGGAGCCTTGCATTTGCTAACCCGTCATTGCAAATGAGCTTCTTGTCTCTTCTCTCAATTGAATCTAGAGCCTCTAGCTGGTATTTTGCTGATCCGTCCCAGAGGTGAGAACAGTACTCCAGACATGATCGGACTTGTGCTTGGTATAAGTTGAGCAACTGTCCCGGTGTGAAGTATTGCCTCACCTTTGCAAGTATTCCAAGCTTAGCGGCCAGCTGGGCTTTCGACTCAATGTAGGAGCCGAAATTGAGAGTCGGTGTTAAAGGTATAAAGGTATTAGCCGTGAAAACGTAACGGCGACAGAGTTACTACTTTGGATTTTTTTCAGCTTTGTTAAAGGGCTTTGTGATCGATATTTCTGCCAGTAAAAATTTTAGTTTTGTTTTTTATAGATAACATTAAAGTTGTCCAGCTAGCAAAATTAACGTTAAGTACGAGTATAATGTTTTCATCGTAAATACTTACGTTTTCGAATCCCCAACTGACAACCGTGGTCTGAGCTCCATCAGGGATGTAAGTATTGTAAGGTGGGAGATAGAGCACACCGACAGTAGAACTGAGGCCCAGAGGGGCTTTCAACTTGGCAACAGCTAGGTCAGCAGTTCTTGGGGTCTCTAAGTACTCGGGGTGCTTGGTGACAGAGTCGAGAGCCACGAGGTAACCACCGGACATGCTGTTAGTGGATCCAGCGCGTACTATGATGTTATCCGTGATCGCGCCACTGGAATTTTAAAATGTTCCTTGTAACTACGACAGGAAATCCGATTGTGGGGTGAGGTCTAGACGTATTTGATTGCTGTGTTTGCGTTAGAGAAATTAAATTAAATTGGTCACTTCGCTCATTGGGGGGTTTCTTTTAGCTCCCCAATAAATTAAAGTTTTTCGTCTTGTGAATAATAAATAAATTTGGGTTGAGATTTTGGGTCCATGGTACCTAAACCGAGCCTTCCGCGTTTTAAACATTCTGTAAAAGTGACGTGCGATACGCGTGTTATGCCTACTGCATATAAGCATTGCAATAGGGCAGCCAGTGTCTTGGGGATACTTCTGCCTTTGCTATATTTCAACTTGTTTCTTTTTCAAAAGAAAAAGTTTAGCTATCTAAATGTATTTTGAAAATTATTTTGGATACTTACGTAAAGCAGAATGCAGAAGTCAGAACATGGTAGGAACTCATGAGACATCCGACACAACGCTGAATTGTGATCCCAGCGCTGGGGTACGTGTATGTCAGAGCCACTACGTAGGGGTAGTTTTCAATGGTGGTGGGTTCACCTCCAATCACGCGTTGCTGAGGCACTGCTGTCGCTGTGGAAATGGAAAATGTGTTTGTAAACTTGATCTTATAAACTAGTAAAGAAGCAGACTTGGATAGGCGGTGACAACAGGTGGACCAAGGCTTTCACGGAGTGGTGTCCAAGAGGCGAACGCTGGTATACGCCATCATATGTAGGTATTTACAAAAAAAAAGTATATACGAGTAAGTATTCTATCAGTTATCTGGTTCTCATAGTACAAGTTCTGCTTAGTTTGGGGTTAGATAGCGCTGTGTAAAATGTCCACCAATATTTATTATTATTTATTTATCTATTAAGTTTCACAATTACCAGCAGCTAAAAGGGCAAGTGCCACAATCACCACAGAGGAGGCCATGTCGTCAGTTGAATGCAAGCAAAGTGACTCTGTCTAAACACAAGCGTATTTATTTGAATGGAAGGATAGCCCGGCGCGTCCCGCATATCTTCGATACTAAATACATAAGATATATATGATATAAATACATAAATCTAGATCAGTAATGCCCACATACAGGTTGCTGTTTTTATGTATGATCTTGCACTACCGGTTCTAAACATCTTGTATCTTCCTACTTATCTTATAACTTGCGCTCATATATACCTAGTCAGGTCATAAATTCTGTCACATGTTTAATATAAAATAATTGAAACAAGTTTATTCATTATGTAACCATTTATATACCAAAATGAACTTAACAAAACATAGATTCTTATGACACTAAAGTTTATTCAAAATGACCTCCGTGATTTTGAATACAGGCCTTCAATCTGCGCGGCCAGTCGTCTATTGCAGCACGAACGAGGTTCATGTCAATATTGGCGGCTGCCTTAATCAAGGATGTCTTGAGTGACTCCAAATTGGGATGAGGCTTTGAGCACGCCTTTTCCTCCAAGTGTTGCCATATCTTGTAATCTAACGGATTCAAATCTGGACTGGAGGAGGGCCAGTCTTCGTGACGGATGAAGTCGATTTCACGAGCCGCCAGCCAGTCTTGTGTGCTCTTCGCTCTATGAACTGGCGCCGAATCTTGTTGGAATACCCAGTGCCTGTTATTGAACATGGTATGAGAAACAGGTTCCACAAGGTTCGTCAGGACTGTATTTTGATACACAACTGCATTCGTTTTTACACCTTTCTCACAAAAATGTACCTCTGTTAAGCCCCAATAAGAAACTCCCAACCATACCATGAGCGAGGATGGAAAATGACCTCGTTGGACACGCGGAATACGGTTGCTCGCTTCTTCACTACTGTGTGCGTACACCTTATCATTTTGTTTGTTGTAGCTCTCTTCTACGGTAAAAAATTTTTCATCCGAAAAAAGAATTTCCCGATATTTTTTTCCCGCGTACCGCTTCAACAAAGCGCGGCATCTCTTCAGTCTCAGGTCCATTAGACGAGCATTCAAACGATGTCCTGTTTTTCTTCGATATGCCCGAAGCCCTAAGTCTTCATTTAACACCCTTTTCACCGTGGTTCTGCTTAACCCCATCTGAAGGGCCAACAGTTTCTGCTTACGTTTGGGATTTCTTTGAATTCGCGCCTTCACAGCTTTTATCACTGCTGGAGTCCTAACAGACCGAGGGCGACCACTTGACCTGTCATCTACACTAGAGTCTTCATTGTATCGTTTGATGGTGCGATAAACGAATCTTTTGGTTATATTCAAATTTTTCAGTATGTCAAAAATTTGAATTGGCGCGTAACCGCAACGATGCATCGCAATAACTGCAACACGGTCTTCTTTAAGCGTCCACTCCATATTTAAAATAGAGTAAAATTCTAAAAAGTATACATTTTTATTTTCATGAACAATTCGATATTCGAATTCTATAAACTTTTTTGTGGCCAGCATTCTAAAAGAAAAGTTTTTACTGTGTGACAATACTTATGACCTGACTAGGTATATTTTTATTAAAAATAGTCAAGCTTTGCTACCTCGCATAGTGGTAAGTAATGGTGTGGTCGAAGATGGAGTAAGCTTGCCTCGAAAGAACCTTGTTTGCTGGCTTGAAAGATCTACGAAACAGGTAAAAGTAAGTTGGTACTTACCTACATATGTACTACAAACTAATAACATACAAAGGACAGTTGGCATATTCCTACCGCTACGCTATCTAAGTACCTAATGTATAGGTAGGTATGTCTCCGGCTTCCTCAAAGAGAATCTGTAAATTCTGATTAAGTCACAAAAGAAATTAATAAAAAAACTATGCTAATAATATCAGGCGTTTTTATATTCATATTCATTTTTAGAAATGGTACTTCTTAAAAACTATAAGGAATTTTGAATAGGTTGAGCTGAATTTTGAAGGTACCCAATTAGTACTAAGTCTTGATGTAGTCACTGTCATGCTATGTGTTGTAATTTCCGTGTATCAGCTTGCACGATACATCTGTGATATCAATATGATTTCCTTTTATCAATACCTAGAAATTGCCGCCATCAATGCAATGCTAGGAACTTGGAATGATCAGCAGTCGAAATCGAAACCACCTTCCTACATATGAAAATATACAGGGTTTTTGGTAATATATAGACGATATTCAAGTGACGGTTTCTCAAAATATAAAAAAAGACTTCTCGAAAAAAATACTACCTACTAGTTGTATTATCAAACTTTAAAGAAATCGACTAAGTTTAGGTGATTAATTCGATATAAAACTTACTGCCTACTCTTGCAATCGACATCCAAAAATATGGGCCGATTTGATATCTCTTTCGGAAATGGCTGCGGGTTTTGGGTTAGAAAGGGACAACAGATATCTGGAGACGTCACCAATACAGTATCTGTGGCTAGATGGCAAGCAATAGCACAACATAAGTTTAATAAAATGTTTGTTTTTACATACCAAAATAAAATTCACATTTCTATGGTAACATTTCACAAATGTATTTATTAAGCTTATCAAAACAACCCCTTTCATTTTTGTGCGTATATTATCAAACACCCTATATGACTTTTTGTTTTCGTGCCTTTGACACATACTTTAGATATTAATTTATGTTGTTTTGACCAGCATCTCTACGGCTTGAGGGCGCGGCGGCCTCATCGGTTGACTTGGCTTTATAGAAAAAGGAGCACGCTGTTTAAATTGGAAGATACTAAAATTAAAAGCTACCTACGTAAACCTTAACTATCGAGCACGTAGGGGTTTATCTAATTCTTTTGTAATACACTGATAATGTTATCATTAATTTTATGACATCCTAAGGATTTAATCCTATCAGTAACTTGCTTGAAAAAAACATGCAATTAACCCAGCCGTGGGTGAAGTCGGGCTGGGCTCACCTAATAATCAACATTGATACATTATGATACTGCACTACCAACAGCTATTCTTTACGCATTATTCTTCGTCTGGATGAATTCAGAAGTAGCTTTTATGTAGGTACTTATTAACTTACCTAAGTAAGACCGTACCCCGTCTAGATGGGTGTAGTAATTCCGAAACCTTTGGAGGGGATATAGTGCACTATCCTAAAAAATTAATTGCGGTGCACATCCGAAATTAATTTCGAATCCATAACAGGAAGCGGAGGTCAGGATACTCTATGTTTTCTAGACTGGCAATGTTGATTTAGGAGTTTTGACGGCTAGCAATATTCTTTAATAATTTACGTCAATGTCAAACTTCATACTCTCACCTACACCTCACCTCTTGGTACCTACCTAATGGTTACTTCACTAATAATATTGACATAATAGCCTTTGACGCTCGTGCCCCTAAAAACGAAAAACCACTAACTTGCGCTAATTGCGTAACTAATTTACTAATTTGTTAATAATATATTATATAATTATTAATAAATTATTTATAATTTATTAATAATAATTTAACTAATTTGCGTGCGAAAAATATCGTAAATTGTATTTTCATCAGGAATTTCAAGTAGGTAGTGAGGTACCTACTCACCTAGCATAGAACTACAACACACAAAAACCTATTTACAAATCATGGAAATATTTGTCCTGCAGAGAAAATAGAAACTTCCTATAACGTATGTTACTTTCCCTAATCGCCTAACCTCATTTTTTTCTGTGACCGTGCAGGAAGGTTTTTTCTATGCTATCTGAAGATGGAGCAAACAAATGGCCCACCTAATGTTAAGTGCTCACCATCGCCTATAACAGAGCAAAGTATTGCCTCGTAGGATACGCACTTTAGCAACGTGCCCTAAGTTGCACTGCCCTGCGTTCACCATGTACACCGGAAACCATAGGTATCCTTCATACCGAAACACAGCAATGCTGCTTGGCGGTATAGCACTGTCTGTGACGTATTGCTACTCTATACAGCGGAGGCAAGGGCTGTGGGAATTACTTTACCATGGAGCAATCAAATATGTGCAACATGTTTAGCTAGGTAAAAAGTTGGTACGTTATCTTTGACGTTCATCAAGAGTAACACATTGAAAAAATGCTCGTATATTTATTGTAAAATTAAATTTTGTAGTAAAGAGGAATCAGCACGTGAAAGGCTTGTCGTCAATTCCATCAAACTTGTAACATCTAGAAATAAGCGCAGGAGATGCAGGGTTTGCCAAGTATCAAAACGATACGTTCCTAAACCAGATGCAGTAAAATACATCAAACCACAGAAATCTCGCAGTCCTCGCACGCTAAGAAAAACTCCCAATAGATCAGCGAAATTGTCCCTCGTAGAGTTCAAAAAGATGTTCATTATTTGACGACGACACACCTGTAATGGTGGCGTTATTAACCATCCACGGGTTCAAACTGCCGATTACAAATTTGTAACAAACATTTGAAACGTTGCTGGGCTCAAGATCCTAGTGATAAAATACAGTAGATACACGATGTCGACGGGTTCGATCCTATCCTTGAGCATCTTACTGCCACGAACGTGCAATGAAATCTGTAAAAGCGTCCACGCGCCCATTATGTTCAAAAGGTTTAAAATTACATTGTTAATTTTTGTATGTATTCGTTTTCTATTATAAATATCTGTGTTTGACAAACAGCTGATTCTGTTTCGTTGGGAAAATAATTTTTTAGGTGGCAACACCCAACAGTGGCGCGCCTTCGTCGGGCAAGCAAGGTGAACTTCGTTTTTTCGTGTCACTGGATGGAAATCAAAGTTTACATGTTTTTTTTCGAACTATTGCATTGAATCGAACTAAAATACAAAACTGATACTGTTGTGATAATGTGCTGATATCATATGAGTGGCGGAGGTGTATGATAAGGGTAAGATAACTCATATTAATTGTTTGCACGAATCTGGCGGTGGAACGAAAAAATGTGTTCCGTGCTAAATAATGTGATTTAATCACGTTATGAATAATTATTTAGCTTAATTTGGCTGTTAGCTGCTATGTTTACCGATTACCGGTGCTACTGAAATCATTATTTCTGGTATTAATGTTGTGGAGCTCAGTTGAGCATGATTTTATGATGTTCCTACCTGTAAAAGTATGACATTGGAGTATTTTGGTCTTCATGTCTTGTTTGTATTCGGAGGTTTTAATAATTCATTGTCTGGTTTGAATCTTATTAGAATTATCTGTCCGGTAAGAATATTCCCATGCATTTTTCTAAACCAAACATACAGCAACACATGTTTTTTAAGAAGTAGGTATTTGTGTTATGTTTTATGATGTTAGCTTGACAACCAGATCATCATTACCTACTAAGGAATACTAGGGAATAGAATTGTTATAGATTTTTTAGAAGAACTTAGATATCAAACTTGTTTATTGGTAAAAGTTTTGGCCAACATATTATAAAATACCCTAAATTTAAACCTCATGATAACTAAATAAAATTATCTTTTAGCAAATCTGGAAACTTCTAGTTTCTTCAGAAACTCTAGTTTATAAAAGTACCCTCATAATATTAATTACTTCTAATTCTAGGGTCTAAGATTTGTGCTGATGTCCCACTTGTATTGCATTACCCCCCTTCTAATACTATTAACTATGTACCTGTCATTTATTTTGTTATCCCATCTTCTAGCACTACAAATAAACTGGGTTAAATGCAAGTCTAAAGGTATTTGTAGACACAGGTTGACAAATCATATAGTTTACTCATTCATTTAGCAGTTTACAACATCTTCTGTGAGGTGGGTGAGTAGCCACCTCTTGCGGCTGAAATGCCAGAGGTTTTGCATTTGATTCCTAATTTGCAAATATTGGAATGAATGTATATTCTTCACTAGCTTCTGCTTGTTTGTCATTAAAAAGTAGCCTATAACTTTCCAGAGTGACCAATCCTGTGCAGCTTGCACCCAACAATGTTTACCAGGTTGTGCTTTCATCTAGTGGGGGGCCGTTCTATGCATTTTCAGTGAGTAGTTTCTAGAACCTCTACTCTAGAACCCTTCTGCCCCAACAGGGCCATCAGTTCTTTGAGCTATATGCCCCGGCCACTGTCACTTCAGTTTGCTAATCTCCTAATACAGAGAAATCCTAGTTTGGGGTCACAACGATATGTGACTGGGGTTTTTTTCAGTTTATTTATCGGTCAAATCTGTCTGTGATTAAATCTTTCATTTGGATCCTCATCAAATATCCTTATGACTATTGGCTCAGGATATGAATGAAAGTTTTAACAAAAATGCATGTAATGTTACTTATTATTGTATAGGTTATATACCTACTAACACAAATGGACTTGTCAAATTACTCTTCTTCCTGCCCTTTTGCCATAGTACCTGGGGTCGGCACAACATACCTATATTTTTATTCCATACTTCTATCAGCCCTCATCTCCGTTGTCACTTCTTTTTTACCCCTTCCTCTACTTCTGTACCTTCACATTAATATCTAACACTCTTTTAATCTCATGATGGACTTGTAAAATTACTATTTGTCTGAATTCAATTCAATGTAAAGCTAGTAAATTAGCCACTAGTATGCTAAAGAGCATACACAAGTTTATTTCAACATTAAGTTAATGTTTTATGAGCATAAATGACAGGTATGCATGAGAAATTCCATGCTGATACAGTTACATTACATGGCTTGTTATATGCTCATGGTCGTTGCTATGCAGTGTCATTCTTTGCTTTTCAAATCAAACAAATACAAATAATGTTAGTGAAACACATACAATACTAATACAATAGTTGTAATAGAGATTCTTTTGAAAGAATTCATCTGGGGAAGTACTAATATATAATAGTCATTGTCAATTTATTGGCAATATCAATTACATATTCATACCTATTTCTGCCGCCAGCAGCATTACTGTGTTTCGGTTTGAAGGGTATGGTTGCCGGTGAAATTACAGGCCCATGAGGCTTTACACCTGTATAATAATAATAATAATAAATCTTTATTCAGACAACTTGGTTACATTTAACATTGATAACAATGAACTTCTTGTAGGAGGTAAAACAGTGTAAATGTAATTATCACTAAGTATTCTCTGGCTGCTTAAACTAGGTTGATCCTCCTAGGTATGCAAGTTAATGGACGCACGGCAGTTAATCGTAGGGCATGTTTTAAGGTGCGTGAAATACAAGGCAATACTGCCACTTAACATCAGATGGGTCATGCCTGTTCCATCTACAGGTGTTATAAAAAAAAACAAGTTACATTACCAACTAGGCACCAATACGGCTAATTAACAATTTAACTGTGTACCAACAAGAAACTGTGGGAGCTCATAACAATCTCGAAATGACATAACAATCAAATATCCCATGCAGCCTAATTGGTCTAATTGTACGCAGTCGTTCTCGCCGCGTCCCGGCCGCCACCGACGTAGATATAAGGAGCCGGTAGAACTGGCAGTTTTAATACGGAATGTATTTTTTTTTATGACATGTGCATTATCTGCGATCGGTATGCAGTGACGATTATTGTGTCGTTTTTTCATTAAATAGTGGAATTTACGGATAAAAATTTAAATTACCTATGTTTATAACTTTTGTATTTAGCTGCCGCCTACTTATAATGTTTGCCTACATTCTTTTGGTAACTGGTTGAAGACGGTAATTTCGGGCAACCCTCCCCGGGTTGCCCGCGACTTCGTACGCGTTACACTATTAAATGTGTAGGTAACCTAGAAATAAAGCTAAACTCGCTGTTGCAACTTGACTTGACACGCCATTTTTATCCCATGGGAACTGATTTATGGAATAAATGGTAGCCTATGTGGTGATTCAGGTTATAATCTACGTATATACCAAATTTCATCGAAATCGGTTCAGCTGTTACGGCGTGATTGAGTAACAAACAAACAAACATCCAAATTTTCGCGTTTATAATATTAATGTGATAATGAATATATCTAAATAATGTGAGTGTCTCTAAGCGCCGAGACAAAACTCTGAGTTTTACTTTACTTTTCTTTATGATCGTCCGGCCAACGCTTTCTCGGTAGACGTATCCCTCTTCCCTCTCTCCAGGAAGCATGAACGTGTCCCGCCCAATCCCATTAGAGCAGTAATTTTTAATTTTGGACAAAATATTTGTCTCTGATAATAATACAATAATGGAATGTGTATAAAACAGTATCCAATCTATCTAACGGTGTAGTGTGGTTGTTCTAATTGATTGATGGTCGGCGTTAATAAGCTGCAATTGTGTTGCACTGTTTGTTTGGACTATCTATGTTTTCATTAGTTCTGTTGTACGAACATTGTTCTGTGAGATTGTTTACCCTATTTTGCCACTTTTTAACCCCGAAAGGGTGTTGAGTTTGGAGTCTTTGTCTGTCGGTGAGTCTGATAACTGAAATTAAAAACAGATAAACGTTTTTAAGATCTTTGCACGTACCAGAATAAAATTTATTGTCTATCGCCTATCTAGAGGACGTGCACGAGATTTACATAAATCTCTTGCACGTTCTCTAGGCTAGGCGACCGATTTCAATGCGGTTTTTAAGGTTCCGTTGCCGAACTAGGAACCTGAGGGCTTAGCCAAGTTACATTCATAGCGATGACGCTAGTCGATAAGTCCGAAAATGTATGGAATTTGACACATGCTATGGAAATATCACTTGATATACAGGGTTACAGGAAAAATCGTGCTAGATCCGTTAAGGGCGTGGAGTACCCATCATTTCTGACTTATTTCACTATGAAACACCCTACCCTAAACTTAACCCTTTTCGAGATACGAGGCATGCCTTTTAAGTTTTGTCGTTTGAAGAAAAAAACACAACTAGAACCTTATAGTACTTTTTATTGTTTTTCAAAGTATTCACCGCGTAGCTTAATACACTTTTCCATTCGCTCAAACCAGTTATTATAACATTTATTCCACTCTAAAGTGGGGGTGTTCAAAATGGCTGACTTGAAAGCGTCGACTGCTTCTTCACCGGACTGGAACCTTTGACCACGAAGACTTTTCTTAATTTTAGGAAATGTAAAGAAATCGTTAGGGCTTAGGTCAGAACTGTATGGAGGATGGTCAAGAATTTCTACTTTTTCCTGCTTCAAATACTCAATCGTTTGACGAGCGCTGTGTGAGCTTGCGTTGTCGTGGTGCAGGATGATGCGTCGCTTTGAGTTAGATTTTCGAAGTTCGGCGATGACTTGTGGTAAACAAACTGTAGTATACCACTCTGCGTTAACCGTTCTACGATCTTCAAGTGCAATAGTCGCAACATGGCCGGTTTTTCCAACGAACGTGGCCACCATCTTCTTTGAAGTGCTTCGAGAACGAACAACTTTAGTCGGCTTTGGCTCGTCTTGAAAGACCCAGATTGTAGATTGTTGTTTGGAATCAGGATCGTAGGCATAGATCCAAGATTCGTCACCACTTATGATGTCGTAGACGTGATTTGACTCCCCTCGGTTGAACCTTTGCAGAGTTTTCTTACACCATCTGACGCGGGCCGCCTTGTGATCGTCGGAAAGCAGATGCGGTATCCAACGGCAAACTAGCTTTCTCACACCAAGCGCTTCATGCAAGATCTTCTGAATGGTTGTCCCTGAGATGCCTAATAGAGCCTCTATCTCTCGATACGTCACATGACGATCTTCGAGAATTAGTTGTCTCACAGCAATGATGTTATCTTCAGTGAAGGCGGATTTTGGGCGGCCTTCGCGACATCTGTCACTAACACTAGTATGTCCACGCTGGAATTCTAAATACCAGCGTTCGACAGTCCGCAGACATGGGGCTACATCACTGAACACAGATGTTAGCTCTTCTAAACACTGAAGCCGTGTCAGGCCTCTTCTAAAGTTGTAGAAAATTATTGCACGAACATTTTCCTTAGAAAGATTCATTTTCGTACGTGACCTGACAGGTTCAAATCGAAACTATGACTAAACAATAGCATTAATCCTAATACTTTCAACTGTTTTGAGATTCAAAATGTAAACACATTCGAATATAGAACAGTTCCAAATTCAAAATTGCCGGAAAATATGGAAACGACAGAACTTAAAAGGCATGCCTCGTATTCGACTTTTAATTTTTTTATTGAAAATTGCCGATTTTTAGGCTACTAAATTTATTTTTGTTTATTTTGTGTATCTTATTATTATTATTATTATTGCATTTTTACATGTGTAATAAGATGCTTTAGGACGTCAATCATTAAAATAGTGCATAAGTTAATTGAATAGACCGTAGTAGACAAGTGAAAGTTAAGAAATAAAAAAAAATATTAGAAAGTTTATTTTTCTCTAAGGGATATCTAAAAAAAATATTATGGCAATGGTTCGGCAGATGTTTTTTAAAATATCTACGTTTCATCAGCTATCTAACGAGGTATAACAATCTAGGCCCTGCCCATTTCAGGAGAAGTGTCAGAGACTGGCTGGACACAAATTATCCAAACAAATGGATAGGACGAGGTGGACCGTTGCCATGGCCAGCAAGAAGTCCGGACCTAACCCCCATGGATTTTCACGTGTGGGGGTGCATGAAAAGTCTTGTGTACAGCGAGCCGAATCCAGTTTCGTCTGTGGAAGACTTACGAGAAAGGATTGTGGATGCAGCCAATAAAATGAGGACCACGTTAACCACTGGAGTAGTAAAGACTGGTCTCCGTAGAAGGACGCGACAATGTATCAGAAATAGAGGCGGTCATGTTGAACATGAACTGTAGAATAAGAAAAAGTTGTGTGAAAATCTTTAATAAATGACATTTCATGCTTACCTATTATTTTATTTTACTTTTTAGGGCTAAGTATAAATTTTCTTCTCCACTGTCGCCTATAAAACTAAATTTTTTTCAATGCATTTGAATAAAACCCTAGATTATTATACCTCGTTAGATAGCTGATGAAACGTAGATATTTTAAAAAACATCTGCCGAACAATTGCCATAATATTTTTTTTAGATATCCCTTAGAGAAAAATAAACTTTCTAATATTTTTTTTTATTTCTTAACTTTCACTTGTCTACTACGGTCTATTCAATTAACTTATGCACTATTTTAATGATAGACGTCCTAAAGCATCTTATTACACATGTAAAAATGCAATAATAATAATAATAAGATACACAAAATAAACAAAAATAAATTTAGTAGCCTAAAAATCGGCAATTTTCAATAAAAAAATTAAAAGTCGAATATCTCGAAAAGGGTTAAGTTTAGGGTAGGGTGTTTCATAGTGAAATAAGTCAGAAATTATGGGTACTCCACGCCCTTAACGGATCTAGCACGATTTTTCCTGTAACCCTGTATATCGACAACAAACCTATGTAGAAATTGAATCGATTCGAAGCGAATGAAACTTGGCTACGGGCCCTGTTTCACCATGTTAGTGTATTCGTCTGCGCCGGCACCGATCCGGACTTAGCCGTAGGTTATTAGTGTTGTAAAGCTGAAACTTCTATCCAAAGGACCTGAAATAAATTGCTTTCAGGGGTATGGGCATCTAATTATTTATGTAATCCTGGTGTACTTAAATCCATACTAATATTATAAATGCGAAAGTAACTTTGTTTGTTTGTTTGTTACCTTTTCACGACTAAACGGCTGAACAGATCGTAATGAAATTTGGCACGGAGATTATTTTCTGGGAAAGGGCATTGGCTACTTTTTAGCCAACTGCGCAAAATGAGGGTAATGTTTTAAATGATAAATCACGCATGCGAAGCCTCCGGCGGGTCAGCTAGTAATCTATAAGTTTAATTGGTTTGGACAAATATAGATTTATTTTATAAAAATAAACGAACTTGAACACTAGGTATGTCTCTTTACAAAGGATTTAGCGATAAGGCTAGCTATTCACATGCGCATTGTGATAATTTTTTCCCTCATTGTATTCGTGAGGAAGTAGGTATTTATTTTTTTATGCTTATAATATTATCAATAAATATCTAACACACAGTTCTGAAGTCCTGACCACATGCACACTTGGAGATGGGGGATTAAGAAGGAGATACATAGTTAGGGTCAGTTTAGGGGGGGGGGGGGGGGTGATGATATTCAGTAAAACCCAATGCAGTTTGTCTTTTTACCTAACCCGGACAGCCTTCTACCTTAAAACAGCCAATATTTTGTACCTACATGGGTGAAAATTTTGTTCTTCTTAGCTTGTCAAGAGTTGGTTCAAGTGCTGCATTGACTGCGCAGGATTACCGCACTCGCACTGCGTTAAGTTAGGGTCCCTGAATCCCCATTTGATTCTACAAAAATTTTGTTGGATAAATAATTTGTTCGCAAATTTGATGTTCGCGTGTACCTCTTTTCCCACTTGTCCTGTTCTCTCAATGTTCTAGCTAGTTTAAAATGTGTGTCGCTCCTTTTCCGCGAAACCCCAGCGTGAGTATTTACGTCTCAATATTCAGTTGTCTCCAGAGCTAGTCGTTTACAATGTAAAGGAAGGTAATAGTTATTAACCGACTTCAAAAAAGGAGGAGGTTCTAAATTAGGTTGTATTTTTTATGTTTGTTACCTCAGAACTTCGTAATTTAACAACCGATTTCGAAAATTCTTTCAGAAGAAAGGATATAGGTACTTTCAGATTGGTCCCATATAAATTTCATCATACCACCTTGCCAAACGATTTGCTTCATCTTTTCTTGTTAGCACAAGTAAGGAGTGGAAGCCACTTCTTCCGGCGTATGTTTTTTCGAACCAGTATAATCACGGAGTCTTCAAGTCCAGAGTGAATAGGTTATTTCTAGGCAAGCGTGCTCCATCTTTGATCACACAATCACTTACCACTAGGTGAGGCAGTGGCCAATCGCTTGACTATTATCAATAAAAAAAAAATCGGTTCAGTAGTTTGATTTTTCCTGTTATCTGAAGTCGGTTGTTACTTGTTATTTTAATACTCTGTATACAGCCAGCGTCGCTCGCGTGGTAGGTACTGTCTACAAAAAGTACCCTTTATTCTCACATACCCATTACGATTCATCTATCTAGACTATTTTAACTTTGGGATTTTCAACCCCCGGCGCAAAAATAATTCAAATTGTTTGAAAAACATGACATTCTTTACAAACTCAGTCTTTTGTTTATTGATTAGCGTTGTGTTTTCATTACATTTGAACATTTTTCGTCATAATGGATACTTTAAAAATTCGTGTAATTATGGAATATGAGTTCCGTCGTGGCACAAACGCGACACAAACGGCACGTAACATCAAAAACGTTTACGGAGAGAACTGTGGTTTTCCCGATTCCGTTCTGGAAATTTAGAATTGAAAAATAAAGCTCGTGGTCGTCCGGAGACTTTGGTCAACAATGATGAATTAAAGGCGATTGTGGAAGCTGACGAAACTCAATCTACAGCTGAGCTAGCAGTAGTTTTTGATGTTAGCATCAAAACAATTTTGATCCATTTGCGACAAATAGGCAAGGTAAACAAACTTGATAGATGGGTGCCCCCACGAACTTAACGATCGCCAGCGCAACGTACGCGTCGAGACCTGCCTCGCGCTGCTCAATAGGCAAAGAAATTAAGGAATTTTGAACAGAATTGTTACGTGCGATAAAAAATGGATTCTGTTCGACAATTGAAAGCGCTCAGCAAGTTGGTTAGATCCTGGTTCAGCACCAAAGCAATGCCCTAAACCAAAAATGACCCTTAAAAAGGTGATGGTCACTGTTTGGTGGTCTAGTGCGGGTGTGATTCACCACAGCTTTTTACAAAACGACATGAGCATTACTGCAAATGTGTACTGTGAAGAACTGGAGACAATGATGGAGAAGCTTGCACATCGGCAACCAGCTTTGGTCAATTGGTCATCCCCACCGTTCCTTCACGACAACGCGCGACCCCATACTGTACAACAGACCGTCTCCAAGCTGCAAGAGCTGGAGTTGGAAGCTCTCCCTCATCCGCCATACTCACCAGACCTTGCACCTACAGACTATTACTTTTTCCAAAATTTAGACAACTTTTTAGTGGGTAAGAAATTCAATTCCCGAGAGGCAGCACAAAATGCCTTTGAAGAGTTTCTTGCCTCCCGTCCACCTGATTTTTACAAGGGCATCAATAAACTGCCAATGCGTTGGTAAAGATGCGTCGATTGCATGAGTGATTACTTTGAATAACAAAAATGAAAAAGTTTAAAAAAATAAGTACTACTTTCACTTATTCCATACAAAACGGCAATTTCATTGGTAAAGACCTAATATAAGGATAAGAATAGAATTCTAACAACACTAACTAGAACTAGAAGTTGGCGTGAGCTGAATGTTGACACAACTACTGTTTAACTTTACTCAAGCATTAGATCGGGCCACGGAACGAGCGAGTTAGAAAAAAAATATATTTGCAAGTGATGGCAAGGGTTTTTGGAACAATCGGGCTTCCATAAAGTATAATAAGTTAGTTAGTTAGTAAAGTTATAATTTAATTATCTGACACTAATCATAGTTTTACTTAGAAAACTTTCGTGATTTATTTCAATCATTATTGTAAATACGGGATTTATCTCGTACCGTCTTATCGGTGTTTCGACCGACAATGTTTCAGTTCAATTCGTGAACCTTCATCAGGGTGAGTGCGATCCGCTCCGTATAAGAACTCGCCTCGCACTGGCGAGTGCGAAACATTGTCGGTCGAAACACCGATAAGACGGTACGTGATAAATCCCGTATTTATAATAATGACTAATCATAGTGTCTATTGAACTATGTTTCGATCCAGTTTTGAAACTGTCGCGCTTAGACACTTCTAAAATTGCAGTTAAGTGCAGTTGCAGTAATTGCAGTTTATATAGTAAATAAATAGAAGTTTTTATTATAATATGTATTTTAGGCTAAGGTATATAGGCATCTTTATGGGCCGTAGAATAAGTACGGCGCTTGCCGCGTGACGCCAAGAGTACAAGTTTAAAAAGCTCTAAACGCTGCGCGCCATATTTGTATATGTATAACTCGAAAAAGCGCGATATTTCCCTAGAGGATATTGACTACGTGACGAAATCCTAAGCCCCCCTCCCCCGCCCCAGTGACCAAGCGTGGTATTTTGAAGACACCCCTATACTGGTCACGTTGTATGGGAACGTTCCCTTATGACGAGCAAATTAAATGAAGTATTGCGAAGGTACGGTCTCAGGTTCAAAATTACAGTCATGATCATATCAGCCACGTTCCTTATCGATTTCCGCAGCGAACGATCTTGTGTTAGGGTAGGTCATCCATCTAGTGGGAGAACATTATATTAGTTCATTGTAAGCTCTTGGAGGGGAGGCACTGCGCCCAATGCAGGAAACAATTTATGCGTAGATTATGTTTATAAATAAATAAAATAATAAATAAATGTTGCTGGACATTTCACACCGCGCTATCTAGCCACAAACTAAGCAGAGCTTGTACTATGGGAACCAGATAACTGATAGAATAATTATAATTTTTTTTTTGTAAATACATACTTTTAATATATAGAGAAACAACCAGACCCGGAACAAATATCTGTAGATCATGCAAACATTTGTTCCGCGGCGGGAATCGAACCCGGTACCTCCTGCGTCTCAGCCGGCTATTCGCCCACTGCACCAAGGAGGTCGTCTCGTCGGAGGTTTATGTAATTCGTTCCAATAAATTTTTTATATTTGTATTCTTAAGGTCAAAGTGGTATGAGTATGCAAAAGCGGAACTCTACAGTCCCTGTCTGCAAAGTGAAAATAATAAACGTGATTGTATGATTAATCATTACGCGATGTAATGTAACGCTTTTTTTATGGCCACAATAATGTTTGCTCATTTATGATCAGACGAACGCCAGCCGGATACAAAACGACGAATTTATGAGCCAAAATAATCCTCATTATTTCTCGTTCAGCATTTAAACTTAATTACTTTTGATTCATATCTCAGAATCTCAGGTCCACAGTTTTGGACATTAGAGATTTATAAAAATCTAGGGAAAAGATTGTATTTAAACACAAGACTTTAATCTACATTGACGACATCTTATTTGGATTCGTCCCTCGTGCTCCACCTGAGTTCTAGCATTAGAAATTGTAAGTTCTCGTGTTCCAACTACTGTTGAGTACTGCCAAGTAAAAAAGGTCATTCGTATCTATCGCGGTACACCTGTCGGATGCGGTTTTTTAAGAAGTAATTAGAAGTAGTTCTTAGCTATGAAGATGTCAGTCAATCCTAAAATTTAAAGTGGAAATACTTTTTTCCTTTTTTGGTGAAGGGATCTTAGCTATAAAATGGAAATATTATGTATATATAATTTTATTTATTGTAGGAATATTATTGTCAATATTAATTTAAGTTTTATTTTATTGTAAATGATCAGCGCTCTCCTTAAATTTAATTATTGTTCTGTTAATGTATACCCCCCTCCATTATTGTAATGTTACAAAATCCTCTCCATCCAAAGGTTGTCTGGAAGAAATCGCTTCTAAGAGATAAGGCCGCCCATTGTACTTGTTGCTTTGTGAATTTTTATTTTTATGTTTGTTTCTTGTGTGGTGTGGTAAAGTATTTTCATTCATTCATTCAGTATGTGTCAGGTTTATTTTTTATTTTTAATGTATTCATTGTTTTAATAAGGGAGATTTACATCAACAGTTATGTCGAATAAACTCAAATCATACTCGTAACTGTACCGCCCGTCCGTTGAGTTTACGATGTGACTAATTGTGTTCATTTATTTTCAACTCACGTCTGCTTGTATGAATGGGAGATTTTAGTTTTGATTGCTCTAATGGAGATATTATCTCGCTCCGACTACGAGTAGAAAGCTCGTGGCTCAATTAAAATTTGAATATTTAGATGTTTCGATTGATCCTGTAGTACCTACCCTCTATCTATGAGATTGGTTTAACTTCGCCGCACACGAGTCACAGGCACAAAACGCCGCTACCTAAAGCGTACCTTTTGGTCGGTGGCGGCTTGTCCCTATTAGCAGAAGCGGCATCTCGGGGCGTGTAGCGACCACTGGCGTCAACCGTGTGCGGCGATTTCATATAAAATGTACGAAAAATGTAATCCGCAGGTCGATGGCGGCGTAATGTGGCTATGGCGCACGTGGCTCGTGTACTTAGTTGTCATAAAATAAAACACTTTCCTATAAGAACCTATATAAATGTTTGGGTCTTATTAGTCTTTGTGCTTGAGAAAACGTTAGTAGATCGTAAGAATTAATAACAAGCTTTCAAACAAAAATCACATTGTTTGAATCTGTTTGGGAGTTGCGATGATGCAACACACAAATAGGCAAAGCTTAAATTAGACATTATAATAGTATTCAGTATTCATTTATTCACAATTTCATTTCATTTCATAATATTGACATGTCAAAAATATACAGGGTGTTTGGTAATATACTGACGATATTCAAGTGACGGTTTCTCAAAACGTAAAATAAGACTTCTCGAAAAAAAACTACTAATTATATTATCAAGTTTTGAAGAAAATCGACTAAGTTTAGGTGATTAATTCGATATAAAAATAACTGCCTACTCTTGCAATCGACATCCAAAAATAAAGGCCATAATCCACAAAAGCGTAGATTTGCTACTTATGTCCTCTTTCTACGCGCTCTCTGCTTACAACTTCACTGTGAATGCGCTGTATAAAATAAGACATCGCCGCTTGACCGTTTCCACTAAAACTGAGCGGAGAGATGTCGGAATATCGATATGCTATTAGATATTTTCGCATGGTATTCTCATATCTGCAAATCTACACTTTTGTGGATTACGGCCTTTATTTTTGGATGTCGATTGCAAGAGTAGGCAGTAATTTTTATATCGAATTAATCACCTAAACTTAGTCGATATTCTTTAAAAAAAATTATAATATAACTAGTACTTTTTTTTTCGAGAAGTCTTATTTTATGTTTTGAGAAACCGTCCCTTGAATATCGTCAGTATATTACCAAACACCCTATATTACAAATGTCAGTTAACTATAGAAATCAATAAAAATTAAAATAAATTATTACAACCGTGTGACACAGGAAGCCCTATACAATCCAATGTAAGATAAAAATATATCTTATCTTCGCCGTGTCTCGTAGTCCATTGGATTGCACGGCGAGCGATATACATATTATAGCATCTTCATTGAGTGCGACGTGCTTTACTAGCCTAAGAACATGACCTTCTGTCATTTACAGTTCTCCCTCGTAAAATCTTTTCGCTATTTTTAAGCTTCCCACTTCAAGACAAAGAGCGTCATAAACGTTGCAAAGAACAAAGGCTCATTTTCTAAGAGCTTGGCGAAACCGCAGAACTCTACACACTTACTATTGGAAACCAACAGAATACTACAACAGTTAGTGAGATAAACAATAGAATAATCATATTACTTGGCAAAACTAGCTCCCGTCATTCAATTTACAAAGTCAAATAAACAGAAAATACAAGGCCCTACTGAACATCATTCATCTGAAACTGACAGACAAATAAACTCAAATCTAGTTGGTACCTTCTGAATCTCAGTTCATAGTTATGTTATGCAGAAAGTGCGCGTTCTGTGTGTATTTAGAAAAGCAAAAAGTTTTAAAATATTATCGAAATAAAGTACCTATTAATTCAACAAAAAGTACTTTTATATACGCTTTTTATAGGGGGCCGTATGCCACCATACAACGGGTACGGGTATAAAAAAATGGCTAAAATCTCGAACTAAACAGTGTTAAGTTAAATACTGCTTGTAATAATATAAAGTTATCAACTTTTTGGAAGTCAATAGAAAAGTAGGAAGTTTGTTTGGAATGGTATGTAGTATAAGGGAATTTGGGTTTTCCTTCCGTGTTTCTATACAAATATTTACTTGCTACGTGGTATTCCGCATTTGAACTATGAGTAGGTAAAGTCAGTATAACTTAAAGTCGGAATCAGTTCACCTAATGCCATCCGTATATTAAACTGATAATTGTTTTGTTTCATTTCAACGCCGAGTGAAAGCTATTAGTAAAATTTAATGATACAAATTCTAAAATTATTAATCTTTATGAATATGTAATTCATTTCAGGTAGGTATCTATATTTCTGTTTGCTAACAATTACCTCTCTTTGCTGTAATCTCTCAGGAGTCACATGTCACCTAAAACCATACAAAAATGTTAGGCGTGATCCTCGACAGTTTAAAAAGGTCTAAAAGTCAAAGTCAAATATTTGTATTCATTAAAATCACAAGGATCACTTTGAAACATCAATTTTATTGCCTGTTCCTTCGCGACCAAGCCAGGAAAAAAAGGCAAGAAATAAGGCTGGTTGTTTTTTTAATGATCCTTTTAGAATACATAACAATACAGAAAATAAATTACCTCTAAATCGTAACATTTTGAACGAGTTGGAGCAATTTCAATCCCAAGCTGCTCTATCATCTAAATAAGCCGATATTTTATAGTAGGCTTTTTTATAAAGATTTTGTTTAATTACGTTATTAAATTTATTAATTTACAATTTTTGTATATCCCTTGGGAGTTTGTTATAAAAGCGTACACCTTGCCCTTTAAACGATTTACTAACTTTATGGAGTCTACAAGTGGCAACAGCGAGTTCTAGTATTAAATCTTTATTTCTAGTATTAAAATTATGATTATCGCTATTTTTCATAAACAAATTAATATTTTTGTGAACTCAGATTTTCATAGATGTATTGACAAGGGAATGTCATAACATTTATTTCTTTAAACTTATTGCGTAATGATTTTCTGGGCCATATTATAAATTGCACGAACAGCCCTCTTCTGCAGCATAAAAACGGTGTTTATATCTACAGCACTCCCCCACAGCAGTATACCGTATGACATAATGCTGTGGAAGTAGCTAAAGTAAACTAGTCTAGCTGTGTCTACGTCTGTAAAAAGACGGATCTTTTTGACTGCGTATGCCGCAGAGCTAAGACTCTTCGACAACTTATCAATGTGAGGGCCCCATTGAAGCTTATTATCTAGGGTTATACCTAAGAATACGGTGGTGTCCACAAGAGCCAACTCCTCGTCTATGATTTTTATATCTGCTTGAACTTGTGTAACATTAGGTAGTATAAATCTAATACAATACTCGAATCCATCCACTGGTCCTTGTCTTTAGCAGTCTCCCACTAGTTCTCAAAACATTATCGATCAAAAACCATAGCTCGACTTAACCCACTGCCGGCCTCTTCATAATTCTGGTGTTCTCCACGGTCCTGTGCCAGCCACTTCCAAGTTAGACCCGACATGTCTGCCCATCTCGCTGCTGTAGGGCAAACGAAATCTATAACTTTCAACAATTAATTAGTACCTATTATTTTAATTATCACTTCAAATCCTGCCTATATTTTTTTATAAATTGGGTATATTTTATTTTCGCGTTGGCCACAATCTCACCTGATGGTAAGTTATGGCGTAACCTCTAATCTCTAAAAGCTCTATCTATTAGCTTTAATGGTCAATATAAGAACAAAACCAATAAAAGCAACCACATTTATTGTTTCCCCTAAACATCGAATCTCAGGTAAAGCTCACTGCACTGTACCACACTTTCGGAGCCTCTCAAGCTTTGCATCTAGGTCACTTCACAAAAAGCGTGACAAACATATTCCAGTAGCCGTCCACAGGTTTAACGCTCGATAGGATTTTTCTCTATATTTATCCACGTCCCTCTTGAAGCTTGATTAACCATAAACCAGTATTGATTATATCACAGGCTTATCTGACGGTATGGAAATGGCTAGTCCAAGATAATATTTGTCGCAAAATAGCCGCGTTTCATCGGAAAATCGTGATAATACTTTAGTTTTTACCCTAAAAGCCTTAACACACGTTCAGCCTATCGTCTCAGGGTTTCGGGATGGTGATTGATGGTATTGCGTCAATTTTCTCTTAATTTCCAGTTTTTTTTCACATAATGTAGATAATCTAGTTTGACAAAGTTTATGATGTTTATGTGTTAGGTTACTACATTTTTCTTTTTATAAATCCGCTTATGATGTAAGATGTCAATGTCTTATTCCCATCACGGGGGTTAAAGATTTTCTCTAAATTGATATCTGAAATACTTTTCATCGTAGCTGTATGTCTGGTTAGAAATAAAACACCAATCAAAACGAATTCTAACACCTAACGAATTTTAGAGCGACTTTATTTTATGAAATCACTCGTGCTTGAAAGTGTGTAAAAGGCATTTGACCATCAACTAAAAAACAACTTTAACCCCCTTCCCCCTAGCTTCACAATCGCCGGCCCGTTGACGGGAACTTTCAGATGGTTATTGACAAGAGAGTATGCTGCTGTGTCCTCTGTCTGATTCTACTTGTGTTGAGTTATTTCTACATAGACTTGAAACGAGCGTGGTACAAATTACTACTGCATACCTTTTATATATCTTGTGATCTGCTGAAGCTACTGGTGAAGCTTGTTGAGCTGTATTGATGGTTTGATGGTACGGGCCTACAGGGGTAAGTGATTGTGGTCGATGTAGACGTTGCCCTTTGTGTACACCGCATGGATTAATATGTCTCTCTCTATGTGTTGTTACTGTCCTGTCATTACTTGTCTGAATCATTACTACTAGATCGATCTGTGAAATCACATTTGTAGATTTTGCATTAGAATATCAGAACTGATCACATGAATAACCATTAGTCTAATTATTCCTCCTGTCTGTCACTGAATCTATAGGCCTTTTTCTGATCGAATGCTTCCACACTCTTCGGCGGTTGGAGTGTAGGCGCTTGCAAAGAATGTTTCTCGATCTAGCAAACGACTTTATTAATCGGCACGTAGAGATAATTTAACCACGATTTACGAAAGAATCTAGTCGCGTTCAGCCAGATTAGACCCGACCATTATTGGTCGCTGTTTAAAGTGTCTAAACCTATGTATATACATTACAGGAATGAAAATAAAAGAATTCGTTAAATGATCAAAATAATGTATAGCCTTAAATGGCCTTAAAGACCGGCGAAAGAACGATGATTAAAAATACTTTGTAGTTTAAAAGGTCAAACCAAATAAAGAAGTTGAAAAATAAAAACAGAAGAGAAGGGAAAGGGAAAAGGTTGGGAGGAACGGTAGAACCTTGTCCCTGAACATTGAGAGGGTTGGGTACATAATCCACCACAAGGGCCTGTTATTGATTGTGTTTCAAGACACTTCCGGGTCTAACGTGTGTTGAATATTATATATATTATGTATCTAAGGGCTAATAAATTACTCCTAATTCTGAACAGCTTCGCTTGCATGGCGCAACTTCAATATTGGATTGAACTTAACACAGATTTATTATTGTGGATCCTTCTTTTGAATTTCAAGCAGTACTTGACTTACCTTTATCTGTTTCTTATATTAATCGGTCAGGCACCACAACTATACAAAAATGTACTGGCGTGATCTAGACGGGGTTAATATCAGATGGCTATGCTTTTGTAAATAACGTTTTCCGACAGTATATTTCTTTCTTGCGGTACTGATGAAAAACTTTAGTTAAGCTACAATGGATATTCTTCTTAGAAGAAAAACTGTTATTGTTAAAGTTGGGGAACAGTTAGCTACTACACCTGCCTCTGAATTCGAGACCAAACAGGTAAAATCACATTTTAGTGTTAATTGATTGAGCGAATAGAGATCTCCAAATCAACTTGGGCAAATTGTAAGTATGTATGTTTGTTTGTCCGAGGATAACTTTCGAAGCGTTTACCCGATCATTGTGAAATTTGATACACAGGTAGGGAGCTAAAAATGTTGGGGGGTTGTTGAGATATTGGGGTTCAAGAGGGGTAAAATAAAAACAGGTCTTTGTGACTACGTTTCAACCCCGTTTTTATTTTTAGTTTAAACCTTGTAGTTTTTAAGTTATTAGCCATAATAAAAAGAACTTTGAAAAAGTTCACAGGGTACACCAGTGACCCTACAGTGCTGAAATTTAGTATACGTGTAGATTTAGTGACACAAATATAGGGAAGTCTGAAATCCAGAATAACTGCAATTTCTACCCCAAAAAAGAGAAACCAAATGACGTGAACTCCCGTTACATGTAATTTGAATGAAACTGTAGGCCCAGTTAATTGGTGGTGCAACTATTTTGATAGTCAAAGATTACTAATAATATTTTTTTCGTTTTTATGGAAGAATCGCGAGATCTCAGTTCGGGGCGAACCACTAGTTGTAGAAACATTTTACACTTCGTTCACACACATTTCGTTTTACTCTATTCTTCCTTAGAGATAAACTTTCATAAGTGAGATAAATTTTAATGCCAACCTAGAACCAAAAAGTAGAGATGTAATTACAATTGATATATAGGTAAAGTAAAGGAGCCTGGGTTTTAAAGTACCACAAAATCGAATCAAAAAAGGTTTTGGTTACAAATAAACTAAGTATAAAATTATTGTGGTATAGTTGAGTCGAGTGATCTCGAATTAGGGCCCTTACCCAAGTTACATTCGCTTCGAATCGATTCGATTTCTAATAGGGTTGTTGTCGATATACGTGATATTTCCATAGCATGTGTCAAATCCCATACATTTTCGGACTTATCGATTAGCGTTATCGGTAATCGAATATAACTTGACTAGCCCTCAGGAATCAAGAGGAACAAATCGCTAAATGAAATCGGATGTTTCGGAAGAAAGTTCTAAAGGTAGTATTTATTACAGAGAATGTATGAATTGTAAGATCAATAAATTCAATACTCATTAATTTATTGTATTCCACTATGTAATAATAGGTGGTAATTGATAAGTACACGATCATTATGGACCCTGTTGCACACAACAATGTTATGGGGAAAGAAGGACGTCATTGTTCGTGTTATGTTGGTATATTCATTTTAAACGACGACCTCCGTGGTGCAGTGGTCGGCTGAGACGCAGGAGGTAGTGGGTTTGATTCCCGCTGCGGAACAAATGTTTACATGATCTACAGATATTTGTTCCGGGTCTGGCTGTTTCTCTGCATATTTTAAGTATAAATAATAATAATAAATAAATATTGCTGGACATTTCACACAGCGCTACCTAGCCCCAAACTAAGCAGAGCTTGTACTATGGGAACCAGATAACTAATAGAATACTTATATATATTTTTTTGTAAATACATACATACCTTATAATATATAGCAGTACATCCAGACCCCACCCCATACTTCTGTATGTATTTACAAAACAAAATCAATTATCTGGTTCCCATAGTACAAGCTCTGCTTAGTTTAGGGCTAGATAGCTCTGTGTGAAATATCCAGCAATAAAAAAAAAGTCAACATTGAAATCTAAATGTCAAAGTAGTAGATCTATCAAATGTTGTGTGTATCGATTAATTAATTTAATTACTGTGAGTTCATAATTAATACAGAGTAGGTCAAAGTTGATATAATTAAACCTTATCAGTTGCATTATTGTTTTATCTATGAGCTTATCAGTGAGTGTATCTGTTATCAAATTCCATAACTGTTCTAGCGACTGATTTTGTAACTTTGTAAGCTTTAATAAATAAATAAATAAATATTGCTGGACATCTTACACAGCGCTATCTAGCCCCAAATTAAGCAGAGCTTGTACTATGGGAACCAGATAACTGATAGAATACTTATTAGGGTTTCGGATTTCCCGGGTTTTTGGCGTTCCCGGGAACCGGGAATAATATTTTCAATTTCCCGGGATTCCGGGAAACCGGGACTTTTTTTAAAGTCCTTAATTTAATTTTTTTTCAACTACAAAAAGTCAAGGAAACACATAATAGATTAGATAAGCTATTTATTTGACTCAGAAATAATTAAACATTCTCGATCGATCATAAACAGAGGTAGTATAATAGAAAGTCAAAGTAAAATATTTTTATTCATTAAAATCACAAGGATCACTTTGAAACGTCAATTTTACTGCCTTTTCCTTCGCGACCAAGCCAGGAAAAAAGGTAAGAAACAAGGCTGGTTGTTTTTTTTAATGATCCTTTTACAATACATAATACAGAAAATAAATTACGTCTAAATTGTAACATTTTGAACGAGTTGGAGCAATTTCAATCCCAAGCTTCTCTATCATCTAAATAATCTGATATTTTATAGCAGGCTCTTGTATAAAGATTTTGTTTAATTACGTTTTTAAATTTGTTAATTGTCAATTTTTGTACATCCCTTGGGAGTTTGATATAAAAGCGTACACCTTGCCCTTTTAACGATTTACTAACTTTATGGAGTCTACAAGTGGCAACAGCGAGTTTATCTTTATTTTAGTAGTATTAAAATTATGATTATCGCTATTTTTCATAAACAAATTAATATTTTTGTGAACGTACATTAGATTTTCATAGATGTATTGACAAGGGAATGTCATAATATTTATTTTTTTAAACTTATTGCTTATTGATTCCCTGGGGTTCATATTATAAATTGAACGAACAGCCCTCTTCTGCAGCACAAAAACAGTGTTTATATCTGCAACACTCCTCCATAGCAGTATACTTAATGAAAGAAAACTTAATGATTGGTTTCAGGCATGCAAAATTATACTTATAATATAAAACTTCTAAACACACACAGGGGTATAAACATAATATAAACGGAGTAATTAAGTATTTACTCTTATGATAACAAACAAACTTTGCCATCAATGTGTGGCGGAGGTACAAGAGTAGATAAAGTATTATACGTAACTGCACATCATTAAAGTATGTAAACACGAGAGTAGTTTATCAAGCGCAGTGAATCCGAGTTTAATTTGACCATAAAATGATTCGAGTGCTTAAATACCTTAACTCTGTGCAGCAGTTCGTATAATATTTTATTTACTCTCTTGCAGCGGCCACACATCGTAACGTAAGCTTAAGCACTATTTCAGTTTAAGTCTTAAATTATTTCATAAAGTAATACTTGCGAAAAAAGTTTGAGATCTATCACATACTTTTGGAAATTCCCGAGAATTCCCGGGAAATCAGAATTTTTTCCCGGTTCCGGGAATGACTTTTTTCCCGGGATTTCCCGATTCCCGGAACCCGGGAACGAAACCCTAATACTTATATACATTTTTTTTTGTAAATACATACTTATAATATATAGAGGAACAACCAGACCCGGAACAAATATCTGTAGATCATGCAAACATTTGTTCCGCAGCGGGGATCGAACCCGCTACCTCCTGCGTCTCAGCCGGCTATTCGCCCACTGCACCACGGAGGTCGTCGGTCACGGTTTAATTATTGATTATGATGCACCTTGCATACGCGATAAATACCGATAATTTTATTTGTTATCCCGACGTTCCGGCTGTGTTGCAACAACTTCAAGAGAAAAAAAAGTCAAAATAATATATTTAAACAAATTAATCATTATTAACATTTACTAAACATTTACAGATTCAGTCACATCACACTATATGCTTTTCGCGTTATATGTATAATTTTATTTTAAATTGATCATTGGATGTTATTTTATAACTGTTAATAGGTATATGATTATAAATCCGCGTTTAGGTTTATTCCACCTGAGAACTTATTCGTTATACGCAATATCATATATCAGTTTATGCACAATAGCTATTATGATAAAAATTCCTTCTAGACATCTGGTATTCTTTGTAAAATCCTCATAACTATGTGAATTGTGTAGCTTTTGCGCCCTTTTATTGTGTAACGCTACTCACCTTGAGATTTTGAGATCATAACCAGCTGTGCTGTAACATAAATAATCACATTCTGATGTGCGCTTGATTTATGAAACAGTTTTGCTTTTATATTGAACATGGAAATCATAACTGTGATTTCCGCGGTTAGAAAGTGTGTATTCAAACACTTCTTATAATCTATCCATACTAATATTATAAATTTAAAAGTAACTCTGTCTCTCTCTCTGTCTGTCTGTTTGTTACGATTTCACGATTAAACTTCGCACGAGTGTTGTGTCAATAAAAACATAACGCTCCTTCTGCACATTCGGGTAAAAAGTAGCCCGTCTCAATCTAGTATGTCTTAATCCTGACTGACGGATTAACGCACAGCCTAAACTGCTGATCATAAGAGACCTGAAAGGATTTTCCGAAATTCTACCCCTAAGTGGGTGAAAAAGGGGGGCAAAGTTTGTATGGAACAACGTGATTCCTTGGTCCAATCTAGTTCAAATTTTGCATAATCCTTTTTTAACAGAATTGATGTAAGATGTGTTTCGTATTTTATTAAAATCCATCCCCTAACTGGATTAAAAAGGGGTAGAAATTTATTTAGGCGGTGATTTGCTTCGATGTTGATACTCCTTAGTGCTTCTGATTTAAATTACATTTATTTTGACATTATGTTTGAAGACTCAATCCGATTGTATTCAAAAAAGGTTGTACTCACTTAAAACTTATGCAAATACTCTGTAAAATAGGAATGTCCTGAAAGTCACTGTACTATATTAGTACCTCATTTGAAGGTTTCTAAGCTTAACGAGGTTATGCGCTTTTTAGGCCTTCCTCGGCGTCGCTTTCCGTCTTTAGGAATCCATATGCTTGTGACCTTGGCCTGCCTATCGGGTTGCATATGGAAGACATGACCCGCCCAGTCCCATTTCAGCTTTGCAGTCTTGGTGGCCACGTCAGCGATGCCGGTCTTCGAGCGCAGCCAGGAGTTTGGAATCCGGTCGATCTGCTATACACCCAAAATGCTGCGCTCCGTCGCTCTTTGGCAAACTCCTAGTTTGACTTCTGAGACTCGGTCAGTGACCAAGACTGGGCACCGTAGGTTAGGAGAGGCAGAATACACATGTCAATGAGTTGGCGTTTTAGCCATAAGGGAAGGTTACCCTTCTATAAGGCGTTGCTGACACGACGGTCGCCTTCTTTGTCCTGCCTGTTGTCGAAGGAAGCTAACTGGCCTAATAAAATGTACTCATTGACATAGTGTATTTCCTGCCCGTCTACGCTACGTTTCGTGTTTATTGGTCATGATTTATGTCTTTGACCGATTCATCATAAGTCCAACTTCAATGCTCGCCGTGCTCAGGTCTTGGAGCATTTCCTGCAGCTCGGAAGCAGTAAGAGCGAAGAGAACAATGTCATCGGCGAGCCGAAGGTTTGTAAGCCTTTGGTCGCCGACTTCAATACCCTTTGTCGGTCGCCGATGGGGATGTTAATGGTTTAAAGACTTTTTTTTTTACTACGATGGGAAAATGCCTTAAGCATGCCCTCCAACTCAGGGAGAGCTGAAGGGGTCTGTCGGACTCTCTGTAGGTTAGCAACCAACGGCATACCGACTAAAACCCACCGATATTCCTTCAATGACCTCAGTGCCAGTGCATCATCAAACCGCCCATCTTGAGATGAGTGAGTCGATGCTGCACTAGCACTTGACAGGGTCATGGGGTGCCGGTTGGATTCAACAGCGGCCCTGTCGGTGAACGTCCACTTTAAGTGAACCCCTCGGATCCCCACTTGGGAGGGAGAGCAATGTCCTGGAATATTAAGGATATTCCCCGGCGTAGGAGGCCTGTGCGATGCAGAGTCGGGGCTCTCAGCACCTGAACACTGCTGGTCTCCATCGAGCGGAAGAAGGCGGAGAAACTGTGTTCGCCTTCTGACTGGCTCAGCGAGGGGGTCCTCCTCCCGTATACGTGTCGCAGCCTCTTTTTGTAACATCACCTCCTCCCAAAAGGTGACTACGGCATTCCAGGCTCTGTCGCTCTCAAGCAGCACTAGTGTCAATGTAGGTACAGTAACTGTTAGACAGTGACAATGCACATTTTTTAGTTCATTGCATCAGCATCATTTTTTATATGTTGTATAATTGTTTTTTTTTTATTGTTTTATGTACTAGTGCTCCCCCCCCGGAGCACCGCAAAAATCGGTCGACCGTGAGTTCATTCGTTTTTATGTTGCGGGTCCCGTGTATAGTCCATGCCAGCGAGAGATGGTGACTGAGTGATTTAACAAACCTTCACAGTTCTTGAAAGTAACTTACAGCATGGTTACCACTTAACATCAGGAGGGCCATCAGCTGGTTCCATCCCCATGTGGCATAAAATAAAATAAAAAAATTAAATCAGTTGTGAAGCGTTTTACAAGTCACCGGGTGATTTTTTAAAACAGAATATCCCTTTATTCCTGAAAGTAGTTCTACAATGTGTATCCAGTTGACCAGTTGAATATTAATTTGTATTGTTTTTTGTTGTCAGGTGTCGTTGCATGGTGGGGGTAAGGAGACACCAAGATGGGGGACAGTTTCTTGCACCTGGGGGATATTGTCTCCCTTTATGCGGAGGACAGCATAGCAGGATTCCTCAGTACCTTAGGGTAAGTACACTCGTCCTTATTGGAATCTATACGACTGTTGTCATAAACTATACTGTACTAGCTGTTGTCTGAGACTTCGTCCGCGTTACAATACTAAATGTGTAGAAATAAAGCTAAACTCGCTGTTGTCACTTGCCACCCCATTTATATCCCATGGGACCTGATTTATGGGATAAAAAGTAGCTTTTGTGTTAATCCACGTACATACTAAATTTCATCGAAATCGGTTCAGCCGTTACGACGTCATTGAGTTATAAACAAACATCCAAACTTTCGAATTTATAATATTAGTGTAATTTCGTACATATTTACGACTAGCCCGCGACTTCGTCCGCAATTTTCTAAATCTCGACAACAGCGCCACCTACCGGGTCCAATTATGAATCTGAACCATTCAAGGACCCAATGAAACACACAAACATTTCATCAGTTCAGCCGTTTTTGAATTTTAGCGAGACTGAGGAACAGCAATTGTTTTTTTTTATTCGATCGAGCGAAGCGAGATCTCTAATCTAAGTTGGGCAAATCGACGTTGTATGTATATTTATGTTCGTTTGTCCGAGGATAACTTTCGAAGCATTTATCCGATCATCGTGAAATTTGGTATATAGGTGGTATATAGTGATGGCACAACTTTGATGTGACTAAAGGAGCTATAAATTTGTGGAGGGGGGGGGGGGGGGTGTTGATGGCACGTCTAATAATAAAAGGTCTTTGTGAGTAAATTTTGACCCCGTTTTTATTTTAAGTTAAATCTTTGTAGTGTTTAAGTTATTAGCCATATTAAAAACTAAACTTTGATAAAATTCACAGGGTACTCCAGTGACCCCACAGTGCTAAAATTTGGTATGCGTGTAGCTTTAGTGGCACAAATATAGGAAAAAGTCTGATAACTACAATTTCTAACCACTAGTATTATATATAGATAGATAGATTCTGTAGCGAACTTAGCCTATGATCCTATGTACCTGAATTCAAGCAAATAAAGCTTTAATTTCAAGTCATTTTGTATATCGGCCATAACGTAATGTTACTCAAATCCTTCTCAATGTTTTGTCTTTTAGAGCGTGGTGCTCGTGCACAGCTATTGTTCTCACCGTCCAGTATCAAAGGCTTACAATATATTTCACGCTACGCTTACTGCAGCGGACAATATTTGCCAAAAGTAATTCATACCTACTGCAATTTTGTTGTACAAAAATATAGCTGAAAAGTTCTTTTTTTTCCATGCGACATGGTTATGGAACAAGCAACCCACCTGATGTTAAGTGGTAACCATCGCCTATAACAAAGTACGGCCTCATAGGTGTAGGTCACAAATCCGTACTAGTATCATAAATTCAAAATTAACCCTGTCTGTCTGCTTGTAACGTTTTAACGACTAAACGATGAAATTTGGAAAATAGATAAATTATGACCAGGATTGGGACAAAGGCTACTTTTTACCCGACTGCGCAAAAGGAGGGTCATGTATTTGTTGAAGAACTACACGTGCGAAGCCGCGAGCGCGTCAACTAGTATTAGTATAAATGAATAAGTAACTAACGAGCACGTAAAAAAAATCGGTATTTCATTTGATAAAAAGCTTCTTAACTCACTAATGTTGCGAACTACGTGTTGCGAATGGCATTGTCCTTGCTAGTATAATGGGGGTGGAAACACCCTTTCAGTGCCGGGAATAAACGTCCTCATGATGTAAATCGATTGACCTGCTACTCGTTTTCAATTGGCTTCGAACTTATCTCATGAAAGTAATCTGTGTAAATATTTATGAATGAAAATATTAAAAATATATGTCTCTTTGTTCAAAATGTACAATTTTGTGTTTGGTTATTTATTTATTGAGACCACTAACAGAATTACATGAGATTCTTGCATTATTATACAACCTTAGTTTGCTAATAACTGCAGGTTGTCTTAGCACGCATATCAAATTAAATAATACACAAGAAATGTAGAAACTGCAATTAAACAAAATATTTGTATTTGGTATTAGGTCTTTTGGAGTCGAGACCCTGGGTCCAGGTACCGGGGACCATAGCGTTTTCAAAATTATTTATGGACGTCTGGTCGAAGCGATGTGTGATCCGAGAGCTGGCTGGGTCAACGCATAAGCATTTCAATTTAGCGGGGCAATGCACCCAGTGTCTTGGGGACACTTCCGCCTATTATTGACAACCTTCGTGGTGCAGTGGGCGAATAGCTGGCTGAGACGCAGGAGGTAGCGGGTTCGATTCCCGCCCCGGAACAAATGTTTGCATGATCTACAGATATTTGTTCCGGGTCTGGTTGTTTCTCTATATATTATAAGTATGTATGTACAAAAACAAATGTATATAAGTATTCTATCAGTTATCTGGTTCCCATAGTACAAGCTCTGCTTAATTTGGGCTAGATAGCGCTGTGTGAAATGTCCAGCAATATTTATATTTATATTTATTTATTTACTTATATTAGTGATCTGGAGCAGTTGAGCAACCTATAGATCGTTTGCAACGGTCTTTAGATGATTGAACTGTATTTTATTGTGATGTAAACACTTGTATAAGTACTACTTTTGTTAATAAATGTAGATACATACCTATTAGGTACTTTTACTTGTAAGAGTATGCTCTATAATTTTTTTACCCATATTCTAAAACTATGCTCAAATATTGAGACTCAAGCGTGAAATTTTTGACCGTGTTCAATTAAAAAACTACCACAAATCTATGCTTCTGTTTTGATATAGTTTTCAGTTCAACAATGCCCCACAGTTCTCTTTGAGAAAACTATAAATAAAACATTCATTGAAAACATTTTTATTCCGAAGATAAAACAATGGGGTCTCATCCAGTTGCTTCATCCCACAAAAAAGTCACTTAAAACACGGTGAGAATCACTTATTTGGCATAAATGACCTGGAAAGAATGCGGTGATAAATTGCCTTCTTGACCTTTCAGCTTTCAGCCTGCAAATAAGATACCATCCGTTCCGCAAGGTTGTATAGAATAGAATCCGTTTCAGAGAGGTTCTTGACATGGTTGAAATACTAATTGATTTAAATGAGCTACTGTTCCGTTTGATAAAACTTCTTGAACATTCGATGCTCACAAAAGTTTTTTTGTGCATGTTTTCTGCAGTTTTCCCTCTAATCTAAACAATACATCTAGAATAATAATAATAGACTGCCACCGTGGCGCAGTGGGCGTATAGCCGGCTGAGACGCAGGAGGTAGCGGGTTCGATTCCCGCCGCGGAACAAATGTTTGCATGATCTACAGATATTTGTTCCGTGTCTGGGTGTTTTTCTATTTATTATAAGTATGTATTTACAAAAAAAGTAATATAAGTATTCTATCAGTTATCTGGTTCACATAGTACAAGCTCTGCTTAGTTTGGGGCTGGATAGCGCTGTGTGAAAAGTCCAGCGATATTTATTTATTTATTTATTAATTATTAGTGATAGAGTCCAATGTCGGTTTTCACTGTGTGTATTACAGGAATAAGTCTAGTTAGTATAGGATTTACTTAGATATTTTCGTGATTTATTTCAATCATTCATTATCATCTCCGCGTCCAGTATAACAATGCACTGCGATGCTGGGGCTGCCCCGCTACTGCAGTGCATCAGGGATGTTCGTGGCGGCGCGGGTCGACTGTTTCTATAATGTCATGCGCGAGCGAGTCGCGTCCCTAGTGTGTAGGCTGCGCCAACACCGTCTTGGCAATGATAGCCGGCAGTAGACTGCCCGAACACCAGACATTGCTGTCACAGGCATGCTCTCAAAAACCCTGTTTAGTATAAACCTTAACATACCTTTTGTGTTGTGTCCTTCCCTATATGAGCTATTATTTGCTTGAAATAAATGTATGTTTTTTTTTGATCAAGCGAAGCGAGATCTCCAAATCAACTTGGCCAAATCGGCGTTGTATGTTTGTTTTTCCGAGGATAACTTTCGAAGCGTTGATCCGATCATCGTGAAATTTGATACATAGGTAGGTAGTGATGTCACAATTTTGGTGTGACTAAATGAGCTAAAAATGTTGAGGAGTTGTTGAGATATTGGGTTTCAAGAGGGGTAAAAAAAAATGAAAATGAGGCTATTAGATCAAATGGGACGTCAAATGAAAGGTCTTTGTTTGTACATTTCAACCCCTTTTTTATTTTTAGTTTTTGCGTTATTTACCATAATAAAAACAACACTGACAAAATTCACAGGATACACCAGTGACAAACCACAATGCTGAAATTTGGTGTGCGTGTAGCATTAGTGACACAAATATAGGAAAAAGTCTGAAACCTAGAGTAACTGCAATTTCTACTCCTAAAAAGAGTAACCAATTAACATGAACGCCCGTTACCTCTACTTTGAATAAACCTGTAGGTCAAGGAAGATGGTTAAGCATTACGTGGCACTAATTTATTAGGCAAAGATTAAGGCCGGCTTGCACAAATATCACTAAACGTATTTAGCGACTAAACATGTTTAAATTTGGCTTAATTGTATGATTTGACAACTCCTATCATCTTAACATTCACTATGGTAATTAGTTTATAATATACTGTAATGTAACTGTGTATTAATAAATAAAATAAAATAAATAAATATTTAGCCCCTAAATACGTTTAGGCATCATCGTTGTGCAAGTCGCCCTAAGAATAATATTTGTTTTGTTATTTGGGAGAATCGCGAGATCTCAGTTCGGGGCGAACCACTAGTTATTATAATTACGGGATTTATCACGTACCATTTTATCGGTGTTTCGATCGACAATGTTTCGGTTCAATTCGTGAATCTTCGTCAGGGTGAGTGCGATTCGTTGCATTACGTCTCGCCTCGTACTACGCGCCGCAGCACTCTGCGCGCGAGTAGACGGGTGGATAAAACTGTAGTAGTTTAATAGTGGTCGTATAGGTTAGTGACTAACGTTAGTGACTCCGTGCTTCGGAGTTTTTCCTCCGAAGCACGGAGGCGTTCCTTGAATGCCATTGGTGGTCACACATTCAAGTAGCGATCGCGTGGAACATCGCTGATGATCAGTCAAGAACTAAATTACCAATATCAAGTATATATTGTATGGGAAAACGATAAATAATCACCAATGTTAGTTTTCCTTTCAATTCTTATTCTAATGTAGGGAGGGATAAGATCTGTGCTGATGTCTCGCATTGCAATACCCCTCTTCTAATCTGACCCCAGTCACCCTAACGGTAGTATCAAAATACCGGATTAGGACTTTTGGTTGATGACATCAGTTTTCCAGTATCCCCGAAGGTGTAGCTGACGGTGTTATAAGATGACTGAGCTCACGCAAACCCGTTGTTCTTCTCCTTTGTGGCTGTACTGTGAAGTATTACTTGATCCACTATATATCTCTTAGTTTACCATTTAAACATCGTTGTTTCATTTCTAACAGAGGACAACCTCGTGTCCTTATAAATATGTAGTTCTTTATTTATGAAAAAACACATTTTCCTTTGTAATTCAGGTCAGGACGCAAAATGAAGTAAATCTCACTGGTAGGTACGCCATTTACAAACAAGAATATAGCCGTGGATTTGAATTTCAAATGTCCGTGATTTTTCTCCGAGACTCTGTGGTGAAAAGGAGCATTAGGGATTTATTCGTGGATTTTATTTTCGTACCGGGTCATGTGTATCTACAAATACAGGGTATTTGGACAATATTCAAGTGGCGGTTTCTCAAAACATAAAAAAAAACTTCTCGAATAAAAACTACTAGTTATATTATCAAATTGGAGAAAATCGTCTAATTTTAGGTGATTAATTCGATATAAAACTTACTGCCTACTCTTGCAATCGACATCCAAAAATAAAGACCGATTTGATATCTCTTTCGGAAATGGTTGCGGGTTAGAAAGGGACAACAAGAGATATCTCGAGACGTCACCAACACAGTGTCTGTGGTTAGATGGCAAGCATTATGCAATAGCACAACATAAGTTTAATAAAGTGTTTGTTTTTATATGTTAAAATAAATTTTACATTTCTATGGTAAACATTTTATAAATTTATTTATTATGCTTATCAAAATAACCCCTTTTATTTTTGTGCGTATATTATCAAACATCGTATATTTACACAGTTTGATTGCTGATTCCTTGACCTCTGTAGTTGCTGTACCATACGATTCGCTTTAACTTTAATTGATAGTATGAGTAAGGTGTGGAACTCATTTCCGGCTTCTGTTTTTTCGGAGTCTTCAAGTCCTGAGTGAACAGGTTCTTTCGACCATATCAGCACTTACCCATCCGGTAAAGTAGTCAAGCGCTTGACTTTCACCAAAAAAAATCTTATTTAATATACAGCAAAAGAAAAGACTGTATTTTTTAGGGTTATTATCACACTAATACTATAAATGCGAAAAATTGGATATTTGTTTGTTACCTCAATCACGTCATAACGGCTCGTAAAAAATACTTCTGTTTAATAACGACATTTTGTTCGCTTATTTATTAAATAAATTAACAAAATGTCGTTATTAAACAAAAGTATGTTAGATAAGTGTATTGGTCATATATTATGTTGTTCCTAGGGATTGCAATCCGGAAAACCGGATCCGGTATCAATATACATACATACACTTACACTTAACTTGGGCAAACTAGGACCCGGTCACCGGGACCGGGTCCTAGTTTGCCCAAGTTGATTTGGAGATCTCTCTTTGCTCGATCAATAATATTGATCTCTACTTTATACTTAAAATCTAACTAAAAAGACTGAATCCCCCAGTTACGTTACGTTAAAGATAAAGACACTTTTTTTTTGAGATTTTTATTGTTTTGACTTTTAATTTGTGATTTTATTTGTTTTGACACTGAGAATTTAATTGTTTTCACATTTTAAAATTAGTCATAATAAATTTATTTCGTATACGTATCGTTTTTTTTTAACTTCAGTAACGGTCCATGTTGGAACGAAATTATCCTGTTATATACAATATCTTAGAACAGAGCCTTTTCCAACGTTCGATACAGTCAAAACCTGTGGGTGACTTATACCGTATGCCATTCCAGTAACAGAAATTAAATTCTCAAGGATATTGTTCAATGTTTTGCAAATAGCGTATCAGCTTGCCTCCTAGAATTCTATTGAATGAAGATACCTACTATACAAGTAGGTTTGTATTGACTGGCGTCGTGTAAGATGGGGTCAAATTACTTATTGTTTATTAATGCACACTTTATCACTATGCCAGTGGTTATGTTGTGTAAGATGTTTATTAGGTTTGATGTAGATATAAGATTCGGGTGTTTGTTATGAATAAGAATGTTAACAGTAAACGGTCTTGTCCTACTTAGAGAAAGAATGATGTTGACTTTTCGAAATTGGGTATATTTCGGTATTTGGCAATATCCATTCAGAATATAGAGTCGAGATAAAGAAGAGCCACTAGGCTTATTCCATTCATGTCAAGCACGAACACCAAACTCTAGCTACATGCACTCATGAGCAGATTCAGAATTATGGAGACTTCATAAAATTGCCTGCGCCTTAAAATGCAATTTCTAGTCTAAAATTAATTAACTAGTCGTTCGCCCCGAACTGATATATCGCAGTCTCCAATAAAAACAAAAAAATATTATTTGTAACCTACGACTATCAAAATAGTGCCACTAAATGCGTAACCAATTAACTTGACCTACAATTTCATTCAAATTACAGGTAAGGGGAGTTCATGTTAATTGGTTATGCTTTTTTTGGGTAGAAATTGCAGTTATTCTATATTTTAGACTTTTGCCTATATTTGTGTCACTAAAGCTACACGCATAGCAAATTTCAGCACTGTGGGGTCACTGGTGTACCCTGTGAATTTTGTCAAAGTTCAGTTTTTATTATGGCTAATAACTTAAACACTACAAGGTTTAAACTAAAAATAGAGACGGGGTCGAAACGTATTCACAAAGACCTTATAACAGACGTGTCGTTTAACCGGATAGTCCCATTTTGGTTGTTATATCACCCCTCTTGAGCCCCAATATCTCAACAACCCATGCACGTTTTTAGCTGATTTAGTTATACCAAAATTTTGCCATCACTCCCTACGTATAAACCAAATTTCACGATGATCGCATAAACGCTTCGAAAGTTATCCTCGGCCAAACAAACAACATACATACAACGCCGATTTGCCCAAGTTAATTTGGAGATCTTGCTTCGCTCGATCAAAAATCTACTGCAATGTTAGAATGCTACACAATGTGGGAGCTCTTTTTTATTTTATATTCTTTATTGTACACAAATAGGTTACAGACAAAAAGAAAAATGAACATGCACAATGGCGAGCGCTCTGGGTAAACATATTTGTATGCAAATGTTAGAAGTCTCGTGTTCCGTTTTTCTTGGAAACTCGCGATAGTTAATATGAATGCTTCAATATTTATATTTGAAAGTTAACTCGAAATACACAGGTGATCGCTAACGAGTGTCAATCAATACATAATTAATGATCACACTTATATCATAAATGCGAAAGTTCGGATGTTTGTTTGTTACTCAGGTGGGCCATACGCCTGTTCCATCGCCGGTTCTATAAACAAAAAACAGTAACGTCGTAACGGCCGGACCGATTCGTATGAAATTTGGTTTTATATAAAATCTAAATGTTTTATTCATTAAAATCACAAGGATCACTTTGAGACTTCAATTTTACTGCCTGTTTCTTCGCGACCAAGCCAATAAAGAAAGGCAAGAAACGAGGCTGGTTGTTCTTTGTATTGATCCTTTTAGATTACATAACAAAAAACTACGAGCCTTACAGTAGTCGCATATGATGTGTAACATCTGACCACCGCGCGCGCTCATTGCTGAACACATTTCCGTCCCTTTTGCCAAAATCACTCCCACAAACCTAGATGTTAGAAGATGTTACACATCAATAAAGAAAATAAATTACGTCTAAATTGTAACATTTTTGACCGAGTTGGATGTATAAATTATGACCTGGATTGAAAAACATAGGCTACTTTTACTGGCAAACCACGTGTGCAAAGTTAGTAGATCATACTTAACTACGAGGTATCTAACCTCGTAGTCCTCGTAGCACCCAAACGACTGGGTGTACATAATGTCGCGATTGGCTTATTAGAAATACTCGGTAAAAATGGCCAATAAACATGCGATGCACTGTTGTTTTTGAACTGCATCGCACTAACCAGTATATTGAATAGCGTTTGATTTTGCTCTTGCAATGTTGGCTCATTTTGTTTGTTTTTACAGGTTGGTAGATGACAGGTGCGTGGTCTGCCCCGAGGCAGGCGACCTGACTGATCCGCCCAAAAAGTTCAGGGGTAAGTTTTACTAAGTTTTCTACAAGTTTATCCTTACCTGTCGGCGTATTGCCTAACTGTAAGTGCCGTATGACCACAAAGTAGTCCTATGTCACACACTATCCCCCTTGAAGCTATTCCCCTTGGAGCCCGTGCTGTAGGGGTCCAATAATAAATGAGTATTCTATTCTTAATAAAATATTTGTTCATACTAGGGTGTTTGGTATATACTGACGATATTCAAGTGACGGACCTATATTATTAAATTTTAAAGAAAATCGACTAAGTTTAGGTGATTAATTCGATATAAAACTTACTGCCTACTCTTGCAATCGACATCCAAAAATAAAGGCCGACTTGATATCTCTTACGGAAATGGCTGCGGGGTTTAGGTTAAAAAGGGACAACAAGAGATATCTCGAGACGTCACCAATACAGTATCTGTGGTTAGATGGCAAATATTATGCAATAGCACAACATAAGTTTAATAGTGTTTGTTTTTGCATGCCAAAATAAATTTCACATTTCTATGGTAATCATTTCACAAATTTATTTATAATGTTCATCAAAATAACCCCTTTCATGTTTGTGCGTATATTATCAAACACCTTATATACATATAAACAAATTACATGCAAGAACCTTTTTCGTTGCACTTTAATATCAAATATGTAGATAGGTGTAACGTGCGCGGTCAACGAGTGCCAGAATCAAATTGCATTATCTTAATATTTATAATGCTTTTGTACGTGTGTTTGGTACCTATCTCATCGTAAACGGCTGGACCGATTTGGATGAAATTTTGTGTGTATATTTCAATGGGTTCATGGATGGTTGGACCTGGTAGGTGGCGCTGTTGATCCAGATAATTGAGGACGAAGTCACAGGCATACAACTAGTATACATATAAAATAAGTATTATCGCATAATTTTTCTGTAGAGGTAGCTCTTCACGTACAAAATAAATTTGCAACCAATCACAGAACAACTCTGCTTTATGTTTGTATACAGTTTGGCAATACGCCACCCGCCGTCCATCATACGGCCTTTGAAGTCACGGAAACCAGCAAGTTCGTAACATCAGGAACACGATTTGTTTCACCCTATTTACGCTAGTACTTTATGACGTAATGATCAAAATAAACAATTTATTGGTAATACAAGTTTACAAGTCAATTTAAACAAATTATTAGAAATTATAATAAATCTTAGTCAAGCACTCTTGGCAGTGTTCGTGGTATGTCAGGTCTTGGCTCTTGAGTAGCGGCTATAGCGATGCGTCTTCATTCAGCTCTATTGAAGGCATCGCGAGAACATTCAGTCATGATAGTGTGATGGACTTGATGAGGTCTGACCATCTCGTTGGAGATCCCGCGGTCTCCCCCCTGTCTTGCACTACTAGATGTTCCATGGAGCCCACGTTTAATACCTGGTACCTGGTAGGTACCAGAGACCATAGAAAGACAATTGTTACTGGTCCGTACCGTTCATGACAAACATAGAAACTTAAATTCGACTGGATTTAATTCCGGCAATTTTCCTTCTCACTTGACCGCGACCTTTCTTTCTTTACATAGTATAAAATGAAGTCGCTTCCGCTGTCTATTTGCTTAGATCTTTTATACTACTCAACGGATTTTAATGCAGTGTTCGGCAATAGATAGAGTGATTCAAGATGAAGGTTTATATGTATAATACATACATAACTCTGTTTGTTTGTTAGTTTGGTTGTTACCTTTACACGACTAAACGGCTGAACGGAACGTAATGAAATTTTGCAAGGAGAGATTATATCCTGGGAAAGGAAATAGGCTACTTTTTAGCGAACTGCGCAAAATAAGGGTAATGTTTTATTGAAAAACCACCCGGGCGGGTCAGCTAGTTAAGTATAAGTTTCTTCACTTTCTAGGTTATCAAATAAGAAGAAATACTTAGCTAGTTTACAATAAAGCTATTTCGTTCTTTGCAGATCGCCGGGACCGCGATCTCGGTTATACAGTCGTTTAGTAGGTATTTAGGATTTTATCTTCTCAAGTTTTCGTCATAAAAGATTCCTATAGCTGTCACGTCCGCTATAATCGCTTAAAGTGATGAGGGCCTGCTAATAACTTATTCAAGAAACTCCGCTAAACACTCGAGCCAAACTTAAAAGATAACGGCCCAAGTTTTGAAGTCACGCTTGAATAAATAATAACTTTACGCGTTTAACCTAAAACTACGTATAAAGTTGTCTGACTAAAAGCTTACTGAGTTATGTAGTTGCGCCAGAACCTGTTACTTCAAGAATTGTCATCATATCAGCTATAAAACATCAACTGCAGAACATAGCCTGATGACGGCTCCCAGTAATCTTTATCAGGTCTTTTTGGCGCTGCGCTTACCAGTGCGTGGTCTCCACTTGAGAACATTTCTACCCCAACAATCGTGCCCTGCCCTCTGCTACCTTAACTTGCTATGTCTGTGACTTCAAAATGTTTACGAATCTCCGCATTTCTCATTTCTAATTTGAGTCGTTTCAGTATAATTTACTATACACAACTTATGCTTGGGAGGTTTAGATGTAGGTGGCCTATATTCAGCATTGGAAATCCTGTGGCAATGATCATCATATAATGCCATATCATATGTTCATGATTATTATCATTTTGTAAAATTAACATTGTACTTTCCAGATTGCCTGTTTAAGATCTGTCCTATGAACCGCTACTCCGCTCAAAAGCAATTCTGGAATACTGCTAAGCAGTCTGCGAATTCAAACACTGATACTGGACTGTTGAAAAGGTTGAATGTAAGTTATGTAATATCTCCATTTTTATCATCGGACAACCAGGCGCCCCGCGATGCACCACTGCTACATGGCGGACATAACTACAATCTAGGGATCTTCAAGTCGCGAGTGAAAAGATTTCTAGGCAAGCGTGTTCCATCGTAGACCGCATCATCGCTTACTATTAGGCGAGATCGTGGTCAAACGCGAGCCTATTGCTTAGTTTGTGCCATTCACCACGAACCTGGAAACAGAATCAGTCACATATAGGTATCGTCCGACGCTTCCTACAAATCCTTGGCCACCATTTAGTCGGCGCCTTGCGCCACCTGTCATCACCACGTTTAGCCAAGTGTCCCGCCGAAGACCATTAGTTATTATCATCATCATATCAGATATAGGACGTCTACTGCTGAACATAGGCCTCCCCCATAGATTTCCAGAGCGACCGATCTAACGCGGCTTGCACCCAACGGATCCCAGCTCAGCAACCTTCATTAGGTCGTCTTTCCATCGACTGGGAGGCCGTCCTACGCTGCTGCGCTTTCCAGTGCGTGGTTTCCACTCGGTTAAGTAGGTAGTTGATTATAAATATATGTTATTATCAATCCCTCACCATGTTTATTTATTTAACTCTCGATTTCGTCGCATACATTTATTTTCATCTAGATTTGTATTCCGGTGTCATTCACCCGGCAGCAAAAATAATTCTTAGAAAGATCTATTAAATCAATCGGCAGCCAACTTTTTATTCATCGTATGATTTATATGCGTTCATTAATTACTGATTTCCTTCAAAATGTATTAAATTGCGGAAGTAACCCAATTTTTGTTTGGATAATAAATTACGTAGATACGGTCTCAATATTTTTTTTTGATTCGAGTTTATGGGTGTATCATTTTGTATACCAGTATATAATGTCCATTATAAAATAGAGCCGTATTGGACTAGTCGAATGTATTCTGACTTTTAATCCGGAGGTTGCGTTCATCAGTTTAATAATAACAAAAATTCTGCTGGACATTTCACACAACGCTATCTAACCCCAAACTAAGGAAAGCTTGTACTATGGGAACCAGATAACTGATATAATACTTATACATTAATAAACAAAATTAAATTACATGTATCTGAGACTCGAACTAATTTCGGAAAGAAAGCGATTTTGTTTGAGGGGAGCACAGCTGTACAACAAATTACCTGACAACATAAAAGAGTGTGTAAATATAAATATACATAAATAAAAATACAAACTTGACATATAAATTAATATAAATTTATGTGGACGACCTCTGTAGTGCAGTGGGCGAATAGCCGGCTGAGACGCAGGAGGTAGCGGGTTCGATTCCCGCTGCGGAACAAATGTTTCCCTGATCTACAGATATTCGTTCTAGGTCTGGTTGTTTTTCTATATATTATAAGTATGTATGTACAAAAAAAAATGTATATAAGTATTCTATCAGTTATCTTGTTCCCATAGTACAAGCTCTGCTTAGTTTGGGGCTAGATAGCGCTGTGTGAAATGCCTAGCAATATTTATTTATTTATGTACAAACATTATAGAATGAAGTACTAATCTTAAATAATAATTATAATTATAGGGCCCCAGAGGGTAAGATTATCATTATGAAACTTCTACATATCTCAAGTGACCCATGTAGTTCTTTAAGAAATAAAGTTCTTTAAACCTATATACTTTTTTTTTGTAAATACATATATATAAAGACAATTATAATATAAAGAGTAACATCCAGAGCCGGAACAAATATCTGTAGATCGTGCAAACATTTGTACCGTGGTGGGAATCGAACCCCCAACCTCATGCGTCTCAGCCGTCATAAAACTTACAACACCACTCTTTTTGCTTCGGTTTTTAAATACCTCTAATCTTTTCTAAAAGTGTATACAAAATGAATGCCATTATCATTGCAATATTTTCTCTAACTGCAAAATGACGTAGTCTTGTTTTACAGCCATTACTGAGATTTATCACTTCTCTAATAAAACAATCTTCCTTTGTTATAATGGCTATTATTGTCTGGCACTTTTTCTTCTAATGGCTTCTTCTAATCGTACACCTTCTTCCATTGTTATAAGCTTCATATTTGTTTGAATACAGTTGATGAAAAGATTGCTTTCGTGGGACGTTAATGTATAGTGTTAATTTATTTTGTAGGACATCTGATACAAAAGTAGACTTTAAAATGCTATAACCATATTTTAAAGGGAAGTTATGGAGGTTTTAGGGAATATTTATTAAATCGTAGTGATAAAATATTCGTAGAATTTGATGGTCTGTTCGGGAGCTTTGTGAATAAAAGCTAGTTTTTCTTATGCTACATGGAGATGGAACAAGCTTATGTCCCACCTCGCCTATAACAGAGAATTGCCTCGTAGGTCACGCACGTTAGCAATGTGCCCTACGTTGCACTGCCCTGCGTCCCTCAAATTGAGGCATACAGGTATAAGGCCTCCTGTGCCTTTAATTTCACCGGCAACCATACCCTTCAAACCGAACAGTGATGCTGCTTGTCTGCAAAAATAGGTACGATGGCAGTACTTCCCCGGGCGAGCCCTTTCACAAGGATCTCTAGTTTTTAGGGCTCCGTAGTCGAATTAGAAACCCTTATAGATTCACTATGTCCGTCTGTCTATCTGTCCGACCAGTTACAGCTGATTTATTCGTAGGCTGTTTGTGCTGTAAAGCTGAAATTGTATATGATGATGGTACGTTTTAGAGATGCCTAGTAAGTTGTACATTGTTTTTTTTTATAATTTGTATAGCGTATGGAAACTTGGGTGTTTTTTTTTACTCACTCACTCCATCGTGTTGGGTGGGTGTCGTGAATCATCATCATCATAAAAGAACTTCCACCGCTGAACATAGGCCTCCCCTATAGATTTCCAGAGCGACCGATCTTGTGCAGCCTGCACCCAACGGCTCCCAGCAACCTTTATCAGGTTGTCTTTCCATCTAGTGGAGGGCCATCCTACGCTGCGCTTTCCAAAGCCCGTCAGTTCTTCGAGCTATCTGCCCTGCCCACTGCCACTTTAGCTTGCTAATCCGTTGTGCTTTGTCGGTGAGTTTGATTTGTCCACGAATCTCTTCATTTCTGATTCGATCTCGTAGATAAACATCAAGCATAGTCTTCAACCAATCACGCGGTCGTGAATAGGGCTTCTAAAACTAGGGTTTCCCCAAAACTTTTGATACAAGAGCCCGTGTACACGATATTATATGCTTTGAAGTGGCTAATTTGGTAATAGTTGCCATAACTTATTAAGCGTCACTAAAACGTATCATCATTAAAATTTCAGCTTTACAGCACCAATGGTCGGAACCTAGTTACCTAAAAATAGCCAATCTCATGGAAGACATGGTGGCATTATGAAAGCGATCTCTTCCAGGCAACCTTTGGATGGAAAGTAATGAGCGAAGCAGTAATGGACAGCGGTGCACAGAGTATATTTACAAATTAAAGAAATAAAAAAAATCTAATGAAAAATTGTACTCATAATCTTAATACTTGAATAAATACCTAAATATATACCCAACTAATAACCTAAATAATTATTCTTACTTTGTTATAAGACTTTGTTATTAGCGAAGCATCTTCCGCAGTTTTGCGTTTCATTTTTAACAGTTATTCATAACTTTCATCCGAAATAATCTGAACCGAGATTAGTTCATTAACAATTCAGCAACACAACACGATTGCTGAGGTTGGAGCTTTAAGCGAACAAATTAATCAAACCATGATTAGATGTAGATAGAGGGATTAGTAAACAACGTGTCTTTCATTTATTACTGAAGACTGAAATGTTTATACAACAATCGTTTCTTGAATGCTGATGGAAAGATACAATCTATATTTCCGATTTCCGAAAATATTTTCTTATCACTCATTCTCTGAAAGTAGGTGATTGTTAATTCGAAAACGCGGTTGCCGGCCCAGAAAAATCATAATTTCTATTTAACCGAACTGAGCGGAGTCTAATCGAGCCAAACCAAACTAAATCCATAGGTCGCTAGTTCATATCCGGCTTGAAGGATATGTTGAATGGCCCAGGTTCCTTACTCCTATGGCTCAGGGACCCGAAGAGTGTCTTGGCCTCCGATAGAAGCAGTCGCCATTTTGGTCTGTCCTGTGTAATATCTCGCCAGTTCTCCGCTTGTAGCTCACTCTGATCCGCTTCCACGACACCTTTCCAGTGGTACCGCGGGCGTCCAACGGTCGTCGGCCGACGCGCGATGGGGCAACCGAGATAGGCGTTATGAACGTGTCGATCCTCTCCCATTCTTTCTAAATGGCCGATCCAGCGAAGGCGATGCGCTTTCATTTAGCCTTTCATTATCTCTAAATTCATTCGGACTCTCCCGCTTCCTTCAGGTTCCTTATATTGAGAAAATGAAGCTTATTTATAATTATGTAAGTCTTCGCGACGTGTCCATCGATGGCGAGCCTTGCTATTATTTTCTGTAGATAGTAGGCGCGAATATGGCTGGCAAACCTAAATTTAGTTTCGTTCCTGGTGTCCTACTGTGGCATCAGGACTATTCCCACTTCAACTATCTACTTTTCGACTATGTATTAATGTATTTATTGATTTTTATTGAAGTGTAAACTTTAGGCGCGTTGGGCATTTTTTGAGATGGGAAAAAACCATTGAACTCGTGACACTGTTACCGTTACCGACACCTCTGTTTATGAAGTGAAAACTTCTTTAGGCGCGTTAGGCATTTTTTGAGATGGGAAAAACCATTGAACTCGCGACACTGTTACCGTTACCGTCACCGACACCTCTGTATATCGTAAATGTTCAAGTTTTCACTTCAGTCGGCACTCCCGGAGTGCCACTTATTTTTCTAAATTTGTTTGTTTGGTTTTAGCATGCGGCTGAGATAGAAAAGAAACAAAATGAGTTGGAGAACAAGAAGTTGCTGGGTTCAAACGTCCAGTACGGCAGTGTCATACAACTGCTGCATGTCAAGTCTAACAAGTACCTCACTGTGAGTATAATAATTACCTGATTGAGTATAACAAGTACCGGACTGAGTATCAAAAGTACCTGATTGAGTATAACAAGTACCTGGCGGAGTGTAACCGGTACCTGATCGAGTATTACCGATACCTGGCAGAACGTATAACAAGTACCTGAGTAAGTTTAACTAGTGAGGTCAATACTGGCCGCAGCAGAAGACCAGCGCCGCAGCATGGCAAAATGCTGTAGCAAATGCTGAGCTGAGGACCCTTTAGTTAGTTGTAATTTTAGTTTATAAGTAATAGTGATTTTTTGTATCCTTTGTTTCTTGTGGTGGAATGAATAAATGTATTTTCTTTCATTCTCTCTCTTAGTACCTCATAGCGATCTAGTAGTATGACAAGTTTACCATCTATGCTTTTTTAGTTGTGCTTATTAGTGTAAGTGTGTGGAGGGCTACATTCGACAAGTTGCACGAATAACAGAGGCACGGCGAAGATGTCGAGGACATGTCTTATGCTTGAATGAATGATTCAATAAAAAAATATTTAATCCACAAAATAAAAAAATCTTTACAGAGGCGAACTTAATACTAGATTTCAGCATTCTCTTTCAGTTAACCTTGCATGCTATGCTAGTATATGCTTGAAACATATATTCTTCGTATGATTTCAGGTCAATAAAAGACTACCCGCATTGCTGGAAAAAAACGCGATGCGGGTACACTTGGACGCGAACGGGAACGAGGGCTCGTGGTTCTACGTAATGCCCTTCTACAAACTGCGTTCTACAGGTAATAGAAATTACACGTTGAATTTGTAAAAATTCTAGAAATTGGGGACAGCTCGCCCCGTTATGCAGTACATACAATATTTACCCCATACTTCCAAGATGGGAAATGAGCTACCATCTGAGGTTTACCCGTTAGGCTACGACATGGTACGCTTCAAGATAAATGTAAAGAGGTTTGTACAGGGTAGGGAACGCATCGACAATACTCCGGGTGTTGCCGGTGTCAATAGGCGACGGTGACCGCTTACCATCAGGTGGGCCGTAAGCCTGTTTCCCCACAAAAAACATTAAAAAACGAATAATGAGTACGAAGGAAGAACGGCCGTTAGAGCAGAAAGGTTCATGAGGAGACCGCTCATGAATAACGGTGGCTGGGAGCCGTTGGGTGCAGGCCGCACAAAATCAGACTGCTGGGTTATGCCTTTGTTCAGCAATTGTCATCCTATTGTTGGAATAATGAATAAAGTTGGTTTGACAATTTAATTTTTCAACTTCATTCCGTAAAAAATTTAGTTTTTATAAAACATTGGATTTTTAACTATAATTTCCTAATCACACTAATATTATAAATGCGAAAGTTTGTATGCTTGTTTGTTTGTTTGTTGGCCGCTACCGCTGGTCGCTGGCGTAAGCTAATCAGTTTATATTCAAATTACATTTCGATTGTCACTATAAGACTTGTCTCTTTAAACTGACATGCATGTTTTTTTTCAGGTGACAACGTGGTTGTTGGTGATAAGGTTATTATGAATCCGGTTAACGCCGGTCAGCAAGTTTTGCACGTGTCTGCTAATCACGAACTACCCGACAACGCAGGATGTATGGAGGTACACTTTGTTAAAATAAAATAAGTATAATTACTTAAAAAATGCTTGCCATTTAAAACGTTTTAAAAAGTTAGGGCTAATGGTTAATTTTATATTATGACTACTTATGTCAAGTCCATTATTATTAGTACAACCGCAGGCTTGCGGCCGCGGGGGGAAGGGGGGGGGGAGTACTCGCTTTGACCTTTTTTTGGCGCGTCGTGTGCGAATGCAACAAAACATTTGTGTTTTACGAGTCACGACCTTTATATTACCGACGCCAACACGTCTTGGCAACGATAGCCGGCAGTAGACTGCTCGTACACTAGATATTGCTGTCACAGGCAAGCTCTTAAAAACCCTGTTTATTATAAACCTTAACATACCTTTGGTGTTGTGTCCTCTATATGAGCTACATAGTTGCTTGAAATCAATGTTTTTTTTTAGTGAAAACTTTTTTAAGCTCGTTGGGCATTTTTTGAGATGGGAAAAAACCATTGAACTTGCGACACTGTTACCGTTAACGACACCTCTTTATATAAGTATCTTTAGTGTTGTCTGTTCAAGTTTTCACTTCTGTCGGCACTCCCGGAGTGCCACTATTTTTTTTATTTATGTATTAAGTTGTGTTTTTGTGTTGTTTATGAAAGAGGCTTGACGATTAAATATACAAACAAGTTAGTAATGCTTTAGTTTTAATTTTACAATTCTGGAAACACGATTTATCATTTTTTGGTCAGCTGCCTCGCGGATACTAAGTCTCCGCTCCGCAAGCAACTACATTTTTTTATGTTGAGTATCATAGTATCTTCTCCGCAAGCCAGTGGATAAGTTACTGTTTAAAATTTTTAATTTGATATATTTCGTATTTATTAATAAACGTTCCTTAACCAGGTGAACGTAGTAAACTCCTCAACATCATGGAAAGTGACCCTCTTCCTCGAACACAAGGAGAATCTCGAAGACATACTGAAGGGAGGCGACGTCGTCCGTCTCTTTCACGCGGAACAAGAGAAGTTCCTCACTATGGACGAGTATCAGAAGACTCAGCATGTGTTTCTGAGGACCACTGGACGGAGCAGTGCTACCGCTGCCACTAGCAGCAAGGCGCTGTGGGAGATTGAGGTAAAATACACGCTAGGTATTACTAATCTCACAGAATCGAACTTTCTTAGCTCGAAGACTAAGGCGCTGTGTGAAGCGTGAATTGATCAAGGTATGAAATAGACTAGTGGTTTGCCCCAAACTCAGATCTCTGGAGTATTCCATAAAAACAAAAAAAGAATATTATGCATTTTTAAACATTGACTATTAAAATTGGGCCACGAAATGCAAATCAACTTACTTGACCTACAGTTTCATTCAAATTACAATTAAATTTTTTTTGGGTAGAAATTGCAGTTATTCTGGATTTTTTATTTTCATTTTAGATTTAGTGTCATTCAGACTGTGAATTTCGTCAAAGTTTAGTTTTTATTATGACTAATAACTAAAAAAACTACAAGATTTGAACTAAAAATAAAAAGGGGTCGATATGTACTGATGAAGACTTCATTAAACGTGGCACTTGATTGGATTGTTTCATTTTTTATTTTTACCCCTTTTGAACCCCAATATCTCAACAACCCCCATACATTTTTAGCTCATTTATGGCGGGTTCCTATATCCGTCAGTAACCAGCTGCGACTCGTTTCTCCATGAAAACGTGTCAAAAGCTAGACACTAGTGTGTCACTTTTTCAAGGAGATACGAGTCGTAATCGGTTAGCGACGGATATAGGATCCCACCATAAGTCACACCAGGATTGTGTCATCACTACCTACCTAAATACTGCGTGTCACCGCATTTACAACATGAATTAAAATCACATGTCTGATGGCTATTACTATTGTCAAATAGTTTTTTTTTCAAATTCATTACCATTGTTTAATTGAAATGTATCGATTACTGGATAAATATTCAAGCTACCGATATTAAACCAATCTCTAAAGTCAGTTAATAGGATTCTGCATATGTGTTTGAAATTAATGTCGTGAATTTGGTGACAGACTGTTTATACCAAATTTTACGATGATCAAATCAACGCTTCGAAGTTTCCTTGTTGCCTAGACAAGAGAAGAATCGAGTATAAAGAAAGACGCGACGATTTAATAAATTAAGGTAAAGTAGACTCTTTACCAAATATATAGGATCGAATTTTTCTTGAGCAATAAATTCATAAGTGATTATTGTCTAACTTGTTCCCTCAGACTATCATATCATAGTTTAATTCATCATATTAATCAACGTTTAATAGAATTAGAACTCTAACACTTTGAAATAACGTGTAATATTGCTTTGTCCACATAAACATTCTATTAAAAAGGAGTGTTGTTCGCAGGTAGTTCAACACGACCCGTGCCGCGGCGGCGCGGGACATTGGAACTCTATATTCAGGTTCAAACATCTCGCCACGGGACACTACTTAGCCGCTGAAGCTAGTATTCGATCTGCGTAAGTATTCAACTATTACTTTATTATTTTATTATTTGACGACCTCCGTGGCGCAGTGGGCGAATAGCCTGCTGAGACGCAGGAGGGACCGGGTTCGATTCCCGCCTCGGAACAAATGTTTGCATAATCTACAGATATTTGTTCCGGGATTGGATGTTTTTCTATATAAGTACATATTTTGCCAAAAAAAAGTATTTAAGTATTATATAAGTTATCTGGTACCCATAGTACAAGCTCTGCTTAGTTTGGGGCTAAAATTAATTCCATAACAATTCCATACGGGCCTTAGCCCGTAAGACCAATAGCAGTTTAAACTAAAAAAATTTTGATAGTGATGGTTTAAGCATAGAATTTTTTCTTAATACTGTCCCAGTTAAATAAAAACACAGTATAAAGCATTCACCTATCCATTGTCTTATTTGATGTTATGCTGTATCCATTGATATTTCGTGTATTGTCTCTTTTAGCGATGGTCCAACGGAATATGAAGAGCCAGCGTACGCACTGGTTTCAGTACCTCACTCCTCAGAAATAGCTACGCTTTTCGAACTCGATCCTACAACAATGACGCACTGCGACTCACCTGTTCCGCAGAGCAGCTACGTCAGGTACCTTTATGAACCTATGTTTTGACACACTACGTCAGATGACACATACGTGACATGACGTTGACTCGAACAAGAAATCGAGTAGGACCCACCACTGACCGTCGATGTGCATCCGACTACAAATGATAGGAACATAATTAAAGATCAGTACAACGAGGGAAACAAGAGAAAACGGTTGCACTCACTTATAGATGCACTATATCACTTACAAAAACTACGATTGGTAAAGCTGTCTACGTCTTAGGATGTGTCATGAATATTTACATTAAACGATGGTCCGACGATTGTAAAATAGGTATTAATCATTGATAACAACGTTCCTGTGCTATTGGCTAAAGCGTTGACGTCATTGGCGTTTGAGAAAACAACAAAAATTATTATTAATTTATTTAATTCAGATAAAATACATCCATAAATAACATATAATCCTTAAACGAACACAAAATCTTAAAATTTACCAATAAACAATTAGAAATAAAACAATGAAGCTGCGTTAATAACTTGACTACGATCGAGCTACGTCTAGTACAATAAACTACACCACGTAATGTCAATTATCTAATTACTAGCTTTCGCCAGCGGCTTCGCACGCGTTGTTTGTCAACAAAAAGTAACCTATATGGTAATCCAGGTTATAATCTACGTACATACCAAATTTCATCGAAATCGGTTCAGCCGTTACGACGTGATTGAATAACAAACAAACAAACATCCAAACATACCCATTTATAATATTGTTAAATGTGATGTTGACGCTTCAGTATCGAAAATGATGTTAAATTAACTACGCCAGTTATCAACTACGTCAAATGACTCTATTTGTACTAAAAACGGAATATTTGCATGGTTTGTGAGTTTTTAGTACAAATAGTGTTAATAACCATGATGTTATACGTCAAATGACGTTATCTTCATGAAGCATACCGCTCGATTAGGTATTTTAGTATAAGTCGCGGCACGTAACTCTAGCGCTGAGCGATAAGCGGAGGGGATAGCTGCGCATGGGTACTGTCACGCACGCAATACAATTATAACTTTAATTAATTATTAGCCAAATAATGTTACTGACATTATTTTAATGTAATGTCAAATAGTAAGTCTAGCGCTGAACGAAATGTGGAGGATAGCTGCGCATAAGTATCGTCACGCACGCAAATAATATTACTTATACATATATATATATATATATATATATATATATATACAAATAGTTTATCTCCAATTCCAAAGTCCAACGATTTATAGTAGGTACCTAAGACATAATTTTTAACAAGTTTATGGGAATAGAAAAACAAAAACATTATCTGTTAATTTGTTAATTTTTATTTTAGATTTAAGTCTAGTCTAAATCAGAGAATGGTATCACGCCTTCAATGGTGTCTCGACAGGGCCTTTTGCTTTTTGAGGGCCCGGAATCGGGGCTGCTTCGTTCATCGGCACTAGCAGCGTCATCTTCATCAAACTCACCAATGCTATTCTCTGAAGTATCTCCATCAACGTGAATAATGAATTATTCTGTTACCAAATCCACGACATGATCACTCTTTGCATATTGCTCTTCTATATCCTTCACTTTTTTGCGTAACTTTTGCCAATCCCATGCACCCATCAGTAAAACTTTTCCTTGAATTAGCTCTGTACATTTAGTAATACTCCATTTTACATTTTTGCTGCCTACATATCGTTTTAAAGAATAAATTAATTCATCAGTTTCCCCTTTTAAAAAACAATTCACGTCATAAACCATTTTCCTTGCCTGTCTTTTCAAAACAGTGTTTCTTCTAGGCATATTCATTTTAAAGTCACAAACAAACTTAAAAAACTAAATTTAACAAACAACAGCAATAACAATACAATTAAGAACGCGACTGTACGCTGGATGTGCGCGGGGCGTCGTATCAGTGCGGGGAACAGAAAGCGACTCGAGAGCCAATCAGCGCTACGCTCGCTCGCCCTTCATCCCGCTAGCCCCCCTCAGGTACCTTATTTTTTACTTCTGCGCAATAACGGTCAGCGCTAAACTTACGTGCCGCGACTTATACGCACTACGACTTATGAACTACGTCATCTGACGCTAGTAACACTACGCCCTACAACGTAAATGAACGCAGGCAATTACTTACCTTACAGCAATCGTTTTAAAGTTTGAAATACTAACACAAACGTATTTTACAGACTACAACACCTATGCACTCACACATGGGTACACTCCACTTCTATACCTATTGATAAAGAAGAAGAAAAACCTGTTATGTCGAAAGTAAGTTAAATGTTGCATTTTGGGGGTGCATAGACATTATTTTTATGTAGTTCTAATTATCGTTACTATTTAAATGTACAATTTCGTTGTAATTTTGTGTGCTGTGTTTGAATGTTTGAAACTTTTGTCTTTTCCATTTGTTTTTTTTTATTTTCTTAAATTTACACTTATCTATTTCAAAATCTTCGTATATTTTCTTATCAAATTATAAAATATCTCTTTTTAGAAAGCATCGTTACAGAATAGAAACAGAATTAAAACTTAGTACAACGAGTGAAAACAGGCGAACGGACGCATAAATACGCGCGTACGAGAATCTTGGATCAAGTTAGTCGAAGCTTCGAAAAAATTGATCCGTGATCCTCGTACACACGTCTATGTGTGAGAGCACCTGTTTTCGCTCATTGTACGAAGCTTTAATTCTGTCCCTCTTCTATTTTGTGGCACCGTGTTCTTCTATTAATTTATATTTAACTAGCTGACCCGCCCGCGGCTTCGCACGGGTTGTTTTTCAATAAAACATTACCCTCATTTTGCGCAGTTGACTAAAAAGTAGCCTGTGTCCTTTCCCAGGATATAATCTATCTCCTTGCAAAATTTAATTGTTTAGATGATTAGTCGTGTAAAGGTAACAAACAAACAGAGTTATGTATTATACATATAAACCTTCCTCTTGAATCACTCTATATTTTGCTGAAAACTGCATTAAAATCCGTTGAGTAGTTTAAAAGATCTAAGGGAACAGATAGCGGAAGCGACTTCATTTTATAGTATGTAAAGACTATATTATAATAAGCATTCCCGCTTGTCCTTAAGATAAAGCAGAGTTATTTCTATAATATCTTTTTGTATTGAATCTTAGAATATATTTCAACTCTATACACATTGTATCTTTATTTTTTGTGTATATCTTTATATTGTATTCTTGTTTGGTGTGCAGTAAAGAGTATATCTATAAACTCACAGGGAGTAGGCAGAGACTATAATTCAGATTTGTATTACAGGTGGGTTGTTCCCAAGTAAAAGAAGATAAGGAAGCGTTTGCACTAATATCGGTCTCGCCGAGTGAAGTCAGAGACTTAGACTTCGCGAACGATGCGTGCAAAGTACTGTCGGCTCTATCGACTAAACTACATCATGGAAATATAGAACATAATGAGAGGAAGTAAGTTTGTGTATTGCTTGACAAGTTGTATTAACATAAACAAAGTTAAAATGTATTAAAAGCAGACACATGAGTTGAACTGTCTAGATAAATTTAATTGTATTCAATTGTACATAATTGTTTTGTGTACCAAATATATACATTTACTGCAGCGGCCAGCAAAAGAAGTAAGTCCATCAATGCCTAGTTGTGGCCAAGGCTTGTACCTATAGTACTTTTCTCAAATAATGCGCGGAAATTATAAAATAAAATAAAAAATACAATTACTTTTCAAAATCAATGACGAACAACGAACAACAATTTTACCCGCGTTAAAGTGTTCATTTGTTTTTTTTTTTTCAATAAACTGCTTGCTATTTGCAAGCCAGTTCGAAATTAAATAAAACAAAGAATTGTCCAACAATAGATTGGATAATCTCAAATTCACCATTTGTACTAAAAAAGGGATATTTACGGGTTAGATCTTGAGTGTCCCGATATTTCGACGCAGTTGCATGCGCCATGATCACGGGTAAACTGAAGTCTTTGCGAGTGGATAGTTATGGCAGATATAACGATCTACCCTCTTTCTTAGTCTCTTGCTAGGAATGAACTAATACTATCACTACTACCGGTTTCATTCTCGATCATAACTCGATTCTAACACACAACACTCACGGTATCAGGACGCGTAATTGACACTACACTTTTTCGGTTCTTACACATTCTCACCACAGAATTCCAGGCTCCAGATAGTTGCGGTTCTCTCTACCAAGGTAGAGTTGTTAGTAGGCCATGGTCTGAACAATGTTTGTTCTGAAAAAAAAACAGTGAATTAAAGGACACCGTGTATAAGTAATTATTTAAAAAATAAATATAAGTATTATATCAGTTATCTGGTTCCCATCGTACAAGCTTTCCTTAGTTTGGGTCTAGTTAGCGTTGTCTGAAATGTCCAGCATTATTATATCTGTTTCCAGGGCATTGACCTGCTTACTCCAAGACATCGTCTACTTCATAGCGGGTTTTGAAAACGAACCCAACAAGTCTGAAGCATTGGAGCTGACCATCGAGAACCCGAATCGAGACCGACAGAAACTAGTCCGAGAGCAGTACATTTTGAGACAACTATTCAAAATACTGCAGGTAATATAACAACTAGCTGCGAACTAACCCGCCGAACTTTGTACCGCCTTGACATGCATATGACGCGGGCTGCCAATGCCGATACAATTGTCAATCGGCCATCATTAACTGCATCTATGTATGAAAAAATGAATTTTTTTCATAATTTTTTTTGCGTGAATTTTTCTGATATTTTAATATTTATTCTGCTATTCGGGGCGGAGATAAATCCTACAAATCAAAGATTATCAGAATCAGTCCAGCCGTCCTTGAGCTATAAATGGTGTAACTAATCTGACTTTGTTTTATATATTTAGATGAAAAAAAAATATGTTTGCAACAGAATCAAACAATTTAATTCAGTCCTATGAGTTATTTTATTACACTAAAACATTATATCCTTTTAATAAAGATCAAATACCAATAGATGAGATTAAAAATACAGTAGAGTCTCAGTAATCCGGCACTTCAGTAGTCCGGTACGTCCAATAATCCGGCACCCTCCACTCACGCCTCCTTAACTCCTCCCTCACCCTTCCCTACTCTCATTTTTTTAAAATGATTTATTTTATTTACTTATTATGAATTTTTCTATACAATGCAATAATCCGAACATTTCAATAATCCGGCACCCCCTAGTTTTTAATAGTGCCGGATTAGTGAGACTACTGTAATATGATGTATAAAATTTGTAGATATATTATAAGTACTTGATTTTTTGAGTTTGTTATTGATAACCATCATCCAGTTACATTTGGTACCCACACTAATAAGGTCCCATGACATTTAAAACAAGGTCAAACTGAATTGATCCCCTCGTATTATTATGTAAGACAGTCGCTGTCGCCCGCCTGTCGTTCGAGTTAAGCCGTCCCTTTCACACATACTGTACGTATCTCACGTGTGTAAGGGGCGAACGACAGACGGACCTTAAATAAATATAAAAATTTGAGTGTGGCTGCGTCATGGACACGGCCGTGTGTTGTACGTAAATACGTGTACGTAACGGGTAATATTTTCTATGCAAAATATAAAATCACCATCGTGTTAGAACACTAAGAATTTCTTCGAGTCTTAAATGGAAATCTCGAAACGCAGCCAAATACCTCAAAATTGCGGCGCTTCTCCTCCACCGCGCGCGATGCGTCACAGTCCTCATTTAGCGTACCGAATTCTTTGATCCTTTAGCTATCCAGTGGTGTAGGTAATTAAATTTTGGAGTGAGATGATAGATATGTAGCTGCAACACGAAACTGCATCCCCCGATTTTGTTATCATTCGTTTTTTGAATTGTCTCCCACTATGGAAGCAATTTTAAAAACGTTAAAAACCTAAAATAAATATAAAACTTATTGTCATACTTACAGGGTCCATTCCAAGAGTCGAGTGAAGGAGAACCGTTCCTCAAAATCGAAGAGCTGTATGATCCTCGATACGCTCCTTACAAGTACATATTCCGACTGTGCTACCGAATACTCCGGCTGAGTCAACAAGATTATAGGAAGAATCAGGTGAGATACTCTATTTTACACCATTTATTTACCATTCAGTCGCTGCCCTGCTCCACCTGTCATCATCACGTCTTGTCAAGTTTTTTTTTAAATTTTATTTACCACTAGCTGACGCGCCGAACTTCGTACCGCCTTTACATGCATATGGCGCGGGCTGCCAATGTACGTCACTGGTAGAATTGGCAATCGGCCATCATTAGCTGCATCTATGTATGAGAAAAATAAATTTCTTAATTTCTATTTGTGTGATTTTTTCCGATGTTTTAATAGTTATTTTGCTATTCGGAGCGGAGACAAATCCAACAAATCAAAGATCATCAAAATCGGTCCAGCCGTTCTTGAATTATAAATGGTGTAACTAACCTGAGTTTGTTTTATATATATAGAGATTTTAACAATGATTACGTTTATATGTTCAGAAATATGGCATTTAAAAAAAACTAAGGTTTGTGCTGGTGCTATCTTGAGTTTACATCACTAGGTATTTTTTACTTTGACAGATGACTGTTAACCAAAATAGTTGATATATTTAAAAATTACAAACCTAAATGAAAGTGATAATTATTACACAAAATAAAAACAATAAAAAGTATATAAAATATAAGTACTTAAGTATGTAAGTGCCACGCCCAAGATCATTTGAGTTCCAACGTCATGAACCTTCGTTCGTCTACGGATCTACGTTTGTAACTCGATCTAATAGTTTTATGCCGAACATGGAACGCTCAGGGCTTGCAAATATTTGAAACTGCAGTAATAGTATTTGATAAATTCAGGGTGGTATTTGATTTTATTCGAAACTTTTAAATGTCAATATTAATTAACTTTTACCATAGAAAATCATCAAAAAACAGTTTAGGAATACCCCAAAAAGGCTTTTTGTTGAACTCTTGTTATCAAAACCACCAAATGTGTAAAAATGGTTTACGAATATCTAACTAAAATTAAGTATTATGGCTTACAAAATCAAACAAAACAGTGGCTAATAAATACAAATAAACAAAACACTGATTGTGAGGGGTTTCAAGCAAATAGTCTCATTTTTACAATTGGTAGAATAGGGCTACACGGCTGCCTCTTATACTTAAAATTATTCGAATCGAAGGATGCAATTACAAATATTCGAATAAAAAAATCTGTAATAATATTCGATTGCAAGCCATAGTGCCTCTCTGTGCAACTCTTAACCTGCGCACAGCCACCTGCGTGAGCGTCCATGTCTCGGCACCGTAAGACATGGTGGGCAGAACACATTGGCTTAAGCGGGTCTTCAGAGATTGGAGTTTTAGGAGTGTATGGTTTTAAATACGTGTTTTGTTATGTACGACATTAATTGAAAATACGGGTAGGGCTAATGGCCAGTATTGTTGTGAAATAGTTTTTTTTTCAAATTCATTATCATAGAATTTTAAATTTTCAAATAACTTTAATATCAAGTCCTAAAATATCGATAAAACAGCCTGTATAAAATAGGTAAACCAATCATATTCATTCATCATGTAAGTAGGTATCTGTTAAACTGAATAAGCGGCATCGTCGCAAAGGCGCCGCCGATTTACGATAAAAATTGGTTACTGGAAATGTATCGATCATTGGATAAATATTCAAGCTACCGTTATTAAACCCACTTCTAAAATCAGTTAATACGATTCCGGTGTGTCTTTTAAATTAATGTCGTACGTAACAAAACAGGTTATATAGCTTTTTATTTTACTTTCCAAGCTTCTACACCCACTGCATTTAATTCCAGGAATACATTGCAAAGCACTTTGGCTTCATGCAGAAACAAATCGGCTATGATATTTTAGCTGAAGACACGATCACTGCATTACTGCATAACAATAGGAAACTGCTTGAAAAGCATATCACTGCTTCGGAGATCGAGACTTTTGTTGGTAAGTTTTATAAATCAATTCAATAATTCAATTTTCAGATGTCTAAGATCCACATTTGTAAGTAAAAAACTTAATTCAAACATGTCACATGGGTTAGTACAAAGTATTTGCAATTAATTCAAATAATAATAAAAGTTTAAGTTAAAGTCGCTCACTCAAGTCCTGAGCTAATAGTCTCTCACAAAGACTATTCGATCAGAACCCGATTGACCTGCAGGATGGTGTTGGTGCTGCCTCGCACTCTACTGAGCAGTGAGGCAATCTTATTGCGGATGATGGCGTGGAACCAATCGACCCGCGCTTCTACAAATATGTTCGAAGCGCTGTGGAAGCGAGGCAGCCCCACCAACATCCTGAATCCATTATTATATTGGACACGCAGTGCACTGAGTGACTTTGTAGAACACCTGAGCCACAGGCATAAAGAAAATAAATTTATTTGTCAATTTATTTACCTAACTTTCATGCATAAATTTTTTGATTGGCAGGTCTCGTTCGTAAAAACATGAAGACATGGCAGTCTCGGTTTTTGGACTACTTGAGTGATCTCTGCATATCTAACAAAAAGGCGATCGCGGTGACGCAAGAGCTTATTTGTAAAAGTGTGCTATGCGCTAACAACTCTGATATTCTCATTGAAACCAGGTAAGATTATACTTTTTCAAACGGCTCAACCCCAACTTGTTGTACGGGGTACATACACTTACTTCCTAAGCTACTTACTATTTAAGCTGTAAAAATGTGTATGTGTGTACATGTAAGCAAAATAAATAAATATGAAATATAAGATTACTAACGTTGCGCAGCGCTTTGAGTCGTAAACTGAATCATCTCGATAATTTCCACCTTGACGTATTATGGATCTGTAGCACAATTAGCGGTGCATCCTCGTAAGGAAGATTGCGGGTTGAAGTCCCGTCTGGCTCGAAAAGTTTTGAGGTGGGTTCAACAATCTTAAAATTATTAAGGTTTAGATTTCTGCGCTGGTAGAGATTAGATGAAAAGAGCTGAAGATAAGACTCAATAAATAAATTTATCATTTATCGTTATCATTTATAATTATCATAAAATTCTCGTAGCACCGGACTACTGGATGGAATCGAAGAGCTCTCGACAGTAACATAGGGTACAACAAAAAAAAAAACACAAGAAAACAAGATCTTAATCATACTATTAAAAAAAAAATTTGAACCGATGAAACTGCAGTTGTGCGTTTTCGTTACATTAACTTCTGGTGACCTCTGGTGATAGGGCTGCAACCTCTGACCCAAGTTCTTGTATTTTAGTATGGCGTTTACGTATTCGCGTGAGCGTAAATACCAATAGCAAGCGCGCATGTTTAAACGGTACGCTCGTCACTCGTTTCTCGTCACAACACCAATGTGACCTTGACCTCCGGTGACCTCTGCTTAACTTGGATAAGCTGCATTAATAGTATTATGGGCATAATAACACAATTTTTATGTTTTCTGCAGATTAGTCACAACGAAATACGACGATACAAAGAAATTCGTAGTAGAAAACGATGATGTTATGTTGCTATGGAACAATAAAAAGGTATGTTTCTAAAATCATCTTTATAAATCTAGTCTCTTTAGTGACATCAATTTTACGCTGCTTAACATTCGAAGTAACTATGTTAGCACAAACTTAACTAATTATTTAGGTTTGACAGCACTAAAATGACAGCTGCCACTCATATCATTATGGGTTCTTGAACACTTCAACCCTTAGAATAAGTGTCATTATTCTAAGCTTCAACCAATTTCTTTGGGAAGTGTGCACTTTCGTGCTAAACCTTATGGTCTAAGAGCCGGCGAAGATCGACCTTCACCGATCTGATAACCAGATGAGACATATTTTTTATCAAATATAATTTATAAACAAATATGCCTATAATTACTTGCCTATCTAAAAGTGGTCTCTAAAAGTTTTTAGCTAGGAAACAGTACTATATGTAAGTATGATTTTATGCAGGCAATGATTTTGAAATATGACTGATTTTGTAATAAAGTAATCTAAAATTTGATATAACTTTCGATAAGTTAGCAGAACGATGGAGTCACCTATATTGACTTACCTGTTCACATCGGCTTGCCAGGTAGCTATACACAGAAATGAGTAGGCAAGCCTACTGAGGCATATTCTGTGTGTTAAAAACTAACAGTGAAATAAAATTCATTTGGTTATCAAAAGACTGAAAGTGATGAAAAAAAAATCGATTAAAGTTAATTTAATTAAAAATAGCCATAAGCACTTTTAGATAGGCAAGTAATTATAGACATATCTGTTTATAACTTATATTTGATAAAAAATACGTCTCATCTGGTTATCAGATCGGTGAAGGTCGATCTTCACCGGCTCTTGGACTATCAGAGCAGTAAACCAACCGGAGGCGCCACGCGCGCTAATTTCTATACAAAAAAGTCTGCCGTTTTCGGCGCGGGGGACGAGGCAACGCACACAAATACTGTTAACACAAATGCATTTTTTCGATACGTCACTACACACACACACACTACAAAATTATCAAACACCAGCATAAACTATACTCACACACGTATAAACACACACACAGACAACCTGTCCGTGAAAGAGATGACGTCAGCTCGAAGTAAACATTGATAGTGCGAGGAACACATCGATAATAAATAATAAACTTATCGATATTTTGTGGTGAAACAGAGAATAAAAAAACAACTTTTATAAAATAGTTTATTTTTAAAAATTATGTAAGCGTTACAGTTATTGCAGTTTTATCGCGCGCATTAGCAAAATGTTTATTAATTATTTTTAGAAACACTATTGATTCTTAAAATGAATAAGTTTTGTGTATAATTATGTACCTAATACATTTCTTAGGGTCAGTCTTTTTAGACAAGTAACTTATTTTAATGTTACTTTTGTATGATATTGTATTATACATATATGATTTTTGTGTATACTTTTGTATGGCCGTTTTCGCAAGTTCAATATTATGCATAACAAAATCATTAGCAAAGTAGTGACTTTCGATGTTTCTGAACAGTTGTCTACCAACATAATGTTTTAACACTTTATTTGTAACCCATTGGGGCGTACAAGAGCGGCTAACTTTTTTGTCATGAGACAAGTGCTTCCGGATTTCCACTTCGCTAAGACGACATAAATCAATAACTTCCTTCGATGCGTACATTAGACTACCTCTACTTTTTTGGTACGTTATACTTTTTTTATTAGGCTCTACACATAAGCCCTTTACGCATGTACAGCATTTAATTCTTTTAATAGTGGAAAATACTACGTATCCCGCTATGTATTCCACAACCTTTTCTCCAAAAGGGGATAAGTATGTTTCGATCTCTATTTCTGAAATTATAACACTTTCTTCCGAGGTATCGAGAGCGAGGGACGTTGCTGTTTCTTTATGTCTGAAAAATAAATGATAAAAATAACATACCTACTTTATAATGTTTACATCGACAAAATTGTTTTTGTGCTGTCCCATCACTAGCTTTCCTAGTACTGTGTTGCCAGAGTAGCAAATTAAAAGTGGCCTGTTTACGGAACAAGTGAAGATCATAAAATGCTAATAATTAATAAAGTACAAGTATGCTACTATAGCACAATGCTGAGTGGGGACCGTTTTTGCTCACAAATTTGCTCATTAATATTTTAATTTTTTGCTTTAATTTTGCTCTTTAAGTTTTTCTATTCTATTTCATCGTTAATTCAATCAGCATCTACAATTATATTTCACGTTATTTATGGTTAGTACCATTTCTTTCTTGAATAAATTATGTTAATATTAACGAATGTGAAAAAGAACTTTTAATTAAATATTTATACAGACAACTTTAAAAATTGCCCTAAAGTAGACCTACTACCATTAAGTGCCAACACTTTTAGATTGACAATATTTTTTAGTTTTTTTGCAAATTTAATGTACTATTTGATAATATTTAAACGTAATAATACTTACAGATGAAAAGTAATGTTATCCTTTTGTACACTAGATATTTTTGATCTTTTATTACACGAAAACACGTTACAATTCGGCATTTTCAGCTCACGTCGTTCCGCACTCACTGTGATCCGCTGAATGGCGCGGGGCGCGCGGCAACTAGTTTTATATAACAGGTATGACCGGCGGTCTTGTACCTTTAGCAGAGGGGAACGCCTGTCAATGGCGCCTCCGGTTGGTTTAATGCTCTAAGTGCTAAACCCTGACTTCAACGTCAAAGACGACTATGCTGAGTCACGGGGTGATGCCCGGAGTGTCATCCTGGTTTTTAGTTTGGCGTCGATGGGTAATGGATGCCAGTACGTTCGACTGACAGGGGGCCGCGCGTGCAGCGGAGCAATAGCGTTGAGGTGAGCGTGACGGCAATCCTCTCTGTCCGTATGAAACAAAAAAGGATGGAAAGAGTTTTAGTGCCGTCAAACCTAAATTTTGACCAGCTTGTGCCAATAGTACTGCCCTCATTGTGTAAAACAGATAAATATTTTGTGACTGCGTTTAGCTGACTGAAGCGTGGCGCGGCAAGCACGTTCACAAATCACCTCGATGGAAACACGCTCACAAATCGCTAGTGTTACAACGCTCCTAGAGATGTGTTATGGAACCGGTTTTTACATTTTATATTATATTTCAGTGTAGTCGTCTATTATCAAAACTAGCGAAGGAAGCCCGAGAGGACCCTAACTGCGAGGCCGCAGCCATCTTGGACTATTATAGGCATCAGCTGGATCTCTTCTCCAATATGTGTCTCAACAGACAATACTTGGCACTGAATAGTCTTTCCGCGCAGCTTCATATTAACTTGATATTACAGTATGTAACAATTGTATTATATATACACCCCATCTTGTATTACATATACCAGAGAGATAGAGAATTAATTATTAAATATAATCAAAAATGCATATAGCACATAGATCGAAGAACTGACGGCCGTTGGCGCAGAAAGGTTCTCGAGTGGAGACCATGCACTAGAAAGCGCAGTGTAAGACAACCCCCCACTAGATGGAAAGAAGACCTGGTAAAGGTTGTTGGAAGCCGTTACGTGCATGCCGCACAATATCGGTTGCTCTGGAAATCTATGGAGAAGGCCTATGTTCAGCAGTGCCGTTGTTTGGCTGATATGATGATGATAGTTCAAAAATGTAAACAAAGAATCAGACCTTGAGATTGTCAGAATCACCGCCTAAAAATAAATAAAATGAAATGTAAAACAACTTATTTGTTAGAAACGCAATTTATTAGCCGTGAGAGCCGTTGGGGCCTAGTGGGATATAGGTTCGAAAAATTCCAAGATTTCAATTTCTATTCCTTCTAAAAATTCCAATTCTAAGAACCATCCAAGTGACCCCTTAAGTCCAAAAAAAATCATCTTAATTGGTCAAGCAGTTGAGAAGAATAATATTTATTTTTAACAGGCGTACGAATCCTTAGGCGGAAACATGTAATTAATATAATTTCAGATGCATGTCTAACGCGTCTCTGTCGTACGAGCTGCGCGCGTCGTTCTGTCGGCTGATGCTGCATCTGCACGCCGACCGCGACCCGCAGGAGCCCGTCACCCCCGTCAAATACGCGCGCCTCTGGACCGAGGTCACCGACCTTATACATATACACGAGTGAGTCAATACAATACAAAAACATTAAGGGGTGACTCTCAAAATTGTATAATTTTTGTCGAATTTTGCTGAGTCGGGCACGTGTCTCTTCAATGTAAAACTTCAGTATGTTATATTCACGAGTGAGTTAATACATAATTATTGATTAAAACGGGTATTTATCGCGCATATACCTTTTTTTATTTGTTATCCCGACGCTGCACGACGTAATATAAACGGGGACATTTCTATTCTAATTCTAAAGACCAAGTGAGGGTAGTTGCTGCAACTACCCACACTTCTCAACTGTAGCCCAAGTACTCCAGTCAACCCGTGACCACGCCTGTTGCAACACAGCTGAAACGTCGGGATAACAAATAAAAAAGGTATATCCGCGACAAATATCCGTTTTAATCAGTAATTCAATCATAATAATCAGTAATAATCAGTAATCAGTGTTTTCAATAGTCTGTCCTGTGTGTGTGTCAAATAAATGTATTTTCTTTCTTTCTTCTTTCTTTCTAATTATGTACAGTGATCGCAAAAGAGTCAATACAATACAATAGTAAAAAAATTAAGGGGAGACTCCCAAAATTCTATAAATTTTGTTGGATTTTGCCGAGTCGGGCACGTGTCTCTCATCTCATCAATGTAAATTTCCCGTATGTTATTTTTCAGAGTTATTTCTTTCTATTACTAAGGTAGTTTTCCAAATAAAATAATAATTTTTACTATAATTTTCCGTTTTGAAAATGATGGTTTTATGTGTTAGTCTTTTCTTGAAAACAAACACTCACAGGAAAAAAAATAGAGGTTATTACAACTACATACTTACATAACATTTGGATAGTTTACAGATAATCCTTTAATAGATACTTTTTACATTTTTACATTCATGAGAAATATGCTTGACTCGGGGATTTTTGGGATCCAGCTCACGCAGTTTTGGGATTAATATAGTCGAAATTATTCCAAATACTTATTTAAAAACTCAGGCACTAATCCTGTATCTTTAACATAGGCATTACCGGGGCTGAAGCCAACTAGAAAGAGGCTTGTTTACGTTATAATAAAATTCACTATGATATTATTATTTTGTCCACAGCTATCAATGTGTGAAAGGCGGTTCAGACGCAAACCGCGAGAAGGTCAAGGAGCAGTTCGCCTCCACCATAACATTCGTAGAGAACTACCTTTGCAATGTGGTGACTAAGACATGGTACTTCAGCGACCATGACCAGAATAAACTGACCTTTGAGGTGGTGAAGTTGGCGAGAGAGTTGATTTATTTCGGGTTTTATAGGTAAGCGTTTAGTGTTTTCTTTTTATATGTTTCTTCATCGTCTGAAACGGTATTAAAATGTTATTTGAAAAAACAAAAGCCTGATTGCAAGAGAACTGAAAAGAAGTAGTTCAGATTCCAATGATACCTCAGCTGTTAAAATCCTTCAAGTCGTTTTGCCTTCACGATGCGCCACATAAACATACATACATACGAACATACATACATACACTCTAAAAACATTGTCCTTCTTATTGGCAATCAAGTCCACTGTTTTTGGAGTTGTGTAAGCATTTATATACTAACTTACCAAAGCCTACCTACAATGAAAAGTCATGCCTACTATAAAAAATATCGATTAAACTGTGTTAATATAAACAACATGCCTATATGTAAATAACATAACTTATTCAATGGAGAAGTCAGTCGATTATCTTCCAACCAATTCAATTATGGAACCTAGTAAAAATAAAGATGAATTTATATTAATTTTAAAATGTTAACAGCTTTAGCGACCTCTTGCGGCTAACAAAGACACTACTCAGCATTCTCGATTGCGTCACAGCTATGGATCTTCTCAACGAATCCAATGCGCACTCTAGAGAAGGCGTTGAATGTAAGTTCTATTATAGACTATACTGAATGATAATAGAATTTAAAATGGATAACATGGCATGTCTTCACATGCTCTACTTGTTGTTTATTATACTTAAGACAAATTTTAAATTAAATGTTTGTTTACACTGCCCATGATTAACCTCAAATTCACTTGCTTAAGGTGGAGTTTTTGACTGAAATTATATTAATTTATAATTATGGAGTGATCACATATCGACAACAAATGCTAATTCTGTCTAAAAATAAGTAAAAGTGCAGAAAATGTATGTAACTTTATGGGGGGGGGGGGGGGGGCATTTCATTTTCGATTTAAAAAGAAAAAACTAGTTACAACTAGCGCATAATAGATGACGCTGTCTGGAGATGTACCGCCAATAAATATGGTTTATATGCCAAAAATTCAAATACTTACACTATTAAAATTTGTCAAAAAAAATAACACTTGAGTTTTTTTTTTTATTTCAAGTTCATTGGAAAATTTGCATTGACAAAGCAATTGACATCGACAATTCACTTTCCTTTGTTAGTCAGAGCATGTCAGAGCAACGCCATCTGTTAGCAGTTATAAAAACATGGCTGTGAAACCCCTTCACTAAACTGAATTAAATCACTCTTTCATTAAAATCTCTGCTGTACCAACATCAGCGGTTAGGGTGTGGCAACATTATTACATATTTTGACATGAAACTTTTTTTTAACTAGCCTACATTTTCTCACTGCTAGGCAAAGACCTCCTCCTACTCCTTCCATCTATCACGATATTTGGCAGATTCCCACCATTCCTTCATGACATTTCATAAACGCCAAAAATATGTATTGAATTATTTTTTGTGCTTGCTTCTGAGGGCACGTTAAGATGTTGGTCTTTGCTAACAAAGTCGTCAAGCCATGTCGGAAGTCTTTTGACGACCTTAAACTATTACATCAGGGTTGGCTCATATTCTCTTATATTTTTATTGAAAATACTATTAAATTTTGTTGTCTCTTTTCTCACTTTTACAGATATACTGATTTGATTTATTTGTTTTGGTTTTATTTTACAAGCAGCTCAGGAAAATGAGACAAATAAACGTGAGTTATAACATAGGCATGTAGCAAAATAGTTATATTTCTATGGAGTTAAGGGTTTACTGCAGCTTCTGATTCTAGGGTGGGGGGAATAAGATCTGCATTTACGACCCGCATAGAGGTGTACTGTGCATTGCCCCCTTCTAACCTGACCCAGCTAACCCAACTCCATAAAGTAGCGGAGTAGGACTTTGGGTTGGTGGCAGGAGTTTTCCCGAGGTCGTTGACGTCGAAGATGGCTGGATGAGTTCATGCAGTTCCGTCTTCAGTCTGGCTTCGTATGTGGCCGTACAGTGCACCAGCACGTGTTCCATTGTCTCTTCATCCTGTAGGCATTCCCGACACAGCCCACTGACCGTGTCCTGTCTTCAGGAGATGGTGATTTAGGTCGCAGTGTCCTGTCACTCACCATCATCCGCAAGTCCTCGCGTTTCATTTTGAGCAGTGTGTTGGTTATCTTCAGGTATTTTATCGGTCAAGCATTATTTTCTAATAAATACACGTAAAAGTTGAGGATAAAGTGCTAAATATTATTTTTCAGCGGAAGGTGGCGTATTACGCAGTATTGGAGATATGGGAGCTGTCATGACATCTATCACTTTAGGATCTGTCGCTAGAAATGTAAGTAAACTCAAAAATAAGCTGTTGCAAAGCTGGTTGTTTGCTTATTGTGTTAATTATCGCGAAAAGTTGTTGAATAATAAAAATAATAATTAAATACATTTATTTTAAGTATATTATGTAGCTTATTTAAGGACACAAAACAATATATTAAACAGGTCTTTTAAGAATATATCTTCGACGGCAATGTAAAAGCAATAGTAAAACTTGAATATATAATCTTGAATATGTATTTATCAAAATTATGAGCATTCTAAAAATAAATAATATTTTTTGGCAAATTCCGGAATCCTTTAAAAACCAAAGATAATGGCAAACGTCACATAAATATTAGTACCTGTTTGTTGTACTTACTTATATTAATAAAGCTACGTAGTTCTACTATAAATATACTTCGTCTAATATAACGTTGAAAAAATGTATTTGTCTTTAGTTTAGAAATAGATTTTAAAACATGAAAGTTATAATTAATTTTTTATTCTTCCAGCCTTGTATTTTTCCTTCAATATCCTTTATCAGGCGTCATCTCAGCACTTCCTTCACACAATCTATGAAAAAATATTACCATTTTTCTTTGACATATTCTCTCTCTCTCACTTCTCTTCGCACTCTTGTCGTCATTCATTTCTCCGCATGAAATTTCCATGCAACGCTTGCCTTGGTCAATTGCTCGTGAGGGGTAGATTGATTAATTGAAACAACTTTATTGCACTTATAAAACTAGTACAAACGCGAATTTAATGCTAAAGAGCATTCTCTTCCAGATAACTTTTGTCTTTGTGTATTGTACATAAAGATGTGTAGGTAGTGCACAGAAAAGGAAACTAATGAAAATACACAGACACAGACAGACAGACCTACAGGTAAACAGGTGGTTTGAGTAATAAACTTCTTAAAACCCATACATATATAGGATTTGACTAAACACTAGGGGTCTTACCACAAAAAAATAAAACACTGTTTAGCGCGTGTTTAAAAAATCCTATACACAAATTGGCAAGGATTTTTTAAACACGCGTTAAACATCATTAAACTTTTATTGTGGTAACAAGGATGGTTTTTGAAACCGCTTTATCTAATCGTTGTATTAGTATTTAAACCGACCCGCTCCGGCTTTACACGGATTTCTATCAAAATAAAATGTAGCTACTAAATAAAATATAGAACACGGGATAGTTTAGTTTTCTATCAGTGAAATATTTTTTAAAATCCGTTTGTTAGTTCCGAAAATTACCTATTAGTACAATCTTACAAATTTTACCTATTTACTAGCTGACTCGCTCCGGCTTCGCACGGATTTTTATCAGAATATTATTTAACTACTATTAGTGGTTCTTGCTTTGCTTTTCTGGATACATTACAAACTTTATATGTTCTAAAAGAGGCTTTAAATGTATTTATTGCGTTCTATTTTCTACTTATTTGCATTGTATATAAAGCTTTCCTTGTTCATTCCTGCCATACACCACTTGGTACGATGACATACCTCTTATGCTTCATTCACTCACATTTTTGATGCCTGCTCATCGGCTAACATGGCTTTTCTCCAAACCATTAATAAACAAAGCATTCTAATCCTATCTCTTCTTCCTTCCAGCCAGTTCTGTTACAAGTATATTTGAATATCTTCCAGACAAGTGGAAACAGTAGCGCGGCCGGCAGTGGCTTGCAGCGTAATGCGTCTGCGCTGATGCTGGCTAGGGAACATCCACTCGTTATGGACACTAAGTTGAAGATTATTGAGATTTTACAGGTAAACATAATCGTAATTTGAATTAAGGTCCTCCCATCACCCTGCCCCTCCATATTACATTCCACCAGCGGAACATCTCCCTTCCGGCTACAAGCTGCAGTTGCCAATTTGGAAGTCCCGGTCACCGGTTGCGCACTCAAGTTGGCCGCTGCCGAGACAATCAGACAGGTTGGTCGCTGCAGAGTCAATATGTGGAAATGGGGGTTCAGGGATTCCAGCCAAACGCAGTGCGACTGTGGTGATCCTGCACAATGAAACACCTGCATGTGTGCCCCTTGTGCCTGAACACCTGCACAATGGAAGACTTAAGAATGGCTTCTCCTGACGCCATAAATGTAGCCAAGTACCTATCTAACACAATATAAGTAGAGCTATTGAAACGCTAAGAAGATCGAAACAATCTATCCAAGTGGGGCAACATCGACCCATTCCGGAGCCAGTGCCACTGCGGGGCTACCTTACAAACAATGGCCCACCTGTTCTATCTCCTCTGCCCAACGCGGAGACCTATGCGGAACGGGGTGTGGAAATTGTTAGTATATTAGGCTAGTAAAATTTAGAAATCAAACACATTGACACCAAAGAAGAAGACAGGTAAATATAATCATAATCAACTCCGAGTTATTAGATTTTAAGTTATTTATTTTAAGTCCTACCGTACGGTGTCCAGTTTTGGTCACTGACTGAATCTTAACAGTCCAGGCTCATGGTTTGCCAAAGAGCGATGGAGCGCCGCATTTTGGGTGTCAAGAGAATAGACAGGATTCGGAACACTTCGTGGCGCTCTCAAGGGCCGGCATCGCTGACGTCGGTATCAAGGTTGCCAAGTTAAAGTGGGATTGGGTGGGTCATGTCTCCCGTATGCAACCAAATAGGTGGGCTAAGGTCGTAACTGGATGCATCCCTGTGGATGGAAAGCGACACCGTGGAAGGCTAAGAAGCGTTGGCGCGATGATTTGGATGCTTTTTATAGGGACTGGCGGGATTTGGTACAAGATCGAGATAAGTGGAAAGATGAGAGAAAGGCCTTTGCCCAGCAGTGGGACAGACCTTTGCCCAGTAGTGGGACAGCATAGGCTAGATAAAAAAAAAGGTAAGTTACTTTAGAGAATTGTCACTTAGATAATTTAATTGATAAGGTTTTTGGTTGCATATATCTTCTCGTCCAAAATGTCCCAGGGTCTAAAGACAAATTCTCACAAAAATTCTCAATATGGGCCTCATAAGAAGGCTCAAGCTCGCTCAGCGTGCTATGGAGAGGGCTATGCTTGGTATTTCTCTATCGAATCAAATAAGGAGATCCGTGGACAAACCAAGCTCACTGATAGTCCAAAGGATTCGCTGAAGTGGCAGTGGGCGGCACATAGCTAGAAGAACTGACGACCATTGGGACAGAAAGGTTCCTGGAAAGCGCCGCGAACGACGGCCTCTAATTATATCAAGTAGATGGAAATTCGATCATAATTATAAAGGTTGGTGTCGCCAACTGGAGAAATCTATCAGGAAGGCCTACGAGTATATTAGTTAAGCAGTGGAAGTCATGGCTAACATGAAAGATATGTAGGTAAGTTACTATCTAAATAAATAACAGTTAGTCACTAAACACTGTTATTTTGTCAGTTTATCTTAGACGTCCGACTGGATTACCGCATTAGCTGCCTCCTCTCGATCTTCAAGAAGGAGTTCGAGCAAGGCACTGACCGCAGCGCCGATAGCATCGCGCGCGCCGACGTGGAAGCTATCGGACTGCAGGCGGAAGGAATATTCAGTTGTCGGTGAGTTAACTTCATACAAACATACATTAATTTCATGGACTTAACGAAGAAAACTTAATTTCATTTATTTAGGACTAGCTTCCGCCAGCGGCTTCGCACGCATGGTTTGTCAATAAAAAGAGGCCTATGTGTCAATTTATCGGCAGATCATAACCTATGGGTTGTGCAGGTCATAATCTATCGACATACCAAATTTCATCGAAATTGGATCAGCCATATTGACGTGATTGAGTAACAAACAAACATTGAAACTTCCGCATTTATAATAATAGTGTGATTTCCAATGAACGCACTCCCTGTTCTCACTCTGTAGTCTGTGAAGGCAACCAAAACTAAGGATAACTTTTGTGATTCATATCAGATCGTTAATATAAAAATACGGGATTGATTACGCATCTGATTAATTTCTATCATTCACGGATTGTTTTAAACGGGGTGTTCCATACGTATCGGTGTTACGATCGACAATGTTTCGGTTCAATTTGTGAACCTCCATCAGGGTGTGTGCGATCCGCTCCGCGCTGCGTCTCGTCTCGCACTACGCGCCGCAGCTCTGCGCGCGTGTAGTCAGATAACACTGATATACTGTACGTAATCAACCCCGTATTTATAATAATGGTTTACTAAATGAGTCTTAAAAATAATGAATAGTAATGACGGATTATTATATTGTCATTTTGATGTTAAAAAACTGTCTAAAATCTTTCAAATACATTATCGGTATTAAACGAAGGTTCGCGTTGTATGTCTGTATGTCACATGAAATAGACTCATAGCACGAACATTCGCCGTAGTCTGATAATGTGGCGCGGGTAAGAAGAATACATTTAATGAATGTAACTAAACGTACATGTTTTGGAACGCATTGTATTTAACTTTTGTATCTAAGAGACATCGAAACGTCAATGCAATGACGTCTTTTAAATAAAAGTTAAAGAATATAAATAAAATCAATAATAAAAAGTCTATTATACTCGTAGTATTTACCTAGTATTTTAATGTAGTTTTTCGATACTATTCTTTGTATATTTATTACCTCATTGTAAAATCATAGTAGTATATTATTATTATTAATTTCAACTTATTCTTCAAATTAGATATTATTTATCCTAACTATCGAAGGTAGATCTTTTAATAAATTTCTAGTTCTTTAAGAATAATGATTTCTATTGACTAAAGCATGTTTCTACGGTGATGGGATATAATAATGGAGTATTATGGTACCTTGTTTTCACTGCCTTGTAATAAAAAGAAAACCTAACTTCGCCTTAAAATTAACATTTTCAGTTAAATGTGTAAATGACGCATATATCATCATGATGACATATGACGAACCTTCTCACGACAAGTAACTTTTTAACAAACATATAACCGTCTTCAGATAACAGAAAAAACTAAACTACTTATCAGATTTTGATGAAATTTATATGGAACCAATCTAAAAGTAGGTATATCCTTTCAAATAAAAAAATATTTTTCTGTATTGGTTGATAAATGACGGAGTTCTGAGGTAACAAACATTTAAAAAATACTGGTTTTGGAATCGGTTAAAAATGGTCATCGTCGCGAATAAAGCTTGTAACACTTGTCACATGCCTTGTCTATCACAAAAAATCTTTACACATTTGATAATATAATTTTCTTAGGAAAACAAAGCAGTGATCACAAATATATAACTTGGGATATTACGGATCTTCTACTAATATGTATCCGATTATTTCAGAGCAATACAGACTGTGCCTGACGGTTGTCTACCAAAAAATGTAGATTTGTTAGTAAGATCATACGTACATTGCATGAAATTAAATACTGTGAAACCAGCATGTCGCAAGAATAGGGTGTTTGACTATCTGTTGTTGAAAAAAAATAATTATACGTTGATTTATTCATTTATTTTGTCAGATTAAAGAAAAGTGGGTATTAGCAGGCTGAATATGATTGTAAGTAATGCTGGACATTTCACACAGCGCTATCTAGACCCATACTAAGGCAAGCTTACGCACGTCTACACATCAAGCTTAAGTTCCAGTATAAGCTGACCTCGCATTGTGTAGGCTTTTCGTACAATGAGAGGTCTACATATACTGGAAATTATGGAAACCAGATTACTGATAGAATACTTATATACATTTTTATGTCGGGGTCGTCGACATTTTAACTAAACAATTAAATTGTAATTACTTTGTCCAAGTAAATATATACTCTTCTGGGCAGTTAAGTTTAAATAATTAAAGTATTTAAGTCAAATACCTTATTTATCAGCATGCAAAAATATAGATATGAATCTAAATTTCAACAGCCACTTAACCCTGCCTAAGTCTACCATTGCAACTAAACCCAGTCTAACTTATGTAGATAACTAACCACTGTTCGTAGCTTTATGGGAATATATAAAATATCATCATAAATCAGAGTTATTCCAAGCTAAAATTGTGCGCCCCTCCACCAAGTTGCTTTAAGTCTTGAAGTTTACTCGCAGTACTTACACTTATATTTAAGTTTAAAGTTTTTTTATTTAGAACAGACCATATATTTTTATTCTTTGTTGTACCTACACAAATACATAAATAGATGTACAAAAGGTGGGCTAAATGCTAAAAGCATTTTCTACCGGTCAATCTCAGAGATAGTGAATAAGGTTAGCACACGCTTGCTAACCTTAAAAATAGTAAGCAGGTACAAACTAACAAACTAGCTGACCCGCCCACGGCTTCGCACGGGTGGCTTTTCAATAAAACATTATCCTCATTTTGCGTAGTTGGATAAAAAGTAGCCTATGTCCTTTCTCAGGATATAATCTATCTCCTTGCAAAATTTCATTACGATACGTTTAGCCGTTTAGTCGTGTAAAGGTAATAAACAAACTAACAAACAAACAGAGTACGTATTTTATACATATAAACCTTCCTCTTGAATCATTATATCTAGTGCTGAAAATGGCATTAAAATCCGTTGAGTAGTTTAAAAGATCTAACTAAGCGAACAGACAGCGGAAGTGACTTTATTTTATACTATACTAGCTGACCCCGCGAACTTCGTACCGCCTTGAGATAGGGGTTGGTGGTAGAAGGGTGAAAATTGAGGATTGTATGTATTTTTGTATGTTGTATCATAAAAAAATAGAAATTAAAAATTTTGTCTAAAAAATAAAAAAATAAATTTAGGGGTGGACTACCCCTAACATTTAGGGGGATGAAAAATAGATGTTGGCCGATTCTCATAGATACCGGATAAGCACAAAAAATTTCATCAAAATCGGTCAAGCCGTTTCGGAGGAGTATGGCAACGAAAACTGTGACACGAGAATTTTATATATTAGATAGATAAAGAAGCAATTTAAACTCCATTCACAAATCGAGATAATATAATATTAGCTTATGTTAGTAACATCATTCGTAGGTATTTTGCAGTAATAAGTGTTAAAGACGATAGTACGACATTTCAAAATATATATGTATGTATTTATGTAGTAGGTAGTATTTAGAAGTAGTGGGGCATATAATCTTAGTTTGGAAAATCTCTAGTATGCCATGCCTTGATCTTAAACCCGTTTACCTGAAACTTAATTCTAAAATCTATCTATTACTAATTTTCTTAATAATTTTACCTCTGTATAATATTTATTGTATTTAAAATTATTTATTTATTAATCATTTGGAAACTTTGAATTTTGATCGTGTGTGCAAAAAGTGATTGTGATTTTCTGAAAATAATTGTCGATTTTAACTTGATTAACTAACCACATTGGTACCTAATTCTAGGTTGGGGGGAAATAAGATCTGCACTGATGTCCCACATTTGGGTGTAATGTGCATTATCTATAGACATAGGAATGGACTGAGCAATGCTTTTACAAAATGGACCATTCTCTAGAAAGAGCAAAGTGACTGCGGACAATACCTGTCTCCTTCTGTTGATAACCCTCGGTAGAGAACTTACTCTTGCAAAGCCTATGACGTAACCCAGTCAACGACTGGCCGCACGATCGCTTTGTCTCTCTCACACTTTTTTACTTTACTGCTGGAGAGGGAACGCTCAGTCCATTCTCTATGTCTATGAATATCCCCCTGCTAATATTTGGCCCCCAAAAATATCAAAACCCATTTCCTAAAAAGGAATTTAGTGAAGCACGCCAAGCGTTGCTAAGCAAAAACTGGCCGCCGTACCCTAAGCTTAATAGATCCATTCAATAGCCAACCTGCTTCAATAACCCCTGTTGCGTACTTGTAAAGTTCACAATGCTGTACAAAAATTTCACATGCTCACACAGCTTTCGCTAACTTATTGTGACTTCTATGCAGCTAAAAATAAGGTTTATAATCCAGGGATGGACTGGACTTGGACGAGTGTGGAGGCCGGATGGTCCTTCGGGTGCTTCTGCAGTTGTGTTCTCAAGGAGCCTCGGCCGCATTAGTGTCTGGCGCGTTGGCGCTGCTGTTCAGACATTTCAGTCAACGGCAGGAGGTGTTAGCGGCTTTCAAACAGGTGAGAGAGTATTGATTTAGTCGCTGTACAAGGTGGCCAGGACATGTCAATATAATATGTGAAATTAAAGTTACAAACTTGGTACTGGAAAGAATGTGGGGAAGCATTTGCCCAGCAGTGCGACACAGAGGGCTAAAAAAAAAGTTAAGACGAATAAAAGTATTGAAATAAAACCACCTGAACGTGCCACACCACAACAAAAAAAACTCTTTTAACTCCTCTCTTTTTGCGGCGAGGGTTATAAAGGCTGTCGGTACTTACAAAACAACCGTCTAATCATTAGATATTTTGGTTATATCAATTATCATTTACTGATTGCATCGTTAAAATAATATTACTTGACATCAATTAATAATATCTAAATCTCCAGACTCAGACTACACCTGACCCCGGTGTCTTTTATTTTCTTGTCGGGTAAAAAAAACAAATAAAAAGCATCGGCCACAACTGAAAAATCCAACTTGCAAAAGAAGGTCGAGGAAAGCTTATAAACAGCATTGTGTGTGGCTGACCTTGTGCGGACGAATCAGTAGCCACGCTTTGCTTGTGCAATGCGTTGGTAAACATTTTCCACCCATACGGGTGAACATCTGAATGGTAGTCAATTTAGTACAGCTTGACCATACTGGCTTCATGGCAAGGCGCCTGATCCCTGAAGTTCAGGAAACGAAAGTTATATATACCAAAATGTCGGGAAAACTTCGTTTGCGCGATCTAGGAATTCGACAAAAAAAACGTCAAAATAAATGTAAAATCGTGTAAAAATGCTGTTATTTTTTTATGAGCTTGTGTAGAAATTGCATTTACGTTAATAACAAGCAAACTTTTTGATAAATTTAAAGTTTGTTTACAAAAAACTAAGAAATGTATTTTATTTTCTGCTTACGCGCTACAGTATCTCTTGACACCAAATATAATCAATTACAAAATTATGGTAAACCACTATCTGATTTAAAAATGTAAAGTCTAAACAAATAAATACCCAACTACGTAAATAAAAAAAGAGTAATGAGTTTATGTTTACAAACATGTTTAACCTTCGACGCCGACACAAAGAGTGTTTTAAGAGCCAGAAGACTCAATATTGCAACACTGACAATTATTATTCTGCTTGCTTTATGGTATTGAAGTTTAAATACACGATACAAGGATATAAGTAACAAAACTGCTGATCTAAAAACACGAATGATTAATAAAATGTCAGTAAAAAAAAATTCAAAGACACCTCTGACAATTACGACATTCCCAAGTTAATTCTACACATTGAGGTATTTTGATATGATATTTCACAAATATATGCTTCAAATAATTAGAAAATAAACTATAAACCTATTTTTTAGAATAAGTGACTTATTTGCACAGTAATTATGTTTTTTTTATAAATGTCGCTTACGTTTTTTAATTCGGAGCCACTTCAACATCATGTCGCACTCTTCTCACTCGTTACTCGCGTATTTTACTTCGCGCTCAATCTCATTTCGCGGCGATCCGCGTTGCTAGATAGACCTGTGCAATTTTTTTCCAGGAATAAAACGAAAATTAAACCCACACAAATGGGTAAAAAATCATTTAAAAAATTGTGCATTATGCGCGCGAAACACATGATGAAAGCGAGAATATGGTTCCAAAACTAAGAGCATCAGCAATGTGGAACAGAATACAGTATGTTGTAGGTGTACTTGCTTCAAATTGTCGAAGTTTAGTTCATGACGTAAACAGCAATCGCGTGGAAGGTTTTAATAGCATTATAGCCAAACTAGTTGGAGGAAAACGAACGAACTTAAGCTCACGACAGACCTACCAGACATGATGCAATGCAGCGGTAGTGTCGTTTAATACAAAAAAACCTGTGTATACACTACAAAAGAACATATTGGGGTCTAGTCCGAAATGTAAATCAAAACTGTTAGAGGAACGCAAACTCCGAAAGAATATTTTGTGTAACAGCTATGTGCGGCGGAAAATACGTTTTTCTAATAATAATGCTCCATCTGACAAACAATACGGAGAGAACTGTCAAAAACCGGACATGGCTGTGGAAGAAATGACGCAACTTAAAGAAACTTTCCTAAAAAACTTGAAGAAAACAGAGGCGGAAAGAAAGAGCATTGAACGAGTGACTGTACTTCAACGAGACAGTAGTGAATGGTTAGAGTTGCGTAGACAGTTGATAACAGCATCTAATTTTGGAAAGATTATAAAGAAAAGAGATTCAACAAGCGCATCAATAGTCAAAGCCTTGTTGTACAAAAGAGACTTATCCAATGTTACTTCAATAAAACATGGAGTGGAAAATGAAAGCAATGCTTTGAACCAGTTGTCTGGTCAACTTAACGTCCACATTAAATCATGTGGCTTATTTATTGACCCGGAAGTTCCATATTTAGGAGCAACACCAGATGGGTTGATTGGAGAAGATCAAGTTGTGGAGGTTAAGTGCCCAATATTAGTTTTTAATTCAACGTCCGCGTCGCTAAAGGAAGCAGTGCAAAAGAAAAAACTCCCATTTTACAAACTGATTAAAGACAACCTTGTTATCAACAAAAATCACGACTGGTACTTTCAAGTACAGGGACAACTACATATAACCAGACGGAAATCTTGTGTGTTTGCTATATGGATAGGTGAAACTAAGCCATTGTTAGTCGAACACATTGAAAGAAACACAGAATTTTTCGAAAGTAAAATGCTTCCTAAATTATCGACTTTTTACTTTGAGCACATATTGCCCGAGTTATTGGATCCCAGGCAGACAAGAAGCTTACCTCTGCGAGGTGCATCAGTCCCCAGGAAACGTCAAGCAAATGTGAGAACGACCTCGTCACATGATAACAAGAAACGAAAAATAACCAATGAAATTATAACTTGTGAAAGTACAATTATTGGCAATGCACCTTCTCAAACCTTGGAATTCCGTATAGATTTTGAGGATTTTTAATTTATTATTATATACAGAAAAGTAACGTGCTCAAAGTGTCAAGCCTTTTAGCCTCCATGATTCACCAAACGAACAACGTCAAATTCAAATAGTATCTCTATTTTCATAGTGTTATCCGAACACTTACGGACAATTCCAAGACTTGTGATCTGGAATGGACTTCTTGGTTTCTCACAGTGTCACCCCGAGCGATCTTGTACCATACTGAGGGTGACATTTGAACAAATATTTATTTGCGGGTATTCTTAAAATGTTTTTTAGTTAAATTTTTGGACAGTCTTAAATCACTAAAATTCTTAAGTTAAAATTTTTCTCAAAAGAAATTAACATTTCCCTTACGTGTAATGAATGACCTTGAGTAAAATAAATTTCTTTGCGTTACGCTTACCGTATGCAAAACAAGTAGGAGAAATCACATTTCGTTTTTAGATTCGTTAATTGTCAATTTTTGTACATAATACTAACTTTATACTTACCTACTAACGGACATATACCATGAGAACTCTGCGCAGTGCGCAAAAGTGAGTATGAATAGTAATAAATCCGAGTATGTCCATCATGTAAAATTATGTTGTGGGCGATATCATTAGGTAATATTGATAGAAAAAAAAAATCGATATCTCTTTCAATACGTCTGACTTGGCTGTTGTATTGACTTGCAATGATATTATTTCTGTAAATAAATGCTTATGAATGTATAAATTAATGTCGGAATATTTTATACTATTTAAACTTTCTATTTTTGGGCTCACATAACACTTTCAATGAAAAAAATAAATTTCTGACTTACTACATTTATTTTACTGTGACACACTGACCAACCATCTAACCAGCGTATCGTGTGCGAATGTATAGATGGCGTTTCATCACGTTATTTGCAATGAAACGTAGTTCCCGCATTCCTAAACAGATGGCGCGAGTATAGAGAGCAATTATCAGTACTTTGTAGCCGTTTAGTTCCACAAATTTCCGAGAAGTTTATTTGTAATAATGTCTCTAGTTGTTGCTTTGGCGTAAATCTAATGGCGGGTGCGCGGTGAAGTGGGGGTGAAATCTGAAATCTGCGTGTCTAATGTCTGACCCTTAATATAAGTTTGCGGCATAACATCGTTATTCCTAAACGGATAGACGGATTCGGATGCGATTTTTTTAAATAGTAAGCTAGTTTAACGTGGGTCGTTGTTAGCTATGCCAGTTTTAAGTAATATTAATAAATATTGCTGGACATTTCACACAGAGCTATCTAGCCCCAAACTAAGCAGAACTTGTACTATGGGAACCAAATAACTGATAGAATACTTATATACATTTTTTTTTGTAAATACATACTTATAATATATAGAGAAAAAACCAGACCCGGAACAAATATCTGTAAACCATGCAAACATTTTGTTCCGCGGCGGGAATCGAACCCGCTACCTCCTGCGTCTCAGCCGGCTATTCGCCCACTGCACCACGGAGGTCGTCAAGTGGTTATGATGTGTTTTTAAATACTTGCTAAAAAAGTAATTTCTATAATGTTATCCGACGCTTACAATTTTATTTATACTACCTGGAGATGGAATTAGTTTATGGCCCACCTGATGTTAAGTGGTAACCATCGCCTTTACCAAAGAATTGTCTCGTAGGTCACGCACGTTAGAAACTTGCGCTACAATGTACTGCCCTGCGTCCATCAGCTTCACTTCATTTCGCACTTCCCTTATCAAGGGTTCAAATCTCGTACGTTAATACGTAATTACCGGGATGAATTTAAAAATCTTATTTAATTTCTAGGTCCAACTCCTAGTTTCCGATGCAGACGTGGAATCGTACAAGCAGATCAAAGCTGATTTGGACTTGTTACGGCAGAGCGTTGAAAAGTCGGAACTATGGGTCTTCAACAAAGGACGAGCTGTCTTGATGGATGACCACGCTAGTACGTATTTAACCCCTACGCAAAAAGAAGTGTTATAAGTACTCAATACATTTATTGCTTTCAAATGGTGACAAAGTTAGTAGGTAGATAGTTTTATATCTATCTACCTACTAACGTTGGCAGGTGGCAGGGTACTTACTGCTATCCCTGGCAGGGTATAGCAACAACAGGAAGGCAAACCATGTTTTCCTATCTAAATAGGTAGGCATGCTATTTACACTTTACAATTTATTAGATTTTTTGAAGTGAAACTTGTAATGCGACTTCCAGCAAGGTTGCGTTAAACGTTTAACGCTACCATGGAGGAGGTATGAAAGCACTATTGCGTTAAACGTTCAACGCTCCTGGGGAGGGGGAAAAGAAAGAAACAGAGCGAGAGTGAATGCGTGGCACTCGAACGCATGCGCGTAGTATACCTGTTACAGGCCAGCGCGAGCGTTAGCAACGAGTAGCGTCCAATATTCCAACGCAAGAGGCAAAGAGAAAGAAAGATACACAAAGGTAGAAAGTAGGAGAGAGAAAGAGAGTGAGTCGATAGGTCCCAAGCTACATGCGCGTGGTATTTGAAGGTTTCACTTCTACCACGTGTGAATTGCAAACATGCTTTTAATTTGAAGTGAAAACTTCTTCAGGCGCGATGTGCATTTTTAGAGATGAGAAAAAACCATTGAACTCGTGGCACTGTTACCGATACCGACACCTCTGTATATAAGTAACTCATAATTGTTCAAGTTCTGTCGGCACTCTCGGAGTGCCACTTTTTTATCAGTAGCGAATCGTGCTGGCCTAGTGGGGTGATTGCCGACTAATGCTGACTTCTGATCGAGAGGTTGTGGTTTGAATCCCTGCCTTACATCTATGCATTTTCTATTCGTATTACATGTGCTTAAAATTGTGGTGTCTCATAATATTATGACACTTACGATTTTTGCTCTTGGTTGTGCAAATTTTCATGCTATTCTCATAATAATCGTTTGTGGGCACGTGGTACTTGCGTACATAAATTTCGATTGCAGAAAGCTATCAGTCCACTAGGATTCGAACCCACGACCTTGGGATCAATCGGGTCACTTTGACCACTCACAGTGGGAATTTTTCTTCCCGTTGGTCCCCAGTGCGGAGAGGGACAGGGCCAAATACTCTATGGTTTGCTGGCAAGGCCCTTCTGATCAATGTCAGTCAACGTCCTCGTTGTATAGTGTATTTAACTTTGCCGCAAAAACTAAATACGAGCCAAGAGCTTACATTAGTACTGGACGGGGAATCGAACCAATTTACTTAGCTGATAGTGTTATGTTTAATAGGTATGTCTGGCACAGTGGGTCCGGGCGGCGCAGTCCTAGAGAGAAATGCTTCAATGGACAATGTACTCGACACGTCAAAAACAGCCAAGCACGACCACAACGAATACAAGAAAATCAAAGAGGTGAGTTAATCTGATGACAGAGTTTTGTATACAACTTGTATATGGATGGCCCATCTGATGTCAAGTGGTAACCATCGCCTATAACAAAACATTGCCTCGTAGATCACACACCTTGGAAACGTGTTCTACGATGCATTGCCCTGCGTCCATCAACTTGAGGCATACAGGTGTAAAGGCTCATGTGCCTGCAATATCACCGGCAAACATACCCACTCAAACCGAAACACGGTAATGCTGCTTGGCGACAGAAATGGGTATGGAGTACTTCCCCGGGCGAGCCCTTTCACAAGGAACTCTACAATTCTTAAACTATTCGAATCTTACCACAAAACAAATTAACACGCGTTAAACAGTTGTTTAAATTTTGGTTTAACAAAGAATGTGTTATTGTCGAGGCAAATAAAATAAATAAAAATCTTATGTTCATGTTTTTGATTCTAAAATAAATAAATAATGCTGGATATTTCACGCAGCGCTATCTAGCCCTAAACTAAGCAGAGCTTGTAATATGGGAGCCAGTTAATATATATTTTTTTGTAAATACATACTTATAATATATAGAAACAACCAGACCCGGAACAAATATCTGTGATCTTACAAACATTTGTTCCGCGGTGGGAATCGAACTTTGCGAGTTCAATTGCAACCTCCTGCGTCTCAGCCGGCGATTCACCCGCTGCGCCACGGAGATCGCCAAGTAGTTTGATTTTCCTGTCAAACTACTTCTGTCTTGCTTTTCTTTCCTGGCTTGGTCGCGAAGGCAGTAAAATTTACGTTTCAAATTTTACGTTTACGTTGTGATTTTAATGAATAAAAAGATTTTGATTTTGATTATTGATATTACAGATTCTACTACGAATGATAAAATACTGCACGCAAGGTAACAGCGGCAGCGGGGAGAGCAATCGTCCGCGCAGACACGAACAGCGCCTGCTGAGGAACATCGGAGTACATAACATCGTACTAGACCTATTACAGGTACCATATTCCTTATTATTCCAACACAGAATAGTGTCTGGTCATCCAGTACAAACGTGACATATTATTGTTTAAATTTTAAGTTGGAATAATTTCAATTTTGAGAACAATAATTCTTCTTAAAAAGATAACAATTATCATATACTACGAGTTTTGTTATGTACGACATTAATTTAAAACACTCACCCGGAATCGTATTAACTGATTTTAGAGGTGGGTTTAATACCGGTAGCTTGAATATTTATCCAGTCATCGATATATTTCCAATAAACAATTTTAAACGTAAATCGGCGGCGCTTTTCGACGACGCGCTTAGTCAGTTTAACAGGTACCTACTTACATGATGAATGAGTATGATTTGTTTACCTATTTTATACAGGTTGTTTCATTGATATTTTAGGACATTTTATTTAAAATTTTCTATGATAATTAATTTTAATAAACCTATTATACTAGCCCTACCCGTGTTTTCATTTCATGTCGTACATAACTAAACATGTAGTATGTGATAATTGTTATCCTTTTCAGAATAATAATTTATTCTCAAAGTTGAACTTAAAACTTAAACTTTTCAACTATCAATCAGAATCTAAAAAAATGATGCCGCTTTATAGAATGTTTAGTAAAAATCTATTTTAGTTGTAGTTTGTAGTGAAAGTTTGGATGTTTGTTTATTTATTTGTTTGTTACTCAATCACGTCAAACGGCTGAACCGATTTCCCCCCTGTTTTCCGGTTTTTTATTAGCCACTTAAAATATTTATTTATCTACTTTTTTTCTTAGCTATGTTTTTTTTTATTAGCCCGTACTGTCCCATTGCTGGGCAAAGGTCTCACCCTCTTCCATCCACTTATCACGATCTAAAGCCAGATCCCGCCAGTTTCTTTGGAAGACGTCCAAGTCGTCTCTCCAGCGCTTTTATGGCTTCCTCGGCCTTCCTTAGCTAGTTATCGATTAGTATTGTTGTTTTTAGTATTTCCTAATCCTTGTTCTTGGTTCTTGGACATTGGTTCTTTAGGTATGGATGCATAGTATAGTAATGGATGTGTTCCTCAGGTCCCTCACGACGAAGACGACGCTGGTATGGACGAGCTGCTGGACCTGGCGCATCAGTTCCTCCAGCACTTCTGCCTCGGTAACCAGCAGAACCAGGCCATCCTGCACAAACACCTAGATCTCTTCCTAAATGCTGGGGTAAGTTTATATTATGGTTGTATACGCCAAGATTCAAAGCAGACGGGGCCACCCAATAAACATGTTTATTTCCTTTTGAATACAATGAGCGCTTTTCATTTTCGATTTAAAAGGAAAAAAACTAATTCCAACTAGCGTAATAGATGGCGCTGTCTGGACATGCACCGCCCAAAAATATGGTTTAAATAGCAAAATCTCGAAAGACACAATATCAAAATTTGTCTAAAACAATCTCACAATCTCACTTCGTCAGATAAACAAACACAAATGTTTATTTTTTTTTATTTCTATATAAGGAAAATAATGTTGACAAGGCAATTGCCATTGACAATTCACTTTTCTTTGTTATTCTGAGCATGACCAAATTACCAAATTAATTGATGTCGGTCCAGTCGTTCAATCGTGAAAACGTAACAAAAAGACAGAGATACAGAGCTACTTTCGAATTTATAATATTAATCTAGATTTAATTTTGGTACACTACAAATTTTATTTCAATTTGAGTAAACCTTTGGCAGACAACATGTTGATAGATGTCTGCCAATGAAAAGGGAAGATCTCTCACCGAGCGATCATTTGCTCGGGGTCCTAAGACCAACAAGTCTTCTTGAGAAGTATTATAATAGGTTGGGGAAAAAGTCTTTTCGCATTATAGTATGTATGAACTTGTAATAAAATATCTTTGGCTATACTATATAATTTTGTATCTGGCTGGTTTTGGTATCATTCAAAGTTTAAATTTTAAAGAATATAATTCCAAATTCAAATTAGGAAAATGTGTGATTTTCATTTGTTTTTCGTACTGTAAAGATGAGTGAATCTAATGAAGATATTTGATACATTTTAAAATTTTACTACAAAAAAGGTATAAATGCAACGCAAGCCGCGAAAAAAAATTTCGATGTTTATGGACCTAGTGCAGTGTATGTGAGAGTAGCACAAATTTGGCTTAAGCGTTTTCAATCCGGAAATTTTGATGTCAAAGATGCACGTCGCTCTGGTCGCCCTATTACGGATAAAATTGAATCCATTTTTGAAAAAAAGGAGCAAGATCGGCATATCAGTGGGTACGACGTAGCTGAAGAACTGGGGATTGACCACAAAACAGTTTTGGCGCATTAAAAAAAACTGGGTACACAAAAAAGCTCGATATTGGGTACCCCACGAGCTCACTGAAAGAAACCTAATAAACCGTGTACTCATTTGTGATTCTTTATTACGACGTAATGAAACCGAATCATTTTTGAAGAAGCTGATAACTGGTGATGAAAAGTGGATCATGTACGACAAGAACGTGCGAAAAAGGTAGTGGTCAAAGGCCGGTCAGGCTTCACAGACTGTGGCGAAACCCGGGTTAACTCGCAACAAGGTGATGCTGTGTGTGTGGTGGGATGAGAAGGGCATTATTCATTATGAGCTGTTACCACCAGGCAAGACCATCGATTGTGAACTCTACTGCGAACAACTGATGAAATTAAAGCAAGAAGTTGAAAGAAAGCGGCCGGAATTAATCAACAGAAGGGGTGTGGTTTTTCATCATGATAACGCTAGACCTCACACATCTTTAGCCACTCAGCAAAAATTAAGAGAGTTTGGCTGGGAGGTGTTGATGCATCCGCTGTATAGTCCTGACCTTGCACCTTCAGATTTCCACCTGTTTCGGTCTCTTCAGAATTCTTTAGGCAGTGTCAGGTTAACATCACGAGAGGACTGCCAAAACCACTTGTCGCGTTATTTTGATCAGAAGCCCCAAAATTTCTATAGCAATGGGATCATGTCCCTACCTACAAGATGGCAAAAAGTTATCAAACAAAATGGTACCTACATACTTTAGTTAAATGTAAATAAACTATATTAAAAAATGTTTTGAATTTTCTTAAAAAATGCGAAGAAACTTTTTCCCCAACCTAATATATATTATTCAGTTCCCAGAATATGTTGCGATCTAGGATTATTAATGATTTGTGGTATATATTATTTGGTGGAGCAGGGTAGCGAATGAATGATGGCCGTGGAATGGCTGTAGAAGGGTAGGACGTCCGGCAACGAGATGGGTGGACGACATCGTTAAAGCCCGTCAATGGGTAGCGCAGGATCGTGGCGGATGTCACAAACTTGGGGAGACATATACCCAGCAGTGGGGGTATTTTTATACTACTAAGGTAGCAAACAAGCATACGGCCCACTTAATGGTAAGCGGTTACCGTAGCCTATGGACGTTTGTAACACCAAACGTATTACTCGCGTGTTGCCGACCCTTTAAAATTTTCAAAACGCTCTTCTTGAAGACCCCCATACTGTAGTCCCTGGGGAAAACCTCGTCATGGAGACCATTCCACAAGCGAAGTGTTCGCGGGAGGAAATTTCTCTGGAACCTCACGGTGCGCGACCCGGGTTCGACACGGGTCTCGAAGGTGTGTTGATGGATTCCTTGCCTATGGCGACCGGTGCGATGATAAAAGGAACCTGCAGGTCAAACGACTCGTCAGAACACATCTGGATGAAGTCGAGCTGTGGATGATGATGATGATATACAACAATTACATAATACAAATAAAGTTGTAGTAAATGTTTATTTGTATCCCGCAGATCAGGGAAGCTCAAACAGTGTGCGCGATCTTCGCGGATAACGCGACGCTATGCGGGCACGAGGGCAACGAGAAGGTGGTGGCGCACTTCGTGCACTGCATCGAGTCGCGCGGCCGCCGCCCCGCCTACCTGCACTTCCTGCAGACCATCGTCCACGCCGATACCCACTACATTAGGAAGAGCCAGGATTTAGTCATGCAAGAGGTAACCTAATTCACAATAATATAAATAACGACCTCCGTGGCGCCGCGAAGATCCGGCTGAGACGTAGGAGGTTGCGGGTTCGATTCCCGTCGCCGAACAGAGGTTTGCATGATCTACAGATATTTGTTCCAGGTCTGGATGTTTTTCTATACATTTAAATTATGTATTTACAAAAAATAAGTATAAGTGTATCAGTTATCTGGTTCCCATAATACAAGCTTGACTTAGTTTGGGGCTAGATTGCGCTGTGTGAAATGTCCAACTACCTGACGTAGCTCTGTTTCTCATACTAGGTCTCTGGCATAATAATTTACACACAGAGCTATCTAGGCCCAAACTAAATAAAGCTTGTACCATGGGAACCAGATAACTGATATAATACATTTCCCTTTTTTTGTGCATAATGTATAGACCAGAATTGTAAATAGTATCAAATGTCTCGCATATTCTCTTTTGTATGTGGCTGTTTAATTTTATTTTTATTTTACTAATAGTAATGTTTGTACGCTAAACTGGCGAAACCTAGTATAGTTCTTGATAAGCTCAAACATCTTATTGTACTTAGGTTTACAAGCAATAAACGAATTACGAATGTCTTAATTTCAATTGAGGTCTTGCCATAAAAAAATAAAAATGAATCTAAACAAAATTCGGTATGGATTTTTTAAACACGTGTAAAAAAGCGTTTAACATTTTTTGGTGACATGATTGTTATTCATTTGTTCAGATGGTGAACGCGGGTGAGGACGTGCTCGTGTTTTATAACGACAAAGTATCGTTCAACTACTTTCTACAAATGATGAGACTTTACAAGCAGACCAACGAAATGCCTGAAGCATTGAGGTAAGACATTATTACCACATCTCTATCCCCTGAAAAAACGAGGGATGTAAGGTATGCAGCCGGTTGTGTCCGGTTCTATCGAGTCTAAGGTAGCGAGCTGGTATTTAGCCAAACCATCCCAAAGGTGGCAGCAGTACTCCATACCATACTGGAATTAAACGCTCGCTAAGCGATGATTTCTTTTTAGAATAATTATTACTTATATTTAATGTCGCTTTATGTTTTGTATCTCCTGTCGTCTACCTTCACTGTGTTTTTGGTATTCTATTTATGTACATATCTGCGGCAACTTTTTAATTGGCCATCAGCACACACACGCTGGTATATACCGGCATGTATTATGTAAATAACTATTTTTGAGACCTAGCTGTAAGTTTTCCTAAAGTTTTGAAAATAAAAAATAAAATAAAACTCACGCTTGACCAAAAAAATTAACTATACCAAAATTATTTCCATAAAAAAGAATAAATGAATTGTTGGCGATCCCATTCTCACAAGCGGTATTGAGCCCTTAAGTCTCAGGAGAGATTTTGCTTTCCTGTGTTTGTTCTACTGCTTGTATAATGGGTTGCGTTCTGAGGAGTTGTTTGACATGGTGCCTGCAGGCTCCTTTTGTCATCGCACTGCTCGCAATCGTCAGGGAAACCATCCACACACATTGGAGACGATGAGGTCGCGCACTTTGAGGTTCCAGAGGAATTTCCTCCGCTAACACTTCGCTTGTGGAATGGTTTCCCTGTGTAGGTTTTTCCCAGTCACTACAGTATGGGGTTTTTCAAAAAGGACATTTTGAAAATTTTAAAGGGTCGGCAACGAGTAATACTTTCGGTGTTACAAACGTCCATAGGCTATGGTAACCGCTTACCATCAGCTGGACCGTATGCATATTTGCTACTTTAGTAGTATAAGTAAAAACCACCAGTAAAAAAAACACTATTTAGATAGACGACAAACCACACGTGCGAAGACGCAAACGGAAGCTAATGTTGTTATATTGATTGTATTGCATGCAGGTATCATATCCAGCTAGTAAAGCTGCTAACGTGTTGCACTATGGGCAAGAACGTCTACACCGAGATAAAGTGTCATAGCCTGTTGCCGCTTGATGACATCGTGTCCATGATCACACATCCCGACTGTATCCCGGAAGTAAGTACCGTACTTCACATATAAACCCGATCCAAATCAATTCAGCGGATGTTGAACCTGGAAAAAAATAAAAATAAACATTAAAATCAAGCAACGAAGGGGTTGCACAGCCATGTTTTTATAACTGCTAACAGATAGTGTTGCTTTGTCATGCTCTGATTAACAAAGGAAAGTTAACTGTCAATATCTTACGAGGAAATAAAATTTAAAAAAACATTTGTGTTTGTTTATTCGACGAACTGAGATTGTTTAAGACAAATAATGATATTGCGGTTTTGGTATATCACTAACAGTCTCTAACATTATTAATGCGAAAGTTTGGATATTTGTTTTTTACTCACTCACGTCGTAACGGCTGAACCGATTTTGATGAAATTTGGTGTGTTGATAGATTATGACCTAGATTCAAACATATGCTACTTTTTATTGACAAACAACGCTTGCGAAGCCGCTGGCGGAAGCTAGTAAACCATATTATTTGCTGACGTATCTCCAGACAGCGCCATCTATTATGGTAGATAGAAATAGTTTTTTTCTAATAAAACGCTTGTACATTTTGATGGGTTTTTAAACTATCTGTCAACATAATGTACAAAACTCTTTGTAATTATTCTAATAATACTAATTCTTCTATTCTAATAATAAAAATCTTTTCAAACTCGTTTATTTTCAGGTGAAAGAAGCTTACGTAGGCTTCCTGAATCACTGTTACATCGACACGGAGGTGGAAATGAAGGAGATATACTCCAGCAACTACATGTGGGATCTCTTCGAGAGGTCCTTCCTGCAGGATATGCACGCTTTACTGTACAAGGAATCAACCAGTATTGCTGGTAAGCTAACTATTTGCTTATACATTATCATTGACATAACTTATGAAACTATCATGGTTATGAACACTATTTTCACTAAAAACATGATTTTTACCATGATTTGTGAGTTTGCGAGTATCCTGAAGGCTAATTCACGTAACTTGAAATAGTATAATTCAAGCTTCGATCTAGTCTCATTATCTTAAATGTCATAAACGGTATTCACGTAATGACAATACGATGGTGACAACACAATGAGTTGACCTATATGCGATTATAGACTTTATTTATATCAAGCTAATATTGTAATATTAATGGAGCAGCATATCAAAATATATTCAATTCATAATCCAATCTCGTTTGGGTCAACTGTCGTTATGTTTTTAAAATTGTTTTACATGAATTGACCTCCAGATATTTCGACGCACTTCGATTTTATTCTTGATGGTCCTGACTTGGAGGGGAAATTAAGAGATTTCGAAATAACGTTTTCGTCTATTTTAAATAGTATAATCAGTCCGAGCTGCAGTTTTCTCTTTAGTCCTCCATTCGGGGAGGGGCATTAATAGATTTGTTAAAAACCTATTTTCAAATTAATTAATTTTTGCGTTAATAACAATTATTATAATATAAATAATTTTTATTTTATTTCAGTTACCAATTTACACCTACAAAATATGATAACACTTTATTTGAGGGGTTTTGTATCGTAGCCCCCGTAGTTTATCTGTTACGCCTGTAAACGATGCCGACCGGCCAGAAATCCGGATCAAGTAGCACATCCTTATACTCCGCCAGAGTCTGGAGAGTGTAGGACTTGAAATTAGTCCTACTGGACTCCAGTCGCTGTAGCGACATTCTGAACGTGCCTGTCCTCTCCCTCACGAATCGGAGTGCACCATCTTCTGAAGTACTCTGATCTTTTCGGAAGAGATAGATCTTGATGGTCGGCTCCACTGCATGCAGTGTTGTCGATTCAATCGGTATCGTACCGGCGCCGTATTGATTGCGGGACGATCTTGGTCGGATTGCAGATTATGGAGCCATGTTTTTCAATTATTTCAGGTCCGTCTCGATCCGAGATGTTGCGTCTACCTCTGTTAGGCAAGACGGTCAGCGGAGCGTGGACGAGCTACGTGACGGATGTTCTTATGCAAACGATATGCACATTCTTCAACTCACCATTTAGCGACCAGAGTACTACTGTTCAGGTAAGAGCTTAACCGGGAATAATCCCGTGCAATGCAACATTTCCCATCAATTTTAATGTATTTCCGAACGCAATAAAAACAGCTGTCGTCTGACTAAACAAACGTTTAGATGGTGTACCAATTTCATGTTGGTCAACATGTCTTTTCAATCTCTTTCCACACTCAATCAAAACCCCTTAGTAAATGATTCAAGGCTTTGAAAGTTGTGATCTTGCATGTTGTACATTTTGACGCTAACTCGATCAGTACCCCGTATAAATCTATTCCCAAGGCTTTGCAAGGATTTGATCTTGAATTTTGTACATTTCGACCCTAACTCGTTAAGAACCATGTCCCAAGGCTTTGTAAGGATTTGATCTTGCATTTCGATTGTAATAAATCTACGTTCTGCATTGCACTAATCAGAATGACTTATATTGTGCCGTCTTTTTATGCTGTCCTGTTTCCTATGTTCCATTTGCTTCATTCGGATCGGAAAATCTGTTAAGTAAGTAAAAATTGATAAATGAGTCTTTATTTATTAAATACTAGCATCAACAGATTAGTCGAGAAAACGTAACAAATAGACCGATAGATAGAGTTACTTACCATTATAATCTCGGAGTCTTCAACCCCAGACAGGTTCTTTCTAAGGCTCGGACTATATGGCATCCGGGTCTCCCTGGTTCTGCGAATCCGGACCATGTCCCGGTTGCTTCCAGGTAAAAATCGGAGTCGAATGGCCTCGGATTGTGTGTAGTCGATGATGGAAAAATACAAATATTTGGTTGTCAGGGGCCTTTAAAAAACGACCCCTGACAAGCCCGGATGCCATATAGTCCGAGCCTAAGCAAGCGTGCTCCATCTTCGACCACACCATCACTTACCATCAGGTGAGGTAGGGGTCAAGCTTTTGACCATCACCAATAAAAAAAACTATTGAGTCTATATAAATATTATAAATTCAAAAGTAACTCTTATCTATATGTCTGTTAATTTTTAAAGACCAAATTGCTGGGTCAATTTCGATGAAATTTGGTACTTATATAGATAGATTATGACCGGGATTGAGACATATACTACTTTTTAGCTGACTATGCAGAAGGAGGGTCATGTTTTCACTGACGAACAACGCGTGCGCATAAACCTGCTTGTTTATAATATAGTTTGAAGAACATTTCGAGGCGAGTAGGTTTGTTGTCCGCTACGAGATGGTGTATAAAAAATATAATAATTGTTGAATGATACAGGCGATGGTTACCACTTAACATCAGGTGGGACATATGCTTGTTCCATATCCAAGCAGACTACTAGACCGCGACTTTTGGCTAAAATTCTAGAGCTTAGTGTAATTAATAAGAAAGCACTAGCTAATGAGAAAAGTGCTATGTTTATGAGATCGGTTCAGATTTGTAGTTCGTATTTGCCTGCTCCAAATTTTTATAGGTCGCCAGACGCAGAATTGTCTCAAAAACTAATTAAAAAAATTGTTATTTTCAGACGCGACAGTCGATATTCGTGAAGTTACTACAAACTACATTCAGTATCTATCAGTGTTCGTGGCTCACTCCGCCGCAGAAGCTGAACGTGGAGAAATGCATCAGAACACTCAGCGAAGTCGGTAAGTTGCATTACAATTGTTACTATTCTAGAACTGTGCTCAATCGTGAGTCACGACTTGAGCAAGGATTTCGCCTTTAGCTCGAGGTCTTTTGCGAAGAATTTTATATGTTTCAGTTCTTATATTATTTCGTTTCCGCGATCTAGGTTATGTTTTTATAATTGCCGTTGATGTCGTCGCCGTCTCATCGTCTATTGCTCGCTCTGTGGCTTCGTTTAATGACAAAGTAGTGGCCTCTTGGTCTACGAGCATCCCTTGGCCACCACTCTGTAATCGCCCGTCATCCCTCCTAGCCAAGTGGCCAGCCCATCCATCTCCACTTCAGGTCTGCGATCCTCATACCCACGTTCACAGCCATTGTGCGACGTCGGATTTCCACTTTGGGTATGTGGTCCAAGAGTGTTATACCGAGCATGGCGCGCTCCATTATTGCCCGTTGAGCTATTTTGATCTTATGCATGTATTCCTTTGTGAGCGTCCAAGTCTTGGAACCGTAAGTAAGCATGGACACGACATATTGTTTAAACACCCAGGGCGCCGACCACAATCTTTTAGAAAACCATCATGTTTCAGGAGCGTTTTGTTTCAAGCTTGTAGCAACATTACTTCGATGTGAACCACAAAACTTTTAAACATTACTGTTATAATCCTAATAGGGTTGTATATTTAGTGTTTCTAGTCATCACACCACGTTCAGTATAAAACATTGCGAATATAAACACGATGCACTTACTTTTTAGGACAATTTTACGCTTTATTTGAGCACTAATGTGAAATGTTTTTGAGTGAACTATTTATGGTAACATCACCAAAACTGCTTCGCCTTTACAATAATAAAGTAAGTTTACTAATTGAGGGTCATGGTACGAAATGTCAGTGTAATATTATTCTAATATTGCTATAAGAGATTGAGGTTGGTCCCCTAGTTTTGAGGCATTGAGGGATTTTAGATTTGCATATTATAGTTTAAAGTAATTTTATGATAGTAGTGAAAAGTATCAGTCGTCTCTGGCAATCTATGGGGTAGGATATTCAACACTAGACATCCTATGGCTGATATGATGATGTTTAATATACTTTGTCGTTTTGTCAGCAAAATCGCGCAGTATAGCGATACCACTAGAACTAGAAGCGAAGATACAGATGGTGTTTGAGAAGGCAGCTGCGCTCTCGCGACAGACCAGCAAGTGGCTGCTAGCCTCCAAGACTTCCAAGTTGGAAAAGATGGCTTCACAGGTACATGTTTTTATTAACTCTAACGATTATGTAGTAGGAGCTGTTTGTGAAGGGTCTCACCCGCGAAGTACTACTACCATACCTATTTCTTTGATTTAATTGTGTATTCGTTTTTATTTGTTTTATTTTGCACTATCTGACCCGCCCGCAGTTTCGCACTGGTGGTTTTTAATAAAACATTACCCTCATTTTGCGCAGTTGGCTAAAACGTATCCTTTCCCAGGATATAATATATCTCCTTGCAAAGTTTCATTACGATCCGTTCAGCCGTTTAGTCGTGTAAAGGTAACAAACAAACTAACAAACAAGAGTTATGTATATATTTTATACATCTAAACCTTCCTCTTGAATCACTCTATCTATTGCTGAAAACTGCATTAAAATCAGTTGAGTAGTTTAAAAGATGTAGGTAAGCGAACAGACAGCGGAAGTGACTTCATTTTATACAATGTAAAGAAGATGGTGTGCAATATAGAAATTATCTAATCAAAGCTATTTCTGCAACCAAGCAGCATTGCTATCTCGGTTTCAAGGAGCACACTTGTTTGTCTCAAGTTGATGGACGCAGGGCAGAGCATCAGGATCCTTCCTTGGCCATGGTTTCCACTAAACATCAATAGTCAATATTACATGTTTGTAATAATTATCGTAGTTACCGTATCCGTATCCTAATTACCTGGGCGTAACATGCTGCAGACTGGGGGCCCGGATGGAGGAGGCCTTTACCCAAAGATGGATACCCAAATAAAATAAATATAGTAAAATAATCAATAGTAATGTGGAATAACTAGTGGTTCGCCCCGAACAGAGATCTCGCGAGTCTGCCATAAAAACAAAAAATATTATTTGCACCTAATATTTGAATTTCAAAATAGTGCCACGAAATGAATAACCAACTAACTTGACCTACAGTTTCATTCAAATTACAGGTAACGGGAGTTCATGTTAATTGGGTACCATTTTTTGGAGAAAAAATTGCAATTATTCTGGATTCACACTTTTACCCTATATTTGTGTCACTAAAGCTACACGCATACCAAATTTTAGCACTGTGGTGTCACTGGTGTACCCTGTGAATTTTATAAATGTTCAGTTTTTATTATAGCTAATAACTTAAAAACTACAAGGATTAAACTAAAAATAAAACCGGGGTCGAAATTTACTCACAAATACCTTTTATTAGACGTGCCATTTGACTAGATAGTCACATTTTGTTTTTTTTGCCCCTTTTGAACCCCAATATCTCGGATAAACGCTTCGAAAGTTATCCTCAGGCAAATAAACATACATACATACAACGCCGGTTTGCCCAAGTTGATTTAGAGATGTCGCTTCAATCGATCTATGAATATTGTGAGATAGTGAATGTGAATTATTTGTTTAAAATGTATTGTATAATGTAGTTTTGGGAATTAAGGGCTAATAAATATTAATAATTATCATATATTTTCAGTCCAACCTACAAAACGACCGCTCTGTAATGGAGGGCCTGCAAGAAATAGTAGCGTTACTAGAAGAGCAACTCCGGCCATTGCTACAGGCGGAGCTGTCGCTACTAGTTGATATACTGTACAAACCGCATCTACTGTTCACTAGTCCGGGAGAGGTCTCACAGCCCGATACTAGTGGGATATTTATATCTAGGTAAGAATACCCTTAGTCTGCTTGCGAATTTCGGTATTGGGAACTCGATCTAAGAGTGTGGAGTAACTAAATAGGGGACGTCCACCAGCGAGATGGGTCGACGACATCAATAAGTTCGTGGGGTTCTGACTGGCACAGTATCGGGAAGAATACCAGAAACAAAGAGAGGCCTATGCCCAGGAGTGGGTCGACATGAGAATGAAGAAGACGACCTCTGTGGCGCAGTGGGCGATTAGCCGGTCGAGGGTCAGGACGTTTGTCCCGCTGCGGGACAAACGTTTGCATGATCTACAGATCCAGGGTTTGGGGTATTTTACTATATATTACTAGCTGACCCGCCCGCGGCTTGGCACGCTTGAAATTTGCCGTTCCTGTGGAAACCAAATAACGTGGGATAAAAACGATATAAAACACTTTTAAAAGTATTTACACTTCATGTAAATGACTTCACGCCAATGAACGACTGTTAAATTATATGGATTTTGTTCATAAAAACATATTGTTAAAAAATTGGGGGGGGGGGGGGGGTAAAGGTGAAAAATACTTTAATAAATAATAATAAATAGCACTATGTGAAAAGTAAAACATAAACAACATGTGCATAGGTTTATGCTTGGTAGAAAACTGTGTTTACATATTTTTAGTTATTTACGTGCAATCAATAAATAGATTTAATATTGTTAGTACAAAATACAGGGAACTTTGTAACAGTGTCTCAGGTGGGTATAAAAATGGGGGATAACTTTTCTTAAGGAAAAGATTTTTGCCCTCTGGCACTTCCTCAGAATGTTAATGAGAAACCCCATACGTTAAATGACTCTAAGTAATCGTATATCCAAGTCATATCTTATATCTCTGCCCAATACAAGGACTACATGGCACAAAATGGAGGAGGCTTATACCCAGCACTGATGAAAAAATACAAGCTGAGGATGATGATGATGAATCTTATATCCGTTTTAGATTGATTCGTCACACGGAGAAGCTTCTAGAAGAGAAGGAAGAGAAACTGTGCGTGAAAGTGTTGCGCACTCTTAGAGAGATGATGGCGGTCGACCCTGAATACGGAGAAAAGGTATATATGGAATAATACTAAATATTATTATTTAAGTATACTATGAGTTGTCTGGTCCCCATAGGCTATATAGCGGTGTGTGAAATGTCCAGCATTATTTTAAAACACGTATATTAGATGTAGTCTGGTATTAATTTATTTTTAAAATACGTACAAAAACATTTTCCATCGTATCGCTGGTTCTTTCATGGTGTTGGTACTCGTTTAAATATTTTTTCTATACCTTTGTTTTGTGTTCGCTTATTTCAAACCTATTGTCAGTATCCCGTATGGTCTAGTGGCTAGGATACCTGGCTTTCACCCAGGAGGCTCGGGTTCGATTCCCGGTACGGGAAAGATACTTTTTGAGTTTTATATTTTATTCGTTTCGATAGCCATAATATTTTTAACCATATTTGTTTTTTTCTATAATTAAGGTTACATAACAGTATTTTTTCTTTTGATGTTAGTAATAATAAAAATTTAGTTTTTTCTAATATATGATTTTGTTTGGGTAAAAATTACTCTTAATTATTCACACTTGCCCTAGGGTAAGGCAGTGTCGGTCAATTCTAATTACTAACTTGAATAATTACACATAATTACATATCATCATCATAATAACAGCCATTGAACGTCCACTACTGAATATAGGCATCCACCTTAGATTTCAGAGCGATCGATCTTGTGTGGTCTGTGCCCAACGGCTCCCAGCAGCCTTTATCAGATCGTCTTTCTAGCTAGTAAGGGGCTATCCTTCGCTGCGCGTTGTAGAGCGTGAACTCCACTCGAGAACTTCTCTGTCCCAACGGCCGTCAGTTCTTTGAACTTTGAGCCCTGCCCACTGCCACTTCAGCAAGCTAAACCTCCTGGCTGTCTGTGTCCGTGATTCGCCTACGAATCTCCTCATTTCTGATTGAATCTCGTAGAGAAACACCAAGCATAGCTGTGACGGGGGAGGTCAAGAGCGAGATAGATGCATATAATATAGATCGATACATGTCTCTGTCTAGCATTTAACTTGCATCTAGCATTAAATTTGTCATTAGGACGCTTAAAAACTTGATTTGTGAAAATGTATAAAAATGTAAATTACTCTCCCCGCAGTATACGAGTAGCTAGGGCGAGAAACAAATTTAGTATAAGTCTAGCGCAAATTTGTGCCTAAATTGTGACCATCTAGTGCGCGCTTTATACATAGTACCCCAGTACCTAAAAATAAAGAAAATACAGTCCACTTTGCCACATACCGAGCTTTTCCTGCCTGGGTAGGAACTCTCCATAGCACGCTGAGTGACCTTGAGTACTTATTTCGTGATGTGTACATCCATATACATTTTCTTTATTACAGGGAAACCAACTCCGAAATAAACTTCTGTCGCAGTACTTCATAAATCGCAAATCTGAACCAAAGATTCAGCCGCCTCCATCCATAGCTGTCACCCACGGACCTGGCGGTAAGTTCACAACCTTATTTGTAACTGAATAAGAATGGTTTTCGACTAAATAGATTAATTAGAAACTTATAGACTTATTTGTAAACAGTCGGAAAATTTTGAGCAGTAACTCTGTCCGTGATTTAGAACAATCTGTGTTTATTTGAATCCAATATTAAAGTTAAAATGTTACTATTTTTAAAATATTACTGACTTCAGATAACAAAAAATTAAAAAGAAAATAGGTTAGTAAAATGTTTACTTAATTTTTATAGATCTTTCCGACGATACTACACACACTGGGTTGCAAGCAATACGGTTTTTCATCCCACATTTACCTCAATAAAAAGTACCTTCTTAATTATTTGACCTCAATGAAACTTAAATGAGACCACATTACTACACATACTGAACCCAACGCAAAAGAATCGTACAAATCGGTTCAAAAACAAAATGTTATGCCTGGTAACACTTAAAAAAATCTTCAATTCCAACCTCCTCTTATTTTCGAAGTAGTTAAAACACGACTAAAACAGTTTTTATTAATAAAACCCCTCGATGTATCCTCAGATCTGTCACGTATTTCCAGACCAATGATATCCCACCAGGGAGTAGACAATGGCAAGGCAAATATTGTTTGATACATCTCTTTGTATAATTGCTCTCTGCCGAGGTTTTCCCCAGAGTTTTACAAACGTCCATAAGTTATGGTGATCACTTACCATCAGGGGGGTTGTACGCATGATTGCACAAATAAATGTAAAATGATTTACGATTCAATAAATATTATGATAATCCATACTATTATTATAAATGCGAAAGTAACTCTGATTGTTTGTTAGTTTATTTGTTCGCATCAAATCGTTATAAGTTATCTAATTGTTTCATGTGTCATTTTGTCTGTACCAAATAAATGATTATTCTATTATATTCTACGTGGCGTTACTATGGGTTGGTTTCACTCATCTCTGCTTTGGTGAAAACCAGCCCTTATGGGTTCAAAACAAACAGATTTTTATAAATAAATATAATGAATATTGGTGGACGTTTCACACAGCGCTATCTAGCCCCAAAATAAAGCAAAGCTTGTATTATAGGAACCAGATAACTGATAGAATACATATATACTTTTTTTTGTAAATACATACTTGTAATATATAGAAAAACCTCCAGACCCGGAACAAATATCTGTATAACATGCAAACATTTGTTCCGCGACGGGAATCGAACCCGCTACCTCCTGCGTCTCAGTCTATTCGCCCACTGCGCCTCGGGGGTCGTCGATGGAGAATAATTTTTATTACGGACAGAGGAATTTCACAATTCTCTATTGTTTACAAATTCGCTCTATTTAAGTAATGGTTTTGGACTAACTAATTATCATAGTTTTGGCCACTAATTAGTTTGTTTAATCACAATAATACAAAATTTCCTATTAGAGGCTATAGAAATAAAATAGTGAGCACATACTCATCATTATAGCTATTCACGTAAAATCTATTAAGTACTGTTATTTTTCAAAGTAGTCTCGTAAAATTAGACACTTAAATATGTGACAATACTTCTAAATCTTGAAATTATTTAATCTAATAAATTAATACTTCTTATTGAACTAATAGTGTTCATAAATATAAATTAGATATCATTTAGGACTGAGGGATGTGTTTTTATCATTGGATTACATGATACAGCTTCTATTCAGGGTGTTATAACAAGAAGAAACATCCTAAATGTAAGCGGGTGAACGATTGAAATACATGGAAGAACCTAATTTGATATTTTATAATTATTATTTGTATTAGCTTATTCCAGATATTTGATTCTAGTTTTAAGGGGGCCATAGATAGATAGATAACGCTATATTACACATCACTTAAATTAAAAAACAATATAAAACATATAAAACAAGTCACGCAGAATACAAGTGGCGGGTTTATCGCTAAAAGCGATAAGTAATTTCAATCTAAAGTAATTTAAAGATTATTTCGTCAATAGACATCTTCTCTAATAGCAAAGCATCTGTAAAAAAACAAATTATTTCTTCAAAAAATTAGTTCTTAATCATATATAGCGCGTTCTATAAAAATATTCAGAAACTCACACAACACACACTCCACTCCCTCCCTCACCCCCTCAAGTATACACATTTACACAGCATCTCTCACACTCTTATACGTTCTTCAAATGTGTACCTACTAAACTCCTTAAAAATTAAATATTATATTGTGTTTTTAATAATTCTCTCTGGGTGACTAATTTCTTAAAAGTTATGTCTATAAAATGAGAATCTGTTATTGGCATTAAGCAAGAGTTTGTTTACATTGATATCAAGTGCTGTTGATTCTGTAAAGAAGGAAATAAAAATATATATATATATCTCCGATTTTGAGGGATGCGTCTTCTTGTTGTTTTTCTTGTTACACGCTGTATAGAAATAGTATGAGAAATAACCTTTCATAAGATTTAATTTTTAATTTAATAACATGACAAAGGCACATACTCATAATAACATAATAATAACATCTAGCTGTAGATATAGACATGTTTTTCTTTTTTTTATCGCATGCGAGCAGATCCTCAGCATCAGCCGAAACGAGGTGGGTTATTATTAATTCGGTGTCTTTTGTGAGAGGTTGATGTAGCAAAACTTTGTAAGCTCTTTTCATCAGTTTGAAACAAATTTAAAAGCCCGACATTTAAATCGAATTATTTATAGTTTTTTCAAATCGTCTCATTAAAATTTTCATGTTTGGTGTTGCAAATGATAATATTAAAAATGAAAAAGATTATAGAGATAAGTGAATAAGAAATTCGGACTGAAGATTTAGGTTCAAATCCACATTCAATTTGGCACATTCAAGTGGCTTGAGATGGTTTTAAAAATCATAGAATTGTTATTTATGTTTCTAGAAATAACAATCTAAGATCAGTTAAAAGCAAGCAACATCATCACGTTTTAAGTTTAAAACTTAAAAATTGGAAAAGCCTTCCTTTATCTACAAACTGCAAAGTTTTTGTGTTATCAACCTTCCTTGTTGCTGCATTATTGCTTATAGCAGGTCGAAATCATAATCAAAATATGGTTTTATATGAGATCAAACGAACTTCTTGAAGTGAAGTTCGATCATTATTATATGAGTCGCTTCATTCGAAGATACAATTAACTTAGGTAGTGTCTTTAGCCTACACGAGGAATTCGCACGTTTAGAGAATCGATTTATTTTTAATCGAGTTTCGAATATTTTTACTCTGTAACAACACTCGCTTACCGGTTGTCAGTCCGACTGCCACCTCATTATTTTCAGAGACATTAAAGCCTACTCAAATTTTCTACGTTGGGTTCGGGTGGGTGGGAACCTGTGTATCTTCGAATGAAGCGACTCATATAATAATGATCGAACTTCACTTCAAGAAGTTCGTTTGATCTCATATTATATTTCGTCGCTTCATTCTTCAGATACAATTAACTTAGGTAGATGTTCAGAGCTTTCAGATTAGACTTAAAGGTTAAATATGTTTGTGTCAATAAAACATTTAATTAAATAGATAGTAGAAAACTTTTATTGTTTCAAAACAACACAAAATACTTCTTATAATCTTAATCAAAATAAATCATTAAGAACCGAAAGGAGACATATTTGTCAAAAATTTCTTTTATAAACGTAGGTTTAATTATATTAATAAATTATTTTCTTATACTAACAGCACATACAGAACGAGCAAATACTCCTTCATCCGTCACTGGACGGTTATAGAATTGAGCAAATGTCAGAGAAGAGGTGGACCATACAGCTGTTTTTCTAATGGTATCGATACAAACTCCAGCGGATGCCGCCGCCGTAGTAGAAGCGTGACGTGTGCTGTGTGCACTAAATACTGTAACGTCAACGCCGCTCTCCGCTAGAGTTTGCTTTATCCACCTGCTTATAGTTTGTGACGATGCCTTCTTATAAGGTTTTTTGTGAGTAAGCAAAAGATTATCAGTTCCTTCAGGTCGCAACCCTGATGTCGCTTTAAGATAGTCGTCTAGGGTTTTTGCTGGACATATACTTGGATTGTCCGTAAAGTAAGGCATGTATAATATTGGCTGCTCTCGATTTGGTGCTGAAGTCTTTATAATATCCGATATCAAGATCTTTATGCCTGAGGGGGACCTATCAATGTTAGTGATCTTAATTAGAGATAAGGTTTGCACGCGATGGGAAGTGCACAAAGCTAACAAAATTGATATTTTTTTTGTAAGCTTGATCAGGCTTAGACTGCTATTAGGGTACCATGAGGATACGTAGTCTAGTACAACCTTTGGGTCCCAAGTGGACGTATATTTAGGTCGGGATGGATTTTTCCTATAAATACCTTTGAGTAAACGTTTAATTCGCTCATCTGACCCTACATTATTCCCTAGGAGTAACGATGGGGCAGAACGATGACTATTAATAGTCCCATATGATGCACCTTTATTAAAGTGATCTACTAGAAAGCCTATTACGGATGACAAAGGTGCCTCATAGGTATTTAAATTATTTTCTAGGCAAAACTCCCACCACAATCTGTATGTTACAGAATATTGTTTCATGGTATTTTCCGAGATGGATGCTAGCATTAAGTCAAGTGCTACGACCGGGGTGTTTAGCCTTGTAAATGCTGTCCTGAGAGCGTCGCGGCCCCCAAAGTAAGGCTGGTGTAGAGCCGGTGATGTAACCTGAAAGGAGAACGTAAAAGGTCCCCGTTAGGCGTAAAGAAGATGATATCTGAGATAAGCATTCTTTTAAGCAATAGAAACCAAGCTTGTCCAGGCCAATAGGGGAAGAGTAGAATCCCAGTAGCTTTGTCATTAATAATTTTTCGTAAGCACTTTAGAATCAAGGCGAACGGTGGAAAAGCATAAAAGAACATAGAGCTCCAACTGACTGTAAAAGCGTCAATTGTTATAGCATCGGGGTCCGGTTGCCAAGAGATGTACCGATTGCATTTTGCATTAGTACGAGAGGCGAAGAGATCAATTTGTGGATTTCCCAGAGTGTGAATTATTATTTGGAACGCCCAATTCGATAGTTCCCACTCCGTATCTACGTTTATTTTTCGCGATTCTTGATCGGCTTCAATATTATCGTGAGTATTAATATAAGACGCAAAAATAAAGATATTTCGCCTCTCGCACCATTGCCAAATGGTTTTTGTTAAATCATTCAAATGTGGGAAACGGATTCCACCCATGCGATTTATATAGCACAAAGCCGTTGTGTTGTCTACTCGAAGCAAAATAGAGCAATTAGAATGTGTGCTGGCGAAACTTTTTAAGCCAAGAAAAACAGCTAGTAATTCTAGGTAATTGATGTGATAAGATAATTCATCATCTTTCCATCCGCCATTAACGCGTTTATCAACGCAAACAGCGCCCCAGCCTGTTCGCGATGCATCTGTATATATTTCCAAAGCAAATTTTTGGTCTGGCCTCATTACATTGTTTGTTGACATTATGTTTTGTTCCCACCATTTTAAATCGGGTAAGACAACACTCGAAGGTTTAATCTTTGCCTCAAAATTATCATACTTTTGAAGAGCTAGATACTTTTGTCGCTCAATGGTTTTGGTATATAACCAACCATATCTTACTGCAGGACATGCCGCAGTAAGTACTCCAATGAATTGTGATAATTCCCGGATAGAACATTTAGAAAGTTTGGAAAACTTTTTGACAAACTTCATGATACCTAGTCGTTTCTCATCTGGCAAGCTTAGGGACATATCTACAGTATTGTATATGAAACCTAAAAACCGACAAACTTGTCGAGGTGTTACATTACTTTTATCGTAATTGACGACGAATCCTAAACATTTTAGCAATGCTAATGTATTGCAAACGTTTTCGCTGCATTCTTCATAAGTGTCACCTATACACAATATGTCATCAAGGTATATAACTGACCTATATCCCCTTTCACGAAGATGGTTCATGACCTCTCTCATTAACTTGGTAAAGACCCAAGGAGCGACGGATAAACCATAGGCTAGAGCAACGAACTCGTAGCATTTTTGGTCGAATTCGAATCGTAAGTATTTATGATGTTTTTTTTACAATAGGGACTAAAAGGTAAGCTTCTTTTAAGTCAATATTAGCCATATAACCAGATTTTGGTACGAGTCTAGCTGCTGTTCTATGGTCCTCCATTTTAAAATGGGTGGTCGAAATGAATTTGTTTAATGCCTTAAGATTTAGAATAAATCGCTTTGTTCCATTGGGCTTTGGTGCTAAGAAAACATTGGAAACAAAATCATTTTTTGTTCTTTGACATGGAGAAATAGCACCAAGGTCTAACAATTTTTTAATAGATAGTGCCATGTCTGCGTGCTCGCGTTGGGACACAAGGTTACGTGGAATATAAGTTTGTCGTACTTTCTTACAAAACGGTATAGAATAGCCATTTAAGATTCAATCAAGTATTTGAGTATTTTTGGTAATTTGAATCCAACAAGTATAAAAATACTGGATTCTTCCAGCGTGTACCTCTATTGTTGTTGAGTTGTCGCACGCTGTTTGTTCTGCGCCGACGGTTTTTGTTGAGTGACGTTGCCTGTCCACGCTCTCCGACCTGGAGGAGCAGTCTTCTTCAGCCCTCCTCTCCCCCCCCTGTTCGACGAGAAGCGAGAAGGGCCTCCCCAGTTTCCCTGGGGGCGTGAGCGGCTTGTCGATGCTTGAGGGGTCGTAGAGGACGCCTTGGTGTTTGGGGCAGGTTTCTTGATTTGTAATCCGTGTTTCTCGATTACTTTTGTGGCCTTTATTTTCTCCGAAAGCTTGCTTCCAAAAAGCATTTCATCTCGGTCAACGTCTTGCATAATATTTAAAAAAGACTTATCCAATATCGGAGTAACGAACTTTTTTCTTGCCTCCGTTTCTACATAATGTAGGTCACACAGCAGTCTGCAGCTATCACTGAGAAATTTGATGGCCTGAAGTCTGTCCTTGCCATCGTCTAGAAGGAGTTCCAAACCCTTGTTAAGGGCAGATATTCCCTGTCCCAATTGCTGCTGTACGGCTTCTACTCTTTTGTCCCGAGTCCGGGTACCTTCGGCTACAGCAGCTGAAATCTCGGGATTCAATTTTGGCGCTTGTAATAAAGGGCAATTTTCAGGTACGAGATACTCCTTGGCAAGTTTCTCTTTTGCCTCCTTTTCCATTCCCTTTCGTAAGATAGGTAACCACAGTCGTGATAAGTTTTCATGAATGTTTGGTCCAAATTTTGGCACTTCTTCAGTGGCTTCGCCTAGCGCAGTGAGAATGTCAGGGTCTAAGTCTGGTTCTGGGATCGGTTCTTGATCGCAGTCATTTTTAATCTCCTCATTGTTTGAAATACCACTTAAGCCGCTTTGTTCGCCAGGATCCAAGGGTTCTAGATCGGCCTTGTCATGGTTTTCATTATCTAAAAAGATACAATAACAAAATGTTATTGAGTGATATTTGAGGGTAGATATGAAAAAAATAAATGCCACGGAAAATATAAAGAATATCGTTCGTTACGATAAATTATATAAAATTTTCTAAATGTCAGCAATAAACCTTAATTAGTTTTAGGAATTATTGTAAATTACCATTGTGAGGATACTCGATCCACCTCTAGGTATGACATTTTTGTTCGCTCGATTAGAACCATAAAACGTAATCGTTTCTAGAACGATTTCGAAATACCTTCGTGTTAACACGCGGTTAACCTCCCGGTTAGAAAAACTACCTTCGTGATGACACACGGTCAACCTCCAGGTGTTAAAAAAAAACGAGCAATATTTTTTGAAATGTTTATCACTTAACAATGAAAAAAAAAAGTAATATACTAACCTGAACCTTTGTCGGAGTCTTCCGACGAGGAATAAATAATACGGCTGTATTTTCGCTGTTCCTGCTCCATTTTCCGGATTTTGCGTTGGTAACGCTTAATTTTTTCTTCATTCTTTCGTTTCGGCATAATAACAACGGAGCACAAAGTATTTTTCACTTTTATTTTATCTTTTTACGTAAGGCACGTGCGAACGCTGCCTCGCACAAGAAAAGAATGAGGTGGCAGTCGGACTGACAACCGGTAAGCGAGTGTTGTTACAGAGTAAAAATATTCGAAACTCGATTAAAAATAAATCGATTCTCTAAACGTGCGAATTCCTCGTGTAGGCTAAAGACACTACCTAAGTTAATTGTATCTGAAGAATGAAGCGACGAAATATAATTAGTAAGCCTGTTCATCATTCAAGCGAGCCTTTTAAGCACTAGTTTTAGCACTTGTAAGAGATTAATGACACGCGTGCACTTCGACAAAGCTTGTATTACGAGAGCTCTACACCGAGAGGAGTGTGGCTCTATTCTGTTAAAAATCTGTGTTTCAGTTTTGATGTAATAAAGTTTAAAGGCCTGTGCACACGGCGTATTTTAAAAGCGCAAATGACGCGCGTTTTCGCAGATTGTAGCATTTGTAAGTTTGTACAAAATTTGTACGCTCATTTAAATCGATACAATCCTCCTCGTTATATGATTTAAACTAAAACTAAAAACGTTCATCTAAAATTACCCATTTTTAATTTAGATGAATACATGATGTGCTGTTCATTTTTTTATCTGCACATGAGTGAATAGTTTTATTTATTTCTATTGTTAGCAGACATTTGTAATATATTTTTGACATACCAATATTAAAAATGGTGAATAAATGAATACTGAATAAAAATGCTGTAATCTGCTTTTTGGGCCTCTAAATAGCCGAAAATGCGCGTCGTCTGTGCCTTTAAAATACGACCTATGCATAGTTTAACTGTTGTATAAAATACGGGCCAGACTGTTAGTTACGTGGTCATGTATATTCATAAATAATACTTACTTCTCGTTTTCGGAAGCAGACCATGTTTTTTAGCAACAAAAAAATCTGAAATGCCCTTTTCTTTTTTATTTTAGTCCGGAGTCACCCATTGTTAATATGCCTCCCTAGTTTTCTGCCAGCCATTTTTAACCCAATATAAAAAAATCGCTTCCGTCGTTTCTCAGTTTTAATATGTTATATTTACAGCTAAAGTACTGATGCGTACTGGACAGACACTGGCCCAAGTCCAGGCTCACTTGGATAAGGAAGGAGCTTCAGACTTGGTGGTGGACTTGGTCATCAAGAGCACAAATCGACCTGCCATCTTTCTTGAAGCTATACAACTCGGTGAGACGTGTTTTATCATAAAATAATGTGATTTTTTTAGGCTGCCATAGTCCATTGTTCATGTTTTTTCAAAAAGGCGTCGCACAAAATATAAATAAATAAATATTTCTGGACATTTCACACAGCGCTATCTAGCTCCAAACTAAGCAGAGCTATGGGAACCAGATAACTGAATACTTTATACTTTTAAATATATACTTTTCTACAATGGAACTTGTTTATTTGGATTGGGGACATAATATATCAAAAAAAAAGTATCATATTGTACAATGTCCTACTAAAGTGTCACGTTATGGAGATAATTGGACATAAAGATTGCAAAGTGATGATTTTGCAATTTTGTCCCTATGTGGCATTAAGCAATATTAATTTGGCTATGTGTGAAGTATATAAATAATGCTGGACATTTCACACAACTCTATATAGCCCCAAACTAAGAAAAGCCAAAAAATTACTTTTCATACAGCTCTATAAACGCATTAGGTACAAGATTTTTTTGCATACATTTTGTTTTAAAGTATTATTTGTTTAGGTATCGCTCTTCTTGAAGGCGGTAATCCAATTATACAACAAAGCATATTCACGAAGCTACAAAACGGTGAAATATCACAAGCTTTCTTAAAAGTAAGTATTTATTTCAAATATTCGAAACCCACTGTAGCTGTAAATTTGATAGCCACCTTGTGTCAGCAGCATTAAGCCCGGCTTGCACAACGATCCCTAAATGGTTTAAATTTGACGTATTTGTATGATTTGACAACTCCATAAATCATATTTAGTAACTAATTACGTTTAGGTATTGTTGCGCAATTCTCCCTTAAATAGTAAGACTATTGAACCAATTTTTCCACTTATTAAACTGGTAAGAGCCGTGGCGGCCTAGTGGAATGGACCCCGACTTCCGATTCGGTGAGTTCTAATCTCGGCCGTGTACCAATACAAACATTTTCTGTGAGCGTACTCTTGCTCAAAACAATGAAAAAAAACGTCGTGAGAAAACCGGCATGTTACAGAACCAAAAATTTGAAGTGGGCGTGTATCAAACGTAATGTTCAAACTGCCTCTGTCTATCTCCAGGTACCTTCACGGGTCTGCATACTGAGTAAGAGATCCGATGATTTCCATCGTACGGACTAATATAGTCGTTTTTTTGTACCACCAATGATCCTTTTTCCGGTCCTATGCCAGGCGCGTTTATTGCCATTTCGCAACACGCGCGATGTCGTCCGGCCATCTGGCTGATGGTCGGCCAACTACTCTACTGATTTTTTTTTTGTTTAGGTTTTCTACGACAAAATGCGTGAAGCACAGCAGGAGATCAGGTCGCTTGCCGCGAGCAGCACGAGCGCTACCGGCGGCGACAAGCAGCGGGCAAGCACCACGGATGCCAAGAAACCACCCACTACTGATGGTAAATACTTCCCTTGTTACCACAAAAAAAGTTTAACACTGTTTAACACTGCACATCTTCGCTCTGGAAGTGCCCTGTGCGAAGGATGATTAATGTAGGAAATAATTTCCTCAATTAGTCACCCTTGGCACAAAATGATAGTTTGTCTATTATATGTATGTAGTTGCTATTTATTCTTGTATATATAATTGTTTTTGTTTTTTTGTTATTTTCTGTGTGTATTTTAGTTTTAGATGTGGGCTGTATTTTTTATTTATTTAACGCGTGTTTAAAAAGTTCTTTATCAATTTTTGTTTAGGATTTTTTTAACAGTGTTCAGCAGGTGTTAATTTTTTTTTTGTGGTAAGCTTCTTGTTTATTTAGCGCTCTTCACATTCCCGTGCGAATCACGCGTGAAGCCGCGAACCACCCGCGAAACATGAGTGTAAAACCGTGTCACGATTTTTGTAATTTTTGTAAGCTATTTGTTCCGCTACAAAATGTCCGCGAAGTTCGAACATGGCGCGAACGCGACTAGGCAAAACATTCGCATGCGGCTCACAGTCGCAAGGATTAATGCCTCTTTTATTAAACTTAAGCGGTATAAAACCTTGTAATTTTCAGGTAAGCCCACTCCGGGACCGATAGTGGTGGGTGAAGAGATGGATGATGAAGTGACCAATGCTTGCGGCTCCGCTGTGCACGCATACTCCGATATACACACTATGTCACATGGTAAGAATTTTACAGTTCCGGAACAAAATTGTAAAAACGGAACCCTCATGGTGGCTTTGTCCGTCTGTCAGTCCGTCCGTCTGTCAAAGTTGATTAGCTGAGCAACTACTGAACCCGAAATTGGGAACAGTTATAAAAAATATGTGCCCACCTTGCCACCAAGCAAGTAAAGAATTTCGAAAATATTTAGATTTTTATTGAAAAATGAGCCAAAACGCCCCACCATTTTGCTCAACATTACAAAATAAGGATACTCGAAAAAGAGCATAAGTGACACATTCCAAAACAGTTATGTTATGTCACATAGTTAACAGTTTTTTTATCTAACCTATGCTATCCCACTGCTGGGCAAAGGTCTCCCCCTCTCCAATTATCACGATCCTGTGCCAAATCCCGCCAGCCCTTATAAAAAGCGTCCAAATCATCGCGCCCAAGCTTCTTAGGCCTTCCACGGTGTCGCTTTCCATCCACAGGGATCCGAAACAGATAGGTATTAGAGTTATGATGAAAAAAAATAAGTTTCTTGTTGGAAAATTACTTTTACAAAACAAGCTTTTTTTTAATTTATAATCGGAACCGCAAGCAGATTCAAATGAGCCCAAACACTAGTAGCCTACTATAATCCATTCAGAAGTTCCGTTGTCTAGTATCTGTCTCCATCATGAGACCACCTCCATGGTACCATATTATTGCATTGTCAATTACAATTGCAAGTTACATATGTATTTCAAATTTCAGCTCAATCGGTTGAGGGGAACAGGTTTAAAATTCAGTTGCATGATTCTACCCGGACTAACATACATATAACTTGCAAGTTAATAAAAAGCTTGTAAAATACCCTCAAGCCACCATTAAAAATCATCCCAAAAGTTAAAGAATACATATTTAACGCCTTATTAAATACACCTGGCGGGCAATTATTGCTGTTTTACATATGAGATTTGGATAATCGAAACAAATACAAAAATATGTAGTCTTATCACAAAAATAATTAAACACTGTTTAGCTCGTGTTTAAAAAAATCCCATACAAAAATTGGTAAGGAATTTCTTAAACACGCCTTAAGCAGTTGTTTAACTTTTTTGTTGTAACAAGGATATTTGTTAAACACTGTTTGTTTGTATTAAATATTTGTCATCCAACCAGTCAGTGTCCATATCATAGAAGTGTATCCATATCTCATCGATAACAAAATTATTTCTTGTTACAAAGGCACAACGGTTCTGGAAGAGATAATGTCTGAGAAGAAACGCGAGAGCGGCTCTTCTGACGTTTTACCCTTGAAGGTTTCTATCATGAGGCCTATTCTCAGATGTCTGCAGCTACTCTGCGAGAACCATAATCCAGAACTACAGGTAAACAAATACAAACAGTCACATAGTCCTGAACCCACGCTATATGTATCATATACAACTAGTTTTGTTACGAACGACATTAATTTAAATCACACATCCGGAATCGTATTAACTGAATTTGGAAGTGGGTTAGCTAGAATATTTATCCATTAATCGATATATTTCCAATAAACAATTTTTAACGTAAATCGGCAGCGCCTTTGCGACGTTGTGGCTTGATCAGTTTAACAGGTATGTATCACTTACATGATGAATTAATATGATTTGTTTACCAATTTTATACAGGCTGTTTCATTGATATTTTAGGACTTCATATTAAAGTTGTTTTAAATTTAAAATTTTCTATGGTAATGAATTCGAAAAAAACCTATTTTACAACAATACTAACCATTAGCCCGAGCCGTGTTTTCATTTAATGTCATGCATAATAAAACACGTAGTATATATAAACATATTATAAATAGTTTGTCATGATTTTGTGTATATATGTAGTTCGTACATCATTATACCCCAGGTAATATCCACTCAGTCCATAACTTCCAAAGGTTGTCTGATAGAGATCGCTATTTAGCGATAAAACTGCCAATTGTATCACATAGATTTACGTTGTTCTTTTATAAATAGTTTTTTTTTATACCACTAAGGTGGCAAACGAACATACGGCCCACCCGATGGTAAGCGGTTACCGTAGCCTATGGACTTTGTAACACCAAAGGTATTACTCGCGCGTTGACGACCCTTTAAAATTTTCAAAACGCCCTTTTTGAAGAACCCCATACTGTAGTCCCTAGGGAAAACCTCGGCAGGGAGACCATTCCACAAGCGGGAGAAAATTCCTCTGGAACCTCACGGTACGCGACCAGTACGTCTCCATGGTGTGTGGATGGATTCCCTGCCGATGGCGAGCGGTGCGATGATAGAACGTACTTGCAGGCACCATAGCAAAGAACTCATCAGAACACAACCCATTATATAAACGGTACACACACAGGGAGGCAAAATCTCTCCTGAGACTTAAGGGCTCAATACCGCTTATGAAAATGGGATCGTCAACAATGCTCACAGCTCGTCTTTGAACAGAGTTAAGTGGCCCTAGTTGATATCCAGGTGCTCCTGCCCATAAATTACAGCAATACTCCATGTGGGGCCGGATTTGCGCCTATATAGAAGCAGTCTTTGCCCCGCACTGAAGTACTGCTTTTCCCTGTTGAGCACACCAAGCTTTTTGGATGCCAACTTTGCCTTGTCTTCTAAGTGACTCCGGAACTGCACGTCACTGAAGATGTCGACACCCAGGATCCCAATGCTCTTAGAGATAGTTAAGGGTTTGTTCTGAAATTGCGGACCTACAGTAAATGGGGTTTTTTTAGCGGTGAACGCACAAACCTGTGTCTTAGTGGGGTTGAACTGAACCAGGTTTAATTCTCCCCAATCAGAAACTCTTGTTAATATGCCCTCGATATCAGACACAAGTTGTCTTCGGCTTTCCTCCACAACAGAACGAGGGATGTTGGTACGGCCAGTATAAAAAGCCTCCCCAGTACTATCATCCGCATAACAATGAATGCTTTCAGTGATCAGCATATCATTGATATGCAGCCAAAACAGCGTTGGAGACAGTACAGAGCCTTGCGGGACGCCGGCATTAATATCCATGCAATCAGAGCTACTGCCGTCAACAACGACTCTAATGCTTCTGCCGGACAAAAAGCTAGCACACTTGCACAAACCCTCGGGTAGTACGTAAGATGGCAACTTCGACAGAAGACCTCGGTGTCAGACCCGATCAAAGGCTTTCGCTATGTCCAGGCCTACAGCCAAGGCCTCACCTTGACTCTCAATAGCTTGGGCGGCCCATCGGTGTGTGAGATACACTAGAAGGTCACCAGCCGAGCGACCGTGGCGAGGCAATGTAACCTTGTAAAGAAATAAAAAATGTGATAAAAGCTTTAGGGCGACTTGCGCAACGACACCTAAACGTATTTAGTCGCTAAATACGATTAAGGCAAGCCGGGCTTGCAGAACGAGTGTGTCTTGCAACTCGTTCCAAACAATTTAGGAAACTCAAGTTTCTAAGATAATCATTATTATAAATACGGGATTTATCACTACCGGTTTATCAGTGTTTCGACCGACAATGTTTCTGTTCAATTCGTGAACCTTCATGAGGGTGAGTGCGATCCGCTTCGTACTGCGTCTCGCCTTGCACTACTCGCCGCAGCCCTCTGCGCGGGATATACGTGATAAACCCCGTATATATAACAATGATTGAAATAAATTACGAAAGTTTCTAAGATAATATTTGTTTTAGAACCTACTCCGAAACCAAAACAACAAATCGAACTACAACCTAGTATCTGAGACACTGATGTTCCTGGATTGTATCTGTGGCTCCACGACCGGAGGCCTAGGGCTTCTAGGCCTGTATATCAATGAAGGCAACGTCGCACTCATCAACCAGACGCTCGAGACATTGACTGAGTATTGTCAAGGTAAATAAATACATGAATAATGCTGGACATTTCGCTCAGCGCTATCTAGCCCTAAATTAAGCAAAGCTTTGCTATGGGAACCAGTTAACTGATAGAATACTTATATACTTTTTTTGTAAATACATACTTTTAATATTTAAAGTAACAACCAGACCTGGAACATATATCTGTAGATCATGCAAACATTAAACATTTGTTCCGCGGCGGGAATCGAACCCGCAACCTCCTGAGTCTCAGCCGGCTATTCGTCAGCTGCGGCTCGGAGGTCGTCTACGTAAGAGGTCGTAAGACTTCAACTGGTTCGTAATTTTGTATTGTTAGTATTGAAGTACTACATTTTTAATATAACCGTGAACCTTGCATGTATTTTACCTTAAAATTCTTACGTAATAAAGATATTTGTAAGTAATGAAATTTGGAAAAATATATATATTATTGCTACGAGCTGGGAGTTTGGGACAAAATAATAAAAAAACTAACCATAAGTTTTTTGTTGAAGAATTACTTTTTCAAAACAAGCTTTCATAAAATTCATAATCGGAACCGCAAACAGATTCAAATGAGTACAAACACTAGTAGCCTACTATAATCCATTCAGAAGTTCCGCTGTCTAGCATCCGTCTCCATCATGAGACCACCTCCATGGTACCATATTATTGCATTGTCACCGAAGTTACATATATATTCCAAATTTCAGCTCAATCGGTTGAGGGGAACGGATTTAAAATTCAGTTGCAAGATTCCATCCGGATAAACATACATACATTGCAAGTTAATAAAAAGCTTGTAAAAATAAAGCATTTACTAAACACGTAACTCCATATCGCAATTACACCATCTTACACTATTTCATACTTCTGATGCACATCCATACACTTTAAACTAAAAAGTCGCTTGAAGTACATATTCGCACTTATAGCCAACTAAAAACTCTCCTCTCTCGAGCTCCTAATCCTTGGTGTTTCACTATGAGCCTCATAAGTAGGCTCTACGAGATCGAATCAGAAATGAGGAGATCCGTAGACGAACCAAAGTCACCGACAAAGCACAAAGAAAAAAATCTTATTTAACTTAAATATGTATGTTAGTCACTAAGGTTTATATTTATATGGGCCGTAGAATTAAGTTATAGTATAGTATTTTCTAAATTTTCGTGATCACTGTACATAATTACTGATTTAAACGGGTATTTAGTTTGCTAATACCAGGCATCTCAATTTAATTACAAAATTGTCTTCAAAGTAATTTTATCAATAAGTTTTTGGCTGAAAAGATTTTTAATATTATTTTTTTGTTTTTCATTTATCGCGTATGTAACTTTTTCTTTGTAATCCCGACTCTTCGACTGTGTTGCAACAGCCGTGATCGCGGGCAGACATAACAAATAAAAGCGGTACATACGCGATAAATACCCGTTTAAATAAGTAATTAAGTGTTAACATCTTGTACTTTTCTATTGTTCTTCAAATAAAGATTCATTATTATTATTAAAAGTATTGTATTGTAGGTCCATGTCACGATAACCAAAACTGCATAGCAACTCACGAGAGCAACGGCCTCGACATCATAACGGCACTGATACTGAACGACATCAACCCGCTCGGCAAGACGCGCATGGACCTCGTCCTAGAACTGAAGAACAACGCCTCCAAGCTGCTACTTGCTATCATGGAGTCACGAAATGACTCTGAGAATAACGCAGAACGGATTCTCTACAACATGAATCCCAAACAGCTGGTAAGTCCTTTATTACTGGTTAGTTTTTTACTCAAGACGCCTGAGCATAAAACTTCTTTGTTCACTAACTCTTTCACCGTGACTGGTATCCGCTTGGGGAACTCTCTTCCTGTGGAAATCCGCAGGGCCGCCTCTATGGGAATCTCCAAATCCAAACTCTATAAACATTTCATCTTTCTTCAAGATACCAAACAAAATTGAGCACTTTATGTAGGTATATTTATGTATTTCGTTTATGTAGGTGTATATTATTATTAATTTTTTAAGTTTATTTTATGTTAAAGTTACCTAAGTTAAATATTTTGTATAATTTTTCTGGCACTACCATTTTATCCACACTGCACAAAGGTTAGCTGGAAGTAAATGCTAAATAGCATTAAGTTCGCCTATGTATTACTTCATTAGTGCTATAAAGAATTTGCTAATCTAATCTACTATGTTTTATTTAGGTTGTTGATTTTCTACAGCCTCTTAAGATAAACTAAATATAAATTGACTTCGGTCCGTGCTCAAACGTGACAAACCCTCCGTTGACCGAGACACGTTCTCAGAGATCCGGATGACGAAATTCAGAGATTTCTGAGTCATCTACATTAGACAGAGCAAACACTTCACAGATACACCGACCTCGCCGGTGAGTTCGACGAGTCCCTTTAGTCGCGGCCTATACGAGGTACAGACATGTACCCGGGCGTTTCTCTCCTATCCCCATCCTGGCAACGGCCCAAGCCGAGGTTCGTAACTAAGTGGTGCCCTTGCGCTAGTTGCCTCATCAAAGCTTACAGGGCTGAGCGCCATCGGCGCTCGCCAAAAGTTCGGTTAAGTTGCAACGGCCTCGAGAGGCCAATAGCGAGAAAAGTCCATCCGAAAAAAAAACTCAAACGTGTCAAAACCTAAAGAGGAAACAAGCGCGAAAAGATAACAAACGGACGATGTAACTCGGTACATTTTTTTTCGTGAAATTTGCATTAGACCCTATGTCCATTTATAATAAGTCAATGGACATAGCCCTGGAGAATAGCAAGAAAAGTTTTGGAGTGGATACCATTGGAAAGCACAGAGTAAGACTGTACGGAACCAGGGCGAAGACATTGCCAATGAGCCTAGTCTATCTTATATTGTAACTTAATATGTATTTGAGTCTACTTTACTTTGTTTATTTTTGCCTCAAAAATACCTACAACTAATTCTATAATAGTTCTATAATTAATAATTGTATAATTCTATAATTGATACTACAACTATACAATTCAAATTCGATTCTATGTCCGGTCGTTCGGAACAAAGACAGTCTCAACTATACTAAAGGATATCTATTAGGTCCGATTTGAGGTCTTATCATTTTGCATACTGTGATAACTTTGTACAAACGTCTACACAAGAAATTGAGAAATAAACCACACAATGACAAATATTCATTATGTTATCCTTACATTTTAGCAATGGGTATAATTAATAAACACCGAGTTTCTTTTTTTAACGAAAATTACACTTAGGGCGACTTGCGCAACGATGCCTAATCGTATTTAGTGCATAACCTTGAGGGATCGTTGTGCAAGTAAAACGACGTAGAGCGTAGAAATACTAGTTAATCCATGCTTTTCGTGGGTACTATTTTGACACCTGCCAAATCCCGTATATGTGGAAATATTTTTCCCACATTCTTTCCAGTAGTGCCAGATTAACCACGTAGCAAGAGTAGCATTTGATACGGGCCCCGCGCAAAAGAGGGCCCCGCGTATCCAAACCCGACCACCGCCGCCACTTTATACTTATAAACCCGTAGTAGATCATGGGCCCTTCGTTAGAATTTGTTATGGGCCCTGCTCTTGCTTAATCCGCACTGCTTTCTAGCCACTTCTTTTTAGTGTCTAGATAGTCCAATCCGCTCGTAAATTAGTGAACTCATTCCCATCAAATCTTTCAAATATGCGTTTCAGGTAGATGTTGCCTGTTCCGCCTTCCACCAAGAGCACGCAATGGACGCGGATTCAGACTCTGAAGATGACACGCCCGTCCAAGGCGTTTCTCCGAAAGAGGTCAGTACTGTACAATCAGATAAATAAATAACATGAAACATCCAGCCCTAAATTAGCACATACACTAAAGTACAAAAAAATCGTGTGTGTAGTGTAGTTATTTGACCATTACTTTCTAGTGAATAAGTATGTTGTATCCAGGTGGGGCACAACATCTACATCCTGTGTCACCAGCTGGCGGCGCACAACAAGGAGCTGGCCGCGCTCGTGCGTCATGCACCCGCGCGGCACGCCTCCGCCCACACGCACGCGCTGCAGTACTACCGTACTCACACGGCACAGATAGAGGTATGCACAACGTCTACATCCTGTGTCACCAGCTGGCGGCGCACAACAAGGAGCTGGCCGCGCTCGTGCGTCACGCACCCGCGCGGCACGCCTCCGCCCGGCACGCCTCCGCCCACACGCACGCGCTGCAGTACTACCGTATTCACACGGCACAGATAGAGGTATGCACAACATCCACATCTGTGTCACCAGCTGGCGGCGCACAACAAGGAGCTGGCCGCGCTCGTACGTCATGCACCCGCGCGGCACGCCTCCGCCCACACGCACGCGCTGCAGTACTACCGTACTCACACGGCACAGATAGAGGTATGCACAACGTCTACATCCTGTGTCACCAGCTGGCGGCGCACAACAAGGAGCTGGCCGCGCTCGTGCGTCATGCACCCGCGCGGCACGCCTCCGCCCACACGCACGCGCTGCAGTACTACCGTATTCACACGGCACAGATAGAGGTATGCACAACGTCTACATCCTGTGTCACCAGCTGGCGGCGCACAACAAGGAGCTGGCCGCGCTCGTGCTTCACGCACCCGCGTGGCACGCCTCCGCCCACACGCACGCGCTGCAGTACTACCGAATTCACACGGCACAGATAGAGGTATGCACAACATCCACATCTGTGTCACCAGCTGGCGGCGCACAACAAGGAGCTTCTTTTGTAGTTTTCTCTTTGACATAGACACAATTAGAGGGTAACTAAACTTCTTTTGTAGTTTTCTCTCATTGACTGCGGTAGCTTTACTACGTCTAGTTCAAGTTACGACATGAGCTCTATCGAACCCATAATCTCTGGATTGGAAGTCGGGGTACACCCACTCGACCTACACGGTATATTTTATTTAATAGAATAATACTTGATTAGGTAAATAAATTACACAAAACAATGACCGAAAAAATAGTGGACACAATTAAGCCGTTCGACTCATGTGTTGGCGTATAAAATGGCGTTTAGCTCAGCATGTTTGCACCTAACGCCGACTTGATAAGAAATGAATTAGAATATGTTATTTCAGATAGTCCGCACAGACCGGAGCATGGAACAGATAGTGTTCCCTATCCCGGAGATATGCGAGTATCTGCCTGCTGACAGTAAGCACCGCGTACTGCAAAGCGCAGAGCGTGACGACCAGGTAATTATTAAATTATTAAACTATACATTGATACATATCTTTCTTCTTAACATGTCAACGCTTTATAACACTTAGATTATTTTTTTAATAATACGGTTAGGTGACTATTTGAATCTGGTCTGATCGAATAGTCTTTGTGAGAGACTATTGGCTCGGGACTTGGGTGAGAGACTTTATCTTAAACTTTTATTATTATTATTTGAATTTTATTTGTTTAATTGTGCCTATACTTTGTACTAACCCATGTGACATGTTTGAATTAATTAAGTTTTTTACTAACAAATAAGGATCTTTGACATCTGGAAATTGAATAAATAAATTGAATAGAATTACATCGCACTGTCTATACATACCGGCATCGTTTGTGCCTTCCTTCGTACAGGTTTTTGGACACAAGAGACATATAATAGTCTTTAATCACGTGAGATTTTCAGGCCACTTAAATACTTACACTTGGTAATTTCAGGGCAGCAAAGTGGCAGACTTCTTCGCAAGACTAGATAACCTTTTCCATGAGATGAAATGGCAGAAGAAGTTGAGAGGTGAGTTTTTATCATCATCATCATCGTAGATTTCCAGAGTGACCAATCTTGTACGGTTCGTACCCAACGGCTCCCAGCAACCTTCATCAGGCTGTCTTTCCATCTAGTGAAGACCGTCCTACGCAGCGCTTTCCAGTGCGTGGTCTGCACTCTAGAACCTTTCTGCCACAACGGCCGTCAGTTCTTAGAGTTATATGTGCTATACAATTGTGACTGTTTGATATATATTCCGGGCCTGGGTTCTCTTTATAATACTTACAAAGTATTTTTTTACAGAAAATGTATAATTATGTATTTATCAGATATTTAGTTCCCATAGTACGAGCTTGGCTAACTTTGGCTAAGTTTGAGGCTAGATAGCGCTGTGTGAAATTTCCAGCATTATTTAAATTTGTTTTATTGTTTTTGTCAACAGGGCAACCTTTTCTGTTCTGGGTGTCGTCCTACATGTCATTGTGGAGCAACATACTATTCAACTTCGCTGTTCTAATCAACGTTATAGTGGCTTTTTTTTATCCTTTTCAAGAGGAAAATCCAAGTAAGTGTAAACTGTAGCTGCTGTAAACTGTTACTGTTGTGTTACTTTTATTGATTTATAAATAAATTGTAAGCAAATTACAAAACTAAAAAAAATAATTAACAATCTAGGTACAGTACCACTAGGGCTTGCTCTCGGGAAATCCTGGTTCTGTTATTCCCGGGAATTCCCGGTACTGAGTAATTTTGCCTAGTATCGGTTTACCCGGTTCTTTTTGAAAATAGAATTATACACTTTACAGCTTGGCAAAAATGTTTAGAACCGCAAGATGACTGGATTAAAAATAGCAGTACCATTGTTTTGGTTAACCTTATCCTTATCAATGCATATTTTTGTTTCGTTTAATAGTAGACCTCATTGTGGTGGCGTATTTCGAAGCGTGATGCACAAGCCTCGGTGGCGCAGTAGGCAGCGCGTAAGTCTCATAATCTTAAGGTCGTGAGTTCGATCCTCACCCGGGGCATAATTTTTTGCAATATATTTGTTTTTTTTTTTTTAATAAAAAGGTAAACATACGCGATCAATTCCTGTGGAATAACAATAATTAAGAATAGTGATCGTGACCAATTAACAAACATGTTAGTGAACAGGTTTTACATTATTCACGGCCAATCTTCCATTTGCTAATACTCTTCTACATCTGGAAGAAATCAATTTTTTAGAGATAAGACCACTCATTACAAATTTTATTGTTTTGTCTAATTTTATTGTATCTTCTATTATTACATATAATAAAAAAAACATACATTCCGTTTTTCTGAATTTTCAGTCAGAAGTACATGACTCGTCGAAATACTCGTTAGGGTTAAACTAAATTAATGTTTTAAGACTAGGGGCGACTTGCTCAACGATGTTTCATCGTATTTAGTGCTTAAATATGTTTAAGAGAGTTGTGAAATCATACCAATACGTTAAATTCAAACATGTTTAGTCGCTAAATACGTAATGTTATATATACATATATGTCTCGTATACTCGCTTCCGGCGGATGTTTTTCGCCTCAGTATAATCTCGGAGTCTTGAAGTCCAGAGTGAACAGATTCTTGTTTGCAAGCGTGTTCCATCTTTGATTACACCATCATATACCATCAAGTGAGTGACGATCAATAAAAAAAATAAAACGTTTAGGGATAATTGTGCAAAACGGGCTAAAGATATACAAAATATATATATAACAAGTTTTTAGTTTAACCCTTGCAATAATTAAATACGCTCATGGCGAAAACATCAAAAATACATTAGTGATAGTGCATATTTCTTCAGAACTTGGTCAGCACTTGTCATTGGTGGTGTGGTGCGTGTCTGTGATCGCGGGGGCCCTTGTGACCTGTCTCCCGCGGTCCTCTGGAGTCCGGGCGTTGCTGGCCAGCGGCATCGTGCGGTTAATGTACTCCGCCGGCCCTGAACCGACCCTGTGGATACTTGCGATGCTCACTGTGAGTATACTACGTGTTTTGTTATGTACGACATTAAATGAAAACACGGGTAGGGTTAATGGCTAGTATTGTTGTTAAATAGTTTTATGTCAAATTCATTACCATAGAAAATTTAAAAAATGTATACAACCTTAATATCAAGTCCTGAAATAGCAATGAAGCAGCGTGTATAAAATAGGTGAATAAATCATGTTCATTTATCATGTAAGTAGGTACCTGTTAAACTGACTAAGCGGCATCGTCGCAAAGGCGCCGCCGATTTACGTTAAAAATTGTTTATTGGAAATGTATCGATTACTGGATAAATATTCAAGCTACTGGTAGTAAACCCATCTCTAAAATCAGATAATACGATTCCGGAGGTGTGTTTTAGATTAATGTCGTACATAACAAAACAGATTGTATAGGGATGGAATGTTTAGATCCGCGACGTCTTCTCGTCCAAAACACCTCAGTATCTTAAGAGGAAAGTCTGATCAATGTGTGTCATTGATAACATATGGCACAGAAACGTCATCTCACTACGAGCCTCATAAGAAGTCTTACGTCGCTCAGCGTGTTATAGAGAGATCCGTATTTCTTCGAGATCGAATCAGAACTGAGGAGACACTGTCATAGCCCAAGTGCTAAAGTGTCATAGCAAGCTAAAGTGGCAGTAAGCGGAGCACATAGTATGATGAACTGACGGCCGTTGGCGCAGAAAGGTTCTCGAGTGGAGACGCACTGGAAAGCGCAGCGTAGGACGACTGGAAAAACGACTTAATAAAAGTTGCTGGGAGTCGTTGGATCTACAAGATCGGTCTCTGGAAATTAACGGAGGCAGTATGTTCAGCAGTGGTCGTGGAATATCATGTCGCTACATTAAGGTCAACGACATTACGTCGAACATTACGTTTGTATAAGGAAAGTTCTAGGGAAGGCGCAAACTCTTAAGCCAACAAACAGCAGTTTAGTAAATCTAACAGGTTGAAGAAATGTATCCTGATAAATAAATAGTTTAAATGATTTGGCTTCTACGAAAAGTTGTTAATTTTCATGGTCTGAATCACCCCTTTCAGGCTTAAGCTACTAGTTCAGGGTCATCCTGTATACTCCAGATTGTGTAATCTACCCTCATTTAATACCAATACAGAACAAGGTACTGAAGTAACACATGCTCATGTAATATATATAATTTGTTGTGCAGATAGTGGTGAAGGGCATCCACCTGGTGTCTATAATGGGCAACCAGGGCACGCTGTCCAAGTCCCCGCGACACGTGGCCACGGACCCCGAGCTGCTGTACCACTCCGTTTACCTGCTGATCTGCTTCCTCGGAATCTGCTGCCATCCATTCTTCTTCTCGGTTTTGGTGAGTGCTGACCATTACCAACCTAAGTCGGGTGCACATTATTGTTATTATTGCACAACATGCAATGCAACGTGTAATGCAACATATGTCACACATTTTAATATGTTTGTGAACGCACTAAAAACAACTACGCGTCCGCTACGTGCGGGCTTACAATTAGAAGGTCCGTGTGGGGCGGCATTTTTACTATGAAATATCTATACCTTAGCCTAAAATACGTATAATAATAAAAAAACTTATATATATTTACTACATAAACACGGCAATTAATATTATACAAAAGAAATGTCTATAACTATCTATCAATTTTAGACGTGAGTTCTCGTGAGTTTAATGCAACGCCAGTGCGGCTTTACACGCCCGCTTAGGAATGTTTACTCTTCAGCTTTACGGATTACGCGCGTGCCATGTACGAATTGCAAAAATTTAGGCAAGCGTGCTCCATCTTCGATCACACCATCACTTACCATCAGGTAAGGTAAAGGCAAAGCTCAAAAGCCGGAATTCCGATATTAATAAGGAAAAATATATCGAATGTCGTAATCGCTGCAATAGAGTGTGTAGGGACGCGCAACGCCGTTATATTCATAAATCAGTCGAGGACTCTGATCCTGCTAAGGTTTGGAAGTTCCTCCGGTCATTGGGAATTGGAAAGTCACGTCAACAAGATAAAATTCCTCAACATATTAATTAAGATTCATTAAATCAGCACTTCACATCATCTTCTAATTTCGACGTACACGCGAAATCACAAACATTGCAACATCTTTCTTCTATTCCAACTCCTGACTATTCATCTTTCAATTTAAATCAATTCACTGATTGTGATGTTAAGAAGAGCATTGCATCTATTTCGTCTAATGCCATCGGCAACGACAGTATAAGTCGGAATATGATTGTTCCTATCCTCGATCAAATTGTCCCAATAATCTGTCACATCCTTAACTCCTCTATTACCAACTGTGTTTTCCCTACTTTCTGGAAAGAAGCTCAAGTCACTCCTCTCCCGAAAAAGAATAATCCAGCTTCTTTCTCAGATTTCCGTCCAATCTCTATTCTTCCTTTCCTATCCAAAGTCCTGGAACGTCTTGTTCATAAGCAACTGAGCACTTTTCTTTCCAGGAATAATCTTCTAAATCCTTTCCAATCCGGTTTCCGTCCAGGCCATAGTACTGTTTCAGCATTAGTTAAAATAACTGATGATATACGAGATGGCATGGACAATGGAAAAGTAACAGTACTATCACTTTTAGATTTTAGCAACGCTTTCAACAACGTTGACTTCGAAATTCTTCTTGGTACCCTACACTCTCTTAACGTATCTCCAACAGTGATTGAGTGGTTTCACAGTTATCTGAACGGGCGCCGTCAGCGTATACGCATTGATGATAGTTACTCATCGTGGTGCACGATATCAGCTGGTGTCCCTCAGGGTGGCGTTTTATCACCTCTTCTATTTGCAGTTTTCATAAACTCAATATCCCAACAATTAACTTCATCCTACCACCTCTATGCAGACGATCTTCAAATTTACACACAAGATACAGTAGAGCGGCTGCCTGAAGCTACATATATATAGAATAAACCTTGACCTAGACCGTATTCTGGACTGGAGCAAGGCACATGGTCTTAGAGTTAACCCACTCAAAACTCAAGTAATCGTCGTTGGGGGTTCTAGGATGATATCGAGGATAGACTGGTCTTGCCTTCCACAAATTATATTTGATGGCACCTACGTTAAGCAGAGTGAGACGGTGAAAAATTTAGGCGTTCTCATAGACAGGCAACTGTCATGGGGACCTCAGATATCTGAAGTCAGCCGTAAGATGTTTGCCTCAGCGGGTTCTCTTAGGAGATTGCGTAACTTCCTTCCGACTGCCACTAAAATTTCGCTCGCGCAGTCTCTTCTTCTCCCGATACTAGACTATGCTGATGCTTCTTATCTAGATCTCACTGAACAGCAACTAGATAAACTTGAGCGCTTGCAAAACTTTGGCATCCGGTTCATCTTCGGCTTGCGGAAGTATGACCATGTGTCCGAATTTCGCAGTAAGCTCAAGTGGTTACCCATACGCCTTCGCCGGGATACTCACATCCTTCAGCATTTATATAACATCCTGTTCAACCCTTCCTCACCTTCCTATCTTAAAGAACGCTTCCATTTCCTCTATCAATCCAATCCTCGATCCTTGCGTTCATCTGACACACTCCAACTCAGGACACCTGTACACTCCTCCTCCTACTTTGATAAGTCTTTTACAGTGCAGGCTGTCCGGTTATGGAACGCGCTGCCGGTGGCTATCAGATGTGCCAAGTCACTTGCCATTTTTAAACGTATGCTCAGAGAACACTATCTGAGTATTTGTCGCTAAATATATATGTATTTATTATTAATTATTTGTTTCTTAAATAAGTCTAAGTATGTATCTATGAATTATTATGAGTAGTTATTATTTAGATTCATGTAGTTTTCATTTATGCAAGTTTTATATTTTTTTATTTTTATATAATTAGTATTAGTATGTAAGTACATGTAGTATGTCAGGTACACCCCAGGTAATGTCTACACAGTCCATTCCATCCAAAGGTTGTCTGGTAGAGATCGCTAATTAGCGATAAGACCGCCAATTGTATCCATAGATTTACGTAGTTGTTTTTTTTTATATGTATTTGTTTCGTGGTGTGCAATAAAGTATTATCTAATCTAATCTAAGGTAGTGGTCAAACGGGTGACTATTAAAAAAAATGTTACGTACAGCTGTGCGGGGGTGGAAATCCGCACTGGCGGAGAAGCATTTTTACAAAATGTGACGCGAGTGCGGCGACATAAAGAACCTCGTGTGTGACTTAGCCCCGGTGATGAGAAAAGCGTTCGCAGTCAAAGTGTTTAACGTATTTTTAATTTAAATGCTCTTTTTGTTGTTTTAGCTCCTCGATATTGTGTACCGCGAAGAGACACTACTGAACGTGATGCGATCAGTGACACGCAACGGGCGGTCCATCCTACTGACGGCCGTACTGGCGCTGGTGCTGGTCTACATGTTCTCCATCGTCGGCTACATGTTCTTCCGGGACCACTTCCTTCTCAGCGTCGATAGGCTCGACGGTAATTAATAAAAATTTAAAAAACTATTGGTGCCGAAAAACGAATGACGGTTTTAATGGCGGTGCCCACCACACAACCACCGGAGTGAGAAGAAACAGGTTTGAAAAAAAATAATATGGAACAAGCGAGGTCGAAACCCAAATGGGCGGCGCGGTGATTACTATGCTAAGACGCCGACGAATGTTACCCTTACTTACCAAACTATAATTTGTAGCAGAAATCTTTTTAATTAATTTTACATTACATAATGTAAATTCCTCTGCCATATCTTGCCCGTCCTTGTAAAAAGCGTCCAAATCATCGCGACAACGCTTCTTATCGAGAAAAGTGGAGAGATGAGGGAGGCTTTTGCCCAGCAGTGGGACACCATAGGCTAGAAAACAAAAATAATTAAAATGTAGATTCAATTTGGTTTAAGTTTAGTGTGTGTTCATTTGTTTTAATATACGGTAATGTAGCTGTGAATCTAAGTATTAATGAATAAAATACGCAGTTTAACAAGAGTTAAATCAACATCATCCATAAACTGACGTTACCCTGCTCATAACACATCTGAGAGTTAAATAAAACTGGAAATTTAGATTAGTTATTTCCTTACAGATGACGACGACCCCCGCTTCCAGCCGAGCTGCGCGGACGACCCCTCCAGCAAGTACTTAAAGGAAGGGGGTCAGTGCTCGCGCCCCTCGCGGTTCGTTTCGGTGGGCGGTGAGCTGAAGGAGCGGAGCTGCGACTCGCTGATTATGTGCATCGTCACTACGCTGAACCAGGGCCTGAGGAACGGCGGCGGCATTGGCGACATACTGCGCGCCCCTGCTAGCTTTGTAACTATGACATTACTTAGTTTATTTGACATCATCATCATCATCCACAGCGGCACTAGTCACGCCCATTGATGGGCCGCGGCTTTAACGATATCGTCCACACATCTCGCTGCCGGAGGTCCTACAGTCATTCCTCGGCCACCATTCAGTCGCTACCCTGCTCCCTCTGTCATCACCACGTCTAACCAAATGTCCCGCCCTAGAACATTTGAGTTCCATAACTCTATTCCCATCGTCACGAACCTTCGTTCATCTATGGATCTCGACGTTTGGAACTCGATCTAAGAGTTTGATGCCGAGCATGATACGCTCCATGGCTCTCTGTGCAACTCTTAACACAGCCTCCTGCGTGAGCGTCCATGTCTTGACAAAATCTCTTATTGGCTTAACGGCTTATTTGGCATAAAAAAAACAAACAGTGCTTGCGATATTGAATCCTTCAAATCATTATAATGATAATGTAAAATTACTATTTGTTAAAAATTGAATCTATAAATTTTTACTGGTCGAAAATATGCAACGCAGAAGCAAACAACCAACGCTTGCATTGTATAGCTGTTATAGGTAGACCAGTTTCCCAAAATCAGCCGACTATGTTCCGCGTCTACTAAACGGTTCCTTCATATAACGTTCTATGAAATTTTATCATAGTTTTATGAATAGTTGTTATATTTTAACAACCTCTGTGGCGCAGTGGGCGAATAGCCGGCTGAGACGCAGGAGGTCGCAGGTTCGATTTCTGCTGTGATACAATGATATGATGAAATGTCCAGCATTATTTATTTGTTTAATATTTCGGAGAAATCTTCCAATCTTTTATTTCATTATGAGAATATAACATAAATCCTCTCTAAGGTTGTCTGGAAGATATCGCTTCAAAGCAATAAGACCACCAATTGTAATTGACTTTGTGTTTTTTACATTTAGGTTTGTTTTTTTTTATGGTGCACAATAAAGTATTTTCATTCATTTATTGAATGGCTGATGGCAGTCAGTATTATTTTTTTACCCCCTTACTTTTATTTTTTGAACCCCATTATCTCGACAACCCCCCTCACATTTTTGTAACAATTTATAAAATAAAGAGAGAGAGATATGTATCAGTTGAAAGTAAAAGAGAAATAAATAAAAGATAGTTATAGTTTGATACATATATTAGTAAAATAGAAATTCGGTAGAGCGGGTAGGTACTTACAATATTTTCTTATACTTGTGGCAAGGCAACAGAGGTTGACAATATTTCCTTGGTTTATCGATGGTAGGTAGTTAAAACTAGAGATTACAATAAAAGTGTATAGATACAGAGGTAGACAAAGTAATGTTGCTGGAGGAGCACAGAATCTCGAGGCTTATGGCCTTACAGCATGACAAAATACACGTGGTAATTCTAGAGGGTATGATTGTTACCGTTAAAATAATAGAATGGGCGCCATCTGACGAGAAGTGCGTCAGAAAACACAATAGGGCTCCTATGGGTTCAACCCGGGTAAAAATATGGATAAAATACACCTATTATGTTGTTCCGTCGACCGTTCCTGGCGCCAGTCCGAAGAGATGATGTGGTGTAGAGCTAACGACGGTAGGCTCGTAGAAAAGTCTAGACTCCCGGAGCGTGGCGGTTTAGCTGGTCGTGCGGAGGAACCGTCCAGCCTCTTACGGCTTGGATAACACGTAGGTGATGATGAGGAGAGTCAGGTTAAGCCCAAAGAAAGGGTGTAAATGTATGTAAAAGATAACAAAAACCGAAACCGACTTCCAGATTTCGAAGCGTGTTGCACAGAATTTAAAAGAAAAGAGTAGATTAGAAACACACTGTCGCAGCAGACTAAGAGGTTAACTTTTGTGTGGAGTAGAAAGAAGTTTCTGCTGTGGTCTTCTGGTGAGGAAAAAGGCCGAGAATGAACGGGCGTTGGCTTTTATAGTAAGCGCAGCCAACCCGCTATCTTTTTAGTAACCGTTGAATTTAATTATCACGTACTATGATTGCATGACGCAACAATATAAAATCAGTGCTGCCATAGAGAAGAAACGAAATCCATCCGTCAGTCAAAATAAAGCATTGTTTATGGCTACATTCGGTACAGTGTTTTACAACGCCATCTACCGCACACATGGCGAACTACGGTACGAGTTTTAGAAAAGATATCTTGATGCGTGAGATCGTGATATGATAATTCGCCGCCATGTCGCTAGATGTCGTGTTCAGTGGTATTTATTTTTATAGTATGTAACAATGTTAATTAATTTAAAGAATGTAGCGTGTATTGGAAATTACACGTTACATTACGTAGCTCATTTAATCACACCAGGATTGTGCCATCACTATCTACATACCAAATTTCACGACAATCAGATCAACGCTTCGAAAGTTATCCTCGGATAAACAAACAAACATACATAGATAATACGCCGATTTGTCCAAGTTGATTTGGAGCCACTAAGTTAAGTCCGTAAAACGATGGTGTTGTTTCCAGGAGCCGCTGTTCGTGGCTCGCGTGGTGTACGACCTGCTGTTCTTCTTCGTGGTCATCATCATCGTACTGAACCTCATTTTCGGTGTCATCATCGACACCTTCGCTGATCTACGTAGCGAGAAGCAACAGAAAGAACTCATACTTAAGAACACTTGTTTCGTATGCGGTATGTGATATATTCTTATGATTGTATTTGTAGACGTTTATTTCGAAACAAGTAACAAACACACAAACTACAAACGGTCAATAACTACAGACAGATACATTCATAAAAAAATTTAACGTAAAATTACCTAGTGACTATGAGCCCTGTGCCGAAAAAAGGAAGCATTACGCTGAACAAATTATTAGGTTTTACGCCATTAAATCATTCATTCAACAATTTTAATCTGTAGTCTGTTATAACTTCACTAATTTCTTTCCATCCAAAGGTTGCTGGAAGGGATCGCTCTCAGGGATAAAGTCGCCTTTTTAGTTTTATTTTAGTATCACATCATAAAGAGTTATCTTATCATAAACTTGGTGTATTGAAGTCACGGAGGTCAGTTAAAAGTGTCTTTTAAAGTAAAATCTAGTCATAGTTTAAATGCCCAAATTAATTGTATCTACGTACGATGTCGATGCGTTTCTTATTCATAAATTAGAATCGTATCTTTTTATCCTATAAATTGAGTTGTATGTATATTATTTTATAATTGTTTAACATTAGTTAGTTAGTTCCACGTGGACTATTCTACCACTCAATAAAATTCAATGCCATTTTCGTGATCCTTTGAAATAAGACTTCTGATTCCTATAATGGCATTGGTTACTCTGTAAACCCAAATATAAATAAGTGGTCTAAATTACTATTAGAACCTTTTACATCTGGCGCATCTTACATTAAATAAAGCATTTTTAAGGAATAATTGACCGCAGTGGAAGGCTAAATGACCCATATTTGGTATTTCAGGTTTGAACAGGTCAGCATTCGACAACAAGACCGTCTCATTCGAGGAACACATAAAGAGCGAACACAACATGTGGCACTATCTGTACTTTATGGTGCTCGTGCGGGTCAAGGACCCCACGGAGTTCACCGGTCCCGAGAGCTACGTGCACTCCATGATCAAGGTACTTTTATGCCACTTTCCCACTGGCGTAGTCGGAGGCTACGCCAGTTTTTATTTAGACTCTCTATGATATAGGTAATCAACTGCTGCCACAAGATCTTATATTTATATCCCACCAACGGCACTAGTTTTTTAGCGTGTCAGAAAAAGGTTCTTGGTTTGTACTACTCACAGTGCTCGTGAGGGTCAATGACCCCACGGAGTTCATCAACCCCACGTACACTCCATGATAAAGGTATTATCTATTATGTGACATTTTCGACATTTCAGACTGGGCCAGTTTTCATTTTCAGGCTCTATGACATACAATAGATATTCTATAGGTATTTTTGAACTGCTATGCCAGCTTTCAGGTTTATATCAGGTCTCAAATAAGATAAAATACCTTTTGTCATGCCACTCGTTCTTTCTGTTTTGTACGGAGATGGAACAAGCATATGACCCACCTGATGTTAAGTGGTAACCATCGCCTATAGCAAAGTATTGCCTCGTTGGTCACGCACTTAGAAACGTGCCCTACGTTGCGCTGCTGACGTTGTTGTTTCTACTAGGTCAAATACCACATTGAGGTGGTTCTCAATGTAGCTATTACGTTTGTGCTAGAACGTAAATAGCAGCCCTCGTAATAGTCTCTATAAAATTTAATTGAATTGTCTCCATTTTATTTGGTGAATTAATTATATTCTTCCTTTGACGACCTCTGTGGCGAAGTGGGCGAATAGCCGGCTGAGACGCAGGAGGTAGCGGGTTCACGGAACAAATGTTTGCATGATCTGCAGATATTTGTTCTGTGTCTGTATGTGTTAATATATATATATTATAAGTATGTGTTTATAAAAAAAAGTATACAAGTATATCAGTTATCTGGTTTCCACAGTACAAGCTAAGCTTGGTGCTAGATACCGCTGTGTAAAAAGTCTAGTAATATAATTATATTATTTATATATTTTGTTGCAGTCAAACAATCTAGACTGGTTCCCCCGTCTCCGAGCCCTGTCTCTGGTTGGTGGAGGGGAGGGCGAGGGGGGCGAGGTGGAGCTGCGTGCTCTACAGGCGCAGTTGGAGGTGGCGCAGCAAGCGGTGCAATCGCTTACTGTGCTACTCACGGAGCTAAGGGACCAAGTAAGTACACCTTGACGGTTAATGAGGCATCATGTCAAAAGAAGTTGCGGGTTCAAGTCCCGACCGGCTCGTAATTCTTGCAATGATTTTAAAATAAGAGCTGTTTTTTTTATCACTATAGTATACGCCAAGACTCGTGACAGACGGAGTCAACATGTTTGTTTGTTTTGGTAATAAATGTTACCGATAGGCACTCGGCGCATCACTAACGGCTCCTGTAAGGGCTGCAAGAGGGAGCAATACCATTGTCGCTTGTCCCACGTCTTATGACCATCTGCCAGGAGCTTTGGCGTCTAGTATATTTATATCACTGTAGTCAGTCATCATCATCATTATATCAGCCACAGAACGTCCACTATTGAACATAGCTCCCCCATAGATGGCCTGCACCCAACGGCTCCCAGTAGCCTTTATCAGGTCGTGTTACCATCTAGTATCTGTAGTAACAACAATGTATTTAGAAAGGCTCCGTGAAGGCTGAAGAGGTTGCGGAGTACTTGCGCATGATGACCAACTTCCATTTGAGGGTCGAGTGGTTGGAGTCCCGACACAGGGTTCATTTTAATTCATTCGTGGTGAGAGTGCCAACACAACATCTGTCGACCTTCATGAAGGAACATTTATTTTAGGCTAACGTATATATCTTTATGGGCCGTAGAATAAGTTTATTAATATCCTGTAACTATATAATTGTTGCCTGAATAAAATGATTTATTATTATTATTATTTACCCCACAGATGACAGAACAGAGAAAGCAGAAACAGCGTATCGGCTTACTAAACTCAACCTCTGCGTATTTACAGAACTTGCAGGTGAACCTGCCGCCGTAAGCGACATGCCTATTACTACTACACGCGCTCACAGACAGACAAAAATGTTTAATGTTATAATACCCAAAGTAAACTTTATTTAGAATTCGGGACTATAATTTAGCAGTAGTGGAAAATTATATACATTATATTGTTTGTGGCAAACGTTCTTGCCATAAATAATTAAACATTACGAAGGTACTGCTACTTTATTGGACAAGATGAAGAATCAACAATTTTATAGCTCCATACACTGTACGCGGTCTCTAACCGCTCCGCACCGCTTCTGTGTGCATTGGTCAAGCGGCGCGGTAGGGAAAAGGATTAGGGGGTATTAAAAATGAGTGGGATGAAAAAGCGCCGCACTGCATTTGGTGTGTTGTCTCGCATAGAGATACATAACTCGTCAGCTGCGGTCACCGCGCAGCATCAAACTGCGTTCGGAGTGTGGAGCCTCATACTTAAATTTATCTTTAGTGTACAATAAGCAAAGTTCCTTGATAAGGTCATTTTTGCTCACTTACCTGGTAACAATGAAATACAAGAAAATAAAACTGAATAAAGATGGATCAAAAGTTTTATAATTACTAAATAACTGCTAAAATTCTTGTCCTGTCTGTGTGTCTCTAACACATTCACACCTCAGACACAGTATGTACCTCAGCATAAATCGCACAACAGAAATTAGAATCTATTTACTAGATCGTACGTTTTGATTTCCCGTGACACACATTTTCACGACCAAGTTATGTACATTTAATTTATTGACTAATAAACGCCTTATTACTTGACGCTTATACCGATGTGTTAAGGTTCAAATTATAGTACTTAATCGTACAAGATTATATTGACAAATTAATATTTATATTAAATATACTAGAGTTACTAGATATTTACAAGAAATAAAGTGAGCTATCCAATTATTGGCATTTAAAAAAATAGAAAAACTTTACTTTTCATTTCTTTTGTTCTAAAAAAATCTAATTTCGTCTTCACAAATATGTTTTATTCTTCACAAATATATTTTATTCTTAACAAATATATTTTATTCTTCATATTATGGCGAGTAGCTGACTGAGTTGCCTGTTAATTGTTTTCAGCTATTAATGAATAAGTCAGTAATTGGATAAAATCACTTTTTTTATTAAAATGTAAAACGTAGAGTAGACATATCTAATGATATTTGTAGTTAGCCAAATCTTAGATAGATTAAACGAAGGATTTGATTAATCATAGTTTTATTATTAACTAGACCAGGTGCGGATCTTACCAGTAGATACAAGAAAATATACGGTTACACTGGACTTACTTTCTCTAAAAAAACCTGAGGAATAACTTATAAAAGAAAATGTACAGCTTTAGTGGACTTACTCTCTATCTAAACCTCAGAGGACTTATTTACATAGCTCTAATAAGTAAAGAAAAAACATTAAATAAATTTGTCTTAAAGTCGAAATAAGTATTTTTATAATTTTAAGAAATAAACTTTATTATCGATGACATCTAAAAAATATTAGAGATGTTTGTATGAAATGTTGCATTTTTCGTATAATTTTTAGAAATAAAATAAATGCTGGACTTTTCACGCCTAAATATTAAATAAATTAATTCGTTCTATTTTGAACTCTATCCAGTTGTATTACTGCCATCGTAAGATTCGCACTGGCCATATAGATCTTTATCTATGAATCTACTTACATTTTCCTATGAGGGTTGTTAGAAAATAATTGCGAAGTTTCTCGAATCACCCTTACGTTTAGATATTCGAACAAATTGTTCTAGGGTAGTGTTCATTAGCGGTAGTCAGTTTGGGGGAGGTGTTTGAGGTTTTAGTTTAAACGGAATATTAAACACCTTAAGTGGTCACTTTGGATTCAAATTAATTGCAACGCGGGACTCAAACCTGCGTGTTCTCTTGAATGCGAAGAATATCGCGAAATTGCATAGTTTCCATTGAATTACTAAGACATTTAAAAGAATGTATAATGAAATCTCATTTCATATTTACATCATTTATTCTCGCACATCGTTACAATAATTGTAATAATGTAAAGAGAAGGTGTTTTAGATCTTTGGATGCTTAGTATTAATGGCTAATTTGTGTGAACCGTGCTACTTCCCCGTATAGTTCCCCTGGAAACTAATTTGTGCCCATAGTATAACCCTAAGTTCCCCTGGTTCCCCACGGAGAAAACTTTCTTTCCGTCGTTTCCCTTATTTATACTTCTTCTATGTATTTTCAATACTGTATCTGCGTTTATTCCAATCCAATATTAACCTTTGGTATGTCTGTATTTCAAACACGATATAAATTCTATGGTGTCTTGCGTAGATGTCTGTTCCGGCATACCAAAATAAAAATTGAAAATCCACGGTTCTATACAAACCGCAATTTGATTATATTTTTAAAAACAATATTTTAAGGTACGGCACTTCTTAGTTTCCATAGTCTCCGGGGGAGCTAAGGGGTATAACGGGAAAGTAGCGTATAAACTTCAACACTTTATCTCCCCCTTAAAGTTTATTCGTGCAATACCTAGCTCAATCCTGTTACCTAGTAGTTAGTTTAATAAAATATCTTTAAAAGATCTGATATATTTTATCTTTCGAGTTGTGTGTTCGATTGTACTTCTTAAATGTTATTTAGATTATGAGGGTGATAGTTATGTACCTTACATCAAAATTTAAATAAAAATAACTGGAAACAAGTAAGGAATACTGAAAAACACTATTTTGAAACATGAAAGGAGATTGGCGAATTCTTGAGAACATTGAACCCAAAACAGCCAGTCATAAAACAAAAATTGTAAAACAATTTGTGAGACTAAAGTTGTTAAGTCTCATAACATGTTTTTTTACTTTAGAAATATACTGCGTAGTTTGCGATAGACAAACGTACATTCATAATGTCAACTTATTATTTGATAAAAGTTACGATTGATTTCATACGTCATTTTCCAATGTACATTGTATGATGATGAACAATTATTTATATATCCTGGGTCTAGGTTCACCAATATTCGTTATAGTTTAAATTTTGAAGTAAGGCGCTTTAGGATAAGTTTGTGTTTTTGACCAACTGAGTTAAATTAAATGATACGTGTATAGAACAAGGAAAACTAAAAATTAAGCAATAAAATACCATCCATTGTACTTTTGCTTATTTATTTAATTATAAAAATAAATATATGTATATATTCTGTCACTAAAAAATTATTAAAAACTGTGTGTTACAGCTTGACTGAAAGGTATAAAACACTTTGACAGATGAGACAAATTTTATAAGGTTCCGTTTATTAAAAAAAAACGATCACTTATACGATTCCTCTCATTCACTGTTATATTCCAAAGACAATGGCGCTCTCAAATGCTCTACACTTTTAAATCAAACTATAAATTGATGATGCTAGATTGTTTTAGATTGAAGAGAGTATTGTATAAAATAAAAGAGAAAAGACTATTCTGAAGTTCATGAATAAAGTCGTAAAGTCCGTATTCTAAAACTGTATTCAAGTGTAAATCGAGACTCAATCATAGATTTTATGACAGCATCTAATTAATATATGTACGCTTGTGCTACGAGCCAAAAATGATATTCCTATTTTTATCAACTGTATAAAATCAGGTGAAAAAAACAGATCTTATGCGTTTACTATTTCAAACAATTGACTTTAGCTATGTATATATTACAGTGCCATTTTTCAACAAACCTAGCTATTCTAGTAATGTATTACTTATCACTGATCAGATTTTTGTAAATTATTTTATACGTGTTTAAATATGCTGATGATCCTTCATCGCGTTTAATTTGCTCTAAAATAGCATCTAACTATTTATCCATCATCCATTACCTTATCACAACTTGCGTGATAACGTCCGACCATCTGGCTAGTGCCTTGTATCAACTGGTTCAAAAATAACTTAATATAATATAAATGAATTATTCAATGAGGCAACACTAGTGATTAGCATTGACAGATGTCAAGTGTTACCATACTAAATACTGATAATATGTATTACGTGCTTCGGAATAATCAGAACATTACCCGAAATGAGGTTATTGTCCTCGCAAGATCACAAGCTGTTATCGTAAGAGGACGACTTTTCGAAATTGATGTTTTTTGTTCATTCATTATCAATAAGTAAAGAATTTCAAGCATTCTGTATAAATGCTATTTTTTAAGTCTTAAATGTGACTTCAGCAATGTGTGTTAATATTACTTTATATAGCATAAGTTTGAAGCTCTGGAGGTATATCAGTATATTGATTATTTTTTGTTTTAGCTTTTATACTATATTATGTATTGTATAATATATTTAGTAGTGTTAACCTGTTGAATTATGTACTTAAAATGTTGTCTCTCTTTCATTATTGAATATTTTTATTTTTAAGCTTTATTGCATAGCATTTTCTACTATTAACTTACATTCCTTCTCGTTTTCGCATTTTTTTAGATGCATACATTTACTATATTTTAATCAACGCTTTTGTATAAAATGTAATAAATGCACACTCAACTCAGACGGCAGTGTGGCCATCTTAAAATTGTTATATAAAATCTATTAGAAAACAAATAACACATTTTTAGTAAGAATATTAAAAATTAAAAATATTTAGTAAATAATTTCGTCCGATTTAAAGCCAAATGTAGACTAACTCGTTCATTAATAAAATCGACCTTACTACTTAGATCTTTGACCAACTTGTAATTCTTTCTATAATTCTGATCTAGCTAGAATAATAACTTTTTTATCTAGTGTTTTTTTTATGTGGTATGTTGCAAACGTAAGAAAACACTATATTATTTTTTATGTTAAGTGTAAATCAACAAAATCAACAATTAAAAAAACACTGCATATTAAATACATTCGGGAAGAGCTCGCTCTCAGCGATAAGCGATTGTATTCGCTTGGTATTTTGTTTGATTCTCGTGTATTTAATAAAAGATTTCTAAATATCTTTCATTTTGTCATTGTTCACATTCATCGTCTGCAACATATCAGTGTCTATCACATATAAATATACATTCCTATTTTTATAATCACTCATATTCCATTGTAGATCTGTATTTGTAATCTATTTACATAAATCTCTTAGCTACTTACTTTCTCTATTTTATATACCTACTTTATGTACTAATTTAGAGGATATTACATTATGTAAAATCGTGTACTTGAGTCGTTGTGATGGTTGCAATAAGTAAAGTGTTTTGTTTTAATGAAAAATAAAAATATGGCACAAACTTGGCATTTTTATTTTTAACTTGATACCGAGCAAATGTTTCAAGGGTAAGGTTGCAGGTCCAAAACGAGTTTTTGAGTATTTTTGAGATGAGTCTTGATATCCAAGATTTTAGATCTAGATTTGTTGAGATATATGTATTTCTAATAATTACGTACAGGTCGATCCAAGACTATGTTTGTTATTTGTTGATTATTATTTCAGTATTTATTTGTTCTTATCAATAATTGTAGGCAGTGGGTACCTAAGCAAAACCATTGCCAATTTAATCTCAAGTGTATAAATTACAAAATCAATAAACTAAACAAGTACACTCAGCGAGATATGCTGCTTAACCAACTCAGTCGTTATTGGTGTATAGGGTAAATCTACCTTATACACCAATAACTAACCAACTGGCCAATCACAGGTTGGCCTGGTAGCACAGTTGGCTAGTGCATCTTCGTATCAAGAGGAAGGTTGCGGGTTCCAGTCCCGTCTAGGCTTGAAATTTTTGTGATGGTTTTAAAATTCAAATGTATTTTTGTAAAGATACATAATTATTGGTTATTTACCTTATAGAGCGGCTTATGTATGTTCACCTAAAAGACTGCGATCTGACTACGAATTAATGTAGGTAAACAACTTATTGAAGTGGAAACTTTGGCGCGTTTGGCATTTTGTTGAGATCGGAAAAAACCATGGAACTGGCGACACTGTTAGCGTTACCGACACTTCTGTATATGTAATAAGTATCTGTAGTGTAGTCTGCTTTTAAATTTTGAATACGCAAACATTGAGCGCTTTTTTATATAAATACCTAATTTTTGTAGTACTAGTAGTTTAAAATAATGAATAAAAACACTTTATTTAAAGTACTTCCTGCACAACAAAATATTTCCTGACGATTCTAAAAATACACACGTAATTGAGTCAGTCCGTCCGTGGACGCCGGACCGTGCACACGCTCTCTCTGACCGGTTTTGCGCTCTTCGCCTACGTCAGTGATTATCAACATTTTTATATTCCGGTTCATGAACTCTATAGCGCAACTTACAATCACAATGTTCAAATGCAAGAGTTGTGAGGAAGAATTTAGAGACGGAGCTCAATGCTCTGTCTGCAGGGGATAGTTTGACTTCACTTGCGCCGGAGTTACTGAAACTGAATATCGACGTTTAGGGGAAAATCGAAAATCCTCCTGGAAGTGCGCTTCTTGTAAGAATACCAGAGCAGAAAGTCCTTTACCACCTGCAGCCAAAACTTCTGCAAAGTCTCCGATGCCAGCAGACTTGGAAACCGTACTCGCCGAGCTTAAACAACTGTCACTTCAAGTAGCTGTGCTCCCAGGGCTTGACGAGCGTATTAAAAGCATAAAAGCCGAACTCTACGCTCAAAACCATCAAACCTGAACTGGCGGATATTAAACAGTCAATCGACTTCGTAGATTCTAAGGTTGTGGCTTTACCAGACAAGATCTTGGTAATGGAGAAGGATATCCAATCATTACAAAAAACTAAAAATGACGTCGAGTTCCTACAACTTCGTGTACAAAACTTGGAAGGCAAGATACGTGAGAACGAACAGAGATCGCGCCTCAATAATATAGGAATTAAAAGTGTTCCAATCTCTTCGAGGTCATCTCTAAGATCGGAGCACATGTCAAGTGCTCGTTACGTATGGAGCAGATAAATTACAATGCGAGGATACCTATGCGCAATGACAAAGATAATAAGAGTATTGTAGTTGCTGTGCATAGCAGGTACATAAAGGACGACTTTGTGGCGGCCGCGAAAAAATGTACCATTACCCCTGCAGATCTGGGGTTGAAGGGTATTACCAGAATATTCGTCAATGACCACTTGACGCTCGATAACAAGGTACTGCTCAACAAGACCAAAGCATTGGCGAAGGACAGGGGGTTCGCATTCACATGGGTGAAAGGTTGCAAGAGCTTCGTCAGAAAAAACCCGCCATCTCCAGTGATAGCCATAAAAACAGAATCGGATCTAAAAAAGTTTTAAATAGTTCTATAATGTGCTTACTATGCATTCTTTTACTGCCCACTCTTAAATGTATCTCGTTTTTACAACTTATTTAATATTATCTGTCTGCCACAATATTGGTATTGTATCTTTTAAAAGCCTACTAAATATCGTTTATGTACGCTATTGCCGTTATTCAATGCTATCTCCCTGCCATAAAAATAGTATTTTATCTCACCTGCTGAATATTTATTTGTTGCCTATGCAAGCGCTAATAACTTTTGCTGTTAATAATGATTCCAATTAGTTTGTATTACCAAAATGCACGCGGTCTACGTACTAAAACAAGCTTTCTCTATAGAAATGTATGCATAAACTCGTATGATGTTATTTGCTTAACAGAGACGTGGCTCAATGATAGTTTATTTAATAGTGAATTATTTGATGATAGATATATTGTTTGGAGACGTGATCGTAATTATAAGGCAACACAACAAGACAAAGGGGGTGGGGTTTTAATAGCCGTGCGTCGTGAACTTGTAGCTGAGTCTCGAGCGGAGTGGTCATCCTCAGCTGAGGATAATTTTGGGTTACTTTGACGATTCGTAATCGTAATTCTAGCTCTAATTATAAAATGCATATCTGTGTAGTTTATATATGCGACGAGAACTTAGGGAACTCAGTAGAGTCCCAATTATCTAACTTTGCCGATAATGTAACAAATATTGTTCTGGCTAACCCACTAGATAAATTCGTTGTCCTAGGTGATTTTAACATGCCACTTGTCTCGTGGACCTTGAGTGAAGACGAAATCTCTTTAACACCCAGTAATCTGCAAGGAGCGCACCAAATAGATTTAATTGATAGTTTTAACACATGCAATCTACTTCAATATAACTCTTTTCTAAATAGAAGTCACAACCATCTCTTAGATCTGATCCTCTCAAATAATGACGTTACTGTTCAAGCTTGTGACTTCCCCTTGGTACCCTATGGTATCATTTATGCTGAGTTCGTTCAACTTCACACTATCAGACCGCTTCCATACACTAAATTTGTTTACCAGGACGTAGATTATGAGTCAATTCGTACCGAACTAGATGCTAAAGACTGGTACTCAGAGTTTGGAAGCAGAACAATAGATGAAACGGTATCTTTTATGTATGACACTGTTTATGGCCTACATAATACTTACATTATTTCTAAAGCCGTAATTCCGTCACGTGAGTATCCTCTATGGTATAAACGGCCTCTAATAAAGCTTATTAAAGAAAAATCGAAATTCCACAATAAATTCAAAACCTATGGTAACACTAACGATCGAGATTCTTTTATTATATTACGTGATAGAGCACGGGTCATGGAAAGTGAAATGTATAATGAATACATAATTCACATTGAAAATTTTATTAAAAGGAACCCCCGCGCGTTTTAGTCCTACGTTAAAAGTAAGAACCTATCCAATGCTTATCCAGCAGTGATGCAGTATGGTACTCTTTTTTCTGATCAGGGTGATGTCATATGCAATATGTTTGGTGAGTACTTTCACTCCATTTTTCTTCAAAGCAGTACATCAACCGATTTACCAGAGAGTTTAAGCTCACACCATGATGCTGCATGTTCTGGTGACATAAGCATGATTGAAGTGGATGAAGAAGAGGTCTTTAAATTATTTAAGAAGTTGGACTTAAGCAAGACAGCGGGTCCCGACAACATCCCCCCTATTTTAATAGTAAAGTGTGCAAGAAGCCTAGTCCTACCCCTTTCCCTCCTGTACCGCCGATCTTTATTGGAAGGCATTGTGCCAAAAATCTGGAAATCGGCTTTTATCACTCCTGTTCACAAGAAGGGGCCCAAGAATAAAGTAGAAAATTATAGGCCCATATCTAAATTATGCTTATTTGCTAAAGTCTTTGAAAAAATAGTACACACCCAATTGTACTCCGCGCTCAAACAAGATATTGCACCGCAGCAGCACGGATTTTTAAAGAGTAGGTCTACTACGTCAAATCTTTTGTTGTGCACTGAGTTTGTATCCCGCTTCATGTCGGAACCCTCGCAGGTAGACATAATTTACACTGACTACAGCAAATGTTTTGATCGCATTGATCACTTAGTCTTATTAAAGAAGCTGCAACAGATGGGCATCAGAGGGAACCTTTTCAGGTGGTTCACGTCTTATGTCCAAAACAGATGTCAAACGGTCGTTCTTAGCGGGTATTCTTCTTTGCCAATGTACATCCCTTCAGGAGTTCCTCAAGGATCTTTATTGAGCCCCTTGCTTTTTAAACTTTTTGTGAACGACATCTCCTCATGCTTCGTTTATTCAAAAATTCTTCTTTATGCAGACGATATGAAAATCCTACACAAAATTAACACTATTAATGATGCATATCATTTGCAGGACGACCTAATCCGTTTTCAAAACTACTGCATAAATAACATGTTAGATTTAAATATTTCCAAGTGCAATGTCTGCTCTTTTACACGTAAGCCCATTACTATCAAGTTCAACTATACCTTACACAACTTACCTCTTACAAGGGTAGACACAGTTAGGGACCTTGGTGTTTTGTTTGACAGTAAACTTCTATTTGACGATCATATTGATAACATTGTGAACAAAGCATCTCGTGCGCTTGGTTTTGTTTTTAGAATGTTTTCTGAATTTTCAAGCATTAAGACCATCAAAATCCTGTATTGCGCGTATGTGCGTAGTCACTTGGAGTTTGCCTCTCAAGTCTGGAATCCCTGCTATGACGTGTATTCTACACGTTTAGAAAATACAAAAGAGATTTATGCGCTACTTGCAGTTTCGTGCAAAAGTTTATCTTCCTGATTATATAACTAGGTGTCGTAAATTTCACTTCCTTCCCCTGTATGAACGTAGAAAAAATTCCGATTTGTCGTATCTTTTGAGCATTGCAAATGGCAGGGTTGACTGCTCTGAGTTACTGGAGCTACTGGGATTACGCACTTAGAGTCAGAATAAGGAGACCGCACATTTTGCACGTTCCGTTAGTTAAAACCAATTACAGACTTCTGCCTTTATTATTCGAGCAAGCGCCTCGCTTAACACTTTGGCAGATGCAGATATTGATCTATTCAATACTTCGACAAGCAAGTTAAAACGCTTGCTTGCGGATAAATTCTTTAATGATAATTATTCCACCTAAACTCTCACGAATACTATTATTGTAATTTCAAACGATTTTCGTCCACGGTAACTGTGTTTTTACCTAATCTTTTTTATTATTAAATGTGGAAATTTGTAATTGGCTCAAAGCATACATGTTTGTTTTGCATGTATTTTAATATAATTAGTTTTTCTGTGTAACCAGCTGTAAGTTTCCTGAAAATAATAAAAATAAAATAAAAAAAAATTGTTCAAGTTTTCACTTCTGTCGGCACTCCCGGAGTGCCACTTGTTTTTTTTTATAAAGTTTAATTGCAGCAATTTTTTTTATTCTTGGATTTTGTGACTACTAGACTTAATACGATTTTACCATCGCAAGAATTGCAAAAAATGACAAAAAAGTATTGTCGAATAATCATGTCTTGTAAGGTGTCATTGACCTGGATTATCTATCATACTTACATTATTCGGAAGAATGTTATACAAAAATGAAGTAAAAATTTTAATAATTTTAAATTTAGTATTATGTTTTAAAATTTATATCGCCGATTTTACTTGTTCTCAGGAAGATATAGATTCCGTATTAAAAAGTACCTACAGATTACCTATCAGTATTGATAAGGCAGGTATCGTGCAGATATTGACATTTTTAGGGCACAGTAGTTTGCGGGACGGAACATGAAGTGGTTTTCAGTGATCGTTTTATCAGTGTGTTGTGAGTAATGTATTTTTATCAGATTTATTTATTTATACAAATATGAAAGGAGGAAATTCGTAGACAAGGTTCACCAAAGTCCTCATAGCTCAGAAAATTAGTAATCTTAAATGGCAGTGTGCGAGGCACATAGCTCGAAGAACTGACAGCCGTTAAGCCAGGGCCCATAGCCAAGTTACATTCGCTTCGAATCGATCCGATTTCTACAAAGCTTTGTTGTCGTTATATCACGTTAGCAAGTGTCTAATCCCATACATTTTCGGATTTATTGACTCGCGTCATCGCTAATCGAATGTAACTTGGCTAAGCCCTCCAATAGGTTCTCGAGACCACGCACTGCTCAGAATAGAACAACCCATTTTGGAGAATGTGCCCTGGAACTTCATGGTCTGATTCCACCATCTCCTTTCCATCAAAGGACAAGCAGAGGCACGCTCTGTACCATCCAGTTCTACCACACGTTCGAACTCGCCGTTTTGGTTCAAGTTTCAGCTAAGGTATGGAACACTTCACCGTCGTCTGTTTTTCCTAAAGACTACAATCCGGGCCTCATTAAGGTAAGATTGTATAGGTATCTTCTAGATCTTCGTGTTTCATCTTAGACCACATCATTGTTTACCATCAGGTGAGATTGTGGTCAAAAGAAGAACTATTATTATATTATTTATTTTATTTTTAGCCCTCTGTGTCCCACTGCTGGGCAAAGGCCTCCCCACATTATTTCCAGTCACGAGTGTGACTGGAAAGGAGATTGAATATGAGATGGAGAGAGGATCTTGTTTGATCTTGAGATTGGATCTTCTTATTCTTTGATGGAATGGAGATGGTGTGATCAGATCAAACGAAGAACAAATAGGTAAAAGTTAAAAAAAAGCCCGCACTGGGTAGAAAAATAACCTAATAAAGGTTGCTGGGAGCCGTTGGGTGCAGATCGCACAAGATCGGTCGCTCTAGAAATCAATGAGAGAGGCCTATGTTCAACAGTAGACGTCTGTTGCTGATTTGATGAGGATGACAAGTAGGCACGAAACATATTTAGAACATGTAAATCGGCAGGTATGGCGCAGGAGTATACTATAGAAACAGTAAGGCTACCGAATACTACGGACACTCACACAAGAATTATCGGAGGATCGCCTACTACTATCCAGAGATATCCATATGTTGTGCAGGTAATTTGCATATTTTTTTATTTTTTTGTACGGCTTGAAGACGGAACAAACATAATATGGCCCCGTGCCCTACGACGCACTGGCCTGTGTCCATCAACTTGAGGCATAAACATGTTAGCCTCATGTGCCTGTAATTTCACCGGCAACTATACCTTTCAAACCGAAACACGGCAATGCTGCTTGGTGGAGAAATACGTGTACACAAAACAGAATACAATTGAACAGATACAAAATATAATTATCAACTTTTAGACCTAGATTATATTCCAAAGTAAGGCAATTCTAGAGCAGTTCTGTGTAGACTAGCTGAAGGGAAATATGTACCTACTTATCTACTTATGGCATAAAATAATAAAAGGTAGGTATGGTGGTAGTACTTTCCCGAGCGAGCCCTTTCACAAGGAACTCTACCACTCTCTCTAAACTTTTATTACCATGAAGAGTCGTGATTCATTCATGTAATATTATTGATATACAAAATATATATTTACCGAATAATAACATAATTACATTAAATTTGACTGGTGGTCCCCGCACTAGGACTTGCCTGTATTGCGGGAGGCCGGTTTACAATTAGAGTTTAACTTTAATCGGAATCTGGTAAGCATGCAAAGAATATTAATTACTTATGAAAATACAATAACAAATAAGAAATATATATTTAATAGAAAATTATTACGTAGTGCTCTTTTACTAGGTTCTGAGTGGTTTATGTGTGTGTGTGTGTGTGTGTGTGTGTGTGTGCGTGTAAGGGGGGAGGCGGTGGATGTATATGGATATATATGCATTTATTATTTAATATATATATACATACTTATGTATATTAATTTATTTTATATATGATATTTCTTTATTTACAATTATTTATGTATCTAATATGTATGTATGTACGAGTAGGTATCTATTTATAGTTAAATCATTTTTCTTTTTCTATTATTAAGTATATTCTTTTTACACTTCGGCTAATCTTCCATCTTCTCCATCCAATCCAAAGTTGTCTGGAAGAGATCGTTTTATTAAGCGATAGACCGCCCATTATGCTTGAATTTATTTGTTTTTTATGTTGTGTATAGCTTGTAAGCTATTTAAAGAATTTTAATTCGCCAAATACAAATGTGTCTCAAAATAGGGTTAATAGGTCAAGTGGGCTATCATATAAAAAGGCATAACTTGCGCACTCCAAAACTATTTTTTTAATGTCCTATAGTTTTGGAGACCAAATGTTATCAATGATAATAGTCCTAATTATAAATAATGATTAGGTGTTATTTCCTACTGATGATAAGTGAAGTGACGCCTGATACCTATAAGTAGGAAAATTTGACAAGGCTTATGTTTTTTATCGAAGTTTATGAATGACTCATTATTAAATAAAATAAGTAAATATTGCTGAACATTTCACACAGCGCTATCTAGCCCCAAACGAAGCAGAGCTTGTACTATGGGAACCAGATAACTGATAGAATACTTATATACTTTTTTTTTTAAATACATACTTATAATATATAGAAAAACAACCAGACCCGAAACAAATATATGTAGATCATGCAAACATTTATTCCGCGGCGGGAATCGAACCCGCTACCTCCTGCGTCTTATGAGAATAAATGTCTGAAACCTAAAGCAAAAAATTAACATCAGCAAAAACATTCAAAAGGGCTCTACCTACCATTTCATATAATATATGTGAGGTAGGAAGATGTTCGATAAAAGTTGTGTTCCCACTAGCATTACACGACAGGCACCTAGGTAGGTATGTGGTCCACCAATATTGACAAATATTTTTTTCCATAGATCTGTTATACAACCTATTTATCTATACTAATATTATAAATTCGAAAGTAACTCTGTCTCTCTGTCTGTTAGTAACGTTTTCACAACTAAACTGCTGGGCCGATTTCGATGAAATTTAGTATATATTATATAAGAGCCGTTAATTATGACCGGGATTGGGACATTTTCATGCTACTTTTTATAAACCACGCGTGAGTAAATATATACATATACTTACTTCAGTTTTGTTTGTTTACTAGGTTCAGCACCAAAGACGGTTGGCTTGCGGTGGTTCACTGATCACCAGACGCCATGTTTTGACCGCGGCTCATTGCTTCTTTGATGAGTAAGTAACTAACCTACACTTGATCGACATCATCTCCATTTCCCCCCATCTTATTAGATATTAAGCATGTTGTGTGGAATGTTGATTATCTCGAAAGCTTATGACTGAATAAATTTCATGGCTTGACGAGAAACGATGTTCGAAGAATGGCGTACATGTTGGGAAGGCCTCATGTGCCTCATGTGTGGGCTCTGGGCACATAATGATTGCGCTCGGCCAGAGTCTGGCACTTGGCTTTGTGATTTTTGCACATAATTTGTGTTCCTTTCTATGTTATAGCATAGATTTTAAAGAGTCATATAAGTTAGGGTTAATTTTTGATAGTGATTATAGTATTCCATATTTGGGGTACAATTCCATATTTAAGTACCTTCATCAGTATTTAGGTTTTGCAAAAATTTCTTACAGTTTTAAGCAAGAAATTTTTTCAAAACCTACTAATACAAACTGATGAATATAACCAAAAATTGTTACATAATAAAACGCTAATATATGTTCGTTAATAATTACTACGAAAAGTTTTTTTATATATAACATTTGTGCAAATTATGCGTAAAAAACAAAATGGTATATTTGGTTACTTTTCTATACATACCAAATTTCATCGAAACCGGTTCAGCCGTTTCGACGTGATTGAGTAACAAACACACAAATAAATAAATAATTTCACAGTTATATATATACATATATGCAAAGTTATAAAATGCTTGTCAGTTTTACAATTATTTATTAATTCATTTATTTCAGATAAAAATACAATCCACAGAATACATTGCACAATCCTTAATACGAACACAAAATCTCAGTAAAAAAATGCATTAAAAAATTTAAAAAACACAAACATAGAACAACAATGCACCAACTATTCATTTGAAATTTTACATTTTTATTATATAAATTGTAATTTAGACATTATTAGATATTATTGTATTGTGTATGAATTGTACATGTTTGAAATTAAATATTATCGTTAATTATATCTATTTGTATTCAATTTTATCTTAGAGAGTTTAAAATTTTTAATATTTTTATTTTATAAATTTTAGAATTTCGCACGCCTTGATGGGGCAGAATGTAAATAAATTTTATTTTATAATTATTAACACACGAACTTATAATGCATTCATGCGAATAAATAAATAGGAATTATGAAAATAATATTAGAATAATCGAGTAAGTACACAAACTTAATTATATTACAGACGCGGTCAATTAGTAAGTCATACGCACTACACAATACGAGCGGGCACCACCACCTTAGAATCAGGTAAGCACAACAGAAGCAATAACGTTTAAGAAAAAGAAAAAACGGGCGAAGTGCGAGTCGGACTGGCGCACGAAGAGTTCTGTACCATTATCTATAAAAACGGGATAAAAATCACGTTTGTTGTATGGGAGCCCCCCATAAATATTTGTTTTATTTTAATTTGATTATTTATTTTTAAATTGAAGATACTAGTGGTTCGCTCCGAACTGAGATCTCACGAGTCTACCATAAAAACAAAACAAATACTATTCGTAATCTTTGACTATCAAAATAGTGCCACAGCATAAATAACGAACTTGACCTACAGTTTCATTCAAATTACAGGTAACGGGAGTTCATGTTAATTGGTTTTCTTATTTGGGGTACAAATTACAGTTATTCTAGATTTCAGACTTTTGCCTATATTTGTGATGCTTAACTTCACTTGATTACTTACTTTCGCTGGTGAACCCTGTGAATTTTGTCAAAGTTTAGTTTTTATGATGGCTGTTAACTCAAAAACTAGAAGAACTTTACAAAAATAAAAACGGGATCGAAATGTACTAAAGAAGACCTTTCATTTGACGTCTCATTTGACCTAATAGTCTCATTTTCATTTGTTTTACCCCTCTTGAACACCAATATCTCAAAAACCCCCCGACATTTTTAGCTCATTTAGTCACACCAAAATTGTACACACAAACACTACCTACCTATGTATCAAATTTCACGATGATCGGATCAACGCTCCGAAAATTATCCTTGGACACACAAACATACATACATACAACGCCGTTTTGCCAAAGTTGGTTTAGAGATCTCGCTTCGCTCGATCAAATATGATGTCAAGGGTAAGTGATTTCCAAGTCCTATATTTTTAGATGTTGGCGAACCTTCTTTTAATGTTCCACACTAAGGTCCCGTCAGAGTTAGAGATAAAACTTTGTTGTCGCCAAAAATTTTAATATATGTACTTATCTCTATTAATATAATATCTTTAATATATAGAGATCTCGCTTCGCTGGATCAATAACTAAATATTCCATGAATATTTCATGCGTCTACCTGTTGCCGTTATCAATATCGAGCAAAAACGAGCAAAAAAATCACGTTTGTTGTAAGGAAGCCCCTTAAATATTTATTTTATTTTGTTTTTAGTATTTGTTGTCATAGCGGCAACAGAAATACATCATCTGTGAAAATTTAACTGTCTAACTATCACGGTTCATAAGATACAGCTTGGTGACAGACAGACAGACAGACAGACAGCGGAGTCTTAGTAAAAGGGTCCCGTTTTACCATTTGGGTACGGAACCTTAAAAAGCCTTTTTTTCTAACTCATTTCGTCCAACTGCTGGGCAAATGTCTACCCCAGATTTTTCCAACCATCTGTATCTATATCGATATCTCCCGCCCTTTCAAAGGTGTCGAAATTGTCCTGCCAAAGACTTCCAGTCCGAAACCGAGAAAAAAATTCTCCAGCTTTCCAGCGCATTTTGAGTATGACGACCAACGATCAATAAAATACTAGATATACGATCGGCCCGTCAAGGATGTCCACGCTGGAGAGTGCTTAAACGCCGCTTAAGCACTCTCGGCTCTTAGTCGCGCGCTTGCCGTCGAAGTGACAACATGCCCAAGTGCTCCGTCAAAAGTTGCAAAAACAACACTTTAACTACATTAAAAAAAGATGGAATTTCGTATTTCCGGTGAGTATTACCTTAAAGTTTGATAATTTGATGAATTTGATTTTGAATTAGTCTATAATATGTTTTAAAACAATATTTTACGGAAATATTTGTAAATACAGACACTCGACTACGCTACGCTACTGTCCCTTTCCCTCGCGTTGCATCGTTCATTTGTCCGTACGTGACGGAAGACCAATGAACCGGACTACATTAAATTTCGAATGAATGGAGTCGCATACTAAAAACATTTTAACAAGTTTAAAAAACAATTTTATTAGTAAGCATTATATACTAATCAGATGCGGCCAATTCTAAAACTACCTTCATGAAACAAACAACTCTCGTGTTTTATTTTTATCAAATTCATTAAAAAAACACGCGGTAGCCTACCCTACCGTTAAATTGTGGGCAACGAGATAACTTTTCGGTACTAAAAATACAGGCATTTTTACCACCAGCGCCACCAAGCCCCTTTATCTGAAGTACAATAGCCTAATGTCAACTGCTCGTTATCTGTTACAATATACACAATTAACAGCAAAAGAGAAACTCTTAGCTAGGCTTACAGCACTCTATATCTTTGTCCTACTTCTTGCAATATTTACTTTTTGCTGATTTCTGCCTATACTGTTAAAGTTCTAGTACTAAACATGGTTCTGCAATATTGTATACAATACAAAATTCGATTTTATCCAAAACTAGTGGTTGCCCGGGAACTTCGTACGCGAGGATGAAAATGTTATGACCCTCCTTTTTGCATCATTGACCTCGGTCTCATACATTGAAGGGAGATTTACGATTTTATTATTGTAGAGAAGAGAATTCATCTAGGACCCGAGTAGTCGGCAAGACAAATTAATAGACAAGACAATAGACAATAGACAATAATTTATTTGCTAAATAGCACACATAATACATTTACAAAACATGATTTAAAATGTAACAGATGAAAACATGTAAGACATAAACAAACAATAGGTGTAATAAATAATTAATTTTAAATATGAGGTAGGTATGTTGTGTGCTATAGCAGCAAAAGGGCCTCGACTCAGCATTATGTCAACTGGGTTAGTAGTTGACGCTGTTATTCTGCCTAGACCGCTTAATCACCCACCAGACCCTGTGAGAGCAAAATTATAATTGTGTGATGTCAATGATGAAATATGTGATGTCAATGATGAAATTATGTGATGTGTATGATAAATAAAAATATAATAATGCCAGGTGAATTAATTATAAAAATTACATACTTACCTAAATAAATTACAAAAAAAAAGTATTAAAATAAAAATTAAATAATTAGAATTGGATTAGAATAATAAAAATAATGAAAAAATAGCCTAAAACTAGCAGGTAAAGGGGGCGTTCGTACCAGGCAACCCAGTTTTCTGCCTATCTATCACCACTCGTTTGAAATGTTTTTTAAACGTGTATTTGGATTTCAAAAGTCGTAGTGGTGGTGGAAGATTGTTCCAACACTTGGTTGCAAGGTATCGGAAGCTGCCCCTAAACGCTACTGTCTTGAACTTGCTGTAGTGCAGCAGTTTTTTCGTTGGTCTTGAGCTATACTTGCTCTGCGACCCGTCGAGTTTTGAATAGAGATACTTTGGAAACCCTGACGTCATTACGCTGTGGACTAAGACAGCCATATGCAGATCCCTTCGCGAAGCCATATTTAATGTGGACGACTTATTTAAGTAGGGTGTGATGTGTGTTCGCGGCGGGATATCAAAACAGAATCTACAGCATGCGTTCTGAATTCGTTGCACAAGACGTGCTGTTTTAGCCATCAGACGGGGGCCATATACCAGGTCTCCATAGTTAAGTTTTGATAAAATGAGTGCATCACAGACTTTAATACGGATTTCCTCTTTAAGATAATTTCTAACTTTGTAGAGAAGTTTTAACCTAAAGAAACAGGACTTGATTAGGTTCATTACGTGACTTTCGAAGCGGAGTTGGCTATCAAATAGTATACCGAGGTTTCTAGCCTCATGGACCCGCTCTACCCCATGACCAAGTATATTAACGTCAAGAGAGTGCGTAGAAATATCAGCTATTTGACGCTTTGAACCCAGTACCATAAACTTGGATTTTGAGGGATTCAATACAAGGGCATTATTATTTGACCATGCAGCTATACTTCCAAGATCATTGTTTAGCTTCTCTAATTCATCCGGAACTTCTTTAGAGCGCATGGGTAAGTACAACTGTACGTCATCAGCATATAGATGAAACTTGCAGTGCTTAATGCCCCAGCAGAGGTCAGCACTGTAGATTATAAAAAGTAATGGTCCCAAGATTGATCCCTGTGGCACGCCACGGTTTACTTCAGCTACCGGGGATTTAAGATGCGAGCCATTCTCCCGATTGATCTGTACAAACTGAGATCGGTTACTCAAGTAACTGTTAAACCATTTAATGGAAGCTGTGTCAACCCCATAATAAGCCAGCTTTGAGAGCAGCAGTGATATATTTATTGAATCGAACGCACGAGAGAAGTCAAGTAACACAAGCACCGTACCGAGTCCCTGGTCTTGCGCGGCAAGGATGTTGTCAGCGACATCCAACAAGGCCGTCGTGGTTCCCCTGCCCTTACGAAACCCCGATTGAACGTCAGGTAGGATATTATTCCGTTCGACATATCTACTAAGTTGATTGTAGACAACTTTTTCAATGACCTTAGACAACACTGGTAGAATACTTATTGGCCTTAGATCCTTAATGTCGGCTGGATTAGCAACTTTAGGTATCGGGTTCACTAAGGCTATTTTCCATTGGTTTGGGAAAGTAGATGTCAAGAGCGACCTATTAATGATGGCGGTTATTAGAGGTAAGGTAAGCGGCAGAGTGAGCAATACCATGTCCATGGACAGACCGTCTATACCTCTTGCGTTTGTTTTGATTGCCAAGAGGATTTTAGCAACTTCTTCTTCGTCAACTGGTTGTAAGGAAAATATAATGTTATCGTTAAATCTATTAAATTCAAAAAATGTTAGCTTAGAAATCGGGATGGAATTTACACCAGAAACGTTTAAAAAATGTTTATTGATGTCATCAGGGTTGTCGTAACTGTCAGGTAGACAATTATCACTTTTTGTGCTGGGCAATACATCCTTCTTAATATTTTTCCAGAGTTGTTTCTCATTTCTTAATTCTGAGTTGATTCGGTAGTCATAATAGGCACGAGTTTCATTATAAATACTCTGAGTGACTAATGATTTTAGCTCCTTATAATAGCGCTTATGACTCTCTAATTTTGTGCAACGGTATCGATCGTGGGCTTGATTACGACAAGTCATCATCACTTTCACAGTATCTGTTATCCAGGGCGCAGGCTTACCTATGATTTTAACTGTCTTAAAGGGTGCATGTTTATCAAATAAACCTGTGATAACACTAGTAAAATTGACCACCATTTCATTTACAGATGTCGCTTCTGTGACTTTGTTCCAGTTTACACCTGACAGATCATCATTAAAGTTTTTAAGACTTATGTCTTTGAGAGGCCTGTATGTTATCGACTTTGGGGGGACGATTTCCTTTTTTATGTTGAGTGTCGCGGAGACAAAGGCATGCCCCAGAGAGGCGGTGATATTAGAAACTGTAATGTTACGAACCCTGCAGTCAGTACAAATAAGATCAATTAAGGTCTCACTGGTATCGGTAAAATGGGTTGGCGACACGACTACTTGGGACAGCCCCGTATATGTTAAGAACTGGTTAAATTTATTTGTCATAATATTATTTGGCTCCAGTACATTGATATTAAAGTCTCCCATAATAACTATACCACCGAAGCTGGAGAAATGAGCAACCGATGCAGTGAGTGCGTCGATGAAAACATCTATATTGATCCATTCGGGGCGGTAAGCTGTGCCGATTACTATACTTAATCCATTTATCCTGACTGACAACCACATTTGTTCTATTTCCGCATGTGGATGGATAATAGTACGCGCACAGATACCTCGTTTTATGTAAAATCCTACACCTCCTCCTTTACCGCGCTTCATGTGAAGCGGGCGCGGGGTGTTACGGAATTTATAACCGGGAATGATCGGCGCACGCGCTTCTTCATCTCTCTTTATCCACGTCTCATTGATTGCTACAATATCATATTTAGAGTTACTCATGGCAAAAATTAAGTCATTGTGACCCGTACCTAATGATCTTGCATTGAAAAGTCCCAACGTACAGAATTTCGTTTTAGAACCCATTTTCAATTATTGTTACTTTGTGATTAAAAATCAAGAAAGTAAGGCATGGTATGGGGGGGTGAATGTCACAGATAAGAGAGGTGGTGCCGGTGGTGGCACGGACTCGCCATAATATCATTTCAACAAAGGTAAATACGGAAATAGGATTATAATTAAATGTCAACAGCCACGTTATAATAAATTGTAACGTATCTTGTATACTAAAATGTAAAATAATGTTTATAATAATTTGTAAAATTGATTGTATACTAATATAATATAAAATAAATGTCAGAACAATGTGTAAAATAATTTGTAAAATTGATTGTAAGATATGAGGTATAAATAATTGCAGTTTATGTCGAATAGTCAGGAATAAAATAAATGTTTGAACAATGTGTAAAGAGATTTGTAAAATAGATTGTAAAATACGTGATTTTATTAATAATAGAATAAGTTGATTAAACAGGAATAAAAATAATGTCAAAATAATTGTAAATACTATTAAAATAAAATGTCCCAGGTAGATAAAAATTTGTAAAGTTGATTTTGCTATAGCATCACAACATACACACACCTTTTGGTAAACTACCGTTACAGTAAGAAAAAAACTATTTAAAAACATCACAGAGCACTTTAGAAAAACACAATAAAAATTCCAGAATAATACCATCATCATAAACATGCTAAATCTTATAACAAACAGGCAAAGAGACATAACATCAACAAGCTTTACAGGAGGCTTATAAAAAACTAAGTGCCCTCGACAATGTTGCCGATTTTCCATTCTAGGAGCCGACCGCGGCGGCCCCAAAAACCCGCACAAGGTCGGCCTCCGAGCGCAGCCGGTGACGCGGAGAGTCCTCGCTTTGGTGCTGACGAGCGTATACCCGCCCGTCCTTTGACCAGACAAACCTCCATTTCAAACGGGCTCCCATCTCTCGGGCCCTCATAAAGAGCTGCCTGTTCTCCCGTGTCAGACGCTCGTTGACGTAGAAACGGCGCGGCTCGAAATCAATCCCAATTAATCGAGCCCAAAAACTCGATGAGGTGGCATCGTTTAATCACAGTTCCCATAGCCATCTTCTGGCTCCATCATCAGACCCTGGATATCATCTAGGTAAAGAATACTCTTTAACACTAATCGAACGAGCCCACACTCGATGTAACTATGTCATTTTATTACAGAGTTCCCATAGCCTGGCTCCGTCATTAAACCCTGACCTGGATATCATTTAGGATCCGAATACTAGTTAAGACAGATCAAATGAACCTAAAGTCGATGTTGTTGTGTAGTTTAGTTTAAGCATCTGATGATGCACCATCTTACTACATCATGAGATCAGCTTCATGTCGCATATGCATGCAAAATTTCAACTCAAATCAGAAACCGGGCAGGTCTAATATCGCAATATTTTATTACCTATAAACGATAGACAAGACAACGAGGCACATTAAACTGAATAGGAGCCTGTAAAAATGAAAGATTTTATCAAACTATCCGATTATTAAAAAATCCGACTTTTGAATTTGGTTAACAAATGATTTATCCCTACGTAATAGATTCGAAATTTCATTTCTCAACAAAAAAATATTGTGTACGTTTCTACTCCTCCACACTTCTGTTCCGAACGGAGTAATTTTACGATCTTCGAACAGCACATTTTGAATCCGACCTTATTGCCATACCGTTAAAGTCAACAGTTTTTTAAAGGACAAAAGAAGGCAATAAATTTTTACGACTTAACAGCTGCTTCATTTCATAACGTCATATCTCCAAAATGCGAATGCTTGAAATGAAACTTTTAATCTGCGGAATAAAGTCGAGTTTAGACTATTTAACTTTTGGTATTAATAATGTTAGGCATTTTCGGCACTCACACAAATGCAAGGTATCGCTCGCCGCTTTTCGGCGGTGAGTTTGTTAGGGACAGTGATTCCTGAGATTATAATTTCTTTGATGACGACAGTCTAATTTTTATAACTACAGATCTACCAAGTTATCTGCGACTTGAAGGGTGTCGCCAGTGTATTAAGTCGCGAATGTACATATCTAAATTGAGTTTTATTCTTATCAGGATTAGTTCCAATTTTGTCCACCTGCACAGGTAAGTTGCTGGCACTGTATGTAATCGATCTTTTTTTAATCTACATGGAAGCCCACCGGCCACAAGTTTATTCTAACCCCCAGCTCATCGCCTCTAATAGAGAATTGCCTCGTAGGTCACGCATGTTAGAAATGTGCCCTACGATACACTGCTTTGCGTCCATTAACTTGAGGCATACAGGTGCAAAGCTTCATATCCCTGTAATTTCACTGGCAACCTAAACAGAGCAATACTGCTTGGCGGCAGAAATAGGTAGTACTTCCCCAGACGAGCCCTTTCACGAGGAACTCTAGTACTCTTCATCTTCATTCCAGGCGGCTCAGTCCATTCAGTCTCAAACGTGATAGTACACGAACGCTACAACAACCCAATACTCCGAGACAGCGATGTCGCTATCATGGTACTGACTACCAACGTGAAACTCGGCAGCACCATCGCCGTCGCCAAGATACCTGTGCAAGGAGACGAGCTCCGGGATAATGTGACTGTCACACATGTTGGGTGGGGGAGGACTAATGTGAGTATTTATTTATTTTTAGCCGTTTTTGGGGTTCTGATTTACCTACACGTAAAATGGTGCGAAAGGGTAGTTAGTAAGATTAAGTAATTACTGTCGCGCTTTTATGGAATTAGTAAGTAGTTTATTTATTTATTGAAGTAAAACTTCTAATGCGACTTCCAACAAGGTTGCGTTAAACGTTTAACGCTACCATGGATGGGGTATGAAAGCACTGTTGCGTGAAACGTTCAACGCTCCTGGGCAGCGGCAATAGAAAGAGACAGAGCGAGAGTGAATGCGTGGCACTCGAACGCATGCGCGTAGTATACCTACCTGTTACAGGCCAGCGCGAGCGTTAGCAACGAGTAGCGTCCAATATTCCAATGCGAGGGAGAGAGAAAGAAAGATACACAAAGGTAGAAAGTAGGAGAGAGAAAGAGAGTGAGTCGGTAGATCCCAAGCACATGCGCGTGGTATTTGAAGGTTTCACTTCTGCAACGTGTGAATTGCACACATGTTTTTTTTAGACAAGGTTAGCAAGGCCAACAGCACATATAGTAAATACATTTTACAATTTAAATACAAAGCATTTTTGAAAAAAATCTATATAATGTGTGCCAATAACAGGCACGCTCACACATACCTAATTAACAATAAAATTTTAGTAGTTATACCAGAGTGACATAACTTTGCAGTTACTTTGCGACAAAGCATGAGGTGAAATAGTGATTCAACCGTTATTGTTTCTTATTTCATCTTCATGGTTACCAAAAATCATGATTGTGCACCCAATAGTTAAGAAGTCCCAGAAATCTTGAAAACGTTATCCCAGCAAAAACTTAATTAACTCTGAAACCCTACTAAGCACGAATTCATACTACAGATGATACTTTATGCACAAATCATATAAGCTATCTTTCTGTATGCATCTTTTTATCCAGCTAGCCCCATCAGGTCAAAAAATCGCCTAATACAGGCGTTACCCAGCAAAATCTATTTATCATGAATAACTTCTAAGCCGAGGCAATGCACTAATTCCCTACGGATTCAGAATCCTGAAAGGAGACACACTAAAAAGTAGCCTATATCTCAATCACGGTCATAATCTATTTATATACCAAATTTCATCGAAAAAGTCCAGCCGTTTAGTCGTAAAAACATGTAACAAACAGGCAGACAGAGAGATAAAGAGTTACTTTCGGATTTATAATATTATCTAGTAAAGAATAAAACGTAATTTTATATAAATTTTAGGTGAACATCGCCACAGCCTCACCAATCCTGCAACAGGTGGAGATCATGTCAGTGAACCTGACAATCTGCCGCCGGCAGTACCAGATGTTAGAGAATCTCACGGGCTGGTCGTACCCTGTCACTAGTAACATGATCTGTTCAGGACTGCTGGGTATTGGAGGTAAGTGAGGAAGTGGTCAACCAACACTGAGGTCTTAGACCAGCCTAAGGTCATCGACATAATTGAATCAGCCGGGTTACTCATGCATGACCGCCCTACAAAAGTTTATCTCTAGTAAAGTGATTTGTCATATTAGCATAACGTATATTATTTAGCATATTTGTGTACGGTCGTGTTTTTACTCTTTATGCTAAAATGTCATTTTACTTTATTCTTCCATGGAGGGGAACTTTTTTACGGCGGCCATGATACTAGGGCTGATTGATCTAGCCAGAGCGATATTTGCATATATGGCCCCAAATAGATGGATAGATATAAATGTTGCTAGAAGGCGAGTGCAGGCAGCAGGCGCCTGTAACCGATATTGTTTCTGTTGTCAGGAAAAGATGCGTGTCAAGGAGACAGCGGGGGGCCTCTCGTGTACTCTGACATCGTAGTTGGCATCACGTCGTGGGGTTATGGGTGCGCGGAACCTTTGTTCCCGGGAGTCAACGCCAAGACATCAGCTTTCACCAATTGGATCAACGCTACGGTGAGACTTTTACGTACTGGTTATTTCGTGGTTTCTCCGATTTTAAGTCAGTTACAATAGGGATATGGTGGTTCTAAAAAGCATTTTGCGACCGATTCTTATGTCTGTTTGGTCAAGAACACATCAGTTTAAATAATAATGCTGGACATTTCACACAGGGCTATCTAGCCCCAAACTAAGGAAAGGTTTTACTATGGGGATTAGATACCTGATACGATATTTGTATACTTTTTGTAATTATTTCCTTATAATAATAAAGTATTTACGTAGAGAACCACCCAGACCCGGAATAAATATCTGTAAAAAATATTTGTTACGCGGCGTGATTTGAACCTGCAACCTACTGCGTCGCCGGCTAAGACGCAGTAGGTGTATGTAATGTTCGTCGCCGGTACAATTGTCAATCGGCCATCATTAGCTGCATCTATGTATAAGAAAATGATTTACTTCATATTTTGTTTTGCGTGAATTTTTCCGATATTTTAATATTTATTCAGCTATGCGGGGCGGAGACAAATCCAACAAATCAAAGATCATCAAAATCTGTGTCGCCGTTCTTGGGTTATAAATGGTGTAACTAACCCGACTTTGTTTTATAGATTCTGAATAATTACGACTCATTCTCTGTTAATTCAAGAGATAATTTTATCGAGCCCAACAGTAATTAGTTTAACATTAGCCATTGGACGTACACTGCTGAGCGTACATACGCCTGCCCCATACAATTCCCAATAAGTATTTATTGCCATAAAACAAATGAGGGAATTCCAATATCAGTAATTGAGGTTTATCTATGAGTAACGAAGGTTATCGGCTATCAACAACCTATCTAATCTTGTAATGTGATGGTAAACAATTAATTTTGTATGTGGACATACTTGGATATGTGCCGACGTGATTACTATGATCTATGTTAGGATTGCACCAAGGGCATAGATAGACATGGTAATTAAACGAGACTTGAGCTTTTTGTATAACTTTATGCAATTAAATGGTGAATAAATTAATACTGAAATCTAGACACGTGGTAGCGTGTCAAGCCAAGTTCAAGCTAACAGAACTGGCGAGCAGCACCGTGTGTTACACGAACCATTTGGAGCCACGTTTGACCACTTCATAACTCAAAAACTATTTTACATAAACATGTCAAATTTGGCACATATATTGAGACTTGCGAGATACATATGTGCTCCAAATTTCATAAACACATCTCAAACGCTTATTTAGATATTAACGTCCAAAACACTGGCCAAGTGTGAGTCGGATTCGCGCACGAAGGGTTCCGTACCATTATCTATAATAAATTGTATGAGCGCCCATACAACTCGGAGAACTATCTTAATTGGCTTTAACTATGTATGTATGGGGACACCCTTTAATCTTCAAAGTTTGTATTTTTTTGTAATTTTACTTAATTTGACATTGTTTTCTGCCAAATTTCGTGATTCTAGGTCAACGGGAACTACCATATAGGTTTTCGACCCAAAACCTATAGGATACTTCCGGTTGAGCTAGCATTGTCAATTTTGGTTAAAAGCAAGCTCTCTTCAAGCAGCACAAGTAAAGGGAAAATTCCGAAAAATAAAAAAAGTTGTAAATTAAGGTAAATTTTGGTACTTACAAGTTTTCGCGAAAGTATCTGGTATAAATTTCTACTTGCTAGGTCCACCCGTTCCTGAGAAAATCGGTGGTGACACACGGACAGACAGACAGACGGACAAGAGAGTGATCTTATAAGGGTTCCTTTTTTACCTGTTGAGTTACGGAACCCTAAAAATCGAAATTTTTATCACTGACTGACTGACCAACCTACAGATCAAAAATCTAACCTTGTTCCAGATGACCTAGAAAGTTCAAATTAGGCATCCAGGTAGTTGGATGAATACAAAGGAATAAATCAGAAACTAGTAATTTTTATTATTTTATTATAATTTTTCAATGAATTCATTCAATGAACACTTACTTATAGTGCCTGTAATGTAAGAATCAGCAATCAAAAACACAATGTTATGAATTGAAGAAATGATAAGTTGTTATAAAATATTTTATGTTGATAAAAATAAATTTCTGGACTGACCATTGAACTTGGCACCCATTTAGATCTCACTTCTTTTGTCGTTGAAGTCAACAACCAACCTACTCATTTCACATTTATGTTTTTGATGGGATACTAGATTACCTATATTAAAAAATATACAAGATTTTCCAAGTTTTAATTCTACCCATTCCTACCAAACAAGGCACGGTGGCAACATTTGACACCCAACTATTAGGTTATCTAAACATTCAAAGAGTTTTCTTTGTAATGGAGTCAAACTATTTAATAAATTAGATAAAGATTTGCGTGATGGACTATGCCATATTAAAATTAATATTAATTAAGAAAAGCTACTATAGCATGACAGAAGCTCTCAAGGATGACTCCATTTCACAGGAAATTAACTGATCGTTAGGTATGTATCATTTATTTTAAATGGTTGTTTCTGTGTGTATTAGGTATTTACAGTTTTTTTTTTATTCGTTATTTAGGTAAGATGACAAAGCCCTTTTACAGCAGCTACGATTTGACATTATAAAATGCATATCTTGACATTCCCTATATTGTAATCAATGACTAATGCAATTAGATATTTATAATTATTATTAATTACTGACATATACAGCAATTTAGAATTCAAATTGGGTATTATAATCAGTTCTTTGACAATGCCTTTCTACAGCAGCACCTACATACTTATTAATTAGTATTTAGATGCATAAATGTAAATGTATATGAAATGCTTGTCTGTTTCTGGCACCTCCAAAATTATGGTGCAATGAGCTACTTAGATAAAGCATATGTAATTAATTAAGTGATATTATTGATGTAACCAAGAGTTCTATTGTAACTCTACGGTTTCAATAAATGAGTACGAGTATGAGACCCCTTTGTTCTTTTTCAGGTAACTCGCTACAACGCAAGTCCACCTCTGGGAAACATCAGTGGGATCCTATTAGTAGCCTCTCTTATATTTTCTTTAATACTGGGTAGTCATTTCAAATAAGTAAGTTGTTATAAATGTTTTTAGTTGAATTTATTTAACTTTTAAAAGATGGATTTTTTATAATAAATGAGCAATTTTTATACTTTTTTGCTTGGTTTGATACATAGTTTGTGCAAAGAATCTATCGATGAGTGATACAACCGATTTTTATACGACATGTAGATGGAACCAGCAAATGGTCCACCTGATGTTAAGTGGTAAGCGTCGCCTATAACAAAGCGTCGCCTCGGTGATCAGCCCCTTAGGTGGCATACTATGCACTGCCCTGCATCTTTCAACTTGAGACATACAGTGTTTTCCGAACACTTACGGAATCTCAAAAATTTTCAAGTCAAGACAGGATCGTCTCTTAAAATCTTGAGGCATACAGTTGAGTAGGTTAGGAACAAAAGGTGACATTTACACATTTTAGTTTTTTTAGTAGGTAAATTGATAAACTAAATAACTAACCACTACATACTGTTTTTTAATAAAAATGTTACTATTTGTTCCGGAAGCAGATAGTTAGATTGATTTTTCTAGGAAACAAGCCATCTTTTGAACTTGATCATTACAGATAATGATAAAACTCAACCTTTTGAGTCAGATAAAAAAAACGAAAATGACCAAATACGTAAATGTCACTTTGTTCCTAACTTCGTCAGTTATCGTTTGCGTTCGTGAACATAAGCTACACTATTTTTGGGTGTTTAAAAACAAAGCAAGTATCGATCTAGATATCACATATGAATATTTTATTAACGAGTAATGATATAGATATAGTATATGTTACATCGTACAATAAATATAAGGTACAAAGGTGAACGTTACACTCGTCATAACTGCGCCGCGTCCACGGACAGCAGCACCACCTGCCGACACAGCGCTGCAACAAACAAACAATTATAATATAACTTTCGCGATCACTGTACATAATTACTGATTAAAACGGGATAAATACCCGTCTTTAATCAGTAATTATTTATAATATTAACAGACAGGTTCATTCACTACACGTGTCTCTTACTGATGCCATCTATACTCGGCGCGGCGAACCTTGATCCCTATGACACTGACAGCTAATGTCACCATATAACATTGTAGTGGCGTCACCATTAAATTGGGATCATATTGGGGGCGTCTAAAAATGCCATTTATAAATTTTACGTAGCTTTATACCATTAGTAATGATATTCCGTTGATATTTTTAACAATTCTTAACATTTACAAGAAGTTATCTCAATCTGAATTTATGTTTACGTCCTGCAAAACTTACGTCGTGTGACGTTTATCGACTAGGGCGGCAAGTATCGATAAAAAAATGTCGGTAATGGAAACGAGTGCACAATTTTTTACTTTACTTACCTACTTAATCTATGCCAAAAATCTTAAATTAATACAACAACAACATAATGGACATTAAAAATGCACATAATAATATTTTTTAAAACATGTTTACCAACGTGGCTGAATGCAAGCCAAGCCTTTGTCTAAAAAAAAAAATTATCGACACGACCAAAGACACGACCCATCACTAACATGAACTGTCATAGGGATCAAGGTTCGCCGCGCCAAGTATAAGTATTAATAAACAAATCAGGATAACTTTGAAAAAAAAATAAAAAATATTAAATCCTGACACCGCTTTTATCATATAGGTTACCGCCCCTGCAACCGCTCAAATTTTTCTACTATGGGAACCAGAAAAAAAACAATAAAAAAAAACTTATTCCTCACCTTTATCAGTAAGAGTCTCGTGTACCAGCACTTCAGCGAGGATGCCCTGCACGCGCGCCTGCCCCCTCCCCGCTGCCCCCGCGGCGCCCCTCTCCGCGCACTCCCCCGCGGGGAGGGAGCTTCCTTCCCGCCACGTGCGGTCTGGTAGTTCTATCGTTCGCCATTTTGATAACTCTTCGGTGGCGGATACCATCTCTGCGCCCTGACAAAAGAAAATTGAAAATATCATGGAATAAAGTACAGTACTACGATACAACTTAGACACCTCAGCAACATTCATTTCCGAATTAGTAAGATTGTGCAACCGTCCTGCCGACCAGCGGCTCGTGACGACTAGTCAGTCACCAGCATAGGTAGCACGTGCGGTCCCAGTTTTTTTTTATTGCATTTCACACACCGCCATCTAGCCCCAAAGTAAGCAAAGCTTGTGCTATGGAAACCAGATAACTAATAAACTACTTACATACTATTATTTGTCGAAATATATGCTTATACTTTAAAGAGAAAGTAGTTGACCCGGCGAACTTCGTACCGCCTAGACATGCATATGACGCGGGCTGTCAATATACGTCGGCCATCATTATCTGCATCAATGTATGAGAATTTTTTTTTCATAATATCTTTTTGCGTGATATTTTCCGATATGTTAATAGTTATTCTGCTATTTGGGACGGAGACAAATACGACAAATAAAAAATCATCTAAACCGGTCCAGCCGTTCTCGAGTTATAAGCGTTCGAACAAACGCGACTTTGTTCATATATTAAGAAGATGACCAGACCCGGAACAAATATTTATAGATAATACAAACATTTGTTTCGCGGCAGGAATCGAACCCGCAACCTCCTGCGTCTCAGTCGGCTTTTCGCCAGCTACGCCACCGAGGTCGCGAGCTATATATTTTGAAGTATATAATATTAATTCAGACAAGTAAATTTTACAAATCCATTTGTGTTCTAATTGTTATTCTAGGGTGGGGGGAATGACGTCCCGCATTGGGGTGTATAGTGCATTACCGCCCTTCTCAATTCCATTTAGTTAGTAGGTATATAAAAATAAATATCTAGGTTAGTAATAAGTAGCATTACATGCATTTTTGTTAAAATTTTAATTCACATCCCGAGCTATAAGTCATAAGGATATTAGATCATGATCCGAATGCAAGATTGAATGATAGGCAGGTCATATCTCTCAGGTATGACCTGCAGAATGCTGTTGGAGCTGGCCCGTACACTGCTTAGCAATGAAGCCGATTTCTTACGGACGGCATGGAAGCCATCATCTATATTGCGAAATATTCCGTATTTACGATGATATACTAAATTTACCAAGGTAATTTAGTTACCTATATCTAACTTAAATAGTATAATTGTAATTTGTTTATATAGGATGGGGTAAAGTCAATGCCCTACCTGATGTTAAGCGATTACAACCGCCTATATTATATGCATTACCTTATAGGTCTCGTTCAACTAAGACTTAACCTAAATGACATCGCATTGCTCCCGTCACCCTAACACATACGGGCTGTGTGCGTTAAGGGTCGCAAAGCCCTCGCTGCATGCTCATTTAAATAAATGTAATTTCAACAATTGATTATGCAGAATGAAAACAATATCATTATCACGTGATATTCAACCTGACATTGTGTAGGCATTTCGTACAATTAGAGGTCAGCTTATACTGGAGCCGTGTGTACTTAAGATGTGACGTCATCGCATGGAACTTTTTTATCCTTTACCTCTTTACTAAGTTGTTTACCTCTATGACATCTCCGTTAGTGGTGGTAACAGAGTACTTCCCCTCTGTAAAGGGCGTGAAGTCGGAGTCGCGCGGCAGCGCTAGTGCGCGGTCGATGACCGTGCAGGTGAGAGAGCGACTCGCGTCTATGATCAGGTAGCTGCGGTCCTCCTCCTCCGTCAGCTCGGGGGGGACTTCGCCCTGGAGATACAACATCATTACATGTACCTACTTGTACTTATTGTCAATGCATATACCTAATTAATAATCACTATCATATCAGCCATATTCACTGTTGAACTTGTGCCACTCGCACCCAACGGCTCCCATCAACCCTTTTCAGGGCGTATTTTCATCCAGTGGTGGTATCGTCCTTCGCTGAGCTTTCCAGTGCGTGGTTTTAACTCGTTCACAGAAACACAAGATCTTTCTCTGATTAGTGCATTTAATGGGTTATGTTATTAAAAAGAAGAAATTGTACTGAACTACAGTGATTACTAGAAAAAAAAATCACCACCCCCATTTTCCTCATAGATCCGGGTCTGTTATTTTTTAAAGTTAGCAACCTTGAGAGCAGTGCATAGCGGTGAGCCAAGAAAAAATCCACCAATAGGATAGCTGGGTTATTCGAGGCTAGACAAATGAAGCAATACTATTGGTAGCTTTGACTCGCATCCGTAGCTGTGAAAAGTAGGAAGGCAAGGCTTACCTCGCTAGCGTCCGCGGCCTGCGGCTCTATGATGGTAGATATCCTGTCGTGCAGCGCGTCGAGCACGAGGTATGTGCGCGCGCGCGCCGGCGTGATGACGTACGTGTCGGCGTGCGACGCGCACGACGCCTCCTCGTACGACGAGTTGTTGTCGGCGCACGACAGCTCGTCCAGCGCCGTGTCGGTCGGGAACTGGCTCTGGGAGAGGAGCTCGAGCTTTTCTTTTGCTGGAAAATAAATACGATGAACTTACAACTTACAACTTGATTTGTGTCCATCAATGTTTTCTGTTAACACTGGAATGGAATTGGAAATATTTGTTTGTTGTTCTAAGATATTTTTTTACTTCAATATATTATACACAAACAAACTTCGCCCCACGGTTTCACACGCGTGGTTTGTCAATAAAACTTGAATGATTTTACAAACCCAAGGAAGTAACGAAAATTAAGTACAGAGTGAGGATTGGGAAAATGACGCAATCTTAATTGGACTTTCGTTGCTTCCACAAATAGATACCACGCATAACATACTTAATATAGGTTCAAATCTCAAGACTGCGGTCATAAAATATCATCAGAGCAGGTAGTATAACTTAATATTACCATAATTGGTAAGGAAGGATTTTGGAAGCGAAGGATTCCGCAGTAAGAACAGCTAATCAGTATCTTAATTTTAATCATTTTAAATTGATTTTGGTCATTTTGCATGAACATTCTATTAACTGTTTACAACCCAACTACGGACATAAGTTGGTCGACTGCTGCTCGTAAACTAGTTCGACTACGGAACCCTAAAAATAGCTAGTTATAACATATAGAGTGCAGTACCATGGCTGGGCGGCAGCAGGCGACACAGCGCGTAGGGGCGGCAAGGGGCGGCGCGCGACACGCGCAGCCCCCCCGCCGCCGCGCCGCCGCCCATCTCCCACTCCGAACCCACCTCTGAAACACAAACAAATAACATTACAATTACAACACATTCAGATTCATTTAGTCCACGCAGATCACTACACTCGGAAAACTCAATATTTTACATTACAACAATTTGAATATTGGAATAAAAATAAAATAAATTAACTAATTTCAACTAACATTAAACATTTGAGTACGTCCTACAAATTTACATTTCAAAGAATGGCAATAACAAATAATTTAATTAAATAACAAAAATAAATAAGTGCAAGTGCTTCGTCAATCGTATAATATGATATGAACCGTAAAATTGACATTTCAAAGTGATCGTTGTGATTTTAATGCATAAAATTATTTTGATTTTGTCCAATAATACCATCTTTCTAACTTTATTACTGAAGTCGGCATGATTTGTATTCCACAGATTATGTGATAATTTATTGAATAATTCAATCATCATCAACAGGTCGTCTTTCCATCTAGTGAGGAGGCCGTCCTACGCTGCGTCCTTCTGTCCTATTCCCACATTAAGTGGGATCAGCCGTCATCTCAGTACTTACTAGATTTTTAACGATAAGACCACCCATTATACATTTTCTTGTGTCACATCTTGTTGTATCTAGCACATCGGTCTCTTTTTTGGCAAATTCTTCATTCAAAAGTTAAATAAATTCGTTTTCTATGTTGCATACTGATTAGCTGAATAAATTTAATAATAACTAGTGGTTCGCCCCGAACTGAGATCTCGCGAGTCTACCATAAAAACAAAAAAAATATTATTCGTAATCTTTGACTATCAAAATAGTGCCAGAAATGAATAACAAACTAACTTGACCTACAGTTTCATTCAAATTACAGAATAATCATTTATTTGGTACACACAAAATGACACATGAAACAATATTAAGGAACAGTAAACACAATTGAATCCATTGAGACAGTTCGACTCATGTGTCTGTGTACCAAAATGGCGTTCAGCTCAGCATAATGTTGGATGTTGTGCATCCAACGCTGATTTTCAACTGAAACCAGGAGCAAAAGGTAGTGCAGCAGCGACGAAGTAAAATAAACAAAGAAGTGAATAAATAAAAGGTGTGCAGTTTTATTAAAATGTGGATATAAATTTTATAAACATACTTTTCTAAAATAATAATATATATAAATATATATATGGCTATAGGTATGCTTATATTACAAATAACGGGAGTTCATGTTAATTGGGTACCCTTTTTTGGTGTACAAATTGCAGTTATTCTAGATTTCAGAATTTTGCCTATATTTGTGATACATAAGCTACACGCATACCAAATTACAGCACTGTGGGGTTACTGGTGTACCCTGTGAATTTTGTCAAAATTTAGTTTTTATTATGGCTTATAACTCAAAAACTACAAAAACTTTACTAAAAGTAAAAACGGGGTTAAAATGTACCAATAAAGACCTTTCATTTGACGTCTCACTTGATCTAATTGTCTCATTTTCTTTTTTTTACCCGTCTTGAACCCCAATATCTCAACAACCCCCCAAAATTTTTAGCTCATTGAGTCACACCAAAATTGTGTTATCATTACCTACCTATGTACCAAATTTCACGATGATCGGATAAACGCTTCGAGAGTTATCCTCGGACAAACAAACATACATACATACATACAACCCCGATTTGCCCAAGTTAATTTGGAGATCTCGCTTCGCTCGATCAATTAATTTTTTAAGGAACATTTATATGCTTAAATGGTTACAGTGTATATTTTTTAGTCTAGATTACAAGTGATTCTAATCAAAATGGACACGGCGTGCACTAAACATTTAGTATAAACATTCAAAAAGAGAGCAATATGGAAAATTTATAATTTCGCAAATTCTGTAAATGTTTCTTACCTTCTTCATAATTACTGCCGGCGTTGTCGTTGATAGCGGCGGCCATCAACTCGTGCTCCTCCGCGTTATGTTCTATAAACACGTCTTTATTCTGATTGTGCTTGTAATGAAGGCTGATCTTGCTGAGCTCGTGGTCCAGCTCCGCGAGCTGTGCCACGTGCCGCGCCGCCCCGCCCGCCGCCGTCGCCGCGCCCGCCGTCTGCGAACACACCACACAGATAAACAGAAGCACGTTACTACTCCTAACATTTGCGCAAGCCTTATGTATTAAGGCTTAACGTGTGTGGCCTCGATTAGGCTTAGGCAAATCCTCGACAATCGCGAGTACGCCAGTCGGTCGACTAAGTCAGTAAGCTTTCTCGGCACATCCTATATAACAGCAAAAAACATAACCTTTTTTGACATGCACTGATTCGCATTTTCCCACATAAAGTTAAAGCTATTACGTACATTATATTAGTAACATAACCCATATTGTTGGAAAGAATGATCAAAGAATTGTTATGCGAGCAACGTGGCTCTTCACAAAGCCGAGTTGTACTCACTTTGGGCATGTTGTGTAGTGTGCGGTGTGTGGGCGATAAAGCAGGACTGTACTCTAAGGGCGACTGGGGCGACACGGGACCCTGACGATTCATAAAACAATAATACATAAAACATAAACACCGGCACTCCGATTCAAGGATCTAACCATCACGCGCTTTTCATTCCTAATTCTTGCACTTATTGGCAAATGTAGTCTCGTTACAATGGTCATTTAGGACAATTCCGACTTTAAATTGATAATTGAAGTTTTCATAATGGACAAATGTAAAAAACTTATTAGCTTCCTCGGTCGACCCCTTTAAAAGAGTTCTACTACGGTTCCACTGTGTAAACGGTAATGTTTTAAAATTATGAACGATACTCATACAACATGTTATGTTATGTTATGCACGATATTAATTTAAAACACACATCCGCAATCGTATTTAGAGAGGTGGGAGGTAGCTTAATATTTATATAGTAATCAATACATTTCCAATGAACAATTGTTTTACATTTTTAAACATCAAAACAGCGGCGCCTTTGCGTCGATGCTGCTTTGTCAGTTTAACAGGTACCCATTTACATGATGAATGAATATGATTTGTTTACATATTTTATACAGGCTGTTTCATTGGTATTTTTAAGACTTGATATTAAATTAGTGACATTTAAATTTTTCTAATGTAATGAATAAGAAAAAAATCTATTTAACAACAATACTATTTAGTCCTACTCGTGTTTTTATTTAATGTCGTACATAACAAAACACGTATATAATTCGAGATTCGGTTCCATTCGGTAATTTAAATGAAAATTATAAAATTGTATTTTATGCGCTCGCTGTAATATTTCTGGTTAGATTCTTGAATATAAATGCCAGTGAAAGCCACATCACAATATTCACAATCACAAAAAATGGTTAAATGAAAACATTGATGTGCGAAATGTGTATTTTTATAAGTTATTTGCCAGACATTTCATGAAATATAATAATTCCATGACATACTCCATATTATTTTACTTCCATGCAATTATCAGCTCTGGAACTCGGAATAATGAGCCAATAAAATCTCAAATAAACTACTATATTTCGTCGTATTTTATTACATTTTGACATTCTTTAATTTTATCTTATTTATTCTGTATTCAATTGCTTTGATTTAGCTATTTAGTATTTAATTTGAACATTTGCATGCCTTACTTAAGTAGAACATAAATATGCTTAACTTATAGACTAAGACCTAACCTTAAATTTAATATGTTTACATAATATATCTTTACATGACAAATAGATGATACATTTTTTGTTGGCTCCGCTCCACATCTGGTCATCCACACGCTCACATCTTTATATCAATTAAATACCATATTTAATGCATCTATTATCCAAATATATCACACAGTACAGACGGCTACACATCAAGCTATACATATCCAGTATAAGCTGACCTCTCATTGTACGGAAAGCCTACACAATGCGAGGCCTGTTTATACTGGAAATGTATAGCTGTTAGCCGTGCGTACTATAATAGAAATTAAACTTGGAACATAAATGGTACAAATATTGGAATAGTAAGTTATTATACCGAATACTTTCCAACTCGCATGCAAAGAAATTCAGTACTTACGCTATTAGAAATAGAGGAGAGTTTCTGTTGCAATGAGAGCATGTACTCGTTATACGTCTGCCCCTTGCTCGGCGTGCCGGGCTGCGTGGAACCCGTCGAGTTCACATTTGTCATGCCTACAATTACAAATTCATTAATAAATACATAAAGCTCTAATCCGTAAATTCATCGCATTCCGTTATTGCTTCGCTAATTTCGTTCCGTCCAAAGGTTGCCTAGAAGAGATCGCTCTCAGCGATAAGGTCGCCCATTGTAATGCCTATTTGCCATTGCCGATGTTGAAGAAAAGACAATAAAGCTCAAATGGGATTGGGCGGAATACATTAGCAGAATGCACCCCCATAGGTAGGCTAATCTGGCTACAACCTGGAGGTCTGATGGAAGTCTCGGTCGGGGTCGCCCAAGAAACCGTTGGCAAGACGATCTTGTTGATAGAACAACATAGGTTGATAAAAAAATATAAATAAATCTTATAGCAACGAGCAGGTAGTGGTCCATTACTCACTAGTCTAATAATATCGTTTTATTACAGAACGGACCCGAATATGTGATTTTTGACATACCTCTAGTGATAGCTTTAAATATAAGGGTGTCATTGAAAGTGGAAAACTTGAAAATTACGGTCTTTTCAACCAACTCACCAAGATCCATATCCACAGCTCTTCTAGCCAGTGCATTCTGCACGGCCCTCTGTGCAACGAAATGGCCCAGATTCTGCCCAATGATGCCCAGATTCTGTCCGCCAAGGCCAAGGTTCTGCCCAGCTAAGCCGAGGTTTTGTCCGGCCAAGCCAAGATTTTGCCCGCCCAAGCCAAGGTTCTGTCCGCCCATGAGATTCTGACCAGCTAATCCTAAGTTTTGACCCGCTAGACCTGAAATTACAAGTTCTTGGTTTACTTTCAACAATTGTCAGTCTTTTAAATTGAGTGTGATAATACCAATGACCTTCTTTAACAGAAATAAATGATTCAGTCCGATGACGTTCTCCGTGGTGCAGTGGGCGAAGCTGAGACGCAGAAAGTTGCGGGTTCGATTGCCGCCGCGGAATCTTCTATCAGTTATCTGGTTCCCATAGTATAAGCTTTGCTTAGTTTGGGGCTAGATGGCGTTGTATGAAATGTCCAGCATTATTTATTTAATATTTATATTCAGTGTGAAAGAAGCCTTCAAAAACTCACAAAAGTTTGCGACGAATTATTAGATCCACTTGCACTGTGTTACCGTCACAATTTCGATGTTTGCAAAGCTCTGAGTGAAGGTTACTCCGTGAAGCTTGCGAAGACCCCAGGAAACTTCTGCGCTTCTGGTCGCAGTTAGGCTGGCTATTAATATATAAAGTTAACTGTCTCATGTATCTATAATGGACGACATACAGAGTTCGAATGCGGAAAAGGGAATCCACCAAAATGACATACCAAACTCTTGAGTGAATGACTTAAGATACTTACCAGATTTTTTTGCAACGAGGAGCTAAAAAGTTACCTTAGCTGTGGTTGCCTTCACAGAATGAGCACAGGGGGCGCGTGTATTGTATTTTCTTTTAATTAAAGTCTGTGTATTACCCCATGGGAATCATTAATAAATAAATTTAATAAAACCTTTCGTGCCGAAAGATGCGAGCAACGCAAGTAGTCGCATTATTAAAGGGTCAGTTATACGAGCATTCATAATTTTGGTATGTAAGAGCTTACAGCTTCAAAGGTCTATTAGAGCTAAGACAAGAGTAGTAGAGTTCCATGTGAAAGGGCTCGCCCGGGGAAGTACTACCGTGTGGCCGCCGAGGCAATGGTTTGCTATAGGCGATGGTTGCCACTTAACATCTGGTGGGCCAAATGCTTGTTTCATCTCCACGTAGTAAAAAAAAATCACTTGCCTAGGTTCTGCCCCAGGTTCTGCGCCATGAGGTTTTGGCGCACCATGCCCTGCTGAAGGGCCAGGTTGCACGGCGGCAGGGGCGGCGGCAACGCGAACCCCAGTCCGTACTGTCCCATGCCTCCCATCTGCTGGCTCGCCAGGTTCACTTGCGATTGTAGCGCTTGTTGTTGGGCTGAAAACATTTATTATTAGGTTTAATTTTAGTACTTACTTGTCTCACGCATAATGGACCACATTAGTTAACACATAGGACTTGTTTATATCTGTTCGAATGCGGAAAAGGGAGTCCACCAACATAACAGTACTTGAAACAACGTTCTGAACTCATGTTCTTTGATAAATTACGTTTTTTACGCTTATAAGACCTTTGAAGAAACCAAACGATGCATCGACAGGCATCGAGATTCCATCGACTAGATGAAGGGCTTAAATTTGACTCGATTTAATTACAGAAATTGACCAAAAGGTGACCAATAAAGGTTTTTTTTTATATATAGAGTTACGTTTGAACACGATCTCGCCTGATGGTAAGCGATGATGCAATCTACGATGGAGCACGCTTGCCTAGAAGAAACCTATTCACTCGGTATTTAAGAGTCAGCGGCTGTGTACTCCGTTATGTCACTGGTTCTATCTTGGTGACTCATTATTAGGTCAGTGAACCTATTTAATTTGAGAGCAAAATGCTTGCAACTCTTATATTTTCCTTTGAACTAAACTTGGAAGACTAACACCTAAGTTCATCAACAAATAAACAAACTTTTAGCTGTAAATGATGACAATGTTAAAACTTCTCCTCCGCCTATTGCGCACTACCCACAAGATTGTTTTTCCACATTAGACAAAGGTTATCTGGATGAGAATGCTTTCTAGCATTAAGTTCGTACATACAGTTGATGGACATGGGGCACGTTTCTAAGGTGAGTGGCCAACTAGGCAATACTTTATTATAGGCGATGGTTACTACTTAACATCGGGTGGGCCATATGCTTGTTCCATCTCCAGGTAGTACCAAAATAAAAATATAGATGATTAACTTTGTGCAATAGAGATTTTTCCTTAACATTCGTTTATGTTTTGGTGAACTTAGGTCTTAAATGAAGGGAAAGTCATGAAGTGCAAACAAATTGGGGTGCATAGAGGCATTTCAATTGACATCTTTTGACTATTGTAATACATTTTTAAAGCAGGTCTAAGACTGAAATTTTAAGAAGCATACACATTGGGATCCTATATGATATGTAGATCATAATATTTAAGTAGTAACAGGACAGATAGTTCAGCATGCGCTATTCTAACAAAACACCACTAACACTTTACAGTTTTATAAAAATGTTGTTCATTGTTTATGTGATATTGCAACAAATTCATTAATTTTATTGTTCCTTCTTTCAAATTAGCTTTATTCTTTTAGCCAACTTGGTTTTTTTCGTTATCGTTACAAAATCAACAGCCCTGGAATAATGCTTATTGCCAATAACAGATTCACATACTTGTAATCAAGTCCACTTTACAAAATCTTAAAAATCTAGTAGAAAAGAACGTATTAAAAGAATGTAGGTATACATATGTAGAATCAGGAGATAATCTAGGATGTATGTAAATTTTTATTTCTCCAGTCTGGCCACTTATCTTTGGTACTGACTTTAAACAAAGTAGAGGATCTTAATTTTACTTATATTTTGTATGCTCAAAATTTCACCCCTCAAACCGCAAGCAAACAAGGACCGTATCCTCTTACCTATAAAGTCGTTAGCCGTCTGCAGCATCGGTTGGTAGTACTGAGGGAACTGCGCCGGTAGCCGACCGCCAGCTGACGTCAGACGCCATGTTAGTCACACACACACGCAAGCACGAGTATACAATGAGAGGATATACATTAACATGTAGACTGATAAGTTTAAAACGAGCGGTGTTACTAACAGTTTGATCTGAATAGAAATCTGAATCTTTATATACAACCTGTTTTTTACTTAGAAAACTTTCGTGATTGATTTCAATCATTATTATAAATACGGGATTTATCACGTACCGGTTTATCGCTTATCGGTGGTTCGACCGACAATGTTTCGGTTCAATTCGTGAACCTTCATCAGGGTGAGTGCGATCCGCTCCGAATAACGTCTCGCCTCGCACTGTTTTGTAATGTACGACATTAATTTAAAATACAAATCGTAAACGTATTACCTGATTTTAGAGGTAGGTTTAATACCGGTAGCGCCTTTACGACGATGCCGCTTAGTCAGTTTAATAAGTACCTACTAGTATGATGAGAATGAATATGATTTGTTTATTTCACTGATATTTTTGGACTTGATATTAAGGTTTTTTGAAAATTGAAAATTTTCTATGATAATAAATTAGAAAAAAAAACTATTTTACAACAATACTAGCCACTAGTCCAACCCGCCATTTATTTAATGTCGTACATAACAAAACACGTGTAGAAATGGCCCATACTTTACCGGCAAAATGGGTAAACGTGCAAAAAGCAGGTAGTAACCTATGCCCAGAAGTGGGATGAGAAGAACTGAAAACTGTTGTAGACGCATCATAATCAAACACAGCCGTAACTGCTGATTAGCTTTAGTTTAATTGGTTACCGTGCTCGAAACTTGTCAGTCTATCTATAAATAGTGTTTTTCATAAATAAAAACAGTATGATGAATTCGGAAAATACAGCGTTCACGTAAAGAACAGACTTTTACTAACTACTTCATAATAATATTTAAATTGGGACAAAATCAATCCAAAACAAATCGTGTTTCAACAATTTAGCAACTCTCAATTTAGGGACACTTAAGAACTTTTATGTAAAAATTTATAAATTTAACATGAAAAGATTACACAAACAGTTGCATAGAGAGCAAATAAAACACAAAATGCGGGAAATTTGGCGGTACCAGCGCACGTTACTAAAAACCAATCATTTTATTCTATTTAAGATTTTATTGAACTGTTTTAAAGCCTTGTAACTGCTATTAAAATATATATTCAAGCTATTATTGTTAGACTTTATTAAAAATCTTATTTTTATTTTTAAGTGTTATCCGACACTTACGGGTAAATATTCAGATTTATTTAAAATCATCCCAAAAGTTACTACCCGATTTGAACCCGCATTTTTCCCATTGATACGAGGACGCAATACCAATTTCATCACGGGCTCACTGCTCGTCTAGTGCGAAATTAGTGGGTGTTTCTTTTTACAGCCCAAAGCTCCGTTAGCTCCATCTACAGAAGAATCTATAGTTTCCTATATGTTTAACGACCAACGTTAAGAGTTCAGTACAGATACATTTCTCGCTGTGCTAGCACATACACTGACTCACATAATTTGTGGCATCTTGCACTATACGCCAGCTATCAAAATCATCAGTTCTTCAGTTCGCGTTTGGACATCAATCAAACCACACGTCTAATTATCATATCATTTAATTATCAATCGATATATCACTTTTACTGATATAACTATCGTCTCGTACCAGAGTGTGCGGACCTTACACTCGCTATTTAATTGAAATGTATGTAACATGGTATTCAGTGCAGTTAGTTGCATGCTATTCATACTTATATCTATACAATTTTTTTATTATTATTAATTGAATCCCACCGCTGAACAAATATTTGCACGATCTACAGATATTTGTTCCGGGTCTGGGTGTTTCTCTACATGAGAATGGATTTACATTAAATAGTACATAAGTTTTCTATCTGGTCCCCATAGTACATGTGCTTCGCTATGCACGGGCTAGATAGCGATGTGTTAAATGTCCAGCATTATTTATTTTGATCAATCACTGGTAAAAAGAACGAATGTGAAGAAAGGTGCACCTCTCAAGGTTTCTTTTCGGAAGAAGTGATGGTTTACTATTAACGTGCAATGATAGCGCAAGGCGTACTAATTTGGAGTGATTCCAAGATAAATCTTTAGCACACGACGTCCCAATTTGAAATAATTTGCTAATTGTACTTTGGCTCGTACTACAAAGCATTCCGAATCTCACGGACCCGCTAAACACGGGTTCTTCCTCTTGGTCAAACTTTGTAGGGGCGACTTGCGCAACTATGCCTAGACATATTTAGTGGCTAAATACGTTTAGGGATCGTTGTGCAAACCGGCCTAACTTATTTGTCCAAGAGAAATAATTTCCCTCAAGGTCAAACTGTTTGCATAGATAGATCAATCGCTGCCTGGATAATGTTCGAAAAGAAAGCACCTTACCTTGTTATAAAAAAAACCTATTAACCTACTGCCATCCAGTCGCAGATGGCAGTAGGTCATTAACTTTTTTTCATTATCCGAGTAGTTTGACCATAAGGAAAATACTTCTGTTGAACCAACCAGTTACTATCCAATTTGACCACGAGGGGAAAGCACAAAAACCTCGGGCAAGCCCGGATTCAATCAGTCGCAAAAAACATTTAAACCTTTCCTGCAACGACTAAATACGATCCCGGGCAAACCAATCTCAATTTCACCGGTAATTCTAATCGTATGTAGTCGATGCAGGAAAGATTTATATATTTTATTTTGGGACACATAGAATCCGGGCTTGTCCAGGCAGTTTATAACCGTTTTTTATCCGGATGCTTTGTAGTCCGAGCCTTAAAACCATAATTTGGTATAGGAGGTGTGACGTCATTTCGCTGAGGAGATTTATCTGAAAATACTATAAAAAGGCTGCAACATAGTAGATAGACGATGAACAGCAGTTTCTTATAAACAATCTGTTTTAAAGACGTTGGTAAAGTGTTGTCAAAGACATGATTCGTTATATTCTGAGTGTCTAAAGTGGCAACTTTGGGTGTGTTATACTGTATTACAAAGGTTGCTGGGAGCCGTTGGATACCGTACGATCGATCGTTCTGGAAATCTATTGGGGGAGACCAATGCTCAACATTGGACGTCCATAGCTGATATGATGATGGTAATACTGTATTTCAGTTCCGATAAACCAAAACACAATATTTTTGACCTAGCAATAAATGCCCTCTAAATGATTCAGATATGGAATTATATAAGCTTCCAATTTATCTAAAACTGACCCCGTCTTCGCACAAATTTTCATCAAAATAAAATCACCTATCACTACAATACTAAAACTAAAATGTAAAACCAAAATATATACTAAAATAGCCAGGGATAGTGTATTTCCCATAGGTGAATAAAATTTTAGAATTTTTACACTAGTTCCCGTGATTACCCACACACAAACTTATTATTATTTATTTTATTTGTATTATTGTATTATATTCACTCATGATATGATTTTATGGGAACCGTATTTATATGAATTGTTGATATAATAATATGTATACAAATAGTTATTTAATAAAACAGAGATAAGAAATCGAGAAGATGAATAAAAATGTACGTAGAATATTTAATTAATGTAAGTAATTGGTTCTCACCGTGTTGTTTAAATTAAAAATAAATTATATTAAATTGAACTTTACTTACAAGAGCTTACAAAACCGCTAATGAAACATACGATGATTCACTTAAAGTAGCCACCTTAGAATCCTGTTCTTAAGTTTAAATAAACGCCGAAAAAAATTATCAGACAGTTTATAAGTAACCGTTGGAAGAGTTTTAACAGATTTTAAAAATAGTTTTTTTCATTGGTTGAATCAATTTTGGTATTTTTTTTGGTCTTACCTGGCTGTGCATTGTTGAGAAGAGGATTGTTGAAGGTCAGATCTGGCTGAGGGAAGGTGGGCTGGTTCAGTAGACCGAGCAGGTTGGGGCCGGAGAGATTCTGTTGCTGACTGGAAATTCAATTTCATTTATTATTCGCCTAAATACACACTATAAGTTGCAGTAAAAGTTGAAGTAAAACTGTGACGCATTTTTCAATGCCCGACACTAAATGATGAAATGATCATATTCCGGTAATCATTTTAGCTAAAGTAAGATTTTGGAGATGATATTGACCAGGGGGCCAACTCACGTAATACAATTTTAAAAACATAACGAGAGTTGACCCCCTAAGAAATTGAATTCATACTAATGTTATAAATGCAAACGTAACTCTTGTTTTTTTCTTACCTTTTTACGACTAATGAATCGTATGAATTTATACGGCATTAATGAAATTTGGCAAAGAAATTATATCCTGGGGAGGCTATCTTTTGTCTCAAAAAATAATATTGAACGGCGTAAAATAGGGGTTGAAAGTTTTTATGGGCAATCCATAATTCCTCAAGTTAGGAATCTGAAAATTCATATATAAGGATAAAAGTGCATGCGAACGAAGTCACGGATAACAGCTAGTTGAATATAATATTTTGACATTCTGCTCCATTAATATTACCATATTAGCTCGATATAAATAAAGTGTATAATCGCATATCAGCCAACTTATACCATTGTGTTGTCATTTACTTGAATACCGGCGGCCCTCTGGCGTACTGAGACGGCACGTACCTGATGATATTCTGCTTGAGCAGCATCCTCTGTATGTTGTCCGCGGTGGGCGCGGAGTCGGGCGCAGGCGTGGCGTGCAGCGGCGCGAGCGGCCCCATCGGTGTGCCCACTTCACTTACACCTGGGAACAATACCGTCCATGACGACCTCACTGCCGCAGCGTCCGAATAGCCGGCTGAGACACAGCATGTTGCGGGTTCGATTCCCGTCGTTGAACAAATATCTGCATCATCTACAGATATTTGTTCCGGGTCAGGTTGTTTCTCTATATAGGGTGTTTAATAATATACGCACAAAAACGAAAGGGGTTATTTTGATGAGCATAATAAACAAATTTATTTTGGCATGTAAAAACAAACACTTTATTAAGCTTATGTTGTGCTATTGCATAATGCTTGCCATCTAACCACAGATACTGTATGTGTGACGTCTCGAGATATCTCTTTGTTCCTTTCTAACCCAAAACCCGCAGCCATTTCCGAAAGAGATATCAAAAACACATGCCTGTCTAGATCTACGGTAGTAAGTAGGTACTAGCAGAAAATCTACGCTTTTGTGGATTACGCCCTTTATTTTCGGATGTCGATTGCAAGAGTAGGGACTAAATTTTATATCGAATTAATTAATCACCTAAGCTTAATCGATTTTCTTTAAATTTGATAATATAACTAGCAGTTGTTTTTTCGAGAAGTCTTTCTACGTTTTGGGAAACCGTTACTTTAATATCGTCAGTATATTACCAAACAGCCTGTATATTGTAAGTATGTATTTACAAACAAATCAAACAGTACTAAGTGTTCTATCAGTTATCTGTTTCCCATAGTACAAACTCTGCTTAGTTAGGGGCTAGATAACTCTGTGTGAAATGTCCAGCATTGTTTTTTTACAATTATTATCTTAAGGAACGGCCTGTATTTCGGAATGGAGCATATATTTTTAGAATGTTTTTCTCTGTATAAATACCTCATATTATTTTTCTTCAAATCAACTTGATAATGGAAGAGCAGAATGTTGGTTTCTTTAAGTGAGCTTCTGGGACTAACCTTATTACTACAAAAAAGTTAATCAACTGTTTAACGCATGTTTAATTTTTTTTTACCTATTTTTGTATAGGATATTTTTAAACAAGCACTAAACTGTGTTTAATTTTATTTGTGGTAAGACCCTAAATATCGAATCAAACTCGAACATTGGCAACTGCACCGTTAAAATAAAATACCCTTACGGGTCTGCGAACCGAGTAAACGTGCTGGACATTTCACACAGCGGTGTCTAGCCTCAAACTAAGCAAAGCTTGTCCTATGGAAACCTTATAACTGATAGCATACTTATACTCTTTTTCGTAAAAACATCTTAGAATATTTAAAGAAACATCTATCCCGGAAAAAATCCTGTAAATCATGTAAATACTGTTCCGCGGCAGGAATCGAACCCGCAACATTCTGTATCTAGCCAGCTATTCGCCCACTGCGCCCCGGAGGTTGCCGAGAAAATGATATAAAATTAAATAAAAACATTTTATTTCAGACAACATAATAAGATCATATCTAAAACAAACACACAGAAAATAAAATAAAACAAGAACAATCACATCACACTAATATTGTAAATATGAAAGCTTTAATGTTTGTTTATTGATTTGTTTGTTTATTTGTTTGTTTGGGTGTTACTCAATCACGTCGTAACGGCTGAACTGATTTCGATGAAATTTGGTATATACATGTAACCTGGATTACGTATGTACATTATAAATGGGGTGTCAAGTTGCAACAGCGAATTTAGCTTTATTTTAGGTTACCTACACATTTAGTAGTGTAACGCGTACGAAGTCGCAGGCAACAGCTAGTTTTAAATAAACCAGAATAAAATAGGGGCATGGTGAAAAGTAGAAACAACAATTTTGTGCTCGGGATGACTAAGTGGAAATTATTTCTCTCCTTCAAAACTTACTCCATCCTCAGGCTGCTATTGCGGCTGTCCCGGACTCTGTTCATCTGTGATGCCGTTCTTTTGCGCTATCATGTAGCGTGAAAGCCTGATGGTGTGTGATAATGAGCTAACATCCCTGATGCACTGCAGTATCGGGGCAGCCGCAACATCATCCTGATAGATGGATCATATTGGATGCGTAAGATGATCTTTTGATAGATATAATGGTATTTATTTAGTCACTTACCTAGTAATGGTGAGTCGGTAGCTATCTGCAGCGGCGTCGTTAGATTCGGCGGCATCAAGGATGCGTTCAGTAGATTACTGTTGATAATGTTCTGAACTGGCCTCGGTGGCTCCTTCACCTCTTGCGGTTTTAGTATAGGCTCTTGCGGTATGTGTGTGATAAGCGGCGGCTCTTGTGGTGCAGGGGTAGGTTGTGGTGGATCCTGTTAAAAAATATTTTAATGTTGTCAGTCAAAACTATACAGATTTATTAATTTTCCATGCTTATATACCTGTATCAAAGTGCGTAAACTAAAATCTGATAAATATTTAGGGCGACTTGCGCAACGATGCCTAACCGAATTTAGTGGCTAAATATGTATTTTTCAAACTTTCGAGATACATAATTAGCCGTAGTCGAACGTAAACGTCGGGACAACAAATAAAATAGGTACATACGCGATAAATACCCGTTTTAATCAGTAATTATGGCTATATATGATTTAGACAGTGGTCAAATCATACAAATACATCAAATGTGGTGGCGCCTATCGTATTTAAATTGGCCAATGCCTTTCAAATATATTTTCTACCTATCAAAAACCATTCCCTACCCGCAATAACTGCACTCACGACGAAGAAAGAAGAGTAGAACAGTAATCGCTAATACGCATCTCGCAACGCACGCAAAACATTCTATATCGGCGGTCTTATGACCCTTTATGCAAAATAAAAGTGAACGTGGCCACGGTGATAATAATATTTATTGTGAAATCGAACTTTGAAACCCAACAATTCTCTAGCGCCTCTGGATTGCGGTGAATGAACAACGGGAAGATACCAGGTCAGTGGAGTGCAAACCTACCTTATCCCTCCATCCCTTTTTTGATTGGGTATCCCATTCCTCTAAAGGTTTTAGATTCCGTATCCTGTCGGCCCTTAGCCTAATCTCAAATTAAAATACAGTCCACTTAAAAATACGCTACACAAAAATGTATACATGTTTAGTCGCTAAATACGTTCAAAGATCGTTGTGCAAGCCGGGCTATTTATATGATCTATCAATATTTCATTTAGCGGGCATACTATGACATTTATTTTTAACCTAAATTATTTTGCGAATGTGTCTAAACTATCGGTTTATGTCTGTAATTCTATCGTTCTCTGAACAGAGTTTCACATTTATAAATAACTAGTTGACACGTCCCGGCAATCACAGATATTTATAAAAAAAAATATATCACTTACTACCCGGTGAGGTAGTGATCAAGCGCTTGACTACCATCAATAAAAAAAATATATGTAGCCTATATCAATCAGCTTTTAGCACTAGCTTTCTACCACTGAAAGTGGGCGTTCGGTACGGTACGTTATTACGTATGCGTTACGGTATACTTAACCGCGCACAAAGAATTTTTGGAATCGTTTAGAAACCATAAACAATAATTTTTATACGTTATAATATTAATAGAACAAATTAATTATTGGCAGTACTTTGTTAAAGCAAAACAGGTAATGGTAACATTATTTCACGATAAAAATAAACCATTTCTATGTTTGGTTTGTGGACTCAAATAATCCACCTAATCGGTCGGTGACAGAAAACCAGCGTAAACCAAAAGCACAGGGCTCATAGAACGATATTTTTGAAGTGAAAACTTCTTTAGGCACGTTGGGTGTTTTTAAGATGGGAAAAAACATTGAACTCGCGACACCGTTACCGACACCTCTTTACATAAGTATCTCGTAATTGTTAAAGTTTTCACTTCTGTCGGCACTCCCGAAATGCCACTGTTTTTTTTATGCTTTTGCATGTAATGAGAGGTTTTCACGGCCATATTTTTATGACTGCTAATAGATGGCGTTGCTCTGTCATGCTCTGAATAACAAAGGAAAGTGAATTGTCAATATTAATTGCTCTGTCTACATTATTTTCCGAGGAACTATAAATAAAAATAAGTCACAGAAGCCATAAAACCTATAGTGATAGTGAAATAAAAAAACAAACATTTGTGTTTGTTTACCGACGAAGTGTTTCTAACTTGTGTCGAAATATTTTTTGTAGTTATAAAAATGATACACCTACTTGTAGTAAATGCGTCGTGTCTTGCGTTAGAATCGGCTGCGGAACCTCCGACATGTGCGGTAGCTCCGGCTTCAGCTCCGGCTCCAGCGGCTTCATGTCCGGCCGGTGGTCGGTCACGGAGAGCGGCGCACTCACACTCGCCGAATACTGATGTGTAGGAACCAACTTTTCAAGAGGAGTTACCTAGTGGATATTTTTTTTATTAGTAATATAGTGTTCTGTATACTATGTTTTTTCTTATGTACGACATTAAATGCCAGAGGAACTATGGTCAAAAGCCACTACAGAGTGGGTTCCAAACGGGCGGCGGCCTCGTGGTAGACCCAGGCGGAGATGGAGGGATGAACTGGATGCATACCAGAAAAAGTGGCCTCAATTAGCCAGTAACCGGGATTCGTGGAAGGAGGGAAGGGAGGCCTTTGCCCTGCAGTGGGACTCTACGGGCTAAATAATAATAATAATAACGACATTAAATGAAAACACGGGTAAGGGTAATAATGGCTAATATTGTTGTAAAATAAGCTTTTTTAAATTAAATACCATAGAAAATTTTAAATTTTCACGCAATTAGTACCACGTCCTAAAATATCAATGAAACAGCCTGTATAAAATAGGTAAATAAATCATACTCTATAAATATCATGAAAGTAGGTACCTGTTAAACTGACTAAGCGGCATCGTCGCAGAGACGCCGTCGATTTACGTTAAAAATTGTTAATTGGAACTGTATCGATTACTGGATAAATATTCAAGCTACCGGTAATAAACCCACCTCTAAAATTAGTTAATACTATTCCAGATGTGTGTTTTTAATTAATGTCATACATAACAAAACAGACTGTATACAAAGTGAATTTATAAACAGTTGACAAATTTTGCGGAACGCGAATAGCACTCAGGAATGGTGAAGCTAAATCAGTATAGGATATATCAGGGATAGGATCTGTAAAAGAATGATTAAAATAGGTTCAGGAGCTTTAAAAACTACAAATGTTACCTCTTTATATTATTAAATATAAATAAATCAATAAATATATATTACTGGACATTTCACAAAGCGCTCTCTAGCCCCAAACTAAGCAGAGCTTGTACTATGGGAACCAGATAACTGATATAATACATATATACTTATTTTTTGTAATTTCATACACATAATATAAAGAAAAACATCCAGGCCCAGAACAAATATCTGTAGATCATGTAAACATTGGTTTCGCGGTGGGAATCGAATCCGCAACCTCCTGCGTCTCGGCCAGCTATTCGCCCACTGCGCCACGGAGGTCGTCTTAGGCTACAATAAGAAGGTTTGTTTACCTGTTCGAGTCCGTTTTGTTTGGGGTCCAGTTTGTCGGGCTCGGGTGTGGGCTCTTCGGGCAGGTTGTCTCCGCGGTCCACCACGGGGCTGACTAGGAAGCGCGATATCTTGCGGCTGGGCTTCGACGGCTTCTTCTCGCCGTTCGCGGACTCCGCGCTGCCGGCGCGCTCCGGCGCCATCGACCCGCCGTCTGATTGATTTGAACCTGCAGTTTATTAGAAAACGATTTTTTTTGGCATGTTAAAACAAACACTATTAAACTTATGTTGTGCTATTGCATAATGCTTGCCATCTAACCACAGATACTGTATTAGTGATGTCTCGAGATATCTCTTGTTGTCCCTTTCTAACCCAAAACCCGCAGCCATTTCCGAAAGAAATATCAAAAATACATGCCTGCCTAGATCTACGGTAGCAGGCAGGTACTAGTAGCAAATCTACGCTTTTGTGGATTACGGATTTTAATGTTGGATGTTGATTGCAAGAGTAGGCAGTAAGTTTTATATCGAATTAATCACCTAAACTTAGTCGATTTTCTTTAAAATTTGATAATATAACTAATAGTTTTTTTTTTTCGAGAAGTCTTTTTTATGTTTTGAGAAACCGTCACTTGAATATCGTCAGTATATTACCAAACAGCAGGTTGTACAGGTAAATACAAAAAGTAAAAAAAAAAAGTAAAAATTTATTTATTGAGATAATTAAGTATGACATAGTCAAATTTGAATCCATAGGCTCCCGAACACTAGTTACTTACTGTTAGTTAGTTACTTACTTATTACTGGCACCTGAAATACAGTTTTTTAACTAAAAAAACTGTATTTCAGGTGCCAGTAATACAGGTATAACGAGCTGGTTACTTTATATGACGTGGATATTTTTGATATTAATACCCGTAGGTTTAAACGGTGCATGTATAATTTCCTGCTCCTTTAGTATAGCAAATATATGTAATGTTGTTTAATTGTCTTAATGCTGTTGTTAAATTAATTGTCTTGTCTAAATTTTCGGTTTCTAGTTTTAGGGTAATTTAATTTTAATGCATGCTACACTTTTATACCGTATTCACATATTTGATTTCAATCTAGATCTAAAATTGTATGTTTGGTTTAATAAGTGCTAAGGGGATTGGTATGTGGATTAATAAACAAATTAAAATAAAATTCCCATCTCGAGCCAATAATTCACTTATGGCGGGTTCCTATATCCGTCGGTAATCTCCGGCGTAACACTATTATAAATTCGAAAGAAACTCTGTTTCTCTGTTTGTTACGTTTTCACAACTAAACGGCTGGACCGATTTCGATTAAATTTAAACAAATTTTGATCAATTCACAAGAACTCTCGTTACCTGTAATGTGAATGAAACTTTAGGCCAAGTAAAGTGGTTTTGCATTTCGTGGCACTACTTTGATAGTCAAAGATTACGAATAATATTTTTATGTTTTATGGGAGACTCGCGAGATCTCAGTTCGGGGCGAATCACTAGTGTATACTATGTGATAATAATAGTGTCTAGTCACCTATAGAGGATGCCGTGGATATCTTCCTGGGCAGCAGGTCGTGGTGGGCGGGGGCGGGGGGCGCAGCCTGCGCGAGGGGCGCGGGCGGCGCAGGCTCGAGCGCGAGCTCGGCAGCGATGTTGTCGTGCGAGGCGGTGGGCGTCGTGCACTCCGAGTTGTCCTGGTTCGAGTCCGTCAGATTCTCCTCGCGTTCTGTTGTCTCCGAGTCGTAGTCAGTCTGGGAAATACATTACCATTTCATTACATTACCCTTAATCAAGATGTACGTGAGGTAATCTAAACTGGACTCAGCGCGAGAGCAGCGCTGCGGCATATTAACATTGCAGATGTTTGTTCCGGGTCTGGATGTTTTTAATATACTCGTATTTTAGTATGTATTAACAAAAAACAAAAGTATATACAAGTATTCTATCGGTTATCTGGTTCCCATAGTACAATCTCTGCTTAGTTTGGGGCTAGATACCTCTGTGTGAAATGTCCAGCAATATATATTTATTATTTTGGGAGCATTATTTCGATTTATGAACAGTTATTTTGGCATGCAACGCAACTAACATACGAACAACCTGGCTTAGTTCGTACAGTACTATACCTTATCAATGTTGAGTCTAAGTGCAGAATGGTGTGCAGGGTTGAAAACAGGCGTCACTCCAGGGTTGGTTTGCAGCTGATTCACTATATCTCTGATGAGCTCCATGAACGTACTGCTTTGCCATTCTGGCAGTAAATTATTTGACACCTAAAAAAGAAATAAATAAATTTGGATACGTTAATACAACCCTGATACCCCACATAATCCTAATTCCGAGCATGGCGTACATGCTCGGCATTAGGATTATGTGACTGTGTTCCCAACAACACGCAGACAAAAGATGTAGAGGATAAAAATTTAATTAAAACTAGAGTTGACATGACACCTACCAAGGCGAGGTGACGACAGTTGGAGTAGCAATTTAGAATTTAAATTATAAGTGTCTATCAATCTAATTTTATCGAAACCGGTCCAGCTGTTTAGGCGTGGAAACGAAACAGACAGAAAGACAGATTAACTTTTGAATTTATAATATTATTATGGATAGTAATACAAAAATTATAGTGCATAGCTACTATGTACCTAACAGATGAATACCTATGTAAGTATTTAAGTATACATACTTTAAAATGAAGTAACCGTAACATAACGCAGATTGATAGATAACGCATCACACCTGAATTAACTACACTAAAAAACAATATAAAAATAAATAACAAGACACGCGGCGGAAATAACAAGTAGCGGTTCTTTTGCTAAAAGCGATCTCTTCCAGACAGCCTTTGAGAACGCAACGGTTTGAATAAATGAGTATGAGTAATGCATGGCGTCGAACAGAGTTTGGAGACGGTGGCCGTCCAGCAGCGAGATACGCAGACGATATTGATGTCGAGCATCGGTGGTCGATCGGTGGTCGAAACATTGCATTTTGAATCTTATCCACATTAAATTACAGCCGACGCATTGACTCCAAAATGAAGCACACAATCCAAACCAAACTTACCAAATTGGTAGTAATCTCTTCAGGATTGACATCGGTGACATCAAACTTGAAAGTGACTGTGTTGCATTTAGACTCTAATTGACACTCAACTACGGTCGACTCTTCGTTGACGCCCAGAACGGAGAGTTTGGGGAGCTTGTCCTTCTCGCGGGAGCGCTTCTTGGACCCGCGGGATTTCTTCTCGCTAGCGATCGGAGAAGGAATTGCTGTGCCCACTGGAAGATAAAAACACACGTTTATTTAATTTTTTTTAATTGATAATAGTCAAGCATTTGACCACTACCTCACCTGATCGCAAGTGATAGAGAGATCGAAGATGCAGTACGCTTGTCTAGAAAGAACCTATTCACTCTGGACATGAAGACTCCGAGATTATACTGGTTCGGAAAAACATACGCCGGAAGTGAGTTCCACTCATTACTTGTACATTTTAAGGGCAGGCATCCTAAAATTGTGTGATTTTTGTCGGAACTTGCTGAGTCGGGCACATGTCTCATCAATGTAAAACTTCAGTATGTTATTTTTCAGAGTTTTTTCTTTCGAATACTAAGGCAGTTTACCGAATAAAATACTTTTGCACTATAATTTATCGTTTTGAAAATGTTGCTGTTATAGGAGTTTTTTGCAGTTTTCTATGAAACTGTTAGAGTCTTTTATCAAAAACAAACAGTCACAGCAAGAAAATTTGATAGATTGATTAATAATCCTAATAGAGATTAAAGTATTTATACGTTGATGAGGCATGTGCTCGGCGGGTTCCGATAGAAATGTGCAGTTTAAAGAGCCTCCTCTTAATCATGTAGATTTTAACCTAATGATAAAAATTTGAAAGTATTGTCCGTCTGTCTGTATCTACCTGTGGCATCGTAACCCCCAACCGAATGGGCCGACTTCAGTCTAATGTTTTTTTTTCAATAATATAAATACGGTATTTATCACGTACCGTTTTATCGGTGTTACGACAATGTGTCGGTTCAATTCGTGAACATTCATCAGAGTGAGTGCGATCCGCTCCGCACCGAGTCTCGCCACGCACTTGCATTAATAATGATGATTAAAATCAATAATATAAGTTTTCTACGTAAAATTTTTAAGATTTTTTTAATAACTTGTATTGACGAGATGGTTGGACATAGAATAATTAATGAACGAACCTTACAATTATACCTCACATTACAAGAGACAAATGAAAAAAGTAACATGATTTCAACTATGATTGTTAAATCTGCAAAACCGATCCAAATACTGAGGATTTTTTATAACACCCTCAAACCAACTCATTGCAGACTTTACCTTTAAAAAGTATTAACACAGGGTGGAACTGTGGAACGAAGTGAATTAATGAATTAAATTGCATTTATTTTGTTTTTAAAAGTGTACCTGAAAGTTTGACTCTTAGACTGCGTTTTTATTAGTTGTTATAAAATCAACTGTTTATATGAAATACAGTAATTCAGATAGAATAAATAAGAGTTTGTTACCTTCTGCCTGATCCTCTTGCTTCTCGCCAACAGAACTCAATTCCGGCTGCCTGATGGCTTCCCCGTGCGTCGCACTACATGGGAATTCACTCATCGGAGTCAGAAACTGTTCCTTCACCCCATTGTTATTGAAGCCATTCTCCTCTGGCAAGTTCAACTGCTGGAGATTCAACTCTTGAACGGGTTGTGGGGTAGGGGTGATTGGAATGGTTTGCGAGGACTGAGGAATTTGAGGGGGTTGAATTGATTGGGAGCCGAGAGGTTGGATCGGTTGGGGGAGAGGTTGGGTTGTTTGGGATAGTGGTTGTGTTGACTGGGGTAGTGGTTGTGTTGATTGCGGGAGAGGTAGTGTTGATTGGGGGAGAGGTTGAGACTGAGGTATCTGTGTTGGAATCTGCTGAGGCAATGATTGAACCGGCAGAGGAATGCTTTGGGTTGCTTGAACTTGTTGAGGAATAGATTGAGAAGATTGAGGAATAGATTGAGAAGGTTGAGGGATAGATTGAATCGTCGATTGTATAGAGTGTGGAATAGTAAGAGGTTGCGACATCGACTGCCCTTGCATTGGCATCGTTTGTCCCTGCGAGGGCATCGTTTGACCTTGCGTTGGCATTGTTTGACCTTGCGTTGGCATCGTTTGACCCTGCGAAGGCATCGTTTGACCTTGCGATTGGTTCATATGATGCACCATAGTTTGAGGCATCGATTGCATTGCTTGAGGAACCGACGTTATCGACTGAGGTATTGACTGACTCATCTTATCCATATTCTGCTGTAAAGCTTGTTCCACTTGATACTGCATCAATTGCATTGGCTGGTTCTGGTACATTTGCAAGGGATTGGTAGAGAAATTTTGAACGGGCGTGCCTTCATGACTAGATATCTGCCTTTCCTGTTGCACTAAGTAGTTTTGTGCCATTGCAATGTTATTTTGTAACGATTGTCCGGGCATCGTATGCAGTAATTGATAAGGGTCCTCTTGTATGTGCTGCTGTTTTTGCATTTCCATATACTGATTCTGATAGTTTGCTTGGTCTATCGACATTTGTTGTTGTAAGATTTGCTTCTGGTATTCGGGAATGTATTGGTCGTGGTGGTCCGCGGAACTGATCTGGCTCTGTTCCGAGGCTTGGCGTTGGTACATGGGACGTTGGTTTCTAAGCATCTCTTCAACTTTTTGTTGGTGATTGTTTATGAGCTGCTGTTTTTGAGCGTACAGAGCTAAGTTTTGCTGATCGATGAAATTTTGCTGACTCTGTAACTGTAATTCTTGTTGAGCTAAGTACTGTTGATGTTGGAGGTTTCTAATATGTTGCGGAGATAGGGTTTGTCCCGGCATTTGTTGTTGATTGATCAACTGTTGTTGTATGACTAACTGTTGTTGTTGCAGCATCTGCTTCTGCATGTTGAGCTGTTGTTGGACTTGGGAGACTTGTTGTTGCGCTTGAACAATTTGTTGGTTTTGTGCCATGAGCGTTGGATCGACGGCGGCTGATAAGATAGGTTTGTAGTATTGGTTTTGTTGGTTGTAATTTTGTTGTTGCATTTGCGCGCCGATAAGATTTTGCATTTTTTGTTGCATGTCTTGTTCTTGAGTTTGCTCGATGTTTTCTTGTTGTGTCATTTGAGGCTGTTGTTGAGTTTGTTGATTTTCTGATTCTGATTCTTTTCTGGATTGTAACGTGTCTGGCCTTTGGATGATTTGTGAAAGGACATTTTGTAGGTTTTGTAGCGAAGGGTCGAGCATTTGATTGGAGACGAGATTCTGCGGTGTATTGATCATGTTTTCTTGTTGCAGTTGTTCTTCGAATTGTTTTTGTTGTATTGTGGCCGCTTGGTGAGCGATGATGCAGTCTTGCTGTTGAATGATCTGTTGCTGTAGCACCTGGAATTAAAGTAAGTTTTAATGTTTTTGAATGAACTTAAGCTTTACTAACACAAACTCTGCCATCACCCCAATACACTGAAGACATACATAAGTTCAAAGCAGACTGGATCATTTTGGTACAGAAAAATAGTGACTAAAATGAATGGGAAGATGCCGATTAGTAAGACATGGAATGCTAAAATACTATGAACTCTTATCAATCAAGTCCCCTACCTGATTCTGATTACTGATCTGGTCGGCTGTGAGCTGCTGGTTGAAAGGCTGCATCTGCGCTTGCGCTTGGTTTTGCTCGAGGTAGTTCCGTTGTTGTTCCATCAACTGACAGTCTACCGTCTGGTCCAGCATGTGCTGGTTCAGGAGATTCTGTTCCATTACCTGGAAAATATATTTAGAGAATATAGAATTTAGTCTGAATTATTTTTTGACTATTCTGTGAAGGCCTTTTGATCCTCTAATAACATCCTCTGTGGATGGATGGAGGATGAGATAGCAGAATGAGTAACTAGAGGTAAATAAAGTGTGGTTGCAATTTCATCGCGAGTCTTTTTTTCTTAAACTAACCTATTCCGGGTTCTTGTTGTTAAGATGTCTCGGTACTTGTACATATTTCTTAATTTTATTTAGTCTTATTAAGATTTGTTTTTCTTTTTTATACCTCTAAGGTGGCAAATGAGCATACGGCCTACCTGATGATAAGCGGTTACCGTTTGTAACATTAAAGAGATCACTTATGCGTTGGCACCCTGAGACATACAGGTGGAAAGTCTCATATGCCTCAGTTTCACCGACTTCCATACCCATCCAACCGGAATGTAGCAATGCGAGCATTACTGCTTTGTTCTTCTCCCCTAATTCTCGAACAATATAAATGTCGTAATTCCTACTCATCTCTTTTTGACAGATTTTATAGTTATTAGAAGTTTAGTAGAATTTAATTGAAAAAATAATATAAATAAATAAATATTACTGGACGTTTCACACAGCACTATCTACCCCCAAACTAAGCAGATCTTGTACTATGAGAACCAGATAACTGATAGAATGCTTATATACTTTTTTTTTGTAAATACATACTTATAATATATAGAAAAACATCCCGACCTGGAACAAATATCTGTAGATCATGCAAACATTTGTTCCACAGCGGGAATCGAACCCGCCTCTTGCGTCTCAGTCGACTATTCGCCCACTGCGCCACGGAGATCGTCGAATATTTGATGTGTCAAATAAAAGTTGTCTTACCTTTTGTTGAAAAAACGCATGTTGCTGCAACAGTTGCTGGTCTGCCGGCGACACTCTCGCCTGCATCATATTGTGTTGCAGCAGCTTCATGGCCGTCTCCTCGTTCTTGAGCTGGATTTGCGTTTGGAGAAACTGCTGTTGAGCTTGTAACAGCTGGCTTTGTTGGTCCAGTCTGAATAATTTCATGTAATTTTAATATCGTGTTGGTATTGCATGAAAAACTGACCCGCACTTGATGTACATCGCAACTTGCCAGTGCGGTAACGTTTCAAACTTGCGCGGCCCTCCTTCTAGTCTGCTGGCTTTTACTCACAGTACGGAATTTCAAAATGTTCCGTATTATCATAATGAATAAGTCATCTTTGGCTTTGACGTGGTAGTTATTATAAAATTGGAACATGTTAAAATTTAATTTTTTTCTATATCTCTTGTGAAATTAATTTGAGTTTACTTACTGCACTGCACCAAGAGGTTGAGTTCCTACGCCGTTGAGGAGTCCTGCATTCACTTGATCCACAGAGCCTGGCTGTTGTTGGTTCTGTATCATCTGCATCTACAACAAATAATTAAATCTTTACAAATCGCATCGCTGGGAACACGTTTGCAACTCGTCAGTGCGATAACGCTCTTAAACTTGTAAGGGTCAAGTCTTCCCCCCTCTAATCCCTTGGGAGGTAAAGCTACCTGCAATGACTCGTACAACTGCATCTGCTGCTGCTGGTCATATAGCTGCTGCTGGCGGTTCTGTTCGATGATCGCCGCGTCTTGATTAAATTTCATCTGCACCTTCTTTTCAGCTCTCTCACTGTTGACAAAACGGATTATTTATTATTTTCTGTTTACAGGAAATTGAATGGGACTTTCTAATTTAGACCTTGTTCTTCACACTGTGTATTCCAACCCGTACATTTCTTTCTTGACACGAGTGTCAATGAAGGCTAGTTATATGATCCATCTTGAGGCTTCAACTGGATCACGTTACAAAACCGGATGGTATTATCTTAATGGCATTTATAAAAACAATTTCATTCGTACAAAAAGCATCGTAGGGATGAATAAATCTAATAGTATTTAATTATATAGTGTTATCCGACACTTACGGAAAATTCTAAGATTTTTATAACCATCTCAAAAACTTTCAAGGACTTAAACCCGCCACCTTTTTCTTGATATGCGGATGCACTGCCAATGTGCTACAGGCATGTCACGTCAGGGTCGAAATACCACAGTCCGGCTTGACAGTTTTTTAAATAGTTTTTAAAATTAATTAATCTGTTAATAAATTAAGTTTATTTTGTAGCCAAAAAAGGACCAGCGTAATGATTTTTCAAGGTCTACGAGTACATACATACAACACGCAGATGCGTTGGAAATATTTGCAGATAACGCAATTTAAAACCGAAGTCTCTTGTGTCTGAGTCGGTTACTCTCCCACCAAACTACAGTGGTTGCCAAATTATGTAGTAACTTAACAGGGATCTGTCTCGCTCAGGGATATTTAATCCGGAGGGGGCTCAGACACACGCACTTATTCCCAAAACAATACATTGTAAAGTACAATATGTATAAGGTACAAACACGCGAGGCCGCGCCGGGTTTAACTGAAGCCTACTGAACCTTCAGTTTCAGCTGAATTTAGTTCACTGCCGTTACCATGGTAATGTGTTTCGGCTATTAATATTTCAGGGCCAGGTCACCGCTGAAAAGTATTGAAATGTCGCCAAATTTTAAGGGCTTTAGTTTATGTAAATAAGAACCATTGTCGGTTCATATATTCCAAATTATAAGAAAAACGCTACCTTGTTTTAGAGATAGAAGGTAGAAAGTGGTTGTTTGTCATGTTTTGGACCAAACAATTTTGTAAAACATCTATTGTAAAACAAACATGAAACAATATCTCGTTAGGTCATACCTAACGTATAGATCGGTAATTATACGGGCGCGTGTACCTACACCATCTCGAAGTCAGTGTAGTTACACGCGTTGTAGATAGGGTCAAATTCAAATTATTAATTTATTAACAACGGATATCCTTGCTTGAGTCCGTGTTTCTTTACAACCTAGGGGTTTTGAAGTCGCGACTTCGCGAGTCAATAGTTTTCATCCAGGCACGTTCGTAGACTGCATCATCGCTTACCATCAGGCGAGATCGTAGTCAAACGCCAATCCATACTATGATTTTATGAATTTAAAAGTAGCTCTGTCTGTAAGTTACTGTTGAAAATCTGATGTACGTTCACAAAAATATTAATTTGTTTAAGAAATATAGCGATAATCATAATTTTAACACTAGAAATAAAGATAAACTCGCTGTTGCCACTTGTAGACACAATAAAGTTAGTAAATCGTTTAAAGGGCAAGATGTACGCTTTTATTGTACATCCCTTGGGGGTTTGTACCCCCAAGGGATGTACAAAAACTGACAACAAATTTAAAAACGTAATTAAACAAAATCTTTATAAAAAAGCCTACTATAAAATATCGGATTATTTAGATGATAGCGAAGCTTGGGATTGAAAGTGCTCCAACTCGTTCAAAATGTTACAATTTAGACGTAATTTATTTTCTGTATTGTTATGTACTCTAAAAGGATCATTAAAAAAACAACCAGCTTTGTTTCTTGCCTTTATTTCCTGGGTTGGTCGCGAAGGAACAGTCAGTAAAATTGTCGTTTCAAAGTGATCCTTGTGATTTTAATGAATAAAATATTTGACTTTTTTACGTTTTCACGACTAAACGGCTTGACCGATTTCGATGAAATTTGGTATACAGGTAGATTATGACCCGAACTGGGACATATGCTACTTTTTACTCGACTGCGCAGAGGGAGGGTAATGTTTAATTGACAAACAGCGCGTGCGAAGCCGCGGCCGGGTAAGCTAGTAACTTGTAAAATAAAAAAACTATAACATATAACAACGATACCCAAAACAAAAACAATAAAATATCACAAAGATAACTGTTTCCTTCCACATTTGCTCGGACGCTATCCTGCATAATTTGAGGAATTTGAAAACTAAAATCTGATTTACATGATCCGAATAACTCATCTTATGGTCAGTTGGTTGGCAACTGCCTTCGTGATCGCAAGCCTATCTTTTAAACTCGTCAGAAAAACTGTATTATTGTGTCAATAGAATAATTATCTATTAAGAGGTGAGTTTTGTTTTTCACAATGTAAGTTAGTCTTGAATAGTGACTAGCGATTACATACGGGTTTCTACGATTGACATACAATATGACATTCCTCTTTTGTTCATTAACACACCCTACCATCATTATCATTATGATTTGTAGCTTACAGTTGGATAACCTCCCTGAAATGTCTCTCCAACCGATATAGTCTAATACAAGTAGGTATAAATTTAAATTTAAAAACCCCTGGCAACCAATAAACCTTTAAAAAAATCATTTTACAGCTTAGATCCTTTCAACAAAAATTAAATATGCTTTAAATGATGATATCTTTTGATTGGTTGACCTGATCCTCATCACACATAGCTAAGAACGAACAAATCGGTCCATCCGTTTGGGGACTACAATGCCACAGACATAGGTGTCAAACTTAGACGTCTGTGGCGTAGTAGGCGAATAGGCTGCTGAGACACAGGAGGTTGCGACTTCGATCCCCGCTGCGGGACAAATGTTTGCATGGTCTACAGATATTTGTTCCTGCTTTGGGTATTTTTCTATATAGTTATTAGAAGTAGGTATTTACAAAAAATATATAAGCATCTATCAGTTATCTGATTCCCATCGTAGTACAAGCTTTGCTTAGTTTAGGGCTAGATAGCGCTGTGTGAAGTGTCCAGCGTTATCTATTTATATTTTTTAATCTATAAAAACACTCCTCTTTTTGCGTGAGGGGTAATAAATGAAACCAGTGAAAACTATATTAAAACATTACTTCTGATAAATCCCCTAAGTATAACTGTGCAAATAGAAGTATTTTACGAATATAGACAATCTAATCCTTGATATGCCGTTCCTAATAGTGAGAGATAATGCACGTTACCTCATAGTGTCATGTGTCAGTTACACAATATATCTATTGTGTTTTCATTACGTTGGCAGTATGCATTGCGTGTAGTAAGTACTGTATGTGTCTTTCTCATGTAATTTAGTACTTCTAACAGCACATAGACAAGGTCAGATATTTGTAGGTTATTTCAGTGTTTGGTGTTTTATCTCAGGTGACTGATAAAAAGAAAATGAACGAACAATGTTATATGCGAATATTTCGAAAGTGTTTGTGACGTGTTCTACTAAAAGCAAAAAAAATTTAAAAATTAAAAACTTCAGTTTATTATTTTGTGTAGTTAATTGAAATGGAGTACATGTTTTGTTTGTGATAGGAAAGGATAAGTGAACAATGTTTTTCCAGTGAATTTCGTTATTTTCTCTGATGTAACGAAAGGGTTTGCATTATCTACAGATATTTGTTCTGGGTCTGGGTGTTTTTCTATAATATTATAAGAATGTATTTACAAAAAAAAAAAGTATTCCATCAGTTATCTGGTTCCCATAGTACAAGCTCTGTTTAGTATGGGGTTAGATAGCGCTGTGTGAATTGTCCAGCAATATTTATTTATTTTATTTAATAATGACCGTATTTTGTTTTTGTGTTAATTAAGAGTGACTTGCGCAACGATGCCTAAAAGCATTTAGTGGCTAAATATGATTTAAGGAGTTGTCAAATCATAAACATGCTTAGACGTTAAATACTTTTAGGGATCGTTGTGCAAGCCAGGCTAAATCATTCAAAGGTTATCTGGAATATATAACTTTTATCTTTTTGTTACTGTATTTTCACTGTAACAAATAGTATATTCCTTTTTTAGGCCCATATTCTAAAACTATGCTCGAGCGAGAATGAAGCGTATATTTTTTGATTACTGTAAAAAATCTATGCTTGAGTCCCGATCCAGTATTGAGTTTAGTTACGGACTAGAGCCCTTACTGAGGAGTACTGTTTGTTGCAGTTGAACCATGGATCTATACTTCCTGTGGTTATGCACATTCGTAGCAGGATTTTGGATTTGCAAGAAGATCAAGCAATGGCAATCCCAACCACCCGGCCCTTGGGGGTTACCTATCGTCGGTTACCTGCCGTTTATCAACCAGAAGTGGCCGCACTTGACTTTAGTCGATATGGCCAGGAAATATGGTCCAATTTACGGTGTTAGCATGGGGAATATTTATACCGTGGTGTTATCAGATCATAAGTTGATAAGAGAGGCGTTTGCGAAAGATAATTTTGCGGGAAGAGCGCCGTTATATTTGACGCATGGAATTATGCACGGAAATGGTGAGTATCTGGGTTTTGTATAAAGATATCCTTGCTTGGTTTTTCTTGACAGGATACGTACTAGATTATATTTTTATCAAAAAAGTTAGCATATAAAATAAATAAATTCGGCTTCGCACGCGTGGTTTGTCAATAAAAATATTACCCGCCTTTTGCGCAGTCGGGTAAAAAGTAGCCTATGTCCTAATCCAGGTCATCTATTTATATACCTACCAAATTTAATCGAAATCGGTCTAGCCGTTTAGTTATGAAACAGACAGAGAGACCGTGTTACTTTCGAATTTATAATATTAGTATAGACAGACTAGCGTTTCAGCACCTCACACGATGGGAACTGATAATTAAAAACAAAACCCCCTTGCCTAAAAAGTTCCTATGAACTTTGGTCTTTAAGACTCAGAGATTATAGTACTTAGCCAGTAACTAACCACAATAAACATACACACTTTAAGATTTAAAATAATCCGATAAATACGAACCGGGCGGGAATTGAGCTCGCAACATTCGCCTTGATACAGGGATGTCACAAACTTCGTCATCTACTAATCGCCTAATACAAAATATTGGGATTTTTTTACGATTTAAAACACACTTCTAACATAACACTGTCTAAGACTTCATTAACTTTACACTTTCGATGCTATTTATTTACCGGTCAATCAACACTAGGAACACTGAACTAAAATCATCAGAGTTTCGGAGTCTAACAGGAAAATAATCCAAAATAGAACAAACAATGCTTCATACATAAAAAAACACACTGGAATTCCCAGTTTTATGGTGAGATTATCATTATTATATTACAGAGGATAGCTTTTATTATGTAACAAAATCACTTTATTTAATGAAATTTTTTAGATCATTTAAAATCGTCAATTTACGACTGTTACTCGCGATCAACCACCGGGAAGAATTAAATCGTAGGTGGAACGAAATGTGGTAAGAAATTGGTATTGATCATCGCCATTTGATCAAATGATCAGCCAATCGCTGCACCCACTGCTGGGCCTGTATATTACGGAAAATGATAATTGTCTTTCTATAACAAAGAAATGTGAACGTTTTTAGCAAAAAGGACCGATAATTGGATCCAGTACAATTAACATGTTGATAACAATAGTTATTTTGACAGGATAATCTATTGCAATGCGTTTTATTTAAGGTCTAATTTGCGCGGAGGGAGCACTATGGAAAGATCAGAGAAAACTGGTGTCAATGTGGCTGAAAAACTTCGGCATGAGCAAACACAGCGTGTCTCGGGCGACGCTAGAAAAGCGAATTGCAGCAGGCGTTTATGAAGTTCTAGAAGTACGTAGAAGGTTAATTATATCATCTTTTTGACTGCCTCCGTGGCGCAGTGTGCGTATAGCCGGCTGAGACGCAGGAGGTAGCGAGTTCGATTCCCGCAGCGGAACAAATGTTTGCATGATTACAGATATTTGTTCCGTGTCTGGGTGTTTTTCAATATATTATAAGTATGTATTTACAAAACAAAAAAGTACATAAGTATTCTATCAGTTATCTGGTTCCCATAGTACCAAGCTCTGCTTAGTTTGGGGCTAGATAGCGCTGTGTGAAATATCCAGCAATATTTATTTATTTATATCTCTATTCTCCCGAAATGATATTGATTATAGGAGACGCCAGAAAAGAGATTCGCAGCAGGCATCTTTGAAATTGTAGAAGTACGCAGAAAGTTATTTGAATTTCATTATCCGTTTCTACTGATATCCTCTCGAAAAACACCACTTGGTGAACAAAGACCTCCTATTTTTGCTGCGTTTCTCCATCCAGGTTTTGCTCGGGACTTTTTCGACCTACCGCTCATATTATATTCGAAAGTTTGTATGTATGCATTTGATTGATAATGAATCACGCCTTTAAACTATAAAACGAGACTTGGAAACTAGGCAATATCGCAAGTCAAGTGTGGAAGATAGAAAAATGAAATACGTAAACTAGAATATTAACTTTCAAATCAGATATCGTGTGATTCTGAGTGCAATATATTTATTCAGTGATTCTTACTGAAGGAAACTAATCTCATGAAAAAGTGAATGTATACGATTATTTCGACTTTAAAAGTCAGTTAGATTTTTCAGACCATACTTTCACTTTTAACCTCTTAGCTTGCACAAAAAATACTGTTCACGAAAAAAACTACAAATTAAAAGTGACGTTAAAATTTTCAAAATAAACAAGTATAACCAAGAAAAAATAGTACCACGAAAAACTTCGTCTGTGAAATTTCTTGAAGTCAGTGTAGTCATCTGTAGTAGTAAGTATTAGAGTTCTTTGTAAAAGGGCTCGCCTGAGGAAGTAGAACCATACCAGTTTCTGCTGCAAAGAAGCATTGCTGTGTTTCGGTTTCAAGGGTATGGGTAACGGTGAAATTACAGGCACATGAGGGTTTACACCTGTATGCCTCAAGTTGATGGACGCAGGGCAATACATCGTAGGGCATTAGGACACATTCCTAAGGTGCGTGACTTAATTTGCTTGATCTATCTATATGTTGTATAAAAAATAACAGTAATCTCTATACTCGAATTCAACTTCTTCTAAGAGCACTAATCTGTCATTTCCAGAATATAGAGAAATCACCAGGCACCGAAGTAGACCTACAGCATATGATCACAAACTCGCTAGGGAACGTCGTAAACGACATTATATTCGGCTTCAAGTTTCCTCCCGAAGACAAGACATGGGTGTGGTTCAGGCAGATCCAGGAGGAGGGGTGCCATGAGATGGGGGTGGCTGGTGCTGTCAACTTTCTACCTTTTGTTAGGTATGTGAAAAAGTTTTTTAAAGAACGAAGAGCATCATTAACAGTGCAAACGATGCCACTAAAACTTGTGTTTCTGGTCTCTGCGAGAGGAATTCCTAAAGAATTTTAATATTTTTTGTATAAATGTGGAATAAACATAACTTTCACGTAATTTAATTTCACTTCTCATCATAGTTTCTTGAACTTGAACAATAATCGTAACATTCCAGATTCTTTTCATCATCCACCCGAAAGACAATGGAGGTCCTCATTAGAGGCCAAGCCCAAACACACAAACTATACGCCAGTATGATAGCAAGGCGCCGAAACATGCTAAGTCTGGACAAGCCAAAAGGAGCCGAATATCCATTACATAAGGATCTATTTAACGACCACCCAAAAGGACACATCAAATGTATAAAGTACAGCAAGCACGCCTCGAATACAGAGGAACACTTCTTCGATCCAAACATCCTTATTCCTACAGACGGAGAGTGCATTTTGGATAATTTCCTGCTAGAACAGAAGAGAAGGTTCGAGAAAGGGGAAGAGTCGTCGAGGTTTATGACGGATGAGCAGCTCCATTTCTTATTGGCAGATATGTTTGGAGCTGGGTTGGACACGACCTCAGTTACTTTATCGTGGTTCCTACTATTTATGGCATTATATCCTGAAGAACAAGTGAGTAAAATAACTGTGAAATATTTAAGACCTCTCACAAATCATATTGAAAACGATTTATCAGGATTGAATACACTAGTTCTTGTTCACGATATCGACCAAACGGGACTTTGCTATTTTGGAACTTATTTCCAATTCAAATTAAACTCAATCGACGATAGACGGTACCAGTGTTAAACAACATCCTTAAAAACTTTTTTGCTAAGAAAATACTACGAATATTTCGGTTTTTTCCGGCGACTTGCTTTTTTAATAAATAATAAATATTGCTGGACATTTCACACAGCGCTATCTAGCCCCAAACTAAGCAGAGCTTGTGAACCAGAACTATGGAAATCATTTAACTGATAGAATACTTATATACTTTTTTTTGTAAATATCTATAGAGCATTCAAAAAATTGTTCCGCGGTGGGAATCGAACTCGCTACCTCCTGCGTCTCAGCCGGCTATTCGCCCACTGCGCCGCGGAGGTCGTCGTATTGGCTGAAAACATGCCTTTTTGTCCTGGTAGATCTTTGCATATTTTTGTTGAATTATGCATGAGACTGTTTTTAAAGTATGTAGTAATTAGTTGTATAACTGTTCTTTAATTTACAGGAAATAGTACGCAAGGAGATCCTATCAGTGTGTACCGCAGACGAAGTGGTCGACAGTGCCCGACTGCCACACTTAATGGCAGCTGTATGTGAAACACAACGCATTCGCTCTATAACACCCGTTGGCATACCTCATGGATGCATGGAGGTATGAATTAGTATATTAAAGCAAGAATTGGGCTCTTGGGACCAAAACTACTTAACAAACTGTGGAGCGTCCAAGTAGGCACAACAACAACTTAATAGTAACAATAGGGCAGGACTTCACAACCAGTGGGGTGCACCTTCCAAGGAGGCGTAGAGGGATCACAGGTATAGGAACAATGCATTTGCATGTTTTAAAGAAAAATCTATTTAAAGTCGCAAATCCAACTTAAAACACTTCGCATGTCATCTACCGATGATGATCAAAAATGTTGTATTTCAATTAAAGCCGTCAAAAGATTTTTTTATCTTACAAAACCAAAATTAAAGGCGCTTATTATGATATAATCAGGTAGGCTCACAGCAAAGAATTTTGAGAAGCCCTATGATAGAGGAATAAGCAGCCTTGCGTTAGCACTCCGATAGCGACCGCAACCACCATCTTATTTTCAATGTAAGTTTAATTTAAAGAGATTCTCAGAGCGCTCTAAACTAATATGAGATTATTACTTTGTCAATGTTGAAATTTGTCGATTTTAAAAGCTCCAATCAATGTCCATCAAACTTAAATGTATTGTTTGTTACAGGACACTTTCATAGGAAACTACAGAGTACCTAAAGGAGCGATGGTAATTCCATTGCAATGGGCTTTGCACTTGGACCCTGATGTATGGGAAGACCCTGAGAAGTTCAGACCGAGTCGGTTCTTAGCTGAAGATGGAAGCTTGCTGAAGCCTCAGGAGTTCATACCTTTTCAGACAGGTAAAGCTATACAAAATATTCTATTTTTTTTAATGTATGCTATTGTTATACTCCAATTTTGGACTGTGAAAGTACAAACACTTTGTTTCTACAGGAAAAAGAATGTGCCCAGGAGACGAACTATCCAGAATGCTGTCATGTGGTTTTATATCCAGACTGTTCAGCAAATGCAGGGTCCTCTTGGCATCAGAGCCGCCGACTGAAGTAGAGCTGAGAGGTAATGTGGGAGTGACATTGACACCACCTCACGTTAAGTATTATTGCGAGTCTGTGTAGTGAGTTGTTTTCCACATTAAAATATTAATTGCATTGAACAAACATGTCTTCTTCTCATCAAAAACAACTAGTTAACAACTTACGATATTTCGTATTCAATTTTATTTTATTACTCGACTGCGCAGAAGGATGTTAATGTTAATGTTTTCTACATTATTTTCTTCATCAGGAACACAAGTCATTGACTTGGAATTTTTCAGTTTTATTAAAACACGATCTCATGGTCTTTTGACGAAGTACACATATGTATACAGATAGTGATTGGTAATCTAAGGAGCTCTTCAGCGATGACCCCAGCTGCCGAGTTTTGTAGTTTATATTATGTGACATTACAAAGTGGTCTTTGTAATTTTAATGAATAAATGAATATTGAAATTTGAATTTTGTGAGACAATACTTCGCATCGGATCAGCGACAGTCTGGCCGATTCTGTAACAATTATATTGGAACGTTTGCGTTCAAGTTAAACTGTAAGTTTCGTGTTCTGTATTGCCGACTAATTTAATTTTATATTAAATTATTTTTAATTGAGCGAAGCGAGATCTCTAAATGAACTTAGGCAAATCGATGGTGTATGTATGTACATATGTTTGAAACCATTGAAACCATTTTATTCATTGTAAATGTTGTATGATACAGATCTTATTTCGATAGAAAAAAATACCAAAGTGTCCAGACACAAATTATTCTTCCGAGTGTACAATGTTACTATACTACCTATCCCGTTTTAATAAATAAAGTAACAATAATTTAATTACAGGTGCATAACCACAATAGTATAAATTTGTAATAAAATTAATAATACCAGTTATGGCATAAATCTATAATTTTAATCAAAATAATAAATTAATTTATCAATAAAAGTTTCTAATTAAATTCGGATAAAATAATATGTCAAGTTAATATTACAGTAAAATTGATAATAAACTCTAATAAAAAAAAAATAATACTTGAAAGTTAAGATGTTCATGAATAGAAAATAAAAATAAATTAATTGAATAGTAAAAAAATAATATGACAAAATAATAAATGTAAAAGTGAATCATTGCAATAGTTCTTTAACGTCATAGAAACATTTGTCCAAAAGCCACGAAAAGAGCCTTCTTTTCAGTTTTTGAAAAGGTATTTGTTTGTTTGTCCGAGGAAAACTTTCGAAGAGTTGATCCGATTATCGTGAAATTTTATACATAGGTAGGTTTGTGATGGCACAATTTTGGTGTGACTAAATAAGCTAAAAATGTTGGGGGGTTGTTGAGATATTTGCGCTCAAAAGGGGTAAATAAAATGATACTATTAGGTCAAATGGGACGTCAAATGAAAGGTCTCATGAGTACATTTCGACACCGTTTTTATTTTTAGTTAAGTCCTTGTAGTTTTTGAGTTATTAGCCACAATAAAAACTAAATTTTGACGAAATTCACAGGGTACACCAGTGACCCCATAGTTCTGTAATTTGGTATGCATGTAGCTTAAGTGACACAAACATAGGAAAAATTCTTAAATACAGAATAACTGCAATTTGTACACCAAAAAAGAATAATCAATTGACAGGAACTCCCGTTACCTGTTAATTGTAGGTCAAGTTAGTGTGTTCTTTATTTCGTGACACTATTTTGATAATCAAAGATTACGAATAATATATTTTTGTTTTTATGGGAGACTCGCGAGATCTCAGTTCGGGGCGAACCACTAGTTTATATTGCCTACAGAAATGGGCCCAAAAGGGACTTAAAGTAGTTCGATTCCTATACCAACGTTCAATGGCGATTCACTATTTATCTGAACAGCAGAAATGTCTAAACATGCGTATCGAATTAGTTACGTCTTACTATTCTTGCAAAATCAATATAAATGCACACATATAAAAGATATAATAAAATCAAAATGAGATTGATTTTGTTTTTATGCCTGGTTTTGCACTGAACAACCCCTATCATAAATAAATAGGGATAAATGATAATTTATTTTCACACACTAAACAATGCTAAAAACATTTGAAACTTGAAAAAAGAAAAGTCCTCTTATAAATTTTAGAAGTATCGGGCTGTCTGTCAAAATTGATTCGCATTAATCTCCATTTGCAAGATAAGATATTGCACTCCCATTAAACAGACATAAACAGACGATAGAAAATACGCTTTTAAATCATAGGTACAATGTGCGGCCTTATAGCTAAAGGGGATCTCTTCCAGGCAAACTTTGGACGCCCTTTGCAAGCACAATAGGCAGATGTTTAAGTAGTACAGTTTGTCCTTACCGACTATAAATAATTCCATGATGAATGACAAATCACACTCGTTCATTTTACAATTTCTGCAACCCACTTACTGAGGAACTGGTATTATTCGCAAAATTAAAAACCGGCCAAATGCGAGTCGGACTCGCTCACGAATGGTTCCGTACCATTATCTATAAAAACAGAAAAAAATTAATGTCTGTTGTATGAGAGACCCACTTAAATATAAATTTTATTGTAATTTAATTATTTATTTTTAAAGTGAATAATATAATTCAATATTCTTTGAATATTTCAAGCGTCTACCTGTTGTCGTTATCAATATCGAGCAAAAACTAGCAAAAAAAAACGTTTGTTGTATGGAAGCCCCCATTAAATAATAATTGTATTCTGTTTTTAGTATTTGTTGTTATAGCGGCAACAGAAATACATCATCTGTGAAAATTTCAACTCTCTATCACGGTTCATGAGATACAGCCTGGTGACAGACGGACAGACAGACAGACAGCGGAGTCTTAGTAATAGGGTCCCGTTTTACCCTTTGGGTACGGAACCCTAAAAACAAATAACCTTCAATACAAATGTAGAGCACTTCCCATCCGAGTTATTTCACACACTGATAAGACTTTCGTTATACGATATCAACTTAGGTACTTATAATAATTTGTAACATATTTTATAGAAATCTAAGTAGCTTCTCCGATAATTGACAATCTCCGTGGCGCAGTGGGCGAACAGCCGGCTGAGACGCAGGAGGCAGCGGGTTCGATTCCCGCTGCGGAACAAATGTTTGCATGATCTACATATATTTGTTTCGGGTCTGGATGTTTTTCTATATATTATAAGTATGCATTTACAAAAATAAGTAAAGTATTCTATCAGTTATCTAGTTCCCATAGTACAAGTTCTGCTTAGTTTGGGGCTAGATAGCGCTGTGTGAAATGTCCAGTAATATTTATTTATTTTATTTATTTACAATTACTAGAACAATTCACTTAGATCACTTTAACTTCAACAAATAATGACGTATATTAGAAACATTAAACCTGTTTTCTTGTTATTATCAAATACAACTGGTGCACAATTTACCATGTTTTGTATTTAATTATATTTATAAGTAATTTTCTTTTATATTGTTATCACTGAACAAAATAATTCCAATTTGCTATTTACTGTATTTATTTTAACACTTATTGACTTTTAAATTTTTGACGCCGTATTTTTTGATAAATTTTCATCTTTTTCCCCCAAAAATTAGTCAACACACACGAAAATTACGTACGACACAAAATTTTGAAATTCACCACAAATCGTGACCGTTGAGTCATTTAATCGTTCAACACGTGTATACGTTTGTGCACAAATGGTTGCACTACTAACTGTACGTACTCGCATATTTGGATGTATGCGGTTGCATCATTGTTCGTGCAATTAACAGTGTGCAATGTTGCGAATAAACGAGGATTAGTGTGCTATGCGAGACAGAACCATAGTTATATTGATATTAGCTTTAGTCATTAGATAAATAAGAAAATATTGCTGGATATTTCACACAGCGGTATCTAAGCAAACTAAGCAGAGCTTGTACTATGGGAACCAGATAAGTGTATAGAATATTAATGCACTTTTTTTAGTAAAAAACAAATACTTTTAAAATAGTGTGTAAAAAAGTATCCACGAAATGCACGACCATCTTACTTGAACTAAAGTTTCATTCAAATTACAAGTAAAGGGAGTTCATGCTAATTGGGTATTCTTTTTTGGGGTAGAAATTGCAGTTATTCTGGATTTCTGACTTTTCTCTATATTTGTGTCACTAAAGCTACACGCATACCAAATTTCAGCCCAGTGGGGACACTGGTGTTCTCAGTGCATTTCGTCAAAGTTTAATGCCTTTGTAGATATGTTGTCTTGTAGATAAATTGCCTGACATTTCTTGGAAAACATTTAATTGTTGGCCGAAGAAGATTTTGTTTATCAAGTTTGTTTGCCTATAACAAAACGAAACCAGACCGTTTGAATTTGCTGTTTGCCGAGTCAATAGCTTTCATTTGGCAATCATCCAAAATTCAATGCATAAATTATGACAAGTCATATCAACTTTGTGGAATAGAACATGATTTAAATTGCACTAAATTAAGAGGGGTCGTAACCGTCAGCTGTCCGTATGGCGATGAAGCTGGCACAGAGCCATGGCAGAAAAAAAGAAGTTAATAACGTTTTTACTCACAAAATTTGCTAGGTGGGGGGTGGGGGGTGGGGGGGGGGGGGTACCAAAGATGTGACAGGTTTAATGTTTCTAATATATTACCCGTGCGCGATAAGTTGGGGCCTGAGCGCGGTGACGTTATATTGGCGTGTTTGTACCGCCCGCAAAAAAGCGAACATAACAAGCAGCCTCGGCGGCTTCGTCTTTGTTATTTTTAACCTAATTTATTATGTTACTCAGGGAGGACGCTGCTTTTTATCTAATCTTTTTTACACTATTTGAATAAAATAAAAATACAATGTTTAAGTTTATACATTTATTTTATCTATTATTTACATTATCTCATCTTCGTCACTACTTAGTGGATTTATGCCTTCTAGAGGACTATAACAACAACAAAACAATGACACAAACTATTAACAACAAAAACTACAACAGCAAAACAATAACACAAACGAAAACTAAAAGAATTCCAGAGCGCGTCGTTACGTGACGTAGGCCAGTACGAGACTAAAAACCCTAGTAAAAAATAGTGATGCGAACGGTACAATACGGGCGCCATCGGGGAAGTGCAGGGGAAACGGTCGGGGAGTCGCATTCCTAGCAGGTCCCAAGTTATCGCGCACGAGTTATACGTCATTATTTGTTGAAGTAAAAGTGATCTACGTAAATTGTTCTAATATTTATCGGAGAAGCTACTTACATTTCTATTAAATATGTTACAAATTATATACCTAACTTTTGTTTTCGTGAGAAATAACTTTCGTGAAAATAAAAGAAACCATGTGAGCATTATAATCAGGCAGGCAAAAAAGGTTGGGAAACCCTGCTTTAGATGAGTTTAGAATTCAAATTAAATATTATGTTTGTTTATGCGATACACAATGCTGAGTCAATCAAACAGTATAGAATCGCGTGCCGGCAGAGTTTCGACGGCGGGCGCGGCGCGGCGCGACGATTTCACGCAAACCATCCGCGGGTAAAAAACTAATTACTCTGTAGCACGCGCGTATTAGCGTGCTTTTTCCAATTCATATTGGAACGACAATTCACGCAAACCAGACAGGGACTAGACATTTTAAATTACATTTCAGTTTTAATACAATGCGGAAAATTCAATAGTTAAAAATTACAGTTACACTGTCAGGCCGACTTACTCAACGATGCCTAAACGTATTTAGCAACAAAACATGTTTAAAGTTGACGTATTTGTATGACTTGACAAGTCTTAAGTGATATTTAGCCACTAAATACGTTTAGGGATCGTTGTGCAAGACGGCCTGAGCTTTGGACTAAATTTGCTTAACGCTCTCTAAATAAATGTTACAATCTATTAATATATATTGAGGTAAAGTTTGTTAGTTTGCATTAGTAGGGGTAATCTCAGAAAGTTAAGCGATGGGTTACCATTTAACATCGGGTCATTATGCTTGTTCCATCTCCAGGTAAAAAAATGTACTGAGCCGATTTTGACAATTCCTATCTAATCTAATCTAATAATTCATATCTATATCCATCCTTAAATGCTATAAGGCTATGGTTTATTTTGAAAAAAAACACAGTGTGAAGACGTCACGGGTCAGCTAGTTTAGATATAAACAACTTCTTTGAAATATAATTATTTTAAGAAAAAAATTGTGTGGCATCATAGACATTGGTGGCAATTCTGTTGTTTACGCTGGCTAACTAAAATTGTGTAAAATACGAACGGTCTTATTTTGTTAAGACAAAAGATCAAATTACAATGACATTCAAAGTGGCATTTCTAAATTTAAGTATTTTTAAATAAGAAGGCGTGTTTACGGGCTAGTTTTAGTCAACATCAATTTGATTGATCACTAAAACTAGCCCGCAAACATGCCATCATAACAAAAATTACTTAACTTTAGAAATGTCACTTAACATTTCATTCTAATTTGATCTTTAGTGTGAACAAAATAAGACCGTTCGTATTTTACACAATTTTAGTTGGTCAGCGTAAACAACAGAATTGCCACAATTAGTACCGACGTTTGTCTTACCGATGATTGGTTGCAAGGAGCAGTCGTAAATTGGTTCAAAAGGATCTATATTATTTAATAAAAATGGTGATCTTGAGATTAATACAAGATGGAAGCCGAATCGATCATAATAAAATACTGAATAAAAATATAACGCTCCTTTTTACTTTTTTTAGACAGGATTTGTCTATAGTTTTCGTTTTATATCGCACTAGCTCACTCGCCCCGGTTTCGGGCGGGTTTTTATCGAACTAAAATACAGCCACTCAGAGATAATTTAGCCACTATTTGAACAATTTTAAAATTTTTGCAATAATTTTAAGAATCGGATCAGTAGTTTCGGTAATTACCCCCTCCAAACATACAAACTCTAAAATTTTACCTCTTTTTATTATTAGTATACTTTACTTAGAAAACTTTCGTGATTTATTTCAATCATTATTAAAGACATCGTTAGTGTTGTGTGTTTGCCTGTACCGAGTACTACCGAAGACAACAGCAGTGATGATAATGATGCAGCCTGTCAACGCGATGAGCCACCGTAGACACAACCCCCACCACCGTTCCCGTCGCAGAGGGCTGCGGCGCGTAGTGCGAGGCGAGACGTAGTTCGGAGCGGATCGCACTCACCCTGATGAAGGTTCACGAATTGAACCGGTCGAAACACCGATAAAACGGTACGTGATAAATCCGGTATTTATAACCGGGCTTACTAATAATAACTTAAAACCAGTCTCATCCCGGTATTAACTCGCATAAACACAGTACATAATTACAAATTGTAAGTCGAAGGTCGACGCATTATCTTTAAGATTGAAATCTGCGTAATTGTTGTGTGCGGTGAACCGAAGCAACTTTATAGATTGACTATCATTACAGGCCATTATCGAATGTTATTGATGTACAGGCGTGATATCGTTTTCTAGTTAAAAAATAATGATTGCATGCATAATGACGTGTTAAACTAATAATAGTTATCGTATCACTTTGTATCACTTTATGTATTATATGCCAGGTAAAACACACACTACATAAGTTTGTAATTTTTTTTAGTTAAAACTTCTTTAGGTGCGTTGGGCATTGTTTTGAGATGGGAAAAAACAATTGAACTGCAAAACTGTTACCGTTACCGACATCTCTGTATATGAAGTGAAAACTTCTTTAGGAGCGTTGGGCATCGTTTTGAGATGGGAAAAAACCATTGAACTCGCTACACTGTAACCGTTACCGACACCTCTGTATATAAGTATCTCGTAATTGTTAAGTTTTCACTTCTGTTGGCATTCCCCACATTGTTAACCACATTTTTTTTAACATACTATACTGGGTATTTCTGTCTATCCGGCGTCGTATTTAGACGCTTTTAGAAAAATGAATTTTTAATTTCAATATTGAATTGAAATAAACATTCTGGATGACGGATGATGACGTATAATTCCGGATGATGTTTACAAAGTCATCCTGCATAATATTAATCTATTCATAAAAGAGAGATTAATATAAATATTATTTTTTTGATATTCTACATACTTTACTACTCCTTTACTACTTAGATTAAAACATCTTCCTAAAGCTCACTGATTAAAGCCGTTTGTAAAATGTCCTCTAGTATGTACACTATACACAAAAAAAATATTCTAGTTGTCTCCGATCACTAGCTATAACTACAAATCAATGATTATATCTACAATTCATTGAATACCTTATTACACCATCGAACTAAATCATAGAAACACTTTGCATAATTTAACATTGTTCACACAAATGGAGCAAAGTTTAAATACAAAAAAGATTTACGCCATTTGAGTCAATCGACGCTTATCGTTTCAAAATTACGCTTTATATTTTAGAATCGAGGATATTTAAGCGACATCTAATTCGTTGGGATCATATCTACAACTCACTGGCTACACTGAAAAATCTTCAAGCCATTTTATAAATAAATAAATATAGGGCATTTATTTACACACACCTATTTCAGGGTCTTTCGGCGTAAAATCGCCTCGGTTTATCTTTTATCCCATACCTACTATTATTTAAAAAACCAATTAACCACGCGTGCGATTCCATGAGCGGGTCAGCTAGTTACACCTGTAACTACAACTCGCTCAATACATCTACAACTCATTGGGCTATAACTACAACTTACCGATACAAGCTGATCAGCTGGCTCTTCAGCAGCTTGAAGACAATCCTGGCATCCTCCTCCATGATGAGTTGTGCCTTCGCCATGTCGTTAGCTACTTCCTCACAGTCGTCGTGCTCTGTGTCGAACTCGAATTGTATGGCTTCGTTTTCTTTGTGGGTGTACGAACTAGGAAATTTAATGAGTGTTACTTGTTATTTTTTTTATACGACCATGATATGGCACAAGCCACCTGATGTTAAATAGTAACCATCACATATAACAAGGTATTGCTTCGAAGGTCAGGAACTTTAGAAACGTGTCCTATGATGCACAGCCCTGCGTCCATTAACTTGAGGCATGCAGGTGTAAAACCTCATGTGCCTGTAATTTTACCGGAAATCATCACCTTCAAACCTAAAGACAGCAATGCTGATTGACTGCAGAAATAGGTATGGTGGTATTTCTTCCCCGGACTAGCCCTTTCACAAGGAACTCTACTACTCTTGATAGTATTACTAGATATTTATACCACTGTAATAAAAAGCCATTAGGCCTCAGCAATCCTTCTCAAAAATCATGATTCTGTGGTTTGACTATCCACTCTGCCGAACTACTAGCGATAGACATTGTATCACATAGATTTACGTTGTTCTTATTTAAATTGTTTTGTTTTATGGTATGCAATAAATTATTATCTATAATGGGGACATTTCCGCCTGGTAGTGATCTGCAGCAGTGGAGCAATCTATAGATAGTTTGCAACGGTCTTTCGATGATTCAGTTGTTTCTTATGTATTTTACAGTTATGTAAATATAAATATAATTGTATATTATTTCCATGAGATAATAATGAATAAATATTTATAAATCTGCCAATATTCAAAAGTCCCGCCTCGGTGTTTGTCAACGAGCTATGGAGCGCAGCATCCTCGGATTCAGGCTCACAGATCGTATACGAAACTCGACACTGCGCTCAAAAACACAGATAGCTGACGTGGCTCTGACAGCCGCAAAATTGAAGTGGGACTGGGCAGGACACGTTTGTCGTTTGTAGAGGAACTATGGCAAAAGCCACTACAGAATGGGTTCCAAACGGGCGGCAGTCTCGTGGTAGACCCAAGCGGAGATGGAGGGATGAACTGAATGCATACCAGAAAGAGTGGCCTCAATTAGCCAATAACCGGGATTCGTGGAAGGAGGGAAGGGAGGCCTTTGCTCTGCAGTGGGACTCTACGGGCTAATAATAAAAATAATAAATCTGCAGTTTATCTTCGTATATGCAAATAGAGAGATATTATCAGTTTAATGCCTTTGTCTCTCCGTCTGTCCGTAGTTGATTAGCCCCCTAAACTGATATACCGACTTCAAGTTTTTTTAGTAGCGCTTAGTTTGATATCTTATGTTGGCAAGACAGGTTCTTCGCCATTTGGTGAAAATTTGTCCAAAAATGTTAGGCTTTAAGTTTGTAAAAATAGACGATTACTTCACGATTATCACTGTACACACTACGATTACTTCACGTGGCGCCAAAAATAGCAGTTTTTATTCAAGAAACTGATAGTGCCTTTTGTGTTCTTTCTAAAATACGAGGCATGCCTTTTAAGTATTGTCGTTTGAAGAAAAAAACACATCTAGAACCTTATAGTACTTTTTATTGTTTTTCAAAGTATTCACAACGTAGCTTAAAACACTTTTCCATTCGCTCAAACCAGTTATTATAACATTTATTCCACTCTAAAGTGGGGTGTTCAAAATGGCTGTCTTGAAAGCGTCGACTGCTTCTTCACCGGACTGGAACCTTTGACCACGAAGACTTTTCTTAATTTTAGGAAATGTAAAGAAATCGTTAGGGCTTAGGTCAGGACTGTATGGAGGATGGTCAAGAATTTCTACTTTTTCCTGCTTCAAATACTCAATCGTTTGACGAGCGCTGTGTGAGCTTGCGTTGTCGTGGTGCAGGATGATGCGTCGCTTTGAGTTAGATTTTCGAAGTTCGGCGATGACTTGTGGTAAACAAACTGTAGTATACCACTCTGCGTTAACCGTTCTACGATCTTCAAGTGCAATAGTCGCAACATGGCCGGTTTTTCCAACGAACGTGGCCACCATCTTCTTTGAAGTGCTTCGAGAACGAACAACTTTAGTCGGCTTTGGCTCGTCTTGAAAGACCCAGATTGTAGATTGTTGTTTGGTATCAGGATCGTAGGCATAGATCCAAGATTCGTCACCACTTATGATGTCGTAGACGTGATTTGACTCCCCTCGGTTGAACCTTTGCAGAGTTTTCTTACACCATCTGACGCGGGCCGCCTTGTGATCGTCGGAAAGCAGATGCGGTATCCAACGGCAAACTAGCTTTCTCACACCAAGCGCTTCATGCAAGATCTTCTGAATGGTTGTCCCTGAGATGCCTAATAGAGCCTCTATCTCTCGATACGTCACATGACGATCTTCGAGAATTAGTTGTCTCACAGCAATGATGTTATCTTCAGTGAAGGCGGATTTTGGGCGTCCTTCGCGAAATCTGTCACTAACACTAGTATGTCCACGCTGGAATTCTAAATACCAGCGTTCAACAGTCCGCAGACATGGGGCTACATCACTGAACACAGATGTTAGCTCTTCTAAACACTGAAGCCGTGTCAGGCCTCTTCTAAAGTTGTAGAAAATTATTGCACGAACATTTTCCTTAGAAAGATTCATTTTCGTACGTGACCTGACAGATTCAAATCGAAACTGTGACTAAACAATAGCATTAATCCTAATACTTTCAACTGTTTTGAGATTCAAAATGTAAACACATTCGAATATAGAACAGTTCCAAATTCAAAATTGCCGGAAAATATGGAAACGACAGAACTTAAAAGGCATGCCTCGTACATATAAATATTGTGCATGGAAAAGTAGCACAGAACGCTCATTACTGACCTAAAAGTATGTTCACCAGGAAACAACCAGTCACACTCGAAGAGAAAGAGATAGCATAGGAAAATATAAAACATCATCCTTTAGTACCTTACCGTTTCTTGGGGTCGATGATTTTCAACCTGAACTGGATCTTGGGTATATCCGATGACGTCACCAGGTCTCGGCCGACAATCTCCAGCCGCAAGCCGATGTCTTCGCCGAAGAACTCGTGGTTCAGTAGGTCCTTCACTTTAGGCCTGTGGGAAAACGTTTTTATAAGTGTTACTTCGAGGTAGTAGTCAACTCGGAAGGACAATTTCGGTAATACAATTCCCCTGTCCCACCTCACTATCCATGTATCCCTACCAGACTAACCACACTGTTAGGGATACATGGATTTACTTTCCCTACCAGTAGGGTAAATGATTTGTTAAGTAACGAATTGTTAAAACTTCACGAATCTCTTGAATTTCACGAAATAGTCGAGGCATTTTTATCATTTTATCGAATTTAAACGTCAATTTGTCGATCTACAAAATCCGTACTTGCAATGCTTGGACTACCTTGTTGCAATAGGCAAGAAGCAATCTAAAAACGCAAGCGGTCGCGGTTTGCAGGATCTATTTTGATGTACCAGCATTGCACGAAAGGTGTTACGCTTGTTTTAGTTCTCTCTGGGACAAATGATTAAAATATAGAGATTATAATAATCAAAATTACCTGTCAGTTTTATTTGGCTTGATACAGGATTCGATGATGTCTTTGACTTCATTGATAGCAACTTTCTCCATGCTTTGCGGTTTTACCCCCTACAAAACAAACAAAAGTAAATCACAATTTCCACCTTATCAAAATAACAATAAGACATCCGAAACGACGACCTCCGTGGCGTAGTGGGCGAATAGGCGGCTGAGACGCAGGAGGTAGCGGATTCGATTCCCGGAACAAATGTTTGCATTATCTACAGATATTGGGTCCGGGTCTGGATATTTGTCTATATATTATAAGTAGGTATTTACAAAAAAAAAAGTAAATAAGTATTGTATCAGTTATCTGGTTTCCATAGTACAAGCTCTGCTTTGTTTGGGGCTCGATAGCGCTGTGTGAAATGTCCAGTAATATTTATTTATTTATAATTAGGCTATTCTAGCTAGAAATGTAAGGCCACAGTAAAATTTCATCATCTAAAACTCAAACTTAAAAATATATAAAAACTTATACAATAGAGCGTTATTCGGTACAGTAATTTTATTTTTGTCAATAAACATAACCCGAAACAAATTATATTTTAATACTGTGTTCTACAGCAGCGAATGGGCCTCGACTCAGCATTATGCCAGCTATATCAGCATAATGCTCGTTAATTTCTATCACCTTCCCAAATTATAGTGATCCTTTTGATTTAGCTGATCCACCACGGCTTCGCACTGATTTTTATAAAAATAAAATATATCCTATGTATATAGAATAAAAAGTATACATAGCATTAAAACAATGACGCAACCATGTGTATCCCTATGGCTTCTATGAGTTTATGTATCTATAGCGTTGTAAACCAAATCAGAAAACTTGAAACAAATTTGAATTTTATAATGAAAGCTGTAAGGTCGACTCACCGACACGACTTTCTTGTAAATCTGCGCGGGCCCACTGCACTCGCTGTACGGGTATTCCCCGGTCGCCATTTCCAACATACACATACCGAATGCGTACACATCTACTGATTCATCGTAATGCTCTTCGTACATCTCTGGGGCCATGAATTCTGGGGTTCCTGGGCAGAGAACGATTATTATTAGTAACGCCATCTATTAACTGTATAAGGTAACTTTTTGCTTGACCTATATATATTCCATGCGCAAAACCGTTTCTTTTTCTGTGCGTTTATTCCTGCTGGAGGCGCTACTGCGAAGAGACGGTTAATTACACACCGCCGCGCGGACTGGTTCGAATTATTGACTTTCGTTCGCGATCGCTAAAATCCGCTGAAGAAACCGCCGTTATACCGCAAACTGCTGAATTCCGTTGTTTTTATACTAATAAATGTTTATACCAAAGGTATTGATACAACCTCAGACTTTATGTATAAATACCGCGACCCTGGTGATTTCACAAAGTGTGCACGAAAAGGACCATCATCAAAGCTGTTCCAGGATTCAAGAGGTCAGTGTGCACATCCTTTGTTCACAATTTCCTCCAGGGTTACCTTATGAATTCTCAAGAGCTATCTAAGACGTAAGGTTCTGATAAAAGAGCGTTATCAATTATGTTTGTGTAAGAGGAAGAGAGATGCTACTTGAAATCATAGGTTGAGCCATTCAGTACTATATCGATGTACTTGACGATGTGTGTAATGTGAACCAGGGCCCGGAGCCAAATTATAGACAATAGACAATAATTTATTTGCTAAATAGCACACATAATACATTTACAAAACATGATTTAAAATGTAACAGATGAAAACATGTAAGACATAAACAAACAATAGGTGTAATAAATAATTAATTTTAAATATGAGGTAGGTATGTTGTGTGCTATAGCAGCAAAAGGGCCTCGACTCAGCATTATGTCAACTGGGTTAGTAGTTGACGCTGTTATTCTGCCTAGACCGCTTAATCACCCACCAGACCCTGTGAGAGCAAAATTATAATTGTGTGATGTCAATGATGAAATATGTGATGTCAATGATGAAATTATGTGATGTGTATGATAAATAAAAATATAATAATGCCAGGTGAATTAATTATAAAAATTACATACTTACCTAAATAAATTACAAAAAAAAAGTATTAAAATAAAAATTAAATAATTAGAATTGGATTAGAATAATAAAAATAATGAAAAAATAGCCTAAAACTAGCAGGTAAAGGGGGCGTTCGTACCAGGCAACCCAGTTTTCTGCCTATCTATCACCACTCGTTTGAAATGTTTTTTAAACGTGTATTTGGATTTCAAAAGTCGTAGTGGTGGTGGAAGATTGTTCCAACACTTGGTTGCAAGGTATCGGAAGCTGCCCCTAAACGCTACTGTCTTGAACTTGCTGTAGTGCAGCAGTTTTTTCGTTGGTCTTGAGCTATACTTGCTCTGCGACCCGTCGAGTTTTGAATAGAGATACTTTGGAAACCCTGACGTCATTACGCTGTGGACTAAGACAGCCATACGCAGATCCCTTCGCGAAGCCATATTTAATGTGGACGACTTATTTAAGTAGGGTGTGATGTGTGTTCGCGGCGGGATATCAAAACAGAATCTACAGCATGCGTTCTGAATTCGTTGCACAAGACGTGCTGTTTTAGCCATCAGACGGGGGCCATATACCAGGTCTCCATAGTTAAGTTTTGATAAAATGAGTGCATCACAGACTTTAACACGGATTTCCTCTTTAAGATAATTTCTAACTTTGTAGAGAAGTTTTAACCTAAAGAAACAGGACTTGATTAGGTTCATTACGTGACTTTCGAAGCGGAGTTGGCTATCAAATAGTATACCGAGGTTTCTAGCCTCATGGACCCGCTCTACCCCATGACCAAGTATATTAACGTCAAGAGAGTGCGTAGAAATATCAGCTATTTGACGCTTTGAACCCAGTACCATAAACTTGGATTTTGAGGGATTCAATACAAGGGCATTATTATTTGACCATGCAGCTATACTTCCAAGATCATTGTTTAGCTTCTCTAATTCATCCGGAACTTCTTTAGAGCGCATGGGTAAGTACAACTGTACGTCATCAGCATATAGATGAAACTTGCAGTGCTTAATGCCCCAGCAGAGGTCAGCACTGTAGATTATAAAAAGTAATGGTCCCAAGATTGATCCCTGTGGCACGCCACGGTTTACTTCAGCTACCGGGGATTTAAGATGCGAGCCATTCTCCCGATTGATCTGTACAAACTGAGATCGGTTACTCAAGTAACTGTTAAACCATTTAATGGAAGCTGTGTCAACCCCATAATAAGCCAGCTTTGAGAGCAGCAGTGATATATTTATTGAATCGAACGCACGAGAGAAGTCAAGTAACACAAGCACCGTACCGAGTCCCTGGTCTTGCGCGGCAAGAATGTTGTCAGCGACATCCAACAAGGCCGTCGTGGTTCCCCTGCCCTTACGAAACCCCGATTGAACGTCAGGTAGGATATTATTCCGTTCGACATATCTACTAAGTTGATTGTAGACAACTTTTTCAATGACCTTAGACAACACTGGTAGAATACTTATTGGCCTTAGATCCTTAATGTCGGCTGGATTAGCAACTTTAGGTATAGGTTCACTAAGGCTATTTTCCATTGGTTTGGGAAAGTAGATGTCAAGAGCGACCTATTAATGATGGCGGTTATTAGAGGTAAGGTAAGCGGCAGAGTGAGCAATACCATGTCCATGGACAGACCGTCTATACCTCTTGCGTTTGTTTTGATTGCCAAGAGGATTTTAGCAACTTCTTCTTCGTCAACTGGTTGTAAGGAAAATATAATGTTATCGTTAAATCTATTAAATTCAAAAAATGTTAGGTTAGAAATCGGGATGGAATTTACACCAGAAACGTTTAAAAAATGTTTATTGATGTCATCAGGGTTGTCGTAACTGTCAGGTAGACAATTATCACTTTTTGTGCTGGGCAATACATCCTTCTTAATATTTTTCCAGAGTTGTTTCTCATTTCTTAATTCTGAGTTGATTCGGTAGTCATAATAGGCACGAGTTTCATTATAAATACTCTGAGTGACTAATGATTTTAGCTCCTTATAATAGCGCTTATGACTCTCTAATTTTGTGCAACGGTATCGATCGTGGGCTTGATTACGACAAGTCATCATCACTTTCACAGTATCTGTTATCCAGGGCGCAGGCTTACCTATGATTTTAACTGTCTTAAAGGGTGCATGTTTATCAAATAAACCTGTGATAACACTAGTAAAATTGACCACCATTTCATTTACAGATGTCGCTTCTGTGACTTTGTTCCAGTTTACACCTGACAGATCATCATTAAAGTTTTTAAGACTTATGTCTTTGAGAGGCCTGTATGTTATCGACTTTGGGGGGGACGATTTCCTTTTTTATGTTGAGTGTCGCGGAGACAAAGGCATGCCCCAGAGAGGCGGTGATATTAGAAACTGTAATGTTACGAACCCTGCAGTCAGTACAAATAAGATCAATTAAGGTCTCACTGGTATCGGTAAAATGGGTTGGCGACACGACTACTTGGGACAGCCCCGTATATGTTAAGAACTGGTTAAATTTATTTGTCATAATATTATTTGGCTCCAGTACATTGATATTAAAGTCTCCCATAATAACTATACCACCGAAGCTGGAGAAATGAGCAACCGATGCAGTGAGTGCGTCGATGAAAACATCTATATTGATCCATTCGGGGCGGTAAGCTGTGCCGATTACTATACTTAATCCATTTATCCTGACTGACAACCACATTTGTTCTATTTCCGCATCTGGATGGATAATAGTACGCGCACAGATACCTCGTTTTATGTAAAATCCTACACCTCCTCCTTTACCGCGCTTCATGTGAAGCGGGCGCGGGGTGTTACGGAATTTATAACCGGGAATGATCGGCGCACGCGCTTCTTCATCTCTCTTTATCCACGTCTCATTGATTGCTACAATATCATATTTAGAGTTACTCATGGCAAAAATTAAGTCATTGTGACCCGTACCTAATGATCTTGCATTGAAAAGTCCCAACGTACAGAATTTCGTTTTAGAACCCATTTTCAATTATTGTTACTTTGTGATTAAAAATCAAGAAAGTAAGGCATGGTATGGGGGGGTGAATGTCACAGATAAGAGAGGTGGTGCCGGTGGTGGCACGGACTCGCCATAATATCATTTCAACAAAGGTAAATACGGAAATAGGATTATAATTAAATGTCAACAGCCACGTTATAATAAATTGTAACGTATCTTGTATACTAAAATGTAAAATAATGTTTATAATAATTTGTAAAATTGATTGTATACTAATATAATATAAAATAAATGTCAGAACAATGTGTAAAATAATTTGTAAAATTGATTGTAAGATATGAGGTATAAATAATTGCAGTTTATGTCGAATAGTCAGGAATAAAATAAATGTTTGAACAATGTGTAAAGAGATTTGTAAAATAGATTGTAAAATACGTGATTTTATTAATAATAGAATAAGTTGATTAAGCAGGAATAAAAATAATGTCAAAATAATTGTAAATACTATTAAAATAAAATGTCCCAGGTAGATAAAAATTTGTAAAGTTGATTTTGCTATAGCATCACAACATACACACACCTTTTGGTAAACTACCGTTACAGTAAGAAAAAAACTATTTAAAAACATCACAGAGCACTTTAGAAAAACACAATAAAAATTCCAGAATAATACCATCATCATAAACATGCTAAATCTTATAACAAACAGGCAAAGAGACATAACATCAACAAGCTTTACAGGAGGCTTATAAAAAACTAAGTGCCCTCGACAATGTTGCCGATTTTCCATTCTAGGAGCCGACCGCGGCGGCCCCAAAAACCCGCACAAGGTCGGCCTCCGAGCGCAGCCGGTGACGCGGAGAGTCCTCGCTTTGGTGCTGACGAGCGTATACCCGCCCGTCCTTTGACCAGACAAACCTCCATTTCAAACGGGCTCCCATCTCTCGGGCCCTCATAAAGAGCTGCCTGTTCTCCCGTGTCAGACGCTCGTTGACGTAGAAACGGCGCGGCTCGCCGGTCAGCCCGGCATCAGCGGTAGTAACGCCGCGGCGTACCCGTGCGGCCCGCAGTAGGTCGTCACGCAGAGCGCGGCGCACAAGTCGCATGGCGATAGGCCGCGCACTCGCACGTCCTGTCGTCTCGTCGCGCGCCACGCCTACTCGATCGGCACTCACGACGTCAGACTCACTCACCGACACCCCCAGCTTACGCGCAAGAGTTAGCACAACGTGGACGATGGCTTCTCCTTTAGCTTCCGGGACTCCAACATTATCAACGTCGTTTGACAGGGATAGCTGCTCTGATTGGCGAATTTGATCTTCGAGTCGTTGTACGCTCTCTCGGAGGTGGCCATTTTCCTTTTTTAGGGCGTTTATAGTGTTGGTCTTCTCACTAAGTGCCGTTTTTAGGCTTTCGAGCTGCGCATCGATCGACGTCAACGAGCCCCGAAATCCACCTAAGATTTCATTCATGGACTGCAGCTGCTCCTTAACTATTTGACCCACAGATTCAGTTATAGCCTTTTTGATTTCGGCATTGATAAGTGACCGTAGATTTTCAGTGGTCAGGTTGCACTCTTTATCTGACTCGATCTGTGGTGGACTTGATTTCGGCTTCCGTCTGGTAATATTACTGGCGCCGCTGTCATCTTCACACACTTGCAGGGACTGCTGGGTAGCTGAGCGAACGGGGGTGTTCGAATTATCGCCCTTGCGTTCTTTATTGCGACATGCCTGACATTTCCATTGGTCCTTCAGGTTCTGCTTCATCGCATTGTAAGCACGCTGCGTTACATTGCCACATTCCAGATCGTAGTGGTTACAGCAAAAAGAACATTTAAGGAATTCCTTTCCAGGTATTGACTTAAGACAGCCGGCGCAGGTCACCTTTTTATACTCCATTATCCCTTTACAACCGGATACATTCACAAAAAAATGTTGACATTAAGTTCACTAGCAGATTTTAGTTGAGGGTAACACGCACAATGAATTTCACTTTTTAACGTTTAATTTTTGAGTTGTTTCACTTATTCAGCACAAATTAAAGTATTTATGTATTTCACTTTACACGAATCGATAGATCGTGTTATTACGCGTATTTCAGTATAAGTTCCACTTCGAAAAACTGACTTTTTACCAATATTTTGAATAAAATTGGAAGAGCAAAATCGTACGTGTCTTCGTCTCACAAGGTCCAACGACCGACCAAATTACATTCGCTGCGAATCTGTTCGATTTCTACATACATTTGTTGTCGCTATATCACGTGGTATTTCTATAGCATGTGTCAAATGTCTGTAACTTGTGCGACTGTAACTTGGCTAAGCCCTCAGGGATGTTGCAAATATTCGGATCCGCAAATGCGGAGCATCCGCATCGATTTGGATATCCGCGTCTGCATCCGCATCCGCTATAAACGATGCGGATGCAGGATCGCTGCGCGCTTGACCTTGAATAACTTACGACGCAGACACGAGATTCTATGAGACTTTTGAGACAACTTTTAGAACGGCAATATGAAGGTGTTACGAGTTTCCAGCTTATTCTCATTCCGAGATTGATCCCTTTTTGTTGCTTATAAGTGCTCTATGTTGACAATCTTACCTATAACAGACTTAGCGAAGCTCCGGTTCTTCAAGGTGGCTAGCCCGAGGTCTCCTATCTTCACGCTACCCGTCGTACCGGTGATGAATATATTGTCGCATTTCAAATCTCTGCAACAGTGTATATAAATCAGTATCTGAAATACGTATTATTTTAGGGTCAAACTTCACTTTTTATATGTTACAATGATAGTATCCCAGTAGTTGTTTACTGATTGTGTCTTTTCGTCAAATTAGTCAGTACTAGTGAAAGCTCTTAGTGCGCATTGATGGAGTATCTTCAAGAACAATTGCTTCAGAAAATGTGATAGGTACCTATCTACGCATAGCAACGAACCTACTAAGTAGTAATAGAGTTTCGAGTATGGAATTGAAACATTGAATTAAATAACATTTTACCTTATTACCACAAAAAAGTTAAACGGTTTTTAAAAGTCCTAACCAATTTATGTATACGATTTTTTTTAAACCCTACTAAACTGTGTTTAATTATTTTTGTGGTTTAAGTCCTTTAATATTTTTGACATTAAATGAATGAAAGACGACATGTCTCTCTCTGTATATTACGTTTTCACGACTAAGCGGCTGGACCGATTTCGATGAAATCTGATAGATAGATTATGACATAGGCTATTTTTTACCCGACTGGGCAGAAGGAGGATAATGTTTTTATTGACAAACCGAAGCCGCGGGCAGGTCAGCTAATGTACAATAAAGAGTTTATCCATCTTATAGGAACATAGGACGACCCTACCAACACTGGAATAGACGTGGCCAGGTTCTAATCAATGTCAATTTAGTTTCGAACTTATAAATAATTATGCATAAACCATTGACACGATAGAAGATACGAACATATCTGAGGAGGTTAGGAACAAAAAGTGACATTTACGTAAGTATTTACTAATTTTCGTTTTTTTTTATCGGACTCAAAAGATTGAGTTTTATCATTATCTGTAATGATCAAGTTCATAAAGTGACTTGTTTTATAGAAAATCAATCTAAATATCTGCTTCCGGAACATTTTCATTCAAAAACAGTAGTGGTTAGTTATTTATTTTTACTATTTACTGAAAAAACTAAAATGTGTAAATGTCACCTTTAGTTCCTAACCTCCTCAACTTATAAACGAGTGGTCAACTCTGGTGTCGAAGTGTTTAGGCCACCAGATGGCCTCCCAACTTGGCATTATCAACTATTCTAAGGAGATGATAGGGGTGATAAAGGTGAGGAAATATTTCCGAAAATCTGAACGTATAGAAATTTACCTATGAATGATAGGCGGAGTTCTCGAGTGTAGAAAGTTCAGACCCTTCAGTATTTGGCGGCACCATGACTTCAGGACTTTGGGGTTAATCGTCTTGAACCTTCGGAGATATCTGTAAAGGAATAAAATGTTTGTATAACAATTAACTTTTTAACTTAACCAAACTAATAAACCGATTTTTATGAAATTTCTATAGTACCAATCTCAAAGTCGGTACCCATATCCTTTCAAATCGGTTTATAAATGACGGAGTTCCGAAGTTACATAAAAAAATAAATCAATCACATTATGCGTCCCTATAAAATTTGAGGGGTGCCCTTGATTTTTTTGGGATCCCATCATCAGATCCTGACTTGGTGCTAACAGGATCACCTGGGAAGTATATCCTTTTAAACAAAACAATAATTTCTCGAATCGATCCCGGCGTCTTCGAGTAATCGGGGAACATAAATAAAAAAGATTCCGACGAATTGAGAACCTCCATTTTTTGAAGTCGGTTATATAGAGAAATTCTTGACGACTTTTCGCAATGTGGAAGAATCAAGAAAACTAATTTAATTGCCTATTACAACTACAGGGGCAGCAGCTTGTCTGCACGCGGTTCGTATGTATGGGTCAGCTCTCCGGCTAATAGGTGATCAACTCATTTGCCAATTCTTGATAATAACTTTGATCAGCGTTTTATTTTATTTTTAGAATTAAAGGAAACCTTACAGCTAGGTCAAAGAAAACCTTAAGAAAAAGGTATTTCAGTAGATAATAAACAACAATAAATGCTTCGTATTATAAGAAGGTCAATTAAAAGTTTCCGCAGATAATTAGATTAGATAATAGCTCAGGGTTTGCCAGAGAGCGATGGAGCGCAGCATTTTGGGTATTAAGAGAACAGATCGATTTAGAAATACCAAGCTGCGCTCGAAGACTGGTATCGCTGATGTAGGTCGCAAGGCAGCCAAGCTGAAATGGGAGTGGGCGGGCCACGTGACTCGCATGGAACAAGATAGATGGGCAAAAGAAGTCACAGGACCCGTAGACGGCAGAAGACGACGTGGTCGCCCGAGAAAACGCTGGCGCGATGACCTAGATGTCTTCAACAGTAATTGGGTAGAGTTGGCCAGGGATCGAAAGGGGTGGAAAGAATTGAGAGAGACCTTTGCCCAGCAGTGGGACAGTACAGGGTAGGAAAAAAAATAGATATTATTTTAATCATCATAACGGGTTCGATTCCCGCCACGGAACAAATGTTTGCATGCTCTACATATATTTGTACCAAGTCTGGATGTTTTACCATAAATTATGAGTATGCATTTACAAAAAAAAATTATATAAGTATTGTATCAGTTATCTGGTTCCCATAGTACAAGCTCTGCTTAGTTTGGGGCTAGATAGCGCTGTGTGAATTGTCCAGCAATATTTATATATTTATTCAAATCTGGTAAAAAAAAACAAATATACATTTGTATGAACTGTTTGCAAACCCAACTAGACATAAGTTGGTCGACTACTGCTCGTAAACTAGTGAAGACTACGACTACTCAACAAATTCTTCTTACAACTAAAGCATATGTGCTGCATGTGGACGGACATGGGGAAACTATAAGGGTTCCAAGTTCGACTGCCGAACACTAAAAAGTTCCGTAAATAAGTAAAAACCCCGAAGTTTACCCCAAGGACTACAGTATGCAGTATACAGCAGCTACGATTTGACATTATTAAAACGATATACAAATTTAATTTCGGTGACGATTGGGCGCAGCATATAGATCTGTGCCCCGCGCGCAAAAAAGTGACAGTGCTATTTACTTGCTTATGTGAAGAACGAGACAAACACATATTATAGCCGCGCCGCATTGACGCAGGAGTAAATGACGTAAGCGACAAAAAATAAAATCTCGAATTGCATGAGAACCATCAAATTAAAACAAATGCTTTTTCATTAATTTAGGTACCTTAGTTACCTACATAACTATGTAAAAATATTTTATATCTTTTCTAGAGTCGGAGAATGAACGATATTAGTGTTTTAGAACAGCCGATTTTGACAAATAATTGTATCGAGAAAAGTTTCATCAATTGCGTTTTTGACTTTCATTTATATAGTTTAAATCCTCAAGTAAATATTGCTTAAATATGAAATCTGTAGCATTTTTCGTTATTGAATATGACAGTTACTTAGCGGCTCAATTTTTTTTACATATCGTCTTAAATGCATGTCTCGACATTCCATAAAATGTAATCAATGACTAATGCAATTCAATATTTATAGTATTGTTACTTACTGACATATTCAGCAATTTAGAATTCAAATTAGGTATTAGATCAATTCTTTGACAATGCCTACCTACAGCAGCTATAATCTTAAGTACCTACATACTTATTAATCAGCGTTTAGATACTTAAATGTAAATGTAATGCTTCTCTGCTTCTGGCACCTCCAAAATTATGGTGCAATGAGCTACTTAGATAAAGCCTATGTAATTAATTAAGTACTATTATTGACGTAACCAAGTGTTCTATTGTGTCCCTACGGTGTGAATAAATGAGTATGAGTATGGGGTTCTTCAATAACGTTTGTAACCTTTGGTGTTACAAACATCCATAGGCTGCGTAAACCGCTTACCATCAGGTGGGCCGTATGCTTGTTTGCTACCTTAGTAGTATAAAAATAAGTAATGCACTTACGCTTTCAAGGTGCCCGAGAGCATGAGCTCGGTGATGAGGACGATGTTCTTCTTCTTGTGGACGGTGCCCTCCCAGTAGTTGTAGAAGCGCACGATGTTCGGATGCTGCAGTTTCTTCAGCATGTCCGCCTCTTCGCGGAAACGAAGCCGTTCTGTTTTGTTTAGCTTTTTCTCCTGGAAGTATTGTAGAAATTGCTGTAGGCTTGATATCACAAACGTAATAAAATTACAGCCACATGAGGCTTTGCACCTGTATGCCTCAAGTTAATGGACGTAGGGCAGTGCATCGTAGGGCGGGCACGTATCTAAAGTGCGTGACTTACAAGGCAATACTTTGATAAAGGTGATGGTTACCACTTAACGTCAGGTGGGCAATTTGCTGGTTCCATCTCCATCTATATATATAAAACAAAGTCGGGTTAGTTACACCATTTATAACTCAAGAACGGCTGGACCGATTTTGATGATCTTTGATTTGTTGGATTTGTCTCCGACCCGAATAGCAGAAAAACTATTAAAATATCAGAAAAATTCAAGCAAAAACTAATTATGAAGAAAATTCATTTTCTCATACACAGATGCAGCTAATGATGACGGTTAACAATTTTACCGGCGACGTACATTAGCAGCCCGCGTCATATGCATGTCAAGGCGGTACGAAGTTCAGCGGGTCAGCTAGTGTAGTATAAAAAAGGCTATGAATGGGCAACAACTCAGAGTATTCAATTAGTGTGACTAGCTTCTTTTAAGGCAAGTTTGTTTTATCTTCGACCATACCATCACGTCAGGTAGAGGTCAAACGATTGCCTATAACGAAGAAAAATAATGTTTTCCATTTTAAAACTGAAGTATTAATGATTATTTAATCGATAACAATTATGAATGACCAATTACAACTTTATTTAACCTTTTATTAGAAATACCTTTTATTAGACGTGCCACTTGACCCATTTTCATTTTTTTTTTTATCCTTCTAGAACCCCAATATCTCAACAACCCCCCACATTTTTAGTTCAAATTGTGCCAACACTACCTAACTATATACCGAATTTCACGATTATCGGATAAACGCTTCGAAAGTTATCTTCGGACAAACAAACATACATACATACAACGCCGATTTGCCCAAGTTGATTTAGAGATCTCGCTTCGCTCGATCAAATAGTAGTGTACATATTGATAACGTACCAACAACTCGCACCACGCCACGGCCACGCCCGTCTGTGTATCCAGCCCGTGGTACACCGTCTTGAATGAACCGCGACCGACTTCCTTGTCGTACTTGAAGAACCTGAAACATTCAGTAAATACATCAAATATTAATCTCAAATATGCACCTGGGTGGGTACAACAAGTACATATACCTCACATGATCAACTGTTCCTAATATATATATACACCACTTGACTTAAACCAAGCCAAAGTCCATTGACAGCGCAGTAGAAGTGACTAATTTCTATTTATTGCATGCGTATTCTATAAATTTATTTTATGAAATTAACGTGTAATTTCTGTGTGTTACTTGTGTCGAAATGAAATAAATATCTCTATCTATTTAATTTATAAATTCGAAAGTAACTCTTTCTTTCTGTTTGTCTCTCTGTCTGTCTGTTTGATACATTTTCAGATTAAACGGATGTACCGATCTTGATGAAACTTAAAAAAGAAATCCTAAGGTTTTATGCCATATAATATTGAAAATTAATCAATTACACTTGGACTGCGTCATAGATTTGAAAATAGAAGTTGACACATCGCTGCGTCAGGTAACTTACCTTAGAAGTTTGATTTTTTTACAACTCCAAGGAACCATAGACCCAAGTATTTGGTATTAATTTCAATTTGATACCTCCACTGGTTCCTGAGAAAAGGGGTCTTGCCAGACAGACGACGAACAGCGAAGTGATCCTATAGGATTCCTTTTACCTATTGAGAAACGGAACCCTAAAAACAAAAAAAAATGTAATTTACCTGCCGCAAGGAGAGACTCCAATGGGTTCCTCTTCATCTTCCTTATCATCTTTCTCTTTATCCTTCTCTTCGAGCTTATCTAACTCGTAGATAGGACCGTAGACTAGACCTAAAATACACCATAAACGGTTTAATCAATTTGAATTAGAATATTTATTTGCAAAGATGACACTTTATCTGGAGACCTATGTTCAACAGTAGATGTCCTATGGCTGATATGATGATGATGACATATTAACAATCGTGAGGGTGCACATAATGGTAAGTGTAACAATTCTTGACACGACAAACTAACTCAACTCAAACTCTACCAAACTAAAATAACTCAGTGTCTTAAGGCGAAAGCCTTTAGTCATTCATAAGCCATAAGTAGAGATCGGATAAGCGGATGCATATTTACCTAAAGTTAAAAGTTGGCTAGTATGGATAGCACTTTTTTATCGAACAAATCCCGTGATTCTGTGATCAACAAATCTATCGTGTTAATTTTTTAAAATTATTTATATACTTAACCTAGACATCCCTTAAAGCTGTATAGGTTTTTATGGTATGTCATTCATCCGTTCATCCCTCATATAGTCTATAGAAATTCTATGAAGAAACGCACACTTTGGCACATAGGAATATTAGGTACAACGTAATATGGTTACTTATCCCTAAATTTACTGTCAGTAATTTTTGACTTAGCGAACACAACAAGTGACAGATCGGGCCTATTAGACCTCAGGGAATATAAGCATTTTGTAAGTGTGCGAGTGAGATGGTAACCTGCTTAATATTTAACGTTAAATTAATATGCATCCAATCCCGGGATCCCGGGTTTTATTTTTAATAAAAATATTCTAAGAAGCCGCTTCCATAATTTCTTAGCCAAAAATTAACTTTAGGTAAATATGCATCCGAATATCCGATCACTAGTCATAAGTCATATATTCTTTGCTGATAATAATATACTGCTCAAAACAAAATAAGGGCCACCACTTATTTTCCGATTATTTTTTTTTTGACAGGATTTTTTGCTCTGATTGTTTTAAATTTAATGAAACAATGTTTTTCTTATCAAATTTAATGAATCTTAATGCAATTAGACCAAAAATACTTAATCTTAGGTTGTTTTTGATTTTTATCATTTTTTATGGCTGTTTACACCTAACAATAACATTAAATTGTAGACTAAAGGCACAGCTGAGTTGTTTAATTTTGAGGTGTTTAATAACGGGTATGTCCTTCCCTTTTTGAAACACATTCTTGTAGCCTCGATGGCATGCTCTCAATAAGATGGCGGATGTTTTCTTCTGGGATCTCCTCCCAGCACCTTTTCAACAATTCAATCAACAGTTGCTGGTTGTGCACGTCCTCTTCAGCTGCCCGGACTCGGCGTTTGAATTGGTCCCAAAGGTGTTCAATTGGATTCAGGTCAGGGCTGTTCGCAGGCCATGCCAAAACCTGAATATTGGCTTCCTCCAGGACAGAGGTTGTCGCCCGGGCTGTGTGCGGTCGTGCATTATCCTGCATCAGGATAAAACCGACCACCGCTCGTTGTGAAAATGGGATGACATATGGCCTGACAACCCGTTCAATGTAACTCTGAGATGTCACAGTGCCCTCATTCAGAAAAACAAGGTTAGTTTTACCTTGTATAACTTAGAATGTATAGAATGTAATAACTTAATAAGTTATTTTGTTGTAAATTATTTTTTTTAAAAAGATTTTATTGAATTCACAATGAGAACCGCAAGCAAATTCAAATGAGTCGCAAACACTAATTGCGTCGTTGTATTACAGAGTTCCTATGGCCACCTTCCGGTTCCATCATTCGACCCTGGATATAATCTAGGACCAGAGTACTTGTCAAGACGAATCGACGAGCACAAACTCGATGGAGTTGCGTCGTCTTATTACAGAATTCCCATGGCCCCCTTCCGGCTTCATCATCAGATGATCAGGATGATCAGCTTAATAATAATATTGTACTGACATCCGATTTATACATATATGCATACAAAATTTCAGCTCAATCGGAAACCGGAAAGTAGGTAAAATTTAACTTGCAAGATTTTGAATAGTATGTATTTATAATTTTTAAATTAAAAAAGATTTTTAAAACCATCTCCAAAAATGTCTAACCTAGACGGGATTTGAACCCGCAACCTTCCTCTTGAAACGAGAATGCACTGCCAATTGTGAAACCGGGCTCTATCGCGTCAGGTTCGAAATTAGTGAGAAAAAAAATGAAAATGAAAACATTTATTTGACACGACACACTTACAAAATATAACACAAAAGAAGATGGTGACATTTAAGAGAGAGATTATTCAGATTACAACTAAAGCGCTGTTAGCTCCATCTACAGGAAAACTTATGCAGTTTTTGGCCAGCTCAATGCCAAACGTTTTAGTTTAGTACATTGAAAAGAGATTGCTTATAACGCTGCTAAAGGCGCTTTAGTCGTAATCTGGATCATCTCACTAATTTCGACCCAAACGTGACAGAGCTCGGTAGCACAATTGGCAGTGCATCCTCGTATCAAGAAGAAGGATGCGGGTTCAGGCCCGTCTAGGCTTGAAATAAAAATGTTGAGATGTGTTTAAAAATCTTTCAAGATTTGATCACAGACAGACACCGGGATGGTGAAACTAAATAAGAGCTTGTAATATTATATAGTACCGTTTTGTTGTTCTTGCGGCTGCTCCTCCCCAGCGGCGTCGGCTGTTGGATGCGGGAGACCCTTTTCCTTAGTCGCTATTTCAATGTTCTCTTCCTGAAATACAAAAATCATGTTATTTTACCGGCCAGATGCCGTGGGTGTCCAGCTTAAGAATAAACCTACCTGTCTAGTCTATATAATTAATAAGTTTTTTAACTGAAATCCGACTATTTGTCTATGACAAATAGATTTGAAAGTTTTATTTATGAAATGAATATAACCTAACAAGAACAATGACTCTCTCTAAAATATTGTTGTGCCCAACGGGTCCATAATGATCATGTACCTATCAATTACCACCTATTATTATATTGTGGAATACAATAAATGATTGAGTATTGGCCTATATGCCTATGTCACCCGCACCATAATAACGAATCGATTGACACCTCAGTCATCAAAATAGAAGAGTAGTTTAGGCGCTACGGTGGAACATACCTCCATAGACTGCTAAAAACATAACTTTCTTTTGCCGTAGTCGGGTAAAAATTAAAATGTGTTCGTTGGTGAGCGCATTATAGCTGGACAGATATGGCATTTTTTTTAATTGTTCTTAATCACACTAATATTATAAATGTGAAAGTTTGGATGTTTGTTGATTTGTTTGTTACTCAATCACACTACTTTTTGTTAACAAGCCACGCGTGCAAAGCCGCTGGCGGAAGCTAGTATTCCATATAAGATTTAGGTAAAAAATAACAGTTGCCTGGAAAAAACTAGTGCTTCTTTCTATAGGATTTTTGTATGAACCGTGCAAGCCGGGGCGAGTCAGCTTGTTTATAAATAAATAAGTACGTAATATTCGTTACCAGATCCTGTTCCGATATGAAGGCGTCGTCTTCAAGTCTGGCAACGAGTTTGTTCCCGCTGTCGTCTAGTTCCGGGTCGCAGAGAGCACCCTGCCCGGAGCTGCGGCGGCGGTACCCACCCACACCGACCACTGGTTGACTCGCCTGAAATGCGTATACAAATATGGTAATTATTTTTCAAGGGTAGTTTTCATCAAGTTCGTTATTGAAATAGCCATATTAAAATTCCGGACCAAAATGGTAAAACCCTTATGGTTCAACTTTGTCCGTCCATCCATCAGTCTGTTACAGGCTCACAGTTGATTATTTCAACAACTACTGAATCTATCGGCTTGAAATTTGAAATGGTTAAAATTATATTGACGTTTCTGTATTGCAATAAAAAAACGAAAAAAATTTCATTTTGATGGTCAAAAGAGCAAATATGGTGGGGACAAAATTTCAAAATAGGGTTACTAAGGTCAAGTGGGATATCGTATCAAAGATATTGATTTACATCATTACTATAAATACGGTATTTATCACGTACCGTCTTATCGGTGTTTCGACCGACACAGTGTTGTTGCGAGGCGAGACGTTATTCGGAGTGGATCGCACTCACCCTGATAAAGGTTCACGAATAGAACCGAAACATTGTCGATCATAACACTGATAAGACGGTACGTGATAAATCCCGTATCTATAATAATGATTGAAATCAATCACAAAAGTTTTCTAAGTAAAATACAGTCAAAACCGTTTATGGCGACATCGTTTATAATAACATACCGGTTAAATTGACCAAAATCAAAGGTCCTGGCTGAATGTTATATGACCGCCTTATCGAAAACATTGGTTTTTACGACATTGTTTACTACGACATACCGCATTAAGCGACCACATTTGGTTAATGTTTTCGGAGAATTATATCTGTAGAACGACCGGCTCAGCTGTATTGTAAACAATTTGAATAGGTAACTGTATCCACATCTGGCACAGTATAATAGTCAATGGCTATTATCGTAAAAGTAAACAAAGTTTAGGGTCTTTTGTAATTCTTAGAAACAAAGCACAACGGAAGAACAATTTACAGTGCCAACTTTGATTGACGGTCTCAATGCTGTTAGTGTATTACGAAAGATTGTTCTTTTTAATGAAGAGTTCCACATGCAGGGAAATTGTGACGATACGCTGATTAAAATCCAACGTGAATTACAAAATGTATATGCACGACAGAAGTGTTTCAAACAAACTAAAATTACAGATTTTATGCATACAAAAATGATGGAAAAATGATATTGTTCTTTTATATTATACGTTTGTATTGAAGTAAACAAAATGCGGTTTAATTTCCTACATGAATATACATATGAAAATGAAAATGAAAACATTTATTTGACACGACACACTACAAAATATAACACAACAGAAGATGGTGACATTCAAGTAATGTCAAATCTTGACTTCTGGCTCTAAGAGTGGGTGTAAATAGAAGGATATGTAACAAGAATATATGAGTGTATTATCTTTCCTATTAATACCTGTCACCGGTTGTTACAACTATCGGTTTTTACGTCTCAATATGAGTAGTCCCTTCGATGTCGTTATAACAGATTTTGACAGTATTAATTTACACATTCAAAAACCATTTTTTGATTGTTTTACTGTTTGGAGTTATGATGAAAAAATACTAAAAAATTACCGTCCTCCCCCCCCCCCTAAAAATGTAAAAGTCTACTCTCAGAGACTCTTCAGATTGATCACAGACAAAGCTACACTCACCACGCTAGTAGTAAGAGAGTTGAGCATATCAAAGGTGTTGCTCTGCTGCGTGTGTATAATGGCCAGCGCGTTGCCGTAGGGGCGCGCCCCGAGCACCGGCGCCTTCAGCACGCCAACCTCGCTGCCTGGTACCACCACCTGCAAGTCACAGAATTTTTTTTATTCATTAAAATCATAGTTCACTGTTTCTCTGAAACAGTGTCTCTAAATCTCTAACTTGGAATGTATTTACCACCTTGTCAAAAGGAAGTCTTCTTTGCCGAAGTCATAAAAGCATGCACCAGAGAATTTACAGACAACCTCCGTGGCGCAGTGGGCGAATAGCCGGCTTAGACGCAGGAGGTAGTGGGTTCGATTCCCGCCGCGTAACAAATGTTTGCATGATCTAAAGATATTTGTTCCGGGCCTGGATGTTTTTCTATATATTCTATGTACGTATTGACAAAAAAGTATATAAGTAGGTATTCTATCAGTTATCTGGTTCCCATAATACAAGCTCTGCTTAGTTTGGGGTTAGATAGCGCTGTGTGAAATGTCCAGCAATATTTATTTATATATCATGGAGAGAAACTGCTAATAATAACTAATATTAAACGGGTATTTGTCGCGTGTTTACCTTTTTATTTATTAAACGTACGTTTGGATTCGACTGTGTTGCAACAGCAGTGATCGCGAAAGTTTAAAAAATACTGAAACTACTGTGGCTCCATGGTATGATCTACATCTTATGTCTCTTTCACACCATAATTTAGACAACAAGGATTACTCACATCTAGTTTTGATTGGAGCACAACTAGTAAATTATAATAATGTATTCTCCTTGCTAAGCACAGTATTGTTCATAACGGTCGCGCTGTCAAGGTGGTCTCCACGCGGTTAAGAGGACATCATCACCTTTCTAGTTTAGTCCACTGCAGGACAATATTTCTCAAAACATACCATGAAGCCAGATCAAGAGATCTTCTACGTCATTTTCTGTGGCTAAATCCAGATTCCTGAAGATATAACCACTTTAGCTCCTTAACATACCTTGACGTCTCTTTCCCATGAAGTTTTCTCCTTAGCAAGTATAAGCAGAAGTGTCGAGGTGGTGCCCAAACAGTTGCGAGATCTAATCATCAGTCTACTGTAGTTCACTGTTGGACGTAGGTCATGACGCTGCCTTAGTCCAGTTTCTTCTAGTTACATCTAGCCAATTTCTCGACAGATGTGTCTACTTTAGCTGGGTAACCTACCTTGAAAGTTTTCTCTTTGCCATGAACAGTTTTTTCTTTAGCCGGTATAACAGACGCGGTGTCGAGGTGGTGCCCGGGCGGCTGCGAGATCTGATGGCCGTGCCCGTGCAAGCCTGATGTCATCTGTAAGATGATTTAATGGTTATGATGATGGAAGGTACTAATACTATTATATCAATACTAATAAACTTGTTTCCTTTCGGGATAAAATATAAGAAACAATCAGGTGTTGACGAGACCTCTCTTTTCCGGCAGTGAAGGCGGAAATATGTAGATCAACACACCATAATGATATTTTATTTTCATTATGTTACACATTATCCTCAATAGACTAAAATATGTTAATCATTTACACAAAAGATACTCAAAAAAATGTTTTGATGAATTATTTTACCACATTCTGCCAACATCATCATTGACATTTTACTTCTTCGAGATAAGGTAAGGCGACGTCAGTTGTTATAGTAAAGGAAATCTAATAATAGGTCCCATTTTACTGTCATTTTGCATGCCGTAATAACATTGTACGAACGTACATAAGAAATCGAAAAATCAACCACATAATTCCAAAAATATCATGTTATTCATACACTATAACAATAAGTATAATTATTAAGCACAAAGTTTCACTTTATAGTGAAAAATTAAACAACAATACTTCGACAGGACGATATTCCAAAGATACAATCAATTGGTTCGTTGGTAGTATTTTGAAACCTGTCAAATCTCACCTATTAAATTTCCACGATTATAGGTAAATAGGCACTTACATTCTCACGACAGTTACGACCGCATTTTCTGCAGATAAATATCCTGTAGATGGCACGAGAAGACAACAAACAAAAACCAATTCGATACAAAATAAAATTTACAGCTGATTATTTCAAGTTCTATTACGAGTACTATTCTACTTAAGAGACAATAGTTCCATAAATGTGGATTATGTAGGTCGATGACACTGGGATGTTTCCCTAAGGATATTACTGTTTTAATGCAGCCAATCGCACGACGCGAGAGAAGTTTCAACTATTTGAATACATAGGTAATAAAAACCGACAAGCTGATCCTCAAAACAAAAACCGTCTTAGAACAGATATTTTAAACATGCGAAAATAAACAATCATACCAAAAATTGCCATTATCCCAATCACAGGTTGTCCATAAAAACTTCGTCATAATATCACAATCAAGAAGATAACACGACTAAATCAAGTAGCACAAACAATAAGTCTATTTTCCATTCATAAATTATTCTGTTCGGAAACGCACCGGCCGCGGTCGTAATCTCCAAATGAGAAGTATGATAAGACGTCACAGCCACAGATTAAGGAGTATTAACATGACACATGACACAGAATAATCTAGTAGTACAGTAAAGGCTGCGGTTACATCGGTGTGCGATTTCATCATTGATTTAAAACCTGGATAGACCGAAACGGGCTTACAAGCGCCTATACATATGGAAGTGGACTGCACTGATAAAACAAAGATAAACTGCTGACTAATCGGCACCAAATTATCGTCCACTACTGGGTATCAGCCACCTTCCTTTAACACGATTCTGTGGTAGAGATTCCAGTCATAAATTGCACGCCTCACTACGTCATTACCTCAAAGCGAATCAATCTATATTCATTGCAATTATATGGATCAATTTCAACGTTTTTCTTTATGTCAATTTCAGACGGATTCACTTCTCGCAATGAATTCGCAGATGTTTTGAAGTTGTAATTAGTGCTGCAGAAAGACAACAGAAGCAGCACAGTGGAAAAACAACTGTGTGTGACAAACAACAGTGGAATCAACTGCATAAATGCCTTAGGGAAGTCCAGATTTAAGCAGTGAACAATGGCAAGATGATACACAAGGTAAGAACAAATGTTAAAAGTCACGTACACTATGACCTGTGACCAACTAGGATTCCCTAGTGTTATGATGACAAGGTACATTACACTCAAACTAAAAACTGCAGGTACTTTTAGATAAGCACATGGCTATCGAAGAACTGACGTCCGTTGGGGCAGAAAGGGCCACACAGGTTTCAGTGAGTGAGGCGTTGGGTGCATGCAGGCCGCACAAGATCTGAAATTCTATGGGGAAGTCTACTTTCAGCCGTGGTCAACCTATATCTGGTATGACTAAGTAAGGTGTGTTTATATGGAATACTAGAGATTTTCCAAGCAAAATTTACATGCATTTTAAAAAAGTCATAAGTTGGCGATAAATCTCATTACTTTTAGTATGCCATGAAACCGAACATGAGATAAACATCACGCCTTGAAGATGCAAACAATTTTCTATTCAAATCAACTCCAGCATCAATTTTTCAATTCAGAGACCAATTTTTCAATTGGCTTATAATCAATTTCTCAGGTCACGACTGTGAGCGTTCTGAGGTGTACGTATCTACATAGGTGAGGTAGGTAAAGAATGTTGTGGTCACCACCGTCATCAGCCTATATTGTTTACAAAATCACAAACCTAATTATAAATGCCGGCTATACTTCATCGTATGATGCATCATTTAAATGCGTTCATTTTAATTATTTGTGTTTTTATTCGACGACCTCCGTGGCGCAGTGGGCGTATGGGGCGTAGTGGGCTGTGACGCAGGAGGTAGCGGGTTCGATTCCCACTGCGGGACAAATGTTTGCATGATCCACAAATATTTGTTCCGGGTTTGGATGGTTTTTCTATATATTAAAAGTATGTATTTACAAAAAAAAAGTATATAAGTATTCTATCAGTTATTGGTTCCCATAGTACAAGCTCTGCTTCGTTTGGGGCTAGATAGCGCTGTGTGAAATGTCCACCAATTTTTATTTATTTATTATTATTGTATTCTGTCTATTTTTTCAGTATCAAGGACGCGATCGTAATGACGCGAGGGCCAATGTGGACCCTAGGATGAATGATCTCAGGTCAGGAATTTTCTGTACCTATGTTCTGAAATGTCGATTTTATAGAAATGTAAATTCTAAGCGTTTTGATGCAGAGATGTAAACATTTTTGTACAAAAACCCTATAGCATATTTTTTACTTTGGATTGAGAGGCAAGGTGGCAGACCTTGATTGAGCTACCATAGCTCTGAATCCACAGCTCGAAATAGTAAAACGCAAGCAAAACGTTTAAGAATGTTAAGATACTGTACTTGGCTTTACGATGTATTTTATTTTCCTATGATGTAAGAGCATTCCTCAATCATGACATGACAAGGAAGGTCGAGATGTCTACTAATGACTAATTAGCTATATTAGGGTAGAGAAGGGATGGCGGTTAACTGATTTGACAGATGATTAGTTAACCAGGTGTAAGTTACGTTGTAAACAGTTTTTATGTCGTTTTTAAAGGTCTCATTAGCAAAACATGATTTTCCTTGACTTGTTTTATCAGAGCAAGAAATAATCATTGAGTCGATAAAAAGTAAGACGATATTATTGTAGACAATGACGAACTCTGTGGCGCAGGAGGTTACGGGTTCTGTTTCCGCCGCGGAACAAATGTTTGCATGCTCTACAGATATTTGTTCTGGATGTCGCACACCACACGCTTCACGCGATCTTTTCTACCCCGTACTTGCAAGATGTGGAATGAGCTACCATCTGAGGTTTTCCCGTTAGGCTACGACATGGCACGCTTCAAGAGAAATGTTAAAAGGTTTCTACAGGGTAGGGAACGCATCGACAATACCCCGGGTGTTGCCGGTGTCAATAGGCGACGGTGACCGCTTACCATCAGGTGGCCGTAAGCCTGTTTCCACACAAATAACATTAACAAAAAAAATGTTTCTCTATATATTAAAAATATGTATTTACAACAAAAATAATATATAAGTATTTAATAGCTTTGCTTAGTTTGGAGCTTGATAGATAGCGCTGTGGGAAATGTCCAGCATCTAATTCTATGGTGAAATTCATCATCATCATCATTCCCAGCCCGTGTCGACCCACTGCTGGGCATAGGCCTCTCCTTGTTTCTGCCACTCTTCCCGATCCTGTGCCAGTCTGAACCACGTACAACCCACGGTCTTATGGATGTCGTCGACCCATCTCGCTGGTGGGCGTCCCCTATTTCGATGGCCAGTTCTCGGCCTCCACTCTGTTAGTGCCTTAGTCCACCTGTCGTCACTACGTCTGGCCAAGTGTCCTGCCCAACTCCACTTGAGCCCCAATATTCGCTTGCTGACGTCTTGTACTTTAGTCTGCTTGCGAATTTCGGTATTGGGAACTCGATCTAAGAGTGTGATGCCGAGCATGGCTCTCTGTGCTACACTTATTTTGTGCACAGCCTCCTTCGTGAGCCTCCATGTCTCGGCACCATAAGTCATAGTTGGCAGGACACATTGGTTATAGAGACGTGTTTTAAGACATTGTGGAATATGCGTGGATTTCATGGAGTTCATGGTGAAATTAAATGATGCAAAACAGGCAGGGTCGGTCAACAATGTAGGTATTGGCACAAGCTCTTTATAGAAACAGGAACCCCCTTAAATAAAACGTGAGTGTACTAAACTAGTAGTTTTGTGAGAACAGTAGACCTCGCGTCCCAAGTCCAGAAAGTAATTTGCGCAACAAAATTAACGAAGAAAGTGCAATTTTAAATCGAATTTCAGGTGCTTGAATTTTCCAATAGGCTTACTTATGTAGACTTTTGAGCAAAATATTGGTATAAGTTTTAGCGATTACTCGCGTTACCTTGGTCTTATGTCTAATCTGGTGTCTACGGGTTCGTCTCATGAAGGCGGAGAGGACTGCGTAGTCCGATTGGTATATGTAGGTATAAATGTTAAAAAAAAATGAAATCCATAATCTTGTGTAGAATGAAGTCCTTAGTGTGCCACCCAAATTTGAATGTAATCCATCGATAAATAACGCTACAGCAAACTTTCCCCCTTCCCCTCCAATTAAAAAATGCAATCGATTAAAAATTTAAATAAATCAACGAACTTGTGTGCCAATTTTCGTTAAAATCGGTTGAAAAATGCGACCTGTAGGCGAGAACAGACAGACAGCCTGACAAAAGCATTTTTGGCCAATCTCGAGACTGAGACGCGTCGCTCACTCGGTTAAAACAATCTCATTTTAAGAAGTTACAAAAAATTAAAATAAATAGAAGATTGTTCAAAAAATCTAGAAAGTTACTTACCCAGTTTTTAACCAAAATCAACTTTTTGTGTATAACTCGAAAACAACAAAAATGGCAAAAACCACACGTAATGTTAATGCACAATATATTCACCATAACTGATTATTTAAGATACTTTCACGTCCAAAAGTCGATAATTTTTATCTTAGATTTCCAAGTAGATGACATCAGAATAAATAATAATCACAAAATCACTTATCAAAATGCACCGTACCACTTCATAAACAAAAGTATTGAAAGAATAAATTATATTCACGAAAAAATATTATTTTTGAGTCTCGTCATGTGTCTTCAGGCATCCGTCTTTAACTGACATTGTCGTAGGATTTCAATCTAAGCCATTACTTATTGAAAACACAAATGACTAATAACTTCTGAGTGCCATACGGTTTGCATTGTTTCCAATAAGTGCAACCAGGTATTAGATAAAATTAAATAATCTAGGTTATGAAAAAAAAACACTGACAATATATTTTTTGCAGCATAAAACTTACGATAAAATTACCTAAGATTACAATTTTATTGAGCACTATCTACCGCCCGCGGCTTTGCACGCGTACTTTTACATTAACATTACCCTCCTTCGGCGCAGTCGGGTAAAAAGTAGCCTATGTCCCAATCCCGATCATAATCGATTTGTATACAAAATTTCATCGAAATCGGTCCAGCCGTATGTCGTGAAAACGTAACAAACAGAAACAGAGACAAGAGTTACTTTTGAATTTATAATATTACTAGCTGTGTCCGGGACTTCGTACGCGTTACACTACTAAATGTGTAGGTAACCTAGAAATAAAACCAAACTCGCTGTTGCAACTTGACTTGACACCCCATTTTTATCCCAAGGGACCTGATTCATGGGATAAAAAGTAGCCTATGTGTTAATCCAGGATATATCTACGTACGACGTTACGACGTGATTGAGTAACAAACAAACATTCAAACTTTCGCATTTATAATATTAGCGTGATTCGTATGGATAGTGAAATGCTTGACCACCACCTTCCCGATGGTAATAATACTGGTGGTCGAAGATGAAGCACGCAAGCCTAGAAAGAACCTGTTCACTCTGGACTTGAAGACTAACATTGTATTGTTATTGATAAAGATAAAAGTACATAAAATACCTAGTACCTATAACAATGTATGCAGCGGCCTTCACACTAGATTAGCTCTTGTAAGTGTGCCCAACCCTAGGTCCTTAACCAACGAGTCCCAAGTATTTGATAAACAGGTCATTAGCGGTAACGATTGTCTACCCCGACATAAGAAATGAGATGTTGTAATTTTGATGTTTGTATCTGTGTCTGTCCGTCTACCGTAGCGTTCCAAAAGGATAGACCAATTTTAATGCAGTTTCGTTTTTTACGTAGGGATGATTGTTCATCATCATCATCCACAGCCGTTCTTCACCCACTACTGGGTATAGGCCTCTTCTTGCTTGTGCCGCTCGCTACGGCCCTGTGCCAGCCTCATCCAGGTTCAAACCGATGATAGCGACTTCGCCAAGTTGTCCCTAACATGCTTACGAACCCCCGGGGTATAAGTATGTTCTTATCAGGGGTCATCTCAGTGGTCACTTCTTTCTTACCCTATCATCTTTCACTAAGTCCATCCATCTCTTTCGCCTTCCTCTACTTCTATAACCATCTACATTCCTATCAGGATGTAGATATTGCCGGCACTCGAAGTGAACGCGCAGGGGATTGTCTCAGGGGAATTGTGGAATAAGCCGTTTATTACGTTAAGGAAAGGAACCCAAGTTCAAAGATCTAACAACCAAGAGTACCTACCTAATGCCCGTGACGTCATCTGCATGATATAGGTTTTCCCATCTGGAGACAATCTGGGTAATCGCTTCCATTTCCTGCATCAATCCAATCCTCGATCCTTGCGTTCATCTGACACACTCCAACTCAGGACACCTGTACACTCCTCCTCCTACTTTGATAAGTCTTTTACAGTACAGGCTGTCCGGTTATGGAACGCGCTACTGCCGGTAGCTATCAGATGTGCCAAGTCACTTGCCATTTTTAAACGTATGCTCAGAGAACACTATCTGAGTATTTGTCGCTAAATATATATGTACTTATTATTAATTAATATGTTTCTTAAATAAGTCTAAGTATGTATATATAAATTGTGATGAGTAGTTATTGTTTAGGTTCATTCATGTAATTTTCATTTATGTAATTTGTATATTTTATATTTTTATATCATTAGTATTAGTATGTATGTACATGTAGTATGTTAGGTACACCATTACACCCCAGGTAATGTCCACACAGTCCATTCCATCCAAAGGTTGTCAGGTAGAGATCGCTATTTAGCGATAAGACCGCCAATTGTATCCATAGATTTACGCAATAAATTTGTGTAATAAAGAATTATCTAATCTAATCTATTTCTGGGTGTTTCTATCTTAGTTTACACTTTAGGTATCGGGCGTAAGCGATCAATTGCATCCGAGAAATTTTGAGCCCGAAAACTTTTCATCGCGAATGCGAGGAAATTAAAAAGTCTTTATAACAGTTTGTTGCTAAAAAAAATTTGCATTCCCGGTATCAATTGATTTTTTTTTTCACTGCTAAACTATGGCCTCTTTTATTAAAACTTTATAGAAATTGGTGATGGAGGTTGTATTTCATTAAAGCATATTATGAATGTGGCCTCTTTTATTTTTAAATAGAAATAAGGATTTGTCATGGAGGTTATATTTCATTTTAGTATATAATGAATGCAATGAGCCCTCATTCTATTTTTAAATTTACTTACGTCCCTAGGAGCGTAAATGCGATTTACGCCCCTAGGTATCGAGTTAACAATGACCAACTTGAATAATGAAAATACATGTGCGATCCCACGTAATGTGGGAAAAGAGCAGGAATGATGATTACTGCATTGCGTCCGTGACGCTTGCGTAGTAGGCAAGTCACTTCTTATCGTATTATTGATGAGTATGAACACTGACGCATACCCCGATAAATGTCTGGAAGGGATTTGGTCTGGAAAGAAGGGTGGATGTCATTTCGTATTATTTTTATTAACTTTATTATTAGCTCCGTTTTACTGCACTCTTAGCATATATATCTACTCGACATCTTAGGTAGGTAGGTACAATTGGTCAACAAAGGCAACTTGTAATTATTCTTTTAATAATTAATATTTTTGTTATATATTTTCAAATAAGGCACTTTTAAGTTTAAACTTTTAACTGACGTCCGTGACGCCAATGCAGGTTTAATGGCTGTAAACCAGCGCTGAGCAATAAGTTTATTGTTCAGCATAATGTTGAGCCATTCCCCTTTTTCGGCACAGGGCTCATAGTCACTGGGTACGAATCTTTAGTATTATTTTTTGTTCAAGTAACGTATTTTTTAATTGTCTTTATTTAATTGTCTGTCTTTACTTATCCACTGTATGTAGTTTCCATGTGTTTGTTACTTGTGTCGAAATAAATGTCTATATCTATCTATCTATCATAGCAAACTACCACAATATTAATAACAGGCATTGGAAAGTATTTTAACACTAAAGGGGTGTATTGCCCTCCCTTACAAAACCAGTACTGGTTCTAAGAATTTACTAAATTCGGTGTTGTCAATGAAAAATTACTTGCCAAAATCTGCTGTATTACGTTCATTATGGACTAATACACTAGACAGGCAAGCTTAAGGAGATCGGATTCTGCAATATAAATACGTAGGGTTCATCATCGTCATCCACAGCCAGTCTTCTTCACCCACTGCTGGCTATAGGCCTCTTCTTGCTTGTGCCGCTCGCCACGGTCCTGTTCCAGCCTCATCCAGGTTCAAACCGATGGTAATTACTTCGTAAAATTATGTCTAACATGCCTAAGAAACATAGGGGTAGGAGAAGGCCTCCCGATACCAGGTGGACCAATGTCGAAAGGGACATTAAAATCCTTATAAATCCTTATTATCTCTCCTATGACAAGCCCGGATCTTATATTCTGGCGACGAAGTTTAGCTAGGGCCGAGACCAAATAATTAAGAAGAAATTAGGAAAGATTTTTTTATACACAACAAGCGTACGGACCACCAGTTACCCCAGAAATATCACCCCGCCGCCTACGCTTTACAATTATTAAAAACGCCCATTTTGAAGAACCTCATGTAGTCTCAGGGGAAAACATCGGCAAGGAGACCATTCCACAACCTAAGTATACCTACGCCGGAGGAAATTCCTGTGGAACCTCACTTACTTAGACCTACAACCCTCCTCTCAGCCATAAGTAGCAAGCAATACCACGTAATGGTAACTTAGGTGGACGTGACCTATGAGGCATTGTGATCTTCCATCAGATGGGCAAAATGCCAATTTTATCACTTGTTCAGATAAATTGCGAACTTATGCGATGGGTCAGTTTGGCATGAAGCCAAAACTTAATAACAAAATAGCTGCAACTTTGACTGCACTTTTCCCCTTCCCCGTTCCTCCTTCCACCACCGGACACTAGCAGGTCAGCTGGTCGACTTCCTACCCAGCCGTACCAAACGATTCGCATCATACTACTTATATTAACGAGTGGAACTCTCTCTACCAGCGTGTTTTTCGAACGCTGACTCTAATTCCCTAGTCAACAGAATATTTTAACGAAGGTGTGGTTCATCTCCGAACACACCATCTCCTACCATCATGTGAGGTAGTGGTCAACTACTACGATTTCCAATAAAAAATGTATCTCAAAAAGTACTGTTAAATTCCAATACCATATGCAAAAACTCAAGTATCCTCGCTAAAGTTTGCATAATCAAATCAAATATTATAGCACGTACAAATCTCGTCTGTTTGATGACACGATTCTTTGGAACATTGCATACTTACAAAGTTTAACTTGAGTAACTTACGCGAAATCTTTTATGTATGCTCACTATTCTTAGAACATCACGATGAAACTACAGACTGATGCTGGGAATTACTTTGGCTTTGGTTTTGTTAACTCCCGTCGCAAAAAGAAGGGTCTTAAAAACTTTTGTCTGCCTGAAAGAATCGTGCTGGCCTAGTAGAATGTACCCCGACTTCGGTGGTTGAGGGTTCGAATACCGGGCGCGAACCAATGAATTTAATTGACCAATCTTAAAAGAAATAAAATAAAGCCTTTAATATAGAATCAAAATAGTAGAAAAACAAGTTTTCTTAAAATATTTTGTTTATCTACGATCTGTAAGCGTTCGAGAATATTTGTGCGACAAATATTGATTTAAAAACATACCTACCTAGTTATTATTGTGTCGTAAGCTCACTAAACACTTGAACATTGCATTCAATCACGTTTCTTCCCTAAGTGATAACTGATAAACTGAGATGCAGTTGGCACATTGCACTATGAAACCTAGTAACTAAAAAATAAGATTTGAAATAGGTTGTATGTTATAAGAAGCGTATTGCAAAATACACTACGTGAGAGTTACCACAGCTTTTTGATTCTTGCCGCAAGAAATGGTATTGCTCTCACACAAAACAAGATTGAACACACGCAAAGTTTTATAAATGCCCTAAACTGAAATCTTTAGTTTCAATTGAAAACAATTTTTAAAGATCCTAGTTACTAATTGCAGCACTTAGGTGAAGACCGCAGCCACTATAATGCCGGGGACTACAGATTACATTAAGTCAAACAAAAGTAAATCTTCACCGACAACAACAAAGTTACTAGGTATTCCTCCCTCCAAAATATTGTTGTGCCCAACAGGATCCATAATGATCATGTACCTATCAATTACCACCCATTATTACATTGTGGAATACAATAAACGATTGAGTATTTAGAAACCAGGATACAGAGTGATGAGATAATTTTAAAAATATTGATTGGGTACTCTATCAAAACACTACAGCTTTTAATAAATAAGTAACTCACCTGGCCATAGCGAGAGGAGGCTAAATGCACATTCCTATTCTTAAGAGAGAAGTCCGGCCGTTTCCCGAGTCCATAGCTGCTTTTGTTCTGCGATATGAATTTCTTTGGTCTGTCCAGTCTTTCCGTCGAGCCCGTATCCTCATCGTCCGTCCGTTTGGAAGTCGATGGTATCCCTCTGTAAGCTCCCCTCGTTCCCCTGATAGTCTTCTCTGGGGATTTATCCTGTTTTCTTGTGATCAGATTGTCCTTTCGTTTACTCCGTAGCGATACGTTTGAAGACATATTGTCCATATTTCCTTTATCAAATCCTTACATTAATATTGATTATATTCATGACTAAATAAATAGCAATTCCAAAGCTTTTAAAACTTCATTGGAGTATATAATACTAAATAATAATTAAATATGGATTAAAATTAATTGATAAATAGCTAAGTCCGTCTTTGAATTCTCTCTCTCTTAGTTGGCATCCTTCTCTGGTTTCCGCCCAAACTATCTATAAAATAAGTTGAAAGTAAAAATATTTATAACTAAAAAAAAACAGTCTTCAGGAAGATTTTGGAAAGTTTTCTTGCAGGATTTGATGTTATCTGAAACAAAATATACAGATATTCAAATTGAATGCAATGACTGAATGAAAACAGAGATATGCTGAGCTAATTTAGTCTTTACGCCCACATGATAGGGTTTATTCGTAAGTCTATCTCACAATCAAGAAATCCAGTGTCAAATAAGATTATCATCAATGAGTAATTATGTGGCAGCTGGCATTTATTTTTGACTGCACACTAGTACAAGATTGGTAAGGGGGGGGAGGGTAAGTGATGTTTTCTGGTGACAAATTGACACCACAAATATTGTAACATAATTATAATAGTTTGTCTTTGTTTCCATACAAAGACAAATTATTCTCACGGCTCACGGAGGCTCACGAAGGAGGCTGTGCACAAAATAAGTGTAGCACAGAAAGCCATGGAGTGCACCATGCTTGGCATCACACTCTTAGATAGAGTTCCCAATATCGAAATTCGCAAGCAGACTAAAGTACAAGACATCCGCAAGGGAATATTGGGGCTCTAGTGGAGTTGGGTAGGACACTTGGGCAGACGTAGTGACAACAGGTGGACTAAGGCACTAACAGAGTGGAAGACGAGAACTGGGCATTGAAATAGGGGATGTCCACCAGCGAGATGGGTCAACAACATCCATAAGACTGTGGGTCGTATGTGGTTCAGACTGGCACAGGATCGGGAAGAATGGCAGGAACAAAGAGAGGCCTATGCCCAGCAGTGGGTTGACACGAGCTGAGAATGATGAATGCTGTTTTTATACAATACTGAAGTTATTCACCATCTCATATATTCCTCTTTAGAGAGTGCATTTTGTAAGGAACAGTGAATCAGAAAAGTATGAAATGTTTGAATAAATTTATTAACAGAAATAATGTACCATTATTTAAAAAAAATAATAAATAATATTAATGTTATATTTATGTAATAGTTTTTAAGTTTATTGTTTTATGTATGTTCATTTTTGAGGTATTTGAGGTATATGGGGCTAGTATATTTTGTATGTGCACATTGTTGCCTGAAATAAACGATATATTATTATACACATTTATTACTTTACACAAGCTTTAGGCCTGGACCTTTACAAAGGCATTACTGGGGCTGAAGCCAACAAGTAAGAGGTCTGTTTTTTTTATAAAATTCACTATGACAAGTTTTTTGTTTTTTTGTTTTTAAAAAGGTCTTTATTAAACATAAATGTTATAAACGTATTACAGCTAAACACAGTTTAGTATAATAATATCTTGATTTAGAATAACTCAGCAGGCTATAGCACCTTTCTAAGTATTTTGATAAAATGTGGCTGCATTGCCAAGTCGAATTACAAATGAAACACATATTGCACATTATTCTGCTGTTTTTTTAGTCACTCTTTAATATATTGTCTTTATATTTTAGTCCCCAAAACTTACATACCTTCTTGTAACTAATTAACAATTTTTTTATACTATGTCTAGACACTCCTGCCGGCTGTCTTCTTAAGAGCCATTGACACTGAAGTAATTTTTTAGGTGCCTCTATTAAAATACTTTCCTATTAACATTATATATGACAAAAAATTATGCAATCTTATATCTAAGAATGATAACATCTTAATGATTTATATTTATTTGTAATATATGTATTTGCATCATAACAACTTCAGGTAGCTGTGTTTGCACCTTATCTGTTTGGATTTAGATGTTACAATACACTGGCATCGAAAAGATATCTAGCTCCGCCCAATCTTTCACAATCAGTAGAATGTATAGCCCATAGTTCTTCAGCCAGTTCTGTTCCATCCACAAGCGTAGAGTTCATAACAAAAATAAAATAAAACATTTTCTGCCCATTTATTGTATGTCAAATTATGTGACACATTCCACATACATGGTGGCAAATAAAGGTGAAGATATTTACTAATCCAGGCACGAACATGTTGCATTGTTTACCAGAACCTGATTGCAAGATTGCGAATACAGTGCAATGACTTAGGCATCTGTCAACTAGCTGACCACACTCCAGAAAGTAACACAGCTCTGTACAGCGCTGCGACGTACTCACCGACAAATAAACTATACAAACTGGACTGAAATCATGAAAAATAAGAACCGGCACGATAGATTTCGCGGAACATCGCGAAACACCGAACACATTAGCACTGGCCTGCACAAATCGTAACACCGATCACGGCCACACACAGCACCCCCTACGATTAGCTATTCGCACAGATATTTGTACAAATCAACAGACATCGGCCGTTCTATTGCAGTAAATGGCGCATAGATGAATCAAGCTGAATAAATAGAGTAAAAACTCAAATGACAGCACGTCAATCCAATAAAGTTATGAGTGGTTTTTTCTATTGCTTAAACGGGTTATGTACCTCAATATCGTCATTGTCGGGTGCGTAAACCTTAGCATCGACCCGCGATCGTTATTTTCGCTATATTGCTATCGGATTTTATAAATACTTACAAATAAAAATCAGGACTGGAATCACACCATTGTTTTTTTCTTCTGCACAATCAGTAATCGATGTTGCTACACTAGAATAAAAATGTCACCGTCAAATGTGGGTCATCATCGATCACTTGCATTTCTTCTTTCACTTTCACTTCTGGTATCGGTTATGATAACTAAGTATCAATTATGGAGGAAGAATATCCTAGATAACACACAACACATTTTAATACCTTAAGTACTTTATTCTCAAGCCAATCCTCTGATTCATAATATCACAGACGAGTTATATGCTAAGAGATTCTAACATATGGAAATGTTGAGATGTCATTGCAATATAGTCTCTGGATTGTTTTTAGAACATGTAAAAATGTTCTCAAAATCTATTCTATCCCTTTCTATCATCTTTACTATCTCTTTTCTTGTAAGCGAGATGCTATTTTTAAACTACAAATATATATAGATACATATATACACCTTGCTTTCCTAATAATTCAAGTATTATCATGATAAGTACATAACTACGTAGGTACAAAATGTGCAATTTTTTTTATGCTTGTTCGGGAGCTTGTACCCACTTTTTGGAAAAATACTTTGATTTGGCAACACCTGTCAAAATTACGTTTCAGTGTACATAAACAATAAGATAAGATGTTAAGATAAGGTTAAATAAAAATAGATAAGGTGTTAGCCGAGACATTAATTATTTATCTGTTTATTTCACACTTTAATTCGTCATTACTTAAATTTATCACGCAACAAAAAAATTGATAGATTTATATGAACATTTTTGTTATATTTACAGGCTTGAAAGGCTGTTAAGATTTCAGATTTTAATGTCAAACTTGACACGACTTTTCAGCAATGACAGATATTGCGTAGAATGAGACGAAAAAGTTTCGTCCAAAAAGTATTCCAAACACATCATTAACACAGCCGTAGACGATTCTCCGTCTACGATCACAGCGTTCACGGTAATCATAGGTAGTCATAGTTAATTAATGTTTCGTGTTTGTTTTAATTGTTCTACAAAAAAAAAATATCTAAAACATGAGCCCCGCTGGGGCACTACAATACTTAATATCTTGCTAGGTATTATCATAGTCCAGTATAATTTAATAGTAGTAGACCAGTATATTGGTATTAAAAAAATCGTTTAAAGTATATAAATTAAAAAATAAACCAATATTGTACGCACATGTATATACAAATGTATTAAAAATAAACAATGCTGATAAATAAATATTACATGTACGCACACAGTTAACATAAAAACAATGAGCGGAAAATACAACCTGTTTTTGAGCGGAAAATTTCGATTGGACGTGCAGTGCTGCCACTTAACCACTTTTTAGCAAAATCTAACCTTATTTTGATATTTGGCAGCTACCAAAAAAACACTATCTACACCATTACATCCCAGGTAATGCCCTCATTGTCCATTCCATCCAAATGTTGTCTGGTAGAGATCGCTATTCAGCGATAAGACGACCAATTTTACCACATAGTTTTACGGTGTTCTTTGTAGTTGTATTGTTATTAGGTGTGCAATAAAGAAATATCTAATCTAATCTTTACCTACAGTTTCATTCAAATTACAAGTATCGGGATGTTATGTTCTTCATTCACGTTATTTGGATATGTACCTACACTTTTTTAGAAATTACAGTTAGGTATTCTGGCTAATAACTTAAAAAAACACAAAGTTTAAACTAAAAATAAAAACGGAGTCAAAATGTACTGATGAAGACCTGTCATTAGACGTCCCACTTGACCTGATAGTCTCATTTTGTTTTTTACCCCTCTTGAACCCCAATATCTTAAAAACCACCTCACATTTTTAGCTCATTTAGTCACACCACGATTGTGCCATTACTACCTACTTTTACCAAATTTTACGATGATCGGATAAACGCTTCGAATCTTATCCTCGGACAAACAAACATACATACATAGATTAGATTAGATTAGATAATACTTTATTGCACACCACGAAACAAATACATATAAAAAAAACAACTACGTAAATCTATGGATACAATTGGTGGTCTTATCGCTAATTAGCGATCTCTACCAGACAACCTTTGGATGGAATGGACTGTGTAGACATTACCTGGGGTGTACCTGACATACTACATGTACATATATACTAATACTAATTATATAAAAATAAAAAAATATAAAACTTGCATAAATGAAAACTACATGAATCTAAATAATAACTACTCATAATAATTCATAGATACATACTTAGACTTATTTAAGAAACAAATAATTAATAATAAATACATATATATTTAGCGACAAATACTCAGATAGTGTTCTCTGAGCATACGTTTAAAAATGGCAAGTGACTTGGCACATCTGATAGCCACCGGCAGCGCGTTCCATAACCGGACAGCCTGCACTGTAAAAGACTTATCAAAGTAGGAGGAGGAGTGTACAGGTGTCCTGAGTTGGAGTGTGTCAGATGAACGCAAGGATCGAGGATTGGATTGATAGAGGAAATGGAAGCGTTCTTTAAGATAGGAAGGTACATACATACATACCTACATATGACGCCGTTTAGTGCCAATTGATTTGGAGATCTCGCTTCGCTCGATCTTTAAATTCGAAAATAGCAGGAATCTTGCTTGTTTGTTTAGCTGGAGCTTGCCTTGTTGAATTTATATCCTTCGCTACTGCTACTTTCATTAGCCAGTCGCTTTTTTTCTTCAAATTTGGTTTGTAATATAGAAAACATGTGATCCCTTTTTTGTTATTTCCAGGTAGGTTCATACTTTCTATGTTTAACCACTTTTGGAGTTCAATTCACTAAATCTAGCCACTTTCTCGGTATGGCTTAGAGACTATATCCGTTGCCAAGGTGGCAACACTGAGGATGTGATGTGATGTCGAATGTTGAGGTGATTGTGTACATGGCATAAAATTGTATTTCCTTGATTTTACGCGTAAAATATGGAGTGAATAATTAAATTAGCTAGTGAATAGAATCATGGCATTCGTGAGTGCTGTTACCGGTGATGACTCCACGAAGAAATTCATGGAAGTCCTGCAGAGTGACTTCAGGACACTGAGCTTAGAAACCAAAAAGAAATATCCCCAGATAAGAGAGGTTTTTATCTTTTCTTACTTTATAACTACAATAAATATATCCAGTTTCAATTCGTATATTATCTGAACAACCTAGGCCAAGTGAAATATGAGTAGATGTTTCGAAAAAATATACTAAAATTTCTTCCTTTTTATTTACAAAACTATCATTGGATATGCATTGTTCGGTTCAGCAGAGTTTATTGACATGATAATTGCACCTTTTCGCTAACAGACTTGACCTACAAATTGTATAACAGAAAAAATACATTTATTGTTTCATTATTCTTGAAAAATCTTCAGTGATACAATCTAATTTCAAATAGGTATCTTTGTATAACATAGATACTAGAAAAATTTGTCGGTATGACTGAATACTAATTATATTTACTCATACTCAGTTGTGTTACCTACTATACATTTTTATAAGATTACATCATTTTTTCATAGAATCTAAAGGTCATGCTACAATCACTGACTAATATAGTTTATTTAAGTATTTTGTTTCAAGGTTTCTACAGGGTAGGAAACGCATCGACAATACCCCGGGTGATGCCGGTGTTAATAGGCCACGGTGACCGCTTACCATCAAGTGGGCTATAAGCCTGTTTCCCCACAAATAACATAAAAAAAAACAAAACAACCTACGTGGTGCACTGGGTGAATAACCAGCTGAGACACTAAAGGTTGCGGGTTCGATTCCTGCCTGCGGCACAAATGCTTGTATGATCTACAGATGTTTGTTCCGGGTCTGGGTGTTCCTCTCTATGTATTTACGAAAAAAATATTTAAGTATTCAAACAGTAATCAGGGTCCAATAGAACAAGCTTGGCTTAGTTTGGGGCTAGATAGTACAGCACTGAAATGTGAGCGATGAAATGTCCAGTATTATTTATTTATTGTTTATAGGCAAGCAGCATTATTGCTGATATGTCTATATCACATACACTGTGTTGAAAATCTTAATGTTCACTTCTGTAATAATGTCTTTAAATAGTTTGTAGCCAGTTATCAAGTTTGTTTTTAAAGAGTTTATTGAATATAGGGTTGCCATACATCCGGAATTTTCTGGACATGTCTGGTAATATAGGTCTTTGTCCGAAATGCAGGGGGAATTATAAACCATCTGGAATTTCTACAATTTAAGTAGGTAATGAGTAAAATAAAACATGAAATAAACCAAATATTTTTATTACAAATAAATTAACAATCAACATTTCTTATGTGATTTGTCATTTTGATCATTACTGATATTTATTGCTCCCACATATATTCTGCAACACTTTTGAATCTTTAATTATAGTTCTGTAGAACATTTCGCAACTCATACTTTTACATGAAAGTCAGGAATTTTCATCAAATGTCAGGAATTCACTACAGAATTTTGATTTTTTAATCTGGGAACCCTAATTGAATAGCAGAAACAACAGTTTCTGGTAGTGAGTACCAATAAAACAAATGGAGTGCCTTAACTTAAAAGTAAAGCACTCAAAGTGTGCCATCCTGCTAAATACAGTACACATACTTTAATGACATATATTCCAACCTGGTGGCCAAATATTAAAATATATTTTAGGGTATACTCTATATACTTTTTCTATGTTCCTCACCTGGATCTCTCTAGACTCTAGACTAGACCTGACTCTGATGACATTGATTTTAACACACAACTCAAACAGTAATGCAGTTCCACGAATTTGCTCAATCAAATTTGTGGTTTTGAATTTACATGTTATCTCGCTTCCTATTTGTTGTATACAAATTTAAGTAAAAAAGCAGTTTGCAATCTTGACAAACCCATGTTAAGCTGCGTGGGTCAGTTAATTAGAAATAAGACAACTGGGCAACCATCCTATTATATACCCATGGTATTATAAGTATACTTATTCATTAATTTCTAGGCATGTGATGAAGCAGTAGAAAAGTTGTCCTTGGCAGCGAATAACCCACAGGCCTCTCTTTACGGAGTCGTCAATCAGATCCTCTATCCGTTGGTGCAAGGATGCGAGTCAAAAGATTTGAAAATAATCAAGGTATGATTCATTCCCCGTCATGTGTTTCATTTAACTATAAGTTCCATCTCTATTCAAGAAGCTTGTTGAATAAATATCATACACTAATTAATTATACACCTAAGGGTAATAAAATAAATGATTTTTTTTTTAATATCTCAGTTCAGTTCTTGTTTGTGACTACTATGACTAGGGAGTGTCAGAATTCCTCCAATGTCAATGTCAATGTCATGATCACACTAATATTAAAAATGCGAAAGTTTGGATGTTTGTTTGTGTGTTTCTTTGTTACTCAATTTACTACACAATACTTTAAATTTAAGTCTAGAGTTCTAATAACACAGGCATTATATATTTGTCAGTTTTATCTAACACCAGGAAAACGGCAACACCCATTGACCGGGGTAGTGGCCCCCAGAGTAGAGGCCAAGGCAATGACCGTAAGGTCGAGGCCTTTACCAGGCCCAACATAGGCTCTTGAAGATAACCTTACGTCACTGGATCTCATAATTTCTCTCCACAGTTCTGCCTTGGCACAATCCAGCGACTGATTGCCCAGCAAGGCATAGATGCAAAAGGCGCAAGGCATGTCGTAGACTGCCTCTACAACCTCGGCCAGGGCTCCGTACTCGAGCTGAAGCTGCTACAGACCGCTGCTTTGCTCATGACTACATCGGATCTGGTGCATGGAGACACTTTAGCTAGGGTAATCATACTATCCCTATTTTTACCCATGACGGAACGGAGAAGGTATATCCGGTGCAAAAACGAATGTTTCCATTTATCTCCAAAATGGTTTGACCAATTTAGATACGGTTTTCTGTAAAAAGTTTGTGATTCATCGGCAATGGATCTGGATTAAGGTGTTAAGTCGCCAAGGGGCGCTGTAATATTTTTTTTTGTAAGCAGATTAAAAAAAACAGATTAATTACAGATTAAAATTATTTTCAGACCATGGTAATGTGCATCAAAATGGTGACGACGTGTGAGACGCGTGACGTCAGCACGAGTCACGCCGCCGCGGCTACCGTGCGGCAACTAGTGGCGCTGGTGTTCGAGCGAGCTCTGTCGGAAGCAGAAGGTACTACACATATAAACAGCGAATGATGAAATAGTTCTTAGGAACTAACTAGATGGCGGTATAAATCGTAGACGAAGTTTTCTAGCTAACTGATATTGTGAATTCTTTACAATTTATAGATTTGTATGCAACTAAAAAATGTGTTTTTTTTAATATAGTGTTTTCTTAATAGTTGTATTAATATTTTAGGTACACTTAAAGTTAACCTGGCTGACATTAGACCTCAGACTAACAGCAAAGCGCCCAAAGATCTTAAACCTTGCGCTGTTGACGCTTATCTCATACTACAAGTAAGTTCAAATTTATGTTTCATATGAATGAATGAATGAATAAAAACACTTTATGACGTTTTGACGACCTCCGTGGTGCAGTGGGCGAATAGCCAGCTGAGACGCAGGAGGTAGCTGGTTCGATTCCCGCCGCTGAACAAATGTTTACATGATCTACAGACATTTGTTCTGGGTCTGGTTGTTTCTATATATATTTTAAGTATGTATTTACAGATAAAATGTATATACGTATTCTATCAGCTATTTGGTTCCCAAAGAACAAGCTCTGCTTAGTTTGGGGCTAGATAGCGCTGTGGGAAATCTCCAGCAATATTCATTTATTGTACACCATAAAAAATAAAAATTACAGACAAAATAGAAGACACAAGGCAAATAGTGATATGGGCGGTCTTATCGCTTAGAATCGATTTCTTTCAGACAACCTTTGGATGGACGGGATTTAGTATTGTTTCAAAATTATATCTATACTTATAAAATTGTTAAAAATTCAATCTTGGTTTCAAAAACAATTTGAAATCATCCCAAAAATAACAAACCTGGCGAGATTTGAACCCGCGTCCTCGCCTTTATATGGGGATGAGATATTAATTTATGGGTAATTGATAAACTACATGGCATTTTAAACTATATTTGAATTATTTTAGGATATAATTCAACTGATCAACGGTGATTCAGCTCATTGGTTGGTCGGACTGACAGATGTGCCAAAGACCTTCGGACTTGAGCTGTTGGATACAGTGCTGACTGATTTCTCTCCTATATTTTCCAGGGTAAATATACTTATAAAAATTATGTTTTTATTTTCATTTACGCATGCTCAAAACGGTGAAGGAAAGCATCGTGGAGGAAACCAGCATGCTCTAGCTAGAACCATTGACTGCCTCCGTGGCACAGTGGGCGTATAGCCGGCTGAGACCCAGGAGGATGCGGGTTCGATTCCCGCCGCGGAACAAATTTTTGCATGATCTACAGATATTTGATCCATGTCTGGGTGTTTTTCTATATATTATAAGTATGTATTTACAAAAAAAAAGTATATAAGTATTCTATCAGTTATCTGGTTCCCATAGCACAAGCTCTGCTTAGTTTGGGGCTAGATAGCGCTGTGTGAAATGTCCAGCGATATTTATTTATTATTGGTTATCGGTTATTATTCAAATAGTGGGGATGTTTTTGCAACCTGTCGTGAACGCTAACTACTATGCAAAAAGATGGCATGTATTAAACGTAATGTTTGGACTGACCTCTGACTACCCTTATTTTTTTTAAATTTATTATATACCATGGATGAAATGTTTCCCAGTTGTACAACCTAACATGATGGCTTTTTCTCCTCATAAGTCCCCTTTCTTTCATCATCATCATCGTCAGCCCTTCTCATCCACTGCTGGGCATAGGGCTCTCTTCGTTGTCGCCATTCGCCTCTGTCCTGCGCTGTTCTAACCCGCATACGGCCTGCGAAAGAAACCATACTGGGGAGGGAGACGACGCATAACATTCACCTCCCAACATATACTGGGGAGTCAACCCATAACATTCACCTCCCCTGCCTTTCCTTAGAAATATAAATATCAAAGTATGTTCTTAATGTCTGAAGACGATTCAAATGTAACATTTTGTTTCAGATTTCGGAGTTTAAGTTTTTATTGAAGGAGCATGTGTGCGCGTTGATTATAAGACTGTTTTCGCCAAATGTTAAGTACAGGTAAGCGTCCTATACCTACTATACTCCGACAAATAGTTCGATTTATATTTTGATGTTTATGAAATGTCAAAATGTGTAATAATGTTGTCACATCTCATCGTTGATGTTGGTACAGCACAGATTTTATTTTATTTATTAATACTTAGATTCACAGTAACATTACTGTATATTATAAACAAATGAACTGAACTGAACTTAAACCAAATTGAATCTATATCGTGTACTGCTAAACGTTTATAATCTGACGCGGCAAAGTAGCCACCTGTTTACTATTATAACATACCTACTTAGAAATAAATTTACAAGAAAAAAAATTAAAGAAAATTTACAAGAAATGTTTACAATTGGCACTTCAACTAACTGAGTTTTTAATTTTATTTTTTGTTTAGAAGTTGTTAGCAATTTGTTTAGAATATTTAAACAAATAAAAGAAGTGCTGCTTGAGCTAGAATGTATTCTTGATCGCATTTGGAGTGTGTGTGTTTATGTATGTATAGTGTACCCAGTGTGTGTGGTGTGGAATGGTGTGGACGAAAGAGTGATTCAATTTCAATTTTCTTTAAATTAAGTCAATGTCTCAGCACTTTAAATCTTATCAACTCAATGAGACAGACAGACAGACAGCGTTGGCGTAATACCTATCCAAAAAAATAAACATTTGTTTTGTCCACAGGGCTGCGTTCACTTCCCTCCACATACCAGGGGCTGCGCCCCCGAGCAACGCCAATGGCAGTCCGACTGCGACGGAGCGCCCTCACTTCCCGGTCACCATGCGCTTGTTGCGGCTCGTCTCCATCATACTGCACAAGTACCACGCCACTCTGGTGAGTATACATTCACCTCCCTTCTTATACTGGGAAGCCTACACATATATTTCACCTTCCAACACATACTGAGGAGCACATAACATACACCTCGCAACATGTACTGGAGAGTCAACCCACAAAATTCACCTCCGGGCCAAACACCTGTCCAACATACTATAAATTAAAACGTAGAACTCTTGACACGCTAAGAAGAATATTCATCTCCTCACACATACTGGGGAGTCAACACATAACATTCACCTCCCAACATATACTGGGAAACCTACCCATATCATTCACGTCCCAAAATATACTGGGGAGTCAACCCATAACATTCAGCCATGGGACGTATCGCCCCATAGATCTTGTGCGGCCTACACCCAACGGCTTTCACCAATCCTTTTCAGTACGTCTTTCATTTTCAAATATTTTTTTCGTTTAATTTTGCATCTAGTGGGGGCTGTCCTACGCTGAACTTTCCAGTGCGTAATCTCCACTCTAGAATATTTTAGACTCAACTAATATTATTGACTGGTAAATGTTAATATACCTTAAATTAATTCATGTCTGATAAAGAACTCACAAATGTCTACAATATTTAATTAGGGTTGTCTGGAAGATTGTACCATTGTACCGTTATTTATTTCCTTTGTTGCTGTATTCTGTTGTGCAATTAAGAGAATTTCATTAATTAATTAATTTTTTATTATCATATTCACTATTCAATTTTTATTATATTTTCAATGACATTGACTATTATATAATGACTACATACTATTGACTGATCTGTGGATGTTATTATATTTTTTATTTTATTGAAGACTAGCTGTTGCCAGCGGTATCGCCCGCGTTGTTCTAGGGTGCAAAAATACATATATAAACTTTGACAACCCATTTTTATTCCATGGGAACTGATTTATGGGATAAAAAGTAGCCTATGTGATGATCCAGGATATAATCTACATACATACCAAATTTCATCGAAATCTGTTCAGCCGTTTCGACGTGATTGAGAAACAAACAAATAAATAAACAAACATCCAAACTTTCGCATTTATAATATTAGTGTGATATAATTAAATTAATAATTTGTTAACTTAATGTAATGTTGTAAACATTGCACGCCCTAGTCGGTATAACAAGTATGCCAGTATGTATCACTAACAAGTATGCCAACGCTATTGGCGGGAGTGAAGCAGGGGAACGGGAGAGGGGTAGAGTTTCGAGCCAGGTACCGAGTTAACTTGGCCGAGTTATACGAGGCATGCCTTTTAAGTTCTGTCGTTTCCATATTTTTCGGCAATTTTGAATTTGGAACTGTTCTATATTCGAATGTGTTTACATTTTGAATCTCAAAACAGTTGAAAGTATTAGGATTAATGCTATTGTTTAGTCACAGTTTCGATTTGAATCTGTCAGGTCACGTACGAAAATGAATCTTTCTAAGGAAAATGTTCGTGCAATAATTTTCTACAACTTTAGAAGAGGCCTGACACGGCTTCAGTGTTTAGAAGAGCTAACATCTGTGTTCAGTGATGTAGCCCCATGTCTGCGGACTGTCGAACGCTGGTATTTAGAATTCCAGCGTGGACATACTAGTGTTAGTGACAGATTTCGCGAAGGACGCCCAAAATCCGCCTTCACTGAAGATAACATCATTGCTGTGAGACAACTAATTCTCGAAGATCGTCATGTGACGTATCGAGAGATAGAGGCTCTATTAGGCATCTCAGGGACAACCATTCAGAAGATCTTGCATGAAGCGCTTGGTGTGAGAAAGCTAGTTTGCCGTTGGATACCGCATCTGCTTTCCGACGATCACAAGGCGGCCCGCGTCAGATGGTGTAAGAAAACTCTGCAAAGGTTCAACCGAGGGGAGTCAAATCACGTCTACGACATCATAAGTGGTGACGAATCTTGGATCTATGCCTACGATCCTGATACCAAACAACAATCTACAATCTGGGTCTTTCAAGACGAGCCAAAGCCGACTAAAATTGTTCGTTCTCGAAGCACTTCAAAGAAGATGGTGGCCACGTCCGTTGGAAAAACCGGCCATGTTGCGACTATTGCACTTGAAGATCGTAGAACGGTTAACGCAGAGTGGTATACTACAGTTTGTTTACCACAAGTCATCGCCGAACTTCGAAAATCTAACTCAAAGCGACGCATCATCCTGCACCACGACAACGCAAGCTCACACAGCGCTCGTCAAACGATTGAGTATTTGAAGCAGGAAAAAGTAGAAATTCTTGACCATCCTCCATACAGTCCTGACCTAAGCCCTAACGATTTCTTTACATTTCCTAAAATTAAGAAAAGTCTTCGTGGTCAAAGGTTCCAGTCCGGTGAAGAAGCAGTCGACGCTTTCAAGACAGCCATTTTGAACACCCCACTTTAGAGTGGAATAAATGTTATAATAACTGGTTTGAGCGAATGGAAAAGTGTTTTAAGCTACGTTGTGAATACTTTGAAAAACAATAAAAAGTACTATAAGGTTCTAGATGTGTTTTTTTCTTCAAACGACAAAACTTAAAAGGCATGCCTCGTATGTATTTCATGCAATACATATTATTTGATTTATTAACAGTTTATAATATTAGTAAGTATTAACTATTGATCAAAAACGTTTTGGTTCAGGTGACGGAATGCGAGATCTTCCTATCTCTCACGATAAAGTTCTTGGACCCGGATAAGCCGCTGTGGCAGCGAGCGCTCGCTTTAGAAGTACTACACAAGATGACTATTCAACCAGGTAACATACTACGTGTTTTTATGTACGACATAATATCAAGGTCTAAAATATGAAACAGCCTGTAATAAATAGGTAAACAAATCATATTCATTCATTATGTAAGTAAGTACCTGTTAAACTGACTAAAAGCCATCATCGCAAAGGCGCCGCTGATTTACGTTGAAAGTGGTTGGTTAGAGATATATCGATTATTGCATAAATATTCAAAATACTGGTATTAAACCCACCTCTAAAATCAGTTAATACTATTTCGGATGTTTTTTTTTCAATTAATGTCGTACATAACAAAACAGGTTGTATACATCTCTCACTAAGAAAACTTTCGTGATATATTTTTAATCGGGATTTATATTAAATTATAAGAGCAACGGCGCGTGGTGCGGGGCGAGACGCAAGTGGATCGCAATCACCCTGATGGAGGTTCACGAATTGAACCGAAACATTGTCGGTCGTAACACCGATAAAATCCCATTAAATCATGTTAATACGGAATTTATTACGTACCTTTAACCGTTTCACACGAACTAATAAATTAGCCGTTTTATCGATTCCGGGCAATACGGTTCAATTCGTGAACCTTCGTCAGAGTGAGTGCGATCCGCTCCGCACTGCGTATTGTCTCGCACTATGTACCGTGGCTCTCGCCACGCGAGTTAATAACTTTGATTTGGCCTCTTATTTTCATAAATATTTAGTGTTTATCTCCACAGAACTCCTGAAATCTTTCTGCTCGTGTTATGACATGAAGCCGCACGCCACTAAGATATTCCAGCACATCGTGAACGCACTCGGTGCCTACGTACAGAGCCTATTTGTCGCTGCCAACGTTAATACTCCACCAGGTTTGTTAATTTATTTTTATTTGCATACTTGGCTGCGATGGTACGGTCAAGTGAAGATGCCACCTTACTACGTAGTGAATTTACAACTTTCCATTCCCGGTCAAAAGACGAGAGAGTGCAAGCTTTTGATGATGACGTCGAGGATAGAACGAAGTGGAGAACAACGGCCAGGGAAGCTGACCGTTGTTCTCACCACCATGTGGGATACATAGCTTGGAAGAGATAGACAATTTTATTTGCATACTACATACTTATAATAGGTATATAAAGAAACAACCAGACTCGGAATAATAATCTGTAAATCATGCAAACATTTGTTCCGCGCTGGGAATCGAACACGAAACCTCTCAGCTGCCTATACGCCCACTGATTTGTTTATTATTCCTGTTGAAAAAAAGCTATTCTTCGATTCAAGAAGCTAACTTTATTTCAAAAATACTTATAGCTCGGTATTTCCATACCAACATCATAGAGATCTTCGGATTTATCATCATCAAAATTGACACCGTCTCCATATATCTGGGTGTTGATAGCCTCATCACCTGAAGACTCGTCTATGTACTCTTCTGATGATGGAGATGGAGTAACGATGAAGCGGTCTGAACCCTCGCGTCTTAGAGGAACAGCTGAAATAATTCTAGGGTTATTGAGTTGCTAATCTGAGACGCTGTTATAACAATGGATGGATAAGGGTCTTAAAATAGAATAATCAGCCTTGTTTCTTGGGTTTGATTGTTCTGGGGAACAGGCGGATAAAAGTGACGTTTCGAAATGATCCTTATTATTTTAATGGATACAAGAGAGCTGATAATTTTTTGTTTTCTGTGTGCGGCGCGGTGCAGAGTTTTGTATGCATCTCTATGTGAGAAAACACATCAGGCGCCAACCGCTTGTGCAGTGGGGGGGGGGGGGAGGGGAGGTGTACCTCGTTCGATGTCTGGAGCTTCTAAAGAATACTACGGTCAACTGTGTATCAGACCCTTAAACTGGCCACAAACAGTCGGAATCCCGTTTGAATTTATTTTCGATTTTGTATGGATTTGGTGCCTTCGAAATTCTGATTAGATATTCCGACTCTATGTGACTGGGGCCGTAAGTTTGATGACTTGCGAGAAGTAAAACGTACCCTCACTATAATTGAATAGTTGGGAGTTGTTGTTCGCGTCGTCAGCCAGGATCTGCAAGTAGAGGTCCACTAGTGTGTGACACCGTCTCATGCAACTGCGGTAGTCTCGGAATCTGTTCGTACGATGTGATGATGCGCAGCCAAGTCTTTCTCTGAGGATAATTAAACGGCCAGCTACATATTAGACTGGTCACATCGGAATATCGAACCAGAATTTCGAAGGCAGCAAATCCGTGATGTAATTCCGACTGGATGTGACCGGCCTTAAGTTGATAAACAAGTTTCTACTTGAACAAAATTTGAGTGAAACCTAATTGTTAACCTATAATTGATGTGATGATATTAAAATGTTGGTACTACGGTCTGTGGGTACTATTAATAGTCAGTAAATATAATTTTATTCTTCGCCTTTTTGAATGTTTTTTTAATGATGATTGGATATCTAGCACACAAATTTTTTCGTTAAGAAAGAGTCAAATATATTTCGTTTTACACTAATGATACTTTTGACCTCAATTGATAGGTTTTGATAAATATGTATTTAGCTAAAATGCAAAAACTAGTCCGTAAAGCGGTGACCATTAAAGCTACAGTCATACAAACGTGCAGTTTGGTATCTGGAAGTTAAAGGTCCACACAGGCGTCACCGGGTTCAAACACACTCCGGGCGTGAAACGTCGAGAACACCTAATGTTGTACGTTTTCAATCGTTCGCTTATTTTCTTCATCTCTGCAACTGTAAAAATAAATCAACATTTTTGATCGAGCGAAGCGAGATCTCCAAATCAAGTTGGGCAAATCGGTATTGTATGTATGTTTGTCCGAGGATAACTTTCGAAGCGTTGATCCGATCATAGTGAAATTTGATACATAGTGATGACACAATTTTGGTGTGACTAAATGAGCAAAAAATGTAGGGGGGTTGTTGAGATATTGGGGTAAAAGAGGGGTAAAAAAAAATGAAAATGAGACTATTAGGTGAAATAGGACGTCAAATGAAAGGACATTTCAACCCAATTTTTATTTTTAGTTTAATCCTTGTAGTTTTTGAGTTATTAGCCATAATAAAAACAAAACTTTGACAAAATTGACAGGGTACACCAATGACCTCACAATGCTGAAATTTCGTATTCGTGTAGTTTTAGTGACACAAATACAGGCAAAAGTCTGAAATCCAGAATAACTGCAATTTTTACCCCAAAAAAGTGTAACCACATTACTTAAACTCCCGTTACCTGTAATTTGAATGAAAATGTAGGTCAAGTTATTTGGTTATTAATTTCGTAGCACTATTTTTATAGTCAGATTACAAATAATATTTTTTTGTTTTAATCGGAGATTCGCGAGATCTCAGTTCGGGGCGAACCACTAGTTATACATAGTCCGGATGCTACGCTAGGTTCCTTATATTGAAAGTATCACAAAGTGAATGAGAATTATCGTTTACTTTTTAGGGTTCTGCAGTCCGATTAAGAAACGATTAAGACATTAAAAAATCATTAGCCGCCTTCAACGTAGTCGGGTATACATTTTTTTTACTAGGCACCCCATCTTTTGTGTTATCGTTGAATAAGTTACATCTAAGTTACATCATTTTAAGCGATATCGTGTGTGTGTGTGTGTGTGACCAATCGCCAAACTGCAAATTATATACTTAAAGTAAGTTAAAGTAAGTTACTTACTAAGTAGGCTCTACAAGCCCATGGGCCTTGCAGGCCTTCGGGTGGTTTAAAACTTCAACACGTGGTACGTGTGTGGCCATAGCTCAGATGGCAGTCGAACATACTTACATGATACGATATCGTCCTCATTGAAGTTCGTAGAACCTGTTTCAAAAACTAAGCACAAAATGAATATTGATAGTTTGGTAATTTTCTTATTCATATTAGTCAATATCGCGACCACCTAGAGTAGATTTAATTCCATTGACGTGAATAGGACCACTTACGAAAACTGTATCTGATGCAGTATTGCATCTGAGCAATTAAAATTTGTTTTTACGAGGCGCTTCAGTAGCGGCCCATCCACTAACGTTCATTCCTTCTATCTTTTCCTGTCGTTCAAACTGTACAGAATCGCGACGGGAAAAAACTCAGACATGGGCCGCTAATCTTTAACCACATTAGTTTTTTCAACTTGTACCTAACTTGTAACCTGTTACAAGAACTTTTTCAGGACCATAAAACATCACCCTGGTTTGACTAAGAACAAGTAATTAGTCAAAAGATAATAATAAATGAAGTTATAAATTAATTAATAACTAATGACCAGTAAATTATTTTCCCACTAATGAGGGCTAGTAAATCACTGCGCCACGTGCGTCACTGATGATTAGAATTGTATTTTTTTTAAATAAGTATTTTATATGAATCTGGTCCAGCTCCAACGGTACTGTACTGTATGGTACTGAATGCGTTTTTAAACAGGTTCAACTGTGAGTATCTAAACCTTGTGGTATAGTACATTCGCGGTTCCTACACTAGATACTTACGTACCCGATGGCCTTATGCTTCTTGTTTTATGTTTATTTTTAATTATTAATTTAATTATAAGATCCTAACTGTATGACATCAGTGTAGAGTAATTATGGGCTAAGTTGTCTGAATGAATTAATTAATTATTATAATTTATTTTCAGGGCAATCAGGACTACCCCAACATTCTGGTTTCTACTGGAAAGGTGTGTGGCTCCCTCTATGTGTCACCTTTGAGCCGGGAACTGCTAAATCTATTTAGTAAGTCATTTGAACCCCACTTAAATGAAGCACTAAAAACACCAATCAAAATCCAGCATTTAGCAAGGCTTTCCAAAATGAAGCAATGTTATTGGTGTTATTAGACTGTTTGCTGGATACTGAACTAAAAAGAGTGTCCAAGAAAAAAACAACTTATTTAAAAGGTCTTGCAATTTAAACAACAATTAATGACGAAGTATATTTTTAAAACCATAAATAATAAACAAATAATGTTTTATTTTTATATACAAAAAACTTTGTTTTTGAGTTATGTACCTAACATGTAGGTGCCGTACGCATCGTACACGCCCTGTTGATCGGTCAGTACATTGACCGGACGGGTCATTGAACGAGCGGGGTTGTTGAACGGCTCGTAGTAACTTTTTAGTAATCTGTGGCGTCGTACAATACGCTTGTTCTCTAACATTGTGTCGAGCAACATTTCATCGATTTTCTCGAGATTTTTATTATAAAACTTTATACATATTTATTTTTTGTGTAGAAACAGTCTTTTCAATATAATTAGTTTAAATTGCAAGTCCCTGTATAAGAGTAGTGGAGTTCCTTGTGAAAGGGCTCGCCTGGGGAAGTACTACCATCACACCTATTTCTGCCGCTAAGCAGCATTGCTGTGTTTCGGTTTGAAGAGTATGGTTGCCGGTGAAATTACAGACATGATGACTTTACACCTGTATGCCTATATTTTTTGATAATCTAGTTTCTTGGTGTACGAGTCTTATTCGCAAGTGACCGATCTTGTTTCCCGACTACACCAAAAGGGAGGGTTATGTTTTTAGCTGTTTATGTATGTATGTATGAATGTAAGTATGTTTGTATTTACGAATGGTCCATCGTAGCTCCTAAATACTCGTCCGATTTTGATGAAAGACGTGTGAATCGATTCGGTATTATAGTCTGGGTGACATAAGATACCATCGGCATAGGTATTACGTAGTCGGGTTTCAGTTTTTAAACTTATATAGCTTGTTTGTAATGTTTTTCTTTATTTTTCCCTTAGCATTGAAATGCTGGATCGTACAGAAGCGCCAACGATTCAAGAAGGCTACGGGATTTCAGTCGCCTACGCGTGCCTGATGGAAATAATTCGGTCCATCGCTATTACTATCGAAGGGACTGAATATTTCAGGTAAGAGATATAATAGTGACACTTTAATGACATCGTAAAATATTTATGGTACGCACGATGACATATATTAAGCTATACATTTCCAGTATAAGCTGATCTTAAGTGTTTGGACTTTACGTACAATGAGAGGTTAGCATAAACTGGAAATTTATAGCTATGAATGTATAGCCTATTCTATGTATAAATCTGACTCCTAAATAAAAAAAATGTATGGCTATTGAAGAACGGGGTCTTCTGACACAAGTATATAATATACTTAAAAAGAGATACCAAAAACCTTGATAAGATAGAAAATTGTGGGTACAAAAATAAAAGATATATTTTTTTACATATGAAACTTTAAGCGGATCAGTGCCAAGACTCGTGGCAGACGGGGCGAATAAATAAACATGTTTGTTTACTTTTCAATACAATTACTGGTAATTAGTATTATCGATAGATACTTGGCGCATCACTAACGGCTCCCGTAAGAGCGAGCGAGATCATCGTCGTTTGTCCCACGTTTTATGACCCCGTCTGTTTAGAGCGTTAGCGTCTAGTATACTAAGATATATTCTAGGATCCGTACTACGTACTGATCCGTACTAATAAGAGATCTGAGAATGTCCATAACGGGGCTTATTGGCTTTTGTAAGGTTCTCAAAGCTAATACCGCATTTTAAATACCCTTACTTTTCAGATTGCAAGAATTATATGAACAAAACGATGCACAGAACGAAGCAGATGATAAGGAACTCAATTCTAACAAACCTGCTAGCATAAAAGGTTAGTTAAAAAAAAGGTAGTTTATTCCGATTTATGATCACAATAGTTTTGTTTGTTAAGACGTGTCTTATTATGTATTATAATTACATCTGTGTGTCATAAATGTGTCATAACGTCATAGTCTGTTCATAAAAACGTTTTTTCTATTTCTATTCTATATATAATAACTTTTGAAAGGGCAAACACAACAGGGAATAACTTATTTTTGTTTCCTTAATATCTTATGTGACATATTTAGACATAGACAATTAATTATTTACCATTCAGCACACATAATACATTTGCAATAGACAGATATGAGACAAAAGAAAGAATAGTAATATGAAAAAAGTATTAAATATTGCTGGACACTTCGCACACCGCTATCTAGTCCCAAACTGAGCAAAGCTTGTACTATGAGAACCAGATAACTGAAATAATACTTATATACGTTATATTTGTAAGTACATATAGTTATAGAAAAACATCCAGACCCGTAACAAATATCTGTAGATCATGCAAAAATTTGTTCCGCGGTGGGAATCGAACCCGCTACCTCCTGTGTTTAAGCCGGGTATTTGCCCACTGCGCCAAGGAGGTCGTCAATATGTCACCTAAAGACAGAAATAAACATTCAGATGAATTATTTTTAAATATGGAGCATATTATACGCGATGGATACCACTTAACACCAGATCGGCCATATAAGCTTGTTAAAACTCCAGGACGCAAAAAAAGAAAATAATTACTTGCTGTAGCAGCAAAATGACCTCGACTTAGCAATGTGTCTCGAGGAAACATCAAAACATCAGGCAGTTAATGAAAGAGTTTAAAGAAAACATGCAAGCGTGTTTATCCTAATCTTTTTTTTATATTATTGTTTTAGATACAGAAAACAAAACCGGTAAAGAGATAACTAATAACGGAGTGAACGGCGAAGCTGATCAGAACTCGAACGTCATGCAGAAGATAGAAAATGTTGAAGATAAGGAATTCCAGTTGAAATTAGAGGTAAATTTCTTTCTCTTCTATGTAAAATATTGAAAATAATTGTTATGACGAATAATTTGTTTTTTTCACTATGGGCCTCATAAGAAGGCATAATAAGGTCGCTCAGCGAGCTACGGAGAGGTGCTGGGTGTTTCTCTACGAGATCGAATCAGAAATCAGTAGATTCCTAGATGAACCAAAGTCCCCGACATAGCACAAAGAATTAGCAAGCTGAAGTGGCAGGGGGCAGGGTACATAGCTCGAAGAGCTGACGGTCGTTGGGGCAGAAAGGTTCTCGAGAAGAGACCATGCACTGGAAAGTACGTACGACGGCCCCCTACTAGATGAAAAGATGACCAAAAAAAGTTGCTGGGAGCCGTTGGGTGCAGGCAGCACAAGATCGATCGCTCTGAAAGCCTATGATCAGTAGTAGACGTCCTATGGCTGATATAATGATGATAATTTATTTAACAATTGATTATCTTATATTGTAGCTTCTGAAGTCGTCATGGTGCGGTTTAGTATGGGGTCTATCCGTGTTGGCTGAGGCGAGCGTCGGCGAGTTGGAGAACATACTGCGCGCTATACAGACACTCGCCAGAGTCAGTGGAAAGGTTTGTTCCTCAAATACAACTAATACACATAGTCAGTAACATTTTATGTCGTAAAGTGGATAAATCGTGTTCGATTAGGATCTCCTCTACTTATAATTCGAGGCATTTTTAACAAAAGCTTTTCTATTAAGGTTCTTAAAGCAAATGTTATTTGTCCAGATGGGTCACGCGGTGGGTCGCGACGCCTGCATAGCCGCCCTGTGCCGCTGCGCCCTCCCCGCCGCGTACTGCGTGGCCGCGCTGGGCGCGTGGCCGTGCCCGTGGCGCCGCGAGCCGCTCGCGCCGGAGCCCGAGCTGCGGCACCAGGTGGTGTGGGTGGGCACGCCCCTGCCCACCGCTGCACCCCCTCCAGGTACTATACTGCATGGTTTTTCAGGCAGGGCAAGGCCTTGCTTAAAAAAGCATGCAGATTAGATGACGATTCTATGCCGTCGGACGTCCTATGCTGCGTGTTTCAGTGCGTGGTCTCCTCGAGAATTTACCCGCTTCAAATTGCTGATGTTGTGGTACAGAGATCTGATTCCTCACTGTGACCCATTGTGACACGGTGACATCAAATAATGAAAACCAATTGTTTTCAATACATTAAAAAGTATGTTTGTGTTCCCAGGCCAGCAACAGTCATTCGTGATGGTGACGTCACGTCACGTGACCGCGATGCGAGCGCTCCTCTGCGCGGCGCAACGAGACGGTGATACTATACAACAGGCGTGGTTGCCCGTGCTCACTACACTGCAACATCTTGTAAGTAATACTCTACTTTATTTCTACGACGGTATGGGTCAAGCATACACACAATTTAATATGGTTGTACGTGATGTCACAACGGGTGGATGGGTCCAGCAAAACTGGGTCGTCTATTAATGCTAATGCATATGTACGTAATTAAGTTTCATCATAGCCACAGGGCGTCTACTGCTGAACATAAGCCTCCCCCTTAGATTTCCAGAACGACCGATTTTGTGCGGTCTGCACCCAACGATTCCCAGCAACCTTTATCAGGGCGTCTTTCCATCTAGTGGAAGCTGCGCTTTCCAGTGCGTGGTCTCCACTCGAGAACCTTTCTGCCCCAACGGCCGTCGGTTCTTCGAGCTATGTGTCCTGCCCACTGCCACTTCAGCCTGATAATCCTTTGTGCTATGTCAGTGACTTTGGTTCGTTTACGAATCTCCTCATTCCTGATTATCGAATCTCAATTGCACCCTGAAATATAGTTTACAATTAGATAAATTCAACTGCTTTACTTATTAATTTATTCCCCAGGTTTGGATCCTAGGTTTGAAGCCATCTACAGGCGGCAGTATGAAGGCAAGCCGAGCGAGCGCCGATGCTAACGCGGTTATGAGCACATCTGCTGTCATGGCTGATTTACCTGGTGAGTTCTACTTTTTCGCCTACATACACTTTGCAGCTTTTGATTTGGATTTTAGAGTTGACAATCGCATGGATTTTCTTTGAATGTCAAACTTATTAGCAGTAGTAAAACTTCTTTGTAGAAGGCGCGATTATCACTGTAGTATCTTAAGCTTGGAAAGAGTCACAGAGTAAAGCTTGCGGTATTGCAATAAATACATATTTAGTAGCGACAGTTTGTGGCAGAGACCGCATTTAAAGAGCTGAGGATCGGGATCAATGGCGCACCTTGGGAGAATATAGCTACGTCCAATAGTGGACTGCTATATATTGATGATAATGATGATTTACTATTTATAGTTACACTCTCCAATTTGCTCTGTTAAACGACTCGGAATGTTGAGAAGTATGTTTTGTGCACAGATTCTTAAAACATTTGAGTCTAGGATGATTCAATTTGTGGTTAGGTGCCGCCTTTTCAATATCACATTGACTCTCTCATGTGGCGACAGATGTCGCAACATAACTATGCCCAGGGCCGTCTCTATGTATAAGTCAAATCCCAGGCCTGTCCCAGGCACTTCAGCACACGGGTAGCCTTATTACGTCTAGTTGTTGTCGCCCGCTAGTCGCTCGGAGCAAGCCTTCACTTTCACACCTACAGTACGTATCTCATGTGTGTTAGTGACGGCCTGACTCGAACGATAGGTGGGTGACAACAACCGGCTTACGTAATAAGGCTAGCGGCTAGAGCTGCAATTTGCCACCAGGCGCAGTAAAGATCTTTTTTTTAAATATTTAATTGCCCAAAAAACTGGACGTTACACGAAACAATACAAGATTTTTTTTTACCAAAGACGGTATATGTCCTTGTAGAAGTAGGTACATAACTTTAACAGACAAAGAAAACAAAATTATAATTACAATACACTTACCTGCTACTAAAACCAGCTGTAGGTTTTGAAAGCAGGCTTTTTTGGCTTTGTTGACTGATGCACCAAAGATATCAAACAGCTTGAGGTGTTCGATATGTACGTGCACATATGGATCATCTCCAATTGATAAAATAGAAAGCCCTGACCTTGAGCGAAAACGTAGTCACTTGCGTGATTATTGCTTATAGTAACCCAAATTTTAGGCTCTCCACACACATAAAAGTGGTAAGACACCGCACGTCGCACGCAACGCAGTAACTTGCGGCATGCATTGCGACGCGCATTATAACAATAAAAGATCAATACGCTTATTACGATCCATGGCTAAGATCAAGACAACACGGCCAGATTCACGATCCTAGGAAGTTTATTCACAACGCTACAGTGTTAGGATACTTTGCGATGCGACGTCGCAACGCAATGCTAATTACCACGCACCGCTTTTATGTATGTCGGCCCTTAGCTAAAGACGGCTCTGGCCCTTAAAAGCACTATAAACAATTTTTAGTATTGGTTTGGCTATGCCAGTTGTAGAGACGAACAACTATGTGAATGTTTTGCTAACACTTAATTTCAGGTCAGCAAGTTCCGGTAGCCGAGTCACTCGGAGTCATGAGTGGTACAAATACTATTTACTTTAAGAGGTGTATTCTTGTATCTATTTGGAATTGTATTATCCGAAAACCAGTGTTGATTCACATACTAGCTTAGAAAGAACATTTGGCTTACGCAGCGTAGCCCGGAGACACTATTCTAAATTACCCATCTACAAATTTTTGTACCAATTTATGTTTCTTTTTTTTAATTTATTTCTGTGTTTCAAATTAATATGTAAGTAAAAAAATACGAAGAGTTTTTTAAATTGTTTCTTTCAGCAAAATTTGGATTCAAAAGCACATTTAAACAAAGACTTAAACGGCAGTCATTCATAGATAATATGTTCGGTATGCATACTGCATTAATTGTGCCAGCAAATGGCAATCAGTTTTGACAGACATAATGCCCAAAACTTCTGAAACTTAAAAAGGAGGCTCCCATACACAAGTCTCCCATACAAACAAAAAAAAAATTATTTGTAATCTTTGACTATCAAAATAGTGCCATGAAATGCATAACCAAATAACTTGACCTACAGTTTCATTCAAATTACAGTTAACAGGAGTTCGTGTTAATTGGTTAATTTTTTTGGGGTAGGAATTGCAGTTATTTGGGATTTCAGACCAAATTTCAGCCCTGTGGGGTCAATGGTTTACCCTGAATTTTGTCAAAGTTCAGTCTTTATTATGGAAACTACAAGGCTTAGACTAAAAATAAAAACGGGGTCGAAATCTACTCACTAAGACCTTTTATTAGACGGGCCATTTGACCAGATAGTCCCATTTTGTTTTCTTTTACCACTCTTGAACCCCAATATCTCAACAATCCCCTCATATTTTTAGCACATTTAGTTACGCCAAAATTGTGCCATCACTACCTACCTACGAGGCATGCCTTTTAAGTTCTGTCGTTTCCATATTTTCCGGCAATTTTGAATTTGGAACTGTTCTATATTCGAATGTGTTTACATTTTGAATCTCAAAACAGTTGAAAGTATTAGGATTAATGCTATTGTTTAGTCACAGTTTCGATTTGAATCTGTCAGGTCACGTACGAAAATGAATCTTTCTAAGGAAAATGTTCGTGCAATAATTTTCTACAACTTTAGAAGAGGCCTGACACGGCTTCAGTGTTTAGAAGAGCTAACATCTGTGTTCAGTGATGTAGCCCCATGTCTGCGGACTGTCGAACGCTGGTATTTAGAATTCCAGCGTGGACATACTAGTGTTAGTGACAGATTTCGCGAAGGACGCCCAAAATCCGCCTTCACTGAAGATAACATCATTGCTGTGAGACAACTAATTCTCGAAGATCGTCATGTGACGTATCGAGAGATAGAGGCTCTATTAGGCATCTCAGGGACAACCATTCAGAAGATCTTGCATGAAGCGCTTGGTGTGAGAAAGCTAGTTTGCCGTTGGATACCGCATCTGCTTTCCGACGATCACAAGGCGGCCCGCGTCAGATGGTGTAAGAAAACTCTGCAAAGGTTCAACCGAGGGGAGTCAAATCACGTCTACGACATCATAAGTGGTGACGAATCTTGGATCTATGCCTACGATCCTGATTCCAAACAACAATCTACAATCTGGGTCTTTCAAGACGAGCCAAAGCCGACTAAAGTTGTTCGTTCTCGAAGCACTTCAAAGAAGATGGTGGCCACGTTCGTTGGAAAAACTGGCCATGTTGCGACTATTGCACTTGAAGATCGTAGAACGGTTAACGCAGAGTGGTATACTACAGTTTGTTTACCACAAGTCATCGCCGAACTTCGAAAATCTAACTCAAAGCGACGCATCATCCTGCACCACGACAACGCAAGCTCACACAGCGCTCGTCAAACGATTGAGTATTTGAAGCAGGAAAAAGTAGAAATTCTTGACCATCCTCCATACAGTCCTGACCTAAGCCCTAACAATTTCTTTACATTTCCTAAAATTAAGAAAAGTCTTCGTGGTCAAAGGTTCCAGTCCGGTGAAGAAGCAGTCGACGCTTTCAAGACAGCCATTTTGAACACCCCACTTTAGAGTAGAATAAATGTTATAATAACTGGTTTGAGCGAATGGAAAAGTGTTTTAAGCTACGTTGTGAATACTTTGAAAAACAATAAAAAGTACTATAAGGTTCTAGATGTGTTTTTTTCTTCAAACGACAAAACTTAAAAGGCATGCCTCGTATATACCAAATTTCACGATGATCGGATAAACGCTTCGAAAGTTATCCTCGGACAAACAAAAGTACATACATACATACAACACCGATTTTGCCAATTTGATTTGGAGATCTCGTTTCGATCGTTCAACAATCTTTTGACAAAACTTGTAAATATTTTTATCGCTTATTCCAAATAGATACAATATTTTTAGGTGCTTTTGTCTGTCACGAGATGCACTGGGATGGAGCTTGCTGGCCTTCAGATTATTATTATGTGTTTATATTATTTTGTAACACTGTTTGTTTACGCTATGTACACGTGGGATTTTATTATGTAGTTAATATTTTTATTATAAAACATTACACAGCTGAACACATTTCTTGCTTTTATAACTGAACATAAAATAATATACGCTTTGAAGTAAGAAATTTTCACATGAGATTTTCATTGTTATGTCTCAGGCCGAAATTCAATGACATGTAGGCCAAATCTTAACTACACAGGAAACCTTAGTGTGGGGTTATCCCACCAATATTATAAATGCGAAAGTTTGGATGTTTGTTTATTTATTTGTTTGATTGTTACTTAATCACGTCGTAACGACTGAACCGATTTCGATTAAATTTAGTATGTACGTAGATTATAACCTGGATTACCACATAGGCTACTTTTTATCCCATAAATCAGGTCCCATAGGATAAAACTGGGGTATCAAATCAAGTTGCAACAGCGAGTTCAGCTTTTTTTCTAGGTTACCTACTTATTTAGTAGGGTAACGCGTACGAAGTCGCGGGCAACAGCTAGGCTTATATTTAAAGTCGCTTAAATTTAAATGTATATCAATTAAATTGAGTATGTTCAAATAAAAAAAAATATGGATATTTCACACAGATGCTTTATTCTAATCCAAAATTAAGCAAAGCTTGTACTATGAGAACCAGAAAACTAACTATAATTATTTTCAAACAACTGTAACATCAAGTCCTAAAATACCAATGAAACAGCCTGTATAAAATAGGTAAACAAATTATATACATGTGTTATTGCACAATTTTTTTTTTTGTAAATACATACATATAATATAATGAGAAACACCCATACTCTGAGCAAATATCTGTAGAGGATTGCCAACATTTGTTCCGCGGCGAATTTGTGATGTCAAAATATATGGTTCAAAGGGTTTCAAACAGTAACGGCTGCAGGCGGTTCGATAAATACAAAAAGTATATATTTTCCAGCACTGTCTGCCATGTTATCGCGAGTATTCGAATCATCGAAGAACTTGGACGATGTGGCTCTCCATCACCTGATCGATGCGCTGTGCAAGCTGTCTAACGAAGCTATGGAGTTGGCGTATTCTAATAGAGTATGTATCGTCACGCTCTTTCTGTTTTTCCTATGTTTATCTGAGTCCCATTAAAATGTTCTGGTAATAAATAGAATCGGTTTGGAGAAAGTGGTCTCGTGCGACTGCGATTCTTTTTTCTAATTTTGTTAAGTACGACATTAAATGAAAACACGGGTAGAATTTTTTTTTTTTTTCAAATTTCCATAGAATTTTTTTAATTTTAAAAACAACCTTAATATCAAGTCCTAAAATATCAATGAAACAGCCTTTATAAAATAGCTAAAATAATTATATACATATTGAAGCTACTGATATTAAACCTACCTCTAAAATGAGTTAATACGAATCCGGATGTATGTTTTAAATTAATGTCGTACATATAAAACAGGTGGTAAACACTGTAAAACCCTAGTGGTTTGTGTCGGTGCTTAGAGACACTTGAGACGCTACACATTATTTAGATACTTAAATACCCGGTACCTTTACCTAAAATACACATTTTCTAACAAGCAACATAATGTATATAATAAATGGGGCAAATTGCCTTCGATCAAAGAAAGAATATACATTTATTTACATTACTAAAATACAGAAGAATCATTTGAAGACCGTTGCAAACGATCTATAGATAGCTCAACTGCTCCAGATCAATACCAGGCGGAAGTGTTCAAGACACTGGCTGCATTGCCCCGCTGAATTGCAATGCTTATGCGTCGACCCAGATAAGCGCCAGCTCTCGGATCACATAACGTTTCGACCAGACGCCGAGAAAGAATTGATGAAGAATGTATATTAATGTAAATATTGATTACAGGAGCCATCCCTATTCGCGGTCGCGAAGCTTCTAGAGACGGGTCTAGCGAACATGCACAGAATAGAAGTGATGTGGCGCCCAATAACCAACCACCTTCTAGAGGTCTGCCAACACCCCCACATCAGGATGAGGGAGTGGGGCGTGGAGGCTATCACGTACTTGGTGCAGGCGGCTTTCCAGTACCATCATAATAACCCAGCTTTGGTTAATGAGGTATGTATTTAAAATTAATTAGTAAATGGGGATATGAATGAAAATTAAATGAAACTATTTATTTTTTTATTTATTTGCTGGAAGTATGGTTGTATAAAGGTGTTATAGATAAAGTTAGTTAGTTTCACAAACTTCACCGTTTAACTCGGCATGCAAACAAAATAAAATTAAGAATATGTATATACAAAATAATTATTTCAATTCAAATAACAAATAAAAAGGTGATATTTTCAAAATCCAAATTGATAAATTTTACACTCATACACATATAATTAAAAATGGTAATATTAATATACAGACTTGATTAAAAATAATAGGAAACGTCGTAGGGAACCGGCGCATGTCCTAGAACCAAACATTCAAACGCGAGTACCATCAAGCGACGATGGGCTTGCGAGGACTTACGTGGAATTTCGCAGGCCAAATGTTTACGTCAATGTGAGAGATCTATCCAGAATAATCCATTTATTTGTGTTGCAGGCTCGAGAACGGTTACTCCTGGAACCTCTATCAGAGCTATGTGCAGTGCGACACTGTGATGTTCGAGCGAGACAGCTAGAGTGCGCCGCTAGGCTGTTGCACTCACGCGGGGAACAGCTCGGCGCCGCGTGGCCTCTGATGATGGAGATAATCTCGGCTATATCATCACATCACAGGTGAGGAAAATATCACAGATTTAGTCTTAGACCTTATCTATATTAAGTGCCTAATAGAAAGTATAGGCAAACAAAAACTAAAGAACTTAATTTTTTAAACTAAATAAATTAAAAAACCGGCCAAGTCGTCGCTCCAGCGCTTTTTAGGCCTTCCTCGGCGTCAAATAACTTCTCGAAAAGATGTGTTAAAAGACGTCTAGATGTATTTTTGTGGCATCATAGTTCCCAAACGAATGGACTGATTTGGAGGTAGTTTCTTTCATGGAAAGCAGTTAATCTGGAATGGTTCTTAGCTATGTGTGATGAAAATCAGGTCAACCGATCCGAAGATTATCAGCACTTTTCCTTTTTGGTGATGGAAGACGTCAAAAACCGGGACACGGAAAATATAGTCCGGCTCTTGATACGGATAGTACTTACTTCCTGATTGATTTGTTATAAATCCTAAGATAATTATTTTTACTCCAGTGTTTTGTAACTGCAACAACAAATTTGTTCGTTTTATGTGTTAACCTTTGTATTGACTCTTTATTTAACCCAATAAATCATTTTTTTTAATGTTATTTGTGGGGAAACAGGCTTACGGCCCACCTGATGGTAAGCGGTCACCGTCGCCTATTGACACCGGCAACACCCGGAGTATTGTCGATGCGTTCCCTACACTGTACAAACCTTTAAACATTTCTCTTGAAGCGTGCCATGTCGTAGCCTAACGGGAAAACCTCAAATGGTAGCTCATTCCACATCTTGCAAGTATGGGGTGATATCTTGCAAGATCGCGTGAAGCGTGTGGTGCGCGATACCCAATTGTCGATGATATGTGGATGAGCTTTATTACGTTGTCGAGAGGTGCAGTGGTAAAATCTCGACGACGGGATCAAATCGAATAGCTCCTTAGAACATTCCTCATTATACAGGCGGTAGAAAACACGGAGCGATCCGATTCATATATTTTCATCTCATTTTAGCTCTAAATGGATTGCCACTTTTTTACTTAATTACTTATTTAAGCGGGTATTTATTGCGTACCTTTTGTATTTGTTATCCTGACGTTTCGACTGTAACACCCGTGTGCGCGGGCAGACTCCCCAGTCCATAACCTGCTCACGACCACGGCTGTTACAATACAGTCGTAACCTCGGGATAATATATAAAAAAGGTACATACGCGATAAATACCCGTTTAAATCAGTAATTATGTACAGCGATGGAATGAAAAGGTTCGTCTATTTTCAAAATTATTCGTTCAACGTATCGCGAGTACATATTACTATTTGAAACTTTGTTACAGAATAGACTGAGTTAGAGAAAATAATGTTTGACTGTTCGTTAATAAAGTTCAAAATTCTAACCCTTATTCGATAGTAAACGTCACATTTATGTAAACGTCAGCAGCACTATTTCTTGCACTGGTATATTAGCATAATTTATTCTTGCATTACAAGTGCAAGCGAAAACAGACTCTAAGGTGACTAACCTTCTTATTCCGTCTCTGTACAGTGATCCTGAAAATTTCCGACTTGTTATTTTCAGTGAGCAGCTGATACGGTCCGCGTTCCAATGCGCGCAAGTGGTGGGGGGGGATTTGCTCGGCAGCGCCGGACCGCGGTGCCTGCGCCGCGTGCTCACCGCCGCCGCCGCCTTCGCACATCAGACCAAAGAGCTCAACATCAGTCTCACAGCTGTTGGACTTATGGTTCGTATTAATATTCAATATTTTTATGAAATAATAGAGGCCTGTGGCATCCCATATCGCAACCGATTTCATCATCATCGCCCTACTTGTGACGGACGGTCAAGAACGAGATATCGTATAGTCGTATACATGTCTCTGTTAAGTATTTAATGGCCATTTTTTTTTTATAAATTATAGACTAGCATTTGACCACGATCTCGACTGATGGTAGGCGGTGATGCAGTCTACGATGGTACACGCTTGCCTAGGAGAAACCTATTCACTCGCGACTTGAAGACCCCTTGGTTGTAGTTATCAGGAAACACAGCCTCAGGCAATGCGTTCTTCTCTTTCGCTGTGCGCATAATAAAGGTGGAAGAGTACCGCTTTATGCGTATGGGAGGGTACGTCTACCATGTAGCGGTGGCGCATCATCATCATCCTTCTAGAAGTTTTCATTTCAACCTTTATGCATGCAGGGGGTTACGAATTATCGATGCTGTCTGTACATATAACCAATTCAAATACTAAAAGAAGTTTCAGTGTTATTAAATAGTTTGTTTTTGATTACAGTGGAACATATCGGACTATCTGTACCACAATAGAGATAAGCTGGTTGTCGCGTTGGCAAACGACACCGCCGTCTGCCCTGAGGTGCCCAACCACGCCGAACTACCGCCACTGGACAAGCTGTGGATGTGTCTCTACATCAGACTCAGTAAGTGAATGCCTTTGCTCACAGATAACTATTAAAAATCATATCAAAATACACTAATCACACTATCACTACACAATAACAGGTAATATTGACGACCTCCGTGGTGCAGTGGGCGAATAGCCGGCTGTGACGCAGGAGGTAGCGGGTTCGATCCCCGCCGCGGAACAAATGTTTGCAAGATCTACAGATATTTGTTCCGGGCTGGTTGTTTCTCTATTTATTATAAGTACGTATTTACAAAAAAAAATGTATATAAGTATTCTATCAGTTATCTGGTTTCCATAGTACAAGCTTTACTTAGTTTGGGGCTAGATAGCGCTGTGTGAAATGTCCAGCAATATTTATTTATTTATTTTAATATTTTCGATACAAAATGTAAAATACCTATGTATGTTATAATGATGTTTGAACACTAAAAAGTTTTTCGGATCATACTAAATGGAAATCTCGAAACGCAGCAAAATGACCTGAATATGGCGGCGCTTCCATTTTTACCGCGCACGATGCGTCACAGTCCTCACTTAGCGTAACAAATTTTTTGATCCTTTAGCTATTCAGTTGTGTAATTAAATTTTGGATGGAGATGATAGATATGTAACTGCAACACCAAACTTTATCACCCGATTTTGGTATCATTCGTTTTTTGAATTGTCTCCTGATGATGATGATGGAAGCAATTTTGAAAACGTATTCATGTCAAAAAATATAGTATGAAGTTATTGTGTTTACTCTTTTGACAGGTGAGCTATGTACAGAACCCCGGGCACCGGTGCGTCGCGCGGCGAGCCAAACTCTCTTCAGTTGTATCGGCGCGCACGGAACCCTTCTCGGCAAGCCGGCCTGGCGCGCATTGCTAGCAGTGTTGTTCCCTATGTTAGATCAGGTAACTACTGCTGGGCTAAGGTCCCCCCCCCAAATCTTTCCACTTGTCCCTGTCGGCGGTATCCCACCAGTCTTTATCGCAAGCCAACTTAAATTAAAAAAATATATATAATTCAAAAATAACTCTATGAAGCATTTATTTCCTGCAGATATGTACCATGCTTCTTGTTATTTGAATATTGCGTTCAACAGTTTAATTTAGTTAGTGTATTATTTTTGTCAACGTTTAACAGTTTTACTGGAGCGATTTCGATCAAATTTGGTGTATAGATAGATTCATTATGACCAGCCAGACTAACTTGCGCGCCACGAGAAAATTTTGTCCACTATTTTGTGTCTTCTTTCTAGTGCGAATATGAGACAAATTCTCGATGTAAGCGAGGAGACATGGATTACTTTTGACTGACAAACGACGCATGCGAAGCCGCGAGCGGAAGCTTGTACAAAATATGTGGACTATTATATTTATACCATTGTTTGCAGGTTCAAAAACAATCGAACATAGCGAGCTCAGAAAAAGTTGATACGGGAGAACACATACTGATTCACCACACGAGGAACACTGCGCAGAAGCAGTGGGCTGAAACACAAGTAAGTGCCTACAAGAGAAGATAAGAGCAGAAACACTAGCGATTGGGGTGTTATTACGCAATTTGACATTTCATAAAGATCAAAATTAGAAACTGTTTATATCAATGGTATAGATTGGTGGCGATTCTGTTGTTTACGCTGATTAAATAAACTTCAAAAAAGATGGTCGTGAACGAAAGACATCAAAAAACGTCACTGCGTAAACTGCTGACCCGCAGAAACATGCATAATTGTGCGGTTTGCAAAACCGTACTGCTACTCTTAAATTTCACGGTTTTCACGGATTGCACGGTTCGCGGCGACGTCAGTGTGTAAAGGCCACAGTTTTGTGATGAGCATTATTTTCTTAGGTGTTGACACTCTCTGGAGTTTCTCGTGTGTTCCACTCCCGCTTCCCTCTACTCATGACGGTCGGAGACTTCAACAGATCTTGGACAGCGCTGTTAGACTACATCACGGACTTCGCACTGAGGCGGAGTCATGAGGTATGTTTATTTATAATTCTATTACTAGTTGTCAGTGCACAGTGGTCAAAATTAAATAATATACCGACATGACAAAGAAAACTTGCTAAAATTATTGAGCATAAAAAAACAGTAAGTACATAGAAAAACAGAAATAAACGTAGTTAACAATTATTTTTCATTGATCGAGCGAACTCCACTCGAGAACTTAATCGGCCGTCAGTTCTTTGAGCTATGTGCCCCGCCCACTGCTACTTCAATTTGCTAACCCTCTACTGACTTTGATTTGTCTACGAATCTCCTCAAATTAATTGTAATCACCAGGTGTCGGTAGCAGCTCTAAAGTCGTTCCAAGAGGTGGTATCAGCAGCGGGCAGGGTTTGCAACGGGGCAAGTAATGGCGAAGCGCACAGCGAACAGGCGCAGCGCAGGGTGTGGGCCGCCGCGTGGGACGCGTGGACCAACATCGCCTCCGCACTACCTAACCAATCAACAACCTGTGAGTTACGCACGCATAAAAAATCAAAATCTTTTTATTCATTAAAATCACAAGGATCACTTTGAAATATCAATACATAGCCCTGATGCCACACTAGGAATCTCTGTTTCGTGGGTATCAGGAACCGTAGTTTCTCCCACGACAGAGATACTCCTAGGCGGGCAAGTTTATTTTTTGCAATATCTCAAATATTAGGTGTTGCTATTTAAACTATAAATAATGCGGAGTATATTTTTGTGGCCATAAACATAATGTCATCATCACTCTCGGCCCGTGTCGACCCACTGCTGGGTATAGGCCTCTCTTTGTTTCTGCCATCCTTCCCGATACTGTGCCAGTCAGAACCACGTACGACCCACGGCCTTATGCATGGCGTCGACCCATCTCGCTGGTGGACGTCTCCTATTGCGATGGCCAGTTCTCTGCCTCCACTCTGTTAGTGGCTTAGTCCACCTGTCGTCACTATGTCTGGCCAAGTGTCCTGCCCAACTCCACTTGAGCCCCAATATTCGCTTGCTAACGTCTTTCTGATAACTACAACCTAGTGGTCTTCAATTCGCGAATGAACCGGTTTCTTCTAGGCAAGCGTGTACCATCGTAGACTGCATCATCGCGCGCCATCAAGCGAGATCGTGGTCAAACGCTGACCATTAATTAAAAAAAATATATATATTTGTTTTTTTGTGTAGAAACCGTCCTTTCAATATAATTAGTTTAAATTTAAATAAATTATATAGTTCATTTCACATAGCGTGGGTACAGTAAGAATTGATAGTCTTTTAAAATGTTGCTGAATGAAATTGAATCAGTAGCATTAATTTTGAAACGGTCCATGTTTTGGCGCTAGGTCTATTGTGGTTTTACCTAGCCTTTAAAACCAACACAAAGCTGAGACTGATAGTTTTTGGCCCCACGCAACACATAACCTTTCAGCCCTCACGTACTGAAGTATCCCTTGTTAGGTACCTGCCTATAGTGTATTCTTAAATTATTATTTTTTATCTGTCTTTTTGTGTTTTATATACGTACCTACCATATTCATCGTCGTCGTGTTATTTTTTAATGTCTGTTTTCAATGTATGTTTAATTTATTACCTACTGTTTTAATGTTCCCAATAAATGTCTTTGACTGCATTGCCGATGTTGGAGAAAAGACAACCAAGCTCAAATGGGATTGGGCGGGACACATTAGCAGAATGCATCCCGATAGGTGGGCTAATCTAGCTACAACTTGGAGGCCTAATGGAAGACTCGGTCGGGGTCACAAAGAAAGCGTTGGCGAGACGATCTTGTTGCCTTCGAGCAGGAGTGTTGGAGTGTCGCACAGGATAGAGATAGATGGAAGTACTTGGGGGAGACGTTGCCCAGCAGTGGGACAATGTAGGTTGACAAAAAAAACTTTACTTTATAATATAATAATAAATATTTTGTTTTAGTAGTCGAAGAGGGCAAGGCGGTTGATATCTACGTGCCATCACAAAACTTCCTCACGACTCTAGTCCAGATCTTCCCCTTGATCTTCCAACATATAAGACCTACGTAAGTTTGTTTTTCGCTCTAAGAACTTTAAAACAAACAAATTTTGATGAATAATCAAAAAAGTTACTTGACTTTGAAAATCTAAGGGTTTATATTGATATTTGTTCCGGGTCTGGATATTTTTCTATAAATTATAAGTATTCTATCAGTTATCTGATTCCCATAGTACAAGCTCTGCTTAATTTGCGGCTAGATAGCGCTGTGTGAAATGTCCAGCAATATGTATTTATTTATTGCGTATCTTCCTTTTTACCCGACTACGGAAAAGCCAAAAGGAAGGGTGTTTGCAGTCTATATATGTATGTATGTATGTTTGTATTTACGTATGTTCCACCGTAGCGCCCAAAACTACTCATCCGATTTCGATGAATAATGTGTCAATCGATTCGTTATTATGGTGCGGGTGACATAGGTCATAGGTGACATCCATCGATATAGGTATTACGTAGTCTGGTTTTTAAACTTATATAGCTTGTAATCTGAATTTGCCCTAGAACACAATAGAAATTATTGTTTCAGATCACATAAAATTCATATTTTGTTTATATTTCGCTTTTTGCGATAAGACCTCCCATTGTGCTTACATTTTCTATGTGTATTTCTTTGTAATGTAATTTTGTTTGGTGAGTAAGTATATCTATCTAGTATCTACTACGTGTTTGGTTATGATCGACATTAAATGAAATCACAGGTAGGGCTAGTATTATTGTAAAATAGGTTTTTTTCGATTCCATTACCATAGAAAATTTGAAATTCTCAAACAACCCAAATATCAGTTTTAAAATATCAATGAAACAGCCTGTATAAAATAGATAAACAAATCATATTCATTCATCATGTAAGGTAAGCCACCTCTAAAATCAGTTAATACCATTCCGGATGTGTGTTTTAAATAAATGTCGTACATAACAAAACGGCTGTATATTATGTTATTAATGATTAGTTCTTATTCTATGTTACTGATATTCAATTAGAAATTAAAAAGAAATAAAAGTATCTCCAGTGGACGTCCTGTGGCAGCTATGATGATGATAGTTTGTTTAATTTCAGCTTCACTCCAGCAGACGTGCAGAAACTAGGCGAATGTCTGTCCCTAATGTGCAGCATACCGGTGGTAGGGGGAGTCGGGTCAGGCGCGACTATAGAGGGGTTGTCTACCCCCTCCGCACCCGTCAGCCTTCACGCCTTGCGCTGTCTCGACACCGTGCACAAGGTAACTGCAACTACATTCACATCCCACACATATATTCATTATAGATATATACAGAAGTCTAGTAAATGCAACGAGCGATAATGCACGCAATTCTTTCGATAGTTTTGTAGACGCTCGCGTACGAGTATTTCGGATAAAGTTGGTCGAATTTTCAAATGAAATCGTTCCTATATCTTCGTACGCGCGTCGGTGTGCGTGCGCCTGTTCTCACACTTTGTACTAAACTTAGCTTCTGTACCTATTCTGTTATATTATTGAGCAGCGCAGCGTTATTTACTACCCACATATATTTAACAAGTAATATCTGGTACTGTTTGTTCCAGGAAGCACTTGTCCGTCACGCTCTCCTGCCAGCGATGTTCACAGCACTGACGACATTAGCGAACGCGTGCGGCAACCAGCCCTCCTCGAGCAGCTCCGCCAGCAACAGCGGCGGCGGCGCGCGCTGCCTCGCGGCCGCGGTGGCGCTCTATAAGGCCGCGCCGGACGCCTCGCAACCGGCGCTACCCCCCCTACTCAAGGTAACAAGGAGCACTTATCAACGTTTCATGTTATATAAGACATTAAATGAAAACACGAGTAGGGCTAATGCCATTTGCATTGTATTGTAAAATAGTTTTTTTTCAAATTCGTTACAACAGAAAATCTTTATATCAAGTCCTAAAAATATCTATGAAACCTGTATAAAATATATAAAGAAGTCATATTCATACATTATTTAAGTAAACTGACTAAGCGGCATCGTCGCAAAGGCGCCGCCGATTTAATATTTACTGGATTTAAGCTACCGCCACCTCTAAAATCAATTAATACGTTTGCGGATGTGTATTTTAAATGAATGTTGTAAAACAAAAACAAAATACAATAACAAAAAACAAAATAGTTTGTATAGGCTAATTTTTATCCGACTGTGCAGAAGGAGGGTAATGTTTTTATTGACAAATCACGTGTGCGATGCCGCGGGCGGATCAGTTAGTTAAATTATGTTTTCTTTGCAGGCATTGCACTCTTCAATATTAAAATGTGCTCAAGACAAAAGAAGAAGATCCAGTGAGGTGACTGAAGAAGCCGCGCAGCTATCAGGATTATTATTACAGGTATATCATTGCACCGTTTCCGCATGCTCCTACTGGGTTCTCCTACTGGTAGGAGCGCGAAGACTAAAATATGTCCTTATGCTTCTACCGGTAGGACCATAAGGATAAGTATATCTTCTTGCTCCTACTAATATACTGTCTCTATTCACACGATATTATTTATTATTTTTAATTGTTAAAAATTAACCTAATTATATAAATATGTATATAATTAGTTTATTAATTCAAACAACATAATTTTTAAGTGCATTTGTGTTAGTAGGTGTATAAACTTAAATAGCTAGGTCAGGGATTTGTTAAAATTTTCATCGCATCCCGAGCCACTTCTTGATCTTGTTTTGTAATTTATAATCGATTATTTTATTGAAGTAATATCCTTTTGACGCGTTTGGAAAACCATGAGGGTAAATTTTTACGATGCGCGCGCACACTGGCAGCCAAAAAGCGAAATGATGAAGTTAGCTGATAACTGTCTCTCAAGTTTCCATGAAAACTGATAACTGTATTTATTAATTTATCATTACTTTTAAAACAGTTGTAGCATACGGAATGAAATCTTTATCTATTTTTGTTACGTTACACCAAAGAAGGATAACTTCTTACGTACGCACACACGTTTTCTTTTAATAATGTGCATGCCTGTGGTAGAAATAAGTTAAACCCATTAACAACTATGTTTATAACCTTATTTTTGATGCAAATAAATGTATTATTTGATTTGCCAATAGTCATAAGACTATTTAATCCGGATCTGAATGAAAGAATGAATGACTGGTCCGTACTCTGCTTAGCGATGAGGCAATGCTTGCTAATGACATGCTGACGTCTGCTACTACCACACGGGATGACTGTACGTCGTTGGGTTTTTTGTCAAAGTACCTTGATATTTGAACCTTATCTCCAACTTGGGCAAATCGGCGTTGTATGAATGTATGTTTGTGTGACTCAATGAGCTAAAAATTCTGGGGGGTTGTTGAGATATTGGGGTTCAAGAGGGGTAAAAAAAATGAAAATGAGACTATTAGGTCAAATGAGACGTCAAATGAAAGGTCTTCATTAGTACATTTCGACCCCGTTTTTACTTTTAGTAAAGTTTTTTTAGTTTTTGAGTTATTACCCATAATAAAAACTAAACTTTATCAAAATTCACAGGGTACACCAGTGACCCCACTGTGCTGCAATTTGGTATGCGTGTAGCTTATGTATCACAAATATAGGCAAAAGTCTGAAATTTAGAATAACTGCAATTTGTACCCTAACAAAAGGTTAACCAATTAACATGAACTCCTGTTATCTGTAATTTGAATGAAACTGTAGGTCAAGTTAGTTGGTTTTATTTCGTGGCACCATTTTGATAGTCAAAAATTACGAATAATATTTTTGTTTGTTTTTATGGTAGACTCGCGAGATCTCAGTTCGTGGCGAACCACTAGTATATTGTTATTATTATTGTTATCAGCCCACTGTGTCCCACTGCTGGGCAAAGGCCTCCCCCATTCTTTCCAGACACTTCTTTCAGGCGCTAAGATGGTCCAGTCCGCTCGGAAATTAGTGAGCTCGTCCCTCCATCTGTTGTTTGGGCTGCCGCAACGTATTCGGGCTGTGTCGGTATTATACTGTTAACAAGTGTTATCTTGTAGGTATTACAAACGGGTCTTCCGTTAGCGAGGGCGCAGCCCGAGGAGTACCAAGAGTTTTGGGATATCCTGCCCAAAGTACTCGAAACATTCCTCTTCGAACCTCCGTAAGTATTCAATATCTTGATTATACTCGAGTAAATCTAACAGGTCGGGTTTGACAGGTGTCAAACTACTAAATCTATCACTTATACACTTTATATATCACTAATCACTTGAACCGTTATTTTTACTGCCTGTTCCATCGCGATCAAGCCAGGAAAGAAAAGCAAGAAACAAGGCTGATTGTTCTTTGATCTTTTAATGATCCTTTCAGAATACAAAACAATACAAAAAATGAATCAATTCATCAATTTGAATCCCAAGCTTCTCTATCATCTAAATAATCCGATATGTTATAGTAAGCTTTTTTATAAAGATTTAGTGTAATTACGTTTTTAAATTTGTTAGTTGTCAATTTTTGTACATCACCTGGGGGTTTGTTATAAAAGCGTACACCTTGCCCTTTAAACGATTTAACTTTATGGAGTCTACAAGTGGCAACAGCGAGTTTATATTTATTTCTAGTATTAAAAATATGATTATCTATATTATTTTCTTAAACAAATTAATATTTAGTGAACATACATCGGATTTCCATAGATGTATTGACAAGGGAATGTCATAATATTTATTTAATTAAACTTATTGCGTAATGATTCTCTGGGGCCCATATTATAAATTGCTCGAACAGCGCTCTTCTGCAGCACAAAAACGGTGTTTACTTACGAACAACAGAAACAAAATCAGTTTTTGAAGTGAAACATCCATTGGTCCGCGTATCGTATGTCGTCACGCTCTGACGGCATGCCGTCATGGTATCAGAGCCATAAGATATTATCATCAACTATCAATCAAATACGACCTCCGTATAAATTATTTCAATAACCATGAGTTTTGTTGTTTCACATCTGCTGGGCGTCCCGTGAAAGCCAAACTTTTTTTATTTCAGGGTTGGATGGGGGCGAAGCGCCCGGGCTCTAGTGGAAGGCGTGAGAGACCTAGCGCTGCGGTCCAGGCCGAGATTGCCAGCCTCACGTAGGGCGCCATTACTGTCCTTACTACGAACCGCGGCCGCACATCATCACGCCCAACAACCAATGCGTAAGTCTACAGGATCGTCCAATCATCCAACTGTCAACCCCCTTCCTTTAATGGCTGGTTTACACGATCGAAGTATAGTAGCGACTAAAGTAGGTAAGTAACTTAGTCGATTGATTGGTTTTTGTCTACTTCTCTACTATCCGACTCTGACGACCTCCGTGGCGCAGTGGCTGAGACGCAGGAGTTTGCGGGTTTGGTTCCCGCCGCGGAACAAATGTTTGCAAGATCTACAGATATTTGTTCCGGGTCTGGTTGTTTCTCTATGTAAGTATATATTTACAAAAAAAAAAGTATATAAGTGAGACCAAAATGCATGACTGAGAGAACAATTTAGTTTTAAGTTTGATTCAGTCGAGATGGCCTGCCTATTGCCACTTTAACTGGTTTTATGATTTCCTCTTAGCTTACTACTAAAATAATTATTTATGAAAGTGTTAGCCCAGGGAAGTACAGCATTGCTGTGGTTTAAAGGGTGCTGGTGAAATTTCAGGCACATGAGGTTTTACATCTGTATGCCTCAAGTTGATTGATCAAGGCAGTCCATCGTAGGTCACGTTCCTCGGATGCGTGACGAAGCAATGCTTTGTCATTGTTAATTTAGTTATGAATATGTGATGGTTACCACTTAACATCCATTTGTTTGTTCCATCTCCACGTGGTATAAAAAACCACATATTCTTGAGTTTTAATCTTAAGGATTACATTTAATTTTTATTTGTATTTGATTCAGTCGATTCTGTCAGGCCATGTGGCCTGCCTATTGCCACTTTAACTTGTTCTAGGATTTCCTCTTAGCTTCTATGTTTGTTGTTTCAGAAAATGAACAGGAACTGAAAGAGAGGGAGGAGTTCGCGCGGACGTGTTTCGAGACGCTCCTGCAGTTCTCTATGCTTGAAGATATCGAGTCTTTGACTGGTGTCGAAGGTAACATTTTAATTAAAATAATTGATTCGTGCTTTTGAAGTGAAAACTTCTTTAGGCGCGTTGGGCATTTTTTGAGATGGGAAAAAACCATTGAACTCGCGACACTGTTACCGTTACATTTACCGACACCTCTGTATATAAGTATCTCGTAATTATTCAAGTTTTTACATCTGTTGGCACTCCCGGAGTGCCACTTTTTTAGTTTATAAGTTGTTTATTTTCCAAATCAAATAAAAAATAAACTAATGCGAGCGAGGGCGCTAACAGTTCGAGGCTGTAATGCATACGATACAAATACTAATTACTTGCATGATATATCTTTTCTAGTTTGGTAAGGGAGATTCTGAACTATGTACCACGGGCTTAATCCTACAGAAAATAAAAGTGATATTACAATTTATAAAAAAAAGAAATTTTTTATTTCCCTATACTGGCTTGTAAAAAAAATCACCAGTTTAGTACTTAAATAACTAAGGTTTTAATAATACATATTATTAAATACATAGTATTTGATGATAATACCTATATGTACCATTCGATTGGCTTAATCTGCCTTAAATAATAACGTATTCAAAGACGTGGTCAATACGTAGCTTTCGATTTGACAAAAAGATATCAAAACAATGTTTTCCTTCACCGTTCTGAAATGTGTAAAATACACATAAATGTTTGTATTTTTATATATACGAAACTTTGCAAGGCACGTAAGTTATCGGTCTCTATAAAAGTTATTCCCACCAATGCCAAATCTCTAAATTTGAATGTTCATACTTTTATTCCCAACCAATGCGACGAGTTTAAGTCAGGTACAGTTAAAACAAAAAACCTCTGAGTACATTTTTCGCTTACCTTTCCACGTGTTCAGTTGTACCTACTTTGAATGTCAGGGACTTGTTATTGGGAGGGACCTATGTTTATATGATTTATAATCTTACTATCAAAATAGTGCCACGAAATGCATAATCAACTGTCTTGATCACGTGACCTACAGTTTCATTCAAACTACAGGTAACGGAAGTTCATGTTAATTGGTTATCCTTTTTTGGGGTAGAAATTGCAGTTTTATGGCTAATAACTTAAAAACTACAAGGTTTAAACTATTAATAAAAACGGGGTCGAAATGTACTCACAAATACCTTTTATTAGACGTGCCACTTGACCGGATAGTTCCATTGTGTTTATTTTTACCCTTCTTGAACCCAATATTCAACAACTACCCCTCCCCCCCCCCACCCCACCCCCACCTTTTTAGTTCATTTAGTCACACCAAAATTGTGCCATCACGATGATTGGATAAACGCTTCGAAAGTTATCCTCGGACAAACAAACATAAATACATACAATGCCGATTTGCCTAAGTTAATTTGGAGATCTCGCTTCGCTCGAACACCGTGTCGAATACTTACTGATCTTAGTATCACTGTACTTGCTTATCATGACATTGTTTCGGAAGAAATTTGGCATTGGCGGGGAACCCGCCAAATCCTAAGTCCTCTATAATAGTTTTTTACCTTAATTTTTTTACTCCGAAAATTGAATGGTATGTTGCATGTTGTATTTTTGTTGTAGATGACACAGATCCGCTGGCGATAGTGGCGCTACTCGACAGGTACCATGAAGTCATCTGCAGGTACACGCAGGACGAAGACAACACGGAACCATTGCCCAGGTACCTAACCATTAGTAAAAAAAAATACATCATCTCAGCCCACATCCACCCACTGCTGTATACCCAGCTGGCCTCCTCGTTATCATACCACTCTCTCCGGCCCTGTGCCAAGCGCATTCATTGCCTTCCTGCAACTCTCGCTATCTCGTCCGACCATCTGGCTGGTGGTGTGCCAACTGGTCTGCGCCCTTCTCGCGGCTACCACTCGGTTTCTGCCTGGCAGCTGGCTGGTTCCTCAGCTGGTTCATCCTTCTACCCACATCCACAACTTTGGTTCTGCGTCGTATTTCGATGTTGGGTATATGGTCCAACAGCGAGAATCCTAACATGGCACGCTCCATTGCTCTCTGAGCAACTCTAATTTTGTGAACAAGTTCGTTCGTGAGCGGCCATATTTCAGCGCCGTAAGTGAGGATAGGCAAGACACATTGGTCGAAAACCTTTGTCTTAAGGCATTGCGGAATCTTTAGCTGAAGACGGAATCAAGATTGCCAAAGGCAGCCCATCCTAACTGAACTCGTCTGGATATTTCTTTCACTTGATATTCTACTTATTTACTAGATTATACTACATGTGTTATTATTTTGTAAATATGTCAATACATACTTCGTATTTTTAATGTACGACATTAAATTAAAACACAGATAGGGCTAACGGCTAGTATTGTTGTAAAATAGGTTGTTTTTAATTTCAAACTCATAGAAACATTTAAATTTTCAAACAAGCTTAATATCAAACCGTAAAATATCAATGAAACAGCCTATATAAAATAGGTAAACAAATCATATCCATTCACCTGTTAAACTGACTAAGCGGCATCGTCGCAAAGGCGCCGCCGATTTACCTTAAAAATTGTGTATTGAAAATGTATCGATTACTGGATACATATATTTATGCAACCGGTATTAAACCCACCTCTAAAAATCAGTTAATACGATACCGGATTTGTGTTTTAAATTAATGTCGTACATAGCAAAACAGGTTGTATAAGTATTTTTCGTTGCAGACATCAACTATCGGAGATCTCGTTCGTTCTGAAGGCAATAGCGACGTTAACAGAGAGTATGAAGAAGGCGCCGCCGGGGAAAGTGAATCCTGTCGCCTGGCAGAAGTTAATAGGTAAGTTGACAGATAGATAGATCGGCAGATAGTCATGACATTACTGAAAAGTCCAATAGCTACAATTTAAAAAAGGTATATATTTATACAGCAAAGGAAAAATTTCAAATCCATTCTGGTATGTAATCTTTAGGTAGATTAAAGGTAGGCGTTCACACTTCCGTAATCGCATGCAACGTATCAAACGGATTAATTCGTCCACTGTACCGGTAGCAATTGAGTTACTGACGCAACTTTAATTCGAAATTCAAATTCGAAATATAAAATAATAATAGTCCACCTAGCCGTTTTCGGCTACAGTGACAGGGCTTATGCTTTTAATAGAGCTTGGGTGTTTTGCCCTTATGTGGCTTATGTGTCCAATTTTTGCGCTAAATGTTTTAAAGCAAATAGCGCACGTCGGAATGCCATCATTGAAATTGTAAGATATATTGGCAAGCGGTCTATTCTTGAGTTGGTCACGTTTGTTATCTAGTTCGCGCCTTCTTTTGTCTTCAAAAGCATATACTTGCATATCTTGGACAAGTCGCCTCCATTCAGGCCGCATTTCAGCGGCGGATTCCCATGAGGAAGGATCAATACAGCATCTTTTCATGTCTCTTCTGAACATCTTTAAAACGAAGGACCTGGCCACCGCTTTTTCGCTTACCATGTTCAAGTTCAGAAAAGAAGATGCGTTTCGCCTTCCTCTCTTCAGACATCCGAGACAGATGCCCGCACCAACGCAGCTGACGCCGCATCAGATATGCCTCTATCCCGCTGACATTAGCTCGTCTCAAAACATCGGTGTTGCGAATCCGATCCGATCATTTTGTGATCATAGTGTCGCGGAGGCATTTCAGATGGAATCTGTCAAGCGTGCGTATGTGTCGAAATAAACATGTTTATTGGTTGGCCCGTCGCCTCTGCCTCGAGTCTTGGCGTATACTTTAGTAATAGTTATTTTTATGTTGAAGTCATATTATTTATTTTTTAAGGTCTACAGTTTCCCATTGTATGCATCGGACGGATCGTATCAAACGGTGTTAGTATTCTTTGTATAGCAAGTCATACAAGTGCGTCCACTGACCCGCAACACACGAAGTGCACGCGTTCGCCCATCGGTAATGCCGACGCCATTGCTCGAAAAGCAACTATTCCGATGCGTGTCGATGACGTTGGCATCTAATATAAGTGTAATGTTGAATCCGCAGGTCTATATCCGTCGCTGGTGGGCCTGGCATCGGGCGGGCGCGCCGGCGCCGTCTCCTCCGCCCTGCGCTCCGCCCTGCTGCAGTACTCATCGCTGCTGTCCGCACCGCTTTAGCGCAGAGTGCTCTACACTATCCACATATAAAGTACGTCCCAGGTACTGTACCCTTCGCTGGTCCGTAGAGTACGTCGAAGGTACTGTACTCTTCGCTGGTCCGTAGAGTACGTCGAAGGTACTGTACCCTTCGCTGGTCCGTAGAGTACGCCGAAGGTTCTGTACCCTTCGCTGGTCCGTAGAGTACGTCGAAGGTACTGTACCCTTCGCTGGTCCGTAGAGTACGCCGAAGGTTCTGTACCCTTCGCTGGTCCGTAAAGTACGTCGAAGGTACTGTACCCTTCGCTGGTCCGTAGAGTACGTCGAAGGTACTGTATTCTTCGCCGGTTCGTAGAATACGTCAAACTCCCTTTGTAAACCGACAATAGATGTCAAAGTGCTAATGTTTGTTCAAATTTTGCGCACATGTTTCGCGCTAGTTTGAGTTACCAGGTAGTTTCCAAGATACAAATTGGTTGTTCACTATCTGACCCCAAATTATAAATAACTTTTTATTAAACGTATTTCTTAATATATTTTTTCTTCCAGTATCTGTACCCAATGGAGGTACAAAGGCAGCGGTCGCATCATGCTATTGTAATATATTTGATAACTAGAATAGTCATTAGCTAACGAATCGCAATACATTATAATGATGGACTTTAATTTATTTAACTGTGTAATAGTCCCGAAAACGGATGTGGTAAAAACATAAAATTGGGCTATATTTTATGTTTTCACTAACCTGTTTTTAGCAGCGATGTGAAACTCTGTAAAATATAAATAACATCCAATAACAAAACCAAAAAAGGATACCTACGTAAAATAATTACCACGCGTCTAGCAAATTCCAGTACAACATACCTGGTTAGAAAAATATTTTTCATTGAATAACCATAAGATTGGCCATTCACGTTGCGACGGTCGCACGGAATGTTCGTTGAATGGTCGTAGTGACAGTTCGATTACGATACAGATCCGGGGCCCAACTCTGCTAATTAGTAAATAATAGACAATATTAACACATAATAGTACATTATGATATAAGTGCGGTAAGTTGAAAATTACAGCCGAGGCAATATTGCTAGCCCGAGCCGTAGGCGAGGGCTACAAGAAAGCAAAGGCCGTCGCGACGTGAATGGCCATCCTTACAGTTTTTCAAAGGAAAATACTTTAATGCTATGCACATTTTGAGCAATTAGTCTCTGCTTCACAGTTTGTTACTCAACACTGTGGGAAATAACTTTTGTTTTATATTTATTAAGTTTTCGGGATAATGCCCAATAGAACATTGACAATGAATCATTCCCGACCTCGTTAACTTTAATTTTGTATTTAGATTATATTTTATAAATTATAAGTAATCTCTCACTGGCTGATTCATTTAACTTTTAACTTAGAAGATAATAATCCTTCAGAATTACATTTCAGCTGTTTATACTGTGTTTACACAATCGCACTCGCTACGAGCAAGACGAGTGACGAGTGGACCATTCTAACATTTTATTTTATTTATTTTTGTTTAATTGATATGGCACACAAAACAATGCAATTAAGTAACATTTATAAGTTTAGTGCTACTATTATTATTTTTTAACGATAAGTTACATAACTCTACAACTTATTAATGATTATTATAAATATTTACATGGTATAAAATGAAGTCGCTTCCGCTGTCTGTTCGCTTAGATATTTTAAACTACTCAACGGATTTTAATGTAGTTTTCAGCAATAGATAGAGTGATTCAAGAGGAAGGTTTATATGTATAATACATACATAGTAACTGCGAAAGTAACTGTTTGTTTGTTAGTTTGTTTATTACCTTTTCATAACTAAACAGCTGAAAGGATCATAATGAAATTTTGCAAGGAGATAGATTATATCCTGAGAAAGCTACTTTTTAGCCAACTGCGTAAAATGTGTGTAATGTTTTATTGTGAAGCCGCGGGCGGGTTAGCCAGTTATTACTATAAATATGGAATTTATCACGTACCGTTGTATCGGTGTTTCGGCCTTTTCTGTTATTCGGAGCGGATCGCACTCACCCTGATGAAGATTCACGAATTTCGAGATTACTTTATGCTTACACTTAGTTAGATTTGCTTATGATTTTTTTTTGTTAACTTATGTTATGTATTATTGCAGATAAATATGATTATATTCTATTCAATCCGAAACGTTTATCGTACAGTGCACCGATAAACCAGTGCGTGATAAATCCCGTTATAGTCATAATAGTCAATTTATTGGCAATATTAATTACAAGTCAGTTTTATTTTGGTACAAGATATCAAAGTGATACCTAACGTAAAGTTGGCTCGATTTCGTCGTATATATAATAACTAGCTTCCGCCCGCAGCTTTGTACGCATGTTTTGCCAATGAAAAGTAGCATATATGTCAATCCAGGTCATAATCTATCAACTTACCAAATTTCATTAAAATTGGTTCAGCTGTTATGTCGTGATTGAATAACAAATCCAAACTTTCGCATTTTAATATTAGTGTGATCATCTCTTAGTACGACTTTTTAATAAATTACATGCACGGTCACTTTACATCTCGTCAGTCGTCTCGTCATTCGCGAAAGTGTAAACCCGGTAAGAGATTGTCAAATTAAAAATAAATGTGGCAACTAATTGTGTGCTCATAGACTTAAAGCTAGACTAGTTTAAATCCAGTACAAATTACCATTTGTGCAATGTTAATAACATCTAGCCATGGATTATTCTCGAAATCCTCATAGCTTCGTCCCCTCTTGTGCGTAGTAGTGTGATAGGTCAGATTTTTTGAACCTTTTGTGTCACTAACCATTCTACGATGTAAAAGAGAGGATTCAAAGGAAATATATTTTATTTTACTAAACATTACTTTTTTAAAAGAAACTTCTATAAAATTCATAATCGGAAGCGCAAGCAGATTCAAATGAACCGAAACACTAGTAGCCTTCTATAATCCATTCGGATGTTCCCTTGTCTAGCATACGTATGACCACTTCCATGGTACCATATTATTGCATTGTCATCGAAGTTACATATGTATTCCAAATTACAGCTCAATTTGTTTGGGGGAACTGGTTTAACATTCTGTTGCAATATTTAACTTAAACAAACTAACGAACCATACAAGCATTGCAAGTTAAATAAAAGCTTCTAAAAATTACCCATCTCACTGGTCTACCATCAACCATACCATTACTATACACCAGTGGGGACATAGCGGTGGGGATTTCGAGAATTAACCTCTAGCCATACTTAGCTTTATACATTTTTTAAACTTGATTCCATAGATGGTGATTGGTGATTCTGCTATTTACATTCTGAAATTTCGTAAAATGCGAACCTTCTTATTTCGTTCACGCTAAAGACATAGACAATTTAATTAAATACAAAATACAATTAAAAACAAAGAAAATACAATTCATATTGAGTGTAATTCAATAAAATTGTAGAGTTCCTACCCAGGCTTCAACATAAAAAGCTTGGTATATGGCACAGTGGACTGTATTTTCTTTCTTCTTTGGTACTAGATTACAAGGTAAAAAGCGCGCACTTGATGATCACAATTTTGAAACAAATTTGCGCTGGACTTATGAAACTTTGTTCCTCGCCCTAGTACTACTGCGCGGAGAGTAATTTAAAATTTTATACATTTTCACAAATCACGTATCTAAGCGTCCAGATGACCGTTAAATGCTAAACAGAGACATGTAGGTATAACTATATGTAGCTATCTCGTTCTTGACCGTCCGTCACAAAAATGGTGTAGAACTTCACAGTACAAGACCAACACAATACCTACAACAAGCAAAAATGAAACAATAAAACATACAGTTATACTCACATAAACAAAATCAAAAAGAACAAGAAATTGTATTTTTTTATTTTATTTTTATGTATTTGAGACAACAAACAATTATGTCTGAATATTAATAGGCTTAATAATTATTACAAGATGTCTTACTACAGGCATAACCAGCATCGTTGTCCACAGATTAGGTTAGACAAATGGTGTTGATTATTAATAGTATGCAATGAAATAGTTAAGATGAAAAACAACCAAACTGAATTAGCATGGCATTTAAAGGTCGGAAATTTAGTTATTTTAGCTATATTGGCTTGTTTTAGCAAGAAAAATTGGTGTTGATTATCCCAACCGCAAATACGTCACAGAATTGAAAACAACAGAATCGCCACTTGTGCCGAAAATAATCAAGTTGTAGACTCTAAAATAGTAAATAGCACTTAAGCTTCCAATTTAAAATTGTTTTTCATTTACCTCCAACTGTTGAATGTAATATGATTACATCGTTTGATACGTGTATGATGTTCAGTATTTATTTTGTAAAGGTGCGACTTCACCGCGAGCATTCGAGCGAACATTTGAAAGCTAAGGTTTTTTTATTGACGACCTCCGTGGCGCAGTGGGCGAACAGCCGGCTGAGACGCAGGAGGTAGTGGGTTCGATTCCCGCCGCGGAACAAATGTTTGCATGATCTACAGATATTGGTTCCGGGTCTGGTTGTTTCTCTATATATTATAAGTATGTATTTACAAAACAAAAGTATATAAGTATTCTATCAATTATCTGGTTCCCATAGTACAAGCTCTGCTTAGTTTGAGGCTAGACAGCGCTGTGTGAAATGTCCAATATTTTTTTTTATATACATGAAGATGGAACTAGCAAAAAGCTTACCTGACGTTAAGTGGTAACCATCGCCTATAACAAAACATTGCCTGGTAGGTCACGCCCTTTAGGAGCCTGCCTTAGGATGCACCGCCCTATGCCCTGTTTCCATTAACTTGGGGTATACAGATTGAAAGCTTCTTGTGGCTTTAAATTCACCGATACCCATACACTTCATACTGAAACAATGCAATGCTGCTTGGCGGCAGAAAAATACTGTATTTCACAAAAAATTCTACTACTAATACTGCGTTCACGTGGTTGGAAACATTTTGCCCGAATCAAGCATTGCGAACAAAACTTCAAGCATTCGATGCGAGCCTCCTGCTCATAGCTTCATTGCTTTGTGAAAATGTCGCAATTATTTGTCGGCTCGATAACGAATGCTCGCGGTGAGGACGCAGCTTAAAGGTCAATACACACGAAGCGACATCCACTCAAGTGGACTTGATTTTTTTTTTATAAACTTTATGAAATATCACTAGACCGCTCACTATGAAATAAAAACATTAAAAAATGTATTTCAAGCCATTGACACGTATAATAAATTAAATTAAATCAACTCAAATTGAATTAAAATTATTTTAAAATTACAACACACACAGACATACACACAAGAGCGAATCCAGCTTGGGTGCCAGGGGGGGGGTCACATAGTCGTGGTCAATGTCATGTGTTATGTTTAACAATTTTAATTAGTGGTCCACCTAGGTCCTGGACCCAGCCCGGGGGGGGGGTCATGACCCCCATGACCCCCCCTGGATCCGCCCTTGCATACACATATATACATACAAACACGCACGCGGACACGAGGGATTATCAGTGAATAGGGCAATGTCCCTTATGAGCTTACATGATTGTTTTTAACAGATATACTAGAACCAACGTTTAACATGGCCAGCAATGTACTGAATACTGTTACTGAGTGTTTTCTTGCTTCAAAGTCCACATTATAAAATTCTTTATAACTATTAAATTGTGATCTCACATGTAGGAACCAAATTATGGTCTCGCGACTGGCGTGGGTGTCGCGCCGTGTGTTAATGGTCTTAGGCCATATCGGAGTTATAATTATGTTACATTTTTTAAGTGTATATTATATTTGGAGTTGTATTGTGTTGTTTTAATAAATGATTATTGTAATAAAATCCTGTAGTTTTATTCCTTAGTGTAAGCATTCAAGAACTACGCGTACTTGCGTCAGTGCCGGATTAAGGTAACTTGATGCCCTTAGCAATCTTTCCCTGTGGGCCCCACTATCCTTAAGTGAACTACAAAGAATTAATTAAAAAAAAATGTTAATACGTATCGTAGGTAGAATATGTATGTGTTGTTCCTCCTGCCCTTATCCCATGCTAGGTGGGGTCGGCACAACGTGATTTCACATGTTCTAAGATTCGGCTATATTTTTATGACCTGCCGCCTACTTGACGTCAACTCACGTGTTCGTGTGCTCGATTTTTTTTTGTCGATCGTCTCTGGTGCTCCCCTAGACGGGATGCCTTAAGCAATTGCTTAAATAGCTTATAGGCTAATCCAGGACTGACCTGCGTACCACAACATCCAGACCCGGAACGAATATTTTCAGATCGTGTAAACATTTGTTCTGTAGTTGGAATCGAACCCACAGCGAACCAACACCATCCTTCAGGTCATAGCAGACAAATACGACTCACCGATTATGTAGTCCTTCAATCAGGTTCAGTTCTGATTGAATAATCTTTGTGAGAGACTATTGGCTCAGGACTGACTTTTGACGACCTCCGTGGCACAGTCAGCACAGTGGGCGAATAGCCGGCTGAGACGCAGGAGGTAGCGGGTTCGATTCCCGCCCCGGAACATGTTTGCATGATCTACAGATATTTGTTACGGGTCTGGTTGTTTTTCTATTTATTATAAATATGTATTTACAAAAACAGGTAGGTATATAAGTATTATATCAGTTATCTGGTTCCTATAGTACAAGTTCTGCTTAGTTTGGGGCTAGATAGCGCGTTGTTTAATGTCCACGTTTATTTATTTAGACTTTAACTTTTATTTTATTTTGTTTGTTTAATTATGCCTTTTAAGAAATGGCTTTGTACTAAACCCATTTGACATGTTTAATTAAGTTTTTACTAAAAAATATCTTTGACATCTGAAAAATAAATTAATGAAATGACAACGCAGGAACATCGCTCACCGCTTGCCAAAAATTTGTGAATTAAAAAATTTACTTCAACTTCAATAAAATTCAATAAAATTAAAACCTTTGCATATTTACTAATAATCTACTATATAATACTATAATAATATTTACCAAGGATTATTGTCCTCTGTAACTACCTATGCCCTCTGCTACGAGGCAAATTTCCTTTATTATTGTAATATGAACCCATGAACGGTGAATTATCGTAATATTCCATAATTAACGTTAACCTTGGTTCCATTAATTATTATTAACACTTGAATAAATATTTACTTCGTATATATTTTTGCGGCTGAGTCACATTTTTCACTCTAAAGGTCATATCAGAAATGTTCTGATGACAAAAAACTGAATCTCCCGGGGGGCAGAGAGTGGAATAAGCAAAGTCAAAGTCAAATATTTTTATTCATTAAAATCACAAGGATCACTTTGAAACGTCAATTTTACTGCCTGTTCCTTCGCGACCAAGCCAGGAAAGAAAGGCAAGAAAACCAGGCTGGTTGTTTTTTTTTAATGATCCTTTTACAATAGGTACATAATACAGAAAAGAAATTACGTCTAAATTGTAACATTTTGAACGAGTTGGGGCAGTTTCAATCCCAAGCTTCTCTATCATCTAAATAATCTGATATTTTATAGTAGGCTCTTTTATAAAGATTTTGTTTAATTACGTTTTTAAATTTGTTAATTGTCAATTTTTGTACATCCCTTGGGAGTTTGTTATAAAAGCGCACACCTTGCCCTTTAAACGATTTACTAACTTTATGGAGTCTACATGTGGCAACAGCGAGTTTATCTTTATTTCTAGTATTAAAATTATGATTATCGCTATTTTTCTTAAACAAATTAATATTTTTGTGAACATACATTAGATTTTCATAGATGTATTGACAAGGGAATGTCATAATATCTATTTCTTTAAACTTATTGCGTAATGATTCTCTGGGGCCCATATTATAAATTGCACGAACAGCCCTCTTCTGCAGCACAAAAACGGTGTTTATATCTGCAGCACTCCCCCACAGCAGTATACCGTATGACATAATGCTGTGGAAGTAGCTGAAGTAAACTAGTCTAGCTGTGTCTACGTCTGTAAAAAGACGGATCTTTTTGACTGCGTATGCCGCAGAACTAAGTCTCTTCGACAACCCATCAATGTGAGGGCGATAGCACCTACGGCGTGCGCTGGATGCCAAGCGCTTTTTGAAACAAGCTATTTTTTACCCCCCTCCCCTAGATCGAGGGCTGCGTACAGAGCTAAGCCGCGTATCGGAAATAGGTACCTATATTTATAAGTTACAAAAAAAGTAAATTGAAATTGAAAATTGACAGCTTGGCAAAAATGTTTAGAGACGAAACTAAAATTCTAAAATACTGACAACCATTTTCAAAGTGTTTATTTGTTTAATTCTTTATTGCACAAACAAAAAAAAATTGCTAATTGAGGACTTAATGCTAAAAGCATTTTCTATCAATCAACCGTGACAGGTAGAAAACTGAGTGTTAAGCACAAGTACTTACCTATACACTAATGTATAAACATCAGTCAGTCGTTAATATCTTTCAATAATAGGTCAATTACCTATTATTGAAAGATATTTATCAATTTCGCCAGTGACTACAACTGTTTAAAAATGTCTCGACGCTTGGCAGTGGCGCCTCCATTATTTTCTATATTTTTTAGCCAAGCTGTACTAGTATTCTTTGCCTGCAACATCTGATAGTTTACTATGACAAGATTACTACATGCTTCTTCTGAGAGGTTCCTATATCCGTCGGTAACCGACTACGACTCGTATCTCCTTGAAACAGTGTCAAACTTTTAACACGTTTTCAAGGAGAAACGAGTCGTAGCTGGTTACCGACGGATATAGGAATCCGCCATAAGTTGACTGTCAGACTACGAGTATACTTGCGCAGAGTAAACTAAAAGCGCATTCAACCCGCCATAAAAGTTCAACAAAACTATAAAAAACAACTCGAGCTCGACCGACTGGAAGCTACAGTTAAAATTAAACTTCGGTTCGACAACCCCTAACCTTCCCGCGGCGACGTCCAGAAATAAGTCTTTGAAACTGCATGTTTTGCCCTGATGCATCTGACTGAGATTTTATTGTAGCTTTTTCATTTCCTTTGCCAGCAAATGAAAAAAACCCAGCAGTGGGTGAAGTCGGGCTGTGGATGATGATGATGCTTTGAACAGATCTTTCCATTTTGCTGACCTACCAACTTTACTATTCCTTAATTTCCCTGATAAAAAAATATCAACCAACCAATAGGTATCCCTACTCCGGTTCTCTACATTTTTAATGTCCTACACAAAAAGAGAGTATAACTTCAAAGCTCTTGACTGTTCGCTATATCAAACTCGTAGCTCCCAAACGAATTAAGGTGGTCAAAATATGTAAGTAAGACTTTATGTTTCGTAAAAAATAAATTATAAGGCATTTGTATACCTATCTAATCAAAAATGTTTCTTAGTTGCTTTTGTACTAACTGACCCGCCCGCGGCTTCGCACGGGTGGTTTTTCAATAAAACATTACCCTTATTTTGCGCAGTTAGCTAAAAAGTAGCCTATGTCCTTTCCCATAATATAATCTATCTCCTTGCAAAATTTCAGTACGATCCGTTCAGCCGTTTAGTCTTGAATCACTCTATCTATTGCTGAAAACTGCATTAAAATCCATTGAGTAGTTTAAAAGATCTAAGGGAAGATAGCGGAAGCGACTTCATTTTATACTATGTAAAGATAAAGTTATTCTTACATGGATTGCTGGGAGCCATTCTACAGTTCCTACATTAGGTAGGAAGTAGGTAAGTATCTATGATCTACGACTACGATACCTCGTTGAAATCTAATCTGCCTTCTCATTTCAGAACTTCGATCAACTATTTCAGAAGGTCGTTACGGTTCGGGAGTTTCGTCTCCTATCTAAGCGTGCTGGCTTTTGTGCTTGTTCATTCATCTGAGAACAAATCTTGCATGTTTAAAGCTAGCACCTAAATAAACTGTAATTTTTTTATGCTAATACTGAAATTCCGCGCTAAAAAAACAGAGGGCTTAGCCAAAATAGTAAAAAATAAATTTAAAAAAAATAGTCCAAAAATGTATCGGATTTGACACATGCTACGGAAATATCACGTGATATATCGATAACAAATGTATGTAGAAATCGAATCGATTCGAAGCTAATGTAACTTGACTACGGGCCCTACTCTATATTGACAAATTACTCGTAGAACGAACGATGTATTTTATCTCAATATCCAAAACTTATGCAAGTGTAGGTAGGGTGGTACCTATTATTATGCTTTAGCCACGCTGTAGCATATTTTGTAGAAACGCTTGTCCCTTTACTCAATAAGCTTGCAGAAAGTAGGTCACAAAAATGCCTGTGTCTTGCAAAAAGTTAAAACCATCTGGACTCACACTACCAATTACGGTAAACGTCTCGAAAACAACCTCGTCCGCCGACCATGACCAAATATGGCTCAGTAAAATGATGTCATATTCGGATAGGCTGCAAACAAGTCTTGTTCGTACTATGTCATATTTATTGTGTGGGTTACGTCAAGGGAGGCCGTACGTGGGCTGTTGTCAGGTAAAAGTTAACAGCTGTTGCTTACAATGCCGCCTACGCAACCAGTATGTTAGCTACAGGGTTCCTTTACCTGCCAAATTAATTTGAACTCTACCTCATCATCCTCATTCAGAGTACCTATTCTTCCATTACGAATTTATAAGCAAAATCATAGAGTCATGTCATTCTCATGTCAGTATGGCAGGTGTGTTTTAGATTGTAAATTTGTACACACTATATTTCAATGGATACCATCTCATGTAGGTCTTACGGGCAACGTAATTGCTGATCTACTAGCCAAACAAGCGGTATCGGATGGTGTACCTATAAATACTTTACCTTTTTTTACTTTACTTAGCTTAGCTATAAAATAAAACATAACTGCTTCACTCTATGGAAAGAGTACTTTGATAAGCGGTCTCAAGAAATAGGTATCTGGATTGATAACCCATTTTTAAATACACACGAGACGGTAATTGCGCTACGACTTCGTTCCGGACACATCTCATGCAATTAAGTCTTTACATCTGATGAAAAAAAAAAACACCTAAAGCGAATTGTCTGCTTTGTATGTTTGTAACACTATAGTCGATGTATTATTAATGGAGTGTGTACGCAACGAAACTATCAGGTATTACCCTATCTTTTAAGATTTAGAGAAACAGGTTTCTGTGACAGTGTTCTAGCTGAACCTCTTTCGGACTCAGCCAGAACACTTTACAAACTATGTAGGTAGTTACATAAGGTTACGTTTAGTTACTAAATCCTTAATTTAGATTACCTACCAGGCCGGCATAATCGCATGTGCGAAAAAAATACACTATGCTAAATAAATGTACATATTTATAATGTATCTAGTACCTACCTAAGTATACCTACGTAATTTAATTGTCCCTCACCTGAAAACTAGAAATTATAAAATGAAAGCGGGCGCACATTCCCATGTGACAAAACACAACACACGCTCGTAACCTTTCTAACTGCACCAACTAACTATAGTGTTGAGTTCTGATATCAATGATTATGCTAGCACGATTATTGATGTGCTTCTCCCATAGGTGGAGCAGAATTGACATCAGGATGTTGGGCCCCGCTCGCTAGGGATCTTGTTTCCATATCAACTTATAGCTAACTTTTGTAGTTGCCGAAAATCATATTCCCTGAATTTGTAGTTCAATAGTTGAGTATTTATCTAGGTCCGTACAGCCAGAAATCAGGCTTCATAACTGTTGAACTACAATTTTAGTCAAAATGGAAGTAATTATGTACATATCACTTCTAGATTATTATTATAGGCAACTGTACCTACCTACCTAACAAATAAAATCAGTTTATTTACCTGTCTAGCAGAACTAGTCAGCCTCTGTGCCATTGACTTTAATACATACAATTCCTCGTGGCAACTTGCAGGATTAGCTAGTTGAAAGATGCAACTGCTGTAACCCCTCATCCTGACTAAGATGGCATAGTACCAATTTAAGTTATTTGTTATGTGACAAGTTTGTTAAGGAGTTCTGGATCTTATCGCTCGCTACTACTACATATATTGTATGGAATTTAGCTAGCCTAGTGTTTGCCTAGAGATATTTTGGAGGTAGAGGTTTAGGATTCAAACAACAAAGTTCAACATAATTATTTTTTATTTCATGTCACCGGAATGTATCGGTGCGAGTGCGCCATCAAACATATTCTGTGGCTTAGTACTCCTCGGCTCCCTCGCCCTCTCCCTCGGCGGAGTCCATGCCGACCTCTTCGTAGTCCTTCTCAAGGGCGGCCAAGTCCTCTCGGGCCTCTGAGAACTCTCCCTCCTCCATACCCTCGCCGACGTACCAGTGGACGAACGCGCGCTTGGCGTACATCAGGTCGAACTTATGGTCGAGACGAGCCCAAGCCTCGGCGATGGCAGTGGTGTTAGACAACATGCACACGGCACGCTGCACCTTAGCCAAGTCACCGCCGGGCACGACGGTGGGTGGCTGGTAGTTGATGCCGACCTTGAAACCGGTGGGACACCAGTCCACGAACTGGATGGTACGCTTGGTCTTGATGGTCGCGATCGCGGCGTTGACGTCCTTGGGGACGACGTCACCACGGTACAACATGCAGCAGGCCATGTATTTGCCGTGACGCGGGTCGCATTTCACCATCTGGTTGGCGGGCTCGAAGCACGCGTTGGTGATCTCGGCGACAGATAGCTGCTCGTGGTACGCCTTCTCGGCGGAGATGACGGGCGCGTACGTGACCAGGGGGAAGTGGATACGCGGGTAGGGCACCAAGTTGGTCTGGAACTCTGTTAGGTCGACGTTAAGGGCGCCGTCGAAGCGGAGAGATGCCGTGATGGATGACACAATCTGCCCAATAAGCCTGTTCAAGTTGGTGTAAGTGGGACGCTCGATATCCAAGTTCCTGCGGCAGATGTCGTAGATAGCCTCGTTGTCGACCATGAAGGCGCAGTCAGAGTGTTCCAGGGTGGTGTGGGTGGTCAGGATGGAGTTGTAGGGTTCGACGACAGCGGTGGAGACCTGAGGGGCGGGGTAGATAGCGAACTCCAGTTTGGACTTCTTGCCGTAGTCCACGGAGAGTCGCTCCATGAGAAGAGAAGTGAATCCGGATCCGGTGCCACCTCCGAAGGAGTGGAAGATCAGGAAGCCTTGGAGACCGGTGCACTGGTCGGCGAGCTTACGGATCCTGTCAAGGACTAGGTCTACGATTTCCTTGCCGATGGTGTAGTGACCACGGGCATAGTTGTTGGCAGCGTCCTCCTTACCAGTGATAAGTTGTTCTGGATGAAACAACTGCCTGTATGTGCCAGTGCGGACCTCATCTGTTGGCAAAAGAAGGCTTACTTAGTAAACATTTAACACAAAATATATAGTAAAAGTAAAACAATTTTTTAAGTTCAATAAATAATATTGATGTTAACTATTCCGTGATGCTTACCTACTACAGTAGGCTCTAAGTCCACAAACACAGCACGGGGCACGTGCTTGCCAGCTCCGGTCTCGCTGAAGAAGGTGTTGAAGGAATCATCTCCACCTCCGATGGTCTTGTCAGTGGGCATCTGGCCATCAGGCTGGATTCCATGCTCCAAGCAGTATAGCTCCCAGCAGGCATTTCCGATCTGGACTCCGGCTTGGCCAACGTGTACTGAGATGCACTCACGCTAAACAAAGAAAAAATAATTTTGTAAGGATGATGTGATCAACTTTTTGTGAACTATTTTGCAAGTTCCTGTCTGACCCATTTGTTTCGAAAAGTAGGTATTTTGAATCTATTTAGTGGCATAGGGCGTGGTCTAAGCAAGGTTGAGTTAGTTCCCTAGAATTTAAGTTAGAAATTATTGAAATTAAAAAAAAATACGTAAGAGAAGTTAAAGAGTTTAATTATCCAATACAGAAAAAGCAGGCATTCAAAGTTCACTAACCCGATAACTAGAGCGCAAAGTAGAGAGAACTATCTTTCAATACGGCCACCGAGCTATGTGAACCAAGAGAAAGGTGAAAGCCTATAGAGTACGATCGATAAGAAGGTACAACGTTGCCAGCAAAGTTCAAGAGAAAGTACCAATCACATAACAATACACTGTAAATCTAGGGTTTTCGTACAATCATAGCAAACTACTCAATCGATAAATGGAAATTATGATCATCGGTCAACTTGCGTAAAGGTCAAAATGTTAAGTAGTTCTCGGAAACTTGAAATATCGATCGAAAAAAATCTTTGGAAGAGGTGACATCATAACCTCGAGTGAGGTCATCGACACGTCATTGATCTAAAAATACTATATTCCGAAGCATTTCTTTTAAAATCATCTAAATCTTGGCAAATTATCGTTGGATTTTACATCAAAATTGGACAAGAAACTGATAAAATCGCGGAGGGCGTGGCCGGCCGGTGTAAAAACCTCGAGCTCGGTCAAGAACAAATCGGTATAGTTGGGCTGTCATTTTTAATGGAAACAATATCGCATCTTACAGAGCTGCAAGAATAATAAAATTTCGAATTATCAAAACTATTCTGTCACTTTGCTTGCATTTAATTTGAAATGATATGGGGGGGTCTTCAATACTTGGTCGACGAAGTGTGCTGACAAAATGGTGGCGTGGCCACCCGGGATTTTACATCGCCCAAAAACGGGGATAAATTGAGAAAAACGATAAAATAATTACACGAATAACAGGAAATTATGATGACTTACCATTTTGTCTGGAGTTTGTTGAACTTTATCGTAGAAAATAGAAATAAATTAAATCAGTCGTCGTTCAGCGCGACCGGTTAAGAGGTTTGCCAAACGAATGTGAACGCCGGTTTTTCCGTTACTTGGGTTTTTATAGTACCGGCGATAGAGGGGAACGACGCTACCGGTGTGGCGTCTTGATTGGTCAATTTGAATGCCGCATGGGCGTATCGACCAATAAGGTTAAAGCTGCATTATATCACCATTGCGGGAATATGTGGGTTGGTGAATCACAGCGACTTCCGTAGTGATGTGAATTATATAATTTAAATTTATCGATATCCGACCGACACCTGGGTAACTAAATTTACGCTCATCGTCAATACACTAAACTAAAACTTAATTTGAAAGCATTAGTTATAGGAAAACAATAACTTATTATTATTATATTCCACACAATTACTTCTTAACTCAGGTTTAAAGCCTGGACCTTTACATACGCACTAGGCACGAGACTGAAGCCAACGAGTAAGAAACCGGTTTGAATTTTATAAAATTCACTGTGATTATTGTAAGATGGAGGTGAGACATATAGTAGTAGGTACTACCTATTCCAATTGCAACAAATGGATGAGAGTTCGGGCTATTGTTAGAGCTATGCTAATGAAATGGGTTATGAGCTATATAGAAATAAGATACGGCACCTTCCAATTCGGTAATATAAAAAATGATTGAAACTGGCTCTAAACGGCCCCCATAAGGTCCTCATAATAGAAGAGAGTATAAGGGGCAACGTTGGTGGGGATGGTTAAAGGGTTTTGAGTGATGTGCTGCAGTTTCACTAGACGCTATTCCCAACTTTATGCCTTTAGGCCTTCAACCCTTTGAACATAGGTTCCATTCTTGCCCCTCCGCTCTTGACCAGCCAAATATAGCAAGCTAAGGGTCTGCGACTCCAGGGAGTAATAGGGCTCCCTGGTGTTGTCAAGCATGAAATACTCGTTAAATTACTATAAGTCTGTTAAATAAATAAATTACCGAACTAATTTTTTTGCTGGACCCTTTCTCACTGTTAAATATTATATTCCGTTATTTATTTTTTATTATTATAGTGAAGTTTCAGTTTAAGTGGTTAGTTTAAGTAGTAACTTTTAATTAAGAACATCAACCAGACAGTACTGATGTCAATGTGAGGTTTTAGTAACTTTATTCTCATATTTATAACTTATTTACTTACTTGAATACATGAAAATATGATTTTAATATTAAATACCTAAATAAAAAAATGTTTAGTGCAAACCATTGACTCATACATAAAATTAATACTCAAAATGAATAATTTACCTTTAAAAATTCTAAATAAATGGTGGGGTGATGTCAATTAATGGACCTATAGGTATTTGGTACATAGTGTGGGTGGACCATAAAAATACGTTAAATTAATATAAGACCTGCCTCATATACGTTGTCCGATTTAAATTGTTGTTAATAAACAAACCATCAAGAAAGTAAAACATGTATTAGGGAAAAATAAATATCATATGTAGTACATAATATTGAACTTAGGCTATCGATAAACTGTTGTCACCCATCACTAGTCTACTATACTCTGCGTGTGGCGTGGTGGCGCCTTCCCTATAGAATTCTGTTCTAGGTATTCATTGCCTCTGCGACAATCGATTTTTCAGATTTTCTACTCGAAGAGCCAAACAGGCGGGCATGGTAACAATAGAGTTATACTTCAGAACATTATCATCATCATTGGCCTATCGTAACAACTAAATATGGAAGATGAAATATCTATTGGTCAAGCAAGGGTCTCTAGTACCTTACCTACTTAATAAATTCTTATAAAGTCTTAGTTCTTATAAATTCTAAATAAAGTCTACATAAATCATAACATAAGTCATGTAGTCAAGTGCTTACCTATTATCTTGCCCATACAAAGGTTGTCTGGAAGAGATCGCTTTTATAGACAAAACCGCCCATTTAACGACACCTATTTGTAAAAATGATGTTCTGTATTTTATTTTGGTGCAAGTGCAATAATGAGTTAGCTTATACTAGTAGGTAGGTAGAGGTACCTAATGTTTTGAACACCTCGAAAAATTCTCTAAACTCTGCTATTTATCGGATTTGGGAATGAGATAAGTGTAATAATTTAGGGAACACCCCTTGCCCAGCTGTGAAATATAAGCTCATCTAGGTCAATAAAACAAAATAATAATAAAAACCTGAGGTGCCTATATCCACTAACAGTTGTTAAGTGCATACCTATTTATTTCGTTAGCACCTAGGTAAATTTAGTAAGGTAATGCGTAATAAATACCTGCATCTATTTTGTGGTAATACCTAGGTAGGCACCTACTTCTTAAAAATACCTGTTCAAAACGTCATCAAGATTTAGAATAGGTAACCTATCTACCTACTTTTCATACGAAGTACATACCATCGGGTAACAGATCATAATGTGCCATAGCAGATGCATCTATTCTATAAAAAACAGCAGACTATTGTAAACATAATCTGAAACATCCTACAGGCATAGCAACCTACGACCGACTGATGATGAGATGTGTATGTGTGTGTGTGCAGTCTGCAAACGCTTTAGCATATTTACTGCTCACATTTTATATTTTCTAGTCGAAATTGTTTCTTCTAATATGTTACATTAGCAAAGTAATATTTTGTTTACAATGGAAATCCTTTGAGTGTCAAATTGATAAGATTTTTAATAAAACATCTGCCGTGCATTCATAAATATGTGTGCGAGTGTATTAGTATAACAATCTATCGACAAACTCACACATCGATAAAAGAATCCCATCACTATGTCTGCAACTGTTTTAGGTCATGCTTCTTGGAGTAATTTTTAATATATTCAAAATTTAGTCAAATAAAAAGCGAGTCAGTGATGTTAGATAGGACAACTACGTATGTAAGAATTAGAATACAAAACATTTCAAAGAATTTGATTTCTTTTCATCAATCAGTGCGCACGCAACCGAAATGATCTCGTGAAAGCGCCATCTAGTTTACAGCCATTGTATTAGATCAATAGATTGTAAACCAACGTTTTATAAAAAATGCTGGAAAAAACACAACTGTGGGTTCTGGAAATTATTTTGCAATCAACGCCATCTGTTGGAAAAGGAACCAATCAAAACCGTGCTGTATAGAGTGTGTAGCGTGTAGCCAGCTAAAGAAATGAGGTGTAAGTTTGATTCTGCAATCTTCTGAATGCTTTGTATTTTTATTATTGAACAAGAGTAGGTATGAACGTGAGTACATACATAAAACATACTCCTTTAAATTTAAAGTTGTTTAAATAAACTATCGTTTCTTCAGAAATCCGAAAAAGATCGCAAGATCATCATAATTATTGTATTATAATATAATATTTTAGTATATATAATATACATAATTATTAATAATAATTAATGTAATATCATCGCAAGATACCTAACCTTAGGTATACTAAAATATACTCGGCATATACAACTTTAGAGTCGATAATAATCTACAACCAAATGAATGTTCTTTCTATCTGATTGGCCGACAGTATCCAGTCTCCACCATCCAGCACCTATTTCCGTTTCTTGCGCGCGGGCAACTAACTTCACTCCGCGCGCGAACGTTTCAACGCGCGTAGGTTACGAACGTTCGAACTTGAAATTCAACTCGTAAAAACAAATACATTCTGTTTTTGTTTTAGATTATAATAATGAAATGAAAACGTGTGGATGACTGTGTTTTGTGTTGTGAATTTTGGAAAATAACAGTAATATTTTGGACAAAAAATCTTGGTAAGTACCTAAATACAATGATTTCACTTATTTATATGAATATGTATGAAATAACCGACCTTGAGTTTTATTGGTGTATTTGCTTTATGTTTACTTGAACTATTTATATTCTTGGCTACAAGTGGATTTTTCTCAGAAAATAGCGTTAGTTATGGCAGTCTGCCGTTAGACGCAAATATGGTGCGCCTAGGTCCACTCTAGACTAGGATGTACCTAGTATCTACCTAGATAGGTAGGTACCTAGTCTACTTAGATAAATAGGATCTTTGTAGGTAACCCGTAACTTACCCGCGGCTTAGTTGAAAGTAGGTACGGTAGGTATAGCTAGTTTTAAGTCACTTTCCTTAGTTTCTAGTAGGAATCTAGGTAACCTACCTAGTACCTACCTTACCGCAAAGACTTATTTGTTCAACTAGTTTGTTGCCCAAACCTATTTTTATGTTGCGCAAGGTTGGTAGGACGGAACCGGCTTTGTGTGTATAAAAGGTCGCAGATTCGAGTCCTATCCAGTTCCATATAATCATGATACCTACCTATGAAAATTTTATAAAAATAACAGGAGGTTGATTGTTCGTCACAAACCTAATCGGTAAGCGATAAAAATGTTTGCATAACATATTAATGTAGTAATTTATAAGTAATTTAGGTAGGTAATTAGTCCTCACCTCTCTTGATTTGAATTTAATAATTAATGTTATATTTTAAGTATATATTTAATAACCCCCCCCCCCCCCCCACCCCTGGCTAATCCCGTGATGTATATGCATTCTACGAAGAGTCAAAGAGTTCAATTCAATAATCCGTAAGTCGATTTCTCAATCCTACCTTCCTACACTGCAGACCTTTTCATTCACCCACGCACTCGAAAACTAAGCCAAGTGTTTACTATCATGTGGGCTAAAGCTGTTTAGGTACTGTTTACTAAGGCCGGATTTCAAAACTTGATCGCAATTGCTAAATTCCAAGTGCAAGTTTTCACGTGAACACTTTCAGCAGGCTGAGTATGCTTGAGCCTAGGGCAGGAGATTTTACGGGCGGCAAAGGGGACCGTTTTTTTAAAGATTATGTAAAGCGGTTTTCTGATGTTTTGCAGAAAGAAGTCTACAAACCATCTTTCCGATCACTTTTCCATCTTCCCTTTCATTGTACACCCATGCAACGGAACCACAAACTTGTATATTCTACTAGCTGACCCGCCGAACTTCGTACCGCCTTGAAATGCAAATGATGCGGGCTGCCAATGTAGGTACGTCCCCGGTAAAATTGTCAATCGGCTATCATTAGCTGTGTATGAGAAAATGAATTATCTCAATTTTTTTTGCGTGAATTTTCCAGGTATTTTAATAGTTATAAACACTAGCTCGACTTGATTGCAGTTGCAAGTAACAAAAAAGGCAAAAATATTTTTATTTTGATTGCCAAAAAGGCCACAGGTGGGAGTAAAAAATTAAAAATATGGTTACTAGTTCAAGCGGGGTGTCATTTATGAGCTTAATTTACACGTTATACACAATTTATTATGTCTTATTGTTTTAAAGTACCTACTTATTTATGAAAAATGTAAAAAAATTTCGCGTAAGAGTAGGTCATCATCATCAACCTATAGCAGTCCACTGCTGGACGTAGGTTTCACGCAGGGTGCGCCATTGAGCCCGATCCTCAGCTCTTCTTATCCAATCCTTGCCAGCCACAGCGCGCAAATCGTCACTCCATCTAGCCGAAGAGCGTCCTACACTTGCCTAGTTGTGGTCTCCACTCCAAAACATGTTTACCCCAACGGTTATCGGGTCTGCGGCAGATATGACCGGCCCACTGCCACTTCAGTGACCACTTCACACTGACCCTCTGAGCTATGTCGATCACCCTGGTTCTCGGTCGGATAACCTCGTTTCGGATTCTATCCTTCAGAGAAATTCCGAGCATAGCCCTTTCCATAGCTCGCTGAGCAACTTTTAATTTGTGAACCAGTCCCACCGTAAGTGTCCATGTTTCGGCTGCATAGGTCATCAGTAGAGTCATCCATCAGTCATCAGGAGAGGTCATCGCAAGAGTAGGTATTTCATCTAAAATCTTTGGACCTGCTGCACTAATTTCTCTCGTTGTAATTTCTGTATTTTTTAAATGAATTTTCTTGTGTACAATAAAGAATAAAGCAAGAATCGACTCTAAAGAAACTCCCCGAAGACCTTGTTCTCATTTTGCAAGAATCTCACTGCTATTTCTGTGTAAACTAAACATGCAGGATGCGTCATTGTATCGCATCATACAGAATGCAGAAATCTTGTTTTTAAGGATCGATAGGTATACAGTCATACTTGTATTGGCTAATAAACAAATAAACCTTGGTGATATTTCGAGTCACCTATCATTTTAATATTGAATATTAGTGTGCATGAATAAAACCACAAAGCGATCCTTTCACAAACATTCACAATACAGAGAGCCTAACTGAATATAACCTAACCCAGCTGAAATAAAAAGATTAGTACTAACCATTTATGGACTTAAACATCTGAAATACATTTATTATTTAACTAGTGGTTCGCCCCGAACTGAGATCTCGCGAAACTCCCATAAAAACAAAAAAATATTATTTGTTATCTTTGACTATGAAAATAGTGCCACGAAATGAATAACCAACTAACTTGACCTACAGTTTAATTCAAATTACAGATAACGGGAGTTCATGTTAATTGGACACGTTTTTTTCTGGTAGAAATTGCAGTTATTCTGGATTTCAGACTTTTCCCTATATTTGTGTGATTAAAGATACATACCAAATTTTAGCACTGGTGTACCCTGTGAATTTTGTCAAAGTTCAGTTTTTATTATGGCTAATAACTTAAAACTACAAGGTTTCAACTAAAAATAAAAATAGAATCGAAATGTACTCACAAAGACCTTTTATGAAACGTGCCATTTGACCAAATAGTCTCATTTTGGGTATTTTTTACCCCTCTTGAATCCCAATATCTCAACAACCCCCGCATATTTTTAGCTCATTTAGTCACACCAAAATTGTGCCATCACTACCTACCTATATACCAAATTTCACGATAATCAGATAAATGCTTCAAAAGTTATCTTTGGGCAAACAAACATACATACATACATACAACGCCGATTTGCCCAAGTTGATTTAGAGATCTCGTTTCGCTCGATCAATAAACTTCATTGTCGATCAGTATCATTGATTGAGACAGAAATGTCCAACCATAGCCTAACTACAACCAAATTTGCCTCTTTAGGCCCTAAAGTGGCAACTTCGGTTGTAGGTAGAGTACATATCAATATTACGACTGCCAGGCAAAGGTCTCTTCCAAATCTTTCCAACGTCTCTATCGATGTCCCACAATTCCTTCTTGAAGGCAGGGACGACTGCTGAACATAGGCCTCTCCCATACGATGAGCGGCCTTTTTATGAGGCCCATAGTGAGAGACCACATTTCTGTGCCATAATATCATCACGGGTAATGAAGATTTTCGACTTCAGCCAGGTATTTTGGCCGAGAAGGCACCACCAGGCGCTATGTGAATTATCTTCTATTGATAAACCACTGTTTTTTACATTAAATTAATAAACAACAATACTAAGAACTTCTATTTATTAATGTACAGCTGTGTTTCGTAGAAGATGTGTCATGTCTTCAAGCACGTATCAATTAAACAACAATGGCCCTATACGGACACCCTGAGGGAGTCACATCTTATTAAGGATATCTTCGTTCTTGATAATTCTGAGTCATTAGTCTCTCTCTCCTAAGAACTTAAATAAATTATTAGTAAAACCAAAGTATTAATCACGATCGTGTCCTGTATGGCTCAAACAAACTTAACAAAGTTAACAACCCAGTCACATAAATATAGAGTTCGGAATCTAATTTTATGCCAAAATGTTTACAATTATTACTATCAATTGAAGATCTTTAAATATAAATACGTGATTTAAACGTGCAGAGCTAGCTTTAACCGCGGGTTTTCTTACAAATCTTCACCGTAGAAGACTTCCATAGAAAAATCCCTTTTTCCGGATCGTCTTCAGTTCATCCCACAAGCGCCAACACGGCTTATATTACTGTCACTTCGAACAATATACGCAATAAAACAGTTCTTTGAAAAGTTTTTTAAGTTTTATTTTAGGTAAGATCAATAGAGAAGAGTGTGGTGGCAAGATTCAGTTCATCTGATTCAGTTAAACATGTTTTTGAAGCATTGGGCTTCTTCGGACATAGCCTTTAAAATTACCGTCAATCCTTACCTCCTTTCAAACTCGCACTGGCATGCTAAATTGTATCCTCAAACAATTGGTAGAATCAGTAAACAGAACGATGACATCATGCGGCGCTAATATTACATTTGGCAGCCTTCCACTGCTTCCACCAGCCAACATGGATCATAAGATTGAGAACACTGGTATTGGAAACTATAGTGAAAATATTAATGAAAAACATATATTTTGTGTATTGTCATAGACCTGCTGGCTAGCATGACTGGCGCTCTAGGAAATTCAATCTAACAGAAGAAAAAAAAATTATAGAATAAAAAGTACCTACTAATTTTTCTATGCTCGAGCGTAAAACTGATTCTACTAAAATTACATTTTACTCCCTTTTTACCCGACTACGGCAAAACCAAAAGGAAGGGTTATGTGTTTAGCAGTTAACGTATATAAGCATGTTTTTATTTAAATATGTTCCACCGCGTAGCGCCTAAACTACTCATCTGATTTTTATGAATGAGGTGTCGATCGATTCATTATTATGGTTCGGGTGACATACACTACCATCGATGTAGGTATTGCGTAGTCGGGTTTCAGATTTTAAACTTATTGGTTTTACTCCTATAGAGAGAAGCTTTACTAGGGTGATCTGGTCATGCTGCTGGCAATGGGCTTGTAAGTCTTGCAAGTTTGCAACCTGTCATTTATGGAATGGAATCCTTACTGGTACCTAAGCAAAGAGTGGGTGTGTTTGCTACATACGTAATGTTCAGACTTGCCTCTGTCTGTTCGCATCGTCACGGGTCTGCATAGTTACTGGGTAAGAGATATGAGGATGTTTCGTGATTTCGTAAATTAAAACATGGAGTTTGAAAGATGACCATTTCTTTAAAACACAATTTTTTATTTGTAGATTACATGACTCCAAAAAATACTTACAGTTAACATCCTTGTGTGCTAAAATAGTCAATTTGATGCTAAAAACCGTCCAAAACAGGTTTAAATCTAATGTAGATTTCTCTCGAGTCGTCCATGAAACCCGTTAGTTCTAACAGAGCCATGCAAATTAAATGCTCTATCGTTCATGATTGGATTTCACGATTTTTTACTTAAAAAAACTTCAAGAAAATATAAATCCACTTACTTGTATTATATGTATACCTAGAGTACTCACTTGAATCATAGCATATAGCTAATACCTAAGTAGGTAATATTTTTCGAAGAGCGGTTTTGTAACACAGTCTTTGTTCTCTCTCTCTTCGAGTCGTAATCCCCTCCATGGGTGATTTTTTCTTTGACTATGTTGCACCATCGGTGTCTGTTGGCGGCGACATGTATGGCATCATGAAGCTTAAAGTCGAGAGTTGTGCGGATCTGGTCAGACCAACGTCTCGGGCTACGATCCCGTTGTCTTTTCCTCTCGACTTTGCCAGTGATGATGAGTTTCTCCAAGATGTCAGTCTTTGTTACCACCTCGTATAGAAAAAGTAAACATTGCAAGAACCCTCCTTTTGCGCAGTCCGGTAATAAAGGTGAATTATAGGAAAGGATATTATAAATGCGGAAGTTTGGATGTTTGTTTGTTTGTTACTCAATCACGTCGTAAAGGCTGAACCGATTTCGATGAAATTTAGTATGTTACGTAGATTATAACCGGGATTAACGCATAGGCTACTTTTTATCCCATAAATCAGGTCCTATGGGACAAAAATGGGGTGTCCAGTCAAGTTGCAACAGCGAGTTTAGCTTTATTTCTAGGTTACCTACACATTTAGTAGTGTAACGCGTACGAAGTCGCGGGCAACAGCTAGTTATTGATATTTTTAAATGATAGGTTGGATATTTTACATTTTTATCATCATCTACAGTTTATAGCATCCACTCGTAGAACTTCCTATGTCACCTTTCCCGGTCTTTTGCTGCAAGATAATAACTGGTACATTGTATAGATGATATTGCCGCCATCTATAATGTCTTTTTACTGTGATATTGCTGTCACTATTATGTATCTGTGTATCTTTATTAATCGAGCGAGCGAGATCTCTAAATCAACTTGGGCAAATCAGCGTTGAATGAATGAATGAATGAAAATTCTTTATTATACCTTACAAGCTAAACACAACAGATATAAAAATAAAATATAAGCGTTGTATGTATGTATGTATGTATGTTTGTTAGTTTGTCCGAGGATAACTTTCGTAGCGTTTATCAGATCATCATGAAATTTAGTATATAGGTAGGTAATGATGGCACAATTTTGGTGTGACTCAGTGAGCTAAAAATATTGGGGGGTTGTTGAGATACTGGGGTTCAAAAGGGGTAAAAAAAAATGAGACTATTAGGTCAAGTGGGACGTCAAATGAAAGGTCTTCATTTGAAACCCGTTTTTATTTTTAGTTTAATTTTTTAGTTTTAGAGTAATGAAATAAAAGTTGAAATAGTGGATGTAGAGCTCCGGGATGGTTCTTGTAAGTTTATTTGGATTCCTTTCGGCAAAAAAAGTGCTCCAACGACGTTAAGATATACAACAACTTTAGTTATGTTATCTAGATATTATTCTTTCTAAACATCATTTTAGCCTTGCTATTATTTCGGGTTTTTTCCTTGTTCTCAGTAAGGTCATTGTTTCTGCGTGGAATTACGTGAATGAAATACATTAGTAATTTCTGCATGACATGAGTTTGTATGACTGGGTTCAGTACGACTAGGCTCACTAATTGTGTCAGGGTCCTGGAGCAAGGATAACCATTTCCATCCAAAATCATTACTCACCTACCTATGAATGCTACCATATGATAATACTATGCTCTCTATTTGATCCATCATCATTACCAACAACCTGACTTCACAATCATAACCTGGGTAGGTACATGATTATGCCTCTCTTTACTCCCAGTCTTGTTAAGTTTGAAGCATTTGTGTGTCTGTCCTTAGCATCGTAGCAACCAACTGGATGGACTGATTTAAATAAAGTTTGATTCAAAACAGGTGATTGGTTTTTGCTTCGGTGCAGCAATTTTTGTCCGTCGGCGTTATAAAACCTTTGCTTTGGCATTATTTGAATATGACAAATTACAATTGCCAGAAAACAGATGTTAACATTCATTGATGATTTAACTTACTATTCATAATGTTTCTCTCACGAATTGAGTCATCATACCTTTGAGAATTATTATTAAAATCTTGGCAAAGGTCCGAGACGTTCCCTGGAGCTACCTGCCTCTATTTTCACTCGGAGACCATTGACCTATTGATGGAGTCGGCATAAGATCCTCATTTGTCCAGTATCTGTTCCTCTCATTGGTTCTTTCTTGATTACATCATGTCAGTAATAAGAAGGCCAATTCAGTCTTGTCACAATATTACCACGATATCTTTCTGAAATTAAAATTACGAGAGTTGTGGTTGGTGCAGTTGAAGCAATGGTGGTTATAGGAGAACGATGGAAGAGAAGATAAAGAATCGCACAAGTCTGTTGTTGGATGCCTGTTTTCTTTAGCTATAATTGTAATTGTAATTGCGGTAAAGGGGCATGCCCACTCTCCCTTGTAAAAAATGCTGTCACTGCACACGCTTGAAACTAATTGCTAATGATTCTAGGCTTAGTTAGTAATAAAAGAGCTAAGAAGTTAGTTATAAAAAAGGTTACTATAATGAGAAAAATCAGTTTTTATTTTTCACAAACAACCAGTTTTACATCACTGTATTCAACTACAACTTAAATAGTTTATTATTGTAATTATAACGATTCCTAGATAAATTATGATATTGATAATTACTATCAATTTAATCGTTTAAGCTTTAAGTCAGCAAACAAACAAAAATACGCGAGAAAACAAAAGAAACGGCCACAGACACAGATCACAGGAAACGGCTTGTGTAGGTACTTGTTTGTGAATGACGTACGCGCACAGTCATAGGGATTGGCATATCGACCATCGACTATTATCCGAAATATCGATTTATCGGCGCAAAATAATCGGTCAAATGGAGCAATCGATTATATTTAATCTCAAGGCGCGCGCGCCTTTTGCCTTTGATTTTATAGGAATACAATCAACAGACGGGGGCAATTATTCCAGTAAATCAAAATTCAATATTTTAATGCAAAGAAATAATAATCATCTGATTCTGTTGAGCAAATGTTGAATCGAAGTAAAATCGAGTTTATTTCGATTCAACATGAGCGCCACAGATAAATACAAAAATATACCTACCTATTTACTTCTGAAAATCAGATATTTAGTGTGTCAGGGGTAATAAAATGTACGAAAAATGTAAGTACCAATTGTACCCAAGCAATTACTTATTACCTTATATTACTTATTTATATTATTATTACTTATTTACCTTTGGAGATGTTTAATAGAATTCATTATGTATTTCTGTGTTGATTTTGTAAACTTGGATTGAATAGGTAGTCGATATCGATCGATATCGACTATCGTTTGAGTTAGTTCTTAATTCGATGATTTGGGAGGAATAACGAGTGATAGGTGCCTAACTAAAAAATATCTCATGTCTGTGTCATTAACTCGTCTCTGCATGGCCTTATGCAAAAATCGTGCGAAGCTTTAACCTCTCAGTTGTTGATCGAATTAAAATCGAGATAATGCTACAGATAAGCCGAGTTATTTTTTTTTCCGCTTTTTTCTCTCCACTGGTTAATCCTAAAGCCATCTAGAAGGTGGCGCTGAGATCAACGGCCCGCCGATTATGATCAAGGTTAGCTGAGAGCGAGAGGATTTAGATCAATTGCGGTGCGTCAACAGCTGAGCGCAAATTCAGCGCGCACTGCGATTGGCTGAGATTATCTCGCTCGGGCGCTCGCTACCAGCGCGAGTCAAGCATAATACCACCCCCGGGTTAATTAAAGAGAAAAAAAAACGATTTACAAAACGCTCATTGGGAAACAAATATCGTTTTGGTTTCGTACTTCTGAAATCGGTGACCGATTTTTCGTGTCAGTGAAAATACAGTCAAATAAATCGATTGTTTTATTTATGGTCTTTTATCAACAATCGATGATTGTCTCAGAACAACTCTGGCTCAACACTAATGTTTGCAACTGGAGGCAATTTGCTACCATTTCATTTCCTGTCGTTTTCATATTCATTATTATTTTAAAATATTGTAGGATACTTTTCGTGTTAATCGATTGATACGTAGATTAACGAAAACATGTAACATATTTTTTGGATGAACGCAATTTTTTGTGCAGTTGACAGCATTATATGGGCATGTCCCTTTGTTAAGTCTATACTTGGATTTCCGCACAAACACTCCCATTGTCCATCGAGTTCTGGATAAAATGTGCCATAGATACTCGTATCCATGACTAATATTTCAAATCAAAATTTGTTTTTTGTTAAAATTTACTTGAAGCTCATCAGTTGCTCAGCACTGCAGCCTATTCTGTATCTTGAAAATCACCCGGTGACTTCCGTTTGATAAATAAAACGCTTATCAACTGCTCAAATTTACCTTCAAGGTCTGTTTAATCCACTCAAGAATTGTTAAATCTTTTTTCCTTTCAAAATAGAGAATGGGGGCTGTTTCTGTGTCCGAGAGTTCCCCGTATGACGTATACTTAATATGCTTATAATTAGCGTTACTACAGTATCTATTTCTGTCGTGACCTGCGTGTGTGCCAACTGGGCTTCCACTACACCATCAGGAAGTTGCATCATGGCAGGTGACTGGTCTACTATTCTTGTAATGCGGCTACCTCTGTGCCTCTGGTTCACAGGAAAGAGCCCACAAAACTTTGTTAAAGAGATCTGCAAGGATACATATAAGTCAGTGGCCTAGATTGAAATGTAAATCTTCGACTCGAAGTATACGCAGTAGACCAATCAAAATTGGACTCGAATGTTTCTTTTCCTATAACTTGCCAAAAACTCATGATCTTTTTATTTACAAACTTAAAAGTAGTTCCTAGTGAAAGAATATGTCCGGAAAGGGTTTATTCCTACTCCGGAAAACAAATTCGAATCATATTTTTGACGTCTTCCAGGTTGCTACTTTTTGAGTAAAAATAAATAGTGTCGTGAAAAAATTAACAGTTGATCTAACTACTCATTGGCTCTTTGAGTTGATGAAAGTTAAAGTGACAGTTAAAGAGACTTAGACTTAAAGAAAATTGAACTATAATTGAGCTGAATGGAATAACTCTTTCATTAAAATCGTTGGCAGTAACGCATTTTGCCACGTCAAAATTATTAATCCAGTTATTTGTCGTAGTGTAGATGATATTACATATGACTGAGGAAGACCAACTTTGGGCTAAAACATCCAAACTACACAAACCTAAAATAAAAGTGCTCGCCGAAGCAAAACCGCAGATAACCCAATAGTTACTAAGACAGCCCGCAATAAATTTTACGAGTTTTAATATAACCCAAACGTATTTCACACACTAAATTTTAATTTTTTTGTCCGGCTGGTAAACTTGTCCTTAGAATAATGAATAGTTAGAAGTATCTTTGTTTACAGGTTTTAATTTTTTTAAATTAAAACGGTAATTACTAATTAAGGTTATTAGAAAATGGTATTTAGGTAGGTTTTCAACATTTATTAATTATGTTCCTGTACAATCCATACTCCATACTAATAATATAAATTTGAAAGTAACTGTCTCTCTGTCTGTTTGTTACGTTTTCACTACTAAACGGCTAGACCGATTTCGAAAAAATTTGGTATACACATAAATTATGACCAGGATTGGGACTTATTTGTGCTACTATTTACCCGACTGCATTTTTTAACATTTTTATCGTTTTTAAGTTTTTTATTTTATTGTTTATTGTTTTGGTCTTTAAGGTATTTATAGATATGGGCCTTGTTATCATATTTTATATGTGCACATTGTTGCCTGAAATAAACGTTATATTATTAAATTCGCCTTTGAAAATTCTTGGAACCCTAGTGACCCTTCCAAGGAACCCCCGAGTTCCGCGGAACACCTTTTAGACCGTAGAGGATGGATTAATCGCATAGATGCGCAGGCGTTATGCGCGTTCGCATTTCCGTTAGTGATTTACCGTGACCGAACTATTTCTGATTTTCTTGAGAACATCTCTCAAACTGTTTATTTTGTGAGTCAGGTTACGTTACTGGAGGAAGGGATACGTCTGGATACGTATTATTCACAATTTAAAAGTTCAGCTATTTCTTTGGAACTTTTCGATTTTGATTTTTGAATGTTATGTGTTAGTTCTTAAGAATGTTGTATGGATTTAATCTTAAAATAAATAAGGAGGTTCTCAGTTCGTCGGCATTTTATTTTTTATTTACATTCCCGCATAACTTCTTTGTTTATAAATCGACTAGCTGAACGCCCGCGACTTCATACGCGTTACACTATTAAATGTGTAGGTAGGTAACTTAGAAACTCTAAAGCTAAACTCGCTGTTGCAACTTGACACCCCATTTTTATCTAATGCGACCTGATTTAACATACTAAATTTTATTTCAATCGGTTCAGCCGTTACGACGTGATTGAGTATCAAAAACGTTAAACATCCGATAAACAATGTTTAAAAAAATCTGAAATAAAATTAGTAAGGAATATTTTAAACACGCGTTAAATAGTGTTTTTTTGGTAACATAACAAGGTTTATGTGAAGACACGTCTAGGCAAGCATAGTGTAGGAAGTCCCCCGGCCGGTTAGATGCAGGAGTGCGGATTTGCGCGCTGTAACTGGGAGTGAGAGACTGGATGAGAGGAGCTGAAGATCGGGCACAATGGCGCACCCTGGGTGAGACCTACGACCAGCAGTGGACTGTTATAGGTTGATTATGAACACCTATACTCCTATACTTGTCATCATCATCGTCATGTCAGCCATTTATTTTAAGAGAGAGAGAGCCCGATCCTGTGCGGCATATACCAACTTATATTATTATATATTATTGATTTATGTACATTTATTATACTAAAATTAGGTTTACAGTAGTTTACATATTCAAAAAATTTTGATCAAGCGGTTTTGAACCCGCATTTTCGCCGTAAGAAAGTAACTTTTAGTACTTACCTATTTAATTATTTTTGTTTAGACAAAAAAGCAATTTAAATAATTCTGTAAAATACTTACATGAAAAAAGTCTTAGTATATATCTAGTCTGGTTACCGAAAAAGAGTATGTTGAGGAACCCTCACAACTCGAAAAAAGACAACGAAAAACAACGAAAAAAGTTTGAAACTAAATCGAAAATCAAAAATTCACGCTTCATAGATTTCAATTTGGGACTTGCTAACGGAAAGAAATCTGTGATTTGATACGTTTACTAGCTGGCCGACTTGCGACTTGTCTGGCGATGATGTAAAATATAACCTTTGTAGTTATCTTCGTCTTTTGTGTCAGAAACAAAAGAAATCAATAAATTAAATAACATTGAATTTTTCTGAATTCTGAACGGTATATTAAGCGGGCACTTCAACGTGTCGACTCTGATGTAAAATAAGTTTTTTTTATTATACCACCTGGAGATGGAACAAGTCTATGGTATGGCCCAGTAACCTATAACAAGGTATTGCCTCGTAGGTCACGCACCTTAGGAACGTGCCCTCGCGTCCATCTACTTGAAGCATAGAGTAAAGCCTCATGTGCCTGTAATTTCACCGGCAACTATTCAAACCCTCCCCTTCAAACTGAAACACAGCAATGCTGCTTGGCGGCGGTGGTCAGTACTTCCCCGGACGAGCCCTTCCACAAGAAACTTTACTATTCTAGTTAATGCGTCTATCTGGCTAAGTATCTTTACACTTGTGGCTATAAGCTATACGCACGCAGATAACTACAACCTAGGGATCTTCAAGTCGCGAGTGAATAGGTTTCTTCTAGGCAAGCGTGTACCATCGTAGACTGCATCATCGCTTACCATCAGGCGAGATCGTGGTCAAACGCTAGCCTATTTTAATAACCTATGCTGTCCTACTGCAGGGCAAAGGTCTCCCCCATTTCCTTCCTTTCTTTGCGTTCTCCAGAAATCTCCTGTCAGTCAGAGTGGTACCCATCCAGATCATCACATTCGTGGTCTGCCTCGACATTAATTATAAAAAAAAAAGAATATGAGTTCACAAAGCCTTTTCATTTAGTCGGCCTGAATAGTGTAAAGCCTGCACTGACAAAATAAATAATAAATATCGCTGGACATTTCACACAGCGCTATCTAGCCCCAAACTAAGCAGAGCTTGTACTATGGGAACCAGATAACTAATAAAATACGTATATACTTTTTTTTGTAAATACATACTTATAATATATGAAAAAAACACCCAGACACGAAACAAATATCTGTAGATCATGCAAACATTTGTTCCGCGGCGGGAATCGAACCCACTACCTCCTGCGTCTCAGCCGGCTATACTGCGCCACGGAGGCAGTCAAAAAGTTGTGACAGTTAACGCGAACGCCCGTCGCGTAAAATACTCTTGAGTGGGCTGGGTCGCCCATTTGCAGTTTTGTTATAATTTTTTACTCAAGTTATAGTGTACACAGTTTATTACGTTATGATGTTTGGCCGAAAAGTCTAGAGTATTTATTTATTTATATGTTATTTTGAAATGACACAATTTTGACAGTATGTTTTATGGAACCACAGATTAATAATACAGATATTTTATCAAAATACTTCCAACTGGATCTCGTTCATTCGAAGTTCAGAAGACCCCCTTCCCCCTTCAGTTTATCTTCCATAATTTCACATTGATAAACCTCTCGGTATTATAGTTACTGTCAAAATGTTGTTCCTAATACAAACAGATGGTCAAATAATCTTTTATTTATTTAATAACAAATAGGAACGCCAATAGCATACATATTTTTATGCATAATCTTGAATTTTAAACTAACTAGGTTATTTAACAATGCAAATTTAGATAATTTATTTAATGACTTTGATCACATCCATCGCCTATTTACTAAAGGTGGCTCAGGTCATTCGTTAGTACCTAATGAAGCTAGCGATAATAGCACAGTGACTAGTTTATTCGTAGTAATAGCTGTGGGTGGATGCTGTCATCGTGATGATGAGCCATCAGACTTGTAAAGAAAAATTGCCAAAGGAGCCAAAGATTACAAATAATATTTTTTTGTTTTAATCGGAGACTCGCGAGGTCTTAGTTCGGGGCGAACCAATAGTTATTCCGGGCCTAGTAGATGGTATAGTCAGCGGTACTCGTAGGTAGGTATGTTACGATACAATAGATGAAATCCTAGGGTCAAGAAAAGGTGATTATTGCGTGTATCTTTTTTGACGGGTGCCTTTATTGGCCCATTTCTTGACTCATACGAAACCTTCCTATCATCTGCTGGCACAAAACAATTTAATTACGTTATCTTTATCCAAGAACAACGAGTTTACAGACAAACTTGACCCAAGCGATGACATCGACTGCAAACTTGTTGCGAATGATGTCATTATTCTGAATGACCGCGAGTGTTGACATTGAAGTTCAATTTACACAGAAATTATAATTTGTGGTTCAGTTGAGTTATATTTAGAAAGATACAATTGAACTCATTAATATTTATGCAGCGAAGGTTTATTCGGAGTTTATTTATTTTTATTCGGAGATACTAAACCCAGCTCTATTTAAGCCATAAAAATTAAAAAAAAAAACTATTTGTTTATGGAAGACTGGACCACACACGCGCACTATGGAGCGGAGTGGAAGGAAGGGAGGCCTGTGCCTGGGACAGTACGGGCTCCAAATAATATATTATTGTGTTCCTATTCTTGGTTTTAACAAACTAAAATTACCTTTGAAATTTAATTATATCACCTACTTTTCAACTTAATTACCTATACCCCTAAATTTTACAGATATTTGTTCCGTGTCTGGGTATTTTTCTATATATTATAAGTATGTATTTACAAAAAAAAGGTATAAAGTATTCTATCAGTTATCTGGTTCCCATAGTACAAGCGCTGCTTAGTTTGGGGCTAGATAGCGCTGTGTGCAATGTCCAGCAATATTTATTTTATTTAAAAACGTAATTGAACAAATATATTATAAAAAAGTCTACTATAACATATCAGATTATTTAGATGATAGAGAAGCTTGGGATTGAAATTGCTCCAACTCGTTCAAAAATATTACAATTTTGACGTAATTTATTTTCTTTATTGTATGTATGCTAAAAGAATCATTAAAAAGAACAATCAGCCTTATTTCTTGCCTTTCTTTCCTGGCTTGGTCGAGAAGGCAGTAAAATTGACGTTTCAAAGTGATCATTGTGATTTTAATGAATAAAAAGATTTTGATTTTGACTACAATACCTACTTATTCAAATAGACTCTTAAACAATCTTTAAAAACAAAATATTTATATTTATCTGCTTTTCCTGTGTCTTAAAATCATTTACTTACATAATATTTTGTTTCTTTATTACATCCAACTTTATTATCTTCGCCTTGTAGCCTTACTCGCGAACCGGTTGTCCTCTGTCTCTAAAGAGGAAATCGTTTATCACTGCTTATCTCTAGGCTAGAAGGTATTTAAAGTAATTGCAAATACTTCTTGCCAAGTGTGATAGCTATTTTATGTACCTATATTGTTTAAAAAATTCGTGACAATACCATTGATAAAAGATAGATTAGTATAATTTATCTATGACACATATGACAATACTTAATCTTAACTAATATACAAAGAAAAAGAAGAATATACAAAGAATTCAAAAATCAATTTTTAGAATTTAATTTATTAAATTATATTATAACTAGCTTCCAAGCGCGGCTTCGCACGCGTGGTTTGTCAATAAAATGTAACCTATGTGTCAATCCAGGTCATAATCTACCGACATGTAACAAACATCCAAACTTTCGCATTAATAATATTAGTGTGATTAAAATTTTGCAAATATGCTCCTATTTATATGTGGCCATGATATACTGAAATACTAGATATTATACTAGAATTAGAAATCTACAATCTAACAATTAATCTACAAAATTAACTGCTTAAGGCTGCCTGTCCATTGACGCGGAGAGAGGCAGCGGAGCGGAGAAACGAAGAAATATTAACCAATAGGATTGCATGAAATCTCCGCTCCGCTTTAGTGGAAAGGGATTTGCGAGCTAGTTTAAAAATTCATACATTATCGGAAGCGGTACGTGGTAGCGGTGCGAGGTAGCGGTGCGAGGCGGTGGAGCAGGGCGGCGGGGAAACGGCCCGGTCTCGGGGGCGGGGGTATGGGATATTGGAATAGTATGTTGTAAGTAATTCGGTTTCTTCCGAGTCCAACATTTCTTCCTCGAGCAATGTGAGGTAGTAACATTTTAACTTTTGCGTCGACAACATGCCTGTTTTCCGTAATATTTCGCATATGACTGAACTGACCGCCCGCCGCCCTCCGCTCAAATGACTCGTTGCGTGAACTCGGCCTAGCTCCGCACATTCCGTTACTCCGCTCCGCAATACTCGCTGGCTCCGCACCGCTGTATCGCTCCGCGTCAATGGACAGACAAAGTCCGCAACTCCGCTCCGCAATACTCACTCGCTCCGCACCGCCGGCTCGCTCCGCTCCAATGGACAGGCACCCTAACACTACGAATCTCTTGACAAAAAAATCTCATTCTTTCTGTTTTATTTTATCTCTCAGCGGTTTATGGTAGAATGCGTGCATCTTAAAAGTATTGGCTGTATTGCAAAGGTCAAAGATCTTGCATGGGCGCTAAACAAAATGACCTGATAGCTTCTAAACACCACTTAAAAAGATGAGTAATTCATTAGCCAAGACGATCTAAAAGCAGATGTGTTTTGCTAATTGCTTATTGCTACCGTTATTCGTATTATTTAGAATCTTTCGGTTACCTCGCCTTGTATGGTTTTATTTGTTCTCTTCATGCTCTTCAAACTTTCTAATAATTAGGTAAGTATTGTTCTGAAGAGCGGACAAAGGGACTCCTCGAAAGTTCGACTCGCCGTGTAGCCAGCTCAACTCGTATGACTGTATCCAAAACTCAGTGCTATATTGTTCTGCCCTTACAGCTTCCCAACTTCGGTTTCAAGAACCATTCATTCCAAAAGAGCTTAACATTTTAATAACATGACTGAGACAGCGATAACGAAAGTGAAGGAGTGAAAGAGAGAGTCGCTGAGCAAAAATAAAAGGCATACAGAGATGATGTCATGCGAGTCGAATAGCGGTCAAGGGTACATTTGGTTCGCGAGAATCGTGAGATATGTCGGCCCATAATTTATTTATAGGGAAATTTTGCAGAATTATTATTTTTACTGCATTTTCTTGGTCTTATTTTAACCTCCACATTTTTCGATACTAGGTGCCGCAGGTGGAAGTTATTGTAACAGAAATGGAAATTACTGCCCAAAAAGATCAAAATTAACATCTAAGCGCAAAGTCAATCACGGTCACGTAAGTTAGACTAATTACCAATAGATATGTTTTTCAATTAACATATTGGTAACTAGCTGTTGCCCACGATTTCGTACGCGTTACACTCCTAAATGTATAGGTAACCTAGAAATAAAGCTAAACTCGCTGTTGCAACTTGATTTGACACCCCATTTTTATTCCATATGACCTGATTTAGGTTATAAAAGTAGCATATGTGTTAATCCAGGTTAACCTACGTACATACTAAATTTCATCGAAATCGGTTCAGCCGTTACGACGTAATCGAGTAACAAATAAATAAACAAACACTAATAAACATGAGCATCAACTGCGTTGCGTCCATTGTATTACTGAGTTCGTTTTGGTAATCCTGCGTCAGATCAGAGAAGAGAGATCATACTGAACTAAGGTTTGTTGACCTTGTGAAGATAAAAAAAACAACGATGTGACAGAAATTCAGTTCATTTTAAGCCTTATTGATCAGAGCATTGTTAATGCCTTACTAAGTTTACATACATGACATCATAAGGTCCAAGATTTCTCTTTTAAGGTCATAAAGTCTTATGCCATAACAAATATTTAATAACTTCATGTAGGCGTTAAGGCGTTAAACTACAAATAACCTGGCTTCATGTCATCGTACAAAAATGTTTTGAAGGCTCTTGCGCTGCGTAGGCGCATTGCGTCACCCATTCACCATCTACCCACGGTGGTGGTTTACTACTGGTCTTATTTGAACCAGGGACTTATTGACAACGTACCTGTCTTCGTAGAACAAGGATAAAAAGCCTAAGGGTTTGTGCACTCACTCTTAGTCGATTCGTTATCGTGGCAAGGCTCCAAAGTTTTTGCAAGGATATCGTCTATTGGTCAAAGTGATTAGTAAAATTACGAGAAAGAATCGAATACGAATGAGTGCACAAACGCCCTGAAGTCACAAAATATATTATTTCATTTCAATGGGTCGAACGAACAATCTGTCGAACAACGTCATCCATCGTATCGTCTGACATTTAGCTTCACAAAAGGTTTACGGTAATCCTCTCATGTCGCTGGCTGATCTGACATTAAACAATCATGGTTGAAACGCAAAAACGAATCGCTTTTATATTAACAACAAAATACAGTGTGTCCCTGGATAAAGTGCAACCCCGAAAGGGGGTGAAACTAGATCAAAAATTATCGACAAAAAAATAGAAAAAAAAAATTAAAAGAATTTAGTATATACTTTATTGATGAATTAAAATTTTTATTGCTCACCACTCAGGTAGAGACCCTTTTTTAACTTATATTGTTGTAGATTATGGTCGCTGGGCCTGTTCTATGAAAGATGAAGGGTGGGGATCGAAACAGGACTCACAACAAGGCACGCCAGTCGCTCCGATATTCTCGCCGCTGCTACCGCCTACCGTACCTTACTGCGCCTTCAAGTTTTTGTTACGTTGTTTTGCTTTTGTTTTGTTTTTGACTTTTTGTTACGTTTTTGACTGTACTTTGTTGTGTTGTGGAGATGCCGCGATTGACTGAGTTCTCTCCGCGAGAAATCGCTGACATCCATTATTATTATGGTATGTCACGTGGACACACAACAGTCGCTCGTTCTGCATACATAAATGCGTTTCCGAGCAGACTTATACCGTCAGCACGAAATTTCCAAGAAGTTCACCGAAAGTTATCCAACATCGGACTTGGATTAGCAAGAGATCGCCGTGAGCAACAAGCTACCATTATTGACCATTCCATAGAAGAGGCCGTTTTAAACGATTTGTTTGCTGATCCCACAACCAGCATTAGACGCTTAGCTTTGCGTCACGGTATATCAAAAACATCCGTATGGCGAATTTTGAAAAAGAAGGGATTGCATCCATACCATTATCAGCGAGTACAGCATTTGCATGAAAATGTAGACAATCGTGCAAGATGCGTAATGTCTACGTGGATTCAACAAAAAATTAGAAATAATCCACAATTCCTAAAAAAAATTTTATGGATGGATGAAGCGAAATTCACCCGGAATGGAATCACAAATTGCAGAAACTTACATGTATGGTCCGAGGAAAATCCACACCTAAAGAGGGCGTCTACTTTTCAAGTGCAATTTTCAGTTAATGTATGGGCAGCTCTAATAGACGACACGCTGGCTGATTGGGCCAGTTATTTTACCCGCAACATTAAATGCCGAAAGTTTTTTAAACTTATTAAGAGACGATCTGCCACTACTGCTGGAAGATGTTCCGCTGGCTACAAGGCAACAGATGTATTTGCAGATGGACGGATGCCCTGCGCACTACGGGCGCAATGTGCGAAGTTTTTTAAACGAAAACTACGCTAATAGGTGGATCGGCCGGGATGGACCAGTCGGGTGGCCGGCACGTTCACCTGACCTGACACCCCTAGACTATTTTCTGTGGGGTGTTATGAAACAAAGAGTCTACAGAACGACCGTAGACACCGAGGCAGAGTTACAAGATCAAATCATGCGATGTGCCGATGAGATAAGAAGTGACCCAGAGATGGTGCTTAGAGCCACACAACAAATCGCTCTTCGTGCGGCAATGTGCCTACAACAACAAGGAAGCCATTTTGAGCATTTAATGCATTAAACAAAACCCTTATTTCATACTTACATGTAATAAGTTAAATAAAAATGTTGTAACTAAAATTTGATTTTTAATACTACCTGAGCAGCAAAAAAAAACGTGTCTCTACCTGAGTGGTGACGTAATCAGTGGTCAACTTTAAAAGCTCCTAGCCAGCACATTTTTTATGTTAGAACGTAGGTTTTTTTTTATTTAAAAGCTATTATGATAGACAATAATAAAAAGTCATAAAAATTTCTAGTATTATAGGCTTAATTTTAAGATTTTTGGAGTTTATTGGAAAAAAACAGCCTAAAAAATGTAATTTTAATACAAAAATTAAACTTTAAGTCACGATAGCCACTCGTTTGTGAGTTATTTGTTATTTTATCGTCATCGTCACATATCTGACATGATTATGGTTTTTATTTTAACAAAATAGACCTACTACTTTGGAAGAAATAATTTTTTTATTAAATAGAGTAATTAGTGAGTAATAAAAATTTTAATACATCAATAAAGTATATACGAATTTTTTTTTAATTTTTTTTTCTATTTTTTTGTCGATAATTTTTGATCTAGTTTCACCCCCTTTCGGGGTTGCACTTTATCCAGGGACACACTGTATAAAATTAAAAATATAGCAGGGAAAAATAGGAGCTAAAACAAAATAACTATATGTTTGATAAATTGGTTTACCTAATAAATTGACGATTAACATGTAAACATTTTATTATCCATGGTTTTGTAATTAAACATTTTAAAAATAACGTAATAAACGTCTTATTTGGAATTTTATAAAATAAAAAATCTTGATCAATTACGTTACATTTTAAAGGCGAGTGCCTCAAATAGGTACCTGCAGATTGATGTAATAAGTGAAAAATATCAATTCTTCAGATGTTTACTTGTTGTATATTACATATCTGTTACTGCTTAGAAAAAGAGTTATTTCTGCTTATCATTTTAACCTGTTTCCCCCTCGTTCATATTTCAAACAATCTCTGAAATGAGACCAATAAAGCTAAAATTAAACAAAATTAGGGCATTCTAACGACTTGTGCGATACACGTCGTTAAATGCCCTAATTTTGTTCCCTTTTGATCAAACCCTTTTGATGTGGTGTTTTGACTTGTGAGGCCTCTTAGAAGGTTATTTTTGGATGCTGGCGCTTGCACTAACTCGAATGATTTCTTTTTAGAGTTCCGTAGTCACACTTAAAGTTACTTATATAATTATTTATGTTACTAACCTATATTGTCCCACTGCTGGGCAAAGACTCCCCATCTCTCCTCCAGCCATCACGGTCCACAGCCAAATCTGACCAGTCTGGTTTGAATGCATCCAGGTCGTCTCTCCATCTTTTTCTGGGCCTACAACGGCTGCGTCGTCCGTTTGGTATCCACTGGGTGACTAGATTCGCCCATCGTTCTGGGTGCATTCGAACCACATGGCCTGCCCAATCTCATTTTAAGCGGGCTATGCTGCTTTTGGCTCGTAAACGAAGCCGTAGTCGTTTGACGGTTAGAGAATCCCGCTCGGAGATTCACCTGAGGGCTTAGCCAAGTTACAGTTGATTAGCGATGACGCTAGTCGATAAGTCCGAAAATGTATGGGATTCGACACATGTTATGGAAATACCACGTGATACAGAGTCAACAAATGTATGTAGAAATCGAATAGATTCGCAGCGAATGTAATTTGGCTACGGGCCCTGGCCCCTAATTCCAGAGTCGATCTGTTGACCGTCGACAACAGTACAGCTGCTGGAATTCCCTGGCACTTGGGGCAATTGTGTGTTACTTTCCATGAAATAAGGGGGTTTGGATATAATTAACAACTAGTGGGTACATTGTTACATACAGTTACTTTGGGTTAGTCTTAAAATTTACACTGTTACCACAAAAAAGTCTTACCAATTTATGTATAGAATTTTTTATAACATTCATAAATATACATACATATTGGTGGACATTTCACACAGCGCTATCTAGCCCCAAACTAAGCAGAGCTTGTACTATGGGAACCACTGATAAAAACGTAACCCTCTGCACAGTCGGGTATATAGTACCTATTATAGTAGCCTGTCTCAATCCCGGTCATATGTCAAATTCCATCGAAATCGATCCAGCCGTTTAGTCGTGAGAATGTAATAATTAATAAATAAACAGACAGAGTTACTTTCGATTATATATGGATTATTTAGGTATACCCGTGTACTAAATAGTGGAAACTTAATTGGATTATGTACTTACTACCAAACGCACACACTTTATTATGTTATTGGAACGAAGTTCCTTATCGCACTGTATGGACTTGGCGGATGGGGGCTAGGCGAAAAAAAGTGTAAGGGTTTTCCGTCACGACCTTTAGTGTAGACGGTTATCTATAGCGCGTATGCTATAAAATAATAATATAAGTACATATTATTATAAAATCAAATAAAATTAATAAATTATATAATATATATTATGATATTATGTATATTTATTTTATTATTAATCATTATATGAATAATAAATAAATAATTATATTGATATTCAATTTAATATTAATATTATTATTTTAATAATTTACTACGAAAGGAACTTCGTTCCAACCGAGTGTTCCACGACACTCACGCATTTTTTTTATTAGTTATATTCTTTTTTATATCTTTTGTCCGTTTCGTGTTTTCTTTGTATACTTTTAAATTGTTTGTTAATGAGTTCTTTTGTTAATAATATGTAGGTATGTATGTGTGTTCGATATTACAAATAAATGCTGTATTATATCTATCTATCTACTAATTAGTGTTTGTAGTTTGTTTTGTTATGTTTGTTTTATAATTAAAATAAAACATAGGTACCTACATACACCGCATTGGATTATGGTTCAGAATATTGCAAATTGTCATTTATCCTACTTGCGACCCTTACTCACCAAGTCCTTGGTTTTAAATTACGGATCAAAATAGTATTTATTATAAGTAAATGACGATAATAATAGTACATATTTATAATAAGTAAATATTTAAATTGTAAAGCAGTCACGTTCCCCAAAATGAGTCAACGTCTCAAGGTTTGGAATGTTGGGATGACATTAAAGTTACTAACTAAGCCGAAGTCAAGTTAGTCAGGATGGTAAAGTGTTAGGAGTCACTAGTAACACTGAATTTAAGTGAGTTTTAGGTACCTACATAAGTAATATTATTTTATGTGACTTTTCAATAAGTGTGTTTGATTTTTGATTCGACCGACTTAAAGGCAAGCTGATATTTTTTTTTACAAAAGTGAGTTTGGTGTGTCATTTTAAATTCTACTACATAAGTACTTTCAAAATGATTTAATACATAGTTTACATAATTTTTATTTGTCTTAATGCCCCTATTTATGGAGGTTTTAATCGGTGTCTACTAGTGCCACCCAGCTGGACGTGATGGGTGCTGGTCATACGTGGAAGCTTTGAAAGACTACCTAGGTCAGTGGTTCTCAACCTTTTAGTCATGAGGGACCATTTTACCAAATGTTTGTCTTGCCGGGGACCACCCAGTTGGTTTTCCTAAATTAAGGATTGTTTGATAAAGAAAACAAGCACAATTTTATAATTAGCACTCATTTATTTATTATTTAGCAAAAATGTAAAAGTTACAGATTTTAATTTAATGTGATTTTTGTGACTGCATACTCTTTACTAACTTCTGAATTCTTGGTTCAGTGCTACTCAAAGCTAAACGCATTTCGGCAGTGGCATCCAACCGATTTCGATACTTGTTTTTAATCATCAGAAGCGTCGAAAACCCCTGCTCGCATAGATACGTCGATGAAAACAAAGTTCGCTTCGCGGACCCCTTGGAATGCCTCCAGGGACCACTAGTGGTCCGCGGACCACCGGTTAAGAACCAATGACCTAGGTAATCAAAATACCTAGCCTATCATATCAATGCAGTATTAGGTTAATAAACAAGTAATTATTTTACAACCATTCAGAAACCAGAAAATCTAAAAAATGTGCAAATTGTAGAGTTTGATCTCATGGATCCTATTATCAGATCATCGCCAAATTTATATGGAACCACCCTTGAGGTGAGGTACCCGATTTTTAGCAAAATAATAATCATTGAAATCGGACGTGGTTAAGATTATAATCACTAAACATTCATATAAGAAAAAGCATGTGTGCAATTGTGTGCAATGTGTGCAAAGCAAGTGAAGGAAGGGAGGCATTTGCCCTGCAGTACAGGCTCCAAATAAATAAATAAAATAAAATGTGTGCAATTCACACGTGCTGGAAATGAAGCCTTCAAAAATTTTGGTTTCAAGATAATTCAATTCAATTTATTTCAGACCAGCACTAACATATAAGGCCTAGTCCATATGAAATTCAATACAACAGCAAAAAACAATGAACTATATAAAAAACAAAAATAACATAAAATACACATAATAACAATAGAATGACACATAAAAATAATAGATAGAAATAGACATAATAGACATTCGACTCTGGAGACACTATACGAATGAGACGAATGTAAAATTTCGGAAAGATGATAATTGTAGGTTTTAGTAATGATCATAGTGATGCAAAGTTAGATAATTATTAACACGAGTGGAGGGAGTACGAAGCAAAGCACAAAGAGAACCACGAACATAAGAAACACTGTATAATGCTTCCTATCTCATTTTCTCCCACGTTAAATCTTATGAATATGTGTCTTGTCTCTTTTTATTGTCGCTTTTTCATTTCATCGACTATCAAAACGATGCTAGTTTGATAGATAATAGTTTTCAGTCGCTTTTTCATTTCATCGACTATCAAAACGATGCTAGTTTGATAGATAATAGTTTTCACTACAAAAAGAAAAAATTGACGAATTGCTCCTTTTTTGAAGTTGGTTAAAAATGGCTCGTAGTCGCAATAGAAACTTTTAGAATAATTCAACTTTACCATAATGGTAGTCCTTCGCATATCGGAAACTGTGATATTGTCTCAGTATCACATTATAAATTCATACACACGTTGGTTGTTTTAATGTTTTATGTATGAAGACGAGACAAGTCTAAACAAGGTAATGTGGTACCTAGATTTCTATAGATTCATATCTTATCTATTTTGTCATCACATACTAAGTTAGTACAAGAGGGATGTACCCTGCCGATTTTTTACTCGAAAAAATCTTTAGGTATGTACACATTGTATAAAAGGGGTATTAGGTATACTAGGGGCTTTTAGCGATAAGACCGCCCATTGTGCCTGTGATTTGAAAGTGTATTTTCTTTTATTTGTTTATTTTTAATGGTGTGCAATAAATACATTATCTAATCTGATCTAATCTATGCGATATTAAGGGCCCTGAATAACGAGAACCCCTTTAATCAGGTACCCTAACTCCCTTTCTCTTATTGAGGTTTAGTGTCCTTGAATAACGCGTAGTGTAATTAGAGCTGCCAGCCCTTGTCGGATTTAAGCAGTACAACTGCGGGCTCCGGGTTGGCATGCTGTATCTCCAGTTTAGTCGGGGTAGGCGTGAAATCCGGCTAAATGTAAATGAGGATCGGCTTTATAACGATATCAATGAGATGGAGAAAATATATCCACTGTTCACACAAACACAAGATTTTTCTCTGATCAGTGCATTTAATGTAGGTTCGGTAATAGAAAAGAAGAAGTTTTACTGAATTACCGCAGATACTGTATATTGTGTATGTATATTTTCCTTATATCTCCGGATCTCTCATTTTATATCTCTACATGTATTGAATCCACACTAATATTATTAATTCGGAAGTACCTCTGTCTGTCTATTTGTTTATTACTTTTTCACGACTAAACGACTAGAGCGATTTCGATGAAATTTGGTAATAGATGATTATGAGATACTTATAGGCTACGGCAACCGCTTACCATCTCGGGTATGTTTGTTTGCCATCTTTGTGGTATAAAAATATAGAGTAAGTACTTTCAATGGTTATGTATTACACAGCTGGGCACTGATTGTAAGAAACCAGTTGGCATTTGTTAGCGAGCCATGACATAGTCGCCGCACATCCAGATTTGGAGACACAAGGGCGTCACCTGTTCAAATGTTATGCATAGCTTAAAACCTCAGTGCTTGGCAAAATGGTTTTAATTGGACTTTAACATTACTCGAAAAACTGACAGCTGTTGGGGGCAGAAACGATCTCGAGGTGACCACGCACTGGAAAGGGCAGCATAGGACGGCTCCCCACTAGAAAAATATATCATCATCATCATCAACCTATAGCAGTCCACTGCTGGACTTAGGTATCTCTCAGGGTGTGAGCGTCTCCATTGAGTGCAATCTTAGCTCTTCTCATCCAACTTTTGCCAGCTACAGCGCGCAAATCGTCACATCATTTAGCCGGAGGGCGTCCTACACTTCGCTTGCCTAGACGTGGTCTCTACTCCAGAACACGTTTACCCCAACGGTTATCGGTTCTGCGGCAGATATTAACGGGCTACTGCCACTTCAGCTTGCTGACCCTCTGAGTACGTCGATCCCCTTGGTTTTCTGTCGGATAACCCCGTTTCGGATTCCATCCTTCAGAGAAATTCTGAGCATAGCCCTTTCCATTGCTCGCTAAGCGACTCTCAAAAAACATACCTATAAGACGGCCTATTTAAAGTTGTTGGGTGCAGGCCACAAGACCGGACGCTCTGGTAATCTATGGCGTACGGCTGAAGCGATAGACATGAAACTCGTCAAGCTATGTTGCTCTAAAACTCCGAAATCGGTTTTAGTTATGAACTTAAAATAAGCATTGCCGACAAGCATAGATAATGATGAGAAATGAAACTAGTAGAGCAGAGTGCAAATTTACTACGCTAGGGGTACACAACGCTTATTAGATAAATAATAATATAATATATAAAAAAATATATAATAAAAAAAATCTAATAAATAAAAATAAAATCTTTACTCAAACAACTTGGTTACATACAACATTGATAACAATGACTTTCCTGTAGGTGGTAAAAAGATATAAATAGATAAGATAGATAATTCCTTTATTGCACTCCATTAAATACAAACATTTATAAGAAAATACACTCTTAAATAATAGGTACAATGCCTTATCGCTAAAAGCGATCTCTTCCAGGAAACCTTTGGATGATCAGGATCTATGTGAACAAAATAAGGACGGCGGCGTAAATCCGATATTATTAGTACACGTATATTTATAAAAAATATAGATAAAATAAAATGCGTAATTATAATATTGATATAATCATAAAATTACATAAATATTAATATTATGATACATAAAATATATATTGTAATTAAATGTAATTATGACTAAGTATTCTCTGGTTGCTTAAACTAGATTCATCCTATGCTGTAAGCGTCAGTTGCATCCGCGGCTGGTCAATTTATTTTCAACTTTTTAGTTACCCAAACAGTTGAAAATAAATTGACCAAGCTAGAAGAACATATAGCTAGAAGAAAATGCTAATTTAACCTTTAGTTCGCCTATTGGACATAATTTTCTGTCTATCTATTTCTTGTAGGTACTTTAGGGAAAAAACCTACGCAATAAATATTATGATTCCGGTATCACACATGACCGGCACAAGAGCATGTGCTTCAAATATCGAAAGCTCCCTCCCACGCTACTCCACCGGATTTGGTTTCACCACCAAATATAGCGACATCGATATGTATTGATAAAGTGTTACTATCGACACTGATGGCTATCGATAACAGCAAAGAATACTATTACATAACAGTGTGTATAGAATTATTTATACCTAGTAAGGCATTGCAGTGCCTGCTGTCTGCCTCCTTGATGTCTCTAAGAGCTGGAACTTGCCACCAGCTGTATACAATAGAATAGAAAACGCTTTATTGTACACCACACTTAAATTTATACGCTATAGTACAATTAGCGGTCTTATCGCTAAAAGCGATCTCTTCCTTTGGATGGACTGGATTTTACAAGATCGTTAAAGGACGGTAGCTTTATAAATAAAAAAAGGGAATTAACTGTGTACTTACAATATTATTTGACTTACAATAAGTATTTTATTTCGTATAAGAGAAATCAAATAAATAGCTACCAGGGTAGTTAAAATTAATATTAATTTAATACATAAACATAATAACTAGTGGTTTGCCCCGAACTGATATCTCGCGAGTCTACCATAAAAACAAAAATACGCTTTTTACGCGGTTACGCTTTTTTGGGGTACAAATTACACTTATTCTAAATTTCAGACTTTTGCCTATATTTGTGATACATAAGCTACACGCATACCAAATTACAGCACTGTGGGGTCACTGGTGTACCCTGTGAATTTTGTCAAAGTTTAGTTTTAATCATGGCACTCAAAATTTAATCACTCAAAAACTACAAAAACTTTACTAAAAGTAAAAACGGGGTCGAAATGTACTAATGAAGACTTTTAATTTGACGTCTCACTTGACCTAATAGTCTCATTTTTTTTTTTTTTTACCGCTCTTGAACCCCAATATCTCAACAACCCCCCAATATTTTTAGCTCATTGAGTCACACCAAAGTTGTCCCATCATTACCTACCTATATACCAAATTTCACGATGATCGGATAAACGCTTCGAAAGTTATCCTCGGACAAACAAACATACATACATACAACGCCGATTTGCCCAAGTTGATTTGGAGATCTCGCTTCGCTCGATCAATTACATAATTACATTTAATTCTCCACATACATTCTATAATAGTAAAATACTAACCATAAATAAAATACTTGTTAATATGTGATAATAAAATACAATACAATTATGAAACAGCTGTATGTTATACAAACAATAACAACGATAGTTATCAATTGACTAAGATGACTCAGCTTTTTGATGTAAACAAATAGTGCTCAAACAATAGCGTTTTAAAGATAGGAAAGGATTTGGCTACTTGTGCCTCCATGTCTTAGTAATGGAATATCCGGACTGACTAATATTCCAGCAAGGAGCATATGCGTGAGGTCCGAAATTCGCTTCACTGTTTGTCTCAACGTGCTTTTCAGGTGTATCTTCTTCATTAATGACCTAGCATAAGTATTTATAACAACACAACCATCATGGCGAAAAATATGAGCTCGTACGAAAGCCGGTGTTTCTATTTCTCGAAATGTTTTGAAAATGAAATAATGAAAATGAAAAAATTTAAATGAAAAATTTTAAGGCAAAAACTTATCAATGCAATACCATGAAGACAATTTTATGTGACGTTTTGATGTGTAACATCTTTTCTCTCGGTTTGGGGGAGTGATTTTGGCAAAAGGGACGAAATGTGTAACAGGAAACCGGAGAAACGCGCGCTATTTGATTTGACCAATGAGCGCGCGCGGTGGACAGATGTTACACTTCATATGCGACTACTGTAAGGCTCGTAGTTTTTTTCTCGTATCCATTCTAACATTTAGTGTCTTTGTCCACAGGTAAAGAGATAGAATGGCGACTAAATCGTATAGCAAGCATAAGGAGTACAAGGAGTACTCTAGCTCCGGCACCGTGCCCTACACGGATGAGCAGCTCGGTGAGTAGACCAACGAATTTTATCGCCCAAAGTAAAGATAGAAATCATTTTATTTAAACCACCGCACAAAAAAGCAAGAACAATAAAATACAACAACATTACTAGGAGTAGAATGACTTGAGAGTTCAGATTTCTACAGGTTCAGTTCAGTTCTTGTTTGCAAACGATTATAGCCAACTCAATATTCGTCAGTGTAAGTCAGTGTCTTGGGGACAACTTTTGTATTTTTAAGGCTTTTGCATTTTTTGCGCGCTATAGCTGGCAGAGACTTGATGAGACGGGCTGAGGAGCAGGCTCAGTGGCGCATCTTGGATGCCATACGTTCAGCAGTGGACTGCTATATGTTGATGATGAGTGTTTGATGGCAAGTTGGTAGCTAACTAGATTAGATGCAGCCTTAGACGCGCCTGGCATTATTTATACTATTCCATCTTCTCACTTCTGTGTCATCTTGCTGTTGGCAACCCTATTCAAAATAAACACATTAATAAATCTTTTCACAGACATGATTAAATCAGACCTGCTTCCAAAAGGCAGCAAGCTGAACTCTCTAGGACGCAATGCAGCGCCCGGAGCCAGGGAGTACCATTACGAGTATAAAGAGGAGAAGCATCCTTCTGGGAAATACGATAGAAAAGACATGAGGACTGTGGAGGTAGGTTTCAATTTGCATTCCCGAAGATGGATTCTCTTTTAACTCATCGTGTCATCTTTGACGTCTGCTAAATTCCTACTGAGCTACTTTAAGGAGTTGGGATGGCTGGGGTCAGGTTAGAAGGGGAGTAATGCACAATACATCCCTATGCAGGACGTCAGTTCAGATCTTATTCCTCACTCTAGAATTACCTGCTGATGGATTTAAGCGGCTTGCTTTTTCCGCCAATTCAAAGCACTTAAAATCTGATAAGTCCTCAAAGTTTTGTTGCTAGTTCTTTTCATTATTATCCACTGCAGAGATGCTCCACCACGCGCAAGTTCTTTTACATACAATATTTTTTTTATTATTTATTCCAGGAGTACACAATTCCCCAGAAGGTGGTTCCTAAAGCGGCAGAGAGCAGTACATATTACTACGAGCGAGAGGAAAGGGAGCTGCCGAGCATTAACACTGGCACCAGAACTTACAACTATGAGAACAGCATCAGCTCTACGCCTGGTGAGAACCCTTGAACTACTAGTGAAGCTGTTATGACTCTTATTATGACCTATTATGCTCTGACAAACATTTCTTTCTTCGTTTCTACCAGAGATGTCCGAGGAAGGTGTGTGCTGCGCTGTGCGAGTCTAGGCAAATGAAGCAATCCTATTGGTGATTTTTGTCCTCGCTCACCGCTTAGCTACCTCGCACATCTATGGTGAAAATGCACCCCTAGTACGTTTTCTAATTTCTGGTAGGGTTATAAAGTTTAAATACTAAATGAATTTTTCGAAAATTTGTATCAAAAACAAAACAGGAAGGCATCAGCCTCTTTCCAAAGTCATAAGTTCATATTCTAGAACTAAGCTCAAGCGTAGATTTCCTGATCGTTTTCAAAGAAATAACTGTTTAATTCGGGAAGCAATGGAGGTGTTAGTACGTGACAGATACATAGACAGATGGCATAGTGTTTATTTTAATTTATCTTTGTTGTCGTAAGTTCATCGGTTCCATAACATATTTCTTCTGTAATTCCAGGTTATTCCAAAGTGAAGTCTTCTAAAGCGACTAAGGATCTCTCTCAGAACGTGGATGAACTGGACTCACTCCTCGATGACCTGCAGAAGGATCAGGAGAGGCAGCTCTACAAGAGTAAGTAACCTAGAAATTGATCTTCTTTATCGCGTAATGTTTGCTAATGTGAGTTCATCATCATATCAGCCATAGCACGCCCAATGCTTAACATAGGCCTCCCCATTTCCAGAGCGGCCTGCACTTAACAGTTCTCAGCAACCTTTATCAGGCGTCTTTCCATCTAGTGTGGCGTCGTCCTACGCTGCGCTTTCCAGTGCGTGGTCTCCACTTGAGAACCTTTCAGTCCCAACAGCCGTCAGTTCGAGTGCTTACTGCCACTTCAAATAACGTATTGTGACCATTTGGTATTTTTTCAGGTGGCTACACTTCGGACACCGCTGAAAGCACATCATTCGATTACAGGAAAGGGTAATACACACTTGTTACATTCCTACCACGAATTTACGATGAACTGAAAATTAGAATCACCTCATTATTTTGTAGCGCTGCTCTGCTCGTAGAAATACTAAACTTGGCGAAGTTCTCTGAGGTTCTTCCTCGTCGTCAAACTTTTTAGTCTGAATGCCATGAATCAGACAGAGAAATAATGTTCCTCGTGGGCAAACTGCTTGCATAAATAAGTCAAACGCTGACTGGGTAATCTTAGAAAACAAAGCACTTTGTTTTGTTGTAAAAAAAAGCGAACGACCTATTGCCATCCAGTTGCAGATAGCAGTGTGTTTTTATTTCTATATCCAAGTATAGGGTGGGCCAGAAAGAATTGCGAATTTGAAAAAATCATTAAAAAAAAACTAAGTACAATTCACATACAAATTTTTATTTCTACAAAAATTTACATCTGGGAAATTCATTTCTTAAAAATAACATCATCCAGATGTGCACCATCGCGCTGCAAACATTCTTCGAATCTGAACCTCAAATTGGTGGGTGGGCCAGAAAGGAGTACGATTTTAAAATTCTGACCGATACATAGCCATGTTAAGAGATTTTTTCTTTCCACAACTGCAACAATTTGAAGCCTATACTCGTGCGACATGGTTTCAACAAGATGGCGCGACATGCCACACAGCTAATGCCTCTTTGGCGGTCGTAAACGAGATGTTTGCTGAGAAACTGATATCGCGCCGAGGTGACATTGAATGGCCTCCTAGAAGTCCGGATCTTACACCACTGGACTTTTTTTTGTGGGGATACCTAAAAAGTAGAGTCTACTCCAATAACCCAGCCACAATTGACCAGTTGAAGACCAATATCCGGAAAGAAATGGCAGATATTCCCCGTGCAATGTGCCAGCGAGTTTTTACCAATTTGAGGTTCAGATTCGAAGAATGTTTGCAGCGCGATGGTGCACATCTGGATGATGTTATTTTTAAGAAATGAATTTCCCAGGTGTAAATTTTTGTAGAAATAAAAATTTGTATGTGAATTGTACTTAGTTTTTTTTAATGATTTTTTCAAATTGGCAATTCTTTCTGGCCCACCCTATAGTATGAAAATTATTCCTATTGGACAAATCACTAAGACTAAAAAGTTAGAACCACCGTTTCTACGAACCGTGCGGTCAATATTTTTTTAGTTATTTGTATTGTCTGACTACAAAAAAACTACACACCTGGATGAGATCGCTTTTAGCGATAAAATCACCCACCCATTGTTCCTATGTTGTCAATTGTAAGAAGAAAGAAAGAAAGAAAATACATTTATTTGCAGACATAACAAAACAAAGACATACACAGTTACAAAAATAACACGACAATAAGTATAACATACAAAAAAATTGAAATAAAAATATAGACTATAAATAGGTAGTAGGTACGTCCAAGTTATGAGCGTCCGCAAACTAGGATCCGGCTCAGCATTATGCGCCGCGCACTAGTAAATACGAGTACGCAGCGCGCTGGTCTTCCGCCGGTTCCTAAATTCAGTACCGGATAATGAATGAATGAATGAATGAAAATACTTTATTGTACACCACACAAGAAACAAACAAAAAATATAAAAATTCACAAAGCAACAAGTACAATGGGTGGTCTTATCGCTTAGAAGCAATTTCTTCCAGACAACCCTTTTTTTTCCTTTTTTTAAGATAATCTGACTTTATTAAAAAAAAAAAACAAACAAAATTATATAAACTAAAGAATTTGAAATATAGGGACATTGAATTTATAAGTATGTATGTTGGTAAGTCGTAGTCATTATAAATTTAGGCAATGTGAGTATTTATATGTAGGTATAGTGTAATAGTTGTTAGTGAAGGTATGTAACCATTCGATGTTTCATTATATTCAATGTAATAAAGATTTATTTAATCAAATACTGTTCCAGGGTTCCAAAAGCGCCATCTAGCGGCTACTCGACTCTGAAACGCGAGGAGCGCTTAGAGAGTTCATCTTGGGGGTCGAGCCCCCCTCCCCCTCCCCCCACCGTTACTCGCGCCGCAGAGATCAGGCAGGAGCTCTACCGGGAAGAGAAGACAGGTAACACATAAAATAGTTTAAAAGTTAATAATAGCGACATCTAGTGGTAACTCTCTAGAACCTCATCATGTGTGAAAATTTTATAGATAGATTGTTTGTAATAGCGGCATCTATTGTAGCAATTCTTAGTTTGTACCGGAAAAAGAAGACAAGTGAAACTTAAATAGATCATCATCATATCAGCCATAGGACGTCCACTGTTGAACATAAGCATTTCCCATAGACCTACACAGTGACCGATTTTGTGCGGCCTGCACCCAACATTTTCTTATACCAGGTCTTTCTATCTAGTGGGGGCGGGGCGTCCTACGCTGCGCTTTCCAGTGGGTGGTTAATTGTTCCATCTCCAGGTAAATAAAATATATTTTTTTAGCAATAACGCCATCTAGCGGTAATGCAATAGAAACTCTCGGTAGTACAATTTAGAACGAACTAAGGCTGGCTACATACAGTCGGAATTTCGTTTCGGAATTTTGAAGGCAGCAAATCCATACAAAATCGGAGAAAATTCGTACGAAAAACTACTGTACGTATGTGATAAGGTCCTTGATTTTGTATAGATTTGCTACATTCGAAATTCCGAATCGATATTCCGAAACGGAATTCCGACTGGTATTAATCTGGAATTTAGCCGGCTGGTATTTTTTTGATACGTCCTGGAGATGGAACATGCATATGCCCCACCTGATGTTAAGTAGTAACCATCGCCTGGAAAGGCGCCCTACGATGCACTGCCCTGCGTCCTTCAACGGTGTGTAATTTCATGTGCCTATCGTTTCACCGGCGTTCAAACCATTAAATAGCAATACTGCTTGGCGGCAGAAATAGGTATTGTGGGTATTTCCGCGGGCGAACCCTTTCACAAGGAACTCATACTTTTTTGTTGGTTAAAACAAATGTATTGTTATTTCAGAGTCTCGCGTGGTGCCATCCCAGGTGTCGCCCGCGGTGCCGCTCGCGGTGCCGGCGCCTGTTTGTGGAAACTGCCATCATGTCACATCCAATACTTCTACTGTGAGTGAAAGAAACATATGTATAACCATTTTTTCACAATAATATTTTTTTAAATAACTATTTTTCCGTGGTTTGTCAATGACCAGTAGCATATAGCTATTTCAATGCAGGTCTCATTATGAATCACATCGATATCGGTTCATGGTTCAAATTTCATGGAATTATTATCTATTGAGAAAATTTCCAAGAATCGTGTGAGTCACTTAGTAGTTAATTTATATCCTTAACTTTCATATATTTATAACAAAGTAAATGATGCAGATACTGATAAAAATATAGGATCATAATATGAAGCTATCTGAGGTAATAAGTGCTTCTTCTATAAAGATATCATCATAATCAAATCCGCCACAAGACGTCCACTGCTGAACATAGGTCTCCCCATAAGTCTAAACAGCAAACAATCTCGTACAGCACCCAACGGCCCCCAGCGACCTTTATCAGGCCTACCTACGCTGCGCTTTTCAGTGAAGTGTAGTCAATTAGTTTTTAAAATACCCACAGCTCTCTCGAAGCAGTACCCCCATGAACAAAGTGACCACCACGGTGAAAACGTATACATACGAGGTGCCAGCCGACCAGGACCCGACCACTGTGCCTCTGCCCCCCCTCTCGGACCACGAGAGATACGTCTCCACCACTGAGAATATACGCACGTGAGTATACCAAGAATCCTTGTTACCACAAAAACATGCGTGCATGTGTGCACTCGCACGCCATTAGATAACACCATCAAATATTGTTATGAATGCCTATTTTTAAGATTAACATACTTTTGGCCAGAACCCACGTTATCGAAAACCTGGTGTCTGGACAAATCTAGTAAAGGTTTTGAGACATCATCGAATTACTGCGTAACCAGCTTTTAGTGTCAGATGTTAACAATAAAAAAAAGTCTGCCGTGGCCAGCGTGGAATCCTTAAATAGGCTTCGCGCACATGTTGGTCGCTGCAGAGTCAATATGTGCAAATAGGGGTTCAGGGATCCAGCCAAACGCAATGCGACTGTGGTCGATCCTGCAGTCGATGGAACACCAGCTTCTGTGCCCCTTGTGCCTAAACACCTGGACAAAGAAAGACTAAATTTAAAAAATCAAAATCTTTTTATTTATTATAGCACAAGGATCACTTTGAAACGTCAATTTTACTGCTGTTCCTTCGCGACCAAGCCAGGAAAGAAAGGCATGAAACAAGGCTGGTTATTATTTTTAATTATCCTTGTAGAATACATAACAATACAGAAAATAAATTACGTCTAAATTGTAATATATTTGAACGAGTTGGAGCAATTTCAATCCCAAGCTTCTCCGTTTGTTTGTTCCGGGTTTGGGTATTTTTCTATACATATAAGTATAAATAGGTATGTATTTACAAAAAAAGTATATAAGTAGGTATTCTATCAGTTATCTGGCTCCCATAGTTCCATGGTTTGCTTAGTTTGGGGCTAGATTGCGCTGTGTGAAATGTTCAGCATTATTTATTTATTTATAAAGTCCCATTACCTTTTTTAAAACCTTATTGTACACTTGTTTATGCAAATAAATATCTTGTATCATGATGATTTTTAGCTTTAGAACTTGATTGATATTTGTTATTAGGTATTAGAAACGTCTACAGACAAAGTAATAGTAATAGTGTAATTCCGAGTAGGTACCATCAGCTACATATTTCCATAATCGTCAATTTGTTATTTTTTTATATCAGTTCGACAAACAGCACGAAGCTGCCGGTCTCGCTGGCAGCGCCGTCGCTGACAGGCTGCCAGTTCTGCACGCACTGCAACCACTCCCTCACCAGAGACGTGCACAACACCAACACGCTCACTAGAGACATCAGGGACACCACGGAATACAGGACACATCTCACTAAGGATGGTAACTTCAACATTCATCATTTAGTAGCTTCAGCCAGCGGCTTGGCACGCATGGTTTGTCAATAAAAAATAGCCTATCTATTAATCCAGGTTATAATCTACGTACATACCAAATTTCATCGAAATCGGTTCAGCCGTCACAGCGTGAAAGAGTAACAAACATCCACACATACATCCATACAAACTTTCGCGTTTATAATATTAGTGGGATTTATAACTAGTTCTATGCCCGCGATTTCATCTGCAATTTTCTGAATCTTAATAGCGCCTGCTATCGGGTCCAATTGTGAATCTAAACCATCCAAGGACCCACTCGAACACACACAAAAAAAATCATTAAAATCGGTAAAGTCGTTCTCAAGTTATGGCGTGACCAAGGGAAACAGAGATTAATTTAAATATATATCGATTTATAGGTAAACCCGATGGGGGTGATTAAAAAAACAAATTATGAAATAACTAAATTTCCTAAAAATAAAGCCAAGAGAACATTGATTTATTTATAGGTGACCCCGATAGGGGGGTATTTAAAAAAATCAAATTATGCAATGCTTCCTAAAAGTAAAAAACATTTATTAGGAAAGATTCTACAAATGTTTTTCTGTAACTAATAAAACAACTTTTCAGATTTATTTTTGATTATTAAGAATGTAATAGTAAAATGTTTGTAAACAAACCACTTAACCTAAAAATCACTTGATTTTCGACATAATTTGCATTGGTTATCAATTTGTGATCATTATAAATTGGTATTAATTCTGTCAATAAAATAAGTATGATATAATAATTATTTTTTTAAATAGTATACTATTATTTTTTAGTTCTTTTAGAAGTGAATTTTTGTAATTTCTTCATAGTCAATACATTTTTGAAACCTAAGTACCTAAGTATTGACTATTAGTTCATATCAATTAATGTAACTGTTATTGTTGCAGTGACCGACCACTCGCACACGAGTGAGCGTATGGTCTACCCCTCCCCCGTCAATGAGACCAAGCTTCTCCCCTCCGACCCGCATAATGGACATGGCCCATACGTAAGTATCTACTTTAGTACTAGTTCTTTGTTAAAGGGCTCGCCCGGGAGAGTACCTACTACCACCATACCTATTTGTACCGCTAAGCAGCATTGCTGTGTCTAAGTTTGAAGGGTATGATTGCCGGTAATATAGACACACTTGGCTTTGCACCTGTATTCCTCAAGTTGATGGATGCAACGCGTGACCTACGAGGCAATGCTTTGTTGATCTTGTTAAATACCATGGTTACCACTTTACATAAGGTGGGCCATTTGTTGGTTCCATCTCCAAAAGGTAGGACGGCCTTCCACTAGATAGAAAGACGACCTGATAAAGGTTGCTTGATAAGGGAGCCGTTCGGTGCAGGCAGTACAAGATCGGTTGCTCTGGAAATCTATATGGAGGCTTGTGTTCAGCATTGGATATCCTGCGGCTGATATGATCTCCAAAAGAACAATCTACAGTGCTCCCCTGAGTCTTAGCTAATAGTAAAACCTATAGTTGTTTTATAGAGAAGTTGATTTATACTGCACTTGGTGGCAAGTAGCTTGGTTTTTAAGGCAGAATAATTCCTACTTTAGTAATAGGTATTCAAAACCGCTAATCTTGGTGCCCTGGCTTCAAGATCTCGCTATTAGATGGTAAAACAACCATGTCGTGTTGGAAAGGCCTCTCAGATCCTAATTATATTATGTGTTTCAGGGTCCAACCTCCTACAAATACTCTGAGACAACATACGCGTCCCACAACTCGTCGCGTCCTACCCCCTCCCCCGGCCCCTTCCCGCGCCCTACTACCCCCTCCCCCGGGAACCAGCAGACTCCGAAGAGACTTGATGATCTACTCGCTGATTTTCCTGAAGCTGTGAGTATCTAATAAATCGAAATTGATATTGAACAAATCGTCGCAGCGTAGGACCCCCCCCCCCACTAGATGGAAAGACGATCTGGTAAATTTTGCTGGGAGTCGTTAGGTGCTGATCACACAAGATCGGTCGCTCTTGCTATGTTCAGCAGTGGACGTTCTGTGGCTGATATGATGATGATGATGATTAATCAATTTTTAAGACGAATAGATCTTCGTTTGGCCACAATCTCACCCAATGGTGATGATGATACTACCATGTCGTCTTAAATGAAGCACGAAGATAGAAAATGTAATAAGTTTACTACATAACTGTTATAATAATTATTAATAACTAGCTGCCGCCTGCAGCTTCACACGCGTGGTTTGTTGATAAAAACATTACCCTCCTTCTGCGCAGTTGGGCAAAAAATACCCTATGTCCCAATCCCGGTCATAATCTATGTGTATTAATGAATGAAAATTCTTTATTATACCGAAATATAGAACAAATTAATGTAAGCATAATGGGCGGTCTAATCACTTAACAAAGCGATCTCTTCCAGACAACCTTTGGATGGAGAGGATTTTTGGATTGAGATGGAGAGGAGGAGGAAACAACCTTTATACCAAATTTCATCGAAATCGGCTCAGCCGTTCAGTCGTGAAAACGTAACAAACAGACAATCGGAGCTACTTTCGAAATTATAATATTAGTATGGATTTGCAGCGCTTCCCCACGCAGCCCGACGGCCTCACTCGCCGCAAGGTGGAGGTGAGCCACGAGAGCTCCCGCGCGCATGACGTCACGCCTGCAGGCCGGGACGCGGCCCCCGTCAGCGCCGTCAAGCCTACCCCAATCGGGGGCACTCGCAATATCGCAGGCAAGTATATGCACTACTACATAGTTTGATAAGACGATATGAACGTTTTGTTAAAGTTATAAACATAGAAGGAATATTCAAACAACTATAAAATACAAAAGAAACAGTTAAATCATCTAAAGAAAGTTGCAAACGATCTATAGATAGCTCAACTGCTCAAGATCACTACCAGCTACAGGAAAAAAAAAAACCAATTGTGAATTATTTCTGTTAATTTATGTGTTTTACTTAAACTAATTAGCCTTTAATCTTTTATTTTGTGTACTTTTTCGGGGTACACTGAATTCTGTTATAGTTTTTTTGAGCTAAAATAAGGTACAGCATTTAGGTAACTACACATAAATGAGTTATTTAGGGCCTCTTAGAATCAACTTTGTTAGACTAGTAGGACAAAATTTCGAAAGGAAGACAACAATGACTAGCCTTATAAGAGTTAGAAAAAATATTTAGAAAAAGAAGTATTAGTAGAGTTTGGGGCGAACCACTAGTACTAAAAACTGGGGGTAAAAGACTTAAAAACTATCCTATTTCCGAATTGTTAAATGATGGAATAACATTCAGATGTTAGCAACTATTGACCCTATTTCGCCCCTTTAGGGGTAAAAGACAAAAAAATTAAAGCTAATAGTAAATCTTATATTTCAGGGTCTGCGGTCTACTATCCTCCTGGTCACGTGCCGTTTGAAAAGAAAGACTCACCCGCTGTGGTGGGAGGCGGATACGAAGCTAGCAGTGTAAGTATTTATTTATTTTTAACCTCTATCGCAGAGGGGTAGTATTAGTTGGATCCCTGTCTGTTTGTGGCATCGTGTTCCCGAACGGATGGACCGATTCGGATGCGGTTTTTTTATAGAAAGCTAATTTAACTGGGGTGGTTCTTACCTATGTCAGTTGAGGGTATTGATATCCAATTTTATTATTTTGTGACTTTATATAGGTACTTTTTATATTTTTCTGCGTATGTTTAATATTGTAACCAGTGTGTACCTACATTGTGTATCGATACGAGGTACCATTATATTATTAATTTATTATTTCATTTTTATTGTATTTGTTATTTGTGATGATATTATTCTGATTTATTCTACTTGTTTATTGGTAAATTTTAAGATTTTGTGTTCGTTTTTAAGGAATATATGTTATTTATGGATGTATATTATCTGAATTAAATAAATTAATAATTATATATTATGACGTGTAATATTCTTACCAAATAAATGGTTATGCTGTTCCAGGCGATGCAAGCCGGCGGCGGTCGCTATGCGAACGGGCGCGGCATGTACGAGTACGAGTCCGGCTCCAAGAGCAAGGAGAAGCACTCCGAAACCAAAACAGCCGTGCCCATCTGCCTACCCCTTTGCTGCGCTATGCCTTGCGTTATTATGTAAAGTCCGGTTCATGTAAATGTCAAGTAAATAGGACGAACCAGCTCCGCACTACGATTTCCAAACCGGGGCAGAAACTTGACGCCTCCTCTCCTTCAGCGTTTGAGAGACGGTAGGGGCGGGGAGGGGGGAGTATATTAATATGAGACACGAACTTTTTACTTTATTGCAATGTTTAACTTTTTTCACATTTTTGTTATTTTGGGGCTATTTACACTGATATCGGATGTAGCCAGAGGGTGGTTTTGGGGCCTCCTAATCAAATGAATAATCGATAGTACGACGTGGGCTGGATCATAGCTAAGCACCTGTAAGCACTATGTGTCCCCCCCCCCGACCCTCCCCCCCCAGATCAGGGACTGGGGCGAACTATTTACCGCCGAAAAAGTGGTAAATTAATTCTACAATATTTTTAAAAACATTTGCAGAAATTAAGTATTGAAAAACGTGAGACTACTTTCGGCTAACGCTGTCTCACAAAGTATTTGTTAAATCGAAGGTTATACAGGACTAGTAAAAAGTACAAGTTAATTATGATCAGTTAGTTTAAAATTTAAATGTTATATTGATGTAACGTTCTAATCAAGCGTTTTTTCGACGCGTTTAAGTCTAAGTAAACGTAGCGTAAAAAACGCCGAAACAATAATGTAAAACTTGTATTTATTTGTAAATTAATATGATTAATGAAACAACGAAATTAATATGCAATTTTTTGGAAAAATTGGCATTTTTGCAACGAGGAAATAGATCTAATCTAATAGCTAACATTGAATCTCGTCATTTTGTATTGTCCTTTGCATTTTTGAAAACCAAGATAAATGAAATTATTTACGTTTTTAAAAATGCAGAGGGCTTCATTTATTTTAAATTAAGAAAAAATATAAAAAGCTATACTAACAAAAGTGCCATTAATGATATTATGTTGTACCTAGGTACACGCGGCGTTTTAAAGCTCAATGTGAAATCCCTTTATTGAGGAGACGTGGCTTTTTGTGTCTATTGTTATCTGATATTAATAAACTTTAATAACAGTACAGAATTTCTTTTATTTTCTTCTTTTAGAATGAAGCCTTCTTACTAGGGATTCGGCTACCTAAACCCATAGAATTTACCCTACCTATTTAGTTCAACTATTCTCTAATAACATGAATGTCGAACTAAGGGCGACTTGCGCAACTCAATTCATTTATTTCAGATGTCAAAGATCCACATTTGTTAGTAAAAACTTATTTAAACATGTCAAATGGGTTATTACAAGTGTGCTAATTTAATTCAATCTATAATTATTGACTTAGCCTAATACACACAAATAATAAAAATAAAATACAAATGCAACGATGCCTACCTAAACGTACTTAGCGGCAAAATATGATTTAAGGAGTTGTCAAACAATACATATGTATATCTACGTCAAAGTTCAACATGTTTTGTCCCTAACTAGTGGTTCGCCACGAACTGAGATCTCGCGAATCCCCCAAAATAAATATTATTCTTAGGGCGACTTGTATAACGATGCCTAAACGTATTTAGTGGCTAAATATGATTAAGGAGTTGTCAAATCATACAAATCCTTCAAATTTAAACATGTTTAGTCACTAAATACGTTTAGTAATCTTTGTGCATGCCGGCTTTAATCTTTGACCAATAAATTGGTGCCACGAAATGCATATCCAACCTACTTGACCAATAGTTTCATTCAGGTTAGGTGTAACGGGGGTTCTTGTTAATTGGTTAATATTTTTGGGGGTACATTCTGGATTTTAGACTTTGCCTATATTTGTGTCACTAAAGCTACACGAATACCAAATTTCAGCATTGTGGGGTCACTGGTGTACCCTGTGAATTTTGTCAGTTTTGTTTGTATTATGGCTAATAACTCAAAAACTACAAAAATTAAACTAAAAATAAAAACGGGGTTCAAATGCACTAATGAAGACCTTTCATTTGACGTCCCACTTGACCTAATAGCCTCATTTTCATTGTTTTTTACCCCTCGTTGAACCACAATATCTCAACAACCCCCCACTATTTTTAGCTCATTGAGTCACACCAAAATTGTACCATCACTAGCTACCTATGTACCAAATTTCATGATGATCGGATAAACGCTACGAAAGTTATCCTCGGACAAACAAACATACATACATACATACAACGCCGATTTGCTCAAGTTGATTTGGAGATCTCGCTTCGCTCGATCAAATACGTTTAGGGATCGTTGTGCTAGCCGGCCTAAGTGGAGAAATCATAAAGTCACTTAAAAATTAAACAAAATCCTACTGTTTAATGTCGCTGTATCCTTTTCTATCCCTCCTTATTAAGGAGGGATAGAAAGGCTAAGGAACTATTATTAGTCAGTATGTTTCGACCCTCAATAGGATTTAATTTAATTTTTAAGTGACTCCACATTATGATTCCTCCACTTAGGCCGGCTAGCACAATTAATCCCTAACCGTATTTAGCGACTAAACATGTTGAACTTTGACGTATTTGTATGATATTGCTATCAGGCTGATAAGTCCCATTCCCATGAGCTAAGGAAAGTTATTTGTTGCGTTTATCCGTTCCGACAGCCTATCAATGTGTACCAGAATGTCTGGTCCCTCTCTTTTCTCATAAGAGTGAAATCCTTTTGATAGATGTAACCTACCATTTAAGGTAAAAGTAACTTTTTTTTAACAAAAATATAACTGACTTAACCAAACTACTTAACTGATTTTGATGAAATTTCTATGAGGCCAATATGATAGTATATCATTTCAAATAACAAAAGAATTTTCCAAATCGGTTGGTAAATGACGGAGTTCTGAGGTAAAAACATAAAACCGAATTGCGTCGCTATAAAGTTTGAGGGTTGCCCTCGATTTTTTGGGATCCCATCATTAGGTCCTGACTTGGCGCCAATGAGATCACCTGGGAAACATCCTTTTAGACAAAAAAATAATTTCTCGATTCGGTCCAGGCGTCTTCGACTAATCGGGGAACTAAAAAAAAGATTCCGACGAATTGAGAACCTCCTCCTTTTTTTGAAGTCGGTTAAAAATAATAAAAATGTTTCAAGGGTTTCGGAACTTTTTGTCCACAAATCCCCTGAGCGTTCACTTCGAGTGCCGGCATGGGAAAATCCCCTGTGCAAGGGATTTATGTAATAAGCAAAAAAAAAAGATAATGTCATTCCAAAGTAATCAATAAAACATGCAAATCGTAATAAAAACACATATATTTTGCTTTTATATTTTACCAAAAGTTTTTGGATCTTGTCCAACAAGGCGTAGTGGTACCTTGCTCTCAAGTACACAAGCTCTGCCCGGGTTCACCCGCGCGATACATAAGGCCTTTACACGCCAGTGGATCTGCCAAATACATAACAGAGATATGTAAATAATTGATAACAAACAAACGATTTATAATATAACAAAGGTAAGTTCGTGGTTTATACTACATTGTGCACAGGTCGTCAAGATGATTTAATATTGACATTTTCATTTTAAATTTCATTCGATCTAAAACTACGTGACCATAAAAATTACAATTAGCAAACTCTTGTTCCCTAAAAGATTAAAAAAAACTAAGCGTTCATCAACTAACATATATCGGATCTTTTATTCTAACAAAAATAAATGAACAGGAAATTGATCAAAATTTAACTCAACAACTAATTTGAAATAATTGGTAAAAATCAACAAATTGCAATTAATTCAACAGACTTTGACAGATCCACAGAAAGGCGCCGAGACAGACTAACAGACAACAATCAAATGCTGAGTATTGCCCGTTACACCGGTCTTTTAAGTTATTCAAAGACCCGGTTTCACCGTACCTTCGATCAACTGTCGCTTTTCTTCTTGAAGACAGAGAGACAGACAGACAAAGGTAGTTGAACAGGATATTTGAATAACGAGATAAGGGAGCGGTCAATTGCGAGGCAGCCATTGCATTTTTAGTTTCAATACCTGATCCATCTTTGATCTGTTACACTCCATACAAATGCTAAGATGACTTTTTTCCATAGTGAAGATAAAACATAATCGATTTTAAAATTAACCAGGGGACCAATTCCCGTAACTTAAAATAGTAAAATTCGAGTATCGATCTAGTCTCGTTATGTTAAATGTACGAAACGGTATTCACGTGACAATACAATGGTATGAGTTGACTGTTATGCGATTATAAACTTTATTTATAACAATCTAATATTGTAATATTAATGGAGCAGAATGCCTAAATATATTATGTATATTCATAATCCAAATTTATTTAAGTCAACTTTAAAATTAAATTACGTGAATTGGTCCTCTGAGCCAAATTCAAAACTGAATCAGATTCATGCAGATTTTTTGTTTTTTCAGTGGAAACCGTCAAAAGATCTGCTATTGAGTGTCGATTCACACTTGAGCACAGTTCTTGAGTACCTTTATCCTTATACCTTCTAAAACCTAGAAGAACTTCTACTTTCAAATGTTTAAGGCAATGAGAACTGTTAAATCATCATTTGCTAGCTCTGAGGAATTAATCTTGTATCATAGATGAATCAATTATTGAAATGGCACTTTTGCCAAAAGTTTTTTAACCCTCACAAAAAGATGGGTTACAACTAACAGCTAGTTCATTGACCTCGCAATTGGAGCACCCCTTCACTCCGGGGGGCCGACATTCTTTGCCCATTAACACCCTAACACTCAACAAAAGGAAAACAAACAAAATTAAAAAATGTTGGCCTCCCGAAGATAAATTTCCAAATAGTTTTCAATGCATTTTGATGCGCGTATTGAAAAATAATTTGTATATTATGATTTTTGAAATTTGAGTTTACGCCGATGTTTATTGACTAATCTGATTAGTTGAATAAAAATAGAAAGATGCATATTAAATTATAAAACTCAATCCATGAAAAATTAACAGGACACCTGCAGGTTTATAGACAAAGGTTATAGGTTATAGGTTTATTGCAAGTAGTCCATTGCAAAAACATTTGCTGATTGCTCATCAAAAAAAATTTTAACTTAATAACCTTTTTTACAACAATACTACCACTAGCCCGACCCGTGTTTTCATTTAATGTCGTACTTAACAAACAAGTCGTATGTCGAAATAAATGCTTATGTATATCAATCACAACGTTGAAAACCAGATAACTGATCGAATAAAACTTAATTTGTACAAATGGAGTAGTAATTGAACTTAACTGACCAGCCGTTACTTGGCATTTAAAAATCATACTTTTGTTTAAGCTATGTGTATCATAGCTTAAACAAAACAAAAGAGGGTCCTAAAAGAGCTGTGTTTTAGTTATTACCCGGCCACATTATCTTACTTTAGGACACACACAGGTAAAGAGTGACAAAAATAAAACTAAACAAGAAAGAAATTAAAAACCGTAAAACATGGCTCGTTTAGACGCATCTTAAGGCGCATGCCAGACTGAAGACACGACTAAAGGCCGGTTTCTATATCCGTCGCTAACCGACTACGACTCGTATCTCCTTGAAAAAGTGTCACACTAGTGTCTAACTTTTGACACGTTTTCAAGGAGAAACGAGTCGTAGCTGGTTACCGACGGATATAGAAACCCGCCATAAGACGAAGAACTTTAATCTACTTTCATACAAAATTCTATACATTTTGCCTGCGTCGTTTTCTTTGTATATTTTTCTCACGGCACTTACATACATTTTGTACGACAGTACGTAACAGGGACATTACGACTTCCGTCTCGTCCTTTTCCTGTCTTTTCATTCTGGTTTGTACATAAGATTAGTCTCACCATAGCAAGGTCCCATAATTCACGACTCCTAAGATATTGATTTAAAATGTTGCATCTTTTAATTAAGATTTTTAAATCATCTCAAAAACTTTCAAGCGGGACGTTGCGGGTTCAAGTCCCGTCCGGCTTGAAAGTTTTTGAGATGGTTTTAAAAATAAAATACTATCTTTTGATTAATGTATAAACATCGACGTATCTTTAGCTGAGCATGAGTTTTGAATATAACTAGTTAAAAGCTTATTCATACAAACAGAATAATTCTACATTCATTATAGTCATCTCCATTTTCAACAACTAATTACAGATTCCATTTAAATTGATTTTTTATATAAAAAAATACATAAGTAGCGACAAGTGAATATTTAATCCTGCTACTAATAAACATGGCAATGATCCTTTCCATCCACAGGTTGTCTGGTCATAATGCATTGTTTTTTTTAAATATCTGTTGTGTCTAGCCTGTAAGGTATAATAAAGAATTTCAATTCATTCATTCATGGCGTAATCTAGGTCTTTACATATCTATGACAAGTATTATGCAAAACTTTAAAGGCCTTACCACAAAAAAGTTAAACATCCGTCAAGGATTTTTTAAACAGGTGTTCAACAAGTTTTTATCTTTTTTTTGGTAAGGTCCTAAGAAATTACTAAGCGATGTAAAATTAGTCCCAAGCAATTTGTGTTTAATTTTTTGAAAAATAAATTACAGTTAATTACAGTACATTAAATCCGGCACCCTCCGCTCACGCCTCCCTACTCTCGTTCCGCGCTTGCGCACATATTTTACTTACATATTTATGATTTTTTTCTATACAATCCAATAATCCGGCACCCTTTAGTATAATAGTTCCGGATTAGTGATGCTACTGTAATTGTTTTGACTTGAGTACTGAAACAGTTTTAAACAAGTTCCAAAGAGCCAAAGCACAGTATCGCTTACGTCATGTTTATTAGTAGCAGGATAAATAATTCCTAAATAGTTGTTGGAAATGGCCGTTACAAATACAGGTTTAATGCTATTTTTGAAAAAAAAAAACCTATGTCAAGTTTATACTATGAAAGTAATGCACGTCACAAAATAGTTTTTGCATTGAAATAATGCATTTAAAGTGTTGCCGTTTTAACTTGGCGGCCCTGAAGATGAGCGGTTGACCACAAAAGAGATAGGTAGACGTATAGATATGGACCTTTATATTTTTTTGTATGTGCACATTGTTGCCTGAAATAAACATTATATATATATAACACATATATATAAAACAAAGTCGGGTTAGTTACACCATTTAATTTTATAACTCAAGAACGGCTCGACCGATTTTTATGATCTTTTGATTTGTTGTGTTTGTCTCCGCCCGAATAGCAGAATAACTATTAAAATATCGGAAAAATTCACGCAAAAAGAAAATTATGAGAAAACTAATTTTCTCATACATAGATACAGCTAATGATGGCCGATTGACAATTGTACCGGCGACGTACATTGGCAGCCCGCGTCATCAGTCAAGGTAGTACGAAGTTCGCAGGGTCAGCTATTTAGTAGTTATTAATAAATATATCTTGGTGACACTTCCGCCTGGTAGTGATCTGGAGCAGTTAAGCTATCTATAGATCGTTTGCAACGGTCTTTAGATGATTCAACTGTTTCTCCTGTATCACGCCTTATTGTGATCTCGGATCAAGTCGGTCGAACGTTCGACCAAGATCGTTCCGTTCCTTTTGTAAATTAACTATGCAATTATGTAGACACACTGCATATAAAATAGCAGATTCGTTCAAGTCGTAAGATACTAGCAAATAAACAAGCCAGTTATCTCTCATTTAATAAAGAGAGATTACAGAAATATGATGATGATGATGATGAAGGAAATAATATATGAAAATTAGAAAGAGATTTAGGAAAAACATTTTACAAATTCACAGTTCACAGAAACGTTCAAAAGTTCCGAAACCACGCTAATTGCTTTTATTTTTCAGTGACCCCACATAGGAGGCACGGACGCACGAATAACTCGTGACACCACATTGGGCTCACTGGACTGTGAACGTGTTCTACCTAGAAAATCAACAGCGCACCTTCAGGGCCGGCAAGTTAAAACGGTCTTGGGGAGCACATCGATATAATTCTACTAGCAAACTTAATGCATAAAAAAATAAAAACTGCAATGGATCTCCTCAGTTTTTAAGGCGAAAATAGATATCAAAATATAATTTTGTTTTACAAAATCATAGGCACAATATCGTCTTTTCATTCTTTCATAATATAAATGAGACTATAGACGGCACCCAGAGGTTTAACATTATAACACGCGCGAGTTAACTGTACACCTCGCACTGTGACGTCACTGTCACAGTGATGCAACAGTTACTAAGCGGGTCAGGGAGTGGGGTCGCATTCCAAGGAAGTGCACAGTTAACTCGCGCGTGTTCTATGGTTCATTCAGTTCCACCATTTCCTATATCTTAGTTTTCAGAGTCAATAACTAACCGTTCAGTGAAGGTCCTATGATATGAGCACAACCTACTTATTTCAATGCAATTCAAAATAATAAATAATGCTGGATATTTCACACAGCGTTATGTAGCCCCAAACTAAGTTTAACTTGTTCTATGGGAACCAGATAACTGATAGATTACTTATATACTTTTTTTTATTAATACATACTTATAATATATATAGAAAAACATTTAGAACCCGGAACAAATATATGTAAATCATGCAAACATTTGTTCCGCGGCGGGAATCGAATTCGACTACGATTCGATGCAGGAAAAATTCAAATGTTTGGTTGTGCGACGCATTGGTCAGCCGTTAAAAAACGGCCCCTGACAAGCCCGGACGCCATATAGTCCGAGCCCAAGACTTCCAGTCCATCCAAAGGTTATCTGGAAGGGATAACTTTCAGCGGTAAGACCGCCTTGTATTTCAGTGAGTCTAGTGTTAATTTTAATGTGTTGTAAAACATATCATACTATCTATGTACTGAGTAGTTTTTGAAGTGCATCGCAATTAATCGGTCAGTTGTGTCTAGTTCGAAAATATGCATAAGAAATCGTTTAATGACCATTTATGTTTTAGTAACGACTCTGGGTGCGGCCACAAATCGCGTAGAAGCGTTTCTTCGTGTTGCGTGGAAGCCTAGAACATTTCTAAAACCAAGCAATACTCAATACTCATTTTCACCTATTCATAATTTTCAACATTTTGAAAATGATTTTTACAAACATATTTAGACTTGCGGCGATGGGCTTGCAACATGTCACGTGATTGGTTAACTTCTATGCAAAAAGTGGACATGTTTGGACTTGCCTCGCCTTGATATATCTTCTCTGCGTAAAATGTTTTTTTTTTTACTTTTTTTATGTGTTTCTTTAAATATAGTAAATATGTATTAGTATCCATTGGCCTTATGCTTGTTCCATCTCCAGGTTGTTTAAAATAAAACATACTTTGTGTTTTGTTATGTTCGACATTAATTTAAAACACACATCTGGAATCGTATTAACTGGTTTTAGTACCGGTACCTTGAATATTTATCCAGTAATCGATACATTTCCAATAAACAATTTTTTACGTAAATCGGCGGCGCCTTTGAGACGATGCCGCTTAGTCAATTTAACAGGTACTTACATAATGAATGAATATGATTTGTTTGGCTATTTTATACAGACTGTTTCATTGATATTTTGGGACTTGATATTATGGTTGTTTAAACATTTATAATTATCTACGAATTTGTTAATAATCAATTTTACAACAATACTAGCCATTAGCCCTATCAGTGTTTTCATTTAATGTCGTACATAGCTTAACAGGTTGTAGATAAAAAAAACTAGTGACCCCCCGTTTATAAACAAGACTATGATGACCTCAAGTAGTCTGTAAAAATACTTATAATGGCCATAGTCAAGTTAGCCGACTTAGCTTACACCTTTTTAGAAACTTTTAACTTGCCGTGCTGTTGGCCAAATCTTGTAACTGAATTTTAAAACAGTTCCCAACCGATTGTACTGTAATTTGGCATACATAAATGTATATAAGTCGTGTCATGTAAAAAGGACGCTGGTCAAGCTGAGCATTGGGCGATTTATCCGTCTATTTGGTGGTATGTGTAGGTAGGTGCGGCGCGGGGCGGGCGGGTCACACGCACACGCTTGCCGGTGCGCTATTGGTTCGTCAGTCGGCTAATTCTAATTCTAGGGTGAGGGGATCTGCACTGACGTGTCGCATTGAGGTGTATTGTGCATTACCCCTCTTCTAACCTGACCCCAGCCATCATAACTCCTCGAAGTAACGGAGCAGGACTTTGTGTTGATGGATGCAGTTTTACAAGATCCCCGTGCATGTTGTTGTGGTGTTAGCGGATGAGGATTCGGTGAGCTCCTGCAGTTCTCAGCCTGATATCGCCTGTGGCTGTACAGTGAAGCATCACTGCTCCACCATCTCTTATTCTTGAAGACATGCGCGACAAAGGCCACTGTCCGTGGGTCAGTCGGCTATTGGCCTAGTACATTCGTGCGTGAGTGTACTAATGCGCAAACACACCCGCTCCACTTCCAGCGTTCTTTTTACATGACGCGACCTATAACTGCGGTGACAATGCAATAATATGGTACCGTGGAGGTGGTCTCATGATGGAGACAGATGCTAGGAAACGGAACTTCGGAATTGATAAGGATACTAGTGTTTGGGCTCATAAGAATCTATTTGCAGTTCTGATTATGAATTTTAATAATAAAAAAATGTTTTTCCCCCAATCAAACCGTGGGTTTCGTTAAATGTGAAATGCCTAGTTTAAAATACCAAAAGCGATCACCCATCCAAATGATGTCAGCGCGATACGTCGCTTAACCAAGATAAGCACTGCGTTGCCGCTATTATATACTTAAGTTTATACGTATGTTTGTAAAAATCAATTTCTTATATATTTTTTATATACTTTGCCAGTTAACATTCCTTAGTGATATTTCCGCATGATATATCTATTACAATATGTATCATACAATTGGATCTCCTATTAATATTAATTACCTAATCTTTTCATATATTTAATCACAATGGGTAACAACAAATCAGATAGTCCTCCTTTGTATTTCGAAAAAATAATTTAGAAAACTTTCGTGATTTATATCAATCATTATTATAAATACGGGATTTATCTCGTACCGTTTTATCGGTGTTACGACAATGTTTCGGTTCAATTCGTGAACCTTAATTAGTGGGATGCGCTCCGCACTGCGTCTCGTCTCGCACTCAACAATGTCGTAACACCGATAAAACGGTACGTAATAAATCCCGTAATATAATATATTAGAAATGTAATTTAGAATGGGTGGATCAATTTGTATGTTCATAGTTTCAAGAGATATTGAATTGGAGTATTAGGACAACATAAACAAGGTAAATTTATAAAAATGATCAACAAATTTTGTGGAATGGAATCTTTCATTTAGAATTATCTTTTTATTAATACATTTATAGTATTATTATTAACACCGCTGCGGAACAAATGTTTGCATGATCTACAGATATTTGTTCCGGGTCTTGATGTTTTTCATAAGTATGCATTTAAAAAAAAATGTATATAAGTATATATCAGTTATCTGGTTCCCATAGTACAAGCTCTGCTTAGTTTGGGGGAAGATAGCGCTGTGTGAAATGTCCAGTAATATTTATTTATTTATTTTATTTATTTCCGAGCGGACTGGATCATCTTAGTGCCTGAAGTGTTTGGAAAGAATGGGAGGAGGCTTTTGCCCAGCAGTGAGATACAGTGGGGTGATAATAATAATAATTATTACGAGAAGAGTAAAGTTTTTACCCATTTTTAAAGTATTTACGCTGCACGAAGGAGTGTGAGATTAAAGTAGTTAAATTAGTTTAGTTTTTATGGAGGAGGGGCGTCTGCTTACGTTAAAACATAACGTTATGAATTACTGACGAATGACGAGTAAATATAAATTAACATATATCGCTGATCATTCTAACACAGCATTTTAAAAGACCCAAAGTATTTTTTCTTTTTTTTAATACATTCTTCAAGACACAGAGAGAAACCAGACCCGGAACAAATATCTATATATCTTCCAACATTTGTTATGCGGCGGGAATCGAACCCCCAACCGCGTTTTAGCCGACTATTCGGTCACTGCGCCGCGAAGGACATCAATCAAAATTATTGAATTTGAAAATCCGTTTCATACAAACAACACTTAAAAATCACGCAATATGAGAAAATGGATTTTAAACAATTATTAGATTGAAATAAACTTAGATTAATATTCTGGATTAGAAGCAGATCCATTTCACAAAAAATGTTAATAAACTCACGCTGAATATGTTTACTATAATTTGATAGAAAATATATTTAATATGGGAAAAAAACTGTGTTTTAACACTACATAATGTACTCTGTAAGACCATTTTGAACCCTTATTAACGCAAAAAATCAGAAATAATTTCAGTTAGGTATTTATAATCTATTTGGCTGTGGCAAATTATGGCAGTCACGTGTTAATATTAGAACTTTGGTATCATTTTAGTTGTTTTAGCTAAGCTTCATCTGGCAGTCAATTTTATTGACAATATAACCAAATAGAGATATATATAGACTCTTGAAAACAATGAATTGTGGAAGTACCATAGACGTTAGTTTGACATTGCAATAGTTATATAGGAACTAAGCGGTCGCTAACTTCAATAATATCTACATATCGTCGTCCTAATTATCAGAATTCTACAGGAGTAACAAAAAACTGTCTTTTTCACAAAGTTTAAGAGATTCTGAGTCACTCTTATGGCGGGTTCCTATATCCGTCGGTAACCAGCTACGACTCGTTTCTCCTTGAAAACGTGTCAAAAGTTTGACACCAGTTTGACACTTTTTCAAGGAGATACAAGTCGTAGTCGGTTACCGACGGACACAGGAACCCGCCATTAGAGAAGAGAGTAACTCAATATAAATCTGAAACTTTGTGGACATGGACAACTATGGAAATACGAATTCTGATATTAGGCCGACTATATGTATATGTAAATACGTCGATCCACCACATACAAACAATTTGATAACTCAAAATGTTACAAAATAAATACGTGACTAAAAAATGGACACATGACTATAAATACTAATTAAACTTTGTAACCGAAAATAATGTAAAAAGCGTCCGGAAGCTCGTGCCGCGACGCACGAGCGGCGTCCATTGTAACCATCCAACACTCATTCAATACCTAACTACATTAGCTAACTTATAACTGTATGTACATATTCGAGCACAAACACTCCTATATACAATGGGATACGCTTAAAACTAATATAAGGACACTTGGAACAACACGGTGACAACGGACACGTTTTGGCACTACACAGAACAGTCTGACTTAGCCGATCCCCAGAACACTCAACATTACAATTTGACCATATCGCTGGTACGTAAAGTTGGTTTTAGCGTCTCGGAGCGGTGTATATTATCACAGGTCTCAGTCTATCACCACATATGGTAAAGCTATGAGTTCGCCCAATCGCGCGCATTCATGCCACTCGGTGAAGTTGTCCGGCCGCGGGGGCCGGTCAAAGGTCAGCCTTTCCGTTTCCGCCTCGGAGCGGATCAAAGCCTCTTCCAGGGCTGAAGAGGCTGCCACCGGCTCCGTGGGTAACGTGACGACAGGCGCTAACGACATCTGGTTGTAATCGTACGGTATGTTGTCTATCGTACGCTGCACCGTATCGTACAACGCCTGTCCATTCATCTCTTCTTTCGTCCGTTCGACCGTTCTGTGATCTTGATGCTTTGTCTCAAACGCGTCTTCTACCTCCATTAACTCCGTTATTTCACTCTCACTTTTGCAGAATTGAGTCTCTTCGTCCACCGACAGGAGCGGAGCTTTGAGCCTCTCGCTCGGTTCTAAATTAGGAATGCTAACCATCTCCGCTTCGATATTAACGTCTTCGATGGAACAGTTGGTCGCTTCGCTGTCTTTAGAAGTCTCCTCAGATTTTACTTCCTGCTTCTCCGCTTTTACTTCATCGTCTATCGGATAGGGTCGTATAGGGGGCGGGGAGGGAGGAGGGGGTGGTTCGGGGGGGTTGGGCGCGAACTCCGTCCAAGGTAAATGCGCGCACAGAGGCACTTTGGACATGTTTTTCGCACAGTGATCGTCCGCATAATCGGAGTATTTGTACAACGGTACCACACTGGTGAATAGGTCTGGTTTTTCGGGTTCTGTAAGTTTTCTGACGGCGAACTGATGGGGGTATATCGGAGCTCTGGTGCCGTTGATGCCGGGCAGGTAGGCGTGGTGCAGGGCTCGTATGTGCAGCGGATGGACGTCCAGTCTCCGGGCGGCGGGGCACTCGTCTTCAGCGACCTCCTCACCGCAAGTACACTCATGGTGCTCGCGCTCGTCCTCGAGGGGAGGCATTGGGGGGGCGGGCTCAGGCTTGGGCTCGGGGGAGGGGGGGCGCGGAGAGGAACCCCCGTTGCGGAGAGGCGAGTCCACTTTTATTGGGTAGACTGGAAATACAAAGCAGGTGTTATTTGGATTATGCACTTTATGTAAAAATAATTTCAGCTGCTTTTGTCATCCTCTCGTAGTGACTAAGTAGTAGCCAAATATCATATTACTTTAAAATACTCGTATATAGAAAAGTCAGCATACACAATCTAGTTGTACATTGTGGATCAAATAAATAGATTGTATTCCCTAAAACTGTATGAATCAAAATGTAAAGAGAAGTCAAGAAAACAGTTTTACAATGCAACAGTGGTATATTAAAAAAATATCTAACGTATACGCCAATACTTGTGGTATACGGGCCTTACTAGTAATTAGTGTTATCGATAGGTACTCGGTGCATCACTACCGGCTCCCGTAAGGACGGCAAGGGCGAGCGAGATAGCAATATCGTCGCATGTCCCATGTTTTATGACCTCGTCTGCCAGGAGCGTTGGCGTCTAGTATAGTAATTTCTTACGCATAAATAGTTTTATATAGAGGAATACTTTGTGTCACATTTAGGACAAGGTTTTTTAAGAGTCTTTATTTTACAAGTATATATTCATCATCATCATTGTCAGCCCGTGTCGACCCACTGTTGGGCAAAGACCTCTCTTCGTTTCTGCCATTCTTCCCAATCCTGCGCCAGTCTGAACCACGTACGACCCACGATCTATAGATGTCGTCGACCCACCCCGCTGGTGGGCGTCTCCTACTTCGATGCACAGTTCTCTGCCTCCACTCTGTTAGTGGCTTAGTCCACCTGTCGTTACTACGTCTGGCCAAGTGCCCTGCCCAACTCTACTTGAGCCCCAATATTCGCTTGCTGACGTCTTGTAATTTAGCCTGTTTGCGAGTTTCAGTATTAAGAACTCGATCTAGGAGTGTGATGCCGAGCATTTTTTTTTGTTATACCAATAAGATAGCAAACAAGCATATGGCCCACCTGATGGTAAGCAGTTACTGTAGCCTATGGACGTTTGTAACAACCAAAGGTATTATTAGCGCTTTGCCGACCCTTTAAAAATTTCAAAACGCCATTTTTGAAGAACCCCATACTGTAGTCCCTAGGGAAAACCTCGGCAGCGAGACCATTCCACAAGCGAAGTGTTCGCGGGAGGGAATTCCTCTGGCCCCTGGAGCATGGCGCACTCCACGGCTCTCTGTGCTACACTTGTTGTGCACAGCCTCCATGACCCGGCATCATAAGTCATAGTTAGCAGGTCACATTCATTAGTATGTTATAATTAACAAGCTGATCCGCCCGCGGCTTCGTATGCGTGGTAAAGACATTACCCTCTTTCGCAGTCAGGTAAATAGCCTGTGTCCCAATCTCAATTGTAAGGGTCCATAGTTATATAAAGAATACCTATCTTATCATTTTAAACCCTTACTTTGCCCCTTTTAGGGATGATTTTGCAAAGTTGAAAAAAGTATTTTTTTATTTCTTACCAAAAGCCTAAATATAAATTTTCAGATCCCTGACTTCAGGAATTATGGATTGCCCATATAAACTTTCAACCCCTATTTCATCCCCTTCAAGATTATTTTTTGAGACAAAATATAGCATATATCCTTCCCCAAGATATAATCTCGTTGCAAAATTTCATTACCATCCGTAACCGGCTGTTTAGTCATGAAAAGGTAATAAACAAACTAACAACCAGAGTTATTTTCGCATTTATAATATTAGCATGGATAATAAAAAAACAAAAAGAAAAAATTATAGTCTCACCGTCTTCTATAACCATGACATCAGGTGATCCCGGCGACGCGGGCGGCTTGCTCCCACGCGACTGTATGTCTTCTAGAAGCTCCTTCGTCGTTTTCACCTATAAACAAAATAGTTTATTAAGGTATTTTTTTTATAATTATATATTTTGATGGAATTCCATTTTGGAATTGCGAGGGCAGCAAATCCAAAACAAGGAAATTATCACACTTATGCGTAATTTTCCGGTTTTGTATGCATTTGCTGCCTTCGAAATTCCGATTCAATATTCCAAAACGTACATAGTTCCGACTATATGTATGTGAAACCGAAATAGAACCAAAGCTCTTTTTCAAGATCAGTTCAGCCGTTTAGTTGTGAAAACGTAACAAATAAGTAATATTGCTGGACATTTCACACATCGCTATCTAGCCCCAAACTAAGCAGACCTTGTACTATGGGAACCAGATAACTGATATAATACTTACATACTTTTTTTGTAAATACATACTTATAATATATAGAAAAACATCCAGACCCGGAACAAATATCTGTAGATCATGCAAAAGTTTGTTCCGCAGCGGGAATCGAACCCGCTACCTCCTGCGTCTCAGTCAGCTATTCGCCCACCGCGCCATGGAGGTAGTAACAAACAGATAAGAGTTACTTTCGAATTTATAATATTAGTATTGATAATACTAACCTTCTTAGCGCCAGCCGTCGGCATACGATTCACCATCGCCGTATACGGATCTAGCTTCTTCTTTCCGTTCCGCCTCCGCTCCGTGCCGTTCCGGTCGCGCCAGGCGGCGGGCGGCGCGGACGGCGGAGCGGGCAGCGGCGCGGGCAGCGGCGCAGGGGGCGGGGCGGGCTCGGGCGCGGGGATCGTGATGCCGCCCATGTTGGGAATGGGGGATGTCGCTTCTGTGCCGAAACCAGCTCGGCTGTGACCCCTAATAAGTATATCTTTGAGACAATACAATAAGAAACAAGAATACAAGAATACAAGAACAACAAAGAATACAAGAAAGTTGAATGCACTTGCTTAAGACGCAAGTGGGTTCGATTCCCGTTTCGGGACTAATGTTTGGAGTGTTATTATTGAGAGCCTATAGTGTCCCCTACTCCCCACGTAGTGTATAGTGTCTCTTCCACGGTACAATCTCGCATCCTCACCTTCTTTGGAGACGTGTCGCGTCGCGGGGAGCTCTCCATTGAACGCTTGGTGGTGCAGGGGAAGGTTGCAAAGGAGGGAATTAGATGACATACCGTCTTTTCTTGGGTTTTTTGTCTCGTTTCGCTTTCTTCTCATCATACAGGGGTTGGGGGGATGGTGGCCTTTTTACTGCTGGAAAATAAATTTTCTATATGTTATAACTTTCCTAGTTTAAACTAGTTGCCAAAGAGAAGTGACAAAATTCGACATTATTTTTTTTGTTTTAGCATAATTTTAGCTTCCTTCTCCGTTTACATTTTGGAAGCACAGCACGACCCCGCACTAGATGGAAGAACTATCTTTTTTTAATATTTTAGTTTAGATTTGACCCAGATCTCGCCTGATGGTGTGAAGTCCTATTGCTAATAATAATAATAATGCTGGACATTTCACACAGCGCCATCTAGTCTCAAAGTATGCAAAGCTTGTAAAGGGTCTTTCAAATAGAGCGGGTCGATGTTAATAATCTGTGGCGGCCATTTTGTTTTGGCGGCACCTGTCAAATCTGTTTTTTCTTATTCAGTCACTGATGCCAAATCACCATGGCAAGTTACACGGTTGAGCAGCATGTGCAAATGATAAAACTTTATTATCAAAATGAGTGTTCGTTAGTGCAAACGTTGCGCGCATTGCGCCCATTTTACGGCAGACGCGGTGGCCCTTCAAAGTCCACTCTCCAACGATTGGTGACTAAATTACCTTTACGTCAAAGGAACGCCAGATCGGCCGAGAACATCGCCGCTGTACGTGATTTCTCAGTCGATTTCTCGCCGTGCTCAAGAACTCGGCCTTTCGCAGACCTCAACTTGGAGAATTTTGCGTCGGGACTTGGGTCTGCATCCGTACAAGATCCAACTGACCCAAGAGCTCAAAGTTAATGACCATAGACAACGCCGTGTGTTCGCTGAATGGGCATCGGAACGCTTGGAAGAGGACCCCGATTTTGGCCGAAAAATAATCTTTAGCGACGAGGCACATTTTTGGATGAATGGTTTTGTTAATAAGCAAAATTGCCGTATATGGGAAGACCACAACCCACATGAGGTTCACCAGGTGGCAATGCATCCACAAAAAGTTACTGTTTGGTGCGGATTTTGGTGTGGCGGCGTCATTGGTCCGTACTTCTTCGAAAACAACGTTAGTGAGGCCATCACCGTCAACGGCGAGCGCTACAGATCAATGATAAACAATTTATTTTGGCTTGAATTGAACAATATGGACGTGAACGACATGTGGTTCCAGCAAGATGGCGCTAGTTGCCACACAGCGAACGACACAATCGACATTCTGCATGAACGGTTTGAGGGTAGAGTTATCTCTCGCAGAGGTGACGTGAATTGGCCACCAAGATCGTGTGATTTGACTCCGCTAGACTTTTTCTTGTGGGGTTTTCTGAAGTCGCAGGTCTATGCCAATAAACCACATTCGACCGTTGCCCTGAAAGCCAACATAACGCAGGCCATCGCTCGGATTCAGCCGGATCTATGCAGCAGAGTCATTAAAAATTGGACCTCTCGGATTCGCGCCACCATACGAAGCCGCGGCGGACATTTGAACGATGTCATATTCCATCCATAATGGAATAAATAGGCCTTTTAAATAAAAAATAAATTTCGTTAATATCTCACACACATCTTGCTTTATTCAATTTTAACATCGACCCGTCCTTGTTGAAAGACCCTTTACTATGGGAACCAAATAACTGATAGAATACTTTTATAGGTTTTTTATTAATACATGCTTGTAATATATAAAAACACAACCAGAACCGGAAAAAATGTTGATTATGCAAATATTTGTTCCGCGGCGGGAATCGAACCCGCAACCCCCTGCGTCTCAGCCGGTTATTCACGCACTGCGCCATGGAGGTCGTCAAACTGTGTATAATGATGCTAAGGCAAGCTAAACTACACTTACGTGGTGTAATAGGTTTATGTATCGCGGCGAGGGGGGAGGGCGCGGGCGGCGGCGGCGGGGGCGGATCGTCGTCTACTAAGATCACGTCTTGAGAATCAGACTCGTAACCACCCCACGCTGTAACAGACAAAGAATATAACACTAATATTACAAATGCGAAAGTTTGGATGTCTGTTTATTTATTTGTTTGTTACTCAATCACGTCATAACGACGGAACCGATTTCGATGAAATTTGGTATGTACGCAGATAACACATACCTGGATTAACACATATTACAAAGAAAACTCATTTCTATAATTTCTAAATCAAGGAAATAAAATTTTTTAATTCATACCAATACATAACTTTTCCTAATTTATTATTTTAAATCAGGACCCGCCAAAGTCAATATAAACTAGCTCGTAAAAAAACCGCGTCCAAATCGGTCCATTCCTTTGGGAACTGCAATGCCACAGACATAGGCGTCAACTTATAACACCCCTCGTTTTGCTTGGGGGGTTAAAACAATGAAAGGAACGGTACTCACCTGGCCGCGACTGCGGTCGTGGACTCGGCACCGCCGGACTCACGACTTGCTGTAATTTTAAGTTTTTAATATAGATTTAAGAATTTTTGAAAAATCACTGTGCATGACAGCAAAATATTTGATCGAGCGAAACGAGATCTCTAAATCAACTTGGGCGAATAAGCTTTGTATTCAAATTCATTTTATAAGAACTAGTAGTACAAACATATTACTGATAGCACAATGAAACTGCAAAAATTATAAAAATTGTGGAGCAGCTTCAACGCCCACCTCCTCAGACAACAAAGCAAGATACATCGTTTCCTCAAAACAATAAGAATAATTTAGGCTTAAAACTAACTAAAATAAGTAAATAAAGAAAAAGCAAAACAAAATGAAAGTTAAAGGTATGTATGTATGTTTGTCCGAAAATAACTTTCGAATCGTGAAATTTGATATATAGGTAGGTTGTGTTGGCACAATCCTGGTGTGACTAAATGAGCTAAAAATGTTGGGGAGTTGTTGAGATATTGGGGTTCAAGAGTAAAAAAAATATGACACTATTAGGTCAAATGGGATGTCTAATGAAAGGTAGTAACATTTCGACCCCGTTTTTATTTTTAGTTTAATCCTTGTAGTTTTCGAGTTATTAGCCATAATAAAAACTGAACTTTGACGTTATTTACATGATACACCAGTAACCCCACAGTGCTGAAACTTGGCATGCGTGTAGCTTTAGTGACACAAACATAGAGAAAAGTCTGAAATCCAGAATAACTGCAATTTCTACCCCTAAAAATAGTAGCCAATTAACAAGGACTCCCGTGCCTCGTAGTTCAAGTTATTTGGCTATGCATTTCGTGGCACTATTTTATTCGTCAAAGATTATGAATAATATGTTTTTTGTATTTGGGAGACTTGCGAGATCTCAGTTGGGGGCAAATAGCTACAAAAAAATCGATATTAAAGTCTCACCCTGGACAGCGCTGGTGATGTAAGCGGGGTACCGCCCAGTCGCCTCACTTGTCTCTCCGCTGACGATCGGTTCGATCCTGGCAATGCTGAAATATAACAAAATACATAAAGACATCATCGGCGAGCTTAGCAATACTCATACGGGTTGTTTTGTGGATGGAGTCTGCGTCAACAACATTAGTTTCGCGGATGACATAGTACTGCTGGGACCGTCGGTGGGATCAGTTCGAAAACGGGTCACAATTTGTGAGGTGTATGCGGCTGAACATGGACTGAGATATAACTCGAAAAAGAGTGTAGTTCGCGTTTTTAAGGGTGGGAAAGCTAGACCAGGTCATGTTCCGCCTATTATGTTGAATGGTGCGGCTCTACAAGTAGTTGGTAATTTTAAATATCTGGGGCACATTGTAACGGAAAGCCTGAACGATGACGCAGACGTTGAAAGGGAGCGTAGGGCGCTGGCGGTTCGGGGGAATATGATCGCTCGTAGGTTCGCTCGTTGCTCGAGGGAAGTGAAAGTCACTCTTTTTAAGGCTTACTGCCAGTCCTTTTACTCGAGTAGCCTCTGGCTTAACCACACCCGCCGGGTGGCCAGCGCTCTACGAGTCCAATATAACAATATCTTCAGGATGCTGATGCGGCTGCCTCGCTTTTGCAGCGGATCGGGTATGTTTGCAGAGGCGCATACGGACGGTTTTCATGCGATCATGCGCAAGAAAGTCGCATCCATACTCAAGCGTGCGCGCGGCAGTAGCAACGGCACCCTGAAAATGATTGTTTCGCGTCTGGACTGCCCCATTCTAACCAGATGGATGCAAATACTTTTAGGTAATAGTTAAGTTCGTATATTATTTGAAATTATTTTAATTTATTTAATTATTAAACTATTGACATGCTATTAAATTATTCAATTATCTGTATTATTAATTTTTATTTTGATGGTTATGACTATAAAATATTGTATGTTAGCGGTTAAGAATTTTAACTTTTTTGCAAGGAACTACTTATACAATGTAATGCACAATACACCCCAATGCGGGACGTTAGTGCAGTTCTTATTCCCCTCACCATTGAATAAGAATTAGGAGCCACTTCTAAAATCATTATTTTTCTGAATAATTTGTTTGTAGACTATAATATAATGTTGCTCATTATATTTTTGCAGTAATGTCTTATTATTGCTTTTAAATGAGTTTGTTTAAGTAACTGGGGAAACTGACCAGTGTTACGCGAACACTTATAATAACTAGTGGTTCGCCCCAAACAGAGATCTCGCGAGTCTCCGATTAATACAAAAAAGTATTATTTGTAATCTTTGACTATCAAAATAGTGCTACGAAATACATAACCAATAACTTGACCTACAGTTTCATTCAAATTACAGGTAACAGGAGTTCATGTCATGTGGAATACTTTTTAGGGGTACAAATTGTAGTTATTCGAGATTTCAGAATTTTGCCTATATTTGTGTCACTTAAGCTACACGCATACCAAATTTCAGCACTGTGGGGTCACTGGTGTACCCTGTGAATTTTGTCAAAGTTCAGTTTTTATTATGGCTAATAACTCAAAAACTGCAAGGACTAAACTAATATTAAGAACAGGGTCAAATGTACTAATTAATATCTTTCATTTCACGTACCACTTGACAGAATAGTGCCATTTTCTTTTTTTTATACCGCTCTTGAACCCCAATAACTCAACCAACCCACAACATTTTTAGCTCATTTAGTCACACCAAAGTTATGCCATCTCTATCTACCTAAATAACAAATTTCACGATGATCGGATCAACGCTTTGAAAGTTATCCTCGGACAAACAAACATACATATATACATACATACAACGCCGATTTGCCCAAGTTGATTTAGAGATCTCGCTTCACTTGATCAATACATCTTTATTTCAACAATTGTACAAGATGTTAACACTTAGTTCTACGGCACATATAAATATATATCTTAGTGACTAACATACATGTGGGGTAACGAGAATGGATAAGATAAGGAATGAGTTTAATAGAGGAAGTTTAACAGTAGCACCAGTGATAGAAAGTTGAGCAGTAATAGGCTAGCGTGGTATGGGCATGTCATGCGGAGGAAAGAAAATAATTTGATAGAGTGTTAGATGTGAGTGTGGATGGATATAGAAGTAGAGGAAGGCCGACGATGAGATGGATGAACTGTGTGAAGAATGATATGGGTAGGAAGGAAGTGACAACGGAGATGACGGCTAATAGAGAGGTATGGAAGAAAAATACATGTTGTGTCGACCTCGCGTAATGTGGGAAAAGGGCAGTAAGAAGAAAAGAGTGAGTAACATACATAATAGGTCTTTACCTATGAAATAGCCGTTCTTCAGTACTGGTCATTTCAAATAGAAAAAAAGTTTGGAGTGGCTTTGTATTCTAAATTCAAATTAATTTTGTTTTAAAAACTTCTTTTTACAAACTCAGTCTTTTGTTTATTGATTAGCGTTGTATTTTCATTACATTTGAACATTTTTCGTCATAATGGATACTTTAAAAAATCGTGTAATTATGGAATATGAGTTCCGTCGTGGCACCAACGCGACACAAACGGCACGAAACATCAAAAACGTTTACGGAGAGAACTGTACAAACGAACGCATAACCCGTTATTGGTTTTCCCGGTTCCGATTTGGAAATTTTAACTTGAAAAATGAAGCTCGTGGTCGTCCGGAGACTTTGGTCAACAATGATGAATTAAAGGCGATTGTGGAAGCTGACGAAACTCAATCTACTGCTGAGCTAGGCAGCAGCTTTTGATGTTAGCATCAAAACAATTTTAATCCATTTGCGACAAATAGGAAAGGTAAAAAAACTTGATAGATGGGTGCCCCACGAACTTAACGATCGCCAGCGCAACGTACGCGTCGAGACCTGCCTCGCGTTGCTCAATAGGCAAAGAAATGAAGGAATTTTGAACCGAATTGTTACGTGCGATGAAAAATGGATTCTGTTCGACAATCGAAAGCGCTCAACAAGTTGGTTAGATCCTGGTTCAGCACCAAAGCAATGCCCTAAACCAAAAATGACCCCTAAACAGGTGATGGTCACTGTTTGGTGGTCTAGTACGGGTGTGATTCACCACAGCTTTTTACAAAACGGCATGAGCATTAATGCAGATGTGTACTGTGAAGAACTGGAGACAATGATGGAGAAGCTTGCACATCGGCAACCAGCTTTGGTCAATCGGTCGTCCCCACTGCTCCTTCACGACAACGTGCGACCCCATACTGCACAACAGACAGTCTCCAAGCTGCAAGAGCTGGGGTTGGAAGCTCTCCCCCATGCGCCATACTCACCAGACCTTGCACCTACCAACTATTAATTTTTCCAAAATTTAGTTAACTTTTTAGTGGGTAAAAAATTCAATTCCCGAGAGGCAGTACAAAATGCCTTTGAAGAGTTGGTTGCCTCCCGTCCAGCTGATTTTTACAAGAAGGGCATCAATAAACTGCCAATGCGTTGGCAAAGATGCGTCGATTGCATGGGTGATTACTTTGAATAACAGAAATAAAAAAGTTTAAAAAAATAAGTACTTTCACTTATTCCATACAAAACGGCAATTTCATAGGTAAATACCTAATATTTAAATAGTTATGTCCAATCAGTGTGTTCAATCAATGAGCACGATTTAATTGAAGTTGGTATCCTAGAGAAAGAAGGTTTTTTGTGTAGACATACACTGTATGTCTAGGAGGTTGTATTCTGCTAAACATCTAACTTGCAAATTGGTGTCAAATTATGAAATAAGTTTACAAAATGCATTATAAAAACTTAATGCGTCGTTGCAAGTGCGTAAATCAATCGATCACGGAGTTGGTACATACGCTCTTGACACAGTTTTGGTGACCGTTTTGTGGCAAGTAGCGGCAACCTATTACCATGTTATCAATAATACTACTTTGTTATGAGCGGTGCTATTGATCGCTTACACCCGAGTATAACATATAACTATTCATCAAAAATGAGAGTAAAATAAAAAAGGCTTTATAACAGTTAGTTCCTAAAAAGAAAATTTGCGTTCCCGGCAGTGTTGCCGATCGACAGTGGACTATCGATAGTCACGAAAAATAATCTAAGTAACTGACAAATATTCTTTCGAAACTAGGTAACCTTTTAGTACTGACTGATACTATCAAAATATATGCAACTATCGATAGTATCGATACTATCGATAGTTTGGTCACCGTTGACGTTTGACCGAATGACGTTTAATACTATCGATACTATTGCCTCATATCACGCTATTGATAGTATCGATACTATCGATAGAATAATCGATAGTGTAACTGTTTTATGAAGTCAACTATCGATAGGGAAACTATCGATATTTCGGCAACACTAGTTCCCAATATCCATTGTTTTAATTCTCAATACTAAACTATGGCCTCTTTTATATATATAATGTTTTGTCATGGAGATTGTTCATTAAAGCATATTATAAATGTGGCCTTTTTAATTTCTAAATAGGAAGAAGGCTTTGTTGTGAAGAAATGAGTCTCATTTTCGTTTTAAATTTGCTCACGGCCCTAGGGGCGTAAGTCGCATTTACGCATCAGGTATCGAGCTAACAATAACCAACATTTCGAGCATGCGTGATGAAAGTTGATTTTCTGTTAGAGCCGTCAGCTTGCAAGTTTTATACCGTTATACCATACCAATTATATATAGATATAGAATATAGACCAATTATGTTTTAGTTTTTTCTACATAATAGGTACGCGATAGACATGTTAGTTCCTAGAAATCCATTGCACAGCCAAACTGCTGACTTCAGGGCCGCCAAGTATAATGCCCATATTTTATTACCCTAAAAATCACATCTTCTAAATACCCCATAAACTTTGCTCATTACCTTGAAATTGTTTCTCAGGGAATTCCCTAGTAACTGAAGCGCGGTTGTGTTCTCGCTTACATAACGTAGCGGTAAGTGCAATAAAACAAATAGCAGGTTACCTGTGGCGCGCAAAACGAGGTTCGAAAAACTAAAGACGAGAATTTAGACAGGAGGAGCCATGTGCGTTATATTCCTAACAAAAACAGTCCGTCACTTTTTGCGGTGGACGTGATAACCACAGGATATAAACACAAAATTATGAAAACAGATTATAAACACAGGAGCCGTTTACGTTGCTTGGAATAAATCGCTTTCAGAAAAAAGGCCGCCCATTGTACTGTATTTAGCATTAACTAAAGCTAACAATAAGCGTGTACTATCGTAGACTGCATCATCGCTTATCATCAGGCGAGATCGTGGTCAAACTATTGACCATTATAGGCTAGCATGATTAAAAAAACTAGTGCCTGGTGATACAATAAAGCGTTATTCTATTCTAGCGGGTATCATTCCCAGGACAGTGTTGGAGCTGGCCCGTAGACACCAGGGACGCGAGTTGGTTGACGGTATGGAAGCAAGATCCCCTATGCGCTGCAGTACCGGGGCATCCCAAACACCGCGCTGAGTGCATAATTATGATTAACTCTTAACTTGGATCTTACCGGTGTGTCCGGGAGATGCGACAGTGGGTATGACGAGGTCGCGCCATCGCTTCACGAGTACCTTGGCGCGCCTCGCTAGCTGAGGGTCTGATGTCTTACGGCGCAGCTCATTCACATGTTTGCCAAGTCTGGTGGTCTGGAAGACGTTACAAGAAATTAGCTATTTTTCTGAGAATACATTTATTCTTATGACTTTTATTTATATTTTCTTTTATAACAGTATTCTAGAACTGTTCACTTCACTTCTTGAATAATCCCACTGAGATATTCGGGTTCAAAGGGGTAAAAAAAACGAACTGGAACTATCTGGTCAAGTGGCACGTCTAATAAAAGGTCTTTGTGACATTTCGACCCCGTTTTTATTTTTAGTTATATCTTGTAGTTTTTAAGTTATTAGCTAAATGCGGCTTCGCTCGCGTGTGTCAATAAAAAGCAGCTTATCCTTAAACATAAAGGGCGAGGGGTTGCACAAAATGTTCCCATTTATCTCCAAAGCAGTTTTTTTGGGAAACAGGCTTACGGCGCACCTGATGGTAAGCGGTCACCGTCGCCTATTGACACCGGCAACACCCGGGGTATAGTCAGTTTGACCAAAAACGGATGCTTGTAAAGGGCAAACATGTATACCACGCTCATGATCTTAAAAACTTTCAAGTCTAGACAGGACTTGAACCTTCCTCTCTTTATCAAGAGGAAGGTTGCGGGTTCAAGTCCCGTCTAGGCTTGAAATTTTTTGGTGGTTTTAAAAATCTTAGAATTTTCCGTAAGTGTTCGGATAACACTATAACAATAAAATACTATTATTAGACACCTGTTTATGCAAATAAATATTTTGTATCTTTGTACCGATTAGACATGGTTTTCTGTAAAAGGTTTGTGATTCATCGTATTTATGTATTTATTTATATTTATGTGCTTTGCTTAATCCAACAAGTAAATCTAGTTTTTAGAATGTCTATGCCAATTGCAGCCTCTCTTAGTCAGGCCAAAGAGTTTCAGCAGTATGTTGGCTTGGGTTATAGAAATACTAGCTGACCCGCCCGCAGCTTCGCACGAGTGGTATTTCAATAAAAACAATACCCTCCTGCGGAGTCGGGTAAAAAGTAGCCTACATCCCAATCATAATCTATCTGTATACCAAATTTCATTGAAATCGGTCCAGCCGTTTAGTCGTGAAAACGTAACAAACCGACGTTACTTTCGAACTTATAATATATAGAATTAGCTCACCTCCAACAGCTCTTTAGTGATATTGAACTTCTCCAAAATGGAAATGATTTCGTTGACGGTATGCATGTCGACAACCTGAAACAGAAAAAAAATATTATATCCCTCGAAAGAGTAAGCTTTGCCAATTTCAACCAATCTTGGACAAACTGCTGGACAATGAGGGAAGAAGGACAAGTCAAGAGCTTTTCAAGGGTATTAGAATTCGCCCGGGAAAATATAAATAATAAATAAATAAAATGCATTTATTTACACACACATACACCTAATAAGCTGACAGAAGTAGGTAGGTACAATAAGTACTAAATAAACCTAGGTAAGTATAACACTAGGTATAATTCGAAGAAACATTAGTACATTATCCAGTCACCTACCCAAATATATATTAGAAATTGACCAAATTCATAACTTTAAATTAAAATTTAAAAAAGTACTTTTACGGAAAGCTTACCACAGTCTAAAAGAAATATTAATGGAATATAACATGGAACAATGGAATATAAAGAAACATAACAAATTGCAATTTATTTATATTATACTGATAATTAATGTATAATATTTGTTAAATAATTTTGCATGCTTGTATGCTGGTCATGGCTGTACCTAGATTATTTTATTACCAACTGATGTATCGCAAATAAATGAATCTTTATCTTTTCTCTCTTATTGTAGGTAGCACTTAGTTAGAAGGTAGAATAGGTCGAGGGCTCAGCTACTGGTTTTCAGCCTCGCCTTGGCAGATATTGACTAAAAAAATATGTTAATAATAAAAAAAAAATTTAAACATCTATTTGAAAAGCATCTATTGAGTTTCCCGGTAATTAAAACAAATTAAACTTGATTATTTTTATAACAAACAACTACTTGCTTACTTTGTCAGACAAGTCATTTAGATAGAACTGTAATCTATTTCATAGAATACCAACGACTAGAATTTTATCAAAGCCTAAACAATATCTGCATGTCATTGAACCCATGATACACAGTATTTAAATGACCAAATTTTTATTATTTTTAACCCACAGCACAAAAACAGTTTAATTTTAAAGAAAACCTGGAAACTTAAGAATGCTAGAAAAATCAGACATGATAAGAAAACCCTAAATCTAAAGGGGTAAAGTAGAGGAAAAATATCAGCATTGATGCAGCATTGGGGTGTATTGTGGCCCCAACTTCTTAAATTAATGAAGGACTTTGGATTGATGAGCAGTTTTCCAGGATCCCTGATTTTTAGGGATAGTGTTTGTCATTATAGACGACCCAACTAAAGTCTAGAAAAATAAACTTCATAGTTCACCAAACATTTCACAACAATTTGTCACATTACTAGTTTTATGTTGTTTCACAATCAGCGCTCAACTGGAATGGGCAAAAAGAAGGCAATCTACTGTTTAATCCATTATTGTGATCGTTTCATTGTTAAGATTAGATGAATCGTGGTTCTTTTCATTCATACAGCAGATGCAAAAATTATAGTATGTATGTATATGAAAAATTTAGATTTTCATTAATGAAAAATTGGGTAAGAGGCATAGGTAAGAGGAGTGAGTACTGAGATGATGGCTGATAGAGCATTAATGTAAGAAGAAGACATGTTATTTTTTTATTGATGATTGTCAATCGCTTGACCACTACTTCACCCGGTGGTAAGTGATGGTGTGATCGAAGATGGAGCATGCTTGCCTAGAAAGAACCTATTCACTCTGGACTTGAAGCTATTATGCCATGTAATGCAGGATAATGGCAGGTGGATGATGATGTTAATCCATGAAAAATTGCATGCCTCGGCATAAAACCTAATTATTTACGATTATTATAAATTATATAAGTATATATTTTTTATTCACACCTATTCACATATCCAATGGAAATAATGATATGCTATTAGTATTAAGCCCACCTTTCGTACATGTATTTTGTATAAAATAAATAAATACATATGTTCAGAACATGTCCTACCTACCTGTCTACTTATTGTGAAACTTACTGGTAAAATAAATGTATTTGTTATTTGTTCTCAAAAAGCTATGATAAGTATGACCAATATAAGACCAAGAAAACAGGGACAAAGAAAGAAGTCCCCTATTTGATGGCAGGATGACCTAATCAAGGTTGCAGGGAGCCATTGGGTGCTGTAGTCACTCTGAAAACTGTCTAGCAGTGGACATCCCGTGGCTACTGTTTTAGACCATAGGCACACAGCCTTTTATTGATGACAGTGTTCACCAATTGATGGGACTTTTGGATGACCAAGAATTATACCATTATTTATTATTTGAAGCACCAATGAAAGTACAGTAGTCTCAGTAATCCGTCACTTCAGTAGTCTGGTACGTCCAATAATTCGGCACCCTCCGCTCACGCCTCCCTACTCTCGTTCCGCTCTCGCGCACATTTTTTATTTACATATTATGAATTATTTTTCTATACAATTCAATAATCCGAACATTCCAATAATCTGGCACCTCCTAGTTTTTAACAGTGCTGGATTAGTGAAACTCTACTGTATTAAGCAAAATTAGAACTTGAATCTTGTGATGTTTCTATTGGGTAATAGTAATATAATAAGTATAATAAATAATCAGATCAAATCATCTGTACTATTCAATCTTGAAACTTCAAAAGTGTGTAACTCCAGAGTTAAAATGCCAAGCATGTGAACCAACACTGGAGGTGAAAAATAGTTCTAATTTCAAGTCCTGATTATAATCCTCCTATCTGCAAGATGTATTGGCTCTTGGTAACATGTGTATGCGACACAACCAAGCAATAGCTCTGCCTACTAACACAAGCATGTGAATCTACAGGGTTCACAATGTAAGAAAATTTAGTAAATGCATTCTAAAATAGTTGTTTTTGGGGCCTATGCTATGAATAAACAGATCACTGTACAGAGATAACCTCTTACCCTTTTAGTGGTCCATAATTAAAGTTGTAGAAACCACATGATTTCTACAGTTGATGACAACTTGAACTTGGATAAATACAAAATTAGCAGGATATTAAAATTAACACTAATAATGGTATCATATCTGGCAAGGTAATGTTACACAAGTATGCATTTCTCAGAAATAGCCTTTGACAACAATACGGAACAGCAATCATAGACTTAATGCTATCAGACATTTATGCGTTATTCATATAGATAACAACCAGGAAGATAAGATGGAACAGTTTGTAAAGGAAGTAGTAGGCTCACCGAGGAAACACAGAATTGCATAAAACTGACATTGTAACTCAAGTGCCTACAATTACAGCATACTCAACAATAGCACAATAAGTTCAGGTGATTATGAACTCTGCACAAGTAACCATTCAGTGGATCGCGATGCTGGCTGCACCCACATGTCAGCCAAACCACACTGTGATATTCATACTCACGTAAGGTTCAACCCAAAATTAGACCATTCTTGTCTCAATCCATGGTACATTACTTGACAGTATACAGGAGAGGTCACGCGTGGCACAATTCCATACTTTCACATTGCAAAATTTTTGGCAATAGGGACGGCGCGCGAGGGACGGGGAGCCGCGCTGACGACGTCAGTGCCCCGCCGAGCTCCGACGCTAGCGATCCAGACACTGTAGATTTCCGCTTCGTGACTCGCACTCTACTCCAACTTTCATATTACAAAGGTTTTAACATTACTCCTCACTTGATAACAGCAAGGACGACTCCTGAGACAACCTCCCAAGAGGCTAAATAGCAACTTCGAATCGGGTGTCATGGGCTCGTGGACCGTATTCGTATCTCGACTCGTATATCCAATTTACGATCATCAAAAGTCGAAAACTTACATTGTAATTGTTATCCAACGCATTCAGAAGTCGATTACTTAGTTCATGAGCGTTATTACTCATTTATAAACGAAAATATTGAACTAAATACGACGAACGTGTCTTCGGCTGCGTCGTAATGGCGGACCGACGACTACGTATGCCCGTGCCAGGGCATTTTAGCCGAATAATTCAGCTGATATCTACTGAGGCGACGCACGTTCGTGTTTTTCCGTTTCTTTTGACGGAACAACTTTATTTTTACTTTTTTGTTCACTAGATGGCGTTACTAGATTAAAAAATTAAAAGTTTGTTAGCCATAGATCAATTAAAAAAACACATCAGTTTAATCGTTTTTAGAATGCTTTGTCGAAAACTGGGTTACTTTAATAAGATTTTGCTCTATTTTCTGAGATAAACGTTATCAAAGTTCTTATGTCCTGGCAAGACTTGAAGATATATTTCTATAAATGGCAATAAATGAAGCTTCTGTCGCCATCACCTACAATTAGATGGCGCTAAACTAAATATCTTTGCACGACGAGGAAACATCGTTAGCTCTCGCTCATTTTTATAATACATACCACTTTTTTAAATTATCTACTGTTTTGGTAGCTTGGAAAAATGAGACTCATTTTCCTTGTAAAAATATTTTGTAAGTATATTATATTGCTTAGCTCTATCATATATTCTATTAATTTTAATCTACAAACAAAACGTATACTGAATCTACTAAATATCGTAAATAATCAAAGTTCAAAACTAATTTCAAACATAACACATTTTGATCTTCAAATGAATGCTCTAAATAGCAAACGCCAACGGAAAAACATCATGCTCCAGTTCAAAGTGTCATTTTCTTTGGCTTTAGCTCTAGAACATTTTTCTGGTGTTACCATACCTTTAATGTGCTCCCAAAATAAGAGGTAATGTTACAAAATGTATGTATTCAAAATAAAATACTCAACAAACCTTCTAAAAATCAAGGATACAAAATTTTCAATTATTAAATTCATAGCCAATATTTTTGAAACGCTAACAGATGGTGCTACTCTGTCATAAGCTGTTATCATAAGAGAGTTTTTAATGTTAATCCTCATTAACATTGAACATTTTATGAAAATAATTCGATTTAACCGAGTGGTTCGCCCCGAACGGAGATCTCTTGAGTCTCTGAATAAAACAAAACTAATATTATTTGTAATCTTTGACTATCAATATAGTGGTATGAAATATACAGGGTTACAGGAAAAATCGTGCTAGATCCGTTAAGGGCGTGGAGTACCCATCATTTCTGACTTATTTCACTATGAAACACCCTACCCTAAACTTAACCCTTTTCGAGATATTCGACTTTTAATTTTTTTATTGAAAATTGCCGATTTTTAGGCTACTAAATTTATTTTTGTTTATTTTGTGTATCTTATTATTATTATTATTGCATTTTTACATGTGTAATAAGATGCTTTAGGACGTCTATCATTAAAATAGTGCATAAGTTAATTGAATAGACCGTAGTAGACAAGTGAAAGTTAAGAAATAAAAAAAAATATTAGAAAGTTTATTTTTCTCTAAGGGATATCTAAAAAAATATTATGGCAATTGTTCGGCAGATGTTTTTTAAAATATCTACGTTTCATCAGCTATCTAACGAGGTATAATAATCTAGGGTTTTATTCAAATGCATTGAAAAAAATTTAGTTTTATAGGCGACAGTGGAGAACAAAATTTATACTTAGCCCTAAAAAGTAAAATAAAATAATAGGTAAGCATGAAATGTTATTTATTAAAGATTTTCTCACAACTTTTTCTTATTCTACAGTTCATGTTCAACATGGCCGCCTCTATTTCTGATACATTGTCGCATCCTTCTACGGAGACCAGTCTTTACTACTCCAGTGGTTAACGTGGTCCTCATTTTATTGGCTGCATCCACAATCCTTTCTCGTAAGTCTTCCACAGACGAAACTGGATTCGGCTCGCTGTACACACGCCGGTACACGTTATTGAAGAAGGAGACCCCGCGAGAAGATTGGACTTTTGCAGATTTATGCTAAATGCTGACGTAGAAGACCCAGATTTTCTAAGAAATATCTTGAGGACGGATGAGTCCAAATTTGATAAAGATGGCATAACTAACTATAACAACGCCCATTACTGGGCCCCAAAAGAGCTAAGGAATCCCAATAAGAAAAGAGTGAAGGGGTCCCAACGAAGATTCAGCGTGAATGTGTGGATGGGCATTATCTCCAATCATTTGATTGGACCTTACTTTCTCCCGGATAATCTAAATGGGGAAAGCTACGAAAATTTCCTGAGAGCAGACTTAAGTGATTTGCTGGATGATCTGCCACTCAACCTGATCAGGGACATGTGGTTCCAACACGATGGCTGCCCTGCCCATTTCAGGAGAAGTGTCAGAGACTGGCTGGACACAAATTATCCAAACAAATGGATAGGACGAGGTGGACCGTTGCCATGGCCAGCAAGAAGTCCGGACCTAACCCCCATGGATTTTCACGTGTGGGGGTGCATGAAAAGTCTTGTGTACAGCGAGCCGAATCCAGTTTCGTCTGTGGAAGACTTACGAGAAAGGATTGTGGATGCAGCCAATAAAATGAGGACCACGTTAACCACTGGAGTAGTAAAGACTGGTCTCCGTAGAAGGATGTGACAATGTATCAGAAATAGAGGCGGCCATGTTGAACATGAACTGTAGAATAAGAAAAAGTTGTGTGAAAATCTTTAATAAATAACATTTCATGCTTACCTATTATTTTATTTTACTTTTTAGGGCTAAGTATAAATTTTCTTCTCCACTGTCGCCTATAAAACTAAATTTTTTTCAATGCATTTGAATAAAACCCTAGATTATTATACCTCGTTAGATAGCTGATGAAACGTAGATATTTTAAAAAACATCTGCTGAACAATTGCCATAATATTTTTTTTAGATATCCCTTAGAGAAAAATAAACTTTCTAATATTTTTTTTTATTTCTTAACTTTCACTTGTCTACTACGGTCTATTCAATTAACTTATGCACTATTTTAATGATAGACGTCTTAAAGCATCTTATTACACATGTAAAAATGCAATAATAATAATAAGATACACAAAATAAACAAAAATAAATTTAGTAGCCTAAAAATCGGCAATTTTCAATAAAAAAATTAAAAGTCGAATATCTCGAAAAGGGTTAAGTTTAGGGTAGGGTGTTTCATAGTGAAATAAGTCAGAAATGATGGGTACTCCACGCCCTTAACGGATCTAGCACGATTTTTCCTGTAACCCTGTATAACCAATTAACTTGACCTACATTTTCATTTAAATTACAGGTAACGGGAGTTGGTTACAGTTTTTTGGGGTACAAATTGTAGTTATTCTGGATTTCAGACTTTATTTTTTTTTTTTGGAAAACTTACAGCTAGGTTACAGAAAAGGTATTTCAGTAGGAAATAAACAACAGTAAATTCTACTTATTACAAGAAGGCCAATTAAAAGTTTCCGCAAGTAAGGTAGAAGATGAATAGGCAATATATAAACTAAACAACCTACAACTTTTGCCTATATTTGTGTCACTTAAGCTACACGCATACCAAATAACAGCATTGTGGGGTCACTGGTATACCCCGTGAATTTTGTCAAACTTCAGGTTTTATCATGGCTAATAAGTCAAAAACTATAAGGATTTTTCTAAAAATAAAAACGGAGTCTAAATGTACTAATGCAGGGTTTCTCAAACTTTCGACTCCACGAAACCCTGTTACAGTTTCCAGGTGATAGCGAACCCCTTAACTAACTAATTTAATCCCTCCTCCCCCCGCCCCCCAGGAAATAATAAAATTAACTGTTGAAGAAAATAAGGGTTTTATTTAAATAAACGGTAACAAATAGAGTGCCAAATCAAATATCTTTTTAATATTAATGTGATGGGTGTGTTTGTTTTTTCTCGCAAATGGATTAAATTTTAGAAGTAATTTTGGACAATTTTAACCTTAATTCTGACTCGGTATCAAGTCGAGATAGAGTCGAGAGTGAGCGAGCGACGAATTCAGTTGCGCGCGCACCACCATTTGTGCCGCACGTGCCTGCCAGTCATCAAGCCACCATTACGTAAATCTTGTCGCGAACCCCTTGCCGTCAAATGGCGAACCCCTAGGGGTTCACGTACCCCACTTTGAGAAACCCTGTACTAATGAATAACTTTCATTTAACGTCCCATTTGACCTTATAGTCTCATTTTTTTTTTACATCTCTTGAACCCCAATATCTCAACAACCCCCCAACATTTTTAGCTCATTCAGTAACACCAAAATTGTACTACCACTACCTACCTATGTATTAAAGTTCATGATGATCGGATCAACGCTTCGAAAGTTATCCTCGGACAAACAAACATATATACATAAATTCATACAAAGCCGATTTGCCCAAGTTGATTTAGAGATCTCGCTTTACTCGATCAATAAAAACTAGTTAAAACCAGCATAGTGTATGGCACTATCTGAAGATAAGCCGCCAAAATATATGGTTTTATAACCAATATCTCAAAGACACAATTTCAAAATGTGGCCGTCTGAAATAGACTCGAAGGTTGGGAATTTAATTAGTTTGACGCTTGCAACTATTTGGGAAAAATTGTTTGCAAATACGGCAACACAAAAAAGCCCTTCGAAAAATCACACTTCAAAAAAGTGTCACTGTTTCGATTTGTGCGAAGTCGTGTACCGTACCGCGCTCTATTTACCATGGCATAGCAAAGCAAAAAAATATTTGCATACACCGAGAGAAAACTGCAATCGTAATCGTTATTTGCACTTAGTAAATATCAGGATTGTGATGTTGGTTCGTAAAATGGGACAGTGATCGTTCGTGGGGTTTTAAATGGGGGATAGGAGAGATAAAATAGTGGTTTTGTGGAAGTGAGAGTGACTATGGATCGTCGGTGTTCGCAATCCGTGAGGACGCTAGTTTTCGACGATTCGGACTCTGATCTGCCCAAGACTGGGCAAAAGAAGGATCTGTCTTCGTCGGGGGCTCCTCCGTCGCTGAACCAGAGCGCTGAAGGTCAGTAAACCTAATCAAATCTGTATTATTTTGATTGGTATCTGTGTATGGGTCGCGCGTACTGTATTTATTCAAGGTTTTTCTGTCAATACATTGCGAGGGTGGGCCTTAATGGATAGTGTCTGGCTGGCCAATGTTTTGCCAAGTGTAATTATTTTGAGTTAGTGGTATATTCAGTGTCTACCTAGTAAAAAAATATTGAAACATAAATATTTAAGTAGCCTACTTTTCAATGTGAAAGTCAACTGTTTACCACAGAATAGAATAAAACAGTATAACGCTTTATTGTACACTAGGATTACTTAAAAAAACTAGTTAATGCAAAATATAGTACAATGGGCTCCAGGCAACCTCAGTTTACTTCTTTGTGTTACTGGTTCTTTCTCTGCCATTGTTCTGGAAGACCCAGTTAGAAAAAATAGACTGGTAGGTAAATGGTCCAACCTAAAAGAATATTGTTTTTATTTTTGAAAATATTGGTACCTAAAAACAAAAATAAACAAACATAAATAAATACCTACCAACTGTATAGCATCCATAATCAACTGACCTACTTTGTAACAAATTTGTAAATAGCATTATCTTTCTACAATCATTTTTATTTTAAAGTGCTGACACTTATGTGAATTATTTTATTATTAAAACCATCCTCATATCAAGAGTTGCAGTTTAAAATCCTGTCTGGCTTGATATTTTTAAATGGTTTTAAAAATCTTAATTTTTCAATGTAAACCCCTGATTAAAAAAAACTAATCAACTGAATTTGAATACTCTAGCAAGCTATTCCACTCACCGTAAATAACATATTTAAAAACTAGAAACATTTAAATATTCAAAATTGTTGGTTTGCTTGAAATGGAGGGATTGGAGGAGGCTTTTGCACTCTTGGCCTAAGAGACTGATTAAAACAACCAAAAACATACAAATCATTTAGTATAAAAAGAAAGGAAGAACTGATGGCCATTGGGGCCGTAAGGAAAGCAAAGTGTATGACGGCTCCTACTTTATGGAAATATGACCCAATAAAGGTTATTGGGAGTCATTAGATGCAGGCCTCATAAGATTGGTTGCTCTGGAAATCTATGGGGGAGGCCTATGTTTGGTAGTGGACATCCTATGGCTGATATGATGATGGCAGCTCAACATCCCTCTGTTGAGTATTCAATATAAAAATAAAACAAAATCATTTTATTCATCAAAATAACAAGGATCACTTTGAAATGTCAATTTTACTGCCTGTTCCTTTGCAAATAAGCCAGGAAAGAAAGGCAAGAAACAAGGCTGGCTTTTTAATGATCCTTTTACACATAACAATTAAGAAGTTATCATTATTTTTTAATGAGTTGGAGCAATTTCAATCCCAAGCTACTCTATCATCGAAATCATTTGATATCTTATAGGTACGCTATTTTATAAAGATTTTGTTTAATTACATATTTCAATTTGTTAATAATTGTCAATTTTTGTACATCACTTGGGAGTTATAAAAAGCATACACCTTGCCCTTTATACAATTTACTAACTCCTCTGATTTTATAAGCCTCCTTACTCAAATGCCTCTTAAAACATCATTCAAATCAATCCTGTTCCACTCTTATCTTGGTTATTCCCTCTACAACCTTTGTGTCACCCAACGGGCTTAACATTAAAAATGTGCGCTATACAAAGTGCTCATATGAACTTTTTAATAAGTTATTACTTCTGTATTATGTTTGATAAGTACATAAAATTAAGAAAATTGATTTACAAAGTGCAACTCTATTATAAATAGTAATTTTATCAAAAAACTTATAAAGGTGCTATAATAGCCTGCTGAGTTATTCTAAATCAAGATATTATTATATTAAACTGTGTTTAGCTGCAATACGTTTATAACATTTATGTTTAATAAAGACCTTTTAAAAACAAAAACAAACCCAACGGACTGATTGTCTAACCTGGCTTTTTGTGCTCTCTCTCTCAGCCACCACTTCTTCTATGATTATTATTCCATGTATTTATTTCTTAACACAGGCTATAGGCCTGGACCTTTATAAAGGCATTACTGGGGCCGAAGCCAACGAGTAAGAGGCCTGTTTAGTTCTTATAAAAAATAAAAATCCAGATAAGATGGAGGTGAGACAGATGGTAGTACTATTGCAACACATAGTTTAGAGTTCGGGCTATTGTTAGAGTAGCATATGAAATAGAGTACGGGTTATCAGAGAAATGAGATACCGCACCTGCCAATCCTGTAATATTAAGAATGATTGAGGCAGGTGGTGACTAGCCGTCCACTAAACGGGCCACCATAGGTGCCGCCAATAGAAGGCAGCTGAAGGGGCAACGTTGGTGTGGGCGGTTAAAGGGTTTTGAGAGGTGTGCTGCAGTTTCACTAAGCGCTACTCCCGGCTTTATGCCTTTAACAATTCAACCCTTGGAGCATAGGTTCCGCTCTTGCGCCTCCACCCTTGACCAGCTAACTAAGGCAAACCAAAGGTCAGGGGTTTCTGTCAACCCTAGGGAGTAATGGGTCCCACTGCAGGGTAAAGGCCTACCTTCCTTCTTTCCATTCTTCTATATTTTGGGCTATTGTGGACCAATCCTGTAAGTGGGCATCAATTAATATATGCGGACCGGTAGAGCATTCACTCAGCTAACGCTGAGTCAGGTGTTAGTTCAGCTAACACACTCTGAAACAGACAGTTACTTTCGAATTTATAATACTAGTGGTTCGCCCCGAACTGAGATCTCGCGAATCTCGCAAAATAAATATTATTCTTAGGGCTACTTACACAACGATGCCTAAACGTATTAGGCTAAATATGATTTAAGGAGTTCTCAAATCAGACAAATACTTCAAATTTAAACATGTTTAGTCGCTAAATAAGTTTAGTGATCTTTGTGCATGCCGGCTTTAATCTTTGACTAATAAATTGGTGCCACGAAATGCATAACCAAACTACTTGACCTATAGTTTCATTCGAATTAGATGTAACGGGGGTTCTTGTTAATTGGTTATATTTTTTGGGGTACAAATGGCAGTTATTCTTGATTTCAGACTTTTGCCTATACATATTTGTGTCACTAAAGCTACACGAATACCAAATTTCAGCATTGTGGGGTCACTGGGCACCCTGTGAATTTTGTCAAAGTTTTGTTTTTATTATGGCTAATAACTCAAAAACTATAAAAATTAAACTAAAAATATAAACGGGGTTCAAATGTACTAATGAAAACCTTTCATTTGACGTCCCACTTGACCTAATAGTCTCATTTTCATTTTTTTACCCCTCTTGAACCCCAATATCTCAACAACCCCCTAATATTTTTAGCTCATTGAGTCACACCAAAATAGTGCCATCACTACCTATCTATATTATACCAAATTTCAGGATGATCGGATAAACGCTACGAAAGTTATCCTCGGACAAACAAACATACATACATACAACGCCGATTTGCCCAAGTTGATTTGGAGATCTCGCTTCGCTCGATCAATTAGTATGGATGATAATATATGGTGAAATTATTAGTCCACCATCAGCAGTACGTGATAAAATCTAGGTCAAACTGTAGCAAGCTGTTGAAACATGTTTTAATTATTGACTTACATGTTTAGAAATTTATTAGACAGCATTTACTTAAGCTTATGTATATTTGACCATTGTATTAAACTTATTTATTAAAGTAATTCATTTTTTCAAAATAATGCTTCAGTAGTAATATTAATTTCCAATATCCGTTTAAAAATTTTATGTCATCACGCTAATCACATTAATACTTACTATAAATGTGAAAGTTTGGATGTTTGTTTGTTTGTTTGTTACTCAATCACGTCGTAATGGCTGAACCGATTTCGATAAAATTTGGTGATACATTATTACCTGGATTCAAACATAGGTAGATTTAGGCTACTTTTTGTTGATAAACGACGCGTGCGAAGCCGCTGACGGAAGCTAGTCACACTAATCCTACTAATATTATAAACGCGAAAGTTTGTATGGATGTAAGTATATGTGGATGTTTGTCAAGTTACTCTTTCACGCAAAAACTACTGAATGGATTTTAATGAAATTTGGTATGTAGGTAGATTATAAAACCTGAATTAACACATAGGCTACTTTTTTATTTACAAAACACGCGTGCGAAGCCGTGGGCGGAAGCTAGTCACACTAATATTATAAATTTGAAAGTTTGGACGTTTGTTTGTTACTCAATCACGTCGTAAAGGCTGAACCAATTTCGATGAAATTTGGTATATATGTAGAACATAACCTGGATTACCACATAGGCTACCTTTTATCCCATAAATCAGTTCCCATGGGATAAAAATGGGGTGTCAAGTAAAGTTGCAACAGCGAGTTTAGCTTTATTTTTAGGTTACCTACACATTTAGTAGTGTAACGCGTACGAAGTCGCGGGCAACGGCTAATAATATGTTAAAGTTTGGATGTTTGTTTGTTTGTTACTAAATCACGTCATAATCGCTGAACCGATTTCGATGAAATTTGGTGTGTTGATAGATTCACTTGGATTCAAACATAGGCTATTTTGTGCACAAACAACGCGTGCGAAGCCGCTAACGGAAGCTGGTTAGGTATATTTAGGATTGTGTTTGTAAGTAACTCATTGAATCAGATAAGATATTACTACTTAATTAAGTTTATAACAAAATAAAGGTTGGCTCCGAAAACATCAGGCAGGTAAGAGGCAGGCACTTACTTTCATGGCTTACGGAAGCATCGGCTTTGTTTTTCTCTCTAATAAATAAAGTTCTCGTGTCACTGTGTTTGTAACAAAATTCCTCCGAAATGGTTTGACCGATTCTTATGAATTTTTTGTGTATATTCGGTAGGTCTGAAAATAGGTAGTAAAATATTTTTCACCCTCCTACCTCCACCCCCCATATTTGAATCGCGTTTTTTGATATTTTTTATGAACAATATCCATATAATTTAATCGTCGTTCATTGACGTGAAGACATTTACATGAAGTGTCGCGTCACTTTAACATTTCATTCTGCATTTGATTTCTTTGATAACTTATATGGCAGAACAACGTTTGCGGGGTCAGCTAGTTTTGTTATAAATGTCCCTGAAGATGGTGTAGACAGAACAAGAACAGAATGTTGTTTTGAAACAAAACAAAAAAAAAACAAGTCACGACTAACAATGCTATCATCACCAATAGTTTTCCTTCAACTACCTTAGTTATTAGACGCCTCCTTCCACAGAAGAACACACGTATTAACATCATCATCATAATCTCAGCTGTAAGATATCCACTGCTGAGCATATATCTCTAGTGACTGATCTTGTGCGGCCTGCGCTAATCGGCTCCAAGCATCCTTTATCAGGTTGTCTTTCCTCTTAATGGAGGGGCGGCTGTGCTTTGCTTTCCAGTGCGACGTTTACACTCAAGAAACTTTCTACTCCAACAGAAGTTAGCTCTTCGAGCTATGTGTCCCGCCTACTGCCACATCAGCTTACTAAGCCACTGGCTAGGACAGCGACTGGTTTTCTACGAATTTCATATCTGAGGGCTTAGCCAAGTTACATTCGATTAGCGATGCGCTAGTCGATAAGTCCGAAAATGTTATGGGATTTGACACATGCTATGGAAGTATCACGTGATATATCGACAACAAACCTATGTAAAAGTCGAATCGATTCGAAGCGAATGGAACTTGGCTACGGGCTCTGATCTCTTAGCTTAGAGCAATACCAAGCATAGCCATCTCCATAGCACGTGACCTTTTATATATGTAAATACATTATGCAAGTAATTATATATTGTTCACTATTTTGTTTACTCTAATCATGTCTCCATACAAATGTGTTGGCATCCTGATAACAATATGTCATTAAACCTATTATATTAATAATTGATAAGCTACTATTAAAACTCTATACTTCTGTGCTGGTATTAAATAAGTATACAATGTTAACTTAAATGTTTTTAGTAATTAAATTTTCATAATGAAAGTTTTCACATCGTTTAGTTATTTTATTTTTGACTAGACCTGACTTCGCATCGATATAAAACATAGCTTAAATAACATAGCATACACTCAGTGATAGTGTAGCCTTTTATCAGTGAAATTATTTTCAAAATCGCTTCGGTAGTTCTGGAGATAGAAATGAATATGAATGTGATGGGTACATTCATATTAATTTATTGCATTCATGTTTATTATTTAAGACTTAGCATTCAAAAACAACTGTTTATTAAGTTCTGCTAAATAAATTATAAATTATTGACAAATTTGACCGCATTATAATTAAATAAATAAATAAATAATGCTGGACATTTCACATAGCACTATCTAGCTCCAAACTAAGCAGAGCTTCTATTATGGGAACCAGATAACTGATAGAATACTTATATACCTTTTTTTTGTAAATACATACTTATAATATATAGAAAAACATCCAGACCCGGAACAAATATCTGTAGATCGTGCAAACATTTGTTCCGCGGTGGGAATCGAACCCGCTACCTCCTGCGTCTCAGCCGGCTATACGCCCACTGCGCCACGGAGGTCGTCGAATATATGAGAACAGATTTATTTATTACTGCACAAATTGCATAATAAAAACAACGAGAATGAAGATGTGATAATAATATGGCTTGAACATTCACATTATTGAAAAGGGGCTACTTAGAAGCTAAGAAAGCCTAGTTCAGGTTTCAAAAATAGAGCTAGAAAGGGTTAAAAAAGCAATAACACGTTTATTGAAAAATCAGTCATCATTTATATCTACAATTAATAACAGCCAGCCGGCAGCTTTACGCGAGCATTGATCAGTGTTGAGCACTAATATTTATATATTTTTTAATTTTTAAACTCTAAACTAAACTAAATGTTAATAATGTGATATATTAATATTCTATTGTTATAATGAATTAACCTTTAACAGTAATTTCCCAAGACACATTGTGTGAAACACGAATGAGGGCAGTTGGAATTCTATGAAGTTTCTACAGTTAGGCAAAACAGACCATTCTCTTTCACGTTGATCACTTTCATACATTCTACCTAGACCTACTGATATTAAACCGGGTATTTCTCTTATATCAAAGTATGTTTGTACAAAAAATGGTACATACGTAAGTATTTAAACAGTTATCTAGTTCCCATAGTACAAGCTTTGCTTAGTTTGGGGCTAGATCGCGCGAGATACCTACGATGAAATTCGGTATATCATTTAGAAACAAAGAAAGAAAAAGTTTTTCCGCACAGAACTACAAAGGCAGATAGACACAGGAAAATATTGAAGTTACATAAAGAAGGTACACATAATGAAAAAAAAACGATCCACATTCTATAGGGTCTCACAGTGCCATCCAAGTGATGACGTCACAAAATGGTGTCAGACTCAGCATGATGTTGCGTTTGGTATTGATTTAATTTGGTATATTTGGGAATCACAGATGCTGTGTGGGCTGCTGTGACGACACCAGATATAGGCGAGTCTGAAAAGCAGCGTGGCTGAGTCCTCGACCTTTTCATAACACACAATAATTGTCACATAATATTATAATGTACATACCTAACTTCTTTATAACATACCTTTAATTGTGTAACTTACATCATATTCTGAAGGTACTAATTATCGATTTTATTTTATATAGATAGACTAGCTTCCGCCAGCGGCTAAGCACGCGTTGCGTTGTTTGTCAATATAAAGTAGCCTACGTTTGAATCCAGGTCATAATCTGACACATCACATTTCATCGAAATCGGTTCAGCCGTTGCGACGTGATTGAGTAACAAACAAACATTCAAACTTTCACATTTATGATATTAGTGTAATTAGGACCTAGATTGAGACATACGCTAATTTGTTTATTTTTATTGATTGTCAAACTCCTCGAGCGAAGCAGCGGGCGGATGCTAATATACAAAACGGAAATTAAATATTCATTTCGCTGCCTAGGCTCTTCTAAATTAGAAAGCATTTTGTTGGTTTAATGTAATTGATCTAGTTTAAGGAAAACCGGTCTAGGTCGTTTGGACATCTGTAAGTTCTTTCTGACAGTGCTACACTCAGTTTATTAACTTTTGCAGTTGTCAGCGTTTTCATTTGTATATTTTTCTACTTTGTTTATGTTCCAAATAAATAATTTAGAATTTTTGATCGAGCGAAGCGAGATCTCCAAACCAACCTGTCAAATCGGCGTTGTATGTATGTATGTTTGTTTGTCCGAGGATAACTTTCGAAGCGTTTATCACCGTGAAATTTGGTATATAGGTAGGTAGTGATGGCACAATTTTGGTGTGATTAAATGAGCTAAAAATGTGGGGGGGGGGGGGGGGGGTTGAGATATAGAGGTTCAAGAGGTGTAAAAAAAATTAAAATGGGATTATCCGGTCAAGTGGCACGTCTAATAAAAGGTCTTTGTGAGTACATTTGACCCCGTTTTATATGTTTTGTCTAAACCTTGTAACCTTGAACTTTGACAAAATTCACAGGGTACACCAGTGACCCCTCAGGGCTAAAATTTGGTATGAGTATAGCTTTAGTGACACAATTATAGGAAAAAGTGTGAAATCCACAAAAATTGAGACTCGCGAGATCTCAGTTCGGGGCGAACCACTAGTATATTTTGAGTTCTGCTTACACCCAGAAAGGAGCTGTGTTTTAAAGGATTGCTTTTACTGATCAAGTTACCAATAAACAAGTTATAGAGATGGGGAACAGAGGGCTGCTACTAGAATGGTTATAGCTACAAGAAAAGGGGCTTAGGAGACTGGCCAACATTTGGACCACTTTTTTTCGTTATTAGATTCTCTTGTTTAGGTTTGTAGGAGTTTTGCGACGTCCCAAGTCGAACAATTAAAATGACTGTATTTATGTGTAGAACATATACTAAACGACCATAAGGGCTCCGTTTTTACTATTTTGTTCCGGAACCCTAAAAATGTAGGAAACTCCTGTGTGGTCCAACGTCCTAAAAACCTCGAGAATCATGTTTTCAAAATCGCTAGCAGTCATTCATACTAATATTATAAATTCGAAAGTAACTCTGTCTGTTTGTTACGTTTTTAGGACTAAACGGCTGGACCGATTTCGATGAAATTTGATATTATAAATAGATTATGACCGGGATTGGGACATTTGCTACTTGTTACCCGACTGTGCAGAAGGAGGGTAATGTTATTATTGACAAACCACACGTGCGAAGCCGCGGGTGGGACAGCTAGTGAGAGATGTAATCTCTTTAACATCGCCTCAAGTCATAACAATGTCTCCGTCCGGCGTGAACGCTTTCGCTCTAGTAAACCCAGGCATACTAGTACACCTACAAGGTGCTACGGACTATATATGTTAAACTGAATCATCATTAAGTACTTACAACAACAATAATAATCGACTATTAGCTCATACGAACTGACCGACTGCTATTATCAATATTAAAGAAATGGACGCAGGGCACGTTTACAAGGTGCGTGACCTATGAGGCAATACTTTGTTATAGGCGTGCGTTACCACGTAACATCAGGTGTAGTATAAAAAATTAAATAAATAATTAAAAAATATTTATTTCGCGGTTGGGGGCAGCCGATGTTCAGCAGTGAGTGGACGTCCTGTGGCTGATGTGATGATGATGAAGTTCTCCACATTTTACGTAACATCCCAATGCTGGACACATTTAAAAATATATTTGATCGAGCGAAGCGAGATCTCCAAATCAACTTTGACAAATCAGCGTTGTATGTATGTATGTAAGCATGTATGTTTGTTTGTCCGAAGATAACTTTCGAAGCATTCATCCTATCATCGTAAAATTTGATACATAGGTAGGTAGTGATGGAGCAATTTTGGTGTGACTAAATGAGCTAGAAATGTTGGGGGGTTGTTGAGATATTGGAATTCAAGAGGGGTAAAAAATCAACAACGAAAAAAACTATCTGTTTTTATTTTTAATTTATCCCTTGTAGTTTGATTTAGCCATAATAAAAACAAAACTTTGACAAAGTTCACAGTGTACACCAGTGACCCCACAATGCTGAAATTTGGTATACGAGTAACTTTAATTACACAAATATAGGCAAAAGTCTGAAATCCAGAATAACTGCATTTTGTACTCCAAAAAAGACAACCAATTCACATGAACTCCCGTTACTTATAATTTGAATGAAACTGTAAGTCATGTAAGGTGGTTGTTTATTTCGTGGCACTGTTTTAATAGTAAAAAATTACGAATAATATATTTTTGTTTTTATAGGAGATTCGCGAGATCTCAGTTCGGGGCGAACCACTAGTTAGTAAAAGTTATTCAATTTGAAGTTCCGAATCCATTCTGGTTAAAATATTGCGAAGCGCCCTGTAGATAGATAGGTAGGCAGTTAAGGTACATAGGTAAAGGCAGTTTACAAAACACTTGCCGCAAGCCGTCTAGACTAGACTGGTACACAATGACATGCCTTTTTCGTAACACGATGATTTCAGGATTGCGAGTGGATAGAATAATGTTTGTGAATGCTGAGATGGTGAATAAAATCATCGTTCGATTGAACGTCCACTGCTGAACATAGGTTTCGCTCATAAATTTCCAGAGCGACCGATCTTGTGCGGCCTGCCACCAACGGCTCCCAGCAACCTTTATCAGGTCGTATTTCCATTTGGGGGCCGTCCTACGCTGCGCTATCCAGTGCGTGGTCTCCACTCGAAAACCTTTCTGCCCCAACCGCCGTCAGTTCATCCAGCTTTGTGCCCCGCCCACTGCCTCTTCAGCTTGCTAATCCTTATTTTTGATTCGATCTCGTAGAGAAACACCAAGCTAGCCCTCTCCATAGCTGAGCTACCTTGAGTCTTATGAGACCCATAGTGAAAGACCACGTTGATATACCTTATGCCATCAGTCATCAATCACGGAATAAAATATTTTATAGATATTACTTGTTGATTTAATGGTACGAAAGTACATAGAAATAAATAATACCCTATAGGTACCTATACCTATGAAGTTTATTTGCTAGAAGTATAAGCACATAAGTAGTTACACGTTACCATTACAGATAGGTTGAATTGTAAATACTAACTTTATCAATTAAATAGAAAATAATTATACATTTAATATCATAATGACCATTATAAAGTGGAAAGAATTGTATTTTTGTATGTTTGTAACCAATAAACTCAAAAACTACCCGTCCGATATCAAAAATTCTTTGACCATTAGAATGCTACGTTATCCCTGAGTAGCATAGGCTATATTTATTACTAGAAAAAATTAGCGATCCCTTGATAAAAAAATTTGCGATACATTACTAAAACTTCAATAATTGATCGAGCGAAGCGAGATCTCCAAATCGACTTGGGCAAATCGGCGTTGTATGTATGTATGTATGTTTGTTTGTCCGAGGATAACTTTCGTAGCGTTTATCCGATCATCATGAAATTTGGTATATAGGTAGGTAGTGATGGCACAATTTTAGTGTGACTCAATGAGCTAAAAATATTGGGGGGTTGTTGAGATATTGGGGTTCAAGAGGGGTAAAAAAAATGAAAATGAGACTATTAGGTCAAGTGGGACGTCAAATGAAAGGTCTTCATTAGTACATTTGAACCCCGTTTTTATTTTTAGTTTAATTTTTGTAGTTTTTGAGTTATTAGCCATAATAAAAACTAAACTTTGACAAAATTCACAGGGTACACCAGTGACCCCACAATGCTGAAATTTGCTATTCGTGTAGCTTTAGTGACACAAATATAGGCAAAAGTCTTAAATCCAGAATATCTGCTATTTGTACCCCAAAAAAGTATAACCAATTCACAAGAACGCCCGTTACATCTAATTTGAATGAAACTGTATGTCAAGTAGGTTGGTTATGCATTTCGTGGCACCAATTTATTAGTCAAAGATTAAAGCCGGCATGCACAAAGATCACTAAACGTATTTAGCGACTAAACATGTTTAAATTTGAAGTATTTGTATGATTTGACAACTCTTTAAATCATATTTAGCCTCTAAATACGTTTAGGCATCGTTGTGCAAGTCGCCCTAAGAATAATATTTATTTTGGGAGATTCGCAAGATTTCAGTTCGGAGCGAACCACTAGTGTTATCCAAGGTGTGAAAAAATTTGCCATATCCAAAAATTAATAAATAAATGTCTACCCGTGCGAACCCGGGCCGCTAGTTATCAATTAAAATAATAAGAAAGAAAGAAACGTTATTTATAGGAAAAACCAGAATTTTACAGATAACATTCCTAATAACATAATAATATCCACAATATAAAACACACAACTCAAATAAACTCAAAAGCAATTAATAAGTAATTATAAGTCAAAAAAATCATTAACTGTGTAAAAATTTGTCAACTAGTCACCCGTACATTTGTGTATCTACCTCAGAAATCATGCAATAAATACATAATTACTGGTGGACTTTTCACACAGCGCTATCTAGCCCCAAACTAAGCAGAGCTTGTAATATGGGAACCAGATAACTGATAGAATACTTATAAACTTTTTTTTTGTAAATACATACTTTATAATATAATATAGAAAAAACATCCAAAACGGAACAAATATTTGTAGATCATGAAGACATTTGTTCCGCGGCGGGAATCGAACTCGCTACCTCCTGCGTCTCAGCCCGCTGTGCCACGGAGGTCATCAAAAACAATTAATTAATTCTTTATCTATATTGTATACTAATGTGTGTAATGTCCAGTACGTTTTTTTATATTGCTACGCTTCAGTTTGGCAAATATCTTTCTGGCCACCATCACCCAAAAATTCGTTACCGTGCCAATATCAATAAATCCAAGCGTCGCATTTTATATCTTCCGGCGTCGTATCTATTGTGCTTTTTAGTGGCGGCTTTTATTGATAAAGGCAGATGGAGCGCCTTATGTAACGTACAACTGTGACTTTTACTCAGGTGGTAAAAAAAATATAACTGTGTTAAACTACTTTTAACCGAATTTAAAAAAAGGCGGAGGTTCTCAATTTTTCAAATTCTTCTTCGTTTAATTACAATCTCACCTGATGGTAAGCGATGATGGGGTCTAAGATGAATCACGAATATCTAGAAGAAACCAATTCAAGAGACCCGGATTGTATTATAAATATCATCATCATCATCGTCAGCCCTTCTCATCCCACTGGTGGGCATATGCCTAACAGTTATCAACGCTAAGAATATTCTACAGTTTTTAGCAGCTGTAGGACTTAGTGGTGAAATTTAAACGCCCCCGTAATCTAGGGGCGATCACAATAGGCCAAAGCCTATTATTGGCCTAATGCTACAATAGCTAATAAAAAAAAAACTATCTTATGAGTACTTACTGGTTATGTAGGTATTATAAGGTAGGTAGCTTTCAATGTATTACCTGGCATCATTCTTTATCACTATCAAAAAAAAGTGGCACTCCGTGAGTGCCGACAGAAGTGAAAACTTGAACAATTACGAGATACTTATATACAGAGGTGTCGGTAACGGTAACAGTGTCGCGAGTTCAATGGTTTATTCCCATCTCTAAAAATGCCCAACGCGCCTAAAGAAGTTTTTACTTAAAAATTTCTTTAAGACTGTAGAAAACATTATCTAACTATTTTTCTAGACAATCCCTAAACCTAGTACATAATTAGTACCTTGTAGAATTTTCATTTTTAGTGGTAGATGTTTTGATGGCATTTACGAAAGTTCTATTGGCATACATAGCGTTATTTATTTGGGGTATACAAACATTTTGTTTATGCTTCTTTCTTAATATATTGTTACGAGCTGAGGGTTCGGGATAAAATAATGGGAATCGATCTAACCAAAATAACACTTTTATTCAGCACTAAACGATGAATACACGAACTTGGTCACACGTAATCACAACACACTAATTCACACCACTGTTGCACCACTTAAAGTCACCGAAATGATCGCACGTATAGCTTAATCCAGACTGACTCGGGAGCAACTACTGTTCACGCGAGACCCTTCCCACGTCAGTCCTCCAGGGCCTCGCTGAGACTCACTCACTCACTTAGACTCGAGACTGACTGTCCGGCCATCTCTCCGGCCTATTTATATCGCACACATTTCGATTGTTCGAGAACGATGTCGATCCTTCCAGGAAAGGGTCGGTGTTTCGACAGAACGACCCATCCCCATTGTGCGCAACCGTAGACAATAACAACAATAAAACAGCAAGACAAAAGCGTTCGAGAAGTTACGATTATTACTCATTGTTTAACAGCCTCGGCGTAACACTGCCCCCTCCTAAAACATGCTCGTCCCGAGCATTCTTAGCCCCATATCGCGGCAGCCGATCAACATGAACAATTTTAGGCGCACCTCGCGCTGAAGATGTATCAACTAGAGGAGCCACATTGCCGTCTCCAGTACTTCATGACACCCAGAGTCCCTTTCTCATCAGCGATCCCAATTTCTGCCGCCGAAACACGGCTCTCATGATTTCTATCTGTTCTTTACTTCCTGGAATCCCTTTCCAGCTGAACCGAACAATTCCCTCATCAGTCGAGCCCGATTCCAGCCTCCAAAACACGGCTCTCATGATTTCTATCTGTTCTTTCACTTCCTGGAATTCCTTTCCAGATAAACCGAACAATTCCCTCATCAGTCGAGCCCGCTCTTCTTGCCAACGTCGCTAATCTTCCTGTTGACGACGCTGCTCTTCTTTATCCTGACGTCGCTGTTCCTCTTGCAACCGAGTCTGCTCCACCTGTTCACGTCGCTGTTCCTTCTGCAACCGAGCCTGCTCTTCCTGCTGGCGACGCTTCTCTTTTTAATGCTGACGGCGTTGTTCCTCCTGCAACCGAGCCTGCTCTTCCTGTTGACGACGCTTCTCTACTTTATGCTGACGGCGTTGTTCCTCCTGCAACCGAGCCTGCTCTTCTTGCTGACGACGCTGCTCTTCCTTATTCTGACGTCGCTGTTCTTCCTGCAACCGAGCCTGCTCTTCTTGCTGACGACAAAGCATGGCCATAATAGCAGCAAGATCGCCTGTCACAGGAGCTTGGCCCACGGATGATGGTGATGGTGCTCCAAATGATTCGGCGGCGGCTGATTCCAACCCAAACCGCCTTTCATCCATTTCCTGTTGTCGTTGACCTCTCGTCCTGACACCGTCCACGTTATCCTTTGGCAGAATCGGCATTATTTTATCCCACTTCTGACACCAAATTGTTACGAGCTGAGGGTTCGGGATAAAATAATGGGAATCGATTTAACCAAAATAACACTTTTATTCATCACTAAACGATGAATACACGAACTTGGTCATACGTAATCACAACACACTAATTCACACCACTGTTGCACCACTTAAAGTCACCGAAATGATCGCACGTATAGCTTAATCCAGACTGACTCGGGAGCAACTACTGTTCACGCGAGACCCTTCCCACGTCAGTCCTCCAGGGCCTCGCTGAGACTCACTCACTCACTCACTTAGACTCGAGACTGACTGTCCGGCCATCTCTCCGGCCTATTTATATCGCACACATTTCGATTGTTCGAGAACGATGTCGATCCTTCCAGGAAAGGGTCGGTGTTTCGACAGAACTACCCATCCCCATTGTGCGCAACCGTAGACAATAACAACAATAAAACAGCAAGACAAAAGCGTTCGAGAAGTTACGATTATTACTCATTGTTTAACAGCCTCGGCGTAACAATATCAGAGAGTATTAGATTATTATTATTATTATTTGGAGCCTGTACTGTCCCACTGCAGGGCAAAGGCCTCCCTCCCTTAGTGTTAGATTAGATTAGAAAATTCTTTATTTCACTAATAATACATAGTTTTGGAGTACTGTTCTCACTTCTGGGACGGATCAGCGAAGTACCAACTTGAAACTCTGGAATCGATTGAGAGAAGAGCCAGGAAGCTCATAGGCAACGATGAGCTAGTTGATGCAAGGCTCCTTATCCTGGAGCATCGACGAAAGGTTGCTAGCCACTCGGTTTTTTATCGAGTACATTTCGGAGAGTGTGCGGCGGAACTTTTCAACCTAATCCCACCATCTCCATTCTATCATCGGACAACCAGACGCTCTGCGGTGCGCCACCGCTATATGATAGAAGTACCTACCTCCCATTCGCACAAAGCGGTTCTCTTCGACCTTTATTATGCGCACCGCCAGAGTGGAACGCCTTGCCAGAGTCTGTGTTTCCTGATAGCTACAACCTGGGTATCTTTAAGTCGCGAGTGAATAGGTTTCTTCTAGGCAAGCGTGTACCATCGTAGACTGCATGCATCATCGCTTACCATCAAGCGAGATAGTGGCCAAACGCAAGCCTATAATATATATAAAAAAAAAACAGGCGAACTTAATGCTTTTGAATTACCTTTGCGTAGTGTGGATAGTGTGAATCTATTCTGAGCTTAATGCAAGTAGGTATCTTATCGATGTTTACTAGTAGGCAGTTGTCCCTATCATTCGAGTGCATTCCGTGTTATCGACCTGATAAATAGTTCTATTTCGAACTGATCGATGCACTGATTGAACGCACAAACAACTTTGATAAAACTGTAGCCGGTGCAAAGTGGTCTTAATTCGACCGTTGTTAATTTTTGAAATGAAAATTTCTTTAGGCGCATTAGGCATTTTTGAAGTGAAAACTTCTTTAGGAGCGTCGGGCATTTTTTTAGATGGGAAAAACCATTGGACTCGCGACACTGTTGCCGTTACTGACACCTTTGTATATAAGTATCTCGTAATTGTTCAAGTTTTCACTTCTGTTGGCACTCCCGGAGTGCAACTTTTTTTGAGATGGAATAATCCATTGAACTCGCGATACTGTTACCGTTACTGACACCTCTTTTCACTTTTGTCGGGACTCCCGTAGGGCCACTTTTTATTTAGATTAATTTTATCTCATTCTCCCCTTCTCCATATAAACTATATGACACATCTCACATTTCTCCGTGCGCGTAATAAACGTAAAAAGGGGTACAAAGTTTTAACTCCATATATTATTTTAATTTAATTTTATTTGCTTTTGACGACCTCCGTGGTGCAGTTGGTGAATAGCTGACTGAGACGCAGGAGGTAGCGGGTTCGATTCCCGCCGTGGAAAAAATGTTTGCATGATCTACAGATATTTGTTCCGGGTCTGGTTGTTTCTCTATATAAGTATGTACCTATTTAAAAAAATGTATATAAGTATTCTATCAGTTATCTGGTTCCCATAGTACAAGCTCCTGCTTAGTTTGGGGTTAGATAGCGCTGTGTGAAATGTCCAACAATATTTATTTATTATAACTTTTTTGAATACCTAATACGTTTTAAGAACTTTTGTCAAAAATATATTCTTTATAAATTCACTAAAGCTAGCGCTACACGGTTTGAAACCACAGATTCTACCAAGGTGATCTTGGTAGAACGCTTCTGTCTAAACGGTTTAAAATAAACCCCAAACTTCAGTGTGTTTGAAACGCTCGTGCTGAATATACGTGTGTAGAACGCTTGTGTTGCACTATTACAAAGACGCCGTGGCTCCTTATTTATCAACATTTCAAAAGTTTGGAGTTTGCGCTTTTGTGTGCATTTAAAGAAAAAAAAACAAAAAAGGAAAAGAATATGGATAAAGCGGTTGAAGGAATGACTCATCTTAAGTCATATAAATTTAATAAATCTACTGGACTTCGACGACATTCGTAATTCCGTGCGTGCGCGCAATACGTCTGCGCTCGGTGCGTGCATCAGTGGCGCGATTGTGGTACGCGTGGTTTTAAACAAGCGGCTAGTCGGTTTGAAACAGGTTTTAAACCACCGCTTCTGCCAGTGGTTTGCAGGGCACGTCTGTCTACCAATGGCGTTTAAAGGTTATGCGAAATTTGGTATGACACCACTATCTACATGGTTTAAAACATCTGTTTTAAACCATCGTTTTAAACCGTGTAGCGCATGCTTTATGGTGAATAACTTTACAATGACATACAAAATTACCCGTTCCCTGCAGTGGGACGTTTAGTGGCCGATGTGATACAACACATGACTTTACTTTGTCATGAATTCTGGTAAAATGCGAACGTGTGTCCAGTTGTCAAAAACATAAAAGTGATTTAATTCACTATTAAAAACGACACGTGTAAAAATCTTGGCGTGTCCAGATGACGAAATAATAAGTGATACTAATTTCGAGTTTCACCAACTGGACACACGTATCTTGTGTCTAGTTAGTGAGTAACATTGATATGGATCTATGCTACGTATTAATTCATACTATCCATACTTGATAATATAGATTTGCGGCCCGACTGTCGAGAAGGGTTATGCTAATTGTTATTTTTACTATTTTCTCACAAAGTCAGAATTTCCACTTTTCTTCCAAGGCTGTAACTGAACATTTCAAAGTTATTTTACATTTTAACGCCCTACAGTAAATTGCAATTCATGAAACGACTTATCATAATGAAATGAACTAATTAAAAATAATTAATTAATGCTACAAAAGCCGCGCGCCTGTCACCGCCCACCTTCATAAATAATTTGTAATTAATAATTACGAACATTATGAAGTAGTATTATAATTTTTAGTTCATGGTCTATTTGGCTGTACATTTTGTCACAGTCAAGCTGATACAGTAGCTAAACTTCAGCGCCCGAATTATAAAAGAAATGATATTTATTAGCGTGCCTACTCTTTGGTGTGGTTAAATTCAATACGCCTGCGTACTTGTATGAAAAGCTCACTTGGGTGTCCAGCACTAAAAGTTGTTCATCTCGTAAGTGCTCTAAGCAGCTATCTTCGCAAAAGCATGCCTCGGCGGCTTTTAGAGGCAGTTTCCGGTACGCTACAACCAAGTGCTGGAACAATATCCCGCCTCCGATCCGAGACCAGCAAACCATTCATGGATGCAAGCACAAACTCAAAAATTTCCTTAAAGAACGGCAAAAAGAAAGCGAAACCCTCCAAAATGATATATCTTTTATATGACGTCCTTTATTTGAAGCGCCACGAATGGGAATAGGAACTATCTTATATCTTTTTTTTTTTTTACTTAGAAAACTTTTTATCGTGATATCTTACCTTTTTTCGACTTTATAAGGGTCGTTCGTAGTAGATAGGCAAGTGAATGAGTTTATTACTCTCGCACTTCCTTTCGGGAAAGCGCACGATTTGCCACCAGTTAGGTACCTATAAATGTATTTATTTTTTCTCTCGTTTGCACTGTTCATTCTTTTATTGTTCTATTTATAAGGGGCGTGGCGCAGTCGCACTGATAACTGTGGTGCGTTAACTTGATGCAGTTGATTGACTCACTATCCTGCCATCCTATAACTCCTTGTTCACAATATTTTTAGGGTTTTATAGTGTTACGCCGAGGCTGTCACAAAATAAGTGATAGGTGGTCGGTATTTCTCGATGGCTCTCGGCTTTCCTGCTGTGTCGCAGAATAGGTAATACTTGGTATGGAAAATACCTACATGCTACGTTTTTACCTGCAGTTGCACAGAATAAGGAATGGTTGTTCTGTCGAAATACCTGCCCTTTCCTGGAACGATCGAGCGTTCAAGTGTTGTGAACTGTGCTCGGTAAAATAGGCCGGAGAGATGGCCGGAGGAGTTAATCTGGATTTGGCTATACGTGCGAACATTTCGGTGACTTTTAGTGGTTTATTGTGCAACAGTGGTGTTAATTAGTGTGTTGTGATTACTTGTGACTAACTTCGTGTATATATCGATTTAGTGTTGAATAAAAGTATTATTTTGGTTAGACTGATTTTCATTATTTTATCCCGAACCCTCAGCTCGTAACAATAGTATAACATTTCAATAATAATCAAGTTATAACAATAAGTTTCGGCACTGAGCGCACTAATTGATTTTAATTATGTTACTTGTATATTTTTATTTATTATGCTAGTTAAGTCTTATTATAAGTCATCTACTTGTTTATTTTTTGTGTTTTTATATTTTTATATGTTAGCAGACTTCCGTGTAGGTACTCACAAAGGTTCCAACTAACCCAGATCCACAAACAGTAAAGATTTATAATTATGATCCGCGATCCTCTGCATTTCTACTGAACCTACTGTAATTATATTAACTGTGAATGTAACTAGTTCAACAAGTTCGCCCTTCATGGTGCTATTAGTTTGTTGTCGCAGAACAATTCGGTCCAATGAGGTCGAGAAATGTGCAAGGCACTTGTAGCTCTGAAGCTAGTTACCGATTCCTTACGGCATTCTACTCAAACATTGTTTTGTTTTGGTATTTCTGATCGTGTACCATTAAGCCTTTTTAAGCCCTAAGATTACAGGAAAAAAATTAAGAAGTGTTTTTGATTTTATTTTGATAAGGTTGCCCATTATACCTACCTTTATTTTTGTGTATTTTTATGCCTAATTCTCCAAATCGACATGGGCAAATTGGCGTTGTATGTATAAAAATAAATAATATATATCACTGGACATTTCACACAGCGCTATCTAGCCCCAAACTAAGCAGAGCTTGTACTATGGGAACCAGATAACTGATAGAATACTTATATTTATACTTTTTTTGTAAATAAATACTTATAATATATAGAAAAACATCCAGACACGGAACAAATATCTGTAGATCATGCAAACATTTGTTCTGCGGCGGAAATCGAACCCGCTACCTCCTGCGTCTCAGCCGGCTACTCTCACTGCGCCACGGAGGCAGTCATGTATGTATGTATGTATATTTGTTTGTCCGAGGATAACTTTCGAAGCGTTGATCACAATTTTGGTGTGACTAAATGAGCTAAAAATGTGGGGGTTTATTGAGATACTGGGGTTCAAGAGGGGTAAAAAAATTTAAAATAGGACTATTAGGTCAAGTGGGACAAATTAAAGCTCTTCATCAGTACATTCATTAGTACATACAACCCCGTTTTTTATTTTTAGTTTAATCCTTGTGGTTTTTAAGTTATTAGCCATACTTAATAAAAACAAAAGTTTGAAAAAATTCACAGGGTACACCAGTGACCCCACAATGCTGAAATTTGGTATGCGTTTAGCTTTAGTGACAAAAATATAGGTAGAAGTCTGAAATCCAAAATAACTGCAATTTCTACCCCTAAAAAAAGTAACCAAATAACATGAACCCCCTTTACCTCTAATTAGAATGAAACTGTAGGTCAAGAAATTTAGTTATTAATTTCGTGGCACTAATTTATTAGTCAAAGATTAAAGCCAGCAAGCACAAATATTACTAAACGTATTTAGAGACTAAATATGTTTAAACTTGACGTATTTGTATGATTTGACAAGTCCTTAAATCATATTTAGCCACTAGACAACGTTTAGGCATCGTTGTGCAAGTCGCCCTAAGAATAATATTTATGTATTTTGTTTTTTGGGAGATTCGCGAGATCTCAGTTCGGGGCAAATAACGTCTAGTCCTAGGACAGTCTCACCGCCGTCTCTCTACCTACCTTTCAAGGTTTGATTATTATCACTGGCAGGTGACGACGAATGAATGAAATTATGAATTATGCCACATACCAGTGCCAAACTAGACTGCACGCATAATAGATAACAGTTGTGTAACATGTTGCTCGACGGACGAAAGAGGGTAATATTTATTGCTTATCTATGTGGTTAATGTGGTTATGATAAATTCTTGGGTGTTTTAATTGCTGTACATATTTATGGTACCTACCTATTTAGATGCTAACAAGCTATTCAAGTTTAAAAATGAAACCCGATTACGTTATACCTATGTCGATGGTAGCCGGACCATATAACGAATCAATTGACACCTCATTCATCAAAATGAGTGAGTAGTTTAGGCGCTATGGTGAAACATACGTAAATACAAACATACATACTTATTTACACACATATATACACTGCTAAAAACATAACCCCAGTCGGGTAAAAAGTAATCTAGAGGCGGATTAGCTATAATATTGTCCCTCAATGTGCATTTTAAGATAGATAGATAGATAATTGATTGAGCGAAGCGAGATCTCTAAATCAACTTGGGAAAATCGGCGTTGTATGTATGTATGTTTGTTTGTTTGTTTGTCCGATGAAAACTTTCGAAGCGTTGATCCGATCATCGTGAAATTTGATACATAGGTAGGTAGGTAGTGATGGCACAATTTTGGTGTGACTAAATGACCTAAAAATGTTGGCGGGTTGTTGAGATATTGGGGTTAAAGAGGAGTAAAAATAAAATAAAATGAGATTAGAAGGGGGACGTCAAATGAAAGTTCTTCATTAGTACATTTAGACTCCGTTATTATTTTTAGTAATGCCCTTCTAGTTTTTGAGTTATTAGCCATAATAAAACTGAACTTTTACAAAATTCACAGGGTACACCAGTGACCCCACAGTGCTATATACACAGTGGTATATAGGTAGTGATAGCACAATTTTGTTGTGACTCAATGAGCTGAAAATGTTAGGGGGTTGTTGAGATATTGGGGTTAAAGAGGGGTAAAAAAATAACAAAATGGGACTATCCGGTCAAGTGGCACGTCTAATAAAAGGTATTTGTAAGTACATTTCGACCCCGTTTTTATTTTTAGTTTAAACTTTGTAGTTTTTAAATTATTAGTCAAAATACAGTGTGGCCCTGGATAAAGTGCAACCCCGAAAGGGGGTGAAACTAGATCAAAAATTATCGACAAAAAAATAGAAAAAAAAATTAAAAAAAAATTAAAAATTAAAAAGTTGACCACTGACCCAGTGGTCAACTTTAAATGCTCCTAGCCAGCACATTTTTTATGTTAGAACGTAGGTTTTTATTTTATTTAAAAGCTATTATGATAGACAATAATAAAAAGTCATAAAAATTTCTAGTATTATAGGCTTAATTTTAAGATTTTTGGAGTTTATTGGAAAAAAACAGCCTAAAAAATTTAATTTTAATACAAAAATTAAACTTTAAGTCACGATAGCCACTTGTTTGTCAGTTATTTGTTATTTTATCGTCATCGTCACATATCTGACATGATTATGGTTTTTATTTTAACAAAATAGACCTACTACTTTGGAAGAAATAATTTTTTTATTAAATAGAGTCATTAGTGAGCAATAAAAAATTTAATACATCAATAAAGTATATACGATTTTTTTTTAAATTTTTTTTTCTATTTTTTTGTCGATAATTTTTGATCTAGTTTCACCCCCTTTCGGGGTTGCACTTTATCCAGGGCCACACTGTATAAACTGATGAACCTAATAGTCTCATTTTCATTTTTTTTTTACCCCTCTTGAACCACAATATCTCAACAACCTCCTAACATTTTTAGTTCATTTAGTTACATCAAAATTGTGATCAAAGCTTCGAAAGTTATCCTCGGAAAAACAAATATACATACATACATACATACAACGCCAATTTGCCCAAGTTGAAGTAGTATGGCTAATAACTCAAAAACTACAAGGATTAAACTAAATATATATAATATAATAAAAATATATATAATAATAAAATATAACCTCCGTGGTACAGTGGGCAAATAGCCGGCTGGCATGCAGGAGGTAGCGGGTTCGATTCCCGCCGCGGAACCAATGTTTGTATGATCTACAGATCCGGGTTACCCCTATTGAATCCCAATATCTCAACAACCCCCCAACATTTTTAGCTCATTTAGTCACACCAAAATTGTGCCATCACTACCTACCTATGTATCAAATTTCACGATGATCAGATCAACGCTTCGAAAGTTATCCTCGGACAAACAAACATACATACATACATACAGACATACAACGCCGATTTGGCCAAGTTTGTTTAGAGATCTCGTTTCGCTCGATCAATAAGAGATTGGGAATTTTCGAATCACCCCTCAAAATAACTGTCCCGTTTTAAGAAGTCGATTTTCGTTCAAGAATTTAAATCGAGACGCTCAAATATGTAAGGCTTTCGAGCTAAGGAATGAAGTTGCTGCATTGTATTATAAATTAATATTAAACTATTCACGGACGTGCGTGACCTAGTTTTCTTAAGTCTTTGCTGAAATTATGTGAACATTCTTAACCTCAGTCTCTCAGTCATTTTAATAGTAATTTTCCCTCTTGTATGTAAATTGTACCAGAAAACCATACAAAGTGGAATGTTATGAATATAATTTATTTCAGGCAATATCCATAGGATGTATAAAACATGAAGTAATAATTAGGTACAAATACAAATTAAGCCTATTATGTCATATTAAAAGCATACAAAATAATAATAAATAAATTAAATTTAAAATTCAAAAATAAAATGCAATAAGTTAAATACGAAATAATCTTCTTCAGGCCTTTTTCCATTTTTATTTGGGGTCGGCTCTCCTAATCACTGGTCTCCAGATATGTCGTTTCTGGATCGTCATTGGGTCTATATTGTCACTCTCCAGGTCTTTTTTTATTATAGCTGTCCATGTTAGTCGGGGTCTTCCGCGCTTTATCGGTCCGATCTCAAAGTCCAGAACTTTTCGAGTCATATGGTCTACCGGCCTACTCATGACATGGCCATACCATCGTAATCGTGTCTACTGATTTGTCTGGTATGGATCTTACTTTGAAGGTTCCTCTGATATAATGGTTCGGCACTTAAATACAAAATAATAATAATACAATAAAATGTAAGAAATCAAATGTCATAAAGTAAAATAAAATAGGATAAATACCTATATCATTAAATTTCAAATTACTAATTATTAATTAATGCGCAAATGGGAGCTATAACCGTTCTTTTTGTAGTCGAAAAAATCACTTTTGTAGATTTTGAAGAAAAAATTCAGCGGAAAAGTAGCTATATTTTTTTTCATGCCAATCGACTCTTATTAATAAGGAACATAGTCTTCATGGATTCAACTGAGGTTAGGGTATTATAAAACTCACAAATCGCTCTATTCATTCAAGTACATAAATGCCTAGATTTTTACTGCAATAACATTTTCTTGATGAGGAACAAAATTATATGGGTAAAAAAGTTGATCCAGCCTTATTTTGCTGTTCACCACTAGTTTGGATAACCCTATAGTAAAATTCAAGGTATTATTGTGTATGTGAAATACTATGGTTGTTAAAAAAGGCAATTATAAGTCATAATAACACAAATTCTTATACAACATCGCACAAACACGGAGGGCTATAAAATGATAGCCATGACCATTTTGAAGCTATTAGGAAACTGTTCACTTGAAGTTGTTTGGTCGTGATTAGCCTTAGCGGTCACGGTTCTTCGGTTTGTTTACAGGATCCCGAAAAAAATAAACTATCAATATGCACATAATTAGTGATCGAGCGAAACGAGATCTCCAAATCAACTTGGGCAAACTTTCCCAAAGAGATCGGCGTTGTATGTATGTTGTTTGTCCGAGGATAACTTTCGAAGCGTTGATCCGATCATCGTGAAATTTGATACATAAGTAAAAAAATAAAAATAAAATAAAAGGGCATTTATTTACACACACACCTCTTATGCTAACAGAAGTTGGTAGGTACAATAAGTACTAAATAAAGCTAGGTAAGTTTAATAGTAGGCCTAATTCTAGGAAACATTAGTACATTATCGTAGGTAGCACTAAGGTAGAGGGTGGTGGTAAATAGGTCGAGGGCTCAGCTACGCTGGTTTTCAGCCTCGCCTTCGCAGAAACATCTGCTGCTGCCGCCGCCATAGATAAGGTTCTCGGGAACTGTCAGCTTTATACACCGAATTAACAAGTAGTAATTGAAGAAAGAACTTGACAGTTACCGAAAACCCATCGCATAAATACTTAAATCAGATAAATTCCACACACACACAATACATAGGCAAATTTAACGCTAATTAGCATTTTATTTCAGCTAACCTTAGTGCAGTGTAGATTAACCGGTTCAGACACTTAAGTATTTATTCTAATAAATAATAGCTAGTAACTAACACAAGAATAGATATGTATATAAACTTAAACCATTGGTTTATGATAAGATTTTCGATATGGAGATTAACACTGTTTTAGGTAAGTAACAAATAAAAAGAGGTAGGTAGATATAGTATGTAAACATTAAAATCCAAACAAGCAAATAAGTAGGTATTAAATTTCAAAATAGGTGTACAATTTAGTCTAATAATTATATTAAGAAGAAGTCTATATTAAGAATCAATGACCCGAATCAATGTTTAAAAGCATATATTTATTTTAATTATAATAATCTTGGTTTTGATCTAATATTGTTTTGGTAGAACCGTCCAACAACAAGAAGATTTCTGTTTGTCCAGCAACCATTTTTTACACGATAATTAAAATTTTTTCCAGCTCTGGATTTTTTGGATTGGTGGAGGTAAATCATTCCATATTTTTGATGCTGCGAATCTGAAACTACCCCTAAATCGTTCCAGTTTGGGCTTAGGTAACTCTAAGGTGTTATTTCGTACTGTTCTGTTTCGCCCAGTCATATCATTTCTCCATTTAAGTTTAGCAGACAAGTACTCAGGAATTCGTGTTTTTTTTAGATTGAATATAAAATGATATAACTTTAAAATTCGTCTATTTTTCATATTAAGAATATCATGAGAATTCAAGAATGGTGTGATGTACGATCTTTTGGGTACATTCAAACAGAATCTAATGACAGAATTTTGAGCACGTTGAATTTTCTGTTGGTATTTTTTTATCAAACATGGTCCGTATACGATATCGCAGTAATCAAGGTGCGATAGAACAAGGGCATCTGCGAGTCGTAACCTTATTGGAATGCTTAGGTGAGGCCTGAATCTGTACAGAGATCTGAGCGAGTTATAACATTTACCTAATTTAGACTTAATATGATCTTCAAAGGACAAGGGTCCATCTACTAGTAATCCAAGATTTTTTACCATTTTAGTTTCATTAATTTTGGTTTTATTAATAGTAATCAGAGGCATATTTTGACGAACTAAATCAATCTGATGTTTAGTACCTAGGATTATATACGATGATTTCTGTGGATTTAGGAGCAGTCCATGGTCACTAGACCATTCATTTATAGCATTCAAGTCTGAATTGAGCTTTTCCACGGATGTAAGTATTGCACTCTTTTCAGAATTTGCACGCAGAATTATTTGTGTATCATCTGCGTACATGTGTGCTAGACAAAATTTAACTTGATGTAGCAAGTCTGCAGTATAAATGGAGTATAGGGTCGGTCCTAATATCGAGCCTTGAACCACGCCCTTTTCAACCCGCATGGAGCTAGATTGAATTTTTTTGCCACTCTGATCTAAGCACTTAACTATTTGCTTTCTATCTTGGAAGTAACTAGTAAACCATAAGCAACATGTTTCGTCACACCCATAATAACTTAACTTGGCCAATAGCAGATTAGTATCGAGACAATCAAAAGCCCGGCTATAATCTAACAGAACTAACACAGATGCCGTACCTTCATTGGAGGCATTGAGGACTTCGTCAACTACGTGAAGCAAGGTAGTTGTGGTGCTATGTGATTTTCTAAATCCTGACTGATTTGCTGGAATAATGGAATGGTGTTCAAAGTACAACATCAATTGCTTCTGCACGACTTTTTCTAGCACTTTTGATAAGGCAGGTAGCAGCCCTATAGGTCTGAGATCTTTTATTGTATCAACTTCCGTCTTTTTAGGTATGGGCTTAACAAGTGACGTAGTCCAAATGGATGGAAAGGAACCAGATAATAATGACTTATTTATAATGGCTGTTACGGCGTCAAGCGAATACGGAAGAGTCAATCTAATCATTTTCATTGATATGCCGTCTACACCAATTGCGTTAGAAGCTATAGAATTTATAATTTTGATGATATCATTAGTCGACACCTCAGTGAAGTGGAAGTGAGAATCGCAATTATAACAGCTATGTTGATAATATTGAAGGCGAGAAGAGTGGGACCCTACAATCTCAGGTACGGTATCAATAAAGGTTTTGTTAATTTTTTCTGGGTCTCGTAAGTGTTCTGGTACATTGGACTTTACTGTTTTACCCAGAGCTTTATTAAATTCTCCCCACATTTTCCGAGGATTTTTTAAATGTTTGTCAACTTGGGTAGTAAAATAAAATTGTTTCTCACTACGAGTTAAGTAAGTTACTAAATTACGTAATGTCTGATAAGACTTTATATCATTTGTCTTATTCGTACGCTTTGCCAGATTACATGCTCGGTCCCTATCCTTCATCAGAGCCTTGATACTGTCTGTAACCCATGGTGTTGGCGGGTCCCTAAAAACTCGTGTTTTTTCTGGTACAAAATGGTCAAATAATCCTAACAATAAGAAATTAAAACACTTAACCATGTCGTCCAATGATTTATATTGCATAACTATCTCCCACGGCGTGGCTGAAGACGCCAGGTCATATAAGTCGGTATCAAAATCATTGAATGGTCGATAGGTCACTATTCTAGGAACTGGTTTTTCAACCTGAACGGAGAACCTAGCCGTGACAAAAGCGTGGTCACTTAGGTCTTCATTATGTTTTACAGTAGTACTACATACCTTTAAATTGCTAGAACAGCATATGACATCTATCAAGGTACAGGTGGTGGGGGTAACTCGGGTAGGTTCACTCACCACTTGCTGTAATCCATGCTCAGATAACAAAGCCATGAAGTCTCTCTGGGAATTATCATTGCCTAGTAGGTCTATGTTACCATCTCCTGCTATAAAAATATATTCATAGGCTGGTGCAAATATAGATAATGAGTCGTCAATTTCATTAATAAATCTTTGGGTACTGCATTTTGGTGTGCGATAGAAAATTCCAACAGCTGATTTACGTTTGTTTAATTTAAATTCTAGCCAAAGCTGTTCGCAATCGGGACAAGGTAATTCCTTAACTCGGAGATCTTCGCGAATGTACGCGCCGACCCCTCCCCCCCGCGATTCATCTCTTGGTTTATGAATGAGACGATAACCTGGAATAACATAATTTTGTGTGTTGGAGCCCTTGTATAACCATGTCTCAGTAATAGCTAGCAAGTCAGGTTTTTTTGCTTGCACTGTAAGTAATAGTTCGTCCCTTCCTGTATTAAGAGATCGTGCATTCAACAATTATATTTTAAAATTTGCTTTAGAGCTATCCATTGATGAGATATAAACATCGATAAATCATAACTACTACTACATACCTCTTTTACAATTTCATTAATACTTTTGATGGACTCTGTATTTACACATATTTTCAAACAGTAGGTATAAAGGCCAGTAATAAGTGTTGTGCTACCTAGTCACTTTTTTCGAAGCAGGTTCTTCAGATCTTCCTCATTTCCAACACGAATGAAAGGAGTGCCTTTTGCCTTTCTAATGTAAATGTTTCCATTAGTACTCCAACAGAAGCGATACTCGTTCGTCTTCGCAAAGTCTCGGGCCAAAAACAGCAACTTTCTTGACTTTTGTGAAGTAGGTAGTGATGGCATAATTTTGGTGTGACTAAATGAGCTAAAAATGTGGGGGGAGGGGGTGTTGAGATATTGGGGTTCAAGAGGGGTAAAAAAAACCAAAATGGGATTATCTGGTCAAGTGGCACGTCTAATAAAAGGTCTTTGTGAGTACATTTCGACCCCGTTTTTATTTTTACTTTGACAAAATTCACAGGGTACACCAGTGATCCCACAGTGCTGAAATTTACCTGTAATTTGAATGAACCTATGGGTCAAGTAAGTTGGTTATGCACTTCGTGGCCTTATTTTGATGGTCAAAGATTAGGAATAATATTTTTTTGTTTTTATGGTAGATTCGCTAGATCCCTGTTCGGGGTGAACCAATACATAGTTATAAATACGGGATTTATCACGTACCGTCTTATCGGTGCTTTGACCGACAATGTTATTCAATGTTTGATTTGGAAATAAGTCGACCTTTCCACATGCGTATTAAACATACGCATGGAAAATGGTCGACTTGGTACGACGATATTAAGGATTTCCAATGACATGAAAATCATGGAATTTTATTGTCATTTTTTTAAATTGTGTAGGGAACAAATTTTTTATGACATGTAATGGACAGTAAATTTAAATTTTTGATTATGTTATGTAATTTTTGTACACCAGGACATTATCTGGTAGAAATTTAATTGAGCTTAAATTGTATACATTAGGCCCAGTGTAAAATTGTACTAACTTTCTGCGAATAAATGATCTTTATCTGTAAAATGAGTAATACATAGACTTAAATTAGATGCGCTCCCTGTGCTCACTGTGTGATCATAATAAGTCATTGAATAAGTAAGAAGTATAAATGAAATCAGAATACTTTTTGGTTATGTCATATGTGCCATTTCTCGCTCAAGAAACGAGTAAAATATATAGATTCCGTGTCAGTAAAAGAGACACGTATACTAATAGTTGATCGCTGGCTGTCCACACCGTCGAGAACTCGCTCTCCACTATTTTGTCGCAGCGGCTACAACACTCGCTCAGCGATACTCGCTTGGCGGTCAGAACAAACGCCATGAGATGATGAGTATCGCCCGCCGCACTCGCTCACTCGCTGCACTCGCACAGCGAGACAACCATAGGAACTACACACTCGCTTCTCGCCAACTCGTTTCTAGTTTCTAGCTCTACTTGCTTTTCTCTCATTCCCGGCGGTGAGACAAGTGCTTAAGAGCTGCAAAACCTTTCAGTTAGTTCGTCTTTGTATGAGATTTATTTTATGCGATAAAGAATTTTCTTTATGACATGGTGATTTTAGCTTGAAACAACCTTTTATAAACCTATATTTTTATGAGCAAAAATGCCAACTAGGCCACATGCTATCACTAGCCTAACGTCTACGACTTTTGGCAAAGAATTCAATGTCGTGATGTATGCGTAATGCCTCTTACGAAATATGTTTTGGTTTGTATTGTAGTGCATGTAGATTTAATAGTAGGTACGTGCTCGCTTTCGGCACGGAAGCAGTTCGTATAAATAGCTTCAGATGGGCGTATTATATAATGTATCGTCATGGAGTCCAAACAAGATTGTGATTCACTGTTTGACTACCCTGGATAGTCAATTAGTGAATCACACATCCACATCCCAAACATTCTAGTCAGTATTTTTCAAACTTTCGCGATCAGTGTACATAATTCACTGATTTACACGGTATTTATCGCGTATCTATATGTACCCGCGTATTTTATATTTGTTATCCCAACGATCTGTCTGCTCGCGACCACGGCTGTTGCAACATAGAACGACGGGATGACAAATAAAAAAGGTACATACGCGATAAATACCCGTGTTAATCAGTAATTATTATCACATTCCTTCATTGATGTTCTAAGTGTTTTAACTGCAATATAATAACAATTTACAGATTCTAAAGACGATGAAGGCATACATCATAAGGAAACCCGTGGATTTAAGCAAGCCTATGCCTCAACTTATTACAAGGCGCTCAGTACTTAAATTGTTCAGTAGTAAAATGTGATTGTTGCTGAAAAACGACGTATGTAACTTCCGAACCTATTTGGATGAATAGTTCGAGATCTGGAATTGCAATGATTCGGGTCAGGGTCGTGTTCTTGATGAACGAGTAACTTCTCCACTAAGACTAAGGATTAAGAGCCTTCTTAACAGATTGGCTAAGTAAAGCAACGTGCTGCCATTCTTGCATGACACTGAAAGTGTCTCTTCTGTGTCTGCTTCGGAAAGTACGGTGAGATATGGTACCAACTATAAAACTCTTTAAGCCATGTGGGAGAACTTCAGATGAACTAACAACTTTGACACCAGAATTGTCCACTAGCTTATAAAAACTATAGGTCACGGTAAACAAATCGGAGAACTAAGATCAGTCCGACTCGTATTCGACATTTTAAAGTTTTTATATGTCAACAAACAGCTAGGCAAGGTCGCACGCCGCTTAAGGGAATTAGGCTAATTAACTCAAGGCCTCAGCTTAAATCTATTACCGACCCTGATTAAGGCTGATTCATTACAATTGGATAGGAGGGTCTCAAATACAGAGAAATTGCGGTGACTTCCTTATTTTAGGTAAAGTAAAACCTGTAAAATAAGCGACTAATGACAGACAGAGTGTACTGACGTCTGAGTCCTATATTTTATTTGTTAAAGACAATTGTTTGGTCACCTGATGGCAAGTGTCGGTGTGGTCGAAGCCTAGAAATAACCTATTCACTCTAGATTACTTCACGATCACGATGAAAAAATGGCCACCGGAATATAAGTGGAAAATCACCTTACGTAGGTTAAATTCCATTTCACCGAATTGAATCTGACGTGAAAGGTTGATTCAACTCTCACCAGAAAAACTCCCACATAATGCGTAAGTTTTATTACTAATCTTCATTAGTCACGCACAGATAAACAATCGCGGTGGCACACCGAACTTAGAGAACCTTTGGAGAAACCGACCAAAGGTATACAGGTGAACGCATATAACGGAAAAAATATTCACACGAAAGAAAGTAAACAGGAGAATATTGATTATAACTTCCGAGATTAGAACAACCTTGGAGATAGAAGTAATAAGAACAAGTCACATACGTGGCCCTGACTCCACCTCCACCAGGGAATCCTAGTATGGACTTGGATTCCCCCCTCCCTCTCGTGGATATCAAGAACTAAAGATTAAAGATGACAAGATTTTTGGCCGAAGGGTGTCGTATTTCGTCGTTATCGAGGACGGATACTGAACACCGTGAACTCACTTCTAAAATTGCAGTATATATGTAGTAAAGTAAATGAATATAAGTTTTTATTATGTTATGTATTTTAGGCTAAGGTGTACGTATATCTTTATGGGCCGTTATTTACTATCCTGTAACTATTTTATTGGTGCCTGAATTAAATGGTTTATTATTTGTAGATCATGCAAAGGGATTGAGTCTCCGTCACTCACACACCTCTTCACAGAGGTCGTCAAAATAATGACATTACGACGAACTAATATAATTTACTCTAATGTCTGACGATCATCATTATCATATCAGCTACAGGATCATACACTGCTGAACATAGGCCTCCCCCCAGCAATCTTTATCAGGTCGTCTTTCCATCTACGGGGGGCCGTCCTACGCTGCGCTTTCCAATGCGTGGTCTCCACTCTAGAATCGTTCTGCCCCAATGGCCGTCAGTTCTTCGAGCTATGTATCCAGTCCACTGCCACTTCAGCTTGTATGGCTGACGATGGTATGTTCTTAATTACTAGCGTATAAAGGTTTAATTCACCTGCCATAAGTGAGGTCATGGCTGCGGTTCCGAATAGCCCATTTTTACCACCTAAAGAAAGCCCCTTGACTATCTTATCTAATCTGACGCCTAGCCAAATCAATATTAATATTATAAAGAGGTAGTTTGTTGTTTGTAGGGGATAATCTCCGATATTACTGAACCGATTCTGAAAATTCTTTCACTGTTAGAAATGTACACTATCCATGGGTGCTTTAAGCTTTATCTTATTTTATTTATTTATTTATTAATACTTAGATTCACAGTTACATTACCGTATATTATAAACTAATTAACATAGTGCTGGACTTAAACCAAATTGAATCTACATTATATAATACTAAACTTATAAGGACGCGGCAAAGTAGCTCGCCTGTTAACTTTAACATACTTACTTATCTATATATATATTTAAATTAAATATTTACATGAAAAAATACTAACAAGAAATAGTTTGCAAGAAAAAAGTGAATATTAACATTTTTTAGAATATAAATTAATGAAAAAAAGTGCCTCTTGAGCTACAATGTTTGCTTGATCGCATTTGAAGTGTGTGTGTGTGTGTGTTTATGAGTGTATAGTGTACCTAGTGTGTGTGGTGTAGGATGTATTTTACAGTGTTATGTTATGTTTTAAAGTGTTAATTATCCGGTCATTTGGAAATTGCAACAAAAAAGAAGGTAGTTAACTGAAGTGCAGTTGAACCCGCTCAGAAAAATAAAAACTAATAATGACTACAAACTGTTTACACAGTGAGTTTACACGCAAGGGTTACATGGCGGCAGTTTTTATACGAATAATTTTAAGACTGATGTTAAAATGTTAAAGTTAATGTTTATAAAAGTTAAGTTTTCTAGGTTTAGTAATTGGAATTCAGTATCTATAACAATAAAGAGTTATCTATACATCCATCCTATTTCCTAGCTATTTATCGGTCTGTCAAGCGGTGTCTGTTGAGACAGTTGACGGGATACCCTTGCTTTGAATGCGTTTTTAGTAGTATTAAATGGATCTATGTCGTTGAACATTTTATTATAAGTCCGAGGAAGTCTGCTAGTGATGCTATTGGCCGAGTAGTTGGTGCGATGAAAAGGCACATGAAAAAGTTGTGTGTGTCTTGTGCGCTTATTTGGAGCTCGCAGGGCCAACGTTTTAGATACAAGACACGAACTGTCTAATTTACCAGAACAGATATCATGAAACAGAGCCATTTCATGTAGAATTCTTCTGTTTCTGAGTGACATTAATTTGTGCTCCTGGCAAGATTCAGCATAATTATCAATAACCAATCTTTTACGATAATTTAAGTGTTTGACAAACTTTCTTTGTAAGGACTCGATAGCGTTGTCGTAGGTCACATATTGAGGGTTCCAGACTGGACTGCAATATTCGAGGGTACTCCGTACGTACGCGTAGTATAGCACTTTGATGCAAGCTATACTAGTGAAAGGCTTAGATACACGCAGGATAAATCCCAAACTTTTATAAGCTTTGTCGATGGCGCCTTCGATGTGGCTACTTAATGTAAGTTTATGGTCTAGGAGTACCCCTAAGTCACGTACACTTTGTGCTTTTTCTATCTTACTGTCGTTGTATTTTGATAAGAGTCCGTGTAAAGCCGGTGCGTGTCAATTAGTCTTTTAGAGAATGTATAGTAAATAGTTTTCACTTGCAAAGTAGCAATCAACTCGAGCTATAACGATTAGAGATAATTAGGTATTGGGTTATGAAATATAACGGTTGCAGGAAGCATCATTCATCATCATTATAGAATAATCTAGAACAGCTGTCGAATGTTTTACCTCCTTGGAATTAAACTCCATTTGATATATAAGACAAAACACTCAACAACAATGTCAATAATGTTATATTAAGTGATCCAAGATCAAGATTGATTGAGAGTAAACTGCAAAGGAAAAGCCCAAAGCAACGCATTGTTATTTTTCGCTTCGGCTCTAACCTAATCAAGGTGGCAATAAAAACTGTTCTAAATGATTCCTATTGTTTATGTCGATGTCAGAATGTGCGCTCGGAACGCGAACACATCAAATATGTATTCTTCATGCTTTATTTACGAGTTTTCATGGACTATGAAAATGGAGGTTGTTTATGACTTGAGAGAGAATCAGAATAAAATTTTGAATGCTAAACGTAAACACTCGTCTATTGACAATGTAGCATTGTTTATTTATGAAATACTAGCTTCCGCCAGCGGCTTCGCACGCGTTGTTTGTCAACAAAAAGTAGCCTATGTTTGAATCCAGGTCATAATCTACCAACACTCCAAATTCATCGAAATCGGTTCATACGTTACGACGTGATTGAGTAACAAACAAATAAATAAACAAACACCCAAACTTTCGCATTAATAATATTAGTGTGATAAAATATTTTTCTTGTCTTTGTTGAGTACATTTCGACCCTTTTTTATTTTTACTTTAAACCTTGTAGTTTTTAAGTTATTAGCCATAATAAAAACTGATCTTTGACAAAATTCACAGGGTACACCAGTGACCCCACAGTACTGAAATTTGGTATGCAGTGACACAAATACATATAGGCAAAAGTCTGAAATCCAGAATAACTGCAATTTCTACCCGAAAAAAGCTTAACCAATTTACATAAATTCCAGTTACCTGTAATTTGAATGAAACTGTAGGTCAAATTAAGTGGTTATGAATTTCGTGGCAATATTTTGATAGTTGAAGATTACGAATAATATTTTTTTGTTTTTATTGGAGACTCGCGAGATCTCAGTTCGGAACCACTAGTAATATTAGTGTGATCAAATATTTTTCATCACTCATACTCTGAATGCGGTCTGTGAGCCTGGCTCCGAGGATGTTGCGCTCCATAGCTCGTTGAAAACACCGAGGCGGGACTGTTGAATATTGGTGAGGGACCAAGTTTGTGTACCGTATGTGGGAATGGGGAGAAACAAAACACTCTCAAACACTGGCTCAAGCTGACGTGGCTCTGATATCCGCAAAATTGAAGTGGGACTGGACAGGACACGTTTGTCGTATGCTAGAGAAGCTATGTGCGAAAGCCACTACAGAATAGGTTCCAAACGGGTAGCGGCCTCGTGGTAGGCCCAGGCGGAGATGGAGGGATGAACTAGATGCATACCAGAAAGAGTGGCTCCAATTAGCCAAAAACTGGGATTCGTGGAAGGAGGTAAGGGAGACCTTTGCCCTGTAGTGGGACTCCACGGGCTGATAATAAATAATAATAAAATATAATCTGAAACTTGATCATTGTAAACTCGATATCGCCTCGGTAAATGCAATTTAATTTAAAAATATACAACCACCATTGACAAATTCTTATTTCTATTTAACATGAAAGAGGCCATAGTTTAGTAGAGAAAACGCAACTATTATTTTTAGCAATAAACAGTTACAAAAATACCTTCATCAGGTCCTCCGAATAACGCACTCGCACTGGCAACACCGATAAGACGGTACGTGATAAATCCCGTATTTATAATAATAATTCAAATCAATCACGAAATTTTTCTAATTAAAAAAGTTATAAAAAGACTTTTAAATTTCCTCGCATTCGTGATGTAAAGTTATGTATGTGTTACATTCGATCAATAACACCCTAACAAAATATTTCGGGAGTATAATATATCGCTTACATCCCTTGTGTAACAAACAATAAACTATTTTTATTAACACCTTATCAATTATAAAGTGCATTAAACAGTGATGATTCAGCAGGCTGAAAGGTAAAAATGATTACAGTTTGAGAATGTAATCAATTTTGAGAATGAAAAAACAGCTGAAATGCACAAACAGTATTTCGATAAAGTAAGAATTCGATGTAAAAAAGCGACGCTAATTGGTGAACTACCAAAAGGTCAAAGATAAAAAACGGAACAAGATAAAACTTTCATAATCTTCATTATCACGACACGTCGTGTTTAAATGAAATCTATATTTTAGTAATGAAAGTTTTGAAAATAAAACTAATACAAGTGTTTATTTCAATCTTTAAACATAAAGGATACCAATTAGCGCTGTTTTCTGTATGGGGGGTCACAAATACGGGATGGAAATTATTGATAGGGACACAAAAGGCAGCTGCTAGAAAAAGTTGCTAGGAGACTAACTCTAACTTTCGGAAAACGTCTCCTACTCGAACATTTTCTTGTAGCTATAACGATAGCTGCATTTTTGGGCCAATCTCAACTTTCTGCAAAACAAATTATTGCCTCGTAGGTTGCGCACCTTAGAAATGTTAAAAATTAACATGAGGCTTTACACCTGCATGCCTGTTGATGGACTAAAGTGTGTGTCTAAAGTACGTGACCTACAAGTTAATTCGTTGATAAAAGCGATGGTTACCACTTAACATCAGATGGGCCTTACGTTTGTTCTATCTCCAGGTCGTATAAAAAAATGACATAAAAAATACTTGCCCTAGTAGAGCTACAATCTGTAGATTGAGATTTGAAAGTCTTCTGCCTATCAACTGATTGGAAATTCATATAAATAAAAGCCAAGGTTTGAATAACTCAACGGTCTGATATCACTCGCAATTCGAATTCATATGTTAGCATTCATTCATAACTTAAAATTCAGTCAACACGTGCTTTCTAAAGCATTTTCACTCAAAACACGAGTTCTTTCAACATCATTATCGCAAGAATTGCATAACATTTCAACAAATGTATCGAAATGTTGAGAGGTGGAAAATTGTTCAAGTAACCAAAAGAAAAAATGGTTATTTACAAGTTTTTTATTTAGCTTCATCTGTCCTGGTGTCTGTCTGTAAGTAATCAAATCTTGCAATTAAAATTTGACCCAGTTCCCGGTTTCCGATTCTGCTGAAATTATGCGTGCATAATGACAATGCATTATTATTATGACGTGTAGCTGATCTGATGATGGAGTCTGAACTCCTCCGTAATAAAACGACGCAACTAGAGTTTTTACTAATTTGAATATGCTAGCATGAGTTTTATAAAAGCTTGTTTTGAAAAAGTACCTAATTAACAAAGAAACATATTTTCATTGTATGCCCTCAATTACGCTCAGATGTTCATGCTTATAATATTAGCTTTCGAATGGTTGATTCTTTATTATTTACTAGCTGACCCGCCCGCGTCTTCGCACGCGAGCTTTGTCATTAAAACATTACCCTCCTGCACAGTCGGGTAAAAAGTAGCCCATGTCTCAATTCCGATCATAATCTATTTAATTACCAAATTTCATCGCAATCGGTCTAGCAATTTAGTCGTGCAAACGTAACAAACATACAGACAGAGAAACAGAGGGACAGAGTTACTTTCCAATTTATAATATTAGTAAATATTGTACACAAGAAAATACTCGTACATTACAAAATACAAAAATAGAAGAAACGTACCAATAATATTTTTTTATATTAGATATAATTTGAATGTCATGAAGTCTATTTGTGTTGTCTTTATACATTTTACATTTCATGAAAATTTAATCTGTCCTTTGAAAGTTAACGCTGGACATACATAGCTACAAACAATGCCGATTACTCCAACTTAATATCTACTAAGCTCTAATGAATGGGTTTAAGCCAAAACAATTAACAGAATAGGATGTTACTGTATCTATAGTTCTATTGATTAGTACATTAGTGCTCGCTTGGACAAGTTCACCAATTACCTTTGTGCCAATACACAGGAGCTTTAAATTATAAGTATGTTACGAAGTCTGTGCTAACTTCCTTTGCAAAGTCAATCAGTCAGTGAGTACTTACTTACTCCTTTGGCTCAGTGACCCGAAGTGTGCCTTGGCGTCCGATAGAAGCAGTCGCCATTTCGGTCTGTCCTGAGTCCTGTGCAGTTTCCCGCTAGTTCTTCGCTTGTAGCTCACGCAGGTCTGCTTCCGAGATAGGTATTACGAACTTGTCGATCCTCTCCCATTCTTTCTTAATGGCCGAGCCAGCGAAGGTGATGCACTTTCGTTTCGCCTATGATGTTGTGTTCTTTCACTAGCTCCTCGATCTCTAAATTCTTTCGGACTCTCCCAGCTTCCGTCCTCTCTATGGGTTGGTCCTAGTATCTTACGAAGGACCTTCCGCTCGTTCACCAAGAGTTTGTTCTCTTCCTTCAGTGTTAGCGTCCAAGTCTCACAGCCATACATCAATATCGGTCTAATAACGGTCAGTCAGTCAGAGTAAATATTTAAAAAAATAAACACTTGGAACTGAGCCCACAATCTAAGCGTCACTCACGTGCGCGGTATTTTGACATTCGCCCGCGAACTGCCGAGGAATGTGTGCATTTTGTCATCAGAGGAGAGTGGTGTGGACATTTAGAAATATTATTGGACACAGAAAAATACCGGACTAAAATAGAAAACTAACATGAGTAATGTTTGCATTTTTTAAATCATTTTTCCTTTAATATTTTGAGGGGATTAGGGATATCCTCGTACATACTGTTAGGTACAAGGTGAAAAGCTGGGACACAATTGGGAGCTACTCCAAAAAGTTCTTAGAAGTCTAGCCCTAAATTTTGGAGAATGTAACTTCTGTATTTAAAGATTAGAAAAAAGTACTGTCCTTCAAAAAGTGGCCATGTTCACAAAATTGTTTACTTTTCATGCTATTCGTTTTTCTTACTCTTAGTAATCTCAAGATTAGGGTACACAAATAGCTCAATAACATGTTCCATACATTTAACACAGAATGTTAAGATCGGGAAACATTGTTGGACGCAACACAGATAAAACAGGACGTGATCAATCCCGTATTTATTAACAACTAGCTGACCTGTCCGCGGTTTCCCACGCGTGGTTTGTTAATAAAAACATTATCCTCCTGCGCAGTCGGGTAATAAGGACGGTCATAATCTATCATTTTTTATCTACGACCTGGATTTGGAACAAGCTTATGGCCCACCATCTCTATCTATAAGTATACCAAATTTCATCGAAATCGGTCCAGCCGATTAGTCGTCAAAACGTAACAAACAGACAGGCGGAGAGACAAGAGTTACATTCCAATTTATAAAATTAAGTACGAAGGTATAGGTAGATGATTGAAATGAATCAAGAAAGTTTTCTTGATAAAATATTTTGAATGTTTATCGTTGGAAGATACCACGGCCCTTGCCTTGCCCTCCTAATATAAACGCTAAAGGTTTTTTTACATACAAAACATTATTGCTACGTAAATTCAGCTCGGGCACGTGTCACAAGAGACTACAAAATAGCTGCCGCGAGACACTTTGATAAAATATCCACCGGCTGAAATAGAAACGCAACTTATGTAGGTGACGTTTGTTGATAAAATAAACGCGATATTTGCGGTTGTGGAAAAGGAAGAGTTAGTGTTTTTTTTTTATTAATTATGGTCTAGCGTTTGACCACGATCTCGCCTGATGGTAAGCGATGATGCAGTCTACGATGGTACACGCTTGCCTAGAAGAAACCTATTCACTCGCGACTTGAAGACCCCTAGGTTGTAGTTATCAGGAAACAGACTCAGGCGAGGCGTTTCACTTCGCGGTGCGCATAATAAAGGTGGAAGAGTACCGCTTTGTGCGTATGGGAGGTATGTCTACCATGTGTCCGATGATATACATATCTAAAAATTACTGGTTTGAAACACATGCAGTTCGTAACAATTTACCTTTAGGACGACTTGCGCAACGATGCCTAAACGTATTTAGCGCCAAAATATGATTTACACAGTCAAATCATATAAATACGTCAAATATAAACACGTTTAGTTGCTTATTACGTTTAGGGATCGTTGTGCAAGCCGGGCTTTAATGTCTTTAATTTAAACTGAAACTGAATCATACTATGTAAAAGTCATTTGTTAAACCAATATTTTTGTGTAATTTAGATAAAGTTGTGATGTATGGCTGTTTGTTATAGCTTGCCCGTAGAACGTTTTGGCTTAGCCTGTAAATTTTTTGATCATAAACAAACATTAGTAATTTACTTATTAACAAACATTTACTTGCTAGAGATAATATGTTGTACTGATAATTAACTTAATTAGATAGAACTGCTGAAACTAGTTTTGCAAATAAACGTGATTTGATTTGTTATCAGAATGACCTTTGATTAGGGATCTGGCTGTCCGATCTACACAAGTAATACATGAGAACCGTTTAGTTTAGGGAGAACCGTTTATTATTGTCTTGTTCTCCTAGTCCAGCGTACGTAACTTTCTGTACAAATGTTAATTAAAATATCTGGACCGTTATGTAATTTTTATTTTTTTTGTTTTTTATACCACCTGGAGATAGAACAAGAATATGTTCCATGGACCTGATGTTAAGTGGTAACCATCGCCTATAACAGAGAATTACCTCGTAGGTCACGCACCTTGGAAACGTGCCCTACGATGCACTGCCTTGCGTCCTTAAACTTAAGACGTACCGGCAACCATACCCTTTAAATCGAAATTCAGTAATGCTGCTTAGCGGCAGTAATATGTATGTTGGTAGCACTGCCCCGGGTGAGCCCTTTCACAAAGAACTACTATTCGTTGTTGTAGTCTAAAAAATCAGTATTCGAGACATCTACATAATAACTAGTGGTTCGCCCCGAACTGAGATCTCGCGAATCTCGCAAAATAAATATTATTCTTAGGGCGACTTGCACAACGATGCCTAAACGTATTTAGTGGCTAAATCATACAAATATTTCAAATTTAAACATGTTTAGTTGCTAAATACGTTTAGTGATCTTTGTGCATGCCGGCTTTAATCTTTGGCTAATAAATTGGTGCCACGAAATGCATAACCAACCTACTTGACCTACAGTTTCATTCAAAATAAATGTAACGGGGGTTCTTGTAATTGGTTTTGTTCTTTTGGGGTACAAATGGCAGTTATCCTGGATTTCAGACTTTTGCCTATATTTGTGTCACTAAAGCTACACAAATACCAAATTTCAGCATTGTGGGGTCACTGGTGTACCCTGTGAATTTTGTCAAAGTTTTGTTTTTATTATGGCTAATAACTAAAAAACTACAAACACTTTACTAAAAGTAAAAACGGGGTCAAAATGTACTCATGAAGACCTTTCATTTGACGTCCCACTTGACCTAATAGCCTCATTTTCATTTTTTTTACCCCTCTTGAATCCCAATATCTCAACAACCCCTCAATATTTTTAGCTCATTTAGTCACACCAAAATTGTACTATCACTACCTACCTATATATCAAAGTTCATGATGATCGGATCAACGCTTCGAAAGTTATCCTCGGACAAACAAACATATATACATAAATACAAAGCCGATTTGCCCAAGTTGATTTAGAGATCTCGCTTTACTCGATCAATAAAAACTAGTTAAAACCAGCATAGTGTATGGTACTGTCTGAAGATAAGCCGCCAAAATATATGGTTTTATAGCCAATATCTCAAAGACACAATTTTAAAATGTGGCCGTCTGAAATAGACTCGAAGGTTGGGAATTTAATTAGTTTGACGCTTGCAACTATTTGGGAAAAATAGTTTACAAATATATTGAGTCACACCAAAATTGTGCCATCACTACCTACCTATATACCAAATTTCACGGTGATAAACGCTTCGAAAGTTATCCTCGGACAAACAAACATACATACATACAATGCCGATTTGCCCAAGTGAACTTAGAGATCTCGCTTCGCTCGATCAAATATCTGAAATTTTTAAATTAGGTACGTGGTGGGTGGTAGGTACGTGCCACATAGTAGTATGTATATGTGGTTATAAATATCGACGGTATATTTATATTCCATGTGAGTTATATTCTAGGCGCGCCGGAGGTGTGTTGATGTAAACACATCCATGACACAATCGCCAACGCATTCATTATCATATTTTCTATATTATTATGACTATGGATACTTTTATTACATTAGCTATTCATTTTATGCGTTAAATGTTGATTTTACTGATAATGCAGGTTAATCAACAGGTTTTACAACTTAAGTGCCTTTTAAATATAATTGACACGAATGGACAGATTTTCAAAGTCAGTGAGAAGGTTTAAAACTATAAATTTACTGGTGACAATGACAGCTAAAAGAAAGGCTGTCCTCGATGACAAATAACTCAAGGCTCAAGTACGGGATTGATAACAATTTTGAGATGTTAAAAATGTTAGAGTTTTTCGACGATGACTAACTACAAGATTAAGCGTGTGTAAACAACATTTATAATTAAACGCTTCATTCGCTATATGTACTAAATTGAATAAAGTATTTCTGTTTGCTTACATAAATAACAGTGAGATCGCTTAAATTATCTCTTGAGGGGAAATAACTCGGAGCTGTTATGAATTTGAAAATGTGTTTATGACTTATACTGGATTTACACATTCGCGCGAGCGAGTGATGAGACGAGGGACGAGTGCGAATGCTTAAACACATATTTGTCTCACCTTGACCTGTAGGTATATATGTCTATTTCTGAAGGCTAAATAACCATTGCGAATGCTATTTCGAGTCGATTGCTCCCATAAATGTGATTAATAGGACAATATAGGAATTGTATTGATTTCTGGATGTTGGCAATAAAGACGAGCGCTAGATAGATTGTATTAAAGGAAAAGCTTTAGCTATCAAATAAATCTGTATTATATTATATTTTATTATATATATATTTGTTGAAATTTACTTACAAAGACCTTTTATTAGAAGTGCCACTTGACCAGATAGTTCCATTTTGTTTTTTCCCCCTCTTGAACCCCAATATCTCAACAAACCAAAATTGTGCCATACCTGCGTACCAAATTTCACGATGATCGGATAAAAGCTTCGAAAGTTATCTTCGAACAAACAAACATACATACATACAACGCCGATTTGCAACAAACCAAAATTGTGCCATACCTGCGTACCAAATTTCACGATGATCGGATAAAAGCTTCGAAAGTTATCTTCGGACAAACAAACATACATACATACAACGCCGATTTGCCCAAGTTGATTTAGAGATCTCGCTTCGCTCGATCAATAATAGGGATCTACCGGGGTTTTTTACCATTTTGGTCGGGAACCCTAAAAAGGACTGGTTAAGTTCAGCTAAAACTTGACGTTTTACTGTGCCTCCTCTGTTGCCATGTCTAAACATGGGAAAAGTCTCATGTTCCTGTAATTTCAGCTGCACTTCACCCTTCAAACCAGAACACAGCAAAGCGAGCATCACTTGGACAGTAATTGAAGTCTCAAGATATTTATAAATTCAATGTAACTTACCCTCGTTAGGCTCATACCGATCCACGTGAGCCGTACTGCGGAAACCATTTGAGTACACACGATGATATAACACAATAACAGTATGGAATGATTCATGATCTGAATATTCAAACAACGTCTTATTAGGTGGAAAGTAAGATGAGATACTTCGTATGTATATAACATTATCGTGCCTTTTGTAGGCCCTCTTATTAACCACGCCTGTATATTGGAAGGATCTACTAGTTTTTCTGTTTCCTCCTTAGCTATCCAATTCATTTCTTAATTTTAATAATATACAGGATAGGTGCAAATAGCATTATATTTGGTAAAAGTATTTTTATCAAATTTTTGGAGAAACCTAAAGCAGCGAGTATGTTCAAGGAATGTAATTAGAATGAATGAAGTAACGGAGGATGTCAGTGGTCTCTACATGTCAGAATGTTTACATGTATGTTATTTTCAATATTTATACTCCTTTGGATTATTTAATAAAATTATTGGCAATCGTGATACACTCGTATGTTACTAACTCAAAACATTATTGGCTTATTCAACTACCATTGACGCAAATCCACTCGATTTTAATGAAAATGCAGTTTCATCTCTAAATCACCGACCTGATGGTATGCGATACTGCAAAGTAAACAGAGGGGCTTGCCAAAAACATTGCCGCGTATAATAGTAGGACGGGTAAAACTAAGTCCGCAAATGTCTGTTAAACATCATTTTAAAGCTATATTATCAGCCATTCTTGTCCCACTCCTGGACAAAGACATCACACATTCCTTCAAGACTTCGCGGTCCGTAGTTGTTTCTGGCCAATTTGTCAGGAATTTATCCAGCTCCCGCTATCTACGTTCGGTCAGACGTATCGCCTTCTCGCTGGGTCAGGGCGCGTGTTTTAGAGTTGGTATAAATCTCAAATGAGACTGGGTGGATCCCGTGAATGTATCCTAGATGGTGAACTAAAATCTCATAGCAGACTTCGTAAATGTTGACGCGATGATCTCGATCCGTTTTACTTTAATTAGCTGGTCACCTAAAGAACTCAAAGAATAGAAGAAAAAGGGGGAGAACTTTACCCAGTAGAACAGCATGAGTTAATAAAAAAAAATGTTGACTCGAGGACAGTAGGCTAACATTTAAAAAGCTAATTAGTGTAAAAAAATATGTGAAAATATCTTCTAGGTAAGCGTGGTCCATTGTAGACTGCATCATTGCTTACCATCAGGCGAGATCGTGGTCTAGCGCGATACTATAAGTTATTTAAAAAAAGAAATGTGACTTGTTTGTTATACTTGCACACATAAAACCAAAAATTTGTTTCGCTAACCCTATTAATTGTGATAACTGGCATAGTGCCTTTTGCTGCCTTTACGTGTCTGACATGCAATATGCAGTTAGAAATGACATCAGCAGAGCATCTACTTCGTAGGTATCCAACAATACAATCTTGTATCTCATCATAACTTGCAAAAACTTAGCCGTTACGACTGCCAATACAAATACAGGTGAAACTTCTCAAACGAATCTTGTAGTCAATATTCGCAAGTAGAAATGTTTCCAAAACTTGTCGTAGCTATAAGACGTTATCGGAACTTAAATTACTCGGTTTATAAAACAAGTTTCTGATGGAAAACTGTGATGGAATTTCTGATCTTGGAAAGAGTCTTTGTAATTGCATTTCTCTAAACTTTATCCATCGCTTTTACTCGTAGAAATCGGTACTTGATCGAAAAGGTTTCAAGTCTTTCATGTTTATTAGATAAGGTATGAATAGTAAATGTTCATGGAGTTTCAATTTCAATTGCTTAGCCATACTAATATTATAAATTCGAAAGTTCTGTCTCTGTCTGACTGTCTTTCTGTTTGTCTGTACGTCTGCCTGGTTGTAACGTTTTACCGAATAAACGGCTGGACCGGGATAAGCTACTTTTAATCCGGCTGCGCATTTTTTATTGACAAACTACGTGTGCGAAGCCGCGGGCGGTCCAGCTAGTGAACGATATGTTTTTTGCTTGTAAGTTTTTGTGAGAATATATATTCAGTACCTAATGTTATTGTCCTATTGTTCGCAGATGCGAGTAAAAGCACGAGATCGAACCTCGTGCGTATGCGCAGATCAGCGCTCGGGAAGTCGGCGCCCACACTCTCCGTCCACGTTGTGAGTACAATATTTATCAAGTTGTCATAATATTATTGTTTGTGTTATTCGGAGTGTTTGTATTGGAGCTGTTTTCCTTTTACTTTTAAGAGTTCCGTAGTAAAGTAATAATACCTACATATGTTTTATTAATACGTTTATCTGTTAGCCTGTTTTACGCCTCGACTTAAAGATGATGAGGTCGTAGCCAATTTCTTCCACGGCGACGGTATTCTTTTGGAAAGTCTGGACAGGCATTTTTTTTTATCCAGACAAGGCCATCTTCTTAAACCAACCTCTTCAAAGTTGTTTTCATTAATTTAAAAGTTATCATCATTATAGCCGTAGATTTCGAGAGCGATCGATCTTGTGCTTCCTGCACCCAACGGCTCTCATTATTATTCTTCCATTCATTCTACATATTTAATAACTATCAATATTATTTACTCCAAAATGTATCTGACGATCTAAAATATAATGTCAAAAGTTATATGCCTCTTCTTAAACTTTCCACTTTAAGAAACTTGGAGGTTTGTGGGCGAGAGAAAACGCGTTGGTGTAAAAGGTCGCTGTCTCCTATTTCCTCTGATATATATCCACTTACTTATCCACCACTTACTTAGTGGCTTCCCACTAGCTCCTAAGATTTTACTTACTTTAAGTTTTATTTTTCAAATCTAGGGACAGCATTGAAAAAATACTTTGTCTTTTTTCGTTTAGCGGTATTATTTATTTGAACCATCATCAGCCAGCTTGAACAGTTTCATTCCATGGATGAATAGGGTAAAGTTACATTCTGCGTAGACATTTTCCAGTGTAGCTTTTTTTTAGTTGCATTATTATATACAATGATCCATTTTTTGCCCCTCGACGTAATTTATAATACTGCGCTAAATAAGGGTTCACTATACTATATACGAGAATTCAATAAGAGGCCGATGCGAGAGCGACAAACCTTGGTTTAATCCGTCTTGCGTTCCGCATGCCCTTATGAACTTTCCTATTATGAACGCAATTCCTCTATCCATAGGCTGCTGTGGTTAATGATAAAGGTATGTCGTCTTCTTGAGGGATGTAACACGCGCGAAAACTACCACTTAGCCACCGGCCGGCGCTGTCCACTATTTTGTACTAGTGGTTCGCCCCAAACTGTTATCTCGCGAGTCTACCATAAAAAAAAATATTATTCGTAATCTTTGACTATCAAAATAGTGCCACGAAATAAATAACCAACTAACTTGACCTACAGTTTCATTCAAATTACAGGTAACGGGAGTTCATGTTAATTGGTTACGCTTTTTTGGAGTACAAATTGCAGTTATTCTAGATTTCAATTTTTTGCCTATATTTGTGATACTTAAGCTACACGCATACCAAATTACAGCACTGTGGGGTACCCTGTGAATTTTGTCAAAGTTTAGTTTTTATTATGGCTAATAACTCAAAAACTACAAAAACTTTACTAAAAATAAAAACGGGGTCGAAATGTACTAATGAAGACCTTTCATTTGACGTTTCACTTGACCTAATAGTCTCATTTTCATATTTTTTTACCCCTCTTGAACCCCAACATCTCAACAACCCCCCGAAATTTTTAGTTCATTGAGTTACACCAAAATTGTGCCATCATTACCTACCTATATACCAAATTGCACAATGATCGGATAAACGCTTCGAAAGTTATCCTCGGACAAACAAACAAACATACATACATACAACGCCCATTTGCCCAAGTTGGTTTGGAGATCTCGCTTCGCTCGATCAATTATTTGGTAAGTGCTTGCAATGAGGTAGGCACGTGAGAACTCGTCGGCCCGTAGACGCGTTGACAATGAGGGTATATCAAGAAAATGAGGGTTTGATGTACCCTCCAAATTGTGTAATCTACTTCCAATCAATTCCAATACGGAACACTATGTGAAATCGCAGTATCCCTGCGTGGGATTCGGAATGAGATCAAATTACAACGAATAGAACTGTATTTCAGTGTGCTCGTAAAGGAGAGCTTTCTCCGCTGTAACGAGTCACGTTCTTAATATCCTCAGGCTGTTAAACCCACTGGTTGTTTTATTGAAAGAGCTATATGGCGTTGTAATTACTCGCCCCATTGCAAGTCGTTACTATTTGATAATTACTGGCATCAGTGATTTTAGTCTTAGCATCGCCGCACACGAGCCACGCGCCACAGCCACAAAAGGCCGCCGCTGAGCTGGGTCGCTACACGCCACGAGACGCCGCTTCTCAATTCGTGTGGTCGTACGGCCGCCTACGACCAAAAGTGTAGGAAAAAAGTAAAAAAAGTGCCGTTTGTGTCTTTGGCACGTGGTTAGCATATAGCATTTAGTTCTTATTTACTAACCGACTTCATAAAAAAGGGGTTCTCAATTAGTATGTATTTTTTTTTGTTTGTTACCTCAGAACTCCGTCATTTATCAATCGATTTGGATTTTTGAAGTGAAAACTTCTTTAGGTGCGTTGAGCATTTTTTGAGATGGGAAAAAACCATTGAACTCGCGACACTGTTATGACTGCCTCCGCGGCGCAGTGGGCGTATAGCCGGCTGAGACGCAGGAGGTAGCGGGTTCGATTCCCGCCGCGGAACAAATGTTTGCATGATCTACAGATATTTGTTCCGTGTCTGGGTGTTTTTCTATATATTATAAGTATGTATTTACAAAATAAAGTATATAAGTATTCTATCAGTTATCTGGTTCCCATAGTACAAGCTCTGCTTAGTTTGGGGCTAGATAGCGCTGTGTGAAATGTCCAGCGATATTTATTTATTATTTACTGTTACCGACATCTGTCACTTACTTCTGACACTGACTGCTGAAGTGCTGATACCTCTGTATATAAGTTTCTGTAGTAAAGTCTGCTTTTATTCAAGTTTTCACTTCTGTCGGCACTCCCGGAGTGCCACTATTTTATTTATTTTTTTATTTAAAAAGAGTATGCTTCGATACTTCCGATTGGTCCCATAGAAATTTCATCAAAATCTGTTTGTAGTTTGGTTCATCTGAAGTCTGTTATATTTTTACAAGCTTTTTATTAACTTGCAATGTATGTGTGTTTGTCCGGGTGGAATCTTGCAACTGAATTTTAAACCCGTTCCCCTCAACCGATCGAGATGAAATTTGGAATACATATATGTAACTTTGGTGACAATGCAATAATATGGTACCATGGAGGTTGTTTCATGATGGAGACGGATACTAGATAGTAGGCTACTAGTGTATGGGCCCATTTGAATCTGATTGCGGTTCCGGTTATGATTAAATATAAGCTTGTTTTGAAAACGTAATTATTCAACAAAAAACTTAAATGAGTTTAAAGTTACATGTCATTAATTTGCTTTTGTTCTAATCAAATGGACCCGAAATCTCTTGCGACCCGACTGAGTGTTGTCAAAAATTATAATTGCTTGGTCCAGATTGCCCATTGTCTTATAATAAAAAAAAAATAAGATTTTCCCGTAAGTGCCGCATAACACTTAAAAATAAAAATATCATTCATTTTCATTTATTCATTTAGTTTAAATAAATCTGTGGTTAACGCTACCACTAAGTTCCTATAATTAGACGAGTCAAAGGAAAGTTTTAGAGAATGAGCGAGTCACGTTTCAATTCAACTAATAACTGATTATTTGCAGAAAGAGCCATGCTCCGTGTCGCGGCGGCCGTCGAGGCTGCCCCCGCCGCCCCCGCACCACAGGCTTTCACTTGTAGTAAGTATTTCTGCTTGAGGAAAGTATGGGATGACCTCTACTTAACTACGTCAAAGCGAAATCACTGAAATTTCTTGTAAACTTTTTCTTTTATATGTATGTCTAAGTAGGTATGAAGTAGTAAGTAGGTAAGTAGGTAGGTGGGGCCTGTTTGACCCACACTGCACGGAAGGCCATATATGTACAAATTTTTTATCATTTGTATTTTCCTGAGTTCTTTATTTAATTTTCCTTTTTAATAATTTATAATCTTTATGTAAGTAGGTATGTGGTTCTGTCCTGTGTGTGTGTCAAATAAATGTATTTGCTTTTATTCTTTCTTTTTCTTTTATATGTATATCATAGTAAACAGGCTACTTTACCGCGTCAGATTATAAAAATTTAGCATTACCTAATGTAGATTCAATTTGGTTTAAGTTCAGTACTATGTTTCATACATCATACAGTACATTCGATTAGATTATACGGTAATATGTAACTGTGAATAAAAGTATTAATAAATAAAATAAACCATAATGCTCATTTTTATATGATTTGCTGTGCGTCAGTAGAGTTCGGTTCGGTTCGGTTTTAGATTAGACGGTGTCTACGACCTTTTACGAATAGTTTAAACTCGGAAAACATTTTTTCTGTAATTTCTTTATCATTGATCTATAACATCTAGAAGAGATAATTAAAAGCATTAACAGACGCCCCACTTTAGTTGGTCCAAACCACCTGATGTGACGTCACGACCTTACCACCCAACCAGTAAAAATAATGAAATGGTTGGCCCGACAGCGCCTGACCAGCCTACACAAAATGCTATGGTTGTACGTGACGTCACCTCGGGTGGTTAAGTCCTGCCAAACTGAATCGTCTATTAATTCTATAAGAGATGCCAGTTGTTAAGTAAGTAGGCAGGCACTTAAGTTTATAGCTTAAGGCCGGTCCAGACGCATGTGTAAAGTAATGGGAATAGTCTGGACGGCACACCATCTTAACACGAATCCTGTGGGTGTTTGAGTTGAACCTTTGGAATCTTAGAATCCCTTAGTTTAAACGACCATGCCTTTTTGGATTTGGCTTTTCCTGGTACTGATTTTCTACAAAAAAGCAAGTTTTTTGTAGTACTGGAGGTCTTTTGGATTCTAAATACAACATGAAGTTTTTCATGATAAAAACTGATGTTCAAGCGATTATTCTTCACTCTACATCATGAACTTCCACAACCGTTACGAACTCGCCGTGGGAGCTCGTTAGACGGGCGGCGGCCGTCTGTCTAAATCAGTAGGGCGAGCTCCTTTGTTTCCGCGAAAATATATCGAGCCATGTTCGATATTATGTATACTATTTTCTGATATTAATTAATTTATTTAATCAATCCATAAAACAGATTAAAAATTTACAATCCAATTAGCATTAATAACGTGTTGCATTATACTGTGATCTAGATTTGTAATCAAATATGTGAATATGACATCATAACAAAACAGTGTTGCATGTATTCAAATTAAATTACAGAGGAACAGATGAGCTTACCTACATCTGATAGTTAGGGCGACTTGCGCAACGATGCCTAAAAGTATTTAGCGACCCAACATGTTTAAATTTGACGTGTTTGTTTGATTTTACAACTCTCTAAATCATATTTAGCCACTAAATACATTTAGGCGTCGTTGCGCAAGTCGCCCTTAGTATTCTTTGTCTACGTAATTACAACCCTACATACACGCTTAGGGTCTAGACAGACGGACTGCATCATAACTGCACGCTGCCAACAATCTGCGCAGTCTGTTTGCAGTTTGCGTGCAGTTGGCGAACAGTTCTTACATATGATTGGTAGTTTCGATGCAGTGCAGTTATGATGCAGTCCGACTGTCTAGACCCTTAGGTACATGTAGTCCAAGATTCGATCGTATTCTTCGGATATCTTGGGTAATAATATCCGTAGGTTTAAACGGTAGGTACGTCTATAAAGTCGGCTTCTGTATTAAGGAAAAAATATGTTTAATTATCTAAATGCTTTTGTAAAATTAATTATATCTTATCTAAATTTGCGGTTTCTAGTTTCAGGGTAATTTAATTTTAATGCATGCTACACTTATTTTTATCTTATTGACATATTTGGTTTCAATCTAAATCAAAATTGTATGATTAGTTAAATTAGGGCTAAAAGTGGATTGTTATCTGTGTTGTGGATAAATAAAAAACAAAAAAAAAAAAAAGTATTGATGATAATTATCTTCATTCTGGTTCTCTTCTGATAAATGCTTAAGCAATGTTCTAGTTTATGTTCCTTACCACCTTACTTGATGGCAGTCATGTATGGTTGCTCTCACTTCCAACGAGGAAGGTTGAAAACATTAAGCTGTCTGTCTGAACAATACAGAATTGATTGTTCGGTTTATAAGGTCACCTGATAACCAATCGTCCAATCACGCGTGCTATCTGTCAATCTCTATCGCACAGGACAATGGTGTTATCTGAGATTGTGTTAGTAGGTTTCTTTGGCAGATTATATTAACAGTACGGTTTGATTTTCTATTTAAGGCACGTCAAGATAAGGTAATCTGGTAAACCACCCATTCGCACACACCGTTTTGGTTCTACGTTCTTGATGCGTACGGCTAAGGTATGGAACACTTTGCCGTCGTCTGTTTTTCCTGAAGAATACAATTCGGGCCTCTTTAAGGTAAGAGTGAATAGGTTTCTTCTAGATCTTCGTGATTCATCTTAGACCACATCATAGTTTATCAGGTGAGATTGTGGTCAAACGAAGATCTTCCGTTTGTGAGGGTCTGAAAATATTATTTGCCTGATTACATGGAGATAAATCATTGCTGTCTTGCTCATTGTGCCCCAACAGCTGCACCTTGAGTGACCTCTATGCTGCCACTGAGACTTCTATATTTGTGGCCAAATACTGGGATCACATCATTTGACTCTACAATCATTGACACGACGAAGAAGAAGATAGATGAAGATAAATTATCAATATCATTTCTATCATAGGGCAGCCACTGCTGAACATAGGCCTCCTTCATAGATATTCAGAGCGGTTGTTCTTAAGCGGCATGCACCTATTAATAGTTTTCAGTAACCTTTATTCAGTCGTTTTTCCATCTTGTGGGAACTGAGTGGTCTCCAATCGAGAACCTTATTGCTCCAACGATAGTCAGTTCTTTGAGCTTCGAGCCTTGTCCACTGCCCTTTCAAATTGTGAGGGTTATGCTTCAATCAGATTGACAAGTATGCTAGGAAGTTATGCTTCAATTCTCACTATAAAAGAATATGGATATTTTATCCTACGTCTAACACTAAAATACGTAGAATTCATAATTATACTGTGCTTAAATGTCGGTTTCCCCTAATTAAACGGAAGAAGTGGTGGCTTCCAATGGTGGTTATTGTTGACATCTTCACAGAGCCTTATTCTCAAGTGAATAAGGGTGAATTTAGGTATATTTTCTTTAGTATCGAGATAATTTGTCTTTCCCGATACCGCAGTAACGTTAGATCGGCAGTTGCGTAATATGACTCAACTTGCGGTCTTCTTAGTAAATAATACCTTTGTGGTTACGGACTTTAGTACTAACCTTGCATAAAATTGAGCGTATGCTAGAAATTTACAATTGATGTCGCGATTATCGGCCGACTTTTACAATGATTAACCTTGGTGATTATGAACTTTAGTACCAACTGTCTGTAAGACCGCGCGCATGATGGAAACTTGTAGTGGATGCCGCGATTATCGGCCGACTTGCACGATGGTTAACCTTGGCGGTTACGAACTATAGTACCAACTCTGTGTAAGACCAAGCGCATGAAGGTAAACAGCACACAGTAAATACAAAATAGTGGATATCGTGATTGCCGTCGATTTTGGCCGATATAAGTAAATCCGATTTATTAACAAAATTAATCTAGGCTACTATTATCTATAGTAATAAAAAAAACTTGAGAGGTGTCAACGGACACCCGGATGGAACGATGTTCCTTTCATAATTCCTTCCGTTAATAAAAAATATGATTTATTATTTACAAAAAACCTGTATACACTCAACAAAAATAATCGTCGCGACACCACACTGTTCAATGCGAAATAGAAATGAAAATATCTGGCTTGCTTTCTATAAGAGAGAGAGAGACAGACAGAGAAACATGCGACGCCGCACAGCTTACAATAGCTTACTATAGCAAAAAGTGTCGTGACAACTTTTCGTAAGAATTTTTTCCGTCTAGCCCCCTTTCACAACGCGCGATAAGGAACTTCGTTCCAAAAAATAAAGTAATTTGTGGGTTAGCTAGCACTATAAATAAAAATAAACTTTTTTTTTCATTTTTAGGTCTAGGAGATTATTGTCGACATCTGCGATGCTCGAAAACGATAGTAAATTGCCTGTCCGCGTCAATCCTTATCAAATGATATAACACGGTCATTGCTTGCCTATCATTGCATTTGTCCTCAAGATGCATTACAATAAACCTTCGATATTAGGGCTAAGATCATTTATTAATAATAATAATAATGGTGGGCATTTCACACTGCGCTATCTAACCTCAAACTAAGCAAAGCTTGTAAGTTGTACTATGGGTACCAGATAACTGACAGAATACTTATTTTTTTTTTGTAAATTCTTATTTGATCGAGCGAAGCGAGATTTCTAAATTAACTTGGGCAAACCGGCGTTGTATGTATGTATGTTTGTTTGTCCGGGGATAACTTTCGAAGCGTTGATCCGATCATCGTGAAATTTGATACATAGGTAGGTAGTGATGCCACAATTTTGGTGTGATTAAATAAGCTAAAAATGTGGGGGGGTTGTTGAGATATTGGGTAAACCAGTGACCCCACAGTGCTGTAATTTGGTATACGTGTAGGTTAAGTGGCACAAATATAGGCAAAAGTCTGAAATACAGAGTAACTGCAATTTGCACCCCAAAAAAGGCTAACCAAGTTACATGAACTCCCCTTAGCTGTAATTTGAATGAAACTATAGGTCAAGTTAGTTGGTTTTTATTTTGTGGCACTATTTTAGTGCCGCGAATTATAAAATAATATTTATTTGTTTTAATCGGAGACTCGCGAGATCTCATTCTCCAAACCCGGAACAAATATCTGTAGACCATGCAGATACTTGTCTCGCAGAGAGAATCGAACGCGCGACCTCTTGCGTCTCAGTAGGTTATTCGCCAACTGCGCCGCGCCACAGAGGTCATTATTTATTGCTATGCTAACCATTATTATGTTACACAATTTTAAAGTTTGTTTATGTATTTATCTACTGGTTGGGTGTAGGTAGTCATTGGGGAATTCTATTTGACATAGGTATTGGGGAATTTATGTATTGGGGATGACCTCCGTTGCGCCGTGAGCGAAGAGCCGGCTGAAACGCATGAGGTAGCGGGTTCGATTCCCGTCGCGGACCACATGTTTGCATAATCTACAATTATATTTGTTTCGGGTCTGGATTTTTTGTATATATGACAAGTGTGAAACAATAATAAATAAAACCACCAAGTGCGAGTCGGACTCGCGCACGAAGAATTCCGTACCATTATTTATAATAAATATTTTCTTTCACACAATAGCACAATTTTATTGATTTACCTTATTTGAGGTTGGTGCCGTTTAAGCTCGCCCTCTAAATTGTATGAGCTGTATACAACTCAGAGGACTATCTTAATTGGCGTCAACTACGTATGTATGGGGACACCCTTTAATTTTCAACTTTTTTATTTTTTGGTATATTTCCTTTATTTGTGCTGTAAGACCTTGCTTTTTACCAAATTTCGTGATTCTAGGTCAACGGGAACTACCATGTAGGTTTTCGACCCAAAACCTATAGGGTACTTCCGGTTGACCTAGAACTGTCAATTTTAGTTAAAAGCAAGGTATTACAGCACAAGTAAAGGGACAATTCCGAAAACTAAAAAAAAGTTGAAAATTACAGTAAATTTTGGTACTTACAAGTTTTCGCGAAAATCTAAATTTGCCCATATCTTTTTATCGTGTTGACTCAGGACCTTGATTTTTATTTTATACACCTAATAGGGACTATATACCTCAGTATATCTGATATGAATTTCAACTTGCTAGGTCCACCCGTTCCTGAGAAAATCGGTGGTGACACACGGACAGACGGACACACGGACAAGAGAGTGATCTTATAAGGGTTCCTTTTTTTACTTTTTGAGGTACGGAACCCTAAAAATGAAGTATTGGATGAGTTATCTGGTTCCCATAATACAAGTTTGACTTAGACTATTTGGGGACACAGCAGCGCTATCTAGCCCTAAACTATGTCACTTAGTTTTGGGCTAGATAGCGCTGTGTGAAATGTCCAGCAATATATATTTATTTAACAAGTTTGCTGATACTTACTTGGCAAGCCCTAGAACTTTATTGAGATAAAGCATCAAGTTGTAGGCTTTAAATTGCCTACTCTATTACTACATGACGAAATAATCGCTTAGATTAGGGCCTATTAGCCAACTCTTATACATTACAATAGACCACAGCCTGTATGTTTTTCTTCTAGTAGTTTCTAAGCAAAACCAGTACCTTACCTACTTAGTGAGATATTATGTTATGCAACAGTTAGGTACAATGCATTGTTAGCTTTATCTATAACTGCAGTTTCCCCATACTTATTTATAACCAACAATTGCCACTTAAGTTTGTATTACATGATGTTACCTCAACAAATCGACTGATTGATTGTTTGTTGTCCACCTTCAATAGTTTTTTTAAACGACCTGCAGATTGAATATTCCCACCTGAGGGTTAACTATCGCCTATAACCAAGCATTACCCATAGAAATGTGCCCTACGAAGCACTGCTCTGTGTCCATCAACTTGAGACAAACAGGTGAAAACCTCATGTTTTTTTTATTGGATAAAACTTCGTTTGACCACAATCTCACCTGATGGTAAGCGATGATGTGGTCTAAGATAAAGCACGAAGATCTAGAAGAAACCTATTTACTCTTATCTTAAGGAGGCCCGGATTGTATTCATTAGGAAAAACAGACGACGGTAAAGTGTTCCATACCATAGCTGTACTCATTGAGAACGTAGAACCAAAACGGTGTGTGCGAACGGGTGGTATATCTACTAGGTACGGATGGTACTTAGCCGTGCGTCTGCTTGTACTTTGATGGAAAGGAGATGGCGGAATCAGATCGTAAAGTTCCTGGGCACATTCCCCAAAATGTATTCTGTTAAAGATCGATAGGCTTACTTTACGGCGGTGTTTGTTGTTTGTATTGTTTGTACCTTTAATAGTATTTTTTTATACGACCTGGAGATTGCCCACCTGATGTTAAGTGTTAACCATCGCCTATAACCAAGCATTACCTCGAAGGTCACGAACCATAGAAATGTGCCCTACGATGCCCAGCTCTGTGTCCATCAACGTGAGACAAACAGGTGTAAAGACTCATGTGCCTGTAATTTCACCGGAAACAATACCCTTCATACCGAAACAGCAATGCAGCACTTCCCGGGCGAGCCCTTTCACAAGGAACTCTTGTTAGTATCGATGTTTGTACGGTGCTAAAGTTTTCCATACATTATTCTTTATAGTAAGTTCTCTTCGACCTTTATTATGTGCACCGCCAAAGAGTGGAACGCCTTGCCAGAGTCTGTGTTCTTGATAGCTACAACCTGGGTGTCTTCAAGTCGCGGGTGATTAGGTTTCTTCTAGGCAAGCGTGATGCATCGTGGTCTGCATCATCGCTTACCATCAGGCGAGATCGTGGTCAAACGCAAGCCTATAATGTATAAATAAAATAAGTAAAGAGGAAATCTGGGATGCGTTTCGTCCATACAAACGTAGTCCCCTGTTTCCTCTCTGGATAGTGATACTAGAGCATATATTTTTTTACCATACAATTTACAAGTACCACGGTCATGTCCCTACGTTTAGTTTTTCTCCATAAATTAATTATTACAATAACTAGGAACCTTCTAAAGTCACAGAAATTGCTAATTTTTACTGCCCCTTTTCAGACATCCAGCAAACAAATTTGACGAATATAATTAAAAAAAAACGAAACGTACAAACATAGCCAAAGCCCTTTTTATTGCATATTTGAAAAAAAATTAAAATCGGTCCAGTTTTGGAGGAGGAAACAAGGGACTACGAAACAGTGATATCGTGTATTTTAAATAGGTATAATCAGTCCGACCTGCAGTTGTCTCTATCGCACGCACATAGGGCATATAGGGCACAGCGCGACAGCAATAGATCTATTTTCCAAATGTCTTGCTTCCCGGATTTCCTCTTAAGGGTGTTTGGGCGTCTAAAACTCTAAGCAAGATAGTAATAAACTCGTATTTATTTATTCAAATAACACGGCATAGCATAGCCAATAACACTGATTATAATAATTTATGAAACAAAAATACATCCTGTCAAAAATTTACCTCATGCATAACACATGAGAATAAACATTAAAATTAAATATTTGGCATGTTGCTGGAATAAAATGTTGATAGAGGTCCTAATCTTAATTAAATTAAAAGTAAATTATGTAAGAGTTGAAATCTATTTCTGCTGCCAAGTAGTGCTCTGTGTTACAGTTCAATGGGGCCCACACACTACACGTCAACAATTTCTTTGCAAGCCTAGAAATCGGAACAAATCTTCCAGCAAAGGCTTGCGCAAAGAAAACGTTGACGTGGGCTCCGCAGTTTTCACCTGTATGTCTCAGGGCGCAATGCGATGCCATGTAGGCCAAGTTCTAGTTGACCATTACCTGTGAGGTAATGCAATTGTTATAGGCCTATAACCGTACCCGATATTAAATAGTTACCGCTGTACATCAGAATGGACATGAGTCTGTGCCACTACCTCATCATATAAATTTATAGAACAATTTATTAGATTTTTTTATGTTTCTTGTGGGGAAATAAAAACGGGGTCGAAATGTACTGATGCAGACTTTTCATTAGACATACCACTTTACAGGATAGCCCCCTTTTATTGTTTCTTTACCCCTCTTGAACCTTAATATCTCAACAACACCCCCCCCCCCCATTTTTAGCTCATTTAGTCACACCAGGATTGTGCCATCACTACCTACCTATATACCAAATTTCATGATGATCGGATCAACACTTCGAAAGTTTTCCTCGGACAAACAGACATACATACATACAACGCCGATTTTAACAAGTTGATTTGGAGAGGCTTACATCGATTAACATCTTTGGAGAAATCACAGATGTTTTTATCATCATTAATAAAGCTGGTTATGCAAATGTCATGGAAAGTATGTAAAAGCTATTATAAACGAACACTTAATAAAGTTATATGACTAGACTTTTGTCTAGACATGACCCTTTGACCCGGCCTCCCCTAAGGAGTTCGATGAAATTTGGTATATAGATAGATTACGTCCGAGATTGAGACATAGGCTACTGTTTTGCTGTTGTTATTGACTTATAAGTTTGTACATTATAATTTGAATAAGAAACGGGTTTAATTGAGGCCATCAGTGTAGGTTGCCTGGAAGAGATCGCTTTAAGCGATAAGGTACCACCGCTTATTAGTCTTAGTTCTCTAGGTTTAAGATTTGTAATTTTGGTGTAAAAGTAAAGAGTTTCTAAAACGACAAATACTCAAATAGATCTCTCTGATCATACTTTTAAAAATGGCAAGTGACTTGGCACAACTGATAGCATCTGATACATTGCCTAGTTTCACAGAGATACATGTTCTGAGTCACAATAAGACCATAAACTTGGAGCTAGAAAACCCTGTGTTATTCAAAAGAACCGGATTAAAAGCGTTCCCATAAAAACAATAACAAATACGGCGCTGCGTTACGCTTACCGCTTACGAGACCACGCTTTGTTAGGGTTGACACTACTTTTAAACGTAAGCTTTGTTGATCGAGCGAAGCGAGATCTCCAAATCAACTAGGGTAAATCGGCGTTGTAATGTATGTATGTTTGTTTGTCCGAGGATAACTTTCGAAGCGTTGATCCGATCATCGTGAAATTTAATACATAGTGCTACATTAAGTAAGGGTCAAGTAGCACGTCTAATAAATGGTATTTATACGTACATTTCGATCCCGTTTTTCTTTTTAGTTTAAACTTTGTCGTTTTTAAGTTATTAGCCATAATAAAAACTGAGCTTTGACAAAATTCACAGGGTACACCAGTGACCCCACAGTGCTGAAATTTGGTATACGTGTAGCTTTAGTGACACAAATATAGGGAAAAGTCTGAAATCCAAAATAACTGCAATTTCTACCCCAAAAACATTAACCCAAAAAATTTCAAGTTAACATGAACTCCCGTTACCTGTAATTTGAATGAAACTGTAGGTCAAGTAATTTGGTTTAGCATTTCGTGGCACTATGTTGATAGTCAAAAATTACGAATAATATTATTTTGTTTTTAAGGGATACTCATGAGATCTCAGTTCGGGGCGAACCACTAGTATAATGATATAATGATGATGGTAGATATGTGACAACCCTAAGCCTAGCGGTATATGGTATGATGATCATGACTCAGTAATGTCAAAGATCTGCGCCAAGGTGACGGCTGATGCTAAAGTATGGCAGTTTAGCTAAACTTGGACTTGATCTGTTAAGCTATGAGATATTACTTAATTCGAGCTTTATATGGACGAACAGATTTATTTTATTTTATTCATTTATTAGTTCAGGCAAATAGTAAACAAGTCCATTTGTGTTAGTAGACTATTGGTTCGGGATGCGAACGAAAGTTTGAACAAAAATGCATGTAATGTTACTTATTACTAACCTAGATATTTAAGTTTATATACCTATCAACACAAATGGAATTGTAAAATTACTATTTGTCTGAATTAATAAATGAATTACATTAAATTATATTTAAATAAATCGTCCAAAGCCAACTTAATCCAACGTTGAGGATAAGCGGATCCATTTATGGCCCGCGACTAGGACTACATAAGTCGTTTTTTATGTCCTGAAGAAAGAACAAGCTTATGGACCACCCGATGTTAAGTGGTAACCATCGCCTATAATAAAGTATTGCCGCGTAGGTCACGCACCTTAGAAACGTACCCTTCGGGCTACGATGTACTGCCCCGCATCCATCCACTTCATTCTATCTAGGCAATGAGGAATTATTTATTGTAATTTATTTCTGAAAGCCCCTCATTAGATATAAAGGCCTAGGTTTTTTACCCGCCATAGAAACAAGGCATTACACCAGTCACACCTATCTTAAATTCATGGTCCATGCACGCACGACTCAGCCATAGTATCGAGGCAAAAAACTAATCGATAAAATCAATCATTCTCGTCGACAAGAACTATAATGCCGCAGATTAGTAAGATAGTTACTTTGTACAGTCGGCGTCATACATAACATAGAAAGACAGACAAGTATTTATTTGTTAGTGGGCCAAAAGTAATGTCATAATGTGAATTGGCAGCCATTTTGTTACTTTATTAGAATAGAACTAAGAAAAACTCGAATTGCCTGCACTATTTCCACAGAAAACAAAAAAAGAGCATTGAATCCGGTTCTTTATCGGTAAATAACAACAGAGAGATAGTTACTTTCGAATTTGTAATATTAGCATGGATGTTTGATGTACAGGGTCAAACTAAAATTGTTTACGATCTAATGATGTTGTCTGTACCTACACAGAATAATGTAACAGTTGCTACATAGCTTGTGTTCAGTGTTCTGTGTTCATTTAGGCACTACCAAAGAATTACTGATAGTTTCTATGGGTCTTAGGTATTGGAATACGTAGTCACAGTAAAGAAATAAAACATGTTTTTGAATGTTAAAAAAAACTTTTTGAATCTTGTCTAGCATGTTGTTGAGGTTTCTGACGTTTGAGACACTCGGGTACTTTCAAATAGAGAGAACGAACGGGTCATCTCACCCAAATTCCCCCAGGAATCTATAGTTCTTACTCGTGCTTAGTTGTAGCGTAGTAATCAGTTGTGGAATTACTAAAAAAATTCTTGGTTTCATGTAAATGTCAACTTCGATTTTTCTCAAATTGTATTTGTACATTTTACTATAACATTTCGCGGAGTGAACAAGTGAACAGGTTATTTCTAGGTAAGCGTGCTTACTTAACCATAACGAGAGGTAGTGGTCACTTTTCGGCCGCCATGGCAACTAAGTTTCACAACCAGTTGCGACTAAGGATTTTATACACTTGGTCGGCAAGTAGTTGCCATGCTTTTCTTACTTAGCAACTCGGTTGCCAACAAGGAAGTTCTAAACATATCAAACCATAAAAACGCTGATTAAGCATAATTTCAAAAACTAAGATTCTTTCACACCAATGCCAAAGTATAGTAATTGAACCGCAGGTCAAATTTGTGAAGATAAGGATCTTATTAGTTTAAAATATAAAACTATGTATGTTTATTTTCAGGTGGGGTCAGGACGGTGCAGTTCCCCGGGAACGGGGCCCCTGTCTCCCGCAGAGGGGCCCCGCTGGCCGCACGCCCACCACGCTCACCCCTTGCACCACGCGCTTCTATCATCCAGCGTGAAGCGAGGCAAAGAGCTGTAAGTATACAGTACATGATGTAATTTAGAAAATAACACAGAGGCCCATCCAAGGGCCGCGCTGGTTCCGCTTATTACGCTTCGGTTGTTCAGTGCTGTGAGTATTTAGTTCGGGTTATAATAATAACAAATAATAATCGACCTATGACACAACGCCCCACAGCATATCATTCAGCCTGAAATGAGGCAGTGTTGTAAGTGTTCAGAATAAGTTAAATTACAGGACAAGACAGGACTAATACAAGACTTTATAGCACGAGTCCCCTGTATTTTACTGGGGTCGATCGCCCACTGCGGCCCTATCATACAACGATGCAAAAAGCTGCACGTTGAGTATAAGTCACAATAGTTTCAGGACTAGGAACATGGGCCCCCTGTATCCCGCCGAGTGGCCCCAACATGCCCCTATCAACATGCTCATCAAGTGTTGTACTAGACGCCAACGCTCCTGGCAGACGGGGTCATAAAACGTGAGACAAGCGACGATGATATTGTTATCTCGCTTGCTAGTACGCAGCCCTTATGAGAGCCGATAGTGATGCGCCGAGTATCTATCGATAACACTAATTAGGTACCAGTTAATTGAAAAGGAAACAAATATGTTAATTGGTTGGCCGCGTCTGCCATGAGTGTTGGGTAAACTAGATTATAGTAAAAGTAAACTAAATCCATGATTTCCGTTCATATTATAATATTTTCGTTTATTTTTCCTGGTTATTATTATTCAGCTGATTTACCACATTAAAAAGTATTTTTAACGTTAATGTTATTTACATGTCTAACCACAGCAAAACAAAGGATATGTAAGTACAGTTTATGGTATCTAATTATCCTGTTACGTAATACTGAGTCATTAACTCGGTACTTTCCATTGGGCACGGATTTTCATATAATTTAACATAATGTAATGCAATCCTATTTTGCACCAACTGAAAAACTAGTACGAGGCATGCCTTTTAAGTTCTGTCGTTTCCATATTTTCCGGCAATTTTGAATTTGGAACTGTTCTATATTCGAATGTGTTTACATTTTGAATCTCAAAACAGTTGAAAGTATTAGGATTAATGCTATTGTTTAGTCACAGTTTCGATTTGAATCTGTCAGGTCACGTACGAAAATGAATCTTTCTAAGGAAAATGTTCGTGCAATAATTTTCTACAACTTTAGAAGAGGCCTGACACGGCTTCAGTGTTTAGAAGAGCTAACATCTGTGTTCAGTGATGTAGCCCCATGTCTGCGGACTGTCGAACGCTGGTATTTAGAATTCCAGCGTGGACATACTAGTGTTAGTGACAGATTTCGCGAAGGACGCCCAAAATCCGCCTTCACTGAAGATAACATCATTGCTGTGAGACAACTAATTCTCGAAGATCGTCATGTGACGTATCGAGAGATAGAGGCTCTATTAGGCATCTCAGGGACAACCATTCAGAAGATCTTGCATGAAGCGCTTGGTGTGAGAAAGCTAGTTTGCCGTTGGATACCGCATCTGCTTTCCGACGATCACAAGGCGGCCCGCGTCAGATGGTGTAAGAAAACTCTGCAAAGGTTCAACCGAGGGGAGTCAAATCACGTCTACGACATCATAAGTGGTGACGAATCTTGGATCTATGCCTACGATCCTGATACCAAACAACAATCTACAATCTGGGTCTTTCAAGACGAGCCAAAGCCGACTAAAGTTGTTCGTTCTCGAAGCACTTCAAAGAAGATGGTGGCCACGTTCGTTGGAAAAACCGGCCATGTTGCGACTATTGCACTTGAAGATCGTAGAACGGTTAACGCAGAGTGGTATACTACAGTTTGTTTACCACAAGTCATCGCCGAACTTCGAAAATCTAACTCAAAGCGACGCATCATCCTGCACCACGACAACGCAAGCTCACACAGCGCTCGTCAAACGATTGAGTATTTGAAGCAGGTAAAAGTAGAAATTCTTGACCATCCTCCATACAGTCCTGACCTAAGCCCTAACGATTTCTTTACATTTCCTAAAATTAAGAAAAGTCTTCGTGGTCAAAGGTTCCAGTCCGGTGAAGAAGCAGTCGACGCTTTCAAGACAGCCATTTTGAACACCCCACTTTAGAGTGGAATAAATGTTATAATAACTGGTTTGAGCGAATGGAAAAGTGTTTTAAGCTACGTTGTGAATACTTTGAAAAACAATAAAAAGTACTATAAGGTTCTAGATGTGTTTTTTTCTTCAAACGACAAAACTTAAAAGGCATGCCTCGTATCTTGCGATGTTCTGGTATCTGTGTATGTTTTTTCGGCCATAACTTTCGAATGGTTGTTATAGGGGTTTGAAAACTTTTGGCATAGTTCTCGATTCGCCATTTTGTTTCAATATCGTGTCGTATAATGAACCTTTTATATCATTTGGATTGGGGACTTTAGACGAACATAATACATATTTCATATTGCTTAATGGTTTAAAGTGTCACGTTATTTAGATAATTTGACTTAGGCCCGTAAGATCAATAACAGTTTAAACTAAAATTCTAAGCTTAAACTAAACCTTTTCTTTGTCAGTGATGGTTTAAGCTTAGAATTTTAGTTGGAACAGTTATTGGTCTTACGGGCCTTAATCTAATTTATTTACCATTTCGTACAACATAGACAATATTGTTAAAAAAGATATTTATAGGAATATGAGAATTTACAGCTCATAAAATGGTTAGGTACAAGTCTACAAGTCTAATATATTACAATAAATACCTACCTAGTTGTTTGCACTTTGCAACAGAGGGAGACTATATCACTCTATGTACAAGCTGAAGACAACTTGGTGAAAGGCCAGGGGCCCAATTCTACTAAACCAATCGTTTCATAGTCGCCACTATAGATACTTTTTGGTATTCTACTAATTTCAATGACTGCCGTTGCAATGACAACATCATTGCAATTTGGAAGCTTATGACAGGAACGACAATCATAAGCGTTAAATACTGGTATGGCTCCATAATAGTTTTTCTGTTAAATTAGCAGAATTGGGCCCCACGTCAAGAGTACCCTAAACCGACGAGCATGTATGCAGAATGTGATGAGGCAAAATACCGGCCAAGTGCGAGTCGGACTCGCGCACCAAGGGTTCCGAACCATTATCTAAAAAAACGGCAAAAAATCATGTCTGTTGTATGGGAATCCCACTTAAATATTTATTTTATTCTGTTTTTAGTATTTGTTGTTATAACGGCAACAGAAATACATCATCTGTGAAAATATCAACTCTCTAACTATCACGGTTCATGAGACAGCTTGGTGACAGACGGACAGACAGACAGCGGAGTCTTAGTAATAGGGTCCCGTTTTACCCTTTGGGTACGGAACCCTAAAAAGTATGTCAGGATAGTAGCAAGTCCGAGATCCGTGGGATCTGCCTGCCTCTCCGGGATAAAGGCGTGATAGTATGATATGTATTACAAAGCACTTCCAAATATGAAAGGTACATCTCACAGCAACGGTTTCAGTTATAATGATTGCAAAATCATCACTGCAATCTTTTTTTTTTTATTTTCATATATTATAAGCTAGCGTTTGACCTCGATCTCGCCTGATGATAAGCGATGACACAGTATGCAATGGTACACGCTTGCCTAGGCGAAACTTATTCACTCGTGACTTGAAGATCCCTAGGTTGTAGTTATCAGGAAACACAGACTCAGGCAAGGCGTTCCATTCCTTGGCGGTGCGCATAATAAAGGTGCGCGAGTACCGCTTTGTGCGTATGGGAGGTATGTCTACCATGTAGCGGTGGCGCACCGCGGAGCGTCTGGTTGTCCGATGATACAATGGGGATGGTGGGTCAATCTTTAGTTTTACAATCCCTTTAAAATGTATATTTGTTTGTGTTGTTGCAGCGATGGTCGCAGGTGGTCAGTGGCCTCGCTACCGTCTTCTGGCTACGGAACCACGCCCGGCAGCTCCAGCTTGTCAGTAAGTATCTAGTTTAATCATAACGATTCATCATATGTTTTTTTTAATAAATGAAGACGTTTATATCTCTCTCACAAAATACACTTAGGAACTAGGTATTTTTAAAGATAATATTATCTCTAATGTGTAAAATTCTCGTGTCACAGTGTTTGTAACAAAACTCCTACGAAACGGCTTGACCGATTCTTATTAAATTTTTTGTGTATATTCGGTAGGTCTGAAAATAGGTAGTAAAATATTTTTCACCCTCCTACCTCCACCCCCCCATGTTTTAATCGCGTTTTTGATATTTTTTATGAACAATATACATTAATTTAATCGTCGTTCATTGACATTAACATGAAGTGTCGCGTCACTTTGACACTTCATTCTGCATTTGATTTCTTTGATAATTTATATGGCAGAACAACGTTTGCGGGGTCAGTACAAAATAAAATTAAATGTAAAAATAAAATAACTGTAAAAAAAATTCTAGTGTTTAGGTTAAACATACCTAGTTCGTAACCTGTTTTAAATAAATCAACTCCTGTTATTGTGTCTAAGTTCTACCGTAATTATCAAACTTCAAACTGATATTATCAAACTGATTTTCATTTTTTCCCTTTTCTGTGCACTACCTACATCTTTCATCATCTATCATCTTTATCTACAATACACAAAGGTTATCTGGATAAGAATGCTCTTTAGCATTAAGTTCGCCTTTGTACTAGTTTTATAAGTGCAATAAAGTATTTTCAATCAATCAATCAATATTATAAATTTAAAAGTCTGTTTGTTTGTTAGCTTTTTACGGTTAAAGCTATCTCGGTGCGATTTGGCATAGAGATAGCTGGAGATGGACATAGGATACTTTTTATAGCGAAAAAATATTACAGTTAAATAAGTAATACTGTCCGGGCAAATCCAGGTGGTTCAGATAGTTTATGATCATATAAAATTGTAGTTTAGGCTCATACTATGGATAAGTAAGACAGAGTAATTTCATTTATTCTCAAACCATCCCACTAATATTATAAACGCGAAAGTTTGTATGGATGTTTGTTAAAGTTTCACGCAAAAACTACTGAATGGATTTTAATGAAATTTGGTATGTCGGTAGATTATGACCTGGATTGACACATATACTACTTTTCATTGGTAAACCACGCGTGCGAAGCTGCGGGCGGGAGCTAGTAATATTATAACGCGAAAGTTTCTATGGATGTGTATGTATGTTTGTTACTCTTTCACGCAAAAACTACTGAATGGATTTTAATGAAACTTTACAATAATATAGCTCATACATCAAAATAACATACAGGCTAATTGAGTAAATTGGCCAAAATATAGCATTAAGTGTCACGTAAGTCGGAAAACAATATACTAATCTTGCGCAGACGAAGTCGCGGGCAGAAGCTAGTAAATTATTGCGACCAAATGTTACAAATTACAAACATTTAATTAGAGTTCCAAATGTACGATATCAATATACAATACCATTATTAATATTAATAAATTACTACTTTACTCATTATGCTTTTACTCGGTAATGTTAATAATTGAGGAACATTCTGAATAAGCAATTATCTGGAATGTAATTGGTTCAGTTAAGTATATACCCATAAAACGTTAATTACATATTTTGAGTTCATTACCTAAATTTTTCTGTTATTTAGAATTTAACATGTATTTACCTCGTTTAGTCATGTACAGTCAGCAATGTAAATTGAAGTAAATGTCGTATTTAATATTGAACCAAAATATTTAATTCAACGGGATTTGAACCAGCATCATCGTCTCTAATTGGCAATTAAATTAAATTCATTTTTTAAATCAGACAATAGTGGTTTAAAAGTCCATTTGTGTTAGTAGGTATTTTTTTTCCTAACCTGTACTGTCCAACTGCTGGGCAAAGGTCTCCCCCAATTCTTTCCACCCCTCTCGATCCCTGGCCAACTCTACCCAATCACTGTCGAAGACACCTAGGTCATCGCGCCAGCGTTTTCTCGGGCGACCGCGTCGTCTTCTGCCGTCTGCGAGTATCCATCCTGGTCCTTTTTTTGCCCATCTATCTTGTTCCATGCGGGTCACGTGGCCCGCCCACTCCCATTTCAGCTTGGCTGCCTTGCGACCTACATCAGCGATACCAGTCTTCGAGCGCAGCGTGGTATTTTTTATAATGGTTAGTAGGTACATAAACTTAAATATCTAGGTTAGTAACATTAACTGTATTTTGTTAAAACTTTCATTCGCATCCCTACTCAATGCCAATAAAATAAAATGCAATGCCGTAGTCGATTCGAGTCGAAAACTAGACTAACTTTTGCGAAATAATTTTAAAATTTACTTATGTCGCTGACTGTACCGTGTACTAATTTCCGTATAAGTATAGGTACAGGGAAGTTTACCTAACTAAATACAATTTATGACAAACTACTAGGAAAAAATACATTAGTCAAGTTATGAAGTTTTGTCAAGTAAAATTTTGAAGCAGTGAACCAGCTGAACTAATTTCAATGCGGCTTTCTTTGTTTAAAAGATGGTGTTTGACGGATCTTACCTATTTTGTTTAAAATTCTAAGATCAGTAGGTATGAATTAGAAATAACCATTAAGATGATCATTGTGATATGACTTGATAACAATTACAATTATAAGACATAAGAGGGGGTGAAGTACGAGTGAGGCTCGCGCACCGAGGGTTCCATATCTACCTACATATATTTATGTGAATTTAACAGTGCCCTCTCATCATCATGAATGAATGAATGAAAACACTTTATTGTACGCAATAAAAATAAAATCATCATCATGTAATTCAGAAACCAAGTAAATCTTAGTAGGAGTACACTCCACACACAATGATGAGGCACTGTTAAATTCACATAAATATAGGCATAATATAAGCTGAAAATATTCTGTAATATAAATAAAAATTTTCATTCATTTATTCAATTTTCAGATATCAAAGATCCATATTTGTTAGTAAACAACTTAATTCAAACATGCCACATGGGTTAGTACAAAGTATAGGCATAATTAAACAAGTAAAATTCAAATAATAACAATAAAACTCAAGTCCTGAACCAACAGTCTCTCACAAAGACTATTCGATAAGAACCCGATTGAAGGACTTCATAAACGGCGAGTCGTGTTTGATAACTATGACCTACAGGATGGTGTTGGTGCTGCCTCGCACTCTACTGAGCAGTAAGCAAGTCTTTTTGCGGATGATGGCATGGAACCCATCGATCCGCGTCTCTGCAAACATGTTCAAAGCGCTGCAGAAACGAGGCAGCCCCACCAGCATCCATCACCATCATCATTTTAGTTTCCTTCTCCGTATATATTTACATTACAATGCCAAGTCTAATCTAATAAATAATAATAAATAAAAGAAATTTGTTGTTTATTTTACTGTTATTTATTTTGTTTAGTTTTGATCTAATAATTAGTCTTGCTTTAATAAGTTAGGTATGTGCAATGTTTAGTAGTTATTGTGTAAAAATATTTATTTAAATTTAAAATTTTTGTTTTTTGTAAATCTTGTAAACTTTTATATATTAATTAATATTGTAAACGCGTGTTTCTATTTACTACTGCTCACACGCACTAAAGGCGTCACATAATACCAGCGCTACAGTAGCTATATGTTACAGTAGCACACCGCTGAGTGACGACCTATTTTGTAGTCTTGTATTTGGTAAAAGTATAACTGTTGTATTCATAGAATGTAAAAATGGACACAAAATAAATATTTTTCTATTTCTATTTCTTCTATTTCTATAAATCCCACACTCCTCCGTGCGCGTAATACAATTTAAAAGGGGTAAAAAGTTTTCTCATTACTTATTATAATAAATATAGATTTTAAATTTCAAGCTTCAGTAGCTGTGTCAGACGGACAGACGGACAAAGTCGCACTTTAAAGGTTCGTTTTTACCATCTTGTTTCGGAACACTAAAAATGACTTTGACTTGACATCTAAAGCCGGCTTGCACTAAACGTATTTAGTGACTAAACATGCATAACTTTGCCATATTTGTATGATTTGAAAACTCCTTCAAATCATATTTAGCCGCTGAATACGTTCAGGCATCGTTGCGCAAGTCACCCTAAATGTAAGGAACAATGAAATTCAATGACTCAGGTGCTTCAAAATACACAGTAATACAATAATACTGACAGATTATTTTCATTTTCTTTCTGGTAGTTGCAGTTATATTTTAGACAATAAAATAAACCTTGGGTTAATGTAGTTAGGGTGCGTTTCACCTTGGCGCGCTCTTATCATATCTTTTGAATGTCATCCAAGAAATCCGCACTATCGTATGCATCGCTGATAAAGTGTAGTGGTTTGTAAATTCGCTAAAATGAGGTGTAATTGGATACGGCATTTTCAATTATTATTAGAGTAGGTAGAGCCGTGTTGGCCTAGTGATATGAAAGCCGACTGGAGGTTGTGAGTTCAAACAATCCTAGATGGAGTTTGCAATATTGCATAAGTTTTGTGCGCATTTTCACTTGTACAAAACGGTGATAAATAAACAATATTATAATACATAAATAATGCTGGATATTTCACAGAGCGCTATCTAGCCCCAAACTAAGCCAAGTTTGTACTATAGGAACCAGATAACTGATGGAATACTTAATATCCCTCAGAGTGCAAGAATTAGGGCACAATGGGCAGCTTAGTATATATGCCGTAGTGTGAGGGTCTGTACTGCATGGACAACTAATCGCCGACTCTCCAATGAAGTCTCATTTACTCATATTTAGCCTGCAGCGACCCACTTGTGTTCTGAGATGGTTGAGAGATTCCACGTGGGCCAAGGAAGGTCTTTTCCGGATGGCAATTATTCTGCAAGCTCTATGTAGGTTAGCAGCTATGCAATCTAGTAGATGTAAGTTTTTCCGGCCATAGTTCTCGACGTACTTGAGAGGAAATCTTCAATTTATACGTAGGTGTCAAAGTTTCTATAGAAAGCATAAATTATAAGGTACAATTTTTCGCACGCTGACTGTTATGTCGAAATGCGATGATTCGATTCCGTTCTAAAGTAGCAACTTCCTACCTACTAATGATTTTGACAAAAACAATCATAGAAACGCTGGTATCGCTTGCTACAAAGAAAAAGTGCGATGTGATATCCCTATATTTGATTTTTTGGCGAGATTACCGAACAAGCCTGTGGCACACCTGATATGTTCAGCGATTGTCTTTGCCTATAAAATACATTAGGGAAAAATATTCCAAGAGGCTCACTTTTACTATACTGTATCCGCCAGAACAAGATAATGGAGCGTTGTCTCTGTCACACAATCCCATACAAAAGACAAGGACACAAAACGGTCAGTGGGCGTGAACAATACAGTTACAAAGTAAAGGTGTGTTCATATGCAACATTAACATTTATTTTACAAAGATTTTACATTTATAAAGTTGAACCCATCATCACTTCCAATGTGAGTAATTATTAACCGTTTTCCTTTTCCGGAAAAATAAAACTATGTATTGAATGATCTGTTTTAAAGTTGCCGCTCACACAACATAAGATTACGTTGCAAACATTAGTACTTTGTGGACAATAGAATAGACGTTCTGTGATCTAAAGATCTAAGAAAAGATTCGTTTGCGCTTTTTTACTCAGAATTACTGTCGGCCATTTTACAGAAAAAGATGATAAAAAGATGCAAATCGATAGAAAATTCGAACAGTCCATTAAACAAGTGCCAAGTCTTCAGGAATAGAAACAATCACAAAGTCTTAAATACCAGCTGGGTCACACGTTACAAAATTATCAAGAATCCAAATAAGAAGCCGGGTCAAAAAATTAAATAACAGATTGCACTAGCACAGTGAGCACGTCTGAACAGTGCGAGTCGCACGAACAAACTAAACAAACTAGCGCTGTGTACGCACGCAGCCTTAACGTAATTTTTCTACCAATAACATGCCAGTCCATTTCTTTCCTATTATCTTGTTTCCGCGGATGGACTATAGTTGTGAGTATATGATAATCTCGCAATACCTCTGTTGCAGTCGCAATGCTCGTCCCAAGAGCGCCTGCTGGCGGCGCAGGCGTGCGAGCCGCAGCCACGGACAGCGTGTCCTCACTGCCACCAGCACCAGAACTCGCTCAAGTAAGTAAAGCTGACGGGTGACGACTGACGCTGACCCTTGTCAGACTGATGAGAGATGTCTCTATATTAGATCCTGCGTACATTCCCCAAAATTTTCACAGTACATTTTGGGGAATGTAGGATCTATACGATCTGATCCCGCCATCTCCTTTCCATTAAAAGACAAGCAGGCGCACGGCTCAGTACCATCTGTACTTAGTTCATATATCACCCATTCGCACACACCGTTTTGGTTCTACGTTCTTGATGCGTACAGCTAAGGCATGGAACAGCCGTAGTCACGGGCAGACTCAAATAAAAAATTGTAAATACCCGTTTAAATCAGTAATTATGTCCAGTGATCGCAAAAGTTGGAAAAATACGACTGAGCATTCTTCCAATCGTCGAAGTTGAAGAGTCGTGCCTGATATGATAATGATTGACGCCGAACATGCCCTGCCTTAACATGGTCAAGAACATGCCCTGTGACGAGTAATGCTGATAAGAGACGACTGACGCTGACAGCTGACATATACTCGTAACTAGCGAAGCGACGTGTAATCGTTTGTAACAATCATGTGACACTTGACTGTCTTTTGAACTATATTTGTTTTCTTTATTACATTTTCTTTAGAATAAACCTATATAAAGGCAAAAGAAAACGAGACGATCTGGATGCAGTTTGGAACTAAGCTCAATCTATCTTTTTAAATTAAAAGTAAAAAATTACTGACTGCGAAAGCTTAAGAATAATAAAAATATAGAGAAAAGAATATTAAGAATATTTAAGTGATAAATTTTGGATTATTGTATTGACATCTGTTTTTAGAGTTCCGTAGCCAGAGAGTAAAACGGGACCCTATTACTAAGACTCCGCTGTCTGTCTGTCTGTCTGCCCGTCTGTCACCAGTCTGTATCTCATGAACCGTGATAGTTAGACAGTTGAAATTTTCACAGATGATGTATTTCTGTTGCCGCTATAACAACAAATACTAAAAACAGAATAAAATAAATATTTAAGGGGCTCCCATATAACAGACATGATTTTTTGGCGTTTTTATATATAATGGTACGGAACCCTTCCTGCGCGAGTCCGACTCGCACTTGGCCGGTTTTTATTTCTATTTAAATGTTTATGTTTCTGATGTTAAGTGAACTGTATTTTTTTATAATTCTTAATTTGAATGATTTATATTGATATTAATTGATTTAATTTTTGCAAACTGCTAAGCAGAAACATGGCTGTACAATGTTACTTCTTTGTTATCCTTCTTTACCTGTGTTTCGCAAATAAATGAACTGATGGCACGCTTCAAGAGAAATGTAAAGAGGTTTCTACAGGGTACGGAACGCATCGACAATACCCCGGGTGTTGCCGGTGTCAATAGGCGACAGTGACTGCTTACCATCAGGTGGACCGTACGCCTGTTTCCCCACAAACTACAAACAAATAAATAAAAATTAAATGCATAATTTGAGCCACAATGGCCAGCTATGGAATTTGAGTGTGAGATGTGAAAGGAAGGTAGTAGACCTTGCCCAGCAGTAACCGCACTACCTTTGCTTCTGGTTTCAGCTGAAAATCAGCTTTAGGTGCTTAACATCCAACATTATGCAGAGCTGAACGTCATTTTGGTACGCAGACACATGAGTCGAACTGTCTTATTAGATTCAATTGTAATTATTGTTCCTTATAATTGCTTCATGTGTTATTTTGTGTACCAAATAAATGATTGTTCTATTCTTCTATTCTATTCAGTAAGACACAAAAGGTTCATAATAAACATATTTGTTTCACTTTGCAGCAGCTCACAAGGGAGCGGTATGAACAACTGGGCTTCGCTTTCGGACAGTGGGGGGAGCGGGCACGCAGCGGCACCACAGAGCCCGGCTAGAAGAGTTCGATCCAGAAGTCTGAGGTAAGTAATCTGGTACAGGATGGCGACGTGAATAATAAAAAAGCACGAAATGAATGTACTGTTTAACTACTTTCTTTTGCCTACTTACCTAACTTATTCAACGCGTGACTTGATGACGAACGCAGTGCAGTAATGCAGAAGGGTGTCAATTTTCTTGCAATTACCTTGCAAAGAGTAATGACATTTTAGTGGATGTTATTAACTGATATGGATTTTAATTACTTCATATAAATAAATAAATATTGCTGGACATTTCACACAGTGCAATCTAGCCCCAAACTAAGCAGAGCTTGCACTATAGGAACCCATACGCCTTCGCCGGGATACTCACATCCTTCAGCATTTATATAACATCCTGTTCAACCCTTCCTCACCTTCCTATCTTAAAGAACGCTTCCATTTCCTCTATCAATCCAATCCTCGATCCTTGCGTTCATCTGACACACTCCAACTCAGGACACCTGTACACTCCTCCTCCTACTTTGATAAGTCTTTTACAGTGCAGGCTGTCCGGTTATGGAACGCGCTGCCGGTGGCTATCAGATGTGCCAAGTCACTTTCCATTTTTAAACGTATGCTCAGAGAACACTATCTGAGTATTTGTCGCTAAATATATATGTATTTATTATTAATTATTTGTTTCTTAAATAAGTCTAAGTATGTATCTATAAATTATTATGAGTAGTTATTATTTAGATTCATGTAGTTTTCATTTATGTAAGTTTTATATTTTTTATTTTTATATAATTAGTATTAGTATGTATGTACATGTAGTATGTTAGGTACATCCCAGGTAATGTCTACACAGTCCATTCCATCCAAAGGTTGTCTGGTAGAGATCGCTAATTAGCGATAAGACCGCCAATTGTATCCATAGATTTACGTAGTTGTTTTTTTTATATGTATTTGTTTCGTGGTGTGCAATAAAGTATTATCTAATCTAACCAGATAGCTGATAGAATAATTATATATTTTGTTTTTGTAAATACATACTTATGATATATAGAAAAACATCCAGACCCTGAACAAATATCTGTATAACATGGAAACATTTGTTCCGCGGTGGGAATCCCGCTACCTCTTGCGTCTCAGCCGGCTATTCGCCCACTGCGCCACGGGGGTCGTCAAATATATTGGTCTAAGAGCCGGTGAAGATCGACCTTCACCGATCTGATAACCAGATGAGACATATTTTTTATCAAATATAATTTATAAACAAATATGCTTATAATTACTTGCCTATCTAAAAGTGCTCATGGCTATTTTTAATTAAATTAACTTTAATCGATTTTTTTTCATCACTTTCATTCTTTTGATAACCAAATGAATTTTATTTCACTGTTAGTTTTTAACACACCGAATATGCCTCAGTAGGCTTGCCTACTCATTTCTGTGTATAGCTACCTGGCAAGCCGATGTCCGTGTGGTAGAACAGGACACAACATAGCAGCTGCAAGCTACCTGACCGTTGAATTTTATTTTTATTTATTTATTTATTGTGAACTTTCTACATGTAACTAAAACAAAGTGAACACTGGAAACTGCATTAGTAAAATACTGTGTCGCAGTTTCCAGTGCCCGTACATACAACTAAATGAGTTTGACGTTCCTTCCTGATTACGTAAGTATACCAATTAACCTAATTACAAAATTGATTTAAATAAAAAAGTAAAGTATATAAAGAAAAATCAAATAAATAAACATGCTATGCCATGGTAAGTAAGTTGTGTGTAAGTATGTGTGAGTGTGTTTCAGAGTGTTAGGGGAGTGGGTCCATGAGGGTGTAAAAGGGTGTAGTAGTGTGTATGCAGGGGTCTGCGTGTGTGAGGGTTGGAAGGTGTGTGAGTTTGAATGTATCCGAGTGCGCATGCTCGTGTACATGTGAGTGACAGAGACAAGCATTTATTTACACTTGTCATTAATTTTGAACTCCCATTTATTATAACTAATTTCGATCACAATTTTTATATTATTTCACACTATACGTATTTACAGCTATGCAAAAATCAAAAATAAATAAGTTAATATATTAATATATTATTATATTAATAAATAAATAAAAAAACTAATTCAACAAAACTTTTTATCATTTTAAAACTAAATTGTAAAATTAAAAAATTATAAAAAAATCTATATTTTTTATTTAAGATTAAATAGAGAATAATTTATTTATTATTTAATTTAAATAAATGCCGTAACGCGAGAAATAATATGTGTTACTTTTAAAATATTAGTATAAAAAATAAAATAAATAATCAATATAGAAAAAAAAAATTAATACATTTATGATGTTAGAACCGTTTATTACAAAGCATAAAAAATACATAATAAAATAAAAAATAAAAAATAAGATTTATTGTTATTTTTATTTATTCAATGTACGGCTTTTTTTTCAAGCAATAATCGATATGAAAAAAAAAAAATAATTTGTATAAACAAAAACTTTTACTTACTTCATAATTTTTTACAAAATTTTCGAACTCTTCTTTGTATTTTTTTATAACGGTAATTTCGTTGTAACACGTGTAATGATAACCAATAAACTCCAACGATTCTTTGCTTAATTGAATATCTCCATACTTAAAGCTTTGCTTTTTACGGAAAGCCAATTTGAAATGGCATGTTTTAAATGAATGTTCATTAAAGTCAATAATTTCTTTTTTCGTACCACACAAAAAACACTTTTTACTCATTGTTAAAATCACAATTTATATTATTTAGCACGTGTTGTCACTAATAAATGATTTTCGACTATACACAAGCATGCGCACTCGGATACATTCAACGGTCAGGTAGCTTGCAGCTGCTATGTTGTGTCCTGTTCTACCACACGGACTTCGGACGCTCTACTTTCTCGCTCACACCTATCAGATGGCTAAAACTCTAAAAGTTTTAGCTAGGCAACAGTACTTTAAGTATGATTTTTTGCAGGCAAGTCTATACGACTGATTTTGTAATAAAATAATCTAAAATTTGATATAACTTTCGATAAGCTAGCAGAACGATGGAGTCACCTATATTGACTTACCTGTTCACATCGGCTTGCGGTAGCTATACACAGAAATGAGTAGGCAAGCCTACTGAGGCATATTCTGTGTGTTAAAAACTAACAATGCAATAAAATTCATTTGGTTATCAAAAGAATGAAAGTGATGAAAAAAAATCGATTAAAGTTAATTTAATTAAAAATAGCCATGAGCACTTTTAGATAGGCAAGTAATTATAAGCATATTTGTTTATACATTATATTTGATAAAAAATATGTCTCATCTGGTTATCAGATCGGTGAAGGTCGATCTTCCACGTCTCCTCTACTATATGTTTTAAGAACCCAGTGCATTTTGTTCGAATATGACCACTGTTTTCGTCGCCTTTCTATATAGTACATACAAGCTTTTCGTGGTTTGGTGGCTGGATAGCGCTGCGTGAAAAACCTTTATAAAAGTTACGCCTTATTTTTTAATTTTAAACAATTTACAATACAGAAAAGCGAAATCTCCTCATACAGGTATTATTTACTTAAATTAATCAAACCACAAGTTAATGAGATAAGTCATTTGTATTTAATACTTTTATCCAGCCTCCAGCATCCATTGTATGGACTTTCTTATACGCAAATTATTGTTTTTTATTTATTTGCGATCTTAACCGTTTCACTTGTATCTAGCAAAAAGACGTGGTTTTGTCTGTCTGTTTAGAGAGTACTTATTGTTGTTGTCTGTTTCAGTTCACCATCTCGCTCGGGCGGGGGCTCGGGCTCTGGTGGTTCAGGCGGGTCCCGCGACGACGCGGTTTCCGCCATGTCCTCACTCTTCGCAGCGCGGTTCCCAGCCGCCCAGCGCGCTATGGACGACAAGTAAGTAACACATAGTTAATACACAGTACACAGTTAATTCCCCTTTTTATTTATAAATGCTTAATTCTTGTGCCTATTCATAATTAAAACTGTTTAATTTACTTGACCTGATGTACCTATTTTTATTATTAATTAATTATTATGGCATATATTGTAAATATTGTAATTAGTATAATTGACTATGGACATTCTAGTTGCACAAATAAAACTACCGTTTTTTGACGTTTTCGTAAAATCCAATCTATCCAAAGATTGTCTGGAAGAGATCGCTTTTATCGATAAGACCGCCAATTGTACTATCGCGTATCTAGTTTATATGTTACCTATATTTTTTAAATATGATTTGTTAATTCAAGTGTAGTGTACTATAAAGCGTTTTCTATTCTATTCTATTCTCAGTATACAGTAGTTGTGTTATTTAAAGTGGATTATCAAGATAAACGCACATTTGCCTCAACTTGTTAACACAAGTAATGAGTGGAACTCACTTCCGGCGTATGTTTTTCCGAACCAGTATAATCTCGCAGTCTTTAAGTCCAGAGTGAATAGGTTCTTTCTAGGCAAGCGTGCTCCATCTTCGATCACACCATCACCTACCACCAGGTGAGGTAGTGGTCAAGCGCTTGGCAATCAATATAAAAAAATGGTACTCCGGGAGTGCCGACAGAAGTGAAAACTTGAACAGACTACACTACAGAGGTTTCGGTAACGGTAACGGTAACAGTGTCGCGAGTTCAATGTTTTTTCCCATCTCAAAAAATGCTTAAAACGTCTAAAGAAATTTTAATTTCAAAGAAAAGCTCGAAAAAATGTTCGTAATCTATTTGTTTCAGATTGAGGGGGTTGATCGACGAACTGACTGAATTAGATAAGAAACCCGATCGGCCGCCCATCGAGAGATTCGTACAAAGACAGGTAAAATTTCATGTTCATGTATTGTATGTTTTAATAGTTCGTAAGTAGGTATTTAAAGCAGTCCGAAAGTCTGTATCTACTAGTAATATGATATATGCTTGCAATGGATAATTAAATGTACAATAAGGTCTTAAAACTAGTTGATGGCACTTTATACTTGTTTGCCCTTTACTAGCATCGCAAACTAATCAGTAATCAGGCACTTTTATACAACAAAAAAAAAACAATGATAATTTCAACATTTATGCAACACTACGTCTTTGAGCGTAGTCAGATGTTGCGAATACCATCGATTCTTTTCACCTCTAAAACGCTCTTTGGCTTTTGCTCTCTCTTAGAGTTGAAATTATATAAATAAATATCGCTGGACATTTCACACAGCGCTATCTAGCCCCAAACTAAGCAGAGCTTGTACTATGGGAACCAGATAACTGATAGAATATTTATATACTTTTTTTTTTGTGAATACATACTCCTGCGTCTCAGCCGGCTATATGCCCACTGCGCCACGGAGACAGTCAATATTTGTTTATAGATTAGTAGTATAAATAGTATAAAGTGCCGATACTATTTTAAACCTAATGTTTAGCGTAATTTGTAAATTGTGTTTGTTATCAGGTGTTGGAAATGGCGCGAGACTGCTTACACAAATCGGAGTCGAAACAAGTCACAAGCAGCTACTTCTATGATATGGCTGACAGCTTAGACCGACTACTCGCTGAGGTATTTAATGTTTTTAATTTCATTAAATAAATACACTTTATTGGACCGTCAAGTAGGTCATCTTTATCATATTTTTATGAGAATATACCTATACTGCATATTTCTTTTATTCAGGGGTTTAATATTCAGTTTTTGTGTAATTATGCAGTTTAGTTCTATTCATAATTTGTGTTCCTAAGCCTCATAGTTATGGCACTACCACGAAAAATTTCAATCGGGTAATGATGACACAATTTTGGCAACTTTACCTAATATTTTCTCCTTGGATTCAGCAAGAACTAAGCAAGTTAGGTAAATATAGCATTCGCTGATGTGTTGCCAACGTGGTCTGTTAGTAAAATTACCGTTATGTTTAACAGTTTTCAAGATTTTGACAACTGTCTGTGTTAGGTTAGGAGCTTAAATAAAGTTTTGGGATACCATTAGAAAGCTACTAAAATAGTAATAAAAATTTGTCTAATTTGAGTTTTTGTCACGCAAGGAAGACTAAGGTAAAGTTGATCTTTTTGGGTAAAGATGACCCATTTGACGGAACCTGAAAAGATGTATGGTGTATAATAGGTTGTACATCACACTAATATTATAAATATGAAAGTTTGGATGTTTTTTATTTATTTGTTTGTTACTCAATCACGTCGTAAAGGCTGGACCAATTTCGATGAAACTTGGTTTATACGTAGAATATAACCTGGATTACCACATAGGTTACCTTTTATCCCATAAATCAGTTGCCATAGGATAAAAATGGGATGTCAAGTTGCAACAGCGAGTTTAGGTTTATTTCTAGGTACACCACTAAATGTGTGGGTAACACATTTAGTGGTGTAATGCGTACGAAGTTGCGGCAACAGCTAGTAGGTAATAAATTTGAAAAAACCTATTTACAACAATACTAGCCACTAACCCTATCAGTGGTTTCATTTAATGTCGTACATAAAAAACATGTAGTATCACACTAATATTATAAATATGAAAGTTTGGATGTTTGTTTTGTCGTTTGTTACTCAATCTATTGTCTCAATTGAAATCGGCTGAACCGATTTCGATGAAATTTCGTGCGTTGATTATGACCTGGATTCAAACATAGGTTACTTTTTGTTAACAAACTAGAAGGAAGCTAGTATACAAATATAAGACTGTTGTTTTTGTTGTAGACTCGAGAAAAATCAACAGAGGCCGGTAACCAAGTGGCGCCGCTGGTGACTCGACTGATACTGGCCATGGCGAGGCCCGCGAGGCTGCTGGAGTGCCTCGAGTTTGATCCTGAGAGGTTCTACAGGCTGTTGGAAGCTGCTGAGGGACACGCGAGGCATTTACAGGTATGTTTAATGACATGGACAATTTTTTGGTCGTTACTTCTTAGCGGGTCAAGAGTTCTACGTTTTAATTTATACTATGTTGGACAGGCCTAAAAAAAGAGCCAAACTGATTTAATATACCTACTTAAAAAATATATAAATATTGCTGAACATTTCACACAGCGTTATCTACCCCCAAACTAAGCAGAGCTTGTACTTTGGGAACCAGATAACCGATAGAATACTAAAATTTTTTTCTTTATAAATACATACTTATAATAATTATGTACATAAACATCCAGACCCGGAACAAATATATGTAAACATTGCAAACATTTGTACCGCAGTGGGAATCGAACCCGCTACCTCCTACGTCTCAGCCGGCTATTCGCCCACTGCACCACGGAGGTCGTCAATCGTCAAATAATAAACAGTGATTACAAAAATGCACTGAATACTTTAATGATTTTTCAAAATAAGTTAAATCAACGTAAAAAGTATGAAAAACATATTTAAAATACGGCCTTGGGATCAATATCAGTTAAAACGAAAGCACTTCAATCCATGGTCAGGTCAGCCAATCAGCTTCGAGTGTAGTAGTAGTGAACCCATTAATTCCATGAATTACATTCTAAATCGGTAAAATTTTTCCTTTTGATAAAATCGTTCAAATAGACTAGAGATGTTTTTTACAAAGGACTTATCGAATACTTTTGATTTACCAATAGATAAACACAAAATATAACTTTTGAAACTATTATGGTTAAGAACACTATTTAAACTCAAAAACTTACAAATGGTAAATATCCCGTTTTTAGTACAAATAAACACAAAATAGTTTGTAAGGTCTCAACCTTTGCATGCTTTATCATTTATAATACATAAAAATAGTGTAGTTCTATTTTCGACAATGTCAAATTATATGTCATGTAAACCTCACCGAAAGCAGGTGATTAAGTTATAAGAGTAAAGTTGTACTGAATTTCATTATGCCCTCGCTGGCATAATCTGATTTGAATTTGGAACCTCATCTGTATTAAAATTTGAACCAAGAGAACACAATAAGAACTTATTCGTAAATCGAACTAATCTAAACTAATTGTCTCGCAGAAAGTGTGAAAATTAGAGTATCTTCTCGTGGATAAAGCTGTCTGCATCTTGGGCGTGCTGCACTCAGGATTGTAGTAACTCCCTCGCTCCGCTCGTAAGCTAATCCTAGATCCTTTGGACGTTCGGGATTCAATATAGCGCCCATGACGCAAGATACTGTTATATCCCCACGTTTAATAATCTACTATTATTAAATAGATGAAGGTGTGTTCTTTGCTGTAAAAATTTTTTTTTTCTAATCCATCATTATTTATTATTCTGTCAGACTAATTTGAACCTTATTTGCAGGGTATTTCGACAGACATACCGCAGTACATTATACACAAACTTGGATTATCGAGGGATCCTCTGGCGGAGTTGAACGCGCCGCCCGCCCCCCCGCCGCCACCTCAAAACGCTTCGCCGTCAAAGTAAGCTAAATCACACTCTATTTTCAGTGCGGTCTTTAATCCGTGTGACGTGACTGAATGAGAACACATTTAATTTTTTTATGAGTAACCTTTTTCCTCTGAGTTTGTGGGAGTGATTTTGGCAAAAGGGACGGAAATGTGTAACAGGAAACCGGGAAGGCGGGTGCTATTTGATTTGACCAATGAGCGCGCGCGATGGTCAGATGTTACATATCATATGCAACTACTGGTAAGGCTCTACTGGATAGTTCTTCGTTTGACCACAATCTCACCTCATGGTAAGCGATGTTGTGGTCTGAGATGAAGCACGAAGATCTAGAAGAAAGAATATGACCTGGATTTAAATATAGGCCTCTTTTTATTGACAAACCACGCGATCCTTAGGTGAAAGCTAGTTTATAATAACTGCCAGTGCATAGTGGTTATTCGACCATAATACATTTTTTATAACTTGATTTAGCATTCGCCCCTTCTCCATATAAACCTTAACTATGCCAAATATCACACTCCTCCGTGCGCGCTATATGCTTAAAAACGTTACAAAGTATTTTCTTCACGTATTTATATATGAAGAATGTAATTAATCGACTTCAGATTACGAGGCCGGCAGTCCCCCCCCGGCGCCCCGGGCTCCATCAACGGAGCACCGCCGTCGGAGAGCGACTACCAAGTCATCAAACTGATCTCAAACGGAGCCTACGGCGCCGTGTATTTGGTGAAACACAAACAGACCAGGCAGAGGTGAGTCAAAGATTCAAACGTTAAGTAAAGGTCCTTACTGATTAACAGTCCGCCGGCCGGCGGATATCAGCCTGTCAGTTAAGACGCAGGAGGTAGCGGGTTCGACTTTCGCGGCGGAGCAAATGTTTGCATGATCTACGGATATTTGTTTCAGGTCTGAATGTTATATACTATATAATTATGAAAAGCAAATTAGGAAAAGCAAGCTCAGCGTTCGCTCGCTGCTGTTCAGATGCACAAATTAGGCACCTACCCACTTTAACTATTTTTTTTTGTTTATTTATATTATGATACGTTTTTAAATACACAATACAATTATATAAATTAACGCTGTAAGGCACACTAGTTGTACGTTATTTTTAAGTTTTCTCTGTAAGTGAATTACTAATTCTTAAGAGAAATAAGTATCTTGAACCGTATGAAACAAGGTAATTTTAACAAAATTTTAAAATCCACTGTCCCTTTCCATTTGCACCGGGGATTAAAAACGGACATAGGTAAGGCTTAAAACTCACCAATTTACCGTCATTTCTCTTTCCTGGTCCATCATCAGACCCTGATCACCATCTATTGTGGCATCGTAGCTTTTATGAGGCCTATAGTGAGAATCCACGTTTATATGTCATATGTCACCACTGGTCATAGACTTTCCTCTTAAGTCATCAAGGATTTATTTCTGTCTGTGGCATCGTAGATCCTAAACGGATGAACCGATTTTGATTTCGTTTTTTTAGTTTGCTGCGGTCATGCGGTAAAATTTTACCACATCCTTTAAAGATAAATAAAATATGCATTTATTTTTATTTTATGATAGTAATAGTTTTTACTTTTTAGGTATGCAATGAAGAAAATTAGCAAAAACAACCTGATTCTGAGGAATCAGGTGGAACAAGCCTTCGCAGAGCGAGACATACTTAGCTTTGCCGATAATCCTTTTGTGGTGAGTAATTGCTATCATAATTATAAATACGGAATTTATCACGTACCGTTTTATCAGTGTTTCGACCGACAATGTTTCGGTTTAATTCGTGAACTTTCATCAGGGTGAGTACGATCCGCTCTGAACACCGTCTCGCCCGATTTATAATTCCCGTATATTTGATAAATCCCGTATTTATAATTATGATTGTAATAAAAATCTAAAGTTTTCTAAGTAATTATTATATTATAACTAAGCCGTTATCGTTAAAAATAGGCCATTTTAAAGTATAATGTGTTAGAATTTAAACAAAATACGATAAAATTTTCTTGTTATCAAAATCTCGAGAAAATCGATAAAATGCTGCTCGACGAAATGTTAGAGATCTAGCGTATTGTACGATGCCGCAGATTACTAAAAAGTTACTACGAGCTGTTCAACGACCCCGCTCGTTCAATGACCATTCAATGACCCGACCAGTTCAATGTACCCAACCAGTCAAAAAATCATGGTGCTAAAAGAGTGTGGAGGGATATAGAAGTAGTGGAAGGCCAAAGAGATAGATGGACTGTGTGAAGAATGATATGGGTAAGAAAGAAGTGACAACGGAGATGACGGCTGAGAGGTATGGAAGAAATATACATGTTGTGTCGACCTCACGTGATGTGGGAAAAGGACAGGAAGAATATCAGTAGAATGTCGCGTAAAGTATTTTATTATTACTGAACATTTTTTAAAAATAAACCCAATTTTTCCCCTCATTGCGAGCCTAAGTTCATCTGTATGTATATTCAACAGGTAACAATGTACTGTTCATTCGAAACGAAGCGGCACCTCTGCTTGATCCTGGAGTTCGTGGAAGGCGGTGACTGCGCCACGTTGCTACTGAACGGACCGCTGCCTCACGACATGGCGCGCCATTATTTCGCGGAGGCCGTGTTGGCTGTCGAGTATCTGCACTCGTACGGCATCGTTCACAGGGATCTCAAGCCGGACAAGTGAGTAATGACTTATGACATCTATCTCGTTATAGTAAGGTACATAATTGCAGCAGTTATGTTATAAGTCACATAGGTTAGAGACCACGCTTGGAATCAACCGGCATCGTTCAGAGACAAATGAGTTATGAGATCTATTCTGTTATAGTAATGTTCTTAAATGCACTATCCGTTCTAGAAGAAGCTATGCGGCATTAAGTTTATGGGTCGCACTCCGAAAACGAACAATAGTTCACTATAATGACATCTATTTCTTTACGGTAAGGTTCATAATTGCAGTCATAGTTTGGAATCAAGATGGTTCCACAGAGTTGAACCCGAGAAAGAAGTTTTTTTAAGACGCTGAAAGGCTTCCAAACTATCTGAACTCTATAATCACGCTGATTCTTTCAATTTAAATCACCATAAAAAGAAAGGCCGTACATATTGGATACATTTTTATTTTTCTTTTGCAGCTTACTCATCACAGCTACTGGCCACATAAAACTGACTGATTTTGGTCTGAGCAAGATGGGTTTGATGTCATGTAAGTATTCATTTGCCTTTCATAGTATTGCCTACTTTATTTGAATGGGATAAGGTCGATATTACGCTTTGGTCTATAATATTGAATCTCAGTCAGTCACTTAAATGAGGATGGATAGATTTTACCTAGCGGTGGACACGAACCAATCATTTGTTAATGGGTTACGCTGAGAATGTTTTTTTTATTACGAATTTTATCGTCTTTTTGAAAGTACATAACGACCGAGAGTCGCAAGATAATTTTCTTTGAAATGGATAGAACAAATCTTACAAATAATTAGAAAAAACACAAAATTTAATACATAATTGCTTATTCAAATCATAAGGATCATTTTGAAACGTTAACTACCAGAAAGGATCTTAACTTGCGACCTTCCGTAATTATTGTCGAATATTTAGAATAAATTAATAATTTATAAACAACTTTCAGTGGCTACTAATCTGTACGAAGAGTACGCTGATAGAGAAGCGAGGCAGTTTTCAGACAAGCAAGTTTGTGGAACACCAGAATACATCGCTCCAGAAGTCATATTGAGACAGGTTTGTGTCGAATTTCATATTTTTAGCTATGCCATTATACAGGGTGTTTGGTAATATATGGACGATATTCAAGTGACGGTTTCTCAAAACATAAAAAAAGACTTCTCGAAAAAAAACTACTACATAGTTATATTATCAAATATTAAAGAAAGTCGACTAAGTTTTTGTGATTAATTCGATATAAAACTTACTGCCTACTCTTGCAATCGACATCCAAAAATAAAGGCCGGTTTGATACCTCTTTCGGAAATGGCTGCGGATTTTGGGTTAGAAAGGGGCAACAAGAGATATCTCGAGACGTCACCAATACAGTATTTGTGGTTAGATGGCGAGCATTATGCAATAGCACAACATAAGTTTAATAAAGTGTATGTTTTTACATGCCAAAATACATTCCACAAATTTATTTAATAGGCTCATCAAAATAACCCTTTTCATTTTTGTGCGTATATTATCAAACAATATTGCCTATGTTTTTTTCTTTCTTCTTATTTGTAATGTTGCGTGCTATGCTATATATAGGTTTGTAATTTACGTAGGTGTCATAAACAAAAGTTATTTTATAAAAAAAAAGATGTTTCAGTGTCCATTAGAAAGTAACTAATTGTTTACGCACATTTGAACCTGATTTCACCATCGTCACCATCGTTTTGCGCTCGCGCACGACCTAAAATTGGCCGACGATGTGTCCAGCGACAGATGTCATTTTATAAAAGCTTTATAATTAAAGCTATCCTGAAGCCTAATCACCCAATTTTAGTATTAATAGTAGCTTATTAAACGAGGGGATAAAGCAGTGCCTTGCGTTACGGGCGCTATATTGAATCCCGAACGTAAAGAAGGATTCTTGAGTTAATTCACGAGCCGGGCGAGGGAGTTACTAGAATCCTGAGTGTAGAGAGGGTTATAAGCACGCCCAAGATGCAGACAGCTTTATCCGCGAGGAGAATACTCTACTCTTCACACTTTCTGCGAGTCAATAAAAACCAAATCTAGGTTGGTGAATTTTGTGCAGAGGTTAATTCAATTTACGAATAAGTTATTATTGTGTGGGTCACTTTGGTTCAAATTTTAATACAGATGAGGTCAAATTCAAATCTGATTCCTTACCTTACCTTCAAAATAATCTTGATTTTAAAAAATAAAATCTCTAAATGCAGAAATAAGACGTCAAAAAATTCTGTTTCAGGGTTACGGCAAACCAGTGGATTGGTGGTCGATGGGTATAATTCTATACGAGTTTCTCGTTGGCTGCGTACCGTTTTTCGGTGATACTCCCGAGGAGTTATTTGCACACACTGTCAATGGTAAGTATTAAAAAAAAACTCACCGTCGTAGAATATAATTAAGTTTATTAATATATTAAGTTCCACTCCGCCTCGAGCAATAATAGTACTAGGCGCCTTTTAATTTGCTGCTCCAAAAAAAAATATATAAAAATTGTTTAAACCTAACAAAGAAGAAGTTCAAGTGTTTAGTTCGGTCTTCGTAAAGTTCAGTGAAGTGCACAAGTGAAAGTAAAGGTTAATATCTAAGGATTAAGAAGATATTCATCATTTAATACCCGTTGTGTATGCACTACGTTTTTATTAAGTCAACCGTCACTAACCGTATCAGCAAACCGTGCGATAGCGCCTTGGAAAAATACAGAGCAAGGTGCATTTGAGAGTTTATCAGTATTTTTTCTACTAGTAAAGGTCCGCCTCCGACATGCCTTTAAGAAGAAGTCCGCCACCTTCAACATCCGAACAAACACATGGTAGACCAGCAAGAGTTCCAAAACCTAAAGAAAAGACTGTAGTGCGACAGCATCTAGAGCCCGAGACTGCATTCAGTAACACCTCGGAAGATGAAGATCGCCCAACGTCTCGCTCTGACAGAGCCAAACGCAGACTTGAGGGTGCACTTGATGCTGGTGACATTCAGTCTGCGGTAGCTGAAATGAGAATGCTCTTTGCTAATATGTCCACCAAAAGTGAAGAACAATTCAGTTCACTTCGGGCTTCGATAGAATCTTTTAAGTCAGATATGTGTGATTTGGCTGGCTCCCTCGAGTATCTGACCCAGAAACATGATGCATTCGAACAAAAAATTTCAAAGCTGGAGTCCGAAAGGGAAGCTAATCACAAGCAAATACAGGTCCTGGAGAGCAGAGTGGAACTACTTGAACGTAAGTCTCGAAATTCTTGTGTAGAATTGCGCAATGTACCTAGACTCAAGCAGTCTGAGGGTAAGAATCACCTCTGCGATATGATGACAAGTCTTGGAAGTACACTTGACGTGAACATTCGGGAACAAGATATCGCTGACATCTATCGTGTTAATACGAAAGGCGAATCTACGAACCCAATAGTAGTTGAATTTGTAAGTTCCTTGAAAAAGGAATGCCTGATAAGCTCTGTCAGGAAGTTCAACAAAGGAAAAAAGAAGGAAGATAAACTCAACACGAGGAATGCTGGGATAGAGGGGGCGCCGAAGCCCTTGTTTGTGTCAGAGTCACTGACCCAAAAAGCAAAGCGTCTCTTTTACTTGGCAAGAGACTTTGCCAAGACCCAAGGCTACGCGTACTGCTGGAGTTCAAATGGGAACATATACCTTCGAATGAAAGAAAATATGCCACTTGTCCGTGTAAGCCATGAAACCGACCTGGAGAGGCTGAAGGAAAAGCAATGACTCAACTCTTCATCTGCCATGCGCTTCTTGGATGTGCCTTATTTTCTTAATATTACGCACCATATGGTGCTTTTAAAATGTTTATTATTACTATTTGTCAACACTACACACTTTACACTCAATCACATTGAACTTCTCAGTCTTACACAAACCATTGCCTTTATAATATTTATAACTCATCAGTTATTGTTTACAATATTACATCTTTTTGCCGTCATATATAATACGTACTATTACGTGGTGTATATCAATATACTATACCAGTGTCATTCTATACGGACCTCTACAAAAACAGAAACCTATCATGTCTAGTAATATATGCAACGTTGTGGAGGATCTTGATAACCACTTTGATATTCAGTGTCACCTGGTTCATGATCCAAGGGATTGCCAAAAAATTCTTGCTAGTCATCCACGTGCTTTTAATGTTCTTACTGTCAACATAAGAAGCATTTTTTGTAACCTTGACTCACTCATCGTTTTCATATCTAGTACCGGTGTGGATATTGATGTTTTAGTATTGGTTGAATGCTGGACTCAAAATAAAACACTATCAATACCTAGTATTGACAATTATACCACGTATAGTACAACAAAAAATATTAACAAAAACGATGGCGTTGTTGTCTATATAAAAAGCTCCATATCTGCAACTGTAACAGAACCAGATTTTGATGAAGGGAGCCTTCTTAAATTAGACATTGGAAAAGATCATTGCATATTATGTTCATACAGACCACCCAGTTTTAGCAACCCAGCAGGTTATCTAGAGTCACTTGTAAAGATTCTTAACGATATTAAATATAAGAATATCATTTTGACTGGTGATATTAATATTAATATTATACCAGACAAAGTCACTGGTCACGTTGCTGAATATATGAATATAATGGCCAGATTTGGTCTGCAACAAGGAATAGTCTATCCTACCCGAAAAGGTTCATGTCTGGATCACTTTATGGTGAAAACCACAAACAAAGTAGACACTTTTGTTTTCGAAAAGCTGACAGACCATAGTCCTGTATTGTTATCTTTGTCTCATGCTGATATTGTAAGAATTGAACCAAATTTTTCTAAACGGACTACAAACTTTGCAGAAATTAGCAAAATACTGGGCAACTCTGACACTTGGAAAGAGTATTTTTTGTTAAAGGACGTAAATATTGCAGCAAACTATTTAATTGAAAAACTTCAGGAAATAATCAAGACAAACTCATGTGTGAAAATAATATCTAGGAAAAAAATGCCCTTAAAACCCTGGATTACTGTAGGAGTAGTCAGATCAATACGTAAAAGAAATAAATTGTATAAGGAAGTTAAATTATCAGAAGACAAAGAACTTAAAATTAAATATCTGAAATATCGTAACATATGTAATAAGTTAATTAAATATCTAAAGCAAGAGTATTATAGAAAAATGTTAAATAGTAGTTTGGGTAATTCAAGGGAAACATGGAAAATTATAAAAGAGGTTTGTAACCAAAATCGTATAAAATCATCGCCCACAGAACTTTTATTATCCAGGTCATCCTCGCTTGACTCTTTAAACTGTGTCAACAAGTATTTTACTACTATTGGAAGAGATTTGGCTAACTGTACTCTATCCAAGCTTTGTTTAAGTGAATCTGAGTTATCAATAAATGCAAAACAAACAGTTACTCCGCTTAATTCTATGATGTTATTACCAACTGACCCATCTGAGGTTATAATAATAATAACTAAATTAAAAAATAGTAATTCAGTTGGTTCAGACAACATCTCCACCAATTTCATAAAACAATTTAAATGTGAGCTTGCTCTACCAATCAGTTTTTTGTGTAATTTAAGCTTTAATAGCGGAAAATTTCCTGATGAATTTAAAAAAGCTATAGTTTGCCCTATCCACAAAGCAGGAGATAAATCCCTCGCATCGAATTATCGACCAATATCACAACTTTCTACTTTTTCAAAGATTTTAGAAAAACTCATGAATAAGAGGCTCGTCAATTACTTAGAAAGTAAGGGGTTATTATCGGAAAACCAATTTGGATTCAGAACGGGACGCTCAACAGACGATGCTGTACTAAAACTGACAACTCTTATATCATCTCATCTTGACAATAACGATAAATGTCTCGGGGTTTTCCTTGATCTTCAAAAGGCATTTGATACTGTATCAATCCCGATACTTTTAACTAAACTGGAAAATTTAGGTATAAGAGGATCACCCATCGATTGGTTCAGAGACTACCTTACGAATAGGACTCAAGTAGTCAGGATCGACAATTTAACTAGTGATGATGCAGGATGCTCATATGGGGTTCCCCAAGGTAGCACACTAGGGCCTACGCTATTCCTTGTTTACATTAACGTACTGTGCAAAATGAATTTAAAGGGTGCAGATCTTATAATGTTTGCGGATGATACTGTACTTGTATTCTATGATAAATCCTGGGATGGTGTGAAAAAACTGGCTGAAACAGGTCTATGCGCAGTCAGTAGCTGGTTGGAGAATAACCTACTCTCTTTGAATACTGCGAAGACCAAATATGTATGTTTTCACAAGTCCGCTGCATCTAGTCCCTCTAATTTCAATGTGACAATACATACACATCCATGCAACACGCTTGGGGAGCATAGAATCCCATGTAGCTGTGATGAGCTGGTGCGAGTTACATCTATTAAATATCTTGGAGTTATTATCGATCAGAAGCTAACATGGCAAGGGCATTTGACTGTCACTGCGAAAAGAATAAGATCTCTTATTTATATATTTAAAAATCTCAGAGTTGTAGCTGATGATAATCTCTTAATTAAAACATATAAAGCACTAGGGCAATGCGTCATAAATTATTGCATTACCTCATGGGGAGGTGCCCCTAAAACATACATGTTGGAAGTTGAAAGAGCCCAAAGAGCCCTTCTTAAAGTAATGATGTACATGCCATACAGATTTCCTACAAATCTCTTGTATAAAAAACTTAGAGTCCTTAGTGTTCGTAAATTATACTTATTTCAGTGCATTCGTAGATATCACCGCTTCACGGTTCCAACTTTAAATTTACCCGAAAGAAGAATTAAACGTTACCCTATTCCCAATTTGTTTAGTTCTCTGGCTCGTAGACAATATAACTATAACGCATCTCGATTATATTCTAAGCTTGATTCTAAACTTAATATATTTAAATATAGTAATCACCAATTAAAAGGCATATTAACGCAATGGTTAGATACATTTGATTACGCCGGTATAGAAGACTTACTTAAATAAACTTGAGCATACGCACACATATTCGCTCACACACACACACATACACACTCACTCACACACACACACACATACACACAAAAAAACCCACCCTTACAAAAAACACGTACGCAAACAAAATACCCACATACACACGCACATGACCCACGCATATACTCACTTATACACTGGTGCATTCGCATACATGTAAACAAGTGCGCTCCGGCATCACATATCTTTGATTGTTTTGTTATTTCGTTTTTCATGTACTAGACTGTAATATTTATAGCATGTCATTCAGGAGTGAACTGTTTCCTAGGCCACAGCTTACGCTTTTCTGGGAAACAGGGACACAACTCATCTATGTAACTTTTATGGTCACAATAAATATATTTCTATTTCTATTTCTATTTATATATCTATTGAAATACTGGCGCCCTCTTGCAGCCTAGTGGATATGTTGTTGACTGAGACGCAAGACGCGGGAGTAGGATTCCTGCATATTCATATATTTTTTTATGACTTACAAGCTTCCGCCCACGGCTTCGCACGCGTAATTTGTCCAAAAAAGTAACCATGTTTCAATCCAGGTCATAATCTAAATAGGTCATACCAAACTTAATCGAAATCAGTCCAGCCGTGAAAACGAACAAAGTAATGGTTACTTTCGAATTTATAATATTATTATGGATTTATATGTTATGTTTGTAATTAGTTCGATCTTAAACTTTGACTATTTTTTACTTTCCATCCAAAGGTTGCCTGGAAGAGATCGCTTTTAGTGATAAGGCATTGTACCTATGATTTTAAAAGTGTATTTTCTTTTATATGTTTATATTTTATGGTGTCCAATAAATGAATTATCTATCTATCTATCTATTTTTTGTTGACTTTTTTACAGTCGTTAATCCCATTGATATATTTCAATTAAAGAAACATAAGTATATTGTAATTTACTCTATTAACAATTTTATGCGATTGCCAAATTAGATTCAAATACTTTATTCGTATAACAAATCTTTACGCCTGAAAGTGGGGTCGACAATATGGGATCGACGGATAGTTTTTATTTGAGTTGAGCTATCTATAGATCGTCTGCAACCGTCGTTGTCGTTGCATCATCTAAAGACGATGCAACTGTTTCTTTTGAATTTTGAAAGAGATATGTAATTCATTATATATTCTCTCTTTTAATTCAATACATTTATTACACAGAATGAATGAATGAATGAAAACACTTTATTGTACACTTAAAAAAACAAAAATTACAAACAAAATAAAAGATAAAGCAAATAGTACAATTGGCGGTCTTATCGCTTTGTAGCGATTTCTTCCAGACAACCTTTGGATGGAGAGGATTTAGTAATGTCAAAGATATGGTCGGGGGTGCACTTTTAAGATTTAATCACAGATTCACGTTTTTAACCCCTTATGTCTGTCTCTGTGTGTGTCTGTCTGTTGCCATCTTAGTTCCCAAACGGATGGACCGATTCGGATTAGGTTTTTTTCAACAGAACTGAACAGAGTGTGACTGGGGTTGTTTTCAGCTATGTCCGTTTTTAACTGCGGAAAAAGAGTCGGGGGTTATTTGAAATTTTGTAAAAACTAATTTGTGTTCGTAAAAACTTATACATTTAATCTTGTAATTTGTAGATGACATCGAATGGCCCTCAGAAGAGGACTTCCCAATAGCAGTGGAAGCGCGGGGAATCATCACTGAACTACTGGCGCGGAACCCGAGAGACAGGCTCGGGACCGGAGGAACGCATCAAGTCAAGGTACCATATCACTGTTATGGTGGTCGTCATAAAGCGTACAAATCAATTTAACCAAAATAACACTTTTATCAAACACTTAAATCACAATAACACAACTCTAATTCAGCCTACTTTTGTATAATGAATGAATGAATGAATAACTTTATAATTAACACTTTAAAAACCATTCATTAGTCGCTTAAGTATTCGCACTTGTAGCCCGAGCTTCGCGGCATCCCTATACAATCTGTTATGTACGACATTAATTTAAAACACACATCCGGAATCGTATTAACATATTTTAGGGAAGGGGATACCCATCCTTAAAATACGCTATATCGGATAGCTTGAATAATTATCCAGTTATACATTTCTAATAAATAATTTCTAAAATTTTTAAGCATAAAATCGACGTCGATGCCGCTTAGTCAGTTTAACATGTATCTTTTTATACAGACTGTCTCATTGATATTTTTAGAACTAGCCGCCTTAACAATAAGTTTGTATGAACAATTTAAATTATCTATTGTAACGAATTTGTAAAAACCTTTTTTACAACAATACTAACCATTAGCGCTACCCGTGTTTTCATTTAATGTCGTACATAATATTACACGTTGTATACTGTTCTCAGCGTTATCTCCACCATATTCTCGAACATTCGGGTTCATTCTTGCATGTCGCGGCGTGCCATTGTTTTTATTATTTATCGGACATGTTTTGTCCAACTTTTGCTTAGTCTAGTCTGTGTCACGCTCAGGCGTATTAATGTTATTAATGTGAAAGTTTGTATGTTTGTTACTTAATCACGTTGTAAAGGCTAATTTTCCGATTGCGACTTGCGGAACCATGCCTAAACGTATTTAATAGCTAAATACGATTTTAAGGAGTTGTCAAATCATACAAATACGTTGCTAAATACGTTTAGGGATCGTTATGCAAGCCGACCTTACTATAATAAACTTGAGAGCAAAAAAATCGCACATTCATGATTTTTTGACATAACTAAAAAAAAACAAAAAATATTATGTTTCTGTAATGCAGATTCATAGTCTATTTTAATACCTATCCAGTGGTATCTGATTTGTCTTTCAATCATTACATAAAAATGCTTTTGTGGATCAATAACAAAAATGCATGTTTAGTAAAAAATTCTTTATTCAAGTATTGGTGTCAAAGTTATGAAATTAAAAGATAAAATTAATTTAAAGTTTGTTATTAATACCGAGTGTTACCTCCCCTAGCCTGAATCACTGACTCCATCCGTGTTTTCATTGATGTTACTAGACTTTTGATAAAGTCTTGAGGAATAGCCTCCCATTCCTCTGCGATCGCCTGTTGCAGCTCCTGTAGAGTCGATGGAGGAGCATCTCGGCCTCGAACTCTTCTTTTCAGCTCGTCCCATAGATGTTCGATGGGATTGAGGTCTGGGCTTCGAGCTGGCCACTCCATAACGGTCACATCCACCTCTTGAAGGTACTCGATCACTATGCCAGCAGTATGCGGTCTTGCATTATCTTGCATAAACAGAAAGTTTTCGCCGATAAACCCAGCAAAAGGTACGACGTGGCTCTCGAGTACTTCCTCAATGTATCGTATGGAAGTCAATCCTCTTGATTGGCGACCAGTATTCGGTCCGGTGATGAAGGCAAGCTCGGTTTTTGCTTCCATAGACATGCCTCCCCAAAACATGATTGATCCACCGCCATAGGCGACACGTTCTGTTATGCAGCATTGGGCAAATCGCTCTCCCGATCTTCTATACACCTTCCCCCGTCCGTCGTTGCCATGCAAGCACATCCTGCACTCATCAGAGAACAGGACTGCACTCCACTGCTCTTCGGTCCAATTCAAATGGTCTCGAGCGAACTGAAGGCGGGCTTCTCGGTGGGCTGGGGTCAATTTCGGCCCGTTTGCTGGCCTGTGTGCAGTCAGGCCACCTTCTCTAAATCGTCTTCTGACTGTCCACCGGCTAACTTCTACTTCACGAACTTCTTGAAGTCGTTGGCCCAGTTGAACTGCGTTCAAACGACGATTTCTTAAAGATGTCGTTATAAGAAAGCGGTTATCACGCTCTGTTGTAGCACGGGGACGGCCCGATCCTTGTCGCCGTTGGTAGCCACCAGTCTCTTGATACCTCTGGTATACACGCCGAACGGTAAATCGGCTCAAACTCAATTGTCGAGCCACTTGACTTTGCTTAAGCCCCGATTCAACAAGGGCAACCACTTGAGCGGCTACTTCTGGTGTAGTATCCATTTTCGTGTTCCGTTTGAAGCCAATATCAATAGAGAACCTTTCACACTGTACGTTGGTATGCAAATGATGACCATTCCCTCAATATGCACTCTTTTATACCTGCGATAAATCCCGCCGCCGGCCTTACCTGGATCGAGCGACATAAGGGGGTCTATTGTTTTGTTGCTAATGAGTTGTTTTTAAAGGTAAATGTCAACCCTTTATCAGTTCTGCGAATGCCTAGATTATGCACTTTAATTTAATTTGATTTTAATTTGCTGTAAGCTCCAAATAAAAAAAATTTAACTTTTAAGTAAAAATGTGCGGATGTGCGATTTTATTGCTCTCAAGTGTAGGATTTAATTAGATTAAGCAATTTTTAACTATATTTTACAGGAACATATTTACTTCTGCGGTGGATTGGATTGGAATAACTTGTTGAGGCGGAAAGCTGAATTCATACCTCAGTTGGAAAATGATGAAGACACTAGCTACTTTGACAGTAAGTACCTTTGTGCACTGTACTTTAAATAATGCTGGACATTTCACACAGCGCCATCTAGCCCCAAACTAAGCTAAGCTTGTACTATGAGAACCAGATAACTGATAGAATAATTACATAATTTTTTTTTGTCTATACATACATATTTATAATACATGCATAGAGAAACAACCAGACCCGGAACAAATATTTTTAGATTATGCAAACATATGTTCCGCGGCGGGAATCGAACCCGCATTGCAACCTCCTGGAAGGTTGTCAATTATTTTTTATTTATTAGATCTTTTCCATAACACATCATTCTATTTATATATTGTGTGATGTACATATATGATGTAAAACTTAATACAATTGACGAATATATTAATGACAAATTTTAGATACTTACCTACTACTTACTTTGACAATTAGATTTGAATGTTTTCTTTTTTGAATTAAATTAATATACCTAACAAGAACAATGACGTCCTCCTCTCTCGATAACCTTGTTACCACAAAAAAGTTATACAAGTGTTAAGCACGTGTTCAAATTCGTTACCAATTTTTGTATAGGATTTTTTTTACATGGGCTAAACCGTGTTTAATTTTTCTTGTGGTAAGATCTTGTTACCACAAAAAAAAGACACAATTTAACGCGTGTTTAAAAATTTCCTTTCAAATAGTGGTTAGCGGGTGTTTAACTTTTTTGTGGTAAGACCCGTAATGTTTGAAACTAGGTCGTTGCGATCGATACAACCACAGCGAGGTCGACACAGACGAGGCAGCGGAAGCGGCGGAGCCCGCGGCTGACGAGGGCGGCGTCTTCGCGGCCTTCTCCAGCACCTCGCCTCAATGGCGCAGGCACACGCAGCACTCCTGCCACGAGCACGACTCTAGGGTAACGACACAAATACAATAGATCATTCTTTATTGCTACACCAAATTACAATAACTTAACTTACGTGGTGGTACAATTGGCGGCCTTATCGCTTAAAGCGATCTCTTCCAAGCAACTTTTAGATGGAAATAGTAGGTTATTTGTAGACACCAAGGCAGTATTTATTATTGCTATTGATATAGCATTTATTTGTAAAAACGATCACACACATACATATTAACAAACAATTTAGGTAAATACAAAAAAAGCACGAAACAGAAAACAGATTTAACAATTTAAATTTGTTGTAGCGTAGGTTAAACACCTGATTTAAAGTCACACTAAACAGTTCCAGGAAATCCTGAAAAGGATTTTTTTTTAATTAAAAGTTGCAAATTTTAATGGTCAAAATCACCCCGTTCAGGCTTAACATACTGGTTCCGGGACGCCCTGTATACTTATTTCTTTAAAAATACAAAACAAACAGTTGAATTATTTAAGGTCCGTTACAAACAATCTATAGATAGCTCAACTGCTCTAGATCACTACCAGGTGGAAGTGTCCCCAAGACAGTGGCTGCATTGCCCCGCTGAATTGCAATGCTTATGCGTTGGCACAGATATATTCTACAGCTCAGTTAATGTCAGTTTTTAACTTTACATCTATTTACAGAGTACGGACAGTTGGCCCGGAACCCCGGACAGCGCTGGGCCGCCCACAACGCCCACAGCACCACTACACCATCATCCGAAATGTCCGGTAAGTAATATACAAACTTTGTTCTAGGGAAGGCGCATTATAAAACCAACTAAAAAGATTCATCATCATCTCAGCCGACATCCATCCACTGTTGGATATAGGCCTCCTCGTTATCACGGCACTCTCTTTGGTCCTGTGCCAAGCGCATCCATTGCCTTCCCGCAACTCTCGCAATGTCGTCCAACCATCTGGCTGGTAGTCTGCCAAATAGTTTGTGCCCTTCTCGTGGCCACCACTCGGTTGCTGCCCTCGTCCATCTTCCGTCTTTCCTCCTTGCCAAGTGTCCAGCCCATCTCCACTTCAACTGGTTAATCCTTCTTAAATGGATTTTTTTTCATAAATATTATGTTGAAATTATTATTTTTTTACTGAAAAGTTATTAACATTTATGGGCAGAATCCAGCCCCTTTCGTGATAACTTTCATATTTTGGATGAGTGTGTATATTGTATTTTTTGTTTTTGTTTAAATACTTAGATAGATAGATATAGACATTCATTTCGACACACAGAAACTACATACCGTGGATAAGTAAAGACAGACAATTAAATAAAGACAATGAAATGCAGACAATTAAAAAACACGTTACTTAAACAAAATAAATACTAAAGATACGTACCCAGTCACTATGAGCCCTGTGCCGAAAAACTTGTGTTACTTGTGTCAGAAAAATCGCTCTCAGATATAAAACCACCCATTGTACTGCCTTTTTATTTTATTTCATTTATTCATTGCGAAAATGTATACAATTACATAACAACAGATGATTAATAAACATAAAATTCAGATTCTTCATAATTAGCTAATGCGTATGCAATATTGAACAATGTAAACTATAAACTCGATTATTAAATTCAATTACTTATAAAAAATATTATTATTATCATTATCAGCCCGTAGAGTCCCACTGCAGGGGAAAGGCCTCCCTTCCCTCTTTCCACAAATCCCGGTTATTGGCTAAATTGAGGCCACTCTTTATGGTATGCATCCAGTTCATCCCTCCATCTCTGCCTGGGTATAAGCGACCGCCGCCCGTGCGTGGCTGAAGTGGCTCAGACACCCGCAAAATTTAAACGGAACTGGTCTGGACACGTTTTTCGTATGCCTAGTAGAGGAACTATGGGCGACTACCACTACAGAATGGGTGTCAAAAATAACAATGGTTAAAAAATATTTAGTTTGATGTTATATTGTTTTTGTGTGATATCATCATCATCATAATATCCTAGCTGATTTCGGCCACGGCGGCTGCACACATCTTGGATAGGCATATTTAATTCTGTTAAATAGGCCATCAATACAATTTTCAATGAGGACCTCGCTGGTCTGCCCCTCGATGCGCTCTTTCGTGGCTTATATAACCGAGTTTTTTTTTTCTTTGTGATAATAACTATATCTTGTTAACAGATAATGGGAGGTGGTGCGTCCACCGCCGAGTCATCTCAAACGGACAGCGATGACGTATCTCCGATGGCGCGACGTCGCCCGCTGCGCCCGCTGCTGCCCTTGCAGCCCTCGCTACTAGCACACCCGCACCCGCATACACATAGACATAAACCGTAAGTATATACAATCTGTTTTGTTATATACGACATTAATTTAAAAGACACATCCGCCCCCTTATTACCTAAGCCAAATTGCTGTTGCTTCGCTATCGCTAGTCAGGTCATCCCTTTCACACGTGAGGTACGTACTGTACATGTGAAAGGGATGGCCTGAGTAGCGATAGCGAAGCGACAGCAATTTGGCTTTGCTTCGCTATCGCTAGTCAGGTCATCCCTTTCACACGTGAGGTACGTACTGTACATGTGAAAGGGATGGCCTGAGTAGCGATAGCGAAGCGACAGCAATTTGGCTTAGGTAATACGGCCCCCGGAATCGTAATAACTGATTTTAGAGGTGGTTACCGGCGGCGCCTTTGAAACGATGTCGCTTAGTCAGTTTAACAGGTCCCTACTTACTTACATGATGAATGAATATGATTTGTTTACCTATTTTATACAGGCTGTTTCATTGACATTTTAGGACTTGATATTAAGGTTATTTCAAAATTAAAATTTATTTTACAACAATGCTAGCCATCAGCCCTACCCGTGTTTTCATATAATGTTGTACGTAACAAAACACGTAAATAAATAAATATAAGGTGTTGCAATTTAAACTACAAATAATGACGTAGTATATTTTTGAGTTTTTGTGCCCAAGATGTAGGTACTAACTGTCCTGCCGTACGCTCCCTGTTGACTGGTTGGGTCATCGACTGGTCACTGAACGAGCGGGGCTGTTTAACTTTTTAGTAATATGTGGCATCGTACAATACGCTAGTTCTCATACATTTTGTCGAGCAACATTTAATCGATTTTCTCGTGATTTTGATCGTAAAACAAGAAAATTTTATAGAATTATTTATTTATTATTTTTTGTGTAGAAACCGTACATATAAGTAGTTTAAATTGCAATACATTATATAAACTCTGCAAGATGCCTTGTTTAGCGACTGGCGTCTTAGCGAGACGCTAAGAGAAAACAAACGTAGGAGAATATACGAGATCGGCCTCACGGCGCCCTTGGCACCATCGCTAGTCTTGGTCATAAACTTGAAACTTGGCAAAAAGAATCTTAGAGATAAATAATAAATGTGTTAAGTGTTTTTACAAAATCACCCCAACTACACATATATACAACACATTTTTTCTAAATGAATATTATTTGTAACAGTAGCGAGTTTGCCTCCCGCGACGACTCGCCCAAGATGATAGAGATCCACAAGAGCCTCGACCGGCCGGACAGACCTGACAAGCCGGACAAGACCAAACCGACCATCATAGCTAAGTCTATGAGACGCTCCGCCAGCACCTCTGGACTTTCTCTGGTTATACATCCAGGTAAACATACTTATACTTAAAATATTTAGATAAATATATATGTTACGGGCAACTTGATTAACTGGGCAGTGTTAATATGGACCAATCATTATAAATAATGACCAAGAGCGTCGGTCAAATTGATAAATTTATTACTTTGGCCAGCTAATATCAATAATGCCCGATCGCTCGTGGTCCATTTAATAAATCAAGGTTTGAGATAGCTTGAATTTATCACATGGACCGGACAGTATGAACACTTTCCTATTTCTAGCCGGCAATGTGATAAACAAAAAGAAAAAAACATAACGACCTACTGTATTAATAAACAAAAACACTACAGTTCATCTGTTTTATTATATTGCCCAAGATAGGGTAGTCATTATAAATACTGACCGGGAACAGTGATTACTCATGCAGTTTTATTTACATTGCCCACTAGATGCGGGCTTTATGTATACAGACCGGTCATTATTAATTGTGACCAGACTTCTCAAGTTGCCTGTAACAGATATACCTCATAAGAAACACCATGGTTTAGAAAAAAAACATATATGGTACAATTTTTTCCCAAAATTCTTCTCTTAGGAGGTTTGACGTTTAAATGAAAGTCTGTTATTTTAATTTTATTATATTTATTTGGGAAGATAAACAGTTGAAGATAAACATTATGAAGTTCAACATAGTTCTAGTAGTTACATAAATAAATGCAATGAGTTTCAAAATGGGAGCTCTTAAAAATGGAAACATTGATGAGAGTGACAAAACACACCTAGTGTTTTGCATTTGTATAATGTACTTACATAAAAGTACCGTCTGGCTTCCGTCTGACATAACATTAAGATATGTAAAAAAGTAGAAATCAATACTAATAATACAATTTAATAGAATGCGAGCAAAGCCGCGGGACAAGACTGGTTTGTTATTATTGTTTTTTTATATGTATTTGTGTGTACAGCAGATGACAGCACTCTAAGCGCTGGCGCGGGCTCGCCTTGCGCCGGGAACACGTCTTCCACTAACTCGTCGAGGGACTCCTCACCGTGCCGCGACCCGCCCTCGCCGTTCGCCTTGCCGAACCACTCGTAAGTTGTATACTTTTTAAATTGTATTTTTATAATGTTGTCCGAACATTTACGGGAAATTCCAAGATTTTTAAAAACAACTCAGTATCAGGTTGCGGGCTCTAATCCCGTCTAGGCTTGACAATTTTTGAGATGGTTTTAAATATCTTATATACTTATTATTTAGTTTTTTATTTTTTTTATAATTTATAGGCTAGCGTTATTTTTTCACAAATTCTACGGTATTGTGTTTATCTTATAAATTTCCTAGTATAATTTAGGAAATGCATACAATACCTGGAAATATATTTTTTTTAGGAAATTATTCTATACATTTTCTGAATTGGTAAGTATATTGTACAAAAATGTAAGATTTTATTTTTCATTTTTTTTCATTTGAGCACAATCTCACCTGATGGTAAACGATGATGTGGCCTAAGATGAAGCACGGAGATCTAGAAGAAACCTATTCACTCTTACCTTAAAGTATATTCTATCAGACATCTAGTTCTGATAGTACAAACTCTGCTTAGTTTGGGGCTAGATAGCGCTGTGTAAAATGTCCAGCAATATTTAGTTAATAAATTAATTTATTGGTTTAGAATTGTTTACATTTCATACAGGTTTCATACATTTCCTGTAACATACTACGTGTTTTGTTGTGTACGACATTAAATGAAAACACGGGTAGGACTAATGGCTAGTATTGTCATAAAATATGTTTTTTTCAATGGTAAAGTCCTAAAATCCTAAAATATCAATAAAACAGCCTGTGTAAAATAGGTAAACAAATCATATTCATTTATCATGTAACTAGGTACCTGTTAAACTGACTAAGCCGTAGCAAAGGCGCTGCCAATTTACATTAAAAATTGTTTATTGGAAATTTATCGATTGCTGGATAAATATTTAAGCTACCGGCATCAAACCCACCTCTAAAATCAGTTATGACAATTCCAGATATGTGTTTTAAATTAATGACGTATTTAACAAAACACGTTGTATATGTGTCATTTGTACGGGGGTGATACGGTCACTGTGGTAAAACCCCTGATTAAAAACAAACAAAAAAAAATTGTTTGTGCATATGAATGTTGTTGTTCCAGCCTCATTCAAACATCTAAGCCGCCGATAGTAGTGCGACGCGGCCCCGGCGGATTTGGCTTCACTATCCACACCGTCCGCGTTTACTACGGCGACAGCGATTACTACACTATGCACCATTTGGTTTCCGTAAGTTGTTTTACATTCATCATCATACTAGCCAAAGGACGTCCTCTGCTAAACATATTTTTTGCCTCCAACAACCCCCCACATTTATGTGGCCTGTGGGACCACACAAATGTGGGGGGGGAGGTTGTTGAGATATTGGGGTTTAAGAGGGGTAAAAAAAAACTATAAGGTCAAATGGGACGTCTAATGAAAGGTTTTCATTAGTACATTTCAACCACATTTTTTTATATATTTAGTTGTACTTAATTGTGGTTCAACCACAAGGACAACGAACTTTGACGAAGTTCTCAGGGTACACCAGCGACCCGACAGTGCTGAATTTTGGTATGCGGGTAGCTTAAGTTACACAAATATAGGCAAAAGTCTGAAATCCAGAACTGCAATTTATACCACAAAAAAGAGTAACCAAATACATGAACTCCGGTTACCTGTAATTTGAATCAAACTGTAGGTCAAGCAACTTGGTAATGCATTTTGTGGCACTATTTTATTAGTCAAAGATTATGAGTAATCATTTTTTTGGTTTTTTGGGAGACTCGCGAGATCTCAGGGGCGAACCACTAGTAATAAAAATAATAATACAAAATAACTGATAGATAACTATCTATCAGTTATTTTGTTCCCATAGTACAAGCGTTTGTTAGTTTTCGGCTAGATAGCGGTGTGTGAAATGTCCAAAATTATTTATTTAAATTTAAGATTGACTTTCTCTCCAGGCTGTGAGCGAGCAGGGCGCGGCGTGGGCGGCCGGCTTACGCGCCGGAGATCTCATCACGCAACTCAATGGAGAATCTGTGCAAGGATTATTGCATACGCAAGTTAGTTATTATCTGACTACGGCAAAGGCAAAAGGAAGGGTTATGTTTTTAACAGTCTATCTATGTATGTATGTATGTTTATATTTACCTATGTTCCACCGTTGCACCTAAATTACTCATTCCATTTTGATGATCGCTCTCCAACGAGATGGTCAGACCTCATTAAATCCATCACACTCCACCACGACTAAATGTTCTCGAAATGCCTTCAATAGAACTGAATGGAGACACATTGCTAAAGCGGCTGCTCAAGAGCCAACATCTGACATAACCTTGACCACTCTGCGAAGAGTGCCCGACTAAGAAGAAGTCATTTTATATTTACCTTTTAATATTAAAATGTGATGATGATGATGATGATGTCATCCAGGCCGATTTCGGCTACGGCGACATTGTTCCTGCTTGTTTCCGTTGATGCGCTCTTTGGTGACTAGCATATCCAATTTTGGCCTTAAATGTGCGCGCACATAATGTGCATGTCAAATCGCCATTTACGTAATTATAGTGAATGTTTGCAGGTGATTTATTTTTAAGGTGATCACGTTTATTATCTAGATCACACCTGCGCTCATCTTCAAAGTTGAAGACACTTTGTTGAACCAATCGTCTCCACTCTGGCCGATTTTCTGCCAATAATTCCCACTCAGAGGGCTCAATCTTGCATTTTTTCATATTTCTCTTCTGAGCGTCTTTGTCTTTAAAATGTAATTAATCTTGTACAGGTTCTAAGGTTGCTGTTAGCTGCACCTCATGCGACATTACGAGCGACGCCGTTGGACCAAACTACTATTCAGGTAAATGCAACTTTAACTTTAATGGTTACTATTTAAACATTTACATTTAAATGATGAGATAAGATAACTCTTTATTGTACACCAAAGATACAGAACATATTTTTTACAAATAGATTTAGTACAATGGGCGGGATTATCGCTAAAAGCGATCTCTTCCAGACAACCTTTGTATGAACAGGATAATAATTGATCACATGACGGCGGTGCATCTATATAATATTGAAAACATACCTACATACTATAAACCTAAAATACTAATAGTAACACAAATTTAATTTAATTAAAATAAGCAATTAGGTATAAAAATGGTTATGATGAATTAACAAGCAGTTACAGTCCGCGAGGTATAAGCTGAGCTTTGCATTAGTGTGAGTGATCACCAAAAGTACAGTCAGACAACAAACTCTTAAAAATTAATATCATTATATTTTAGGTAGGTACTTAAGGCATAACATAAGTCGGAGAAGTATTCTAGTATTAAAATAAAATAAAACTAAATTGATAAAATAAAGTCCAGCTGTGTATTTGACTGATGAGTACATATTATTGTGTGATTATTACTAAAAATTCAATTTGAAAGACAAAATAACTACACATCTTCTACACCAGACATTGCACCATAATCACTTTCTTTATCACTCTCGTTATCATTTTCACTCTCGTCTGATGTGTCGTTTGTATTAATAATGAATCTTTCCGTTATATTGTCAATAACGTTCATATATATCGTTCATGTCTTTAAAATAGCTATTTAAATTACACAAAATTTCTTTTACTTGGCTATTTAATGGTTTCCGTATTTTGCGCTTATTTGTGTTGGCATCCATTTTACTAACACTTATATCAAACAAAAACAAAATAATATTAAACACGTCACGCTGCAGTCTGTACAAGAGGTGAAGTGCGGCAGGAGCGCGGCGAGACAGAATGGCGCCGCGCCTCAGGCCGGTTACCCAAAATCAGTTTAAACCGGTTTTTACCGGGCGAAAATGGCGCCGCGCCTAAGGCCGGTTGTCACACCTACACTATCCATGTACACTCACACAAATGCAAAGCTCAGCTTATACCTCGCGGATTGTACAACTGATAAAAATTATTTAACTTTTGAAACTATCATGATTAAGAACACTATATGTACTAAAAACGAGATCCATGATTTGTGAGTTTTTGAATATGCGACTGTGTCGAAATATCGAGATACTCATAAATCATGGTAAATATCGCGTTTTTAGTAAAAATAGTAATCAAAAAGATTGTTTAATGGATCACAAATCAACAACAAATGAAAATTCTGTTTGAAGTGATTTTTGGGTTAAGTATAGACACTTTGTTAACAAACATTCTTCATCAAATTGGCTGAAGTACAGTGTTAATAATAAATGTTGGTGCCTCCAGGCTGGTGGTAGAAGACGGGTCGGGTGCGGGCGCAGAGCCTCCGCCCCGCCTAGACCGCGACCCAGGCGGAGATGTTCTCTGTTCAGGCGGATATCCACCAAGCGTGCCTCTCAGGAGATGCACCAGGTAAATAAGGTTACGTATCCTTAGTTTAGTGTTTTGTCCATATTGTCCAGAGAAATAGCATACAATTTTTAGCTTTGGTGATTTGTTTCAATCATGATTATAAATACGGAATTTATCCTGTACTGGAATTTATCTATCTGTGTTACGATCGGTGTTTCATATCAATGCGTGAATGTGATAAAATTATCCAGTCCGCACCGCGTCTTGCCTCGCACTACGCGCCGTAGCTTTCTGCGCGCGAGTTGACGGGCTCGGTGGGGGGGGGGGGGGGGGGGGGTAGGTACTGGGGTAGTTAGTGTAGGATTCCCTGCGTCTTCAACGTCGTAGTGTCGCGAGGCTGCATCATCATTATTATCGAGTAAACAAAGAATTAGTCGACATCGTCATGACTTATCTTCAAATCAAATCGAGATTAATATCTCACGGCGCGCGTGCTAGCCCAGCTGATCGTAAGTGGACCGTTAGAGTATGTTAGCACTGTCATGTTATTTTTAAATGTGATTATATTGGTTAACAGATGGTTTCAATGGGTGAATGTGCTTCGTCTCCGTCCCCCGCGCCGTCGCCCGCGGCCGACAGCCCCGCGCACAGTAGCACCACTACTCATTATCAAAGGTAAACTTATTTACACTACTATTTCTTACTTGGGTAATTTAGATCCATTTTGATTTTTTTTTAATTTTTATATCCTACATGGAGTTGGAACAAGCAGATGACGTTAGATGGTGACGTACGCCTATAACAAAGCATTGCATCGAAAGTCACGCACCTTCGACTTTATTTAGTAACATATTATTAGCAAAGAATAAATGACCTGTGTATGACTTACGTACCCTACGAATCCTACGATGCACTGCCCGCTTCCCTGCGTCCATCGACTTCAACATTATTTTAAAGTGTTATCTGACACTTACGAGAAATCTTAAGATTTTTAAAATCATCTCAAAAATTTCATGTCGGGGCTTGATAATCTTAAAATATCGGTTTCTGTGAAGTTCCTTTAATTATTGTGATATCGTCAGGCCATCATCTCTTCACGGTCTAAAACACAAGTTGGTAGCGGGTGGCGCGGAGGTGCGCCGCGCGTCGCTGCAGCACATGCCGCTCTCGCCTCTAGCTCGAACCCCGTCACCGTCACCGCAGCCGCAACCACAATCTCCTACCAGGTACAGTCTATTTATACTTTAAAAATATTAATAAACAATTATTTATTTGGTAAGAACGTCACGTCATCCATACTTATATTAAAATTCTAAAGTAACATCTGTCTCTCTGTCTGTTCGTTAAGTTTTCACAACTAAACGGCGGATTTCGATGAAGTTTGTTATATGAATAGATTATGACCGGGATTAATACATGGGCTACCTTTTACCCGAAAAACTATTATAAAAGTACTAGCTGACCCGCCCGCGGCTGCGCACGCGTGGCAATAAAATTTTGCATACATATACATACCCTATAAGGGCACTGCAAGTGAATTCCTGAAGTTCGTGATTAGTTTTCTTACAACCTGCCGGAATAGCATGACCACCCTAGAAAACTTTATCTATTCTTTAAAATACGCCGTGTACATAGGACTTAATCAATTCTAAATATATATATTTTTCATGGTAGTCAGTTAACACAGTTACGCCTGAGTATGTCACAGAATAAGTAATAATTGGATGTGCCACTACGAACAATAAAACAATGTCCGGAGCTACGCTGCGGTTATGCGAGAGTGTACCAGAAGCGTCGATGTGGTTCTGGATTTAGGTCTGGACACCCCAAAGTTTTCGGGGGTAGTTTTTCTTCACCTGGTATATTTGTAACATTCGTGTGTAACAAATTTTAAGGCTGACTTGTCAACGATGCCTAATTGTATTTAGTGTCTAAATATGATTTAGAGTTGTCAAATCATACAAATACGTCAAATTTAAACATGTTTACTTGCTAATTACGTTTAAAGATCGTTGTGCAAGCTGGGCTTAGAATACCAAGAGTATTAAGAACTGAAGCTTATATTTTCCATTCATTTTTGTTTTAACAAAATCATGTGTGTGGCTGTCTAACAATACCATTTCTATGTTTCAAACACTGTCTTTTCACAATAAAACTGACACAAAAATTGTATGAGCAGGGACTGAAATATAAATATCATAGTAAATTGGACCATGGTAAAACACGTTAATATCATAAAATTTTGGTTTTATAGTATTATAAACAAACTAGTAAAAGGTGATCGAAATACATCTGTTAACGGTTCAGTTCGGGGCTGGATAGCGCTGTGTGAAATGACCAGCATTATATCAGCGTCCGTGCGCTGCGGTCTAGCTACAACACCTGGCAATGATAGCCAGCAGAGTAGACTGCCGTAAACCAGACATTTCTGTAACAGGCTTTATTTTTGAAAACCTGTTTAATAATTGTGTCCTTATACAAGCTACATAATTGCTTGATATATTTATTTTATTTTTATAAAAATATGAATAAAAAATTAAAAACCCCAGATTTAAAAAAAAAACGTTAATAAATTTCCATTTAACAGCTGTTATATCTTCTCCAAAATGTCTTTAACAACACCTATCCACGAACCATCGCCAATGAATCATAAACCTTTTATAGAAAACTTTATATAAATCGGTTAAATCGTTTTGGAGATAAATAGGAACATTATTTTATTGCACACACAACCAACCTCTCACCCTAAATGCATACACCTACTTTCCGTCGTGGGTTAAAACGTCAGTCACGGTCCCTGCTAAAACATTTTGCGTCAGTTGTCCAAGCAGTATGTGTATGTGTACATCGAACACCGCATTTATACAGTCGCGTGGAAGCGCGCAGTCCGTCCCCGCTGGCGGGGCGCGAGTGCAGGCGAGCGTGGCCGCGCCGCGATCCCGCCTCGCCGCTGCTGCGCCGCGCGCTCTCGCCTGACAGGTCAGTTATCACTTGCATCACACCTTTATCACTCTGCACATTACCGTTACACAAGGAAATTTAGACGTCTATCATTTTGCATGGCGTGATCACTTTGTACGAACGTCTACTTAAGAAATCGGATAATCAACCCCATAATGCCAAATAATTATTAAGTTATCCATACACTGTAACAATGTGTATAATTAATAAGCGTCAGGTTTTACTTTATATTGAAAAATTACTCTCAGAAACATTAGTTAATTTTGGATCAATATTTCGACGGGACGATATTCCAATGTTGTTTCATTTAGTTATGTTGGTTGTTGGTAGTATTTTGATACTTCTCAAATCTGACCTAGATTTCCACTAATTAAAACCTTAAATAACAATAACAATGTACTCATAAACTCGCATCATCCTTAAGGTAGCATTCGGATAGCAGCGTCCACGACCTGGGCGCAGTAACCACGCGCAGTAGTCAAACAGGAGTCGGTGCGAATAGTTGTGCGTTCCGGTTGTGTATCAAAGATTAACTATCCCTAACAATTTAAATAAACGAAAGCGAGAACTCGTGAAGAGACTGATAAAGGATGATGAAATAGTCGCCATTTTGTCAACGCCTGCCTGCGAGCGGGCAGCGCGACCATACTGCCTCCGGAGCGGCTCGGCGGCGCTGCCAAGGTCGCGCGCAGGCCACGCCCCCCGGTCCGGCTGCCGTGCCGTGACTGCCTAGATCCGAATGCTACCCTTAGAATAGTTACAGCGTCTTTTGTTGTCTCTTTCGATCGCATTTGAAAGTTCCCGTGAATGCAAGAAAAAAACATAGTATAACTATTCAAAAGATACAACGGGTTTATTTGTTAAGGTAAATGTTAATGCAAAACAAAATACGGTGGGACAATATTAAGATTAAAAGCAAATTTATTAGTAATGCAGTTAGATTATGTCCACGTTTAAATCCAGTTCAAATATGTACAGTTTGTTAACTGCTTGATTTCTTTCAATAAATCAATCAATTTATTTATTTTATTATCCTGGGTCAACGCATAGGTATTGCAATTCAGTGGGGCAATGCAGCCAGTGTCTTGGGGACACTGGCTGCACTGGTCACTTTCGCTTGGTAGTGATCTGGAGCAGTTGAACTATCTATAGATCGTTTGCAACGGTCTTTAGATGATTCAACTGTTTCTTCTGTATTTTACTATAAAATATTTGTATATTCTTTCTGTTATTAAAGGCATTTTGTCAGTTTATTTATTTATTACGAATATGGGTTAGTAACAGGTGGTAACAGTATGAGTTCGTCCATAATCAGCGTTTATCGTATGCAATTTCAATCAGCGTTCTATCATAAAAAAAATTAATGAGATGACATTTACAATATTCACTTGTCAGCCTACACCTAAAAAAAGTTCACATTAAATAAAATTAATCCAGGGATTTATCGCTAAGAAATTTATTTATATTTTAATATGCTTTTTCTATTAATATTTGTTTGTGTTTGATGTTTTAATTTGTATTTCATTTCATAGTTTGTGTTTTATGTTACTGTGCATCGCTTTGCGGGACCTTTGAATGCTATTTGTTTTCGTTTGGTTTTTAGCATTTCTTGTTTATAAAAAAGTTCTTACAAAAGCTACACGTAAAAACGGTTATTAGGTATTGTTTTTCAAGCTTTTTAGATACATATTATTCAGTTTAGTTATTTATGTTGCAATATATTATCGTATATTTCAAAACACCACGTGTGTTGTTATACGTCGGCGGCTGAACATATACAGTGTGTCCCTGGATAAAGTGCAACCCCGAAAGGGGGTGAAACTAGATCAAAAATTATCGACAAAAAAATAGAAAAAAAAAATAAAAAAAATTTAGTATATACTTTATTGATGAATTAAAATTTTTATTGCTCACTAATGGCTCTATTTAATAAAAAAATGATTTCTTCCAAAGTAGTAGGTCTATTTTGTTAAAATAAAAACCATAATCATGTCAGATATGTGACGATGACGATAAAATAACAAATAACTCACAAACAAGTGGCTATCGTGACTTAAAGTTTAATTTTTGTATTAAAATTACATTTTTTAGGCTGTTTTTTTCCAATAAACTCCAAAAATCTTAAAATTAAGCCTATAATACTAGAAATTTTTATGACTTTTTATTATTGTCTATCATAATAGCTTTTAAATAAAATAAAAACCTACGTTCTAACATAAAAAATGTGCTGGCTAGGAGCATTTAAAGTTGACCACTGATTACGTCACCACTCAGGTAGAGACCCTTTTTTAACTTATATTGTTGTAGATTATGGTCGCTGGGCCTGTTCTATGAAAGATGAAGGGTGGGGATCGAAACAGGACTCACAACAAGGCACGCCAGTCGCTCCGATATTCTCGCCGCTGCTACCGCCTACCGTACCTTACTGCGCCTTCAAGTTTTTGTTACGTTGTTTTGCTTTTGTTTTGTTTTTGACTTTTTGTTACGTTTTTGACTGTACTTTGTTGTGTTGTGGAGATGCCGCGATTGACTGAGTTCTCTCCGCGAGAAATCGCTGACATCCATTATTATTATGGTATGTCACGTGGACACACAACAGTCGCTCGTTCTGCATACATAAATGCGTTTCCGAGCAGACTTATACCGTCAGCACGAAATTTCCAAGAAGTTCACCGAAAGTTATCCAACATCGGACTTGGATTAGCAAGAGATCGCCGTGAGCAACAAGCTACCATTATTGACCATTCCATAGAAGAGGCCGTTTTAAACGATTTGTTTGCTGATCCCACAACCAGCATTAGACGCTTAGCTTTGCGTCACGGTATATCAAAAACATCCGTATGGCGAATTTTGAAAAAGAAGGGATTGCATCCATACCATTATCAGCGAGTACAGCATTTGCATGAAAATGTAGACAATCGTGCAAGATGCGTAATGTCTACGTGGATTCAACAAAAAATTAGAAATAATCCACAATTCCTAAAAAAAATTTTATGGATGGATGAAGCGAAATTCACCCGGAATGGAATCACAAATTGCAGAAACTTACATGTATGGTCCGAGGAAAATCCACACCTAAAGAGGGCGTCTACTTTTCAAGTGCAATTTTCAGTTAATGTATGGGCAGCTCTAATAGACGACACGCTGATTGGGCCAGTTATTTTACCCGCAACATTAAATGCCGAAAGTTTTTTAAACTTATTAAGAGACGATCTGCCACTACTGCTGGAAGATGTTCCGCTAGCTACAAGGCAACAGATGTATTTGCAGATGGACGGATGCCCTGCGCACTACGGGCGCAATGTGCGAAGTTTTTTAAACGAAAACTACGCTAATAGGTGGATCGGCCGGGATGGACCAGTCGGGTGGCCGGCACGTTCACCTGACCTGACACCCCTAGACTATTTTCTGTGGGGTGTTATGAAACAAAGAGTCTACAGAACGACCGTAGACACCGAGGCAGAGTTACAAGATCAAATCATGCGATGTGCCGATGAGATAAGAAGTGACCCAGAGATGGTGCTTAGAGCCACACAACAAATCGCTCTTCGTGCGGCAATGTGCCTACAACAACAAGGAAGCCATTTTGAGCATTTAATGCATTAAACAAAACCCTTATTTCATACTTACATGTAATAAGTTAAATAAAAATGTTGTAACTAAAATTTGATTTTTAATACTACCTGAGCAGCAAAAAAAAACGTGTCTCTACCTGAGTGGTGACGTAATCAGTGGTCAACTTTAAAAGCTCCTAGCCAGCACATTTTTTATGTTAGAACGTAGGTTTTTTTTTATTTAAAAGCTATTATGATAGACAATAATAAAAAGTCATAAAAATTTCTAGTATTATAGGCTTAATTTTAAGATTTTTGGAGTTTATTGGAAAAAAACAGCCTAAAAAATGTAATTTTAATACAAAAATTAAACTTTAAGTCACGATAGCCACTCGTTTGTGAGTTATTTGTTATTTTATCGTCATCGTCACATATCTGACATGATTATGGTTTTTATTTTAACAAAATAGACCTACTACTTTGGAAGAAATAATTTTTTTATTAAATAGAGTAATTAGTGAGTAATAAAAATTTTAATACATCAATAAAGTATATACGAATTTTTTTTAAATTTTTTTTTCTATTTTTTTGTCGATAATTTTTGATCTAGTTTCACCCCCTTTCGGGGTTGCACTTTATCCAGGGACACACTGTATATTTGAGCGTTTGCGGGTAAAAGCATATTTAACCCGTAAAAGGACTTTACGATTATGTTACTATAACTATTACGTTTACCTACTAATTTAAATTATAATGTTTTTACATTAAATATTTTGATTTTGGTATTAGAATATAAAATTAGGTATAGTTTAACCAAAACTTTGACGACCGCCGTGGCAATAACCGGCTGAGATGCAGGAGGTAGCGGGTTCGATTCCCACCGCGGAACAAATGTTTGCATGATCTACAGATATTTGTTCCGTTTTTCTTTATTATAAGTATGTATGTATTTATAAAAAAAAGCATGTGAGCATTCTATCAATTATCTGGTTCCCATGGCTTTGATTAGTTTTGGGCTAGATAGCATTGTGTGAAATGTTCATCATTTTTTTATGCTACTAAGGTAGCAAACAAGCATACGGCCCAGCTGATGGTAAGCGGTTATCGTAGCCTATGGACGTTTGTAACACCAAAGGTATTACTCGCGCGTTGCCGACCCTTTAAATTTTTAAACATCCTTTTGAAGAACTCTATACTGTAGTGCATCCAAAGGTTGTCTGAACGAGATTGCTTTTAGCGATAAGACCGTTACTTGTATTACTGCGTGTACCTATTGTTATTTGTTTTTATGTTGTTTTATATTTTAAGTGTGATTTACAATAAAGCGTTTTCTATCTCTCTTTCTAGTCCCTGAGGAAACCCTCTGTTTCTAACCTCTTCTTTTCTTTTTTAATTAATTGTATGTAAGTCATTATTTAAATGTAAGAATCATTCGAATCCACGAAATTGAACTTGCAGACTGCACCCGCGCTCCGCGGAATCAAAGTGTTCTATCTCGCCTCTGTGCTGCGGCGGCGTGTCCGGCGTGTCCGCGAGCGCGGTGCCGGGCGCGGCGCGGCGCGGCGTGGTGTGGCGCGCCCCGCCGCCCGCGCCGCCCACGCCGCCGCCCCAGGACAAGGAGGAGCCGCCGCTGCCGAGGATAGCGGAGGAGAAGGACTCGCCCACGCATCACGCTAGGAACGTGCCTAACAGGTGAGAGCCTGATGCGTGTACCGCTAACGATCGTGCACTGCGGGGAGTCCCCTACATACCGTGCTAGGGACATACCCGATAGTTAAATAACAATATGAAATAAAATATTTTGCTAAAATGGGTCGAATAAAAGTATTATAGATAAGAAAACGGTGAAGTTTGTCAAACCAACTAATTCGACAAATTTCACCGTGTAACTTTCAAAACTATCATTATAAACACTATTTACACTAAAAACGGAATATTTACCATGATTTGTGAGTTGTAATCATGGCAAAGATACCGTTTATAGTGCAAATAGTATTCACCGTTTAACTCGACATGCAAACAAAAACGACGGTTTGCTTCGTTCGCCAAGAGTGTTTAATTTTATCCTTGATTTTATATTAAGGAAGCGAACACTGGACGTTCACTCCTGAATATAATATACAAATAATATATATATCTTTTAAAATCTCAAGAGCCTTTATAGGCTATATTTCACACGGTCTAAATGAAATAAAAGATATCTTAGAAAGATTGTGGAAAATAATTGCATACCCAATTGCTAGCTCGCTTCGCTCGTCAATTTACTTATTTAAAATGTTCGCTAAAAATAATAAATAAAAATAAAAGGGCATTTATTTATACACACACCTCTTATGCTAACAGAAGTTGGTAGGTACAATAAGTACTAAATAAAGCTAGGTAAGTTTAACAGTAGACCTAATACTACTTAATATCGTTAAATCGGAGGGTTACATTAAACTGTATGAACTTGATCATGGTTATACCCTCTTAAAAGCCTCCATTGTAAAGTTATGTAATTAAACTTATAACTTGTTCGTCAGTTAGCCAATCATATTCTCTGAAATCTTGATACCTTTCAAAATTCTAAAAAACCTAACACATTATTTTCTTTTACAGGACTCCAGCAAAACAAACCACCCCCAGCATATTCACTTCCTCGCCGAAGACCAGTCTGGATAAATCTGTGAACTGCATCAGCTTCGACGCGTCAACATCCTTCGCTTCGCTCTCCCTGTCGGACGAATCATTCGTCGACACTTCGGCCGATACTTCTATGCTGGACACGTCTAGAGAGATATTTATTGGTGAGTATATTGAATAAGCATCTCTTCTGATTTCTGTTTTGTTATATGCGACATTAATTTGAAACACACATCCGGAATCATAGTAACTAATTTCAGAGGTGGGTTTGATGCCCGTAGCTTGAATATTTAACCAGTAATCGATACATTTCCAATAAACTACCTCCGTGGCGCAGTGGGCGCATAGCTGGCTGAGACGCAGGAGGTAGCGGGTTCGATTCCCGCTGCTGATCAAATGTTTGCATGATCTACAGATATTTGTTCCGGGTTAGGATGTTTTTAATATATATGTATTATAAGTATGTATTTACAAAAAAAAGTATATAAGTATTCTATCAGTTATCTGGTTCCCATAGTACAAGCTCTGCTTAGTTTGGGGCTAGATAGCGCTGTGTGAAATGCCCAGTAATATTTATTTATTTAAACAATTTTTAATGTAACTCGGCGGCGCCTTGCGCCGATGCCGCTTAGTCAGTTTAACAGGTACCTACTTACATGATGAATGAATATGATTTGACCTATTTTGATGTATTAACCTTTTTTACACAGGCTGTTTCATTGATATTTTAGAAGGTTGTTTGAAAACTTAAGAAATAATATATGTAAGAATCGAACCCACGGAGGTCGTTGATACGCGATCATAAAATTAACAATGAAATTTAGATGTAACTTGTAAACGTTTAATTTTAAAAACGATAAAAGGATGACGATTCAAAGTGGTCCTTAAATTTCATTGAATAAATAGATTGATAATGAGAAAATGAAAACATGAGAAATTTCTTATTGTACACCTTATTACTAACACAATCACTAAATACTATATATATAGGGCGGTTTTATCACTAATAATACATATTATTTTATTGATTTTTATTGTAAAAACAAATCACTACCGAGGCAGTATTTTGTTATAAGCGATGGTTACCACTTAACATCAGGTGAGCCATATGTTTATTCCATCTCCATGTCGTATTAAAAAAAAAGTAAAAGCATGAAACAATTTATCTTGTGTCGACGATCTCCGTGGCGCAGTTGGCGAACATCCGGCTGAGACGCAGGCGGTAGTGGGTTGGATTCCCGCCGCGGAACAAATGATTGCATGATCTACAGATAATCTTTCCCGGTCTGGTTGTTTTTCTATATATTATAAGAATGTATTTACAAAAAATAGTACTTATATAGGTTTGGGGCTAGATAGCGCTGTGTGGAATGTCCAGCAATATTTATTTATTTATTTTATTTAATTTTCCTTCCCTCCTTACACATTTCTATTATTCTCGTACTAGCTTCCACCAGTGGCTTCGCATGCGTGTTTTATCAATATTAAGTATGTTTTAATCCAGGCTTTAGTCTATCTAAATACCACATTTCAGCAAATCGGTTCATCTGTTACTACGGGATTGAGTAACAAACAAACATCCAAACTTTCGCATTTATAATATTGCTAGCTTCCCCCAGCGGCTTTGCGCGCGTTGTTTGTCAATAAAAAGTAGCTTAAGCGTTAATCCAGGTTATCGAAATCGGTTCAGCTGTCTTTCACATTTGTAGTATTAGTGTGATTAGTTTGATTTTCTGCTCTCATAAAACATTTTAACATGCAACAGATGACAGCCGAACCAGCTTAGAATTGAGTCTACTCGAAGAAAAGAAACCAATCGAATCGAAAAAGCCAGAAGAAAAACCCAAGAAAGCAGAACCAATCGAAACCCAACCTAAAACCAGGAAGAAATCTGACTCCAGCTTAAAAGAGGAGCCACAGAAGAAACAGGACGCTGAGCGGAAGAAACCGGAACTGAAGAAACAGGATTCGGTGAAGCGAATGGAGAAGGTGGAGAAGACTGAGGATGTTAAGAGTCCAGAGGTTAAAGTAGAGGAGAAATCTAAGGTACTAATTTGACTATATTTTAGGCGTACATAATCTAATATATAGAAATCTCGTCTCACGGTTTTTGTAGTCGCACTCCTCCGAAATGGGGCGACTGATTTTAATAAATTTTTTTTGTATGTTTGGTAGGTATGAGAATATGTCGTAAAGTATTTTTCACCCTCCTACCCCCACCCTATTTTTTAATCGCGATTTTATTATTTTTTATGAACCATATCTTGTCATTGACGTGAAGTCATTTACATGAAGTGTCGCGCCACTTTGACATGAGTGTTTTATATAGTTTTTATCCCGAAGTTCCCACGGGAACGGGAAATTGCAAGCGTGCGAAGCCGCGGGCGGGTCAGCTAGTAAACAATAAAAATTGCTTTATTCAGGAATGTATGTCTGGCTGTTAGATTTTGGAAAAAACATTATAGGTTTTTATTCGAAAGTAGTTATATTGAGATTACCCCCTAGAAACTACTTCTTCATAATATTAGATATTATTATAGATTAGACTAATTGAATTAATTTTTCTATACTAATAATTAATATGAGACATAAAAATATATATATATATATTATAGAGAGGTAAATTTTGTGGTTTGATTGATTAATTGATTGAAAATTCTTTATTGCACAAAAATACATATATCTGTACATAGCCGAACTTAATGCTAGCAAGCATTCTCTTCTAGTTAACCTTTTTTGATTTAAGAGTTTGTATGTTTGTTGCTAAGGGTTTATATCATAAACGACTGAACCTATTCTGAAAATTGTTTCACTCATATAAAGCTATACTATCCCTGTTATAGTATATATTTTATTCTGATAAAAAGTATTTAAATCTTAATATTTGTCAATTCATTACGCTGATAAAGTTGCGAACGGGTCAGCTAGTATTTATTCAAGAAATTGTCAACAGGTGGAAAAAGTATTAGAACGAGCCGGCTCCATAAAGAAATTCAACAAAGAAGACAAAGAAGCGAAGAAACAAGAGAAGGCGGAGAAGAAACAAGAGAAGTTAGAGGCGAAGAGAACAGAGTCTGTGAAGAAGATTGAACTGAAGAAACAAGAGTCAGTTGATGCTAATAAGGTGAGAAGATATTACTTCCGCGCGCGGCTTCGTACGTGGTACGTCCATAAAAAGTAGCCTATGTCGCAATCCCCGTCAAATTTTATGTGGTTGAGCTTTTTAAATTTAAAATTTTTCTTTTTTTCCCGACTACGGCAAAGCCCAAACGAATGTTTATAGCAGTCTATGTACATATGTATGTATGTATGTCTACCTGTTTTCCACCGTAGCGCCTAAACTACTCGTCCGATTTTGATGAATGAGGTGTCAATCGATTCGTTATTATGATCCGGGTGCGAGTAGTGTGGTTTCAGTCCAAAAAATCAAATCCAATAAATTTTATTTTTGAGTTTTTGTGCTTACCATATAGGTACTTACCGCCCTGCCGTACGCGCTGTGTTGACTGGTTAGGGCATTGCCTGGGCTAGGTCATTGAACGAGCGGGGTTGTTAACCGGCTCTTAGTAACTTTTTAGTAAACTGTGGCATCGTACATACGCTAAACTGCTGACGATCTTACTTAGACTTAGACTGGCCCGATTTGATGTTGTCAAAATACAGAAAATAGATATGGGAAGCTTGTTTATCTCTTCAGTCTCCGGAAGAGAGCGGCGACATGAAGCGTGGCAGCAGCATGGTCAGCAAGCTGCTAGGCGTGATGACGCGCAAGCGGGACGAGGACGAGCACAAGCCGGCGCGCCGGCACGACAAGCACGCCAAAAAGAAGGTCTGTTACGGCGTTGCAGATTCCGTTAATAGAATCTACTTAGTGAGTCCCTTTTATTGTAAGCATGGGATGCTGTTGGCTGGACAGCATGCTATTTGAACTTCGATTTTTTTTTTAATTATCAGGATAGATGTACGTTTGAGCACAATCTCACCTGTAAGCGATGATGTGGTCTAAGATGAAGCACGAAGATCTAGAAGACACCTATTTACTCTTACCATAAAGATAATTCGTTAGTCCAAGATGTCAAGTTGATGGACGTAAAGCAGTGCATTTTAGGCCACGTTACTAAGGTGCGTGCGTGATCTACGACGCAAAACTTTGTTGTATGTGATGGTTACCGCTTAACATCAGGTGGGTCCATCCATCTCCAGGATATATTTTTTTTTCGTGTATGTTGCAACTCTGAAAATTGACAGTTATCCCCTGTGATTGTTCTGATTAATAAAAATGGAGCGTTACACAAAAGAAGAACGTGTTATTATTGTGAAAACTCATTATTAAAATGGAGAAAGTTACGCTGAGACAATTCGAAGAGTAGTCAAAAAATTTGAAGAAACTGGGTTGGTTGTGGACAGTAAGTCTCCTCTGCGTCGACGTACCAGTAGATCTCTTGAAAATATTGCTCTGAAATACGAGAGTGTGGCCGAAAACATCAATTTGGCATCGTGCTCAACAACTTCAAATTTCACGAAGCACTACGCAATGAATTTTGACGAAAAACCTACACCTTCACCCGTACATGATCAGCTTACTCAGGAGCTCAAACTAGTAAACTATGCAAAGCGTCGGCAATTCGTTCAATGGGCAATAGAGCAAAGTGAAGCGAACACCGATTTTTCGAATTGTGGACATATTATGCAATTTCTCGACCAAAAATTCTGCGAAGTTTTCGAGCGGTAACTTTCTCCATTTTTTGTAATGAGTTTTCACATTGATACCAAGTTTTTCTTTTGTGTAACGCTCCATTTTTATTAATCGGAATAATCATATGTCAAATTTAAGAGTTGCCACTAACACGGAAAAAAATTTACATAAAATTTAAAAAGTGCACTCTTATTGAGACATCCTATATAAAGCTAATAAAAAATGTCGGAACTAGGGTGGTGGAACTCAAGTTGAACTGGGCAGGACAGCGAGGTGATGGCAGTTGCAATATTTTTTTCTACACCAGCTGACACGCACTGGCTTCGCATGGATTTTAATCAAAATAAAATAAAGCCTACTCATACGCACAAGCAGGTGCACGGCTGAGTACCATTCATAGCTCGTTAATATACCACCTATTCGCACACACCGTTTTGTTCTACGTTCTTGATGCGTACAGCTAAGGTATGTGGAACACTTTGCCATCGTCTGTTTTTCCTAAAGAATACAATCCGGGCCTCTTTAAGGTAAGAGTGAATAGGTTTCTTCTAGATCTTCATGCTTTATCTTTACCACATCATCGCTTACCATCAGTTGAGACTGAGGTTAATAGTGACAAAAAAACAAGAGGCTGATAGAAAACAAAGGAGGCTTGAAGGTAAGAGGTGATCCGGGCTGAGGTGATTTCACTTGTAGTATTCTAACAAGCGGTGATGGATGTGCAACTTGTCACGTGAATGCTTAATCTATGCAACTAAGGCATGTATGAAACGTAATGTTTGGACTTGCCTCTGACTATCCCCCTGTGGGATATCTTCTGTCTGCGTACTGAGTATGAGATCCGAGGATGTCCATCATGGGAATTAATATAGTCGTTAGCTATATTATAAATAAATAATACTGGACATTGCACACAACGCTATCTAGCCCCAAACTAAGCAAAGCTTGTACTATGGGAACCAGATAGCTGATAGAATACTGTTACGAGCTGAGGGTTCGGGATAAAATAATGGGAATCGATCTAACCAAAATAACACTTTTATTCAGCACTAAACGATGAATACACCATCTCGAGCTTCTTGGTATCTCATTAACACCCACTCTCAATTTTGGCTCATACATTGAATCGAAAGCCCAGCTGGCCGCTAAGAAGCTTGGAATACTTGCAAAGGTGAGGCAATACTTCACACCGGGACAGTTGCTCAACTTATACCAAGCACAAGTCCGATCATGTCTGGAGTACTGTTCTCACCTCTGGGACGGATCAGCGAAGTACCAGCTAGAGGCTCTAGATTCAATTGAGAGAAGAGCCAAGAAGCTCATTTGCAATGACGAGTTAGCAAAAGCAAGGCTCCACAGCCTCGAGCATCGTCGAAAGGTTGCAAGCCTCTCGGTTTTTTATCGGATACATTTCGGAGAGTGTGCTGCGGAGCTTTTCAACCTAATCCCACCATCCCCATTCTATGATCGGACAACCAGACGCTCCGCGTTGCGCCACCGCTACATGGTAGACATACCTCCCATACGCACAAAGCGGTACTCTTCCACCTTTATTATGCGCACCGCCAAGGAGTGGAACGCCTTGCCTGAGTCTGTATTTCCTGATAACTACAACCTAGGCATCTTCAAGTCACGAGTGAATAGGTTTCTTCTAGGCAAGCGTGTACCATCGTAGACTGCATCATCGCTTACCATCAGGCGAGATAGTGGTCAAACGCTAGCCTATAATTTATAAAAAAAAAAAAAAAAAATACACGAACTTGGTCACACGTAATCACAACACACTAATTCACACCACTTAAAGTCACCGAAATGATCGCACGTATAGCTTAATCCAGACTGACTCGGGAGCAACTACTGTTCACGCGAGACCCTTCCCACGTCAGTCCTCCAGGGCCTCGCTGAGACTAACTCACTGGGACTGACTGTCCGGCCATCTCTCCGGCCTATTTATATCGCACACATTTCGATTGTTCGAGAACGATGTCGATCCTTCCAGGAAAGGGTCGGTCCCTCGACACAATGGCCACTCCCCATTCTGCGAAACCACAAACAATAGCAACAATAACACAGCAAAACAAAAGCGTTCGAGAAGGTTCGATTATTACTCATTGTTTAACAGCCTCGGCGTAACACTGCCCCCTCCTAAAACATGCTCGTCCCGAGCATTCTTAGCCCCATATCGCGGCAGCCGATCAACACGAACAATTTTAGGCGCACCTCGCGCTGAAGATGTAGCAACTAGAGGAGCCACATTGCCGTCTCCAGTACTTCAGGACACCCAGAGTCCCTTTCTCATCAGCGATCCCAATTCCAGCCTCCAAAACACGGCTCTCATGATTTCTATCTGTTCTTTCACTTCCTGGAATTCCTTTCCAGATGAACCGAACGATTCCCTCATCAGTCGAGCACGCTCTTATGGCCAACGTCGCTGATCCTCCTGTTGACGACGCTGCTCTTCTTTATCCTGACGTCGCTATTCCTCTTGCAACCGAGTCTGCTCCACCTGTTCACGTCGCTGTTCCTTCTGCAACCGAGCCTGCTCTTCCTGCTGACGACGCTTCTCTTCTTTATGCTGACGGCGTTCTTCCTCCTGCAACCAAGCCTACTCTTCTTGCTGACGACGCTGCTCTTCCTTATCCTGACGTCACTGTTCTGCCTGCAACCGAGCCTGCTCTTCTTGCTGACGACGCTGCTCTTCCTTATCCTGACGTCGCTGTTCTTCCTGCAACCGAGCCTGCTCTTCTTCCTGACGTCGCTGTTCTTCCTGCCAACGTCGCTGCTCTTCTTGTTGACGACAAAGCATGGCCATAATAGCAGCAAGATCGCTTGTCACAGGAGCTTGCCCCACGGATGATGATGATGATGATGATGCTCCAAATGATTCGGCGGCGGCTGATTCCATCTCCATCGGCTGACGACTCTGCCGAACTTTTTGAACCGGAGGATCTCCAAACCGCCTTTCATCGTTTTCCTGTTGTCGTTGACCTCTTTACACCGTCCACGTTATCCTTCGGTAGAACCGGCATTATTTTATCCCACTTCTGACACCAAATTGTTACGAGCTGAGGGTTCGGGATAAAATAATGGGAATCGATCTAACCAAAATAACACTTATATTCAGCACTAAACGATGAATACACGAACTTGGTCACACGTAATCACAACACACTAATTCACACCACTTAAAGTCACCTAAATGATCGCACGTATAGCTTAATCCAGACTGACTCGGGAGCAACTACTGTTCACGCGAGACCCTTCCCACCTTAGAGCAGTAAACCAACCGGAGACGCCACGCGCGCTAATTTCTATACAAAAAAGTCTGCCGTTTTCGGCGCGGGGGACGAGGCAACGCACACAAATACTGTTAACACAAATGCATTTTTTCGATACGTCACTACACACACACACTACAAAATTATCAAACACCAGCATAAATTATACTCACACAAGTATAAACACACACACAGACAACCTGTCCGTGAAAGAGATGACGTCAGCTCGAAGTAAACATTGATAGTGCGAGGAACACATCGATAATAAATAATAAACTTATCGATATTTTCTGGTGAAACAGAGAATAAAAAAACAACTTTTATAAAATAGTTTATTTGTAAAAATTATGTAAGCGTTACAGTTATTGCAGTTTTATCGCGCGCATTAGCAAAACACAGCAAAACAAAAGCGTTCGAGAAGGTTCGATTATTACTCATTGTTTAACAGCCTCGGCGTAACAATACTTATATGGTTTTTTTTGTAAATACACGTATAAAATATAGAGAAGCCGACCCGGAACAAATATCTATTGAATTATTATCAATCAATCAAAATGCAAATTAACAAATTTATAAGTATATATTTATATTAGACTTGCACGCGTGGTTTGTCAATAAAAGGTAGCCTATGTCTTTAGCCAGGTTATAATCTACCTACATACCAAATTTCAAATAAATATAAAATTTTATTGTATTTTCGATTCACTATTTTAGTGATAATGGCTTACACATAAAAGATAGATATACGCTGTCGCCGACTTTATTGTAGTACTATTTAAGAGGTACACTTCCACCATACATTATATTCGTGTAACTCTTAGGGGTTTTGCAGCGCACGCCAGAATGGCTCGCAGATAGATTTTTTTCCGACTTACGTGACACTTATTGTTATATTTTGGCCAATTTACTTAATAGCTTTATAAATTATAGCATATATGCTATTCTGATGTATGCACTATATTATTGTAAAGTTTCATTAAAATCCAGTTAGTAGTTTTTGCGTGAAAGAGAACAAACATTCATACAAACTTTCGCGTTTATAATATTAGTGGGATACTTTAGGTATGTGTCATATTAGGTTTGTGGATGTATATATTTATTTGTGTTCTCTACACTCATCTACCTTTAAAATCATCTCTCTCTCTGGCCTCAAAGGTTTGCTGGAAGAAAACTCTTCATAGGGCTCACCTCGCCTTTGGACATGCCCTCTATTTCTATATATTTAAATTTATTTTCTGGTGTATCATAAATAATAAATAGAATATTGACAAAACACGCGTGCGAAGCCGCTGGCAGAAGCTACTACGAAAATACTAAAAATGTGTAAGGAGAGAGGGAAAATAAAATAAATAAATAAATATTGCTGGACATTTCACACTGCGCTATCTAGCCCCAAACGTATATACTATTTTTTTGTAAATACATTCTTATAATATACTAGTTGTATGTCCGCGACTTCGTCCGCAATTTTCTGGATCTGAACAACAGCGCCACCTACCGGGTCCAATTGTAAATCTAAATCATTTAAATCGGTCCAGCCGTTTAGGAGGAGTTCATTGACATACACACGTACAGTAGAATTATATATATAAAGAAGATAGAAAAACAACCAGACCCAGAACAAATATCTGTAGATCATTAAACATTTGTTCCGCGGCGGGGATCGAATCCGCAACCTCCTCGTCTCAGCCGGCTATTCGCCCACTGCGCGACGAAGATCGTATTATAATTTTGTTTGTTAAAGTGTTTTTTTCGTTACAGAGTAACCAGCCGGCACCATCATCATCTTCGAAGTTCGAAGAGAAGACAGTAGAGAAGGAACCAGAAGATAAACGGAAGAAGGGACGCGGCAGAATCTCTTCCTCGTCTTCTGGTGAAAAGTGAACACTCTGTATGTAGTACTACCTAAAATGAGACACTATCTAAATAAGCGACATTTCGACGATAAGTGTACATCCTATATCTAAGAAATATTTTCTAGGATACACCCTGTATTATCGACATTTCGGCCAAAAATGAACTTAAGATCTGCTATGAGACTCGCTTTTTTGATTTTAAAGTGAAAGTGCGATAATGGGGAATCTATATATAATGGGGAACCCTGTATATACATTTGATACGAACAGATTATAAGTAAAAAAGGTGCAAACATCCTGTGTGTGTAAGACACTATCTAAAATGAGACACCCGGTATAATCGACATGTTATATCTAACATCGCCTTTCTATTCTAATATAATTAAGAAATGGCGCGTACTTGTAGACTCGTTGATAGAAAGTTTGTAGAAGGATTATCTAAATTAAGATGGAGACAGAAGATACAGCTTCGATTGGTTAAGAAAAAGATATCATGACCTCTAGTGGTTACTGTTTTAATCTGTGTGTTGATATAATTAGTGGAAGAAAAACTGCTTTTTGTGATTTGAGATTGATTGCTGTGCTATTTTTGAATGAAACATACAATATTAATGGCAAACACAAAGTAACATGACCCTTGGTCCAACATGTGGAGCTTAACAAAACAAACGCGGTGCGGTGCAGTTAAAGACCGCATCTGGGCGTATTAAAGTCCGGTGTTTGTACGCGTCGGCAAAGGCACGGGACGGGCGGAGTGTGATATGCCCGACGTGGTGCGGTTTACATTCGCATGGCCCTGCGCCGTGCGCGGTCTGAAATCGCACCGTGCCGCTATCGGTGTATTTCTTATAACTCCTTACAAGAACAAGTACGTACTAACTCATTATACAAAAAATAATAAGGAGGACTTGATCAACATTTTTACAAAAAAACACATTTTTGTTTCTGAAATTAAGAAGGTCTGTGATCATGCATTTGTACCTACAACACGCGCGACTTGACTGTGCACTTCCCTGGAATGCGACCCCACCCCGCTTCCCCGCGCGGCACCCTGCGTTTGCCTCACGCGCGGGCTATATCTAATTACTTGGAATGCAATAAAATAAACGGCTGTTAGTATAATTTTATACATTAATCTCAATATATAATATATAAGGTGTTGCAATTTGAACTACAAATAATGAAAAACTATATTTTTGAGACAATAAATAATAAATAATTTTTTTTCAATCCAATTTTTTTTATTATTGAGTTTATGTGCCTAATACGCGAGCGGAGTTGTTGAACATCTTGTAGTGACTTTTGAGTAATCTGTGGCATCGTACAATGCGCTAGTTCTCTAACATTTCGTCGAGAAGCATTTCATCGATTTTCTCGAGATTTTTATAATAAAACAAGAACATTTTATAGATACATTTATTTTTTATTTTTTGTATTCATTCTTTATATCAGTCCAGATCCAGATATCAATATAATTAATTTAAATTGCAACACCTATATAGTTTTGTATGCATCTACATACAAAACTTGACAGCCGCGGTAACTGCCTCGTGAACCTACGTACAGACAGACAAAGCCTTTAAAACTATACCCTCATTTGTTGGGTTGGGGTTAAAAAAGCAACTTCATAGCACAGCTTTTTACTCTCAGATTATATTTTTCAAATTATAATATTGCGTGTTCATTAGCGGAAAGATAGAGCGAGAGGCAGATGTAGATTTAGGGTGAGTTAGAACGTATAGGATATATTTTTATCGATTAGTCTTTCATCGTGTTCTCTAAGATAATGTCGAAACTCAAAATCGTAAATTAAAAGAAACAAATAATATTAATAACTTTGATTTGTTACCGTACTTTCACTAATATTGCTATCTCTTATCGAAATTGAGCCAGTCAATTCTATTAGTGAATGCGTTTACGAATTTTATTAACTAAAATCGAGTTAAAATAGAGATATAAAAATCAATAAGAAATACTTAGTAAGATCTATTTTTTTGTCCTATATTAATTAATGTTACTTAAAATATTCATTTAAGGTACGGTCTCATCAAAACGAGCAAAAATATAAAATAACTGTCAAGATGTAAGTGAAAAATAGATTTTTGCAAGCTTTGGTAGGCCGGCTTTAAAGTCTGGTGTTTAAGGTACGGTAATCTGTCTAGAGTCTCTGTCTCTGTCAGGTACTGGACCTTTCAAAACCTTTAACTGACTGGTGAAAACCCCACCACGACTTACGTGTTGCGATGTAGTTCAAAAACGATTCAGTTCATAGACAATCATTTATTTACTACTAGCCCGCGACTTCGTACGCGTTACACTACTAAATGTGTAGGTAATCTAGAAATAAAGTTGAACTCGCTATTGCAACTTGACTTGACACCTCATTTTTATTCCATGGGAACTGATTTATGGGATAAAAGGTAGCCTATGTGGTTCTCCAGGTTATAATCTACGTATATTCCAAATTTCATCGAAATCGGTTCAGCTGTTATGACGTGATTGAGTAACAAACAAACATCCAAACTTTCACATTAATAATATTAGTGTGATTAGCACATAATAATACAATTACATTTTGAAACAGAAAAAAGAAAAAAAAGATACAATGAAACAGACAAACAAAAGAGCTACAGGCTTAAATGTATAGCTTAGATTTTTCACTATGTTTGACTGAGTATTTCTTTATAAGTGCATTAGATGTATATATTTTTTATATTAAATAAATGCTAGAGTTTGACCACGATCTTGCCTGATGGTAAGCGATAAAATGAATAAAACTGGGCATTTTACTCAGCGCTATATAGCCCCAAACTAAGCAAAGCTTTGGAAGCCAGATAGGTACAATATATATTTATTTTTTGTAAATAAATACAGTGTGTCCTAGAACCGAGAGGGGCGATTCTAGGCACGGACTATCGACTGGTTCCGTCATTTGATTTTGCTGAATAAGTGGGGAGAATCGGCGTGGCAACACTGCAATAGCGAGCATTTACTTACGATCTGTACGAGTGATTAGTTCAGCTATTCTTGTAGTACGTACCTACATACACAGTAAATGGTTTTTGAACTGCGTCACATTATGTAGGTCGTTGTAGGTCTTTGACTTTTAATTACCGGGTAGCGTGACCGCCCTAGAAAAGTTTCTCGGCCCAACGGAATAATAGACATCGCCTATTGGACGCATGCCGTCACGGCGTGATGGCAAACGGTTTTACTACCAAGGCGCACCACTAGATGTTTCAAATCAAAAATGTACAGTATCTGCATTTTACGCTATAATATCAGTTCACTTCCGTAGAGGTAAACTTTTTTATGACGGTCCTGCTATCCTGGTGACCTTGAGTCGGTTGGTTTTTGATATATATTGGCATAAAAGCCTTTCGACGTATAGGTAAATTTTCTAATAAATTGAACTTTTGGTGTTCGGTATTGTGCGTGAAGTAATGTAAAGTCGCTGGAAGCTTCCTTTTAGACTGTTATTAGGTTTAGTCATAACGGTGTGGGTAGATTGGGAGCGGACAGGCGTAATGACATAAAACATAGTAAACTTTTAAATAATGCTGGCCTTTTCATACGATATCTAGCCCCAAACTGAGCAATGTTAGGGTTAAGTTAGTTTTAGTATAAGTCCTTTTTGTAAGTGGTTTTGATTGTTATCTATTTGTTTACAGTAAAAATAAAGAAAGCACTTTGAGGAGTAAATAACATCTCAATTATTACGCTCTGAACGAGCATTGAGCCCGCAGCGAAATTAATATTGTGTCCTCATATCAAGGGGTAGGCTACGCTTTCCAGTGCGTGGTCTCCACGCCAGAACGTTTTTGCCTCAACAGCCGTTAGGTGTTCGAGCTATGTGCCGCTTCACTGTCACTTCAGCTGGCTGTCAGTGACTTTGGTTTCTCAAATCTTATTTATGATTCGATCTTGTAGAAAAGTTCCAAGCATAGCTCTCACCATAGCCCATAGTAAGAGACCACGTTTCTGTGATATCATCACTTCGTGATACCTACGAAACAGAAAATCCTATTATGGATAAACATGTATGTGGCGTTTGCTCGCTCTCAGTCAGACCGCACCTTAATGAGAAAAATTCTTTATCGCTTTTTCAGTATTAAAATGTTGAGGCGTCCAAATTTTAATTAAATTTAGAATGGAGTGCACGCACTATGTGATTATTTTTATGAAACAAAAATTGTTTAAAATCTCAATTTTAGTATAGTTTTTAGTTTAGAACTTTTGTACTTTTTCGATTAGTGTTTAGAGTTGTTATGTGATATACATTTATTTTTGAATAAGCTTTGTAAAAATATGGTATTCCTTTGTTTATTTACAACGTATTTCTATGCACTACACGTTTTGAAAATTGAATGATTGAATGAGCAAAACAAAACCAACCTAATAGCCTAATAACTATGATAGGAAATAATCTATTTTTATTGTGAAAATTATGTTGATTTTGTCTTACCAAAACGCAATTATTTGTAGATAAAAGTGTTTGCAAAAGTGCGCTTTGCTTAGGTTATTTTATTTTAATGATTTGTTTTTACCTATTAATATTAATTAGTTGTGAGCCACATTTAGTCGATACGAAACGAATTTACGTTCCGAATGTTTCCGAATAACTTCGATCAGAACCTCTCGTTTTGCATTTGAGGTTAAGTGATCATTTGCACGAGTAAATGATTTGCAAAACATTATGTTTTATAATCTACTGTTTTATTGTCTTCCGATATTGTTATTTGTTATAATTTTATTGTTAACACGCGTTTATTGATCATTTTTATTGTGTTCCAACATACGTTTATAAACAGGATGTATTTGTAAATAGCTGATCATTATCATGTCAGGTATAGGGCGTCCTTTGCTGAACATAGACCTCCCCCAAATATTTCCAGGGCGACCGACCTTATGCGGCCTGCACCCAACGGCTCCCAAATAACTTTATGGTCGTCGTTATCCCACTTCCCACTAATATTATAAACGCGAAAGTTTGTATGGATATACGTGTGGATATTTCTTACTCTTTCACGTCGTAACCGATGAAATTCGGTATGTACGTAGATTATAACCTGGACTAACATATAGGCTTCTTTTTGTTGACAAACCACGCGTGAGAAGCCGCTGGCGGAAGCTGGTTATAGATACGGGTTTATCACGTACCGTGACGCCAAAATTCATTTTGGTGAATGTGCGGGAGATCTTCATGACGTTATCCCTCCTTCCCCCTTCCACCACCGGACAAGCAGACGTACCGAGAAGTACCACCCATACCTTGTCGTACCAAACGATTTGCTTCAACTTTTCTTGTTAGCACGAGTAAGGAGTGGGACTCACTTCCGGCGTATGTTTTTCCGAACCAGTATAATCTCGGAATCTTCAAGTCCAGAGTGAACAGGTTCTTCTAGGCAAGCGTGCTCCATCTTCGAACACACCATCACTTACCACCATGAGGTAGTTGTCAAGCGCTTGACTATCATCAATAAAAACAAAACTTGTGTCAGTGTCACGAAAAACACTTATGTTAACTTTATGGTCGTCTTTATATCTAGTGGGGGCTCTCCTGCGCTGCGCTTTCCATTGCGTGGTCTCTACTCTAGAACCTTTCTGCCCAACGCCCCAACTGCCCCAACTTTTAAAATATTTCAAATCTATAATGAAGTTGAAAGTGTTTCCCATACATTGCGGTGCCTTTAGACAGTGCTATGTGAATAGACAAATAATTGTTAATTTTTTTATATTGTCTTACTACTGGGCAATCTCTTCTTCCTCCCCCCACCCCCACCCCACCTTTAGCAGTCAACTAATCGTTACCTTTAATATAAGATGATAAACGATTACTAACAGAAATCATGTTTATAAAATACAAAAGAAACAGTTGAATCATTTATAGACCATTGTAATTGATCTACAAATAGCTCAACTGCTCCATATCACTCACTACCAGGTGGAAGTGTCACCAAGACACTGGCTGCATTGCCCCGCTGAATTGCAATGCTCAATCGTTTATTGTATTCCACAATGTATTAATAGGTGGTAATTGATACGTACATGCTCATTATGGACAACAACAACAATATTATGGAGAGAGGAGGATGTCATTGTTCTTGTTAGATTATATCCATTTTAAAAAGAAATCATTCAAATGTAATTCAAAATGTCAAAGTGGGTAAGTATCTAAAATTTCTCATAAAAATATTCGTCAATTATTAGGTTTTAGCAGCTCTCGAACCAAACGTCCAGAAATAATCTAAAAAAACGCGAAGGGTACGTTAATACATAAACTTGGGCAAAACCATTCTACAATCTATCGATTATTTACAAATTCACCCTGTACTACTCATGAATTCACAGTTGACACCCTTTTATCAACTTATATTACTGTAATCAATTTATCAATTGTTATAATTATGTTATAAAGGCAAGATAAAATAGCACATCTATCTTAAAACTTTATTTTTGTACAAGTACATTCCATATAAAACCTTGTCAAAGTACTTGGGTCAAGTAACAAAGTACTTAGTGTTGAACGCATTATTTTACTCGGTGTAAAATTAATTTTAATTCTGATACTTCACTAACCTCTTGTAAGTTTGCAAGAGATATGTGAATACTAATTTTATTTGCAACACTAACCTACTTAAATTTTTGTTACAGTTACACACCCTGTATATTGGGTGTAAGGAGACCACTCTCAAAAACATCTGGGGGTGTATGCTTTTTATAAAAATATAGTACATATAAATACCTATTAAATGTTTTTAGGGGGGTCCATGAAAATGAGCAACTTTTTATAAAAATAATGTTGAAAATGTTCAACACCCATTTTACTTCCTTTTTAGAAAAAAAAATAATGAACTTTGAGTTTACTTCAAATCTGTCCTACTTTGCACATTCGTTGAACGTACCAAATGCTCATTCACCTAAAACAGCTGATAAACTATCAAGTGATTTCTCAAAGAAAAACCTGAATTTTGAAAAGTCTTATACAAACATGACCTAATAATGGCCCACATTCGGGTTAGACACATTCAGAACAATTTATAAATGTGAGCCGTGTTTATATCGAGCATCTGTATAGGACGTATTTTTTCGCCCTCGATGTTAGTTCCGTAGTAAAAGTTGTTAGAACATTCACCCCACAACCATTTTGAAAGAAGTCCTCTTACACCCTGTATTTATGAATCACTTAACTTGATTTAAAAAGTATTTTCTAGCACTGTCTATTTTAATCAATGCATAATAATAATATATAAGATTTTTGAGTCTAAAGGTGTTCCTAAACGAGCAACATTTTCACGGCAATCTGCCGGCGAGTATTGTCGGTTACGGCAATATGCTTTTAATACTTGTCAATAACTGGTTATTCGAATTGACGGTAAAATCGAGTGTCAAACCGTGGGCAATCATCATCATCATATCAGACAGGACGTCCACTGCTGAATCTTGGCCTCCTCCATATATTTCCAGAGCGAGCGATCTTATCCGGCCTGCAACCATTATCAGGTCGTCTTTCATCTAGTGGGGGGCCGTCCTACACTGCACTTTCCAGTGCGTGGTCTCCACTCGAGAACCTTTCTGCCCCAACCGCCGTGAGATCTTCAAACTATGTGCCCTGCCCACTGCCACTTCAGCTTGCTAATCCTCTAGGATATATCAGTGGCGGCTTGTCTACGGATCTCCTTATTTCTGATTCGATCTCATAGATAAATACCAAGGATAGGCCTCTATATTACGTTGAGTGGCCTTGAGCCTTCTTATGATGCCTATAGTGAGAGTCCACGTTTCTGTGCCACATACCATCACTGGTATGGTAACATACACCGATCAAATACTATAGACTAAAGATAGCAATCAATAATTGTCAATAATCAGCAATAACTGAGCCACAAATTGCCCTGCGACTGGTTGACAGTAGATTGAGCATATGATACCGGACTCCGGACAGTGGTTTTTTGTATCGCCGGCTACATATTGTCATGAAAAGATTGCTCGTTTAGAAGCACCTTAATTATTTTTGTGCACCATCGTTACAGTACAATTTCTATCACTAATTTCAAGGCTTTTCTGACCCTAGCAATACTCATGGAATCTATCCTTAACTGTTTATTTTTGTGCATGGTAACACAGGGTAGTCACATTTTGCCCATGTTTTTGAACTATCATTTGATGCATCTATTTTTAATCGACCAAAAAAGGTACAATGAATTTTGTGTTGATTGTTTTCGAGCATTATAAGGATGGCTTGAGCAATTCCTATTTGTTTATATTTAAAAAAAAAAAAAGGTTTTGGCCAATGTTGCTCAAGGCATCCTATAAGAAACTGGTTAAAATTGTTTTGGGACCATGACTGCGTAATTCTTAATGTTGTTTTGCTACTCGAGTGTTTAGCAAAATATAATTCTTATGTCTGTCAGTAAGTCATAGCTTCGTGTGTATACGAACATTCGCGATTTCAAATTAGGTTTGTTAATGATTTATGTCTTCGAATCACTTTTATCAAAAGCAAAGCAAGTAATACATGCAGTTGGTAATATTAGGTACCTATGTAAGTTACTAGGTAACGTACGACCAGACTTTTTGCGTGATCTAATAGGTGAGATTAAAAATTGTCGTGCAAATTTTTTGCGCGTCGTGTGTTGTTTCTATTTTTACACATAAAAAATCCACCTCGTAATTGTCGTGTCGTCTGCTGTAGGCTTTAAAGGGGTTTTCTGAGACACCTACATTAATTTGAGGTCGCGATTTTGTATCCATTTCTCATAGTAGTAACATTAAAAATCTCGATGTATTTGTGTAGCCTGCCATATGTACTGCAGTAATAGGTAATAAAATAAACGCATAGAAACGAAACTAGTAGTTTTGAGCTAAATTTGCGCGACTCACTTGAGCTCCGCTTAGCCATACTGCTTAGATAGTATGAGCGAGCGGCATGTTCGTTTATATGCGTTGGTATTATCATCTATTGATAACGTAAACTTAGCGCTAAACTATTCAATGTGATTTAACTATTAAACGTAAAATAGTGAGCAAGAGAAATATTTTCTCTAGATACCTAATTGTGTACGAATTGATATCGATATGAAATAAAGTCATGAATTACTTAACTTATGATTTGTCTCATTTAATTATTATTGAACCTTTATATCTTTACGCAATGGGAGAAAATCAGAACTGCATTGCCTATATAACTATCTAAAGAGAATAAAATAAACTGCGATATATTTTTCAAATTTTATTAAGGTGTCCATATTGATGTAACAACTGAAAATCAACACACGCTATTATAAACCCGTAGCAAAGCTAAAAATTTCGTAAATTACCAGCTATGGAGGATAAACTACATCAATTTTAACAGTAACGGCTTATTTCAACTTTCGTTTGTGCGCAGAAAAAATAATATAGGAACTTATGTTAACTTAAACCCATTTTCACGTTTCTATTGTTAATGTGTGAGGAAAATGGCCCTTGAAAATATGAAAAAACTATTAACCATCATATTACCACTCCTAACATACAGTACAAGTTCTCAATACACGCCTAAGATACAAGATAATAACTTATAGGCGTCTATAGTAAAGTCAAGTTCCGACATTGTCTATCTATAGGATGGAGTTCGCGTAAAAATACCTTTTCACTATGAATCTAGTTTGTAGAAATCTAACTTAACCAATGAGGCATATTTAGACGGATTCATTCAAGCAATTGCTTTTTAAAACTTGGCTTTACTACTGACAAGTAAAGCTTAAAAAATAACACGGAAATTTTAACCCATTCTAAACATTATGGAAGGATGTTAGATGGACTTTGATAGGAACTAAACAAAAATTTAAAATACACTACACAATCATTTTGCTATAAGATTCTTACAAAAGGATTGTAGTACACATTAACATTTATTCCTACACATTCCGTACATTTAATTATTTATAATTAAGTAGGTATGTAATAAATTGAAATGCTCGATTTTAGACTGTCAAGGCATTGCCAAAGATGAGACGAGGCAAATTAAGAAGGCACTTGCTTGCCACGTCTCCACTTACGCCTTTTTATTTAGCATCACATTAAACATCTAAAATAGCTTAAAATTAGCCGCGAAAATGTAGAGAAAAATTCATATCCAGTTTCACATCTATTACAAAATCATTTTTTATTACCCTGTCTCTACAGATACATAAAATCAGTAAGTAATCAACACTATTAAATTAAATAAACTTAACAAGAAAAATATTTAAAAAAAACTATCAATTCAACAGTCTGCTTAGCTATACTTTAAAATGAAAACAATGGCATATGAATCAACATGGTTAAATTATGTCAAAATAATAATTTTAGCAGCAAATTAATAATCGGACCGTCCAAAACGTTTGTTCCTTATCCGCTTGAGGATATTATCATCTGGAGTCAGTTTCCAGTCAGAAGTGCCAGGCTTTTGGTCCTCTACATCTTGAGATTGCGATTCAAACAAGTCCATAGAGTTCTGTCTAGGTTTATGCGACTTGCAAGGCCTTTTCATCTTTTCAGTTCTTACCTTTCTCTCAATACTCCTAGGAGTAGGAGTTTTCCATACATGGTCGCTTTCTGTCAGTTTCATCTTTGGGGAAGGTGAGAAGTAAGAAAACATGGGACTAGAAGGCTTTGGTTCTTTCTTTTCTACCGGCATTTCGAGAAAAGACAATGTGTATTCGGCGTCGATAACTTGCTCCCTAACGTATGACGTCACTTGCTTTCGATGCACGGTCTCTACCTTAGGCCGTTCTAACTTCGTTTGAGATTTTTCCACGAAAATTATAAAATTGTAGTACCTTTCGACGTTTTCAGCACATTTGTAGCAAATCGTGTTCAATATGTGTGATTCTTCAATTACTAGATTGAGGCAGACTCGGATTTTGTTGATCATGCTGGTTCTTTCGCAGTAGCTTCCGAAGAGTGAAACATTGAACTCTGATTCGGATAGACAAACCCGGCAAGATTTACGCGATATTTCCATTTTAATTTTACGAAAGCACAGTTTCAAGTTGGAAAATACAACTGTTTGTTTACCGGTTACCGCCAAAATGTTTTTTTTTGGCGTCGCACACGCCAAAATGTTATTCAGCTGAAGACAAAGTGCATTCAGAATCTATAGTCGATACAAATTTTGATCTGTGTAAAATACATTTGTTTCATCTACATTTTTCTTTCACTACATAAGTTTAGTTTGGACGGCTTAAATTATTTATACTTTTATTTTAACTTCTTAGCAACACTTGTTATTAAGAAGGCAGCTAAGCAAAAATTTAGCGAAGTAAAATGTTAGCTTTTGAACGTCCATTTAAGACATAGAACGTAAATTCTTTGAATTATTTTAATATAAACAAACGCATGGAAAGCCGTGTTTTCAGTTACGTAATCGTTTTCCGGTTATATAATTTTATTAAATTTGTCTACGATACACGTTATGTAACAATTTTAAATTTATTTAAAAATGAAGATACATTTTTGAACATGTTTTTACTGAGATTATAAGGTGACGCTCATCACTTCTTAGTCTAATCAAAATCGAAATTCTCTCAGGTGTCCATCGCATTTTACAAACCACACAATGTGAAAAGTATTCGGTAGTATTAAAAATGACAATATTCATAAAAACAAATACTAGTTAACTCCATCCATCGATACTACTATCACAAGCCACCACACTCCTATTCAATAGACAGTGATCATTTAAATAAAAATATATGTAAATTAAACAAATACAATACAGTCATCTTTATAAAGCGAAGCTTTTCTTATCAATTTTAAACGTTGCTCAATATTTTTCCTACTTTATTTTTTTATCATTTTACTGTTAATTGCGACAATAAAGACTTATCGTAGTTAAAATCTTAAATTTATAAATGCACATGATAGCATCAGCTCGTTGTCAGATTGTGTTATTACTTAATATGCATTAAAAGTGTCTCAATTGACAGTAAAAGTGGTCTAACTTCAGTTCGACTACACATTATCTTCTTCCTTTTTGCCCCAGAACTTATCAAACCTCGTGCGGGCTCGGTCCAGTACTTCGGACGCAGTCAGCCCTGCTGCTGGAGGCTCGTTCACTACCGTCGTATCTACAACTCCTGGCGCGACTTGAGTCGCTTCAGTCGACTTCTTGATCACCTCTTTAAGGTCCTGAGTAGGAGTCTCTGGGGTTATATCATTGCTGTTCACACCGTTACTATTGACACCGTTGATGCCGTTTATTTTATTCATGTCTAGAGCCTTGGTCTCGTCGATAGGAGTGAGGCTGATAGGAGTCGTGGGGGTCTTGTCGGTCCGCTTGCTGAGGCTAGTGGGCGACTCGCTTTTGTTCTTAAGCGAGCGAATTGGTGACATTTGCTGATGATGAATCGGAGCGATTTCTGGAAAGTTATCGTGGTTTTAACGCGACAGTTGGCGAGCTAAGATTGGTTTGAGAGTTTCAAATTATATATTAGTGACAACAATTTGGACTTTCAATGAAAACTGCTTAATCTCTGCTGTAAAAAGTCAGAATATATGTACTTAATTATAACTACATATACATCAACAATTATACGATTTGAATTAGAATATTTGAAACTCCCAATATTTTGATACACTTAAAAGCACATAGAGTATACGTGACTATCAGTTTGGAACAGCTAAGGAAGTTCCCACTATTGATAAAAAGAGCAATAGATTGAGAAATACAAGAAAATATAACTAATTTGTTTATAGACTGCCTAAAGTACTTACAATTTTCATTCAATAAGACTCAAATTATTTTTTGTAACAAGATTATCTACTTGGTTGTAATTTTGAGTAGTTATGTTTCGATCTCTATGATCACCTAAACATGCTACCATTGACTTCAAGAATCATGCTTCTTCAAAAGATTCAATTTATTGAAGGAACATGCATAACCTCATGGAAATGGATAGTCGCAATGAATGTAGCGTAACAACTAGACTACTTTCAAACATGGTTTACTCAGAAAAGATGCTATTGATTTGAGGTTATAAGACACAAACGGACTTATAAATTAGGACCATGTTTTAAGACCGAATAACCATTGTGACTTAATTTCAGTGAAATGTGGCTGCGGCGCCCAACGGGGACTGATTCCCGAAATTGCCACCCAAACTGGGCCAGCTAATTGTAACTAGATTTGGCCCTGATTGAAACAGCATCTTCCCAAAGACAGAAGGACAGGCATCATGCAAGTGAACGGAATGAGATGAAACAATCAAGTGCCAAAGTGACAGTGTACGCAAACATCGAAACAGACACACACAGACGAGTGAATACATACGTGTTCGACGCCTCAGCGGAGTACGGTCAAAATAAAAAAGCATCTCAATTATTGGAATAACACAATTTAATCATGAACTATTTATATAATATAAAACAGGTTATATAATTTTTCTTGTGTCGATCGTGTGTCATTGTGGCAGTGATCTCTGTACTGTATTATCTATCAGTAGAGTTCACTGTCTCACGGCTGTTTGTCACACTGTGTGTATGGTCGATGGCTAGTAGGCAGTGGCGGTCGTCGTACCTGCAGGCTTCACGGTGGCGCCCTCTTCGGCTACGGAGCCACCTTTAAACTCTGAGCTAGGGCGCTTAATGCTCTCATCTGAAAATGAGCGATTCGTATGGTGGGATGACGTGAATTTTACATTCTATGTCCACAGACATTTTACTTTTGGTAGGATTTATAAAAGCAATGCGCAGCGTGTTTATTCTGCTAGAGTCCTGGGAGTCATATCTCTTTTGTTTTCTATTTGTAGCCAATTAATTTCAATGTATCAAAATAATTATGGTATAGTATTTTTGTATTCTGTTAGTGTCTTGTTTGATAAAATTTATTATTTCTGTGGGCATAGAATTTATGATCACAAACACAAAAAAAAAATGGAATGTAGAATGGTTTGTGAATGTTAATCTAAAAATATTTTTCTAGTTCCAGATTCTACGCGCATGATTTTGTGTCCCTGTGTCAGTGTTGCAAGCTCTTAAAAAATTACTTGTGGGGTAGTAGTCTTGTTCTACTGTGTTGTTGTATGGAGTATGATTGTGTAAAATGACTTTGGACCTTAAAATACCTATCACGAAACTTATAGTTACTTATCAGTTAAAAATAATTAAAAGAGCATCTCATTCATACCAGGCCAGGTTGATAAAAGCTTTTTACAATTTGCACCATCACCAAATGTGTAGTAAGAAATTACGATTTGAAAATAAAGTGCTATTGAAAGAAAAAGATACTCCTTAGTGCACAATTTTCACAAAATTATAAGAATACTGATTTTACGATTTTCTAATTGCATTTTCCTAACGGTAGATGTGCCAACATGGGACCAGTTGTGATGCCCATTGGACCCATTTTCATTGTTGTCTAAACATGAGACCAACAGGATTATCCAAGTAATCCCACTTTCAACCAACAAGTTGGTAAACAAATTAATTGTAATAATAATTGAAACCTAACCTATGTAACACAGATATTACTTTAATACTTGTCCAAATCGTAAAATGAGTTTCACACTATGCCCTAGATCCCCTACCTACTTAAACATGACCATTTTAAAATACTCACCGCTTTTAACATTCTGCGTCACAGTAAATGTCTTGCCGGTGTCCAATGGGACAGTCCAGTTGACTGGATCAGGAGAGCGCATGTTCAGTTGTTCAGGAGACTTCACCCTGGTTGGTTCAGGTGGGGACTTCACCACTGGCGAGTCATCAAAGAAGTGGTCTTTGGCCACCGATGCGCTGCGGTGAGATGGAATGATCTCATCGTCTGGAATTTTGGGCAAGTGTTATTTTGGAAAATAATTTAGTGAAAATCTAGTATCTATGGCAATGATACAGTTTTTTTCCTCTACGAATTGATGCAAAGTTATAATTCAAGCCAAAGGGCACAACTTTTAATTCTGCCATTATCTTAATTACAACAGAAAATACAGTAATACAACAGAAATTAGGTATCACATAAAAAAACAGTTAAAAATAAAATAATAGTTGGTACTTTTTATAACAGTGTATACATGCCTTAAACATAATTTCTATAGAAGGAGATAGACACACGAATCGCAGAAGACAACCACATAGACAGAATTTTAAAAACAACGATTACTATGTTCATAGTAGTTTTACAACCAATCACACAGTACATGCAGCTATGAAATCTAATTTCGTGAACAATTTCTAAAACAACCTAAACGCAAAACAAATACTTACCGAGGTCTAAGTAGATATTAACCTGAAGTTAAGAGCCCTCATCATCATCATCATCATTTCAATGCACATAGTTTATAAATGGACTATACAACACCCCAAATAAGGTTCCTAGATTCGAGGACAATTAACTGCGCCATAACAAAATACTTGGATAGTATAGAATTTTCGATTGATTCATCTTCCACCCATGAAAACATTTGTAAAGATTACAAAGATTTGTAACATTATTCTAAATAAACAGCGCTGGAAACAATTCCCAACCAATACCAACGACCTCCGTGGCGAAGTGGCTGAGACGCAGGAGGTAGCGAGTTCGATTTCCGCCGCGGAACAAATGTTTGCACGTTCTACAGATATTTGTTTCGGGTCTGGTTGTTTCTCTATACATTATAAGTGTGTATTTACAAAAAAAAGTATTTAAGTATTCTATCAGTTATCTGGTTCCCATAGTACAAAGTTTGCTTAATTTGGGGCTTGATAGCGCTATGTGAAATGTCCAGCAATATTTATTATTTATTTATTTATTTTTATTATCTAGTTAGTCCCATAGTCTGTGGATTTTGATCCCATTTTCAGGGCGAATTTGCCCCACTTTTAGTGCCGCCAGTTTTTTTATAGTTTTTGTAATTACAAGTCCACATAGTTGCAAGTTCTACTTATGGTCTAGTGCAGGGTGTTCACACGGACATTCACATTTTCACACCATGTGTCGTGTAAGCCATTCCCGTTGTCGGTGCCAATCAGTGCTGTGACAGAAGTTGCGTAGACGCACTGACGACATGTTTTAGTAGAAGGAAAGCAGACAGTACAACACAAACAGCCAATTTGTAACAAAAGTAAACTCAATTTCAAAGGCAATCAAATTCATTAACTGAATTTGTAAATTAATAATCTGTTTTCTTTTTTGATTTGTAGAGTTGGTTTATAACTATCTCTGATAGCTACCAAAAGAGAGAGCAAAACTTCAAAAAGCCAAACAGGCCAGAAAAAAGATCGCACATTGCCAATTCCACCCACAAAAGCGTCACAGTCTAAAAGCCTGCCAATCAGTAAAATGCACAGAGCGTCGACGCAACTGCCACCTTTTACGCACCCAATTTTATTCCGACTTTTGATACGCTGCGGCTGCGGCGGGCCCGAGCTGATTCAATGCCATTCATCAAGGTTCCATTGGTCCCACTTGGCCCATTCGTCACATTAGGCCCACTCGGCCCGTTTGCCCCGATCCCAGTCTTGCCGGGGGCAGATGGCGACCGACCGCCTCTCGACGTCGACCTAACTCTATGACTACTTCCTCTACTTAACGCCAAACCTACAAGAAATGTTTTCTACTGAACTTTTTGGCTAGTGAGAACGGGCTCCAGGAACTCTATGAAGGATATATTGGCTTTAAAGGAGAGGTTTAGTTAATTCAGTGCATGATCATTTTTTGAATTTTAGAGCCATATTCTCAAAGTAGCCGATAAACACAGGGTAGGGGCAAGCATCAGGCAGGATAACAACAATTTAGTATGAATTATTATTCTACACACTTAGAAGTAAGAGATAGATACATAATCTATAGAATCATAGCATAAAATGGGTACAGGTCGGTTCACATTTGGTAACGGTTTCACCCGTTTGTACAGTAAGTATCTTGGACTACCCACCCTTTCAGATTATAGCTGTATTCGTTCTGGCATTAATACATAACTTGATAAGAAAGACTATAAAAATATAGTTTCACTGAGAAATTGTAGAGACTCGTATTTAAAAACATTGTCAGACTTATATTACATCTAAAGAAGATTGGCGAAACATTTCACCGTTCTTAATTTTTCAGCCATGTTGTGGAAATAATCTGGCAATATTTTTCAGAATGCTAGCAACATTTCGTCTACTGGCAACACTATAAAGCTGCGTGTGCACTCACCGGTCGGCTTGGTGGGGCGCGGCGGCTCGTGTCCGTTCGGCATGAGCTTGGCGTGCGCGGGCGCCGGATCCGCAGAGCGTGGTCGCCGGCGTGGAGACTTGAAGAGGGCGTTCTCGCCGGTTTTTGCACCTGGAATAAGAGGTTTTCAAAAAAAAAAATTATATTAAAAAAAATAGTTCCGGTTGCTTATGTAGATGGCGTTGACTGCTAAGCGTGGCTATCAATTAATCATTCTATTCACTCATTGTTTTGGTTTGAAGCCAGTGAGTATTTAAAAAAATTAAATTTACTTTTGATTACATGAGGGTTCGCAATGCTGTGGTAATAACGTAGTGACTCAATGTCTATTTAATTGTTGATTTTTTAAAGATAATATTATGTTTTAGGCAGATATACCTGTATTAATGTTTTGTTAAGTTAGCTCATTGTATTATAAATTGTGTACCTAAGAAATGTAAAATTAAATGTAAGTAGAATAGAATTGCATGTTTTCTCAGTAAGCGATTTATTAGCTATGTTAATTTTATGAGAAATAAATAATCTTAAACCATATACCTACACATAGCTGAATGGAAGATAAAACAGTAACGAGTAAATATTTACAAAATTTTAAAATATCAGATCCTTAAAAACGCGTACAAAGTAAAAAAAAACATTTTACAGCCGAGATCCATTTATCAAAAAAGAAAAGTGGTGATAGTCTTCGAGAGCCCCCCCAGTTAAACTAACTTTCTATTAAAAAAACGTTTGGTAATCACAATGCCCCAGACAGACATAGGCGTCAGATTTTTAATATATTTTTGCATCGGGGATAAAAAAAAAATGCTTCCGTACCATCATGAGTCGCACCCTCATCGAAGCTGCTTCCCTGGAGCTTCTTCCTCTGCTTCTGCGGAGACTTCTGCGGGGATCGCTCCAAAGCCTTCGTCTCCTGCAACTTGGCGTGGATGGACTGGTGCGGAGCCGAGCGGAACGAACGGAACTTCTTAGGGGAATGGCCCTTCGAGTCTTTTCCATCTTTCTCGTCTCTCGGCAGAGCCCTATTAAAGAACGTGGTTCTATTATTATTCGCTAAGCCATGTCCGAGACTTTAATGTAGGATATGAAGACAGAACAAAACTTAGATCTAATCGGGATTGTGAAGATTTGGGAGTTATAATGATTTATGACGATATTCAAATGGGTAATATTAAAATTAAATACTTGTCTCTGGCTATACTCGTATAGTATTCAACAAGGTAGCATTTCTTTGGCAAAGGCAGTTGGAAAATCAAAGGAACTAAACCTGTTGATTTAACTACGCATCTATTTTACATACGCATATGGCATTATCTTTTGCCTCAAGCCATTCTTAGCATCAGCCGTACCTACTGCCACTAATAAATACTTATGATTATACTAGAAAGACGCATCCCTGTACGAAAGACCAATAAATAAAATTAGACTTTATGCGTATATTTCGATAGTTCTTTTTACTTTCAACTACCTCGGTGACGATGTGACGGCCAATATTAGTTAGTTAATGTCCAATAAAATAATAAGCCAATATCAAATATACGTATCAGTTAGTCTTGAAGTCGCAGGCAAAGCTATACACATTGGTCCTTCGAGCCGGATCACGCTTAGTGCATCACTTACTTGTGATTTGTGGAAGCGAGTGATAAGGCCGACAACGAGGACCGGCGGGATACTTGGTACCAGAGCTCGATTTGCTTATTGTAAAGCTGAGTGATGTGCTCCGGAGCTAGTTCTGTGCCCCAGCCGCGGTACTGTCAAAAATGGCACTCTTGAATATGATGAAGCATGATGATGGAAGCGTTGGCGTTGTGGGATTGGCTTTTATCGACACTGAAAATGTACTTCATCTCATGAAAATGGATTTCGTCTCTTTTATCAACACTGGCATGTTATTTCACGTTTATCGACACTGAAAATCGAACAATATTTTGAACGAAGAATTTTGTAATATTGTCTTCATAGGCGTACTATTGGCTATTTTCTTCGTGACTGCATTCGTCAAGTATGTTCGTTGTGACACTGGTTTTTTCTTGGTCATTGACCAGGTATCGTGGCCAAAAAAGGAGCCTAGTAACTAATACAAAAGAATACAATTTTGATTAAATTATTCATTGTGTTAAGAAGTCTTAGAATTCGGTTTTAAACTATCAAGAATAATCAAGAAACTAAGTATCGTGGTTATGAACATTATTTTCACCATGAGTTAGTTTTCAATATCGATAAAGTCTTATGATTGGGGCCAATTGTGTGTTTTGTATTGTGTTCAAAGTTACATGCTTTGATTATAACTTTAACTTATTTTAAAGTTAATATTATCACGTTAAATTGTAAAACTGAGCTAATTGCCTTGTTCGAGATTCATTGAGAACACAGAACAAAGATAGCTAATTGGACTTGTAAAAAACCATGTGGGATATTTACTGATAACGATGGATATCTTCTTAATATATAAAATTCTCATGTCACAGTGTTTGTAACAAAACTCCTCCGAAACGGCTTGACATTTAGTAATTTATTAATTAGAACGGCGATTGCCAATGAAACTAATTAATTAATTACAATTTACATACAAACAATAAAAACAAATAAGATGAAATTACAACTTTTAAAATAAAATTTCAAAGTAATATAATAGTAATAAAATAAGAAATCGGTCATTCATCCCTCTCACAATAGATCAGACAAACTGACATTAGGTCCATTCATTCGTCCGCAAATATGTCGCAGTCTGGGAAAACCTTAAGCATTCCGTTGACCAATTCTGAATTTTTTTTTGTGTATATTCGGTAGGTCTGAGAATAGGTCGTAATGTATTTTTCACCCTGCTACACATACTACAACATAATGAGAATTCAAAATCTTAAATTGTAAATTTTTCATTTGGCAACACTAAAGTTATTGGCATCCTTTTTTGTTTCATATGGACAGAGAGTGACAGGGTTTTAAGTGCTGGCAACACAAAAATTGATCCCCTTATCTGCCAAGAAGTAGGCAATCCAGTGCCTGTCAAAATTTACAATACTCTGCCCAAGGATTAAACAGACCTCAAGTTTAAGACTGCGCTACACAGATGGATTTTCTTGAAGTGCGTCTGTGTAATTAATAATCGAGCCTAAATAATCGCTATTTATTGATTGACAATTACATAATAGACATTAGGTACTAAATTATTATATTTGTTTTCTTTTATCTGTGTTTTATATATAGGTTAAATTAAACTTTAATTAATGCCCAAACCGTGCGATGCCAAAAAAATGATTTAATTAGCTGACATTTTAATTTCTGACATTTAGATTAAAACGTATTATGTTAAATTCTCTTTGATTAGTGATTTAATTTCTCTGAACTTGACATGTATCATACATAAATCATGAATCTTCTCATTATTAAACTATTGTTTTAATATATTAAATAAATGTTATTTTGTTATGTAGATTTAGTTAAGTATATTATTGCCTTTGCATACCATACTGATTGGATAAGTGGAACGATAACAACTATGTAGGTACATACTATGCACTCTTTTTCTACGAATAAATAATTCATTCATTTATTCTATACTTTATTCAGATTTCTGTCACTCAAAATCCAGTAAGCACAGTAATTACTTAATAATCGACATTGGAAAGGCAATTATTCTTCGCCAACATGGATACAGAGAGATACAATCAAATCCCATTACGCTCTCATTCGCATCTATCTAAGCACGACGCGACGGCCATTAACTTGTTTACTATCATGAATATTAATCACTTTTAGACTAAGATTGTCTTATTTGTTGCACTGAGAATACCCATTATAAAAGTAAAGTACTGTTAAGGTTGCGATTACCGTATTTTTCGGAATTACAATCGATGTTTTCGGACGACCTAATCGTTTGTCCATTTATAATAATGTCATATGTTAGAACTGGACCACATTTAATCAGAACTACTGATTATGCAACTACGTATAATCAAAGTATAATAACAGCTATTTTATTCAAAAGCACCGGTAGAAAGAAATAAGTTGGAACCGAAAATGTCTTCAGGACTTCGAGGTTAAATTAATGTCGTAATAGACCTATTTAGCTTTCTTTGTTCTGTGTTTAATAATATAAGTAGTGTGATTACTAATATATCTCTGACTTCAATCTGTATATGTCACTTGACGCTCAATAGCTGAGTAATATTCTAATAAAACTATAACATGGCATATAAGAATTGAGCCAGTCACGAAATAAAATCAACAAGAAACGAGCAAATCCAATTTTTAGACCATTTTACCTACTGCTCGCATAATGATTAGTAGTGTCTTAATATGTAGGGGTTAGTGTCGTTTAGAATATAGCGCAGACCTTGTATTCTCCGGCGCGCTTGCGCAGGTCGATCACCTCGCGGTACCAGGAGTCGCCCTGCGCCAGCCCCAGCGGCTGCAGCCCCGCGGCGCGCAGCGTGTGTGCGCTGTCCTCCCCCGCGCCCGCACCCGCAGCAGGGACCACGCCTGCGCCCACGGCTGGGCCCACGCCCACGCCCACGCCTGTGCTCGTCTCCCCGCCCGCCCCCGCGCCCCCATCTCCCAGCATCCTCTCGCTGGCCTCGTCTTTCACCTTCCCTTTTCCCCTGCATTTGGTAAATGTCCCTTTAGACGCCTCGTACACGTATTGAGAGAACGGTCTAAATTTCTTTTTGTACTCGCTTTTGTAACGTTTTCTATTATCTTTGGAACGATCCTCCCCGTTGGATATGAGGGCCGATAGCGCGTTACGGAACGTCGATTTTCTGGAAAATTCCATTGATGTCTTAGAACGCCGTGTGGGTCGGTCTGCGATGATGATGCAGCAACGGAAACGGCTCGCGCCGAGCCGGGTTAGTAGAACAGACATGCTTCAAATAATTGTCAAGCTCGCAATGGTGAGGTTAGGATGTTCGACGGAAGAGAATAGGGACCGACAGAGTGAGGGCGCGCGCCCTGTGACCTGCTACAACTCAGTGTTGGAAGTGTGGTGATACATCGAAATACATAATCTAATCAAACAGTTTCAACCAACGTTCACATCGACAAAGTGCAGGACACATTGAATAATAATAAAAAAACTATTATTAGCTGTCATTCCGTACTAAATGTTAGTTTTGGACTAAAAACTACTCGGCCTAGACACCGCCACCGTGAGGACAGTTGAAATGTTAAAGCAAATACCAAAAACGAAATTTAGACTTTGTTCTGCTTTAAAAAGTAATTTGAGTTGGGAGTTGGGGCAGAACACGACCTTGAAGGAATCCTTTACTTTATTAATCTCTTATATATTAACTTCAAAAACCTTAAAATGAAAATGTGTTATAAAAACAGTGCTCACAGAAACAAATTCATTGTATGTACTATTTCATTTGGATGAATGAGCCATTTTCTGTTAGCAATAACATGAAAATGTTGAAGCTAATAGAATTTTAAAACAATGATTCATACATTTTAATCTACTATATGGTTACTAAAATAAGAGCTAATTTTGGTTTAGTAAATAACCTTAAAAACAATCCATTAAAGGAAAAGATGATGATAGAATCTTCTATTTAATACTCAAAGTATAGGCTTCCTCCAAGATCAAAATCAGTACATAAGCTAGAGACACAGAAATATGAAAGCTATTAGCAATTTCAATTTGAAAAACCTTCACCTGAAAAAGTTGAGGGGTTAATATAATCTATATATAAATTTTTAAAGAATATAGTTAAAGTTCTATGATGTTGCGTTTCATTGTCATTAGTCCGGAACATAACGGATTTGTAGAGTCAACAATGTGTGTGAGAGTCTTCTCGTGGGGTAGAATGAATTTGGATTTGGGGGTGACTATTATTACAACCCCATATCTGATAATGTCTTTGATGAAATCAATTGCGAATAAGCAGCTGCATTAGCTGAAGCAAAAGCTTTTTGTGATTTAATTGTGAATATACATATAGATCGTGTTTCACTTAAGTTTATAGACTGTTTCGGGAATATAATCAGAAACCGTTTAGTGTTCAAATAATAAAGCAAGCCATAAATACTGGTAAAAAATTACAATATAAATGAAACAATCTATAAGTTTGACCTAATTGGGTTGGAGAATGGTAAGCTTTTTGTGAAAAATGTGATAAAGCTGAAGCAATTTGAAATTCAGAACGTTTTTACACGATAATTAGAAATAAACTGAAAATATAAAGAAATTTAATTGTATAAAACTGTACAAACATTCTGAAAGTTATTGGTTTTCTTTGATAATCATCTATATTTAATTGTCTACGTCATGATTTGTAACTATTTACAATTCATAAAAATTTTAAAGGAATTCAATCTTATCCAGGTTTTGCGAGGCCATTTTATAGCCACTAATATTAGCAAATAATATTTCCTTTGACACAACTTTTTCAGTTATAATAATTGGGTGTGATAGAAGTAAAAATGATTATATACGGGAGAAATAGGCTCTGAATTCGGAATCAACAAATCATGAGTTAGACAATAGTACAAGATCATGGATATTCCTACAATATAGCTTTAAACGAAGACAGCTCACCTCTGTACTCCTGGCTTCTGTCCATTCCATAGATAGTCTTCAATGTAGCGCTTATCATCATGGTCTCCATCCACGTGGTTCATCAGAGGCTCAGCTTCTACTGAACCTGTGAAGTTTTTGTAACGTCCTATAGAATAAACGGCCACAAACTATGTAGGTATCAAAATAATGTCTTCTATTACAGCAGTTGCTAGAATTCTAATATTCATAGTATTAACGCAAATTTTTAGTGTTTTTTTATCTTCAGCAAACGTTACAGGCTGTTCATAAGCCTCGCATTCATTAGCTGAATCGTTAACAGTGTTTCATAATAAAAAAGTGTAATAAATCTCCTTTATGACTATTATACCGCTAGTCACTTTAATGTTTAAACCACTAATTCAAAACTCCAAGCTGCATTTTAATAAAATACTTTTCACGAGTTTTCACACTGTCGCAACCATTGAGAATTCATAAGCCGTGCTTTAAAAGCTCTTTTATTGCCGTTGCACGTTTGAAGCTGGAATATTTATAATATCCGCTTTTAAATCTGCAAAGCTCGAGTATAATATTGCTAGACGACCAGACGACCGGCTTTTGACCTGCACTTTTTAGACATTCCTTATTTCTAACAACATACTCAACATTCAACGTCCTTCCGGGGCAACACATTTGAGGTGGTAGCTGTCGGTCTATGGAACTCTCTCCCTACTCATATTAAAAAGGCGCCAAGTAAACCGGTTACGGTTTTCAGACGATTAGTTTACAGTCATTTCTTGCTAAAGTTTTCATATATTTTATATTACATTTATATGACAAATATGTATAAAATATATAAAATATATGAAAACGTAGTGTGTGTATTTCTATGTAATAGTATTTTTATATTTATATTATACATATTCTATGTATTATTATTGAAGTGAAAACTTCTTTAGCATCGTTGTGATTTGAAAGTCGATGAAACGGAAAAGCTACAGTAAAGAGACAGACACATAAATTCATAAGATTTAACGTGCGATAAAATGAGATAGGAAGCATTTTATACAGCGTTTCTTATGTTCGTGGTTCTCTTTTTGAAGAGCAAACTTCTTTAGCATCGTTGTGATTTGAAAGTCGATGAAACGAAAAAGCGACATTAAAAAGAGACAGACACATACATTCATAAGATTTAACTTTTTGACGACCTCCGTGGCGCAGTGGGCGAATAGCCGGTTGAGACGCAGGAGGTAGCGGGTTCGATTCCCGCCGCGGAACAAATGTTTGCATGATCTACAGATATTTGTTCCGGGTCTGGATGTTTTTCTATATATTAAAAGTATATATGTACAAAAAAAATGTATATAAGTATTATATCCGCTATTTGGTTCCCATAGTACAAGCTCTGCTTAGTTTGGGGCTATATACGGTGTGAAATGTCCATTTTTTTAAAAAAAAAAAAAAAAAAAAAAAAAAACTTGTGAGAAAATGAGATAGGAAGCATTATACAGTGTTTCTTATGTTCGTGGTTCTCTTTTTTTGAAGGTTTTACTTCTACCACGTGTGAATTGCACACATGCTTTTTTTATTATATGATTGATATAAGGTTATGTATTTATTGTTATTTGTGTTTTTTTGTTCTTTTTAAGTACTTACCAATAAGTTAATATTGTTTTAAATTAGCTCGCCAACCTTTTTTATTACCTTTGAGGTTGGCAGGTAGAAAATGCTATTAGCATTAAGCACACCTTTTTAGATGTAATTTGTATTTTTGTGCAATAAAGTATTAAATAAATAAATTTATTAAAAACGTGCGCTTCCCGAATCTTCCAAAGATAATTTTTTATATAAGCGATAATGCCAAACACGCTGAAAATATTCAGGGATTCAATCTGGATTCCAGTTCAAGTGTAGTTAATCTATGCAGAACTAAACTTTAGAATGGGCCTTTGACAAATTCTGCCCAAGTTTATAATGCAGAAACTACCATTCACAACTCTGTTGCAATCTGAATAGCAGGGGCGTAGCTACCGCCGTATCAGCCGTATCAATGATACGGGGCCCCCGGGCTACAGAGGCGCCTAACGTGTGTAAGCAAAAATTAGTAAAATGCTATCCACAATGTCACTGATTCTCGTGCTTCCCGGGAAAAAAACTGTCATACGTGCCTATAGAGTTTTCACTTCAGAAATGACAAAAGTAAACAAAAACAATTATCTTTTTTTCCCGAAAAAAGGCAAGAAAAGTGTAGGTATATTTAATTTGAATTGTTTGCTAGCTCAATTTCTAGGAGGAAGTGATAATTTTTATTCAATAAATATTTAATAATAAATAAATATAATAAATATTGCAAACTAATCAGAGCTTGTACTATGGGAACCAGATAACTGATAGAATACTTATATACTTTTTTTTGTAAGTACATACTTATATATATAGAAAAACACCCAGACACGGAACAAATATCTGTAGATCATGTAAACATTTGTTTCGCGGCGGGAATCGAACCCGCTACCTCCTGCCTCAGCATTAATTTAATTTATTGGAAGCGTTTTTGTTTATTTTGTGAGAAATTCTTACCCTTCATTTGGGTCCCCAACTAATTTTGATACAGGGCCCCCTCCAAGGCACGCTTCGCCACTGCTGAATAGTCTAGTTAGCAGGTGTAAACTGAATGTATAAAATATTTGTGCACTGGTTATGCTCAGGATATATTCAGATATATTGGTGTAAGATAACATAGTTCTTTGAATGAATGAATGAAAACACTTTATTGTACATCATGCAAAATAACAATTACATACAAAATAGAATACACAAAGCAAATAGTACAACGGGCAGATATATACAGTCTGTTACCCCATTCACGACATTAATTTTAAACACATATACAGAATCGTATTAACTATCGGTAGCTTGAATATTTATCCAGTAATCGATACATTTCCAATAAACAATTTTTAACGTAAATCGGCGGCGCCTTTGCGCCGATGCCGCTTAGTCAGTTTAACAGGTACCTACTTACATGATGAATGAATACGAGTATGATTTGTTTACCTATTTTGTACAGGCTGATGCATTGATATTTTAGGACTTGAAATTAAGGTAGATTGAAAATTATATAAATTTCAACTACGACGTTTCTGATAGATATAAGCTATTTACCCTAGATTTTTGAGAAGTTGTAGATTAATAGACCTTACAACTCTCGGCTTTAGTTAAATACTCTATAGATAAAGTTTCTTCAATACTCGTATTGTTATTTCTACTATCTTTGAACTAGAGACTGCTTTGTGTCATCTCTGTCGAAATAATTTTTTGAATGATAAGTAATGATCGGAGTGGGTAGATTGATTTTAAGTACTTGCATCATAAATCATGATGATAATATAACATGGACATGAGTTTTTCCCGGAAATTTCCGTTATTTACTGAATTTCATTATATATTATTAAACTAGTGATCTAGTGACTGTATTAGAAATTTAAAGGAAACGATACTCAAAAGTTTTATATAGATTTTTATTTGTCTGTCGAATAATAAAATGAATTATTATGTAGCACAAAAAACCATATATAGTGACATCAAACGCTACATGGAAGAATACTTGACCATCAAATGCAAATTTAAAATTATTTATTACTTTAAAGTAAATACACTTTGTTGGGAGCCCCATCTACCAAACTAAGCTGTTGCCAACTTGTATCTTGTTAGATAGTGCCTTCCCTTTTATTCCAATTAAAATTACAATATATCTAATTATAACTCATTTATTAATTCTTAAGTTAGGATAAAACATTAAATTAATATAAAAAATGACATACAAGTTATAAAATTAAAATTAACTAAGACTGCGACATATAACGGCAAATGAAATAACTATCCTAGATCCCGGAGGCATGCCCATATAAACATATACATTTGTGATCATTGACCCTCAATCATTCCAGCTACTCTTACTTTACACCCAGATCCACGTTATAACTTAAAAATTCCAGAATCCCGGAGGCATGTCTATATTAACATATACGTTTGAGATGATTAACCACAAATCAATCTACCTACTCCGATCACTGATGATAAGGGTCTATGGAATCGCCGACCTGTTGAACTTTGCTGACCGTAGAAGTATAAATTACAAAGTTATTGCACTCAGCGTTCCGGCAGTAACATCTGAATATTTGAAACTACTCAGTGTTGAGTGAGACTCATGGTCCGGGAGCCAGGTACAATTTCGGTCAATTATTTCTTCTCGAGCGAAACTTCGTAAAATGCATTAGGGACTTATACTATGAATACTCGCGACCGTCAGCTGCGACTCCGTGGGTGGGGCGGGCAGTGGTAGCCTCCCACGCATGGAGAAAAGAAAGCTTTTTCAGTCATTTTCTCCCATTTGAAATTTTGTCAGATTACAGTTAACCTAGTATTTTGAAGGAAAAACAAAGTCAGTTGGCCATAACATGGTGGATTATACGTCAGCTGACTGCTTGAACATGAAAAAAAATATATATTTTCAATGATTTCCTCTCAACTAAAAATTTACCTGGTGATCGTTTATATACTACTATGAATGAAAATTAATGTCAGCTTGCGGTATAGTACGGCCCACGTATCTTGGCGAGTCTGAACTTCGCGCAGATGGTTGCGCAATGACTTTTTTTAGGAACAATATGGTGGCATAATGAAGACATGATCGCATCTAACTCTGACAGCGACTCTGACAGTGAATCGAATTTTCGGTTGGGAGGGACTTGATCATGAAAATCTGTCACTGGCTCCTGGACTATCAATAGAAGTACCTACTACATAATTCACTCTGACGCGAGATGGCGCGTTCGTTTAAAACCTATAGGTTATCATTATTTTAGTTAGATACTAATGTCGACGATTCGCTTTCTAGAAGTTTGGAATTTACATTATAGCACTTTTTGAAGTGAAAACTTCTTAAGCGCGTTGAGCATTTTTTGAGATGGGAAAAACCATTGAACTCGCGACACTGTTACCGACACCTGTCATTGACTACTGACACTGACTGTTACTGACACCTATGTGTATAAGTATCAGTAGTGTAGTCTGCTTTTAATCAAGTTTTCACTTCTGTCAGCACTCCCAGAGTGCCACTTTTTTTATATAAGTCTTTGTTTTGCTTTATAAAAAATTAAGATAGTTTCATAGGTTGAGAGATGCAGGAGTTTACGGGTTCGATTCCCACTTGGAAAAAATATTTACATGATCTACAGATATTTGTTCTGGGTGTTTCTCTACTTATTATAAATATTCTATCAGTTATCTGGTTCCCACTTTCCTTAGTTTGGGGCTAGATAGCGCTGTGCGACTTGCTCAGCAATATTGATTTATTTATGCCCGCCGAACTTCGTACCGCCTTGACATGCATATGACGTAGGCTGCCAATGTACGTCGCCCCGGTAGAATTGTCAATCGGCCATAATAAGCTGCATCTATGTATGAGAAAATGAATTTTCTTCATAATTCCTTTTTGCGTGAATTTTACCTATATTTTAATAGTTATTCTGCTATTCGGGACGGAGACAAATCCAGCAATTCAAAAACAATGACAATCGGTCCAACCGTTCTCGAGTTAAAAGTGTTCCCACAAACCCGACTTTGTTTTATATATTGTTACGCCGAGGCTGTTAAACAATGAGTAATAATCGAAGTTTCTCGAGCGCTTTTGTCTTGCTGTGTTATTGTTGTTATTGTCTGCGATTGCGCACAATGGGGATGGGTCGTTCTGTCGAAACACCGACGCTTTCCTGGAAGGATCGACATCGTTCTCGAACAATCGAAATGTGTGCGATATAAATAGGCCGGAGAGATGGCCGGACTGTCAGTCTCAGTCAGTCAGTCTGAGTGAGTCAGTCTCAGTGAGTCAGTCTCAGCGAGGCCCTGGAGGACTGACGTGGAGAAGGGTCTCGCGTGAACAGTAGTTGCTCGCGAGTCAGTCTGGATTTTGCTATACGTGCGAACATTTCGGTGACTTTAAGTGGTGTGAATTAGTGTGTTGTGATTACGTGTGACCAAGTTCGTGTATTCATCGTTTAGTGTTGAATAAAAGTGTTATTCTGGTTGGATTGATTCCCATTATTTTATCCCGAACCCTCAGCTCGTAACAATATTAATATTATTTTCAATGGGCAATATTGACGTGACAACAGCCTGTAGCACAATTGACAGTACATCAAGAGAAAGATTGCGGGTTCAAGCCCGGCTTGAATGTTTTTGAGATGGTTTTTGCGTAGGTTTCGCTTTCTTTATAATAAGGACCTTGTTTTTCTGAAATAAATGTTTTATTTTACTACATCTTAGACAAAATGTTACTTTAGTTTACATAGTAAATTATTATTTGCTTTAATCTACGGTCAAATATAATTTATTTCTACCGTAGTTGCAGGGTCTAGGACGTGCACCTGCTGTTAATAATCCGAATATTTCATACTACTCGTAAGAGATTGAAAAGACAATTTTGTCTGTCTAGTCTGTTGGGGTTTGTGTACACGCCGAGTCTAATTAAACTTTCTGATATTGCTCTCCCGTTTACTGACATAGAATTTATTTATTTTGCTTATAGACGAACAGTATTATTGCTGATATGTCAGTATTCAGTATTTTATTGCGTTCATACAAAGTAGATTAAAATGTTACATATCAGATCTTATTGACTAGACAAGACTCCAGCACTTCATATGTACCCTGCAAGTAAGGGTGTAGCAATTTTAAAGCTAACTAGGCAGGTCTAGTGGAATCGAAGTTGAGCGATTTTATGTTTTGAATTTTATTGATTCGAAAAATCATTATTTTCTACATCTCACAGTGCTGAAAGTCTCTTAATGTTCACTTTTGTAGCAATGTCTTATTCAAATCAAATCAAATTGTATTTATTGCGTAATATGGGTAACAAACAAGGTGTAGGTACCGTTTTTGTGTAGGTACAGCCATATTCAGCGCCAACGCATGCAATGTCAAAGCTTTACATGTTAATTTTATTATTAAGTACGTTTTTTATTTATAATGATCATAATTTTCGCATTATTCGTAGCCAGTTATCGCGTTTGTTTTTAAATGAATTTATTGAAATAGCAGAAACAATTGTTTCTGGTAGGATGTTCCAATTATGGACCACCCTATTACCAGAATAGAACAAAAATTTAAAATACTGTAAAATAAAATATAATATACTAGCTACTATACTGACCCACCAAACTTCGTACCACCTTGACATGCATGTGACGCGGGCTGTCAATGTCCCGGTAGAATTGTCAATTAATTTTTTTCATAATTTCTTTAAGCGTGAATTTATCCGAATTTTAACTTTTATTCTGCTATTCTGGGCGGAGACAAATCCAACAAATCAAAAACTATCAAAATCGGTCCTGCCGTTCTCTAGTTATAAGTGTTCGAATAAACCCGTCTTTGTTTTATATATTATGATAGATAGATAAGACAAAAGCTTTTTGCTTGCTTTAGTGCTAAAGAAAGAAAGAAAATATATTTATTTCGTATGGAGATACACTTAAACTAGGCGCGGCCGGCGGCGTGACGCTCAATTTTAGTTTATATTTTTAATTAATCCGGGTTTTTAAATAACGTGGAAAATCACATGTAAATCTCAGAATCAAATTCCTCACTGCAGTATGTAGTGATTCTTTCTCATTTATGGTTCTTCTAGGATTCCCTTGAGTTCTTCTAGGATGAAGTTGAGTCTCGATTTGGTTCGACCAGCGCAAGGAGCTACGAACTCTGGGTCTCCACCCTTCCATCTACTCGGTGGTCATAAGCCTTTAGAGGGTATAAGGTGGACCAAGGGCTTGTACCGTCCACATATTCTTATAAGTACAAATTAAGAAAATGTTGTATCAGACAGTTCACATACCTTCAGCCACAGCAGCTTTCTTCAGCGCCCCCATAGAAATGCTCTTCCTTGGCACCGGTTCTTCCTTTGGCCACGCGAACTGATTGCGGTATTCCGTGCTCACGTGTTCCGGCTCCTTGGCGGCCATTACCTCGCCCATTGCGGTGGTTGCCTGTGATACAACAACAATAATTATTACTAGTTGTCAGTGCACCGTTCAAATTCAACGTCAACAGCTGAACATAGGTCTCCCCATCGGTTTCCAGAGCAGCCTGCACCCAACGGCTCCCAGCAAACTTTATCAGGTCGTCTTTGCAGTGCATGGTCTTCATTCGAGAACCTTTCTGCCCTTTATGGCCGTCAATTCTTCAAGCTACATAATCCGCACACTACCGGACGCCACCACTTCAGTTTGCTAACCCTCTGTTTTAACAACATTTTGTTCATTTAAGTTATGGCCTAAGGTAGACACAGTGACACAAGAATGAACTACAAAGAAGAAGATTGTTCTCTTAAAAAGAAAAATTCAAATTTTGCCTGTATGTAATGTTATTTAGTATAATACCCTCTTTTTGAACTTATCATCTTAATCATATCAGCCATAGGATGTCCATTGCTGAACATGGGGCTCCCCCATAGATTTTCATAGCGATCGATCTGTTCGGCTGGATTCAACGGCTCCCAGCAACCTTTATCAGGTCGTTTTTCCATCTAACATACACATTATAACCGGCTGATGGGAAATTATTTGACCATCGCAAATGACGAGGCCGTTACCCACTGTATCACAATTAATTAGGATACAATTTACTTACCGAAAATGCGGTCGTGGAGCTCCCGTATAGACCTTACAAGCCACGAACGTAAGTGCATACTGACCCCCCCGATAGATATAGATCCTTACTTTGGGTTCGACGGTGTCCGTCCACCGCGGCTGGCGTGGCCCTTCAGACTTGCTGCGCCTCCCAGCTCCTTCTACATTTCTTTGAGCACTCTGCAAGGGATTTGAACTTTTATTGCATGCGAAAGATAAATGCAAAACTTAATTTGAGACTCGTCCGCCGAGGATTTCTTACCTACCAAGATTAACGTTAATTCAGAAAACTTTTAAGACAGATTTCTTTGCGATATTTCGCTATGTAAACTTTGAAGAACAGATGGGGGAGCGGAAATGGTATTTTTCGACTTTTTCCCTCATAACTCCAAAACTATAAAATAGAAAAAGAAACTCCTGGAATGTGCAAATTAAGCTCTTTTGTTAAGTTAGGTTGTTCAAGTAAGTTGTTCAAGGATTTGATGCTGGCTCACTTTTTAGGCGCTGTTCCAACCAAGTCATCGTAGTATGCAATGTTGTTGGAAGTACCATCATAAACTGCCACTTCATTGGAGGAGCGAGCCAACTTTAGATTGCCAACTTAGCAACGTAACGCTCTTAAAAGAGCAATATTTTCACGGATTGTAGTTCCAGAGTGACACAATATTTGCCAAAGAGTTTCATAGTACTTATTAATTGCATGATATTTGCCGATAAAATCAAATGCCAAACAGGATGTGGTCAAGTCAGTGCCGGATATACTTAGTCCCCACTATTCACAACCCAATCTGTACCCTACCTCTATCTAAACCAGCACTTTTTGAGCTGTGCTGGGTTGAATGTCGTAATCCGGCACTGTATTGAACAACTCCATCTTGTACTCTATTTTTACCTTACTTTTAGCCCCACCCAGTTCCACTTACCCTAGCTCTATCGAAGCCAGGACCCCCCGAACTGTGCTGGGGGCGGATGTCGTCGGCCGGCGCGGGGTCGAAAAGCTCGTTCGTCTTGTACGCCACGCCTGGATACTTCTTGCGACGGGGCATCGCGGGCTCCATGGGACCTGGTAGACAAGATAAAAACTTTGAACGGAGCCCTTATAGAAAGAAAATATAATATTTTTATCTGTTGATCAAATTGAATTTGTTTACTCTTTATTGCACGTAAGAAAATACAGGAATTGAGGACATGTGCATTGGCGAGCCTGAAATAGTTTTATTCCAGCAATTTTTCTAAGCTAAGTTGAGACAGGGAGAAGAAAAAACCTTGTCACATGAACAGAGTACAAGAGGAGATAGTATGTGCAAGAGTTAGTATTCCGATCTCTGATTACAATGAAATTATTCCAATTTTATGGCAGAACTGGCATCGCTCTTGTCTACTCGGCTGTGGAATACTCTCTACTTTGGCTGGAGAACGCGCGAGCGCTCTCATGTGTACAATGTAGACACTAAACTAAACGAAACCATGCGTTGCATTGCTGGAACCTTGAAGTCAACACCATTTCATTGGTAACTAGCACTGAGTCACATAGACCCTCTTCATTTTCGAAGAACGCACTCCCTTAAAAGAAAGGCCTCTAAGTTAGGGTTCCAGCCCAAACTCTCCGCTCACAATAACTTCATCCGCATATCACCCCATAGACTGAAATTCCAGCTTTCAGGTCACCAAGGGTTGGAAATTACACTGGAGTGAGGGAACAAACGGTTCGAGCACTTTCAATATTGAATCCACTTTTATCACAAAGGCCTGCGCATAAACCTGCCCTGAAAACTATGGAGTCGTCTAAACAGCCTAAGAAAAGGACACGGCCGCTGTAATTACTTTCGGCACAAGTGGGGTTGGACAGATTCCGAGTTCTCCGAATGCGGTGAAGAGGACCAGACCACGGAGCACATCATCGAGTGCCGCCCCATCCACTTATACCCAGGACCTTGAACCGACATCGTGGGTCTTGCCCCTGATGCTATCGCCAGGCACCAAAATCTGAATATTGACATAAGTATATCTTTTATTTAGTTCTGGTTTTGTATATTTAATTTTCCTTTTGATGCTTAGTTTTCCATGTCTTATTGTAATGTTTATTAGTGTTACGGATGAATAAATAAGGACTATAGGAATAAGTTTCTCTTAGAAACTATTTTATTCTAGCGACGCCAAACGCTTTGGGAAAAAATCCATGTTCTACTAAGTTTTACTATATTATGTATACCCTAGTCAGTTTCTTGACAACAACTTCAGAGATTATTCTAGGATTAGCAAAAAGCTTTTGCAGTAAATAATTGTTTTACTTAGTCATTTATTTATAACCTTTTGTTGTTATTGGCGGATTCCTATAAACATCAGTTACCGATAACATTCTCCTTGAAAAAAAATTTACACTTTATCGGGGAGAAATGTCTCGTTGGCGATAAACTACCCGGCTATAAGTCAATAAGGGTCTTAAAAGGCAGGTCTTAAAGGTAAATGTTTCTCTTTCTTTGGATTAAAGCATTTTTGTTTTAGTTGCGTATACTGTTACAGAACTAAAAAAAAATAGCGTCGCTAACCTGTAACCCCCTGCATGTTTAAAGATTGAAATAAAAACTGTTAGAAGGATAATTTCAAAAAAAATGGTTATTAAAATATTGATTGTATGTAAACATAATATGTCGTGTAATAAAAATTTTTTGGAAATCATCTTTTTATAAGTTTGTATTTCAATCTTTATACACCAGTTAGCGACGCTGTCTGTATCTGGGAGCAACTCTGGAGTCGAAGTTTTTAGGCCGCCCGAGCTCCTCCTATATATCTTGACGACTTTTTTAGTCGCGATGGTCATTGATGAGGTTTGATGAGGTTGGATGATGATAGAGAAACTTACCCCTGGTGAGAGGAAGTACATTGGGCGGGGTGGGGGCGGGTTGTTTCACCACCCCCTGCCCCTGCGCTTCTTTGTACTCGTGCCATTTGTACGTGCTGCGGTATTCAGAGTGCAGCTGTAACAAACAAACATACCGTTGAAGATATTTTATATTAGTGACTAAAGCACAGACGGACTGGATAAATGTGAGTTTGACGCGCACACCGAGATTGCAGTAAAAAAAATTTTATTTATGTGAGTTACGTATAAATTAACGATTTTACGATGTTTTCTTTTACTTGATTGATTGATATACTATTTATTGAACACCAAATAAAAATACAGTATTAAAAGAAATTTACAATAATACAATATGCGGTCTTATCGCTAAAATAGATCTCTTCCAGACAGACAACCTTTGGATGGACAGGATAAACGAAAATCAAAAGACGGCGTTGTATGAATAGGTACCTTTAACATACATAAACATAACCTATAAAATACAATATACTTACCTATTGATTATACATAATAACCTGGACCTTGGAATGGTACATAGTCCCCTCATATGGGGTGGGGCAACATTTTTTTTTTTATTAAGCGATTATCATCTCCCTAGCTACTTGTCCACATTGTCCTAGTGGTTGTGGGGGGGGGGGGCAGGGGGGCGGGGGTGTAGCATATAGCATTATTGTAATTTTAATGAGGTTCGAGGGTGGCGGAAGTGGGGGTGAATTTAATCGAAATCGGATGGCATTGATACATACATTATTTGTACTAATAACATTTTAATTTTCGAATGCCATTTAAAAAAACTTTTATTGTGTTTTCATTTAATTATTGTTAAAAAATCGAAAATAAAGTGTTTTAGGCGACTTTGAAGGGTTGTTTCTCCGAAACTGCCCATCAGGATCAATTTTGATCTCACCAATTCTGAAGCGGTTGCTAAGTAAAAAAAAAAAATGTTTCCCTACCCCCATTTCTCCTGTACCACTCAAAGGCCCAGATTACCACTCGCTATCCGGTTGCCTCTCCGACATAAATTTGACCTGCCATTGCTTTAACTAAATAGATTCTTTAGTGGATGACGGCGGATTTCAACACGTCAGATGCCATAGAAACCTATGGTGAAGCGAAAAAAACTCTGCCTGTCTGTCTGTTCTATTTTTTTGAAAAACCACACGTTTTTTTGGTTTGAATTTTGGTGTGACTAAATTTGTTGTGGTTGTTGAGATATTGGAGGTCAATAATAAAAAAAATTAAAATGAGACTATTAGGTCAAGTGAGACGTCAAATGAAAGGTCGTTATTAGTATATTTTGACTCTGTTTTTATTTTTAGTAAAATTTTTGTAGTTCAAGAGTTATTACCCATAATAAAAACTGAACTTTGACGAAATTCACAGGGTAGGTACACCAGTGGCTCCACAGTGCTGAAATTTGGTATGCCAGTCTAAAATCCAGAATTTTGTATCCCAAAAAAAAGTAACCAATTAACATGAACTCCTGTTACCTGTAACTTGAATGAAACAGTAGGTCAAGTTATTGGTTATATATTTCGTGGCACTATTTTGATAGTCAAAGATTACGAATAATATATTTTTGTTTATAAGGGAGACTCGCGAGATCTCAGTTCGGGGTGAACCACTAGTTTATTCACCATTTCATTAAATTGCATAATATTGGTATGTCAAAAATGTATTACAAATGTTAGATAATTATGCAATTAAATAAAAATAAACAAATTACATTTATGTAGAGCATTGGAAAAAACAATGGGTAATAGGAGATGCAAATGAGAAAATGAACAAATACCTCGTACGGAGCACGGCGCGGGTCCGCCACGGTCTAGCATAAATCATCCTTTATTAAGAAAATTATAAGAATACCTACCATGTAAATATGAAAGTAGTCACGCCATTTCCAGCCGAATAAATACATTAATTAATATCTTTTACTTATTAATTATGTTCTACGAGAAACAAGATTTGCATTACTATGCTCTTCCTTTCGTTTTACAAAACTTTTGCAAAGTATCGATTAATTGAGATGTCTAAACTAAATAGAAAAACCATCAATAGAATAGAATTAAACTTATATTTAAAACGTTTAAATACATATTACTAGCTTCCGCCCACGGCTTCGCACGCGTGGTTTGTCAATAAAAAGTAGGTAGCCTATAAATAAAATAAATAAATAAATATTGCTGGACATTTCACACAGCGCTATCTAGCCCCAAACTAAGCAGAGCTTGTACTATGGGAACCAGATAACTGATAGAATACTTATATACCGACATTTTTTTTGTAAATACATACTTATAATCTATAGAGAAACCACCAGACCCGGAACAAATATCTGTAGATCATGCAAACATCTGTTCCACGGCGGGAATCGGACCCGCTACCTCCTGCGTCTCAGCCGGCTATTCGGCCACTGCCCCACGGAGGTCGCCAAAATATGTCTCAATCCAGGTCATAATCTATTTAGGTATATACCAAATTTCAGCTAAATCGGTTCAGCCACTACGACGGGAAAAGCGTAACTAATAAAGAAACTTACTTTCGTATTTATAATACTAGTGGTTCGCCCCGGACTGAGATCTCGCGAATCTCCCATAAAAACAAAAACATACTATTTGTACCTAATCTTTGACCATCAAAATAGTGCCACGAAATGAATAACCAGAAGATTTGACCTATAGTTTCCTTCAAACTACAGGTAACGAGAGTTCATGTTAATTAGTTATTCTTTTTTGGGGTAGAAATTGCAGGTTTTAAGGATTTCAGTCTTTTCCCTATATTTGTGTCAGTAAAGCTACATGCATACCAAATTTCAGTACTATGGGGTCACTGGTGTACCCTGTGAATTTTGTCAAAGGTCAGTTTTTATTATGGCTAATAACTTAAAAACTACAAGGTTTAAACTAAAAATAAAAACGGGGTTAAAATGTACACACAAATACCTTTTATTAGACGTGCCATTCGACCGGATAGTCCCATTTTGTTTTTTTAACCCGTCTTGAACTCCAATATCTCAACAACCCCTCCACATTTGTAGCTCATTTAGTCACGTCAAAGTTGTGCCATCACCTATTTTTTGGTTGGGGAAAAAGTCTTTTCGCATTATAGTATGTATGAACTTGTAATAAAATCTCTTTGGCTATACTATTTGTATCTGGCTGGTATTGGTATCATTCAAAGTTTAAATTTTAAAGACGATAATTCCAAATTCAAATTAGGAAAATGTGTGATTTTTATTTGTTTTTCGTACTGTAAAGATGAGTGAATCTAATGAAGAAATTCGATACATTTTTAAATTTTACTACAAAAAAGGTAAAAATGCAACGCAAGCCGTGAAAAAATTTGCGATGTTTATGGACCTAGCGCACTGTCTGTGAGAGTAGCACAAATTTGGTTTAAGCGTTTTCAATCCGGAAATTTTGATTTCAAAGATGCACGTCGCTCTGGTCGCCCTATTACGGATAAAATTGATGCCATTTTTGAAAAAGTGGAGTAAGATCAGCATATCAGTAGTTACAACGTAGCTGAAGAACTGAGAATTGACCACAAAACAGTTTTGGCGCATTTGAAAAAAACTGGGTACACAAAATAGCTCGATATTTGGGTACCCCACGAGCTCACTGAAAGAAACCTAATGAACCGTGTACTCATTTGTGATTCTTTATTACGACGTAATGAAACCGAATCATTTTTGAAGAAGCTGATAACTGGTGATGAAAAGTGGATCACGTACGACAAGAACGTGCGAAAAAGGTCGTGGTCAAAGGCCGGTCAGGCTTCACAGACTGTGGCGAAACCCGGATTAACTCGCAACAAGGTGATGCTGTGTGTGTGGTGGGATTGGAAGGGCATTATTCATTATGAGCTGTTACCACCAGGCAGAACCATCGATTCTAAACTCTACTGCGAACAACTGATGAGATTAAAGCAAGAAGTTGAGAGAAAGCGGCCGGAATTAATCAACAGAAGGGGTGTGGTTTTTCATCATGATAACGCTAGACCTCACACATCTTTAGCCACTCAGCAAACATTAAGAGAGTTTGGCTGGGAGGTGTTAATGCATCCGCCGTATAGTCCTGACCTTGCACCTTCAGATTTCCACCTGATTCGGTCTCTTCAGAATTCTTTAGGCAGTGTCAGGTTAACATCACGAGAGGACTGCTAAAACCACTTGTCGCGGTATTTTGATCAGAAGCCCCAAAATTTCTATAGCAATGGGATCATGTCCCTACCTACAAGATGGCAAAAAGTTATCGAACAAAATGGTACCTACATACTTTAGTTAAATGTAAATAAACTATATTAAAGAATGTTTTGAATTTTCGTAAAAAATGAGAAGAAACTTTTTCCCCAACCTAATATTAAATTTCATGATGATCAGATCAATGCTTCGATCAACACCGATTTTCCCAAGTTGATTAGTATAATGACAATGACAAGTTTTGCTTACTTTGCTTACTTTTGGGCTAGATAGCGCTGTGTGAAATGTTCAGCGTTATTTATAATTATTATTATATTATTATTATTATCATCGTCATAATGCGATAATACCGTGTTTAGCGAAACGACTCAATTAGAGAAGTTGTAATTACCTACATGAAGCTTTGCATTTCGCTGGGAGTTGAATGTAATTAAACGCTAAATTAGTTAGTGCGGGTAAGTTAGTTATCTGTGGAACTACGGTTAGTAACTAACTTAGGTAATACCTGCCCCTAACGTAGTATACAGGGTTCAGTATGTAATATAAAGGTTATTATTATAGGCTGAGTGGTGGCCGTAATTTTGTAATATTCATTTTTTTTAATTGAAAGGATATATAATACTTTCAGATTGGTCCCATTGAAATTTCATCAAAATCGGTTAAATAGTTTGGTTTTTTCTGTTAGTTGAAGTTGGTTATATTTAAGTTAAAAAGTTAATTGTTATAATTATAACAAACAAACTTTTTGGAAATAATTCTCGCAAGCTGTTCGCTGACGACATTGTTCTTGTCGGTGCAAATGCACTCGAAGTCCAGAGCGGGCTGGCAAAATGGCAGGAAAAACTGGAGAGTGTTGGTTCGAAGATCAGCAGAACAAAAACCGAGCATTTGTTCTGTGACTTGGTGGTTCCTCCAGTTTCGCCAATATTGCTTTGGATGGTGTATCCCCTACCAGTCTGCTCCGAATTTCGGTACCTTGGGTCATTGATCCAAAACGAGGGCGACGTAGACGTTAAAAATTGAATAAATGCGGGATGGATGAAATGGCGCCAGGTTACAGTAACAGCGTGCGATCCTCGAATGCCCCTTAAACTTAAGGGGAAAATTTATAAGATAATCATAAGACAAATGCGAATGTTGAGATGGATGTGTGGGGTAACGAGAATGGATAAAATATGGAATGAGTATATTAGAGGAAGTTTAAAAGTAGCGCCAGTGATAGAAAAATTGAGGAGAGAGGTTAGTGGTGATGGTATGGGCATGTCATGCGTAGGGCAGAAAATCATGTGTTAGATATGAGTGTGGATGGATATAGAAGTAGAGGAATGCCGAAGAAGAGATGGATGGATTGTATGTAGAATGATATGGGTAGGAAGGAAGTGACAACGGAGATGAGGGCTGATAGAGCGATGTGGAAGAGGAATACATGTTGTGCCGACCCCGCATATTGTGGGAAAAGGGCAGAAAGAAGATTCTCGCATTGTGTAGGCTTTCTGTACAAAGAGAGATTAGTTTATACTGGAAATGTATAGATGTGTGGCCGTGTGTACAGGAAGTTAAATATAAGTATGATACCACGCGTGTTTCAAATTATTTATATTATTTATGAAATCGCTGAATAAGATTTGAAAGTGAAACTGAACGTTACATTTTATCATCGCATAAAACTTTCGTTACTCCAAGTAATTTACTATCTATTTGTGTATTGTATTGTATCTTTTACTACATATATCAATATTCACATAGATTAAATAGCTTTGGGGAAGTTATACCCCTACCTCACTCCGCACTTCAGTCCATAGGCGTCCGACAAAGTGCTGGCCCATTTCACATTATTGATAACGATAAAAGATAGAGATTAATTTATTTGCGGTACATGGGTTACAGTTGTTGCTTATAAAATAATCTAGGTACAGCCACGATTAGCATACAAGCTTGCAAAATAGTTAAAACAATTATGCATTAACTAGCTTCCGTCCGCGGCTTCGCACGCGTGGTCGTAGTGTATGTGTTAATTCAGGTTATAATACATACCAAATTTCATCGAAATCGACGTGATTGAGTAACAAACAAAGAAACAAACATCCAAACTTTCCCATTTTTATTATCAGTGTGATTATAAATAAATTAAAATATTTCAAGTCTTTGGAATTTGTATAGTAAGCTTTCTGTAAGAGTATTTTTTTAAGTTTTAATTTAAATTATGAATTTGGTCAATGTTTAAAATATATTTGGGTAGGTGATTGAATATCTTTGGTCTCATACAGAAGACACTGTTAATTATATATAATACAGTACTGCTTTTTAGACTGCAATTTTGATCTGATGAGAGTACCAATATTCAAAAACAGAACATGCTTTTCTATAAACTTTTGCCAGAGTATGTAGAATATAATAGAATATATTTATTTGAAACACAAAGAAACACAGAATGGATCATAAACAAAATAGGTACACAGACAGGGAAATTAAACAATGGAATGAGATACCTACAGTTAGAATGTACTGTATCGTAACATACCGTGTCAAAAGGCTTTGACAGATCCAAAAAAAACATGTGTAGACCGGCGTCCTTCTACTCAGATAATACTTGACCGAGTGCCGAACTGTCCATCGTGCAGTAGTAGATCCTGGTCCAGGTATTTATCTAGAAGTCGGTCTAGAATTTTAGCTTTTTTAGAATTTTAGTATTTTTAGCTTAGAATTTAGCAATTATAGTTGCAAGTGATATTGGCCTGTAGTTGCTTTTCTGAATTATCTGATACTTTCTTGTTAGCAGAAGTAAGGAGTGGAACTCACTTCCGGCGTATGTTTTTCCGGACCAGTATAATCTCGGAGTCTTCAAGTCCAGAGAGATCACACCATCACTTAACCATCAGGTGAGGTAGTGAGGTAGTGGCGCTTGACTATCATCAATAAAAAAAGTCAGCCATTCTGTTTTTAAGTATTGGCACAACAATGGTTTTCATACAGAATTTATCTGAAGTATAGAATCCAAAATGAGCTTATCCGACAGAGAACCAAGGTGATCGCCATAGCTCAGAGGGTCAGCAAGCTGAAGTGGCAGTGGGCTGGTCATATCTGCCGCAGAACCGATAACCGTTGGGGAGTGTTCTGGAGTGGAGACCACGTCTAGGCAAGCGAAGTGTAGGACGCCCTCCGCCTAGATGGAGAGACAATTTGCGCGCTGTGGCTGGCAAGGGTTGGATGAGAAAAGCTGAGGATCGGGCTCAATGGCGCAACCTGGAAGAGACCTATGTCCAGCAGTGGACTGTTATAGGTTGATGATGATGATGATACTGCAGGTGTTCGACTTACCTCGGCTCATTACTTGAAGTACTTTTCTCACTTCTCGGGGCTCACCCGGTGGGATAACGTGTAGAAACTAATCATACGAGTACAAACGAGGCCAACTTCAGTTTATACATCTGTGCACTTCAGCAGGAACTAAAGTAATTACAGCCACTCAGAGCCGATACCTCCAATCAATTGAGTAGATTGCTTGAGAGATAGAAGGGACGTGGAAGCTTCCGGAAGCCTCAATATCCGAAGGTTGGCAGCTATCGGACTCCGGAAGGACACTGGTTCAATTGAGCTTGCATCACACTGTTTGACAGTTTCATAATATTGATATAATCAAAGGTTGCCTGGGAGAGAACGCTTTTAGCGATAAGGGAGCTCATTGTAACTATCTATATTAGTATTATAAATTCGTTTTCGAACGTACCTCTGTCTCTGTCTGTTTGTTACGTTTGATTACGACTGAGGCTACTTTTTATTGACGAACCAAGCGTACGAAGCTGCTGGCAGAAGCTTGTCATTTATAGGTATGTATATTTTCTTTGGTTTGTTACTGTTAATTGTGTGCACTAAAACAGGGTGTAAAAATACTGCTCCCGAATACTCAAAGTACATGTTAAGCTACCTATAAAAATAATTAAATATTAAATTAATTAATTATAATAGCTTATAGCTTTTGGCTGAGATATAATAAAAACGAGAGAAAACAATATTTTCAGAAAAATTCTTAATCTCTTCGACGTAGAAACGGTACGTCTTTATCGCCTATTTTCTATTTCCTTCTCGAAAACTTTAGGAGTTAAATATCTAAGCTAGATGCGGTAGATAGTTTCCGCCTGAGGGGTTCATCGTATCGATGTTCGTGGATAAAGTTCATTGGGTTCACTAGTGAAGTGCCTTATATCGATAATATTATCGATGACGTTGGTGCACTCGATTCTACAAGTAATTTAATTAAAACGATATTGGAACAGATTTTTATCGCGAAAAATAAAGTGCTTCTTTTTCATAAAAAAGGCTGTATAAACTTAAATGTATGGAAATTTGTAGAAGCCGCAGGGTAATTGAAGCCATAAATAATATCGTGTTGGAAATTGAGACAAAAATTTGGCTGTGTCAGTGGACTTTGCTCTATTTACATGAAAAATGTAGATCCCCATTTCTCGGTTCTCGCCTATTTTAATAAATGAACTAATGGAATATTTCGGTAAATCGCTATGAATTTATATTTAGTATTATTAAAAAAAGTAACATTTGTTGTTTGTATGTTTGTAGGCGGTAAAAACAAAACGATAGAATCTATTTAGAAAATTATTTCGCTGATAGCACAGATATATTATACGTACAACTTTTTATTTAGTAAAATGTAATCGAAAAATAAGAACGAATTTGATTTGAAATTAAAATGACTTTGAAAATAAAATCAATTATTAACAGACTTCAAAAAAAGTAGGAAGTCCTCAATTTGGTTGTAACTTTTTTTAATTTTTGTATATTTGTTACCTCAGAACTCCGTCATTTATCAACCGATTTCGATAAGCGATTAGTCGTCGTTTAGTCGTTCCAAAAAACAAACAAATTGGACGGAAATCTCAAAAGTACCCTCTTCTTGAACATTTTCTGAGCAAACATTAGACGTAATCGACTAACAATTTTGACCTTTCTAAGCGTACGAAGAAAATCTGAAAGTAACATTGTACAGCAAACAAATTTTACGGCCCATCGGGCCATAAAGTCGATTAAACAAACACTTTGATAGCATGTGGATTCGATCAAGCTGATGTATCGATAAATTATTCCTTGCACGCAGACTAGGTCAGTGAGCTATTTGTGTGGACATTTGGACACATTTTATCGTTTGAAAGTGGCGCCTATTGCTCCTATGTAAGGTTTTGAATGTGCTACATAAATTATAAATTCTAGCCTACGATTATCATGATTCGTATATGATGCAGGTACCCATTGGAGAAATAATAATTGAAGCTATATTTCAAATACAGGCTAATCAGTACGTACCTACACATTTTATATTGTTTTACAATTGATTTATATTAGGTAAATACTTTTATTATTATTATTCTTATTGTTATACTGTGTAACGGATCATTAAAAAGCATAACCAGCCTTGTTTCTTGCCTGATTCTTTCCTGGCTTGGTCGCGGAGGAACAGGCCGTAAATTTGACGTTTCAAAGTGATCCTTGTGATTTTAATAATAAATAAATATTGGCTATTGACTCCAAGATTGTAATGATCTGGAAAAACAAACGCCGGTAAGAGTTCCACTCTTTACTCGTACGAATGATAAGGTCTAGATTTAGGCCAATCTGCCTAATGGATAAACAATTAATTAATTAAGTATCAGGGAGCCACATTAACCTAATTTCTGCGAAACTGCCTAGATATTCTATTTGGCATTTGGAGATCGATAAAACTAATTATGACTATCGATGGAAATTAGGTTGCAATGAGATTCAGTCGGTAACTGCATTAATTTTGATTGACTCATCAATTTATTTCTGTTCCAATTAGGGACCGATCCAAATCTGATTATGCTGATTACAGGTTCCGCGTATTTCAAATTAGCTATAACAAACTCACTCTTAAACAAACTATAGGCAAATCTCCTTTATCAGATCTGCTAATTATAACAATAAACTAGTTGACTTTCCCGAGTAACCCTCCAAATTGAAGCGCGTTCTTTTGGAACAATGGTTTGAATCGGTTCATTAACTGTTTTGTTCTCACTTTTACTTTCATTGTAACTTTCATATTTTTGTATAGCCTTTCTTTTATTAGAAAACTAGTTGACCCAAGACTACCCTCCTGCGCAGTCGGTTAAATAGTAGCTTATATCCCAATCCCGTCATGCATCTAAAGAATACCTCATAATAGTAACCCCTCACTTACACCCCCCCCCCTTTAGGGGATGATTTTGCAAACATCCCTAACTTGAGGAATTATGGATTGCCCACATAAACTTTCAACCCCAATTGCACCGCCTTCAAGATTTATATTTTGAGACAAATGATAGCCTATCGCCTTCTCTAGGACATTATCTATCTCCTTGCCAAATTTCATTACGATCCATTTAGTCGTGAAAAGTAACAAACAAACAAGAGTTACTTTCGCATTAATAATAAAAAATAAACAAAATAAATAATGGTAGACATTTCACAAAGCGCCATCTAGCCCCAAACTAAGTAAAGCTTGTACTATGGGAACAAGATAACTGATAGAATACTTATGCACTTTTTTTTTGTAACTACATACTTATAATATATAGAAAAACATCCAGACCCGAAACAAATATATGTAGATCATGCAAACATTTGTTCCGCAACGGGAATCGAACCCGCTACCTCCTACGTCTCAGCCGGCTGTTCGCCCACTGCGCCACGGAGGTCGGAGGTATAATATTAGTATGGATACTTAGCTACGAGTAACTAAACAAACCAGCTCTATTTAAATCTTACTAGTTGACCCGCCGTACTTAGTACTGCCTTGACATGCATACGACGCAGGCTGTCAATGTACGTCCCCCCTGTAGAATTGAATATGTATCCATCAATATTATCCATTGTAACAAAATGGTGAATAAATGAATACTGAATACTGATTGTTTTATCTATTTGGCTTCTTAGGAGACATGCGAAATAAGTTACAATCCCACTAATATTATAAATGCGAAAGCTTGGATGTTTGTTTGTTTGTTACTCAATCACGTCGTAACGGCTGCACCGATTTCGATGAAATTTAGTATGTACGTAGATTATAACCTGGATTATCACATATGCTACTTTTTAGCCCATAAATCAGGTCCCACACGTCATGGTTGTCAAGTCAAGTTGCAACAGCGAGTTTAGCTTTATTTCTAGGTTATCTACACATTTAGTAGTGTAACGCGTACGAAGTCGCGGGCAACATCTAGTTTATTTCATAATAACTTTCTATTTCAGCCATTCAATTAGCTAGCGTACAATAACAGTTTTGTAAAAGCAATGATTATGTTTTATTTTTAAACTGAGGAATGTGCAAGCCCTTTACAGAAGTTGCTAATTTAATTGAATATGAAATTTATTACAAGACTTTAAAAGAGTGGGACTTTAAATATCTTCAGATGTAACAATCGCGTTAATAATGTTAGTATGGATGTGCTAAAGCACCTTGTACCTACTCCGTTAATAGCTATTTATTTAAGCTTATTGTAGCAATCTCGTTACTCAATTACACTGACTAAACAAAACCAATCACTTAGACAAATACCTATTATCATGAGATTTAGTTTCAGTTCTCACTACAGTTATCGGCGGCTACTATGGCATTTATATAAATATAGATATGTATAAACGACGCTAATATACGATTCGATACTAATATAGTTACAAGGCTTTGTCGTACCAAACCATAGAGGCGTATGTGACTATCGGCCTCACAATGGCAGTGTACAGCCATGGTGCAATCCTGAGATTAACACCCCAGTTGTTGCCCATTACTCAACCTCTGACCCAGGCCATCATAACCTTTTTTAAAACGTTAGCTAAATGTGTATTCCACGTGTTTTTGGTCGATTGTTACTCCCAAATATTTAGATTCTGTGGAAAAAGTGATGATTTTTCCGTTTAGGCTTTGCGAGATTGTCTAGTTTTCGCTTGTTGGTAAATGGGACAATCACTGTTTTGCCAGCGTTGACTGAGACGTCACTATTGCCGCACCAGTCACTGTTCCGGGTTTTAGTCTTTCCATCTAGTAAGAGGCTGTACTACACTCCACTCTATAACCTTTTTGCCCCAACAGCCACAGTTCTTCGAGCTATGTACCTACCCACTGCAACTTTATTCAATAAAATCAGAAGGATCCATTTCAGTTCAGTCAGGCATTTAACAAAGTTGGTTGTAAATTTTTGTTTTTTTATTTGCTTTTGTGGCATCACGGCAGCCACGAGGCCTATTCTGATCGCCACTTGTGTTTACATCGCCCCGAGTTATGAGGGCGTTCAAAGTTAACCACTGAACCCTATAGCTGTTAAAAACTGTAGAATATTCTTAGGGGTGATAACTGTAGTGTACATTGCTCCTGACCTTCCAATTTCATTAAAAAATGACGTTCTCTGAATAAATTAAGGTTTTAAAAAGAACATAGAGTGGCCATTAGGTCTCTAGACACTCTTGCGAGCACTCTACGACGCTCGCCGGCGTAATGTGACATCCACTAGACTATGTGACCTGATTCTCAGATTTCTTGAGGAAAACCCTAAGGTCTATCTATCTATACTGAAGAATAAGATAAGATAATAATGTCTTTATTGCACACCATCACACTAATATTATAAATGCGAAGGTTTGGATGTTTGTTTGTTTGTTACTCAATCACGTCGTAACGGCTGAACCGATTTCAATGAGGTCTGGTATGTACGTAGTTTATAACCTGGATTTACATATAGTCTACTTTTTACCCCCTAAACCAGATTCCCATGGGATAAAAACGGGGTCTCAAGTCAATTTGCAACAGCGAGTTTAGCTTTATTTCTAGGTTACCTACACATTTAGTAGTGCAACGCGTACGGAGTCGCAGGCAACAGCTAGTTAGAAATATACAAATAAAATAAAATACACCACTAAATCATAGGTACAATGGGTGGCCTTATCGCTAAAATCTATCTCTTACAGGCAACCTTAATTTTACAAATGTCTATTTAAATTTCATTCTCATTTGATCTTTAGTTTGAACAAAATAAGACCGTTCGTATTTTACACAATTTTAGTTAGCGTAAACAACAGAATTGCCACCATTATGAAGGTACCTTGTACATAAATCTATCCTTAATATTTAAGTATTGCCGCAACTCAAAGCGCTGTGCTGAATGACCTTTTGCTTTATGGAATTAATTACGTATGTTAATTTAATTTACGAACACAAAGCTACCAGTTTACGTATTTTTTTCATGAACATGAAATAAGAAATATCTATGACTCGGACTGTACCAAAATTCATCGAAAGCGGTCTAGCCATTTAGTTGTGATAACGTGGTAAACAGACAGAAATACAGATACAGTTATACAGAGACAAAATTACTTTCGAATTTGAAGTATTAGTAATAATTACTTACGCCATTGAGGCAGTTCATAAATACAGCGTTTACGTACAATGCGGTTACATAAGAGCGAAAAAATTGCCTCTGTCTTGCAAAAGAGAAAGTGTTGGGAAATATCTTACATCGACACTATAGTAACAATCACAGCTATAGCGTTACAATGACTTCGGAACAGTTAAACTAGTGGCTCGCCCCGAACTGAGATCTCGCGAGTCTCCTATAAAAACAAAAAAATATTATTTGTAATCTTTGACTATCAAAATAGTGCCACGAAATATAACCACGCAACTTGACCTACAGTTTCATCCAAATTACAGGTAACGGGAGTTCATGTAAATTGGTTAATCTTTTTAGGGGTAGAAATTGCAGATATTCTAGATTTCAGACTTTTGCCTATATGTGTGTCACTAAAGCTACACGCATACCAAATTTCGGCACTGTGGGGTCACTGGTGTACCCTGTGAGTTTTGTCAAAGTTCAGTTTTTATTATGGCTAATAATTTAAAAACTACAAGGTTTAAACAAATACCTTTTATTAAACGTGCCATTTGATCGGATAGTCACATTTTGTTTTTTTTTATCCCACTTGAACCCCAATATCTCAACACACATTTTTAGCTCATTTGGACACACCAAAATTGTGCCATCACTACCTATATACCAAATTTCACGATGATCGGATAAACGCTTCGAAAGTTATCCTCGGACAAACAAAGATACATACATACTACAACTCCGATTTACCCAAGTTGATTTGGAGATCTCACTTCGCTCGATCAATAAACGTTATTATCAACATCACAGAAGACGTCCACAGCTGAATACAGACTTTAACGATTCCTGAACTTTTAGCGTCACCAAAAGGCCTGCAACCTTAATTAGGTCATCTGCTACCTAGTGCGTGATCTCCACTAGATAATCGTTTTGCCCCAACGGCCGTCAGTTCTTCGTGGTGTAAATAAACTTTACAGAGAATAAATAAATAAGTAATGCTGGACATTTCACACAGCGCTATCTACCCCCAAAGTAAGCAAAGCTTGTACTAATGGAACCAGATAACTGATACAGACAAACAACCCGGAACAAATATCTGTAGATCATGCAAACATTTGTTCCGCGGTGGGTATCGAACCCTCAACCCGAATAACAACTTAAATAATATCTTGTACCTTGGTAGCAACGAGATAAAAAATCTATTGTGGATGCACAGTTCTGCTAAGAGTCCCAAACTGAGACAAATAGGCGTTACTTAGCCCGTGTTCTTTTGAGTAAATACATATGTAGGTCCTCGTACTTAAAGTAGCCTCGCATGTTTTCGCGTGGCATATCTATCATTGAATCGTCATCTTCTTTTTTCGTGTCAATGGATATTTATACTCGTGCAAAATAGGTCGGATTTGAAATACTTCCAACGAATTAATGAAAATTCTTTATTGTACACCACAAAAGAAACAAACATAAAAATAAAAATTCACTAAGCAACTAGTACAATGGGCGGTCTTATCGCTTAGAAGCGATTTCTTCCAGAATACCTTTGGATGGAGAGGATTTTTGTAATATTACAATAATGCAGAGGGATTTAACAAAATGAAAAACTAAATTTTAGGAGAGCGCTGATCACTTGCAATAAAAAAAATATATACATTTAGTAAATATACCTACATTGACAATAATATACCTAAGTACAACAAATAAAATAAATAAAAAAATACATAAACATATCTATACATAGGTACATAATACATATCTATAGCGATACTACGACGTTTCTGAGAGATAACAACATAACCAAATGATTAATGATACAACATTGGAATATCGTCCTATCGAAATATTGATCCAGGATTAACTAATGTAATTAATTCTTCAATATGAAACTTTGTCCTAATTAATTATACTCATAGTTAATAGTGTTAATAGTGAATAATATAATAATTATCTGGCTTTACGTGATTGATTTTCTATTTCTTGTGTAGATAATAATAATAATAATAAATATTGCTGGACATTACACACAGCGCTAACTAGCCCCAAACTAAGCAGAGCTTGTACTATGGGAACCAGATAACTGATAGAATACTTTTTTTTTGTGAATACATACTTATAATATGCAGAAAAACACCCAGACACGGAACAAATATCTGTAGATCATGCAAACATTTGTTCCGTGGCGGGAATCGAACCCGCTACCTCCTGCGTCTCAGCCGGCTATACGCCCACTGCGCCACGGAGGTCGTCCGATGTTCATAGAAAGTTATCATAGCATGCAAAATGCAGTCTTGACAGAGCTTACGTATTTGAGCCATTTGGCGTCGAGACCCTGGGTCCATGGGGTACCGGGGGCTATCGCGTTTTCAAAATTATTTCTGGGCGTCTGGACGAAGCGACGTGTGATCCGAGAGCTGGCGCTTATTTGGGTCAATGCAATAGGCATTGCAATTCAGCGGGGCAATGCAGCCAGTGTCTTCGGGACACTTCCGCCTGGTAGTGATCTGGAGCAGTTGAGCTATCTATAGATCGTTTGCAACGATCTTTAGATGATTCAACTATTTCTTCTGTATTTTATTGTAAATAATTGTATATTCCTTCTCAATTATAGACGTCAAATATTAGATTTCCATGTAATATCTAAATTATATAAGAAGAAAAATTTCCACACCCCTGTTGCCTGGTTCAAGTCAGTTCTTTCGTGATTCGTATTAAAGACCAATACTAAGCAATAGGTCTATTAATCTCTACCGCAGTGAATAGAGCCAAAACAAAAAGCAAGAGTGACCTTAACAAACGACAGTTTCACAGACCTTGCCTTGATAAATGATACGTGATTCGGCACGAACCGAGACCATTTGTTACGAGAGGTGGGAAGTGTATCCGAAAATTAATAGTGTTACACCGAGGCTGTTAAACAATGAGTAATAATCGAACCTTCTTGAACGCTTTTATCTTGCTGTGTTATTGTTGCTATTGTTTGTGGTTTCGCAGAATGGGGAGTGGCCATTGTGTCGAGGGACCGACCCTTTCCTGGAAGGATCGACATCGTTCTCGAACAATCGAAATGTGTGCGATATAAATAGGCCGGAGAGATGGCCGGACAGTCAGTCTCAGTTAGTCTGAGTGAGAGAGTCTCAGCGAGGCCCTGGAGGACTGACGTGGAGTAGGGTCTCGCGTGAACAGTAGTTGCTCGCGGGTCAGTCTGGATTAAGCTAAACGTGCGATCATTTCGGTGACTTTAAGTGGTGCAACAGTGGTGTGAATTAGTGTGTTGTGATTACGTGTGACCAAGTTCGTGTATTCATCGTTTAGTGCTGAATAAAAGTGTTATTTTGGTTAGATCGTTTCCCATTATTTTATCCCGAACCCTCAGCTCGTAACAATTTGGTGTCAGAAGTGGGATAAAATAATGCCGGTTCTACCAATGGATAACGTGGACGGTGTCAGGACGAGAGGTCAACGACAACAGGAAATGGATGAAAGGCGGTTTGGAGATTCTCCGGTTCAAGAAGCTCGGCAGAGTCGTCAACCGAAGTAGATGGAATCAGCCGCCACCGAATCATTTGGAGCATCATCATCATCATCATCATCCGTGGAGCAAGCTCCTGTGACAGGCGATCTTGCTGCTATTATGGCCATGCTTTGTCGTCAACAAGAAGAGCAGCGACGTTGGCAGGAAGAACAGCGACGTCAGGAAGAAGAGCAGGCTCGGTTGCAGGAAGAACAGTGACGTCAGGATAAGGAAGAGCAGCGTCGTCAGCAAGAAGAGCAGGCTCGGTTGCAGGCAGAACAGTGACGTCAGGATAAGGAAGAGCAGCGTCGTCAACAAGAAGAGCAGGCTTGGTTGCAGGAGGAAGAACGCCGTCAGCATAAAGAAGAGAAGCGTCGTCAGCAGGAAGAGCAGGCTCGGTTGCAGAAGGAACAGCGACGTGAACAGGTGGAGCAGACTCGGTTGCAAGAGGAACAGCGACGTCAGGATAAAGAAGAGCAGCGTCGTCAACAGGAAGATCAGCGACGTTGGCCATAAGAGCGTGCTCGACTGATGAGGGAATCGTTCGGTTCATCTGGAAAGGAATTCCAGGAAGTGAAAGAACAGATAGAAATCATGAGAGCCGTGTTTTGGAGGCTGGAATTGGGATCGCTGATGAGAAAGGGACTCTGGGTGTCCTGAAGTACTGGAGACGGCAATGTGGCTCCTCTAGTTGCTACATCTTCAGCGCGAGGTGCACCTAAAATTGTTCGTGTTGATCGGCTGCCGCGATATGGGGCTAAGAATGCTCGGGACGAGCATGTTTTAGGAGGGGGCAGTGTTACACCGAGGCTGTTAAACAATGAGTAATAATCGAACCTTCTTGAACGCTTTTGTCTTGCTGTGTTATTGTTGCTATTGTTTGTGGTTTCGCAGAATGGGGAGTGGCCATTGTGTCGAGGGACCGACCCTTTCCTGGAAGGATCGACATCGTTCTCGAACAATCGAAATGTGTGCGATATAAATAGGCCGGAGAGATGGCCGGACAGTCAGTCTCAGTTAGTCTGAGTGAGTGAGTCTCAGCGAGGCCCTGGAGGACTGACGTGGAGCAGGGTCTCGCGTGAACAGTAGTTGCTCGCGGGTCAGTCTGGATTAAGCTAAACGTGACTTTAAGTGGTGCAACAGTGGTGTGAATTAGTGTGTTGTGATTACGTGTGACCAAGTTCGTGTATTCATCGTTTGGTGCTGAATAAAAGTGTTATTTTGGTTAGATCGATTCCCATTATTTTATCCCGAACCCTCAGCTCGTAACAATAGGTAGTGTAGGTACCTTGTAGGGCAGATTCGGGAGTGAAAACTAACCTGTTGGGCATTTTGTATTTAATTTGTGAGTTTTTTGAGTGTCCCGGTATTTGGAACACTTTACCGGCGTCTGTTTTTCATAAAGAATACAATTCGGGTCACTTTAAGTAAATAGGTTTCTAGATCTTCGTGCTTCATCTTAGACCACATCATCGCTTATCATCAGGTGAGATTATGGTCAACCGAAGTTCTATACAATAAAAAAAACTAGGTGGCCTAACTGCTGCGTCACAAAGAGATCACAGATAATTAGTTCATCCTTTGTTTACGATAAATTTGCCAATATCCATCCATACGTGATGATAGTGCATGCAACTGTGTCGAATCATGGTAAACATCCCGTTTTTAGCGCAAAAAGTGTTCATATGCATGGTTTAGTTATTGTATGTGTTATTGTTTAGTTATTGTATTTGTATGATGACGCCTAGTAAAGTCATGAAATAAAAAATAATATGTTTGTAGGGGTCCGTACCTTGAAAAAAAACCCTCAAAAGATCACTGTCTACCTGTCTGTCAATACCCTTTTTAACAGGAAGGCATGAAGGTATAATGTTGAAATTAATATTAAATACGGTCTATGGTCTTTTGGAGCTAACTGCAAAAACCTGTATGGAACTTTCCATTGAACTGGAATCATGATAGCAAGAAGCAAGGTCACACAGTACATCTAAAGGAAAATTCTTAAAATTGTTATTATGTAGTTAGGTATATCTCAACCAAACCCTTGGTGCGATAGTCAGCCTCGCACTTGCCTGGTTTTTTGAGTACCCCTCATATAATCACGTAAGTTAGCGCCGATTTTTGTTACTCGCGTTCCTATCTTGTGGAGTATCGTAGAATAGATCTTTCAAAAATGAATCTCATCTGTTATTTCATTCATGAAATCTGATTTATTTAGGTTATAAATATGATTAAGATTTTTATTGGTGCCTAGCTACTAAAGGTACCTACCAAGGGACATCCAAAGGTTGTCTGGAAGAGATTGCTTTTTGAGATAACTATATTGCCTCTTGTATTTCTGCGTGTATTGTTATTTGGTTTTTTAAATCACACTAATATTATAAATGCGAAAGTTTGGATGTTTGTTTATTTATTTGTTTGTTACTTAATCACGTCGTAACGGCTAAACCGATTTCGAAGAAATTTAGTATGTACGTAGATTATAACCTGGATTAACACATAGGCTACTTTTTATCCCATAAATCACGTCCCATGGGGTAAAAATGGGGTGTCAAGTCAAGTTACAACAGCGAGCTTAGCTTTATTTCTAGATTACAGCTACTAACAGCTAGTTGTTCTATATTTTAAGAGTGACATACATAAAGCGTTATCTATCTATATATCTACCGTTTTAATACTTCTCGCAGCTGAAGCATATTATGACAACCTTGACTAATTTGACCCTGACACCCGGATTCCAGTCATATTGTTCGCGTCATGTGGTGTCTCTACACATAACTCTACACGGACGATCATGCTTGACGAGCAACAAGGAATTTGATTAAATAAAAAAATATGAGCATGTATAATCGAACAATCAGATTGATGCCTATCGATCTTTTACAGAATACAATTGGGGAATGTGCCTAGGAACTATACGATCTGATTCCGCCATCTCCCTTCCATTAAAGGACAAGCAGGCGCACGGCTCAGTACCATCCGTACCTAGTTAATATACCACCCATTCGCACACACGTTTTGGTTCTACGTTCTTGATGCGTACAGCTAAGGTATGCACTTCACTAACACTTTACCGTAGTCTGCTTTGCCTAAAGAGTACAATCCGGGCCTCATCAAGGTAAGAGTAGGTTTCTTCTAGATCGTCGGTAATCGATAAAGACTTCAGGGTTAAATTTGTAACAAAAGGTGTCAAATTTGTATCACCTTTTATACTTTTTTTGCTTATACATACAATCTTGCTCGTTTGGACGCAATACGTCGAGCAGTACTCACGTGAGGACTTACCAATAGACGTAATTTCAAAACAAACATTTTTACAGCTTCGATAGACGTAAAATAAACTAGCAAAAAAGTTAATTATTATTGCATTAACGCTGGGTATTAAAGAGCTAAGTGGTTCTGTAATGATAACCTTCAGAAAACAGTGGCGTGCAGCGAGTCACCAACTTACGCAAACCATAGTGGAAATCATCACTAGTGGACTGCATATTATTCCACTTGTACACGTAATACAAACTTTGCTTAATTTACGGATAGATAGTACTGCATAAATTGTCCAGCATTATTTATTTATGATGAGCCTGAGCCGTTCACCACCAAAAAGCTTAGCACAAAAAACCTTTATGAACTTCTGCTTCGCAGAATCGTCCAAACCTTGGATCAACTCTTCAGGTATGAACCACTCCAAATCACTGATGCCTTTGATAAACCTTTGATAAACTGCCTTTTTGATAAAATGCCTTTGATAAACGGTATTCAAACCGAATCTTAGCGCTAAATAGAAACAATCTTCGCATTATAGCCAGAGCCCTGACTGGACCCTGTCGAATTAACAAGCACATGTGCAAGCTAGGGCTATGTGATACACAAACCTGCAGATTATGTAATGAGGCGGCAGAATGACCCCTACATTTGTTAGGCGAGTGTGGTCCACTAATGCGCAAACGTACCATTCATCTGACCAAACACATTCTTAGCCCGGAGGAGCTAACAGTTATCACCCCTAAGAATATTTTCGATTTTTTTCTGAGTCTTGAGACGCAATTGACATTATTTTTAGCGAGTGACGAAGTCGATTAGAGTTAAAACGAGCTTGGAGCTGTTCTTCTGTCTCTGCCTGTCATATTCCATCTATTTTCTCTTTATCATTTACAATAGAATTCTCAGGAATTTAACGTGTGCGTGCATAATTCTACCTAGCTAATTAGCTATATACAGTTTTATACAAAAATTCGCTTACATTCAGTTCCACGGCAATGTAAATTGAGCCTACTAATTCACAAATCAGAACTCTGATCTCGTCAGTCCCAAATTAGAAATTTGCCTAATTCTCCATGATGACCTGCATCACTATCAGACTGCCCACGTCACTGTCTTGCAGTAGCCACTATAGCCACTATCCGCTGCCACGGCGACCACGGAAGACCAGCGCTATGACCGAAAAATCTGCCATAGTACATTCTGGTCGATAGCTCATCTGGGTGGTGGCCATTTTTCTTATCTCTTAAGCCTAGTTTTAATATTCTTTGTATTGGTGACAAAATAAACGCATTTTATCTTTTATATTTTTATCATTTTCCATTCGTATTTTAAACTTATGATAACCTACAAAACCAAGACTATCTTGACTGGTAGGGATACATGGAAATCTTCTCCACTTTTCTCTACTAGTGGAAATAGTCTGGTCGAGGCAGGTGGACATAGAGGGAGATATTGGTGGATGGCGCAAGCTGGCCACACGGATGGACCCTTTACGGGGCGTCGCGCGTGGGAGGGTTTTTTCGACGAGGGTCCTTGCTGAGATCCCAGAGTCCACTTATCGCGCAAAGGATTGGCCACCGGGGATGGTTTTAGTGCGTATCTAGCTTGCAGATTTCCTCCCCGAAAACAAAAAAAAAGGTGGGACAGGGAATAACATCTAGTGAAGTTCGACATCGAATCCTCATATCTGATGAAGTTAGCGGGTTCAAATCCCGTCTGATTTGTAATTCTTGAGATAATGTTAAATGTTATCTCATATTCGGTTAACACTTTGGGCTATGCTGTTAGGAGTCTAACAAGATCGGTCGCTCTGAAAGTCTATGGCTGATATGATGATGATGACAGTTGAGCTATGAACTTGGTTTAGGTATACGAGCCAATTTTTGTTTCTTAAGAAAGATTAATGCAACAAGATTAATAATGAGCACGGCATGGCACGGTGACTTCAAAAAAATAAATGTACGACACTGTACTCGTACAAATATAGAAATGATGAAGTCATTTCAAGATAATAAAATGATGGAAAAACGACAAGTTGACAGCAATGATTATTATATGATTTGTGGTCTAAAGTTAACCAACAAATAATCTGAAAACCAGCTGATAAGTTTATCCCATTTTTTAAAGACTTCTTTTAGAAGTAATGTATGTTCAGTGATAATTATTTACAATGTTGTTCGATTTGAATGATTCTTTTTTATTACAAAGGGGCTACCTCTGGGGGTGTCCCCTAAACATTTAGTCAAGATCTGATTATGAGATTCATGAGAAAATCATCAAACTCCGCAATTTACAAAGGCAATTTTATTTAGATTTTCTGTTTTCTTGAAGTCTGTTAAAGTATTGTTAAAAAGTAAGATGTTAACTCAAATTATCTGACAATAACCGAAGGTTATAGCTGTGTTGATTCAAGCCGGTCTTAGACCCAATTGCACCAAAACATAGACGAGCATTAATTTAATCAAAGTTTTTGACTCTCTTTAATCATGCAAACATTAGTTCCGCGGCGGGAATCGAACCTGCAACCTCTTGTGTCTTGGCCGGATATTTAGCTCAGCGCCACGAGGTCGTCCAGCTCTCTTGCAGTACACCTCATTGAGTAAATGCGCTAATAAAATTTGTGCTATTACGACATTTCCTCATTACAATAATAGTTACCACGTTTTAATAAAATTTTAATGAGAGGTAATATACATGTCTGCAGTAAAACAAGCGGTAAATTCGAGCGTTTCTGGCTTGAGTTCACCAACAAATAACGAGCAGTAAGAGAGTGATCAATGATGATGTTTTTCTTTATTTATCGTGAAGATATTCCGCAAGGGGATAGTAACAGGTAAGTCCAAACATCTGTACATAGTATAAAATGAAGTCGCTTCCGCTGTCTGTTACTTTAGATAAAAATATCTAAGGTAAACTACTAAACCGATTTTAATGCAGTTTTCAGTGATAGATAGAGTGATTCAAGAGTAAGGTTAATGTGTATAACTAGCTTCCGCCAGTGGCTTCGCACGCATTGCTTGTCAACAAAAAGTAGCCTATGGGTTAATCCAGGTTAATGGAATTTGGTACCTATATACCTAGATAGATTATGAATGGAATTGAGACATAGGATATACTTTACGCGACTGCACAGAAGGAGGGTAATGTTTTATTGACAAACCACGCGTAGGAAACCGCGGACGGGTCAGCTAGTTACAAATAATTTGTAACCGAATGTAACTCTTTCTGCTTGTTTGTTACCTTTCCACGACTAAACGGCTCGGCTCATTTCGATGAAATGTGATTAACACATAGATTATTACCGGGATTAGGACATGTGGTACTTTTTACCCGACTGCGCAAAAGGAGGGTAGGGTATTTTTATCGGCAAACCATTCGTGCAAAGGCGCGAGCGGGTCCGCTAGTTTTGTATAAAAAGACGTTTGATATACTGGCCTCTGAATGTGTTAAAACATCTGTCAAATTAACACTTATCCTAAATGGGTACTTAGTCGTTTAACAGCCCGTTTTATGTTTGTGAACTTGAGTTCTGTCTGGCAGTATCTACTTATATTTTTCTTCTTACTGAATACATCTCAATGCAATCTTCCAAGGAGATCTGATCGCACCCATTGTGGCACTGATAAGAGCAAAAACAGAGGAACCACTAAATAAAACAGTAAAAATTTTGGCATGTCTACTCGTTAACTTATTTATTCACACCCTGTAGAAAAAACCGTAAGGTTAATAGGTCAAATGCACATTGAACCCTAAATATATTCACTGTAGGTAGATACTCACATCAGAAGCCCAGTGTACGTTTCTCGGCCCCGCCAAAACACTCCTTTCCATTTTAAGACGAAACTCAATAAAAACACACAAAATCACACCATTTCACAACACTGGCACTTAACACCATAAACAACTCGAAAATAGAACTCGAAGAAAAAATCGTTTCGTTTTCTAGACAAGCGCGGCTTTTGAATTTAGAAAATTGTTAACGCAAAAAGTGTAATTGGTTGCGTCCGCAGCGCGCATGCGCCGGCCGTGTCTGACTACACTGTTTCTAGTTTACGCGAGGTTATGCAAATTTCCATGCATTTTTCTCTTTATCTTTACCACTATCTGTTATCCACGGCTGGAGATCTACCAGCTGATAGGTAAGAAATCTATAGAACGTTCGATCGGGTTAGTGTGCCAAGCGAGAGAGCAGTACATACCTCTCGCTCTACATAGAGGGGATAGATAACTGGCGTGATGATTTTGCATCTGATAACTGATAAATAATTTCCTTTCCTAGCAAGTTAACTCGCAACCTATTGTTAGAACGGTGAAAATAATGTACAGTAAAAACAATTTTTGTCTAATAAAAAATCCAGCACATGCGCATTGTTTTGTTTACCTACTTGTAATCAAACCACAACCATTACAAAGTCATTACAATGTAGGTAGTTGAACAAAGTTTTCCTATCGTGTTAAAAATTCAACAGTGCTGAGTAATAGTCTAAACAGCGCATATCAACCGGCCAATTATGAAATTTAGCGCGTTAAATTGAGATTATGTCAAGATCCAGGCCAGCATGAATCACCCCACTCCGAGTATAGGACTTTTTACTCCACTTCTTCACAGACACTTCGCACGGCACAAAAAATAACAAATTGCACAAAAAATGAGCAACAATGACACGCAATAGCGCGTTCGGATTTCAAAACAGGCGGGAAATTAGAAGTTTGATTTATTTGACAGTTGTTTTTTTTATTTGTTGGTAAGCTAAGGTTCGGTTTGACGCGGGGCGATGGCCGAGAACGTACTAAGAAGTAGTTCGTATGGGAGTGGTGGCCGACGGCAGTTGGTGGGATCGATACCAGTCTGGGGCGCACGCACTGACCGAGCCGACTCTATATTTGAACTATAGGGGTGGGTTCTATAGCTGTAAATATAGAATTGTCTATGAATGTTGGTTATTATTTTCAACTAGCTGACCTGACCTGATTTCAAAATAAAATCTTGAGTTCATACAAAAATCTCGTAGAAAAAACCAGTTTCAGTTTTTCCAGAATTATAAAATTTTCTTGTCATTTTTCTATATTTTTTCCGAAAATACCTTATACGGAATAGTACGAAAATTAAAAAAAATTGCCATTTTGTCCAGCCGTTCTCAAGTGATGCGCTTACCAACGAACACTATTTAATTTTTATTTATTAAGAAGATAATTATCATATAATATATAATTAATATATATTTTATATTTATGACTGAAAATTATAGATTAAATATCTATAATATTTCCTTTATCTTTTTATCAACAAAATGATTGATTTTTGGCATGATCTATAGATCTGGTTCCAGGTCTGGATGTTTTTCTACATATAATATAAATTTGCAAAAAAATGTATATAATTAAGTATTCTATCAGTTATCTGGTTCCCATAGTACAAGTTCTGTTTAGTTTGGGGCTAGATAGCGCTGTGTGAAATGTCCAGAAATATTAAAAATAAATGTTTTACCATTTTCGTGTTTGCTTCGTGTGTCGTGTAGTTTAACAGTTCACAAAAATCTAAATGGACTCGATGACATAATTTATGAGCTAACTAACGATGTCTGCTCAGTGTTGGTAAATTGGGGCGTGGTATACACGTGGATGGATACAGCTAACCTAAGCTCTCTGTCACTCTGACATTGGAACCTGACAGGTACCTACGTATTCAAGAGAAGTACGTGAGATAAGAGTTAATTTTAAGCCGAGGTCCCTTCACCAAAAAGGAAAAGTGCTGATTTTCTTCGCACCGGCTAATTTTCCTTCTGATAGAGAAGCTTGGGATTGAAATTGCTCCAACTCATTCAAAAATGTTACAATTTAGACGTAATTTTTTTTTATAGACATGCATTTTAAAAGGATCTTTAAAAAAACAACCAGCCTTGTTTCTTGCCTTTCTTTCCTGGCTTGGTCGAGAAGGAACAGGCAGTAAAATTGACGTTTCAAAGTGATCCTTGTGATTTTAATGAATAAAAAGATTATGATTTTAATTTTTTGATCTTCATCACACATAGAGCTAAGAACAACCCCAGTTAAACTAGCTTTCTAAAAAAACCGCATCCGAATCAGTCCATCCGTTTGGGAACTATGGTGAATAAACATATCATTTCAATGACACTGTCTCATTTCCTGGCATCCTCAGAATAGATAAAACATCAGAAGACGTATTCAGCTGTGATTGCAAGCCGTGCGATGTGTCCATAAAACAAAACCCGCGTCCCTCGCCCACCACACCCTCACCCGCATTTTGTTGCTAACTTAGTTATTATATGCCAGTTTTTGGGTAAATGTTTTTAGTAAGATACAACTATTGTAACTATGGCACTATTTTATTAGTCAAATATTAAGGCCAGTTTGCAAAACGATTCCTAAAAATATTTAGCGACTAAACATGTTTAACTTTGCCATATTTGTATCATTTGAGAACTGCTTAAATCATATTTAGCTACTAAATACGTTTAGACGTCGTTGCGCAAATCGCCCTAAAAATAATATTTTTTTGTTTATTGGGAGATTTGCGAGATCTCAGTTCGGGAGAACCATTAGTATAATTTAAAACTACAACTAATAATAGTTTTTAATCTCAGATTTCTAGAGTAGGGAAAATAATAACACTCGATATTTGGCAACACCAGCAAAATGGAGGATCATTATTTACGACAATTACAAACCGAACAATTTGTTCAATACACAAATAACACATCTAAATGCGCTACTTAAGTATGAAAGTGTGAATGTGATCCCATCTTGTTTTTTTTTTGAGTTCAGCTGAATTTTTACACGTTGGGACGACAGAAGAAGGTATAACTTAATTAAACTGAACACCGTAAAACACGTCACGCGTGACCATGGTCACAGAGTAACTAATGGCGTTCGCGTACAACTACTCTATTTAGAGTAGGTGTTGACGCTTCAGTATAAGGCGCGTTCACTTCTTCTGGTGTTTTATCTATTCTGTGCTGGCATCATGTAAACCGCTATGTGCCAAGCCACGATATGACTTAATAATCTAGCTTTGAAAAACTAGTTGTATTTATCCGAAGTTTTGTTCGTACTTATAATAATGCTCTTGATTATCATATGAACAGACGCGGAAAAATACTTATTTCAAAAGTTTTCGACAAAGTTCAGGACATTCGTCTTTTTTTTTTTCTTGAAAGAATATTGTGGAACATCCATTATTCAACGAAAAATAGTGACTGACAAATTTTGTCCGGGAAATGTACACAATAGTACGAATTCTACTGAAATAGATAGTTTAAGTTTATACGCCCAATTGTCAACTCTTTTGATAATTATTGATAGTATTTGTCAATTATTGATGGTTTTTGACAATTTGAAAAGAATTTTTTATTTTTATGATTTTTTTAACTCATTTAAGTATTTCAGATGAAAAAATTCATAATTTCTTAACAACTAACACAAAATAAAATACATGAACACAAGTTATTAGGTACACAAATTACAAAAAGTAATAATAATAATCAATAATAATTAAATGGTATACCTATTTAAAAACTACAACTAATTTAGGTATTTTTGTTTGGCAGTATATGTACCATGCAGCAATGATAGGTGTTATCCGAACACATACGGAAAATTCCAAGATTTTTAAAACCATCTCAAAACTTTTTTTTTAAATATTGGAAGTTTCCGTATGTGTTCGGATAACACTATAAAAAATACTATTAGAAAATAAGTAACGTGACATCTCTTGTCTATGTACTTCTCTGTAACGTTTGGCATTGAGCAGGTCAAAAACTGTATAAGTTTTCCTGTAGATGGAGCTAACGGCGCTTTGGTCGTAATCTGAATCATCTCACTAATTTCGACATTGACGTGACAGAGCCCGGTAGCACTATTGGATAGTGCATCCTCGTATCAAGAGGAAGGTTGCGGGGTCAAGTCCCGTCTAGGCTTAACATTTTTGACATGGTTTTAAAAATCTTGGTATTTTTGACAATTCTTAAGAATTAACTTTGGGCAGTTGATAAGTGTGTACAAGTTGTTCAACGTTGATCACTAGATATTTTCAAGATCACCATTTTCAAGAGTACCAGAATTACAATTTACGTAATAATATTCAAATTTTTACGAACACGTTTGTTATTACGTCCATTTCTTCAAATGATGATATACTCATTCTAAAGTAGGCGAAAAAATTTTTTTCGTCTATCTTTAATGCTTTGTATTTTCGAGAAAAGTACTCGCCATGGGGATTCATAGCCTTAGTCAATGGATGTATCCAGTATCTTCTTTGTCAATTTTTTATAGCAGAGTAATGTCTTCTTAATAACGAATAAGCAATAAGTTTCTCACGATGGTCCATGGCAGAGACGCGTCTATCCACAATAAAAAATCACGAAGAACTAGTTACCCTACCGTACGACAACAAAACGCTCTTTTTCACGACGCCGCAACGCCGCAACGCAAGCTGCCGATTTTAGCCGCAACGCGTTTTTTTTTTTTTTTTTTCGAATGGACTAATCTCGCTGTTGGCCTCTGAGGCCGTGACAGCTTAACCGAACTTTTGGCGAGCGCAGATGGCGCTCAGCCCAGTAAGTTTTTTAGGCAACTAGCGCAAGGGCACCACTAAGGTACGAGCCTCGGCTTGGGCTGTTGCCGGTGTGGGGATAGGAGAGAAACGCCCGGGTACGTGTCTGTACCTCGTATAGGCGGCGACTGAAGGGACTCGTCGACCTCGCCGGCGAGGTCGGTGTTTCTGTGAAGTGTTTGCTCTGTCTGATATAGATGACTCACCTTCCGCATTAGCAGAGGTGATTTCGTCATCCGGGTCTCCGAGAACGTGTCTCGGACGACGGAGGATTTAGTAGTCGCAACGCGGTTATGTGCTTCGGCCCTAAGTACTCCAGTCTACCTACCCGTGACCACGACTGTTGCAACTTGCAATACGCCGTTCGGTCAGGATTATACATAAAAAGGTAAAAATATGCGTTTGACGATTTATGTAACCACTAGCAAGCAGCCTAATATTTCAGTAAACGTTGCATTTTCTTGCATCAGAATCAAGACTTGAATTTAATTAGATTTAAAGAGCCTTACTACAAAAAAAGTTAACACCCCATTGAATGGCTGTTTAAAAAAATCACAAAACAGTTTTTAACGGTTGTTTTGAGCTAGACAAGCCTTAGACAGTATTTAAAATTTAAACATACGAGGAGGTCAGTTTAGCAGATGTTTAACAACACTGCTGTCAAATGTTTCATAGTTGTTGTTCAATGTTTCCTACCTACTGGTTGGGTAATGTGGTCTAATATAAATAAGTAATTTATTGTATTGTTTCCTGTCTGCCTACTTTTTTGTTTGTGATCCGCTCTGTGTTTCTTTGTGTGTGAAAAAAAAAATTCTATTCGATAGTTATTAATTATTTATTCAGTTTCCCACTGCTGGGCAATATAAGATTAAAATAAATTAATAAATTGACCTTGAGAGAATCCCATACTTCCATACTAATATTAGAAATGCTGTTGTTTGTTTGTTACCTTTTCACGACTTAACGGCTTAACGGATCGTAATGAAATTTGGCAAGGAGATAGATTATATCCTGGAGAAGGACAAAAGCTTTTGTATCAAAAAATAATTTTGAAGGGAGTGAAATAGGGGTTGAAAGTTTGTATGGGCAATCCATAGATCCTTAAGTTAGGGATCTGAAAATTCATATTTAGGCTTTTGGTAAGAAATATAGAAATACGTGGTTCAACTTTTTGCTAAATTATCCCTAAAGGAGGGGGGAGGGGGGGGGGGATAAATTAAGGGGTTAATATTATGAGGTATTCTTTAGATGCACTCCACTTCCTATGTACAGTTGGTATATAGATAGATTGTGACTGGGATTGGGACACTCTACTTATTACCCGACTCGCAGGAGGGTAATGTGTATATTGACAAAAAACGCGTGCGAAGCCGTGAGCGGGTCAGCTAGTATTAAATAAATGAGTTCAAATCTAATGGATGGAATAATAAGTAGGTAGGTATTATGTGTGACACTCGCTACCGTTATTATACAAATACCTATTTATGGAAAGGTACTGTTTTTCAAGTAACCCCCTCCTGTTTTAAGGGTAGAAAGAAAAACATATATTGTTTAATTTTAATATTTAATTTTTAATTTACTTGTTTCTTTTAATATTCCTAAATAAAATTATACTTTGCAGCATTGCAGGCTTACCGTAAGAACTCATAAGATTTTTGGCTCAATTGTGTCAACGCCCTTCTTTTCTAAAATGGCTTTAGTATTTTGAAAGATCAATCTAATTCTATGCAAAACAAAGCATCTGTTGCTTTGGGACAGAAAATGACACAAAAGCTATATTTCAAGCTATCTTCCTCACACAACATAAAACTTAACCCACGTCATGAAGTTTCAAGGTGAACTTACCAGCAAGGTCGTTGCCCTCACCGACCAATCACGTTCGAGGTTCTCGGAAAATACATAAATCGACCAATCGCAGTGCAGGCAGGCGCGCCCCGATTGGCGGATATTACAAAGCCGTTGTGAAAATGTTTTGAGGTCTGAGTTTTCACGGTACTTGGATGTCAAAGCTTTTTATAAGAGTTTACCGGCAATTTACCGGGAAATGAACAGCGTACCTATTAAAGCATGTTTAAAAGTGCCTATAAAAAAGCACACTCTTTTAAGTTGGGTTAAGTATGCTTGGAAATTGGAACTTATTTACCAAAAGGTCTTTTTTATCATGAATTTATACCATGACTGTAATTGAACTAAGTTAGCCTCAGTTATTCTGAAACTTTATGAACATTAGACACATAAAACTGACAGAAATTTGTTGTGACGAGTTTTTATGACAGGACATTTTTGAATGGAACGCAGACGGACTTTTATCCATTATGGAAATGCCACATAAAAAGGGGAATAAAACAAATGATATCCCTTTTCTATGGGGCACAACCCTTTTTTACAAGCTTTTTATTTACTTGCAATGTATGTTTGTCCGGGTGGAATCTTGCAACTAAATTTTAAACCCGTTCCCCTCAACCGATTGAGCTGAAATTTGGAATACATACCTATGTAACTTCGGTGACAATGCAATAATATGGTACCATGGAGGTGGTCTCATGATGGAGACGGATGCTAGAAAACGAAACTTCTGAATGGATTATAGAAGGCTACTAGTGTTTGGGCTCATTTAAATCTGCTTGCGGTTCCGATTATGAATTTTATAAAAGCTTGTTTTGAAAATGTAGTTTTTAAATAAAAAATATATTAACTTTCACGAGTAACAATGGTTTGCAAGAAATTAAAATATGCTTAATTCTGTACATTTTATTGTTTCTAAGGGATTTATTTGAATGAGATTCGTTATGGAAGCTCAGGGAAGCCAATATACCAAAAAATATATCTGAAAAAAGTGGTGACTAACAAGGTGATTAAAATAACTCGCTTTTTGTGTATCAAAAAACTGGATCTATTTCTTACGGCATCAAAACTATTATGTGGTACTGGAGGGAGTGATTTTGTGTATAAAATTATATGTTTAGTCATAATCTTTAAACATTAGCGCCCAACCAGGGGCTAAAATGTTGAGCGATACTATAAGAGACCATAGTTTATTGATCGAGCGAAGCGAGATCTCCAAACCAACTTGGGCAAATCGGCGTTGTATGTATGTATGTATGTATGTATGTTTGTTTGTCCGAGGATAACTTTCGAAGCGTTTATCCGATCATCGTAAAATTTGGTATTTGTGTAGGTAGTGATGGCACAATTTTGGTGTGGCTAAATGAGCTAAAAATGTGGGGGTGTTGTTGAGATATCTGGGTTCAAGAGAGGTATAAAAAAAAACAAAATGGGACTATCTGGTCAAGTGGCAAGTCTAATAAAAAGTCTGAGAGTACATTTCGACTCCATTTTTATTTTTTAGTTAAAACCTGGTAACCTGGTAGTTTTTAAGTTATTGGCCATAATAAAAACTGAACTTTGACAAAATTCACAGTCACCCCACAATGCTGAAATTTGGTATGCCTGTAGCTTTAGTGACACAAATACATATAAGGAAAAGTCTGAACACCAGAATAACTGCAATTTCTACCCCAATTTCAACCAATTAACATGAACTCCCGTTACCTGTGATTTGAATGAAGCTGTAGGTCAAGTTATTTGGTTATTAATTTCGTGGCACTATTTCGATAGTCAAAGATTACAAACAATATGTTTTGGTTTTTTTGGGAGACTCGCGAGATCTCAGTTTAAAGGATACATTTCCTTCGTTTAAATTTACAGTGAAGTTTTGCATTAAACTAGATGTTCTTTCCTCTTAAATATACAACAGTATACTAATAAAAAACTTTTAAATCCAAGTTATTTTCTACAACAAGAAATTACGCCACAGAACGCTAGTCTGGAACAAAAGGCATTCGATTAAGACAGGCCAGTAATTCCACCGTCCATCCCCGGGGACCGACATAACGGCGGGATATACGACACTTGGAACAATAGACGACCGCTGTGTTAGAAGAATTGAGAGAGGTAGGTGCTTAATACCTAACGGTCGGCGTCCCGAGATAAGTGAGGCTTTCAACGGTATGAATTCCAGCATTCGGGTGCTCAAATATGAATGCGCCATTGTTATTATTGTTTTTGTTTTGTTGGGCTTAGCTTATAACTATAGCGGGCTGCAACTGTCTATGTAGAATCATAGTTTCCAAACAGAATGATTAGCTAATTGCTCACACACAATAGTTGATTGAGCGAAGCGAGATCTCTAAATCATTAAACTACTGTTTTCATACGTAAATTACTAGTGGTTTGCTCCGAACTGAGATCTCCCGAGTCTCCCATAAAAATAAGAAAATATTATTATTGACCATCAAAATAGTGCCACGAAATGCATAACCAAATTACTTGACCTACAGTTTTATTCAAATTACAGGTAACGGGAGTTCATGTAAATTGGTCACTCATTTTTGGGGTACAACTTGCAGTTATTCTTGATTTCACTAAAGCTACACGCATACCAAATTTCAGCCCTGTGAGGTCACTGGTGTACCCTGTGAATTTTGTCAAAGTTCAGTTTTTATTATGGCTGATAATTTAAAAACTACAAGATTTAAACTAAAAATAAAAACGGGGTCGAAATGTACTTACAAATACCTTTTATGAGACGTGCCGCTTGACTGGATTGTCTTACGAGGGGTGATCCAAAAGTAATGATAATCAATAATAAACACAATAAATAAAATAAAAAAATAAATTTATTTCTCAACATAGTCTCCTAGCAAGTCTATACATTTAGTCCATCTCTTTTCTAAACCTAAAATTCCCTTAGAAAAAAAATCTTTATCTTGACTCTCAAAAAAGTCCTCAACCGCGGCCATCACGTCGCTATCATCGTCAAATTTCTTGCCTCGGAGGTGTTCCTTGAGTCGTGGAAAGAGATAGAAGTCACTGGGGGCTAGATCTTGTGAATAGGGGGGGTGTTCCACCAGCTCGAAGCCCGCTTCCTGAATGGCAGCCATGGCAATTGCAGCTTTGTGAACCGGTGCGTTGTCTTGATGGAACAGCACTCCAGCCCGCAGTTTGCCTCGCCTTTTCTCCTTAATAGCCTCCCGCAATCTTCTTATTTGTTCTGCATAGTAGGAGCCTGTAATAGTGGCCCTTTTTTCCAAGTAGTCCACCATGATTATTCCTTTAGCGTCTCAAAAAACAGACGCCATAACCTTCCCTGATGAGCTTGACACTTTGAATTTCTTCGGCGTCGGTTCATCGGATCGTTTCCATGCCATCGATTGTTGTTTTGTTTCAGGATCAAAATAGTAGATCCAGGTCTCGTCCATGATCACAAAACGTGACAAAAAATTATCTTTGTCTGCCTGAAACTTTTCGAGATTTGCTCTTGACATGTCGACTCGTTTCTTCTTTTGCTCGTCGTTTAACATTTTCGGTACCCAACGCGCGGAGACCTTTCTCATATGCAATTCGTTCGCAAGGATTCTTTGAATGCTACCATATGAGATCCCTGTGACCTCAGCTACATGCCTGATAGTCACTCTTCGATCTTCCAATACAACTTCTTCAACTTTTTTCACATTTTCTTCAGTGAGGGACGTCGATGGGCGTCCTTCGCGGTGTTCGTCTTCTGTCGATGTTCTTCCCAGCTTAAAGTCCTTAGCCCAGCGTGCAACTGTGGAATATGGAGGAGAAGAGTCCCTTAATGTTTCCACCAAGTCGCTGTGTATGTCTTTGGTACACATTTTCAAGCAGAGGTATTTAATGACAGCTCTGATTTCGTGTTTTTCCATTTTTATGTTCACTCCTTGACAGTCCGTATTCAAATTAATGTAGCTCCCGGGAATCGTGGCCTATTTATATGATTTTTTTTCCTTAACTAGTGGGTAACTGAGCAAGTGACTGATATTTTTTTGTATTTTTGTGTGCACTAGAAATAACTGATTATCACTACTTTTGGATCACCCCTAGTATTTGTTTTTTTAACCTCTCTTGAACCCCAATATCTCAACAACCCCCCAACATTCATAGCTCATTTAGTCACACAAAAATTGTGCCATCACTACCTACCTATATACTAAATTTCACGATGATCGCGCTTCGAAAGTTGTCCTCGGACAAACAAACATACATACCTACATACAGCGCTGATTTGGCCAAGTTGATTTAGAGATCTCGCTTCGCTCGATCAATAATAATAATACCTTAAGGACTATCACGCATGTACATCAGGGATGTATGTGTGTTTGTCAGGCAATATCCTCAAAATTTTGTAATGCATTCAGAAGTTCTCACTAGGAACACGAAGCACAGGCATAGACTTTATACGAGTATGTGCCGCCGCGCCGCCGCACAGTGTGCTGTCTAGTACAAGCTAGCGGGACAAAATCGAAGTCCTAATTTCCAGGAACTTTTGGTAACAACATGTAAACAAAACCCCCCAGGTACCGAAATCAAACAATAGATTACGCTAATCACCTAATTATGGTACTTATCCGGGGGTGTAAGGTAATTGATAAGGAAAGTTGTTTTGCATAAGCAAATTAGTTGCATTTTACGCACACTTGTGATAACATCTCTCAAAATTATTTCCAAAGTGAATAAAGTTTTTTGTGATGGAACATTCTGTTGAAGGTATGTATACTTATATTACGTAATTTTTTTACAAATATAGCCTTATATATTTGTGTAATACAAGTTTGAATGTACGTAGTCATATCTTGTAAATTTATTAGTAATTGTGAAATGTAAAGGGATGTAACTTTTTGTATCCAAATGTATCCACCTTAATTTTTATATATGTTATATATATAACATTTAAGTATAGTAGAATACATATTTTAGCTCCCGAAAAGGCCCGCAATTAATTTTATTTTCGTTTTTCCAGACCGAGTCGTAACTATGACGAAACTTGAATTTTTAGAAGAATGGCTTAAATATGAGAAAATGAAAGAGCTAGTCGCATTTTTGACGCCTTCTGTGAAAAACATAGTGTAATTGATGTTTCTGACGAAATTCTAAGAAAACTCAAAATGAAAATTTCTAGTCTTTCGTCGAAATTAAACGAAAAATGGACTTCGTCGAAATTTAATAAAGATTTATTTTTGACGAAATATAAAGGCTGGCTAGAGGGATGTGGAATAGAGCTTGCGGTGTCCATAAACCAGCCATCAACGTCAGGACTATCAACTGCAGGCCGACGACCTAAGAAGTCATTTGAGGATTCGTCGTTAAAGACGAAGAAACGAAGAGTTGAAGATCTTTTAGGAACAAGAAGTGCGAATGAGCTCATTGTAGCCGCAGAATTAGCTACTCGGAAGGAAGGGCATCGCAATATGGCTAAACAACTAAATGAAATAAGTGATATACCAAAAACGAACAAGTGTTGTGAACAAGGTAGGCAGTTATCTCCGGACGAAGCGTTAGCTTATTATATAGACTCTAAATTAACTACACACGGTTACAAACAAACTAGGAAGTGGGCATTGAAAGCGGGACATCAAGTGTATCCATCGTTCTTCAGTTTAGGTAAGTCCAAAGCTGCTTGTTGTCCTTCTGATGAACACATTTCAGTAACCGAAACTCGAGCTGAAATTAATCTTCAGGCGATTTTAAATAAAACGGCTGAACGGTTAATTGAAGCTCAGTCTGAGGTTATTAGGAGTGTGTTACCTCGTTCATCTTATAAATTGTTAAGTAAATGGGGTTGTGATGGGAGTTCGGGGCACAGTACATATAAACAGAGATTTGAAGACACCACTGCTACTGACGAATTTCTATTCGTGTACTCATTTGTCCCCTTGAGGTTAATAGAAAATGACACTGTAATTTGGCAGAATCCGCGACCATCCTCTACCATTTATTGCCGTCCTATCAAATTCATTTTCGCCAAGGAGACAACTGAGTTCACGAAAGGAGAAACCAAACAAATTTTAGATCAAATAAATGAACTTGCTCCAACTCTTTGTAGCGTGGATGGAACTCAAATCTCTGTAAAACACGATTTGATGTTGACGATGACCGATGGAAAAGTGTGTAACGCATTAACGGACACGCGGTCAACACAGAAGTGTTATATTTGTGGTGCCACTCCGTCTACTATGAACGAGGAGTCAAGGACTTATAATAGTAACGAAAAACTGTATAAATTTGGTTTATCGACTTTGCATGCCTGGATTCGAACTTTTGAGTGTATGCTTCACATCAGTTATCGTTTAGGTATAAAAAAGTGGCAAGTCAGAGGCGATAACGATAAAGCTGCTGTCAAGCAACGCTCACAGGAGATCCAAAAAGCATTTAAAGATCGTATGGGTCTCATAGTAGATAAACCAAAACCTGGCTATGGCAACACGAATGATGGAAACACCGCGCGTAGATTTTTTTCCAATTCTGAACTGAGCAGTGAAATTACAGGGTTGGATGTAACTCTTATTCAGAAATTTCATGTAATTTTAAGAACTCTGTCATCGGGATATGACATAAATTTCTTGGAATTCGAAAAGTTTTGCGCTGATACAAAAAAGCTATACCTTGATCTTTATTCGTGGTACTCCATGCCCGTTACTGTGCACAAGATACTTGTGCACAGTGCGGAAGTGATAAAATCCTGTATTCTTCCAATTGGGCAGCTTTCTGAAGAAGCCCAAGAGGCAAGGAATAAAGATTGCCGTCGATTCCGTGAGCGACACACAAGGAAGCGGTCACGAGTTACCACGAATAAAGATCTTTTGAGAATGCTTTTGATTACGTCTGATCCTGTAATAAACACATTTAGAGAGTTGCCGCGTAAAAAGATGACTACTTTGCCAGCTGAGGTTCTGCAGTTGATTGTCCCTCCTCCATTGCCATCTCGATCGTCATCATCAGTTGGCGAAATTGAGGAGGACGATTATTTGTTGTCAGACTCTACTGATTGGGAGAGTGATGACGACGAATTATCTGACAATTAAAAGATTGTATAGTATTTCTGTTCTGTATATATTTTTATTTATCCTATACCTCGTATTTCTAGTTATTAGTAATTTAGTTAATGTAAGTATATAGGTAAATAAATAATGTAAATAATTGTGATATTGTAAATAATGTTGTTGTTTTAAGTATAGTTGTTTGTTGATTTAATTAAATACATAGATAGGTATAGAAATTGTTTATATAACACTTTAATTTTGTTTGCAAATAAATTTATCATTTCCTGTATAATCTATTTTGTTTTACAAAATCCTGGGGCCCATACATTTACATAGGTATAAAAGGTTAAAAACTACTAAGTATAAATGGTATCTTCCATATAGGTATATCTGTTGAAACGTGTAAATAGCTACGATTACCTAGATAGGTACCAGTAATTAGTTATATTTCCCTCAATAGTTAAGAAGGTACCACTACAGATAAGGCAAAAGTATTTTTCTTTACATTTACCTAGTAAACGTAAAAAAAAAGAAATATGTGACTTAATATCTTTTGATATAGCATATTATGTTGAGAAAACACCTATACAATTAATATAACGGATAAAATAATTTTGTCCCGCTAGCTTGTACTAGGCAGCACACTGTGCGCCGGCTTGAACTTGTTAAGCGGAATGCCTAATAACATTCCACTACCATCTTTAACAAATTGCCAAATGGTTTTTAGGATTTTCCTATTCTGTTATTTAAAAGAAGACTTAAGATTTGGTTATAGGATAAATTTTTTATGACATGAAATAATATTTAAACTATAAAGTTTAGTTTTAACATTATTATTATTGCATTTTGTATGAATTTGACATGTTTTAAATTAACTAATATCATTATTTAATTCGTATTAAATTTTATCTTAGAGATTTTAACATTTTTAATGTTACAGTTATAATTTTGACATTATTATTATTGTATTTTGTATGAATTTGACATGTTTCATTATTTGTTTTTGTATTCAATTTTATCGTAGAGAGTTTGACATTATTATTATTAATAATTTTAATCTTATAACTAGCTGTTGCCCGCGACTTCGTACGTGATACAATACTAAATGTGTAGGTAAATGTGTAAAGTAGAAAATTATTAAAGTACTAATATTGTTTTTAAAAAATAAGGGTTGATGGTAGAAGGGTGAAAATGTATGGTTGTACGTATATTTTATTGCCGAATCATAAAAAAAAAAAATGAAAATTTTTGTCAAAAAATTAAAACTATTTGGGGTGACCACCCTTATCACATAAGGGTATGAAAAATAGTTTACGTCCTATTCTCAAACCTTCCAAATATCGGAAGAGAGAGGATTCGGAGGAGTTTTGTTACGAATACTGTGACACGAGAATTTTGCTATTAGATTTGGCTCGCCACGATGAGGCAGAATGTAAATGAATCTTATTTTATAATTGACATACGAACATACATACATTCATGCGAATAAATGATTAGGTACGAATTATGACTAACATACATAAAACAATACATAAACTTAAAAAGTAACCCTTAACTGAAAACTTAGCTGCATGACGTATAAAGCGAATGTAATTTATTTATCAGTAGCGCACTGGCTTAGCCTTCGTCACGTCGAAGTGCGTCACGGATAAACACTGGAATTGCAGCAGAGATCTGATTGGTTTCCGTCCAATAGGCTCTAACATGAGTAATTAACGTTACCGTAAAGTTATGAAGATGAGGCAAATAAATAGATTGATCTGTTTAACATAAAAACCAGTAAGCTTAAACGCTTACTTAGTGACATTTACTTTAATATATAGATTAAGCACTTATCCGATGTCGTGTATGTGTGTGTGTGTGTGTATGTGTATATCTATATTTCCTATATCTAATTTTTTTTTTTCAGTTTAAGTGTCGTCTACCTTATCTGTTTATACATATTATTGTCTATTCATCTCCTACCTCACTTGCATCAGCGTTGTTATGTAGTCACTGTGAGGAGTAACTTTACTGTCTCATGCAGGGAGCATGTCATTTCTAAGAAAAAAGAGAAACATTGCTTTAGTTGATCGAGCTAAGCGATATCTCCAAATCAACTTGGGCAAATTGGCACAAACATACATACATACAAATGTATGTATGTTTGTTTGTCCGAGGATAACTTTCGAAGCGTTTATTCAATCATCGTGAAATTTGGTATATAGGTAGGTAGTGATGGCACAATTTTGGTGTGACTAAATGAGCTAAAAACTTGGGGGGAGGGGGGAGGGGGGGGGGGGGTTGTTGAGATATTGGGGTTCAAGTGGGGTAAAAAAAACTAAAATAGGACTCTCCGGCCAAGTCGCACGTCTAATAAATGGTCTTTGTAAGTAAATTTTGACCCCGTTTTTATTTTTCGTTTAAACCTTGAAATTTTTGAGTTATTAGCCATACTAAAAACTGAACTTTGACAAAATTCACAGGATACACCGGTGACCCCACAGTGCTGAAATTTGGTATTCGTGTAGCTTAAGTAACATAAATGTATGGAAAAGTCTGTAATCCAGAATAACTGCAATTTCTACCCTAAAAAAGACTAACCAAGTAACATGAACCCCCGTTATCTTTAATTTGAATGAAACTTTGGGTCAAGTTAGTTGGTTATCCAATTCGTGGCACTATTTTGACCGTCAAAGATTACAAATAACATTTTTTTGTTTGGGAGACTCGTGAGACTCAGTTCGGGCGAACCACTAGTCTAACCAAGGTTACACTAACTTTGTAAATAGCACGTTTCTTGTTTATCTACGACAAAGAAATCTGTTCAGATACTGTAACCGAATACCGAAGTGCTCTTGCTACGCACTCATTTACTTGACAAAGTTCTCAGCTTTCCTGAAACATGATCATGGAAGTGCCTTCAGAATAATAATGTTTGGAAAACAAGTGACGAGGGTAGCCCTTTAATATTAGATGGTATCTTAGTTAGTGAAAGAAAATTCTTTAGGAAAAAAGTCTCAAAATTCTAAAAGAGAAATCCTAAATTGTTATATTTCTGGCTGTTGCTATGGCACACCAGGGACAAGAGAAAGTCCTCAGTTTTGTAAATCGTTGTCTTTCGGTGATCCGTTTTAAATATCCCACCCTGATATAATTTTAGTAGCTACCTACGCCAAAAAAACGCTGCACAATATCGACGTTGTAGTACATACGCCACAAGCGGTCACCTGTCTAAAATTATACGTGCTGAACGTTAACTAGCCTAGTTTATCCGACCAAGCAATCTACACCGCGTCTGCGTACAAATGATGTTAGATCAATTTGACCTTTTGCCTTTTAGCTATACACTCCTTCAAAAGCCCGGGGTTTTGGCTAGGTCATAGGATTAGGTCTAGGATTTATGATACCCAAGCTAAGTAGGTATACGGAAGCCGTACAAGTACTTCGTGTCTGTTTTGGCCACGATCAATAATAAAAGTGATTATAGCAGCGTAGGTGTGGATCATGTTAACTTATGACCTTTCTAGCAACAAATAATATTTGTAACTAGCTGTTGCCCGCGACTTCGTACACATTACACTACTAAATGTGTAGGCAACCTAGAAATAAAGCTAAACTCGCTGTTGCAACTTAACTTGACACACCATTTTATACCATGGGACCTGAATTCTGGGATAAAAAGTAGCCTATGTATTAATCCAGGTTATAATCTAATCTACATTGTCATCTTCCTACTATTATTTATTTAATATTTAAATATTTTATCTGTTAGTATTGTTTGCTATTTGCTTATAGCTATATATTACCCTTGTGACTGCCTCCGTGGCGCAGTGGGCGTATAGCTGGCTGAGCCGCAGGAGGTAGCGGGTTCGATTCCCGCCGCGGAACAAATGTTTGCATGATCTACAGATATTTGTTCCGTGTCTGGGTGTTTTTCTATATATTATAAGTATGTATTATCAAAAGTATATAAGTATTCTATCAGTTATCTGGTTCCCATAGTAAAGCTCTGCTTAGTTTGGGGCTAGATAGCGCTGTGTGAAATGTCATGCAATATTTATTTATTTTATTTTTATTTATTAGTCTATTTTATAAGTATTTTACGTATTAGGATTAAAACTTTATCATATTTTTTATTATACCTAAGAGTATATAATGTAAATGTATCATCCAAAGTACACCGCACTCCGTATCGTAAATATCGCTCCATCCAAAGGTTGCCTGGAAGAGATCGCTTTCAGCGATTAGGCCGCCCATTGTATTACCTTATTTATTCTAGTCTAGTATTTATTTTTGTATTATTGTTGTTCGTGTGCTAATTCAATAAAGAGTTATCTATCTATCTACATACTAAATTTCATCGAAATCGGTTCAACCGTTACTACGTGTTTGAGTAACAAACAAACAAATAAATAAACAAACATCCTAACTTTCGCATTTATAATATTAGTGTGATAGATAACACAGGAACTTTATAATATACCCTTATTATGTCTGACATAAACATGACAATAGAACACCTTAGAGTTTTGCTCGAATGCCAGTACACAGAATTTAAATACCAACATACATTAAACACGCTTAGGTGGCGTTATTACGAAAAGGCATATTTGGAGTAAAAAATACGCTTTACTAAATACACGCTAGAACAAATTGAGTACGGACGTTCATGAGCAATTTCATAGGCAAGGGTGGGTAGAATTGGGTAGATATCATCAGATTTGGGTTGATATAGGCGTAGAAGAGACTTACCTTATCTACGGGCATGGAAGGACACGCTCGGCACAGGTTCCAGAATGAGCCAATCATCTGGGGTCTGCCTCTGGGCCGGTCAAGGGGTCACGGGCTAAAACTCACGCCCCGGTGCTCCAGGGTTGTTGCATTCGCTAACTGAAACAAAAAGTGATCTTAATTTATGAGGCCTTAAGGTATGATTCCAATCTCGGCAGCAAGCAGCGCTGTGATGCACGAACAGCGCAACACTGCCGCTTTGCTCGGAATCAGCGCGGCAGGCAGTACTGCTGCGCAGCACCATAGTGGGAGCACTGCTGCGGCAGCACGGCTACTTGCTGCCGAGATCGGAATCATACCTTTATACTAATTTAGCGTAGGTACTGATAGCTGGCTTTTCTGGCCTAGAAAGATAGTCTGTTCTTTTTCTTTCTAAAGTTTCCATTACCTACCTATCTTAGGGCGACTTGCGCTACGATGTCTAAACGTATTTAGTGCCTAATATAATTTAAAGAGTTGTTACATCATACAAATATGTCAAATTTAAACATGTTTAGTCGCTAAATACGTTAAGGGATCGTTGTGCAAGCTGGCCTTACTATAGTTTTTTTTTACTGGCACTTACGGAGAGGAGTAGGTACCGAAAGCTCTGTGCTGTAGTGGGCCAAAAAGGACTCAGTCTATCTTTGTGTTGGTCTATGCCGCCTGGGCGCAGACCAACGCTGGTTTTCAGATTCAAAAAAGCCTTACGCAACTAATAAGAAAAACAAAATAACATCTAATGAAAAGATCACAGCGACGCTGTATTGGACACAAAAACTGAACTGAACAACAGAAAGAAGGGGAAAAAAGGAAGGGAGGCCTTTACCATGCAGTGGTACGTAATGGGCTCTTAGAAAACCGTCCAATAGTGATGTACATGCTGCACTAGAATTCCCTTTGTCACGTAAATCCAACTTAAAAGTGTCGTATATATAATGGCATTAAAGCAACCAGAATTAAGTTACAATATTCGTTGCAGGAAAGGAATGAAATAAGATTTAGAATCGGCATATCTTTCATATGCTAAATTCCCCTTCACTATGATATGGATATGATAACAATCCTAAACTCACTGAATCACTGAAAAAGAACTCTAAAAAGGCAACAACCTCGATTCCAAGTCTTGATGTTACGTAGATGATATTTTAATAATTGGCTGTCTGCAACTTCGATATTCCGACTTTCCAAGTACATCTCACTTCAAATCTCAACATGAATAGGGTTGTTTGTAGATTCGAAGAGGCCGAACAGGAAATAATATAAATATGCGCAATTCAGAGAAATAAGGAAAATTATTTAATGTGGAGTCCGTTTCAGAGGATTAGCAATCTGAAGTGGCAATGGGCAAATAGCTCGAAGAAAAGACGGCCGTTGGGACAGAAAGCGCAGCGTAAGACGACCCCCCACTTAATGGAAAGACGAATCGATAAAAGTTGCTTGATGTCGTTGGGTCCAGGCCGCAACAGATCGGAAGCTCTGGAAATCTCGGCCTAGGCTCAGCAGAGGACGTTCTATCGCTGATATGATGATGATGAGAGTCCGTTTCACAAAAGAAGTCCCGCGGTCGTTTCAGAAACAATTGAAAATAGGGTTTAAAAATTTATATATTCGAAACTAGAGCTCAGGTCAAGAGACTTCTTTCATAAAACCTTCTACACCTTATTACGAACAATGGGACATACAATTATAGGACAATTAGGACTGTTTATTTTTCTCTGTTAAAGCCTGCTAACTGCATACAGACTTGGGGTAGAGCTGCTATAACTCACTTGCAAAGATTGACACGATTTTTAGGATTTCATTAAACTAGTGGTTCTGGAACTGAGATCTCGCGAGTCTCCCATAAAAACAAAAAAATATTATTTGTAATCTTAAGACTATCAAAATAGTGCCACGAAATACATAACCATCTTACCTGACCTACAGTTTCATCCAAATTACAGGTAACAGGAGTTCATGTTAATTGGTTATACTTTTTTTGGGGAGAAATTGCAGTTATTCTGGATTTCAGACTTTTCCCTATATTTGTGTCACTAAATCTACACGCATACCAAATTTCAGCAATGTGGGGTCATTGGTGGACCCTGTGAATTCACTGTGACCCTGTTCAGTTTTTATTATGGCTACTAACTTGAAACTACATTTTTTACCCCTCTTAAATCCTAATATCTCAACAACCCCCCAAAAATTTTTTAGCTCATTTAGTCACACCAAAATTGTGCCATCACTAGCTACCTATGTATCAAATTTCACGATGATCAAATCAACGCTTTGAAAGTTATCCTCGGACAAACAAACATACATACATACAACGCCGATTTGCCCAAGTTGATTTGAAGATCTCGCTTCGCTCGACCAAAAATCAAAAATCAAAATTTTTGAAGCTGTAGTTTTTCACATTATTTTATAATAAGACCTAAGACGTCCACTATTCTGAGGCGGATGACCACCAAAGCAGCAAGCAAGTTCACTATTACATACGACATGGCCATCAGCCGTCAGGGATGTTTCCTACTGGGTGCCTGAGCCATTAATTATATAAATAAATAAAAAAATATATATTGCTAGACATTTCACACAGCGCTATCTAGCCCCAAATTAAGCAGAGCTTGTACTATGGGAACCAGATAACTGATAGAATACTTATATACATTTTTTTTTGTAAATACATACTTATAATATATAGAGAAACAACCAGACCCGGAACAAATATATGTAGATCATGCAAACATTTGTTCCGCAGCGGGGATCGAACCCGCTACCTCCTGCGTCTCAGCCATAATTTATATCATCATTATTAATTATCATTTATATTTATTTATATTTCCAATATGGAACCCTGACGGCTGATGTCCATGTCTTAAACACTGTTTGTTTTTGTTTAAAAAGACAGATTCATTTAACGTTTAGCTTACAGGCAACTCTAAAATCACGATGGAAAATTTATGGAAAAAGCTAATAAAATACTGGCTCCGCTCCAAGATTTCCGAGCAATGCAATATTCGCATTTTTATTCCGCAATCGAATACATACTGTTTGTATACCATATTGGTTAGCTAATGGTTACCAGCGGAGAAAACATCGCATAAGTAGGTACAAGATATATTGAAATAAACACTTAGAAAACTTTCGTCATTTGTTTCAATCAAATACGGGATTTCACCCTTATGAAGGTTCATGAACTGAACCGAAACATTATCGGTCGAAATACCGATAAAACGAGACGTATTTATAATAACTACATATTCATATAATGATGATAACATCATTAAGTTCTTTCATAAACTCTTTTCAGAAAATCGCTTTAGTCGATAAGATTGCTCATTGTGCATTTAAATTGTACTAGATAAATAATAAATAAATAAATATTGCTGGACATTTCACGCAGCGCTATCTAGCCCCAAACTAAGCAGAGCTTGTACTATGGGAACCAGATAATTGATAGAATACTTACATACTTTTCTTTTGTATACTTATGATATATAGAAAAACAACCAGAACCGGAACAAATATCTGTAGATCATGCAAACATTTGTTCCGTGGCGGAAATCGACCCCACTACCTCCTGCGTCTCAGCCGGCTGTTCGTCCGTTACGCTAATAAATGTGAAGGTAACCTAGAAATAAAGCTAAACTCGCTGTTGCTATTTGACTTGACTTATATCCCATGAATTTTATCCCATGGGACCTGATTTATGGGATAAAATATAGCCTATATGTTAATCCAGATTGTAATCTACGTTTATACTATTCGAATCGAAATCGGTTCAGCCGTAACGACGTGAAAGAGTAACAAACATCCAGTTCTGTCAGAAAATATTCTTATAATAGCCGTATAAGTATTCAGAAATTTTACAGATATTTATAGATAAATATCTATCGCAAGGCCGGCCAAACCTAGGCCCGCCAAGGCATTTGAATTTGCCCGCAGGTTTGGTTCCACCTATGTCTGTGAAAAAACATTTTCAACTCTATCATACCTACATTATAAATAAATATCGCACATCTCTCACTGCAAAAACACATTTCTGATTTGGTTGTACTCTCAACATCAAATTTAAAACCAAATATCGACAAATTAGGTTTTATCAGAAAAATCTCTACACAGCTCACATTAAAAAAAATTAGGTAAGTACTTACATTTTTTTAATGTGAGCTGTGAAGAGGTTATGTTTTTTCATAAAAACATCACCTGATCATGTTTTTTCATTTCATTTACAAATAAAGTTACTCAAAACATATTTTGTCTTTTTTGAGTATAAATTTCCTTATGAATATGGTAGTGGCCCGGCGCCGCAATAGTCTAAAAAATTTTGCTCACCCGGAAAATTTATTGGCCAGCCTTGATCTATCGTAATAAACAGAATATTATCTGCCTACGACAGTTTGCCTCGCAACAGGAAGATATTGTTTCTATTAGATACCTACATTAAGTAATCTTTTCGTAAGTTCAAGGATTAAATAAAATATTAACAAAAACCAAAACTTTATTCATTTTGGTACACAAATACCTATAGATAAAAACAGCTTACAAAATGGACATGTACAAAGGCGAGCTTTGCCACATGTTGACAATATATAATTTTTTTTGAAAATTTTCTATCTATGCGTTTTTATTGCAATCAATCACATAGGTACCAATTGGCACTGCTTTCTGTAACTCCTTCTCCGAACACGACAGGTCAAGTACGAGGGAGACTCGCGCACCGAGGGTTCCATAACTCCCTTTATTTATGTTAATTTAGCAGCGCCATCTAGTTATGTGACTCAGAAACCAAGTAAATATTATGGTAGACTTCGTTTAATTTTTCCTATAGCTTTTGCATTGTGTTTCAATCATACAAGTATTAATTTCAAATTGTTCGATTTGCAAACTTCGGTGTTAAAGGAGGAACGGTAAAGTTTTTGACATTTTCCTTCATAACTTCAAAGTGGTTTTAAATTAATAAATAAATATCACTGAACATTTCACACAGCGCTATCTATCCCCAAACTATGCAGAGCTTGTACTATGGGAACCAGATAACTGATAGAATACTTATATACTTTTTTTTGTAAATACATACTTATAATATATAGAAAAACACCAAGACACGGAACAAATATTTGTAGATCATGCAAACATTTGTTCCGCGGCGGGAATCGAACCCGCTACCTCCTGCGTCTCAGCCGGCTAGACGCCCACTGCGCCACGGAGGCAGAGGGAATGTGTAAGTTATGCCCTCTTATAATATAAAAGGACTGTTCACTGGTAGCTTGTATCCAACACTAAACACAAAAGTGTCTACGTTTGCGCAGCGCCTTTAAGTCCTCTTTAGTAGTCAAAACTCGACCAATCGAATAGACTTCACAAAAGCTGTGCCAAGTTTTGTTACGTGAAGCAATAAAAGTTCAAATACCTTGGCTGAAGTAAAGTACAGTCAGAATACACAGCATTGTAGTTTGACCTGAAAGGAGATATCGCGATTTTCTGTTTGTGGTATTCGATATTTCTAGTACTCAATTTAAGTGTCCTATAATTTTTTAAGTTATTTAATTATCATGAGAAACACGAACGACTAACATCGTAAAAGAAAACTACACTTAGGCTGCCTGTCCATTGACGCGGAGAGAGGCAGCGGAGCGGAGAAACGAGGAAATATTAACCAATAGGATTGCATGAATAGAATAGAATTTCATGCAATCCTATTGGTTAATATTTCCTCGTTTCTCCGCTCCGCTGCCTCTCTCCGCGTCAATGGACAGGCAGCCTTAAGCTGGCTTGCACAACGATCCCTAAAAGTTTTTAGCGAATGAACATGTTTAAATTTTGCGTATTTGTATAATGTGACAACTCTCTAAATCATATTTAGAAACTACGTTTAGGCATCGTTACGCAAGTCGCCCTTAGCCTTCAACTTCAAAATTTTTACTCAAAAACTAAAAAGTTTTGAAAATAAACTATTTTAGAGTGGTAATCAAAGCTCCTTTATATGAAACATCATTATCATCATTTCTTCGTCCAGTATTGGACAAAAGCATACCCTCTGCCAATAAGATCTGTACTGTAATTTGCATCTGCATTGCTGATCAAGTACCTAAAAAGTAAAAAAAAAAACTATTTTAGAGGGGTAATCAAAGCCCTTTTATATGACACCTCATCATCATCATCATTTCTTCGCCCAGTATTGGACAAAAGCATACCCTCTGCCAATTAGATCTGTACTGTGCTTCACATCTGCATTGCTGACCAGGTACACTATTTTATTGAATTAAACTGAATTTGCATTTGCATTAAATATCGTCCGACCAACATGCGTTAGGTCTACCAAGCCAAGTACGCAGTCACCTCTTGACGTTGGTTTTTAAGCAATTACCAGCAATTTCATGCATAAAACTTTGAAAATACCTTTTAAAAATTTTTACTGATGCATGCTGACTCTACCAAAAACGTTGGATCTTCAAAGGCTTTGGCTATAAACTTAAATTCAGTTAACTTTTTCGAAAACTTTTATTGGAGAATATTTATTTTGTCAATGAAAACTTTTATCACGCAAGTACCGACTAGAATAAGGCCAAAGTTTGTTCTCATTTGACTATTAAGCTTTTATTCATAATCACGTATTGTTTGTGAAACTATGCTAATTACATTTTTAGTTCATAAAATGACAGTAAGCAGTATTATTAGGTATTATTAGGTTTGGGGCCAGATAGCGCTAGAAAATATGTGCAGTTTAAAAAAAATATAGTTAAAAATCGTTTCATTTGTCATTTAGGTATTGATCACTTCAATGTACAGGACATAGTTGGTTGACAGAAATAAAAATTGTACCACTGGCAAGCATTACCGCTGCTAACGAGTAAAACAAGAAACAGAAAACTAAATAGAAAAGTCCCTCCCAGGCATTCAATCAGGCAGAACTGCAATAGTTCGGTGGAACAAAGCCAAATCTCAATCGATTCTGGCATTTCGTTGAACGCTCAACACTGTTTGTAGTGTGGACTAGCCTTTATGGTATACGAGTGGGGTCACGCTAACAAGAAGCTTTCGACAAATACTGGCTTAACAATCCGCTGGCGGATATCAGCAGTTATCTGACATAATTGCAGTATACCATACACTCACAACTTTAAGTTCTAGGTCTTGGACGGTAGGCCGTACATAAAGTATAACATCCTATGTCACATATGAACACCGCCCACAATTTCTAAGATCTGGGTGGTCAATTATTTGAAAACATGCTTACTTTAAGCGGATTCCAAAATAGTATTACACGTTTTAATTTTTATAATTTTTCTCAAATATTGCTAGTCGTCAATTTAATTTCTGATCGCAAAATTTATAAAACCTACAAAATGTTTCAATGCAGATTTTTCCGTCGCATGAAACCTCCTGTGTTTGTAGCCATTTAAATTTTAAATAATTCTCAAACTCAAATTTTGAATATTTTTTTTAAATTTTCAAATTTCTATCATTCGAACACGGTCTTCCGCCTGCCTTGTTATCAACTATTTACCGGACACCTGGTCTGTATAATGGGCCCCACCCACGTCAATTATTGCTTTGCGCAAGCCTCAGTAGGAACAATTTGTTCAAATTCCTACGCTTGCGCAAGGCTTGTACACAGAAATCGTTGACGTGTGGGCTTATGATGATGGTGCGGCTTCGTCATCGGCCGTAGTATGCTCGGATATAGACGGCCGAACTCGGCCGACCAAATCAAACGTATATAAAATGATGAAGAGAGCTCACCCACTAGAACCAGAACCCTTCAGTCGCCGCCTATACGAGGTACAGACACGTACCCGGGCGTTTCTCTCCTATCCCCACCCTGGCAACTGCCCAAGCCGAGTCTCGTACCTAAGTGGTGCCTTTGCGCTAGTTGCCTCTTCAAAAAACTTATAGGGCTGAGCGCCATCTGCGCTCGCCAAAAGTTTAAGCTGCAACGGCCTCAGAGGCCAAGCGAGATTAACCCATTCGAAAAAAAAAACACCAGAACCAGAACGATGCCAGTGTAGTATAGTACGTCGCATCGCGTCGACTCTGCGCCAGTGCGAGTTGGTCGACCCTAAGTCTATCAAAAAGGAGTAGTAACCGTGCCTCTACTATTTAGCCTTTACTCAACATCTTGTAATGAAACAGGAGTTTGTGAACAACGAATACACTATGGGTATTTGTTCAAAGAACGTCCAATCTCGGGCAATAACGACTCTGTACAAGCAAACAAACAATATTAGTTTATAAATGCGACCTTTCGATTTTCCATTGCCTGGTAGAGCAATAGAACCTGTACTTGTCTGCCAGTCAGTTTTAAGGCAGTATAAACTGTTTTTTTTACCAATTAAATTTATATTGAAGTGAAAACTTCTTTAGGCGTGTTGGGCATTTTTTAGGTGGAAAAAAACCAGTGAGCTGCGACACTGATACCGTTACCGTTACCGACTCTGTATATAAGTATGTATCTCTTAATTGTTCAAGTTTTCACTTCTGTCGGCAGTGCCACTTTTTTTGTAAAGGTTAATGTTGATTTTTACGATTAAACAACCTAAAAAAAGGTTCGTGGAAGCCGTTGGGTGCAGCCGCATAAGATCGGTAGCTATAGAAATGTATGGCAGAAATGTTCAGCAGTGGATGTGTGATGGCTGATATGATGAAGAATGACATATAGAAACAAACAGAGAAATGATACAATGAAATAGACATATTAAGATATAATAAATCGAAGCGAAATCTCCCAATCAAATTAGCGTTGTATGTATTGATAGATAGATTTTCGATTGATGGTGTCATCTTCAGTGTTTGTTTTATGGGACACTAGCTTCCACCAGTGGCTTCGCACGCGTTGTTTGTCAACAAAAAGTAGCCTATGTGTTAATCCAGGTACACGTCGTACACATCTACGTACATACCAAATTCCATCAAAATCGGTCCAACCGTTTCGACGTGGTTGAGTAACAAACAAACAAACATCCAAACTTTCCCATTCATAATATTAGTGTGATCTCATTAGCGTCTATATTACCATTTAATCCACTAACTGATCCCACGGGTTGTTTTTTCAAAAACATTACCCTTCTTGTGCTCAGACGGCTAAAATGCAGCCTATGTCCCAACCCCGGTCATAATCTAATTAAAATAATAAAATAAATAAATATTGATGGACATTTCACACAGCGGTATCTAGCCCCAAACTATGCAGAGCTTGCACTATGGGAACCAGATAACTGATAGAATACTTATATACTTTTTTTTTTGTAAAAACATACTTATAATATGTAGAAACACAACCAGACCCGGTACAAATATCTGTAGATCATGCAAACATTTGTTCCGCGGCGGGAATCGAACCCACTACCTCCTACGTCTCAGCCGGTTGTTCGCCCACTGCGCCACGGAGGTCGTCAAACCTATACCAAATTTTATCAAAATCGGTCTAGCCGTTTATTAGTGAAAATGCAACAAACAGACAGAGAGACAGAGTTATTTTATTCATTTATAGTTACTTTATTATATTTACAGAAGCTATCTAATATTATATCGTTTAACTGTATGCATGTTCGAGGATAACTTTTGAAGCATTGCTCCGATCTTCGTGAAATTTGGTGCATACATAGGTAGTAATGGCACAATCTTGGAGCAGTGCCCTTGCAGGCTTCATGTTTGACGGAAACACTTAGAATAAGACCATGTAAAAGAACATGTACGCAATAAATTTGACTTTGACTCTGACTAAATGAGCTTAATTTGTTGGAGGTTTTTTGAGATATTGGGGTTAGAGAGTGGTCAAAATAAATCAAAGTGAGGCAGTCTGGACAAATGGGACGTCTAATTTAAAGTCTTTGTCAGTATTTTCAAACCCATTTTTATTTTTAGTTGAAGCTTTTGTTTTTGAGTTATAAGCCAAAGTAAAAACTGAACTAAGACAAAGTTTAAAGGAAACTAGTAATCCCATGCTGAAATTTGCTATGATTATAACTTTACTGACACAATTATAGGGAAAAGTCTGAAACTCTAACTGTAAATTTTACCCCAATATGAACTCCCGTTAGTTGTAATTTTAATGAAACTGGTCAAGTTATTCAACTTATAAAACTTTCCTGATTTATTTCAATCTTATTATAAAATACGGGATTTATCACGTACCGTTTTATACCGTTTATTCGTGAACCTTCATCAGGGTGATTGCGAGGCGTAACGTGGTTCGGAGTATCGCACTTCACGATGAAGGTTCACGAATTGAACCGAAACATTCTCGGTCGAAACACTGATAAAATGGTACGTGATAAATCTCGTATTTATAATAATGGTCAAGTTATATTGATCGTGCATTTCGTGGATACATTACACTGTCACGTTTGTAATAATTGTCAAAGGTAGTATTTTATTTTATTTATTTGGGTAAACATATAAAACACACAATTACAATGACAATGACACAATATAAAATTATATCTAAAGTTTACAGTATAAGAAGGATAATTGCGACACCAGTACCGTTTACTACAGGTTACTTACTAATACAGTAGATTATTAAACGCAGGGGATAAAGCAGTGTCTTGCGTCACGGGCGCCATATTGAATCCTGAGTGTAGAGAGGGATATAAGCACGCCCAAAATGCAGACAGTTTTATCCACGAGGAGAATACTATACTTTTCACACTTTCTGCGAGACCATAAAAACCAAATCTAGGTTGGTGCATTCTGTGCAGAGGTTAGTTCGTTTTACGAATACGTTCTTATTGGGTGGGTCTCTTTGGTGTAAATTTTAATACAGATGAGGTTCCAAAATCAAATTACTACTTTTGTATTCAGAATATATCTAAAATTCAGTACAACTTTCCTCCCGGCTCAGCCGTAGGGATTTCATCGCCAGCTTTCTGTGAGGTTTGCAAGACGTGTAATTTGACAGTGTCGAGCAGGTGGTGTGAAAAATATATTCTATAGAATATATTCTATAGAATATATTTTTCACATATTAAATATATTTAAATATATTTAGGCTATGTTACATTAAGGCTAATTACTTATTTTTTTAGAGTTTTAATGGGTGTTAATCACACCCATTAAAACTCAAAACCTACCTAAAAAAAATGAAATACAGAGAAACAAAAGGGAGCTAGGTAAATACTGTGAAATGTGTATACGAATATATACCTATATGCTTAGAAATCAAAGACAACATAAAATATAAAATTATTTATTACGTAAAGACGGGTCAAAAACCTGAATTTTAAATTCAATCTATTCACAAGCTGTGCATCGAACCATGCCGCTACGATTCGATACGGCGCGGCGGCGGCCATGTTCAGTAAAAACTATTCGTTGAGCGAGATACTGAATTTTATCTATTTTGTGACATGCTATGTATGGTAGATTTTATAGTATAGGTTATGGTGAACAGGGGGGGGGGACGGGACAATCGCGCTAATTTTGAACGTGTTTGACGTTGGAGTTCACGTCGGTTTGACTGATGTCACGCGTGTCAGCACGATACGAAGTGTGCATAACGTAAATAAAGAATTTTCTAATGTAATCTAATAACATACTAAAATGAAATACAACCTCCATGATAAATAGTTATTACTATTTAAAAATGAATGAGGCCACATCCATAATATGCTTTAATGAAACACAACCTCCATGACAAGTTCTTATTTGAAAAAAGAAATTGGATAATTTGCGTAGTAATTTAGGTAACACTTTGTAGTAAAACCTTTTCTTAGATTTACTTTACTACTCTAGGATTAAATTTTACTATATTTACACAGACGATAGCGATTAGCTATTTAATATTAGGTCGATGGTACCTAATACCTATGTGTAATTTACGAGGAAATACATTCTGTAATTACAGTTTCACCTTGAACCTTTCCCTACTTTTCAACCCCTCCCCCCTCCCCCCTTCCTTTAGCATTGTGCACCTGCCAACCTCAGGGGTAACAAAAAAGGTAGAAGTGCTAGCTAGATATTAAGTTATGTACTTACATATATAAACTCCAATCACCAAAGACTAAATACACTTGACATAATAAATAAATAAATATTGGTGAACATTTCACACAGCGCTATCTAGCCCTAAACTAAGCAGAGCTTTTACTATGGGAACCAGATAACTGATAGAATACTTACATACTTTTTTTTGTAACTATGTACATACATATAATATATAGAAAAACATCCAGACCCGGAACAAATATTTGTAGATCATGCAAACATTTCTCTCGCGGCGGGAATCAAACCTGCTACCTCCTGTGTCACAGCCGACTATACGCCTACTGCGCCACGGAGGTCGTCCTAATAAAAAACAAAATAATAAAAACGGATTGTGTGGTTGTATGACCACGGTAAAAGTGAAACTTTGTTTCACATTATAGACATTTAACTAAAAATTTTCGTTGGCACAAATGAGTCTATACACTACACGGTCAGCTAATGCGAACTATAGACGCCGCCATATTGGCCTCGGCTGCTCTGACGAGCGCCTTTAACTTTATCCCTACTCCACGGCCGACCGTCACGCGACATGCAACACACAGACGAATAAGTTTGAGACGATGTAATAAAAGTTTCACTTTAAAACAAACATATTACATAAAAGGAGAAGGTTCTCAATTCAAATTGAATGTTTCCCGATTACTCGAAGACGCCAGGGGGACAATCGCGCTCATTTTGAACGATAATACCAAAGTAAAACAAAAACGAAAACGTTACGTTAAGCACACTTCGTATCGTGGTGACTCGCGTGACATCAGTCAAACCAACGCGAAACCCAAACCAAACACGTTACGTTCCAACGTAAGACACGTTCAAAATTAGCACGATTACCCCCTGGACCGATTCGAGAAATTATTTTTTGTTTAAATGGGTATAACTTTCCAGGTGGTCCTATCACCAAGTCAGAATCCCAAAAAATCGAGAGCAACCATCAAATTTTATAGGGACGCATACTTAATTCATTAACAGATTTTTTATGTTTTATTTTTTTAGTTGAAAGGAACTTTTCAGAAACCTTCAGGTTGGTTCCATAGGAATTTCATCTTAATCGGTTCAGTATTTTGGTTAATCGGTTATATTTTTGTGAAAAAGTTACGTGTTGATATGAGTAGGGAGAGAATTCCATAGGTCGATAGCTACCACCTCAAAAGAAGGTTTATACCTTTGGTTATATTTATAAAAACCTTCAGATATTTATAACGACCGACGCAACACTTTTATCAAAGCTTAAAGTGAATTGAAAAGCTATTTAGACAAAAGTTGAACCAATCGGTCAATCCATTAGCAACACTGCATAATGGCATACGACGTATTGCAGTTGTGAGGTAGCATAAAAACAAAATATGTGTTAAGTGTGTGTTAGCCCGCGTACAGTAGAGGGTTCTGTAGTCAGTATGGCTGTAAGTTAGTGATTAGTGGTTCGCCCCGAACTGAGATCTGGCGAGTCTCCCACAAAAACTAAAAAAATATTATTTGTACTCTTTGACTATTAAAATAGTGCCACGAAATGCACAACCATATAACCTGAACTACAATTTCATTCAATTACAAGTAATGGGAGTTGATGTTATTTGGTAAATTTTTTTGGGGTAGAAATTGCAGTTATTCTGGATTTCAGACTGTTTATTATGTAACACATTTCAGCATTGTGGGGTCAGTGATGTAGTCTGTGAATTTCGTCAAAATTATATTTTTATAATGGCTAATAACTCAAAAACTACAAGGTTTGAAGCAAAAATAAAAATCGTGTCGAAATGTACTATTTTTTATACCTTTTGAACCCCAATATTTCAATACCCTCTCCCCCACAATTTTAGCTTATTTAGTCACACCAGAAATGTGGCATCACTACCTATATACTATATACCAATTTCACGATGATCGGATGAACGCTCCGAAAGTCATCCTCGGACAAACAAACATACATACATACATACAATGCCGATTCGCCCAAGTTGATTTGGAGACCTCGCTTCACTCGATTAATTATTAAATATATTGTTATTAACTGTGTACAAATCCAACTACAATAAAGTTGGCCATCTACTGTTCGTAAACTAGTAGTCAGCTTTGATAATTCTTCTTACAGCTACTTACAGTATATATAGGGAGAGTTTTTTTTACGTGAATACGTTTTTAAAATTGCTTCCATACCGGGAAGCAATTCAAAAGACGATAACAAAATCGGAGGATACAGTTTGGTGTTAATGTGTTGATTTGGTATGATGCAGTTTGGTATCATCTCTATCCAAAATATAATTACACCACTAGATAGCTAAAGGATCAAAGAGTTCGTTACGCTTAGTGAAGACTGTGATGCATCGCGAGCGGTAGAGAGGGAAGCGCCGCCATTTTGAGGTCATTTTGCTGCGTTTCGAGATTTCCATTTAGTATGACCCGAAGGACTTTTTAGTGTTAAATATAATTATAACATACATAAAATAGCGCATTTTATATATTGTATAGAAAATATTACCTGTTACGTACACGTATTCACGTACAACACACGGCCATGCCCATGATACAGCCAAACCCCATTTTTTAACACGAATACTTAGTTCTTCGTTTGACCACAATCTCACGCGATGATGACACCTATTCAGTTTTATTTTATTTTATTCGGAAAACAAACACTATTTAATAAGAAAGAACTTTAAACACTTATTACCATTTAAATGTTTTCACATATAATATTTAAATAGAGCTTGTTTGTTTAGTTAGCTAAGTATTTTCAAAATATAAGAAACGTTATACAAAAATATGAAAGTTACAATGAAAGCAAAAGTGAGAACGAACAGTAAATGAACCAATTCAAACCAGTGTTCCAAAAGAACGCGCTTAAATTTGGAGGGGGTTAAGACTTTGAAGAGGCCGGATTGTAGTCTTTTATTTTTGAATTTTTTGTGTGAGAATGAAGGTATCCTAAAAAACAATGTATTTTTACTAGGCGTCACTAAAACTCATCATCGTGCCAAATTTCAGCTTTACAACACTAATAGTGTAAGAGTAAAACGGCTGTAACTTACAATGACGTTAACGACGACAAACATACGGACTTAAGTTGGTACTTTATGGGTTCCTAGTTCGACTTTGGAACCCTAAAACTGTGGTAGATACTTTTGATTAGACTGTACTTGATAAATCCCGTATTTATAATAATGACTAACATAAACTTGCCTACATATGTACTCAACCACATATATAAATAAATAAATAATGCTGGACATTTCACACAGCGCTATATAGCCCCAAACTAAGTCCAGCTTGTATTATGGGAACCAGTTAAATGTACAATACTTGTATGCTATATATTTTTTTAAATTAATACATTTTTTTATTGATCGAGTGAAGCGAGATCTCCGAATCAACTTGGGCAAATCGGTGTTGTATGTATGTATGTATGTATGTTTGTTTCTCCGAGGATAACTTTCGAAGCGTTTAACCGATCATCGTGAAATTTGGTATATAGGTAGGTAATGATGGCACAATTTTGGTGTTACTCAATAAGCTAAAAATTTTGGGGGGTTGTTGAGATATTGGGGTTCAAGAGGGGTAAATGAAAATGAGACCATTAGGTCAAAAGAGACGCCAAATGAAAGATCTTCATTAGTACATTTTAACCCCGTTTTTACTTTTAGTAAAGTTTTTGTAGTTTTTGAGTTATTAGTCATAATAAAAACTAAACATTGACAAAATTCACAGGGTACACCAGTGACCCCACAGTGCTGTAATTTGGTAGGCGTGTAGCTTATGTATTACAAATATAGGCAAAAGTCTGAAATCTAGAATAACTGCAATTTGAACCCCAAAAAAGGTAACCAATTACATGAACTCCCGTTACCTGTAATTTGAATGAAACTGTAGGCCAATTTAATTTGTTTATTGGTTTTTATTTCGTGGCACTATTTTGATAGTCAAAGATTACGAACAATATTTTTTTGTTTTTATGGTAGACACGCGAGATCTCAGTTCGGGGCGAACCACTAGTTATATAGAAAAACATCCAGGCCCTGAACAAATAAATGTAGATGATATAAACATTTGTTTCGCGACGGGGATCGAACCCATAACCTCCTGCGTCTCAGCCGGCTCTTAGCCCACGGTGCCACGGAGGTTGTACATAAATATGAAAACTACTATGAAGAATCTAAGGTACGCATAGGCCATGCTGACGACCTCATTACAATTCTACCCTGTTCGGTAAAAATGGTCACGAATGCATTCCTCGGTAGAGGTTTGGCAGGATATACGGGCAGGCCGCCAAGATCTCGCTAATAGCACCTTCCGAACGACGAGAGTAGATAGATAGATATACTCTTTATTGCACACTATATAAATTAAATAGATAAAAAATATACAAAATACAGGTAAGTACAATGGGCGGACTTATCGCTACAAACAATCTCTCCCAGATAACCTTCGGATGGACAGGACAAAACAAAATCAAAAAGACGACGGTGTATCTATGTTCATAAACCTATATATACTTACTAATAAATGAAATACATACACTTATAATAAAATGTATACTACGTGTATTGTTAGTACGACATTAAATGAAAACACGGGTAGTACTGTTGTAAAATAGGGTTTTTCTAATATTTTATTTTTCCATTTAACTTAATATCAAGTCCTAAAATATTAATAAAACAGCCTGTATAAAATAGGTAAACAAAATCATATTCATTCATCATGTAAGTCGATGCCGCTTAGTCGCATCGTTACGAAGGCACCGCCGATTTACGATAAAAATTGTTTATTGGAAGTGTATCGATTACTGGATAAATATAAAAGCTACCGGTATCAAACCCACCTCTAAAATCAGTTAATACTATTTTGGATGTGTGTTTTAAATTAATGTCGTACATAACAAAACAGGTTGTATAAAACTACAGTAAAGGTAAAGGAGATAAAACATAATGATAAATCAAAGACGAGGAGTTGGCTTTTGTGGATACCACCATATTTTTATACCTACCCTAGATAATAAGCTTTTAATGGGGCCCTCACATTGATAAGTTGGCGAAGAGACTTAGTTCTGCGGCATACGCAGTCAAAAAGATCCGTCTTTTTACAGACGTAGACTAGTTTTCTTCAGCTACTTCCACAGCATTATGTCATACGGTATACTACTGGCTGTGGGGGAATGCTGTAGGTATAAACACCGTTTAGTGCTGCAGAAGAGGGCTGTTCCTGTAATCTATAATATGGGCCCTAGAGAATCATTACGCAATAAGTTTAAAGAAATAAATATAATGACATTCCCTTGTCAATACATCTATGAAAATCTAATGTATGTTTACAAAAATATTAATTTGCTTAAGAATAATAGCGATAATCATAATTTTAATACTAGAAATAAAGATAAACTCGCTGTTGCCACTTGTAGACTCCATAAAGTCAGTAAATCGTTTAAAAGGGCAAGGTATACGCTTTTATAACAAACACCCAAGGGATGTACAAAAATTGACAACCAACAAATTTAAAAACGTAATTAAATAATTTTTTATAAAAAAGCCTACTACATAACATATCGGATTATTAGATGATAGAGAAGCTTGGTATTGAAATGGCTCCAACTCGTTCAAAAATGTTACAATTTAGACATAATTTATTTTCTTTATTATATGTATTCTAAAAGGATCATTAAAAAGAACAAATAGCCTTGTATATTGCCTTTCTTTTTTTGCTTAGTCGCGTAGGAACAGGCAGTATAATTGACTTTTCAAATTGATCCTTGTGATTTTAATGAATAAAAACATTTTGATTTTGGTATTCAGGTGGTGCGTAAACAAAGAAAGAAAATGGTTGTATGTATAAAGCTTTAAAGATAGTACGAGAGTAATAGTAATGGGGTACTATAGATGAATTTATTATTATCTACAAACATTTGTTTCACTATAACTATTCGTTTTATGGCTTCTCTGCCTAGCAGTTGCCACAATTATGCCAATGTCAAGTTGACATTTGACGATGGAGATCCGACTGTAACGAACAGAAAATAGAAAGAAACATTTAGGTACAGAAAGGTTAGCCGGTATTTCAGAGAGATGCTCATCCAGAATTTTGACAAGGTGAATATTTGTTGAATTCAGTGCGTCCTACCTGTGATGACTTACGCAGCCGAAACATGGACACTTACGGAGGGACTGGTCCACAAACTGAAAGTCGCTCAGCGAGCTATGGAAAGGGCTATGCTCGGAATTTCTCTGAAGGATAGAATCAGAAACGAGGTTATCCGACAGAGAACCAAGGTGATCGACATAACTCAGAGGGTCAGCAAGCTGAAGTGGCAGTGGGCCGGTCATATCTGCCGCAGAACCGATAACCGTTGGGGTAAACGTGTTCTGGAGTGGAGACCACGTCTAGGCAAGCGAAGTGTAGGACGCCCTCCGGCTAGGTGGAGTGACGATTTGCGCGCTGTGGCTGGCAAGGATTGGATGAGAAGAGCTGAGGATCGGGCTCAATGGCGCACCCTGGGAGAGAACTACGTCCAGCAGTGGACTGCTATAGGTTGATGATGAATATTTGTTTCGAGTCTGGTAAAAATGTCATAAGGCTGTGATGATGATAACGATGCTTTCATCATCAACTAGCCTTTGCCAGTTGACACGTAAGTTCATCTACGTAAATAAGTAGTACTTATACAAATAACTTCGATGCGAGGAAATTAAAAAAGTATTTCATAACAGCTTGTTGCTGAAAAGATAAGATAATTTGCGTTCCCGCTGGGTGTCCATTTTTAATTTTTTTTATAGCCAGAATGTGGCCTATTCTAGTTTTAAATTGAAATAAAGATTTGTCAAAGAGCAATGGAACTAGTCATGCTAGGAATTCACCTCGTCGATCGTATACCAAACGTCGAGATTCGACGTCGAACTAAAGTCGAAGATGTAGGTATACGAATCGCGAGGCTTAAGTGGAGATGGACGGGATACTTGCCTAGGCGGAATGACAATAGGGTTGACCAAGGCAGTCACAGTCACAGAGTGGTGGCCAAGAGATGAACGTCGACCGCAGGACAGACCACCGGCCCAATGATGGTCTGACGATCTCGTAACGAAAGTTGGACGGCAATGGTTGAGACTTGCTCAAAACCGATTGGACTGGCGACATAGAGAGGAGGCCTATACCCAACAGTGGGTGCTGGGGGATGGTTAGATAGATAGAAGGATTTGTCATAGAGATTTTATTTATAAATTTGGTCAGTTTGATTTTTAAATAAAAATAGGGATTTGTAATCGAGATTGTATTTCATTTTTATGAATGCAATGAGCCTCTATTTTCAAATTTTTTTACGGCCCTAGCTCCTAGGGCCGTAGTATTTATGCTATTTATTATGCAATTCTTCATACTTTATTTTAATAGAAAACTTACGAGTAAAACTCCTTGCAAAAATGCTGGACCAATTTAGCTGTCAATGTACAAGGTCTTTTTAGTCATATAACATGCCAAAGGTATCCAAGACTGGTGGAAAGACCTTGAGAGAAGGAGGAACGGTGGACCTTATTGTTACGTTACCTCAGCTCAGACTTTCTCGATTAAGCTCTAAGATCATCATCACTATATCACCCACAGGACGTCAACTGCTGATCATAGGCCTCCACCATTTCCTTAGCAACCGATCGTATGCGGCCTGCGCTCAGCGGCGCCAGCAACCTTTATCAGGTCTTTCTACATATTGAGACCATCCAACGCTACGCTTTCCATTCGAAGGTAACTCTATTTCTATCGGTTTATTAAGTTTCACGACTAAACGGCTGAACAGAATTCGATGAAATTTGATATATAAAAAGATTATGATCTGGACTAAGACATAAGTTACTTTTATTGATAAACCACGCGATTGAAGTCGCAGCGGAATCTTGTTTAAAATAAATATAAAACATTTGGCAGACGATGTAGCATCGCGGGTCGAACCTCAATAAGGCTGCTGGCACAGGACCGTGAAGAGTGGCAGAGACAAGATATAATATATCCAGTGGTGGTCACCTGTTCAAGTGGTGGTTAGGTTAAGTTAGAAAACTAATCAAATGATACAATGTTATATATGGATTTCCTGAGAAACCAGAACAAAAACTAATATAAGAAAATTTATCATCCTAGAAGACCATCCCAGAACGCAATAAGACGATTCCTATGCAAACTAATAGCCTCAACAGCCATTAATCCTCACTTAATTGTCAGGGCTCCTGAAAAGGACGGGTGACGTCACAACCACGTCACCAAGATGAAGTCATCTTCGCCGCAGTATCTAGTCCTTCATACATTGCCCTATCGATTCATGGTGCTAAGCACACAGCTTGGTGCGAGCAGTAATGTATATGCATCATTGAGATAAAACCAGTGATGGAGTGACGGTGGTGTGATTTGAACGTGTGATAAGTGGTCGAAATGAACGTGAGGCATGCTGTGGGGAGGAATAGGCTCCTCAGGCCTATGGACAAACTGGTAAGAACCAGCTTATTTTATCTAACACCATGTTAAAAAAAAATGTTATCAGTACCTGGTCTCCTAGGTTCTATCTACCCTAAAAGAAAAAAGGCGTTCTTTAACGCCTTTATTCTTATTGACGCACGATTTATTCGTTCATATGACATGAAAGGTATAAACGAGTAAATCGAGCGTCAATAAAGAACGCCTTGACCGAGCGTGATCAGCTGATTGCAATTAAAAATGAAACGAAAGCACAAAATTCAACAAAAATGCAAGAAAACAAAATAAAACCGCAGGGAGGGCTATAATAAAGCCTCAATGACACATAAAACTGATTAAAATGGAGCCTCGGCGAGAAAAAAAGGTGATAGATGCTTGTATACTCACAAAATTGAATTCCCAGCACAAACCGCACACTTTTTGAACGTTTCCGAACGTATATTTTGTGTTTCGAATTTGCGATTGGATAATTTGAATTAGGAACGCTAAATTATCTTTTTTTGTAAACGCGAGCGCGATTCAGATGTGTTTTTCGCGCTGGCCACCGGCGTGAGGAGACTGCCGCAAACTCGGGGAAAAATCAATACCTACCCCCCCGACTTACCCGCATGCGGAACTCGACTCAAAACGTAACACTGCTCACCCATTTCCGTATTATGTAACTAGGATAAAGCGAGACAGACATACTTCCGTCCGTTCTATGTTAAAACAACCCCGGAGCCCGCCAATAAGCTCGTTTAAAATGGCGGATTGACGTTTGACGTTTACGCGCCAAATGTGACGTTTCTGCTTGATAATTCGAATACAAATTGCTTTTATTGATTCAAATGTGATATAATGGCTTAATTGCGATCGGTAAATTCATGATAATGCCTTCCGTGGACTTTTGTTCTTGTATGTAGCTGTCTGTTACCAAAATTTCCATTTCTTTTACAACAATATTCTCTTTGGTGTGTGTTAGGGCTATAGGGCCAAATTATTTAAAAAATGACAGTATTCTGACAGATCAGCTTACAGAATAACTTTATCGCTAACGAGGTGAACGACTTACCTAAGTTATTTTAACGTTTCTTCTATTTGCTAGTAGTATGCTTGGCGCAATGCAGCTTTTGCTATAACAAGGCTGCATGGAGGTTATATTAGGTCAGGAAATCTTCAACGTTAATCAAGGAAATATTCTAACCTGAATTTTAGGGGTTTGGTTTTGACAGTACAGATTTATGGTTTAGGGTCAGAGGAATCCTTGAATCCTGTGGTTCAGAGGGTCATATATTATTACTTATTTTTATGGCCTCGGGGGGAATTTTCAATTACGTACTTTCCCTAAGAATGAAGTAAATGCTGCTTGAGTTATAAATGTTTTTCGATCCTGTTTTTTTTTAAATTAATTCATTGAGGCCGGCTTGCACAATGATCCCTAAACGTATTTAGCGACTCAACATGTTTAAAAAAGACGTATTTCTATGATTTGACAACTCCTTAAATAATTTTTAGTTGCTTAAGTTTAGGCATCTTGACGCAAGTCCTGATTCGAAAAGCATTCAAAGGAATGCATAGGAATTCTTTAGTGTAACATTAAATCTAGATAAACATTACCAGGATTGGCGACTAGCTTAACCGAACTTACTTTAAACGAAGCTTTATGAAGAAGAGATCATAGCGATAAGACCGTCCATGGTTCTTTTTAGGGTACCGGGCTAAAATGGTAAAAACGGAATCCTTGTGTTGCGAACTTGCGACTTTGCCCGTCTGTTCGTCCGTCCGTCCGTCTCTCACAGCCGGTTATCTCAGCAACTTTATAAAATTAATGTTGGCCAACATTGCTCACATAAATATTGACAAATATTTATTGTAATGTTGAAAAGTTAAAAAATAGTTTAATGTTGATCGCCTAAAATGGCAAATATGGTTGGGATCAAAATTTACACATATTGTTATTAAATGAAAAAATATTTTATTTAGCAACAAAAAGCATACTTTATGACTAATAAATTTAAAAACAGATAATTTATAAGTGAACTTAATGTTGAGAGGGCTTAATAACTAAACGGTTTAGTCGTTGGTCTTCACACTAGGCCAAGCGTTGTATCTTGAAGACCTCGAAATTCTTATATGGATTATGCAGTTGTTTATACCTCGGACTAATGAATTAATCGTAAGAAAGCTCAAGCTCAAAGACAAGCTCAGTTTGCACATTCTAAACAGTTTTTGATATGTTGTTACTTCTATGGAGTCATAATTAAAATGCCCCCATGTTTGCCAAGCGTAAAATCTGAAATTATAATTGATAGAAATAAAAATAAAAATTACAATAACCTGAAGTCTCTATCTGTTATCGTTTTTTTTGAATCAACCATAAAAGTTTTCTGAGTTTACCACTCATATAACTAGAAGGCACTGCTAATTTTGAATAAATCTGGGTACGGAACCCTCGGCGCGTGATTTTGACTCGCACTTGAACGGTCTTCACTCAAAGTTACAGACATTGCAATTAAAAGTTGCGACTGTTGCAATGCAGTTGCAAGCCTTTTTTTAAACCTAAACCTTACGAACCAGTTTTTTTTCTTTAAACGACTTGGAATGGGTTATAAATACTCGTAGCTAGCTGAAATGGGAGTGGGCGGGCCACGTGACCCGCTTGGAACAACATAGATGGACCAAAGAAATCACAGGATGGATTAAGACGGCAGAAGACGACGCGGTCACCCGAGAAAACGCTGGCGCGATGACCTAGATGTCTCCAACAGGGGATGTGTAAAGTTGGCCGGGGATCGAGAGGAGTTGAAGACATTAGGGAAAAAAAACTTGGAGATGGTACATATGTCCCACCTAATGTTAAGTGGTAACCATCACCTATAGCAAAGTATTGCGTAGGTCATGCACTTTAGAAACGTGCCCTACGATCCACTGCCCTGCATCCATCAACTCAAGGCATACAGGTATAAAGCCTCAGGTGCCTGAAATTTCACCGGCAACCATACCCCCGAGGTATGATGGTAGTACTTCCCCGGGCGAGCCCTTTCACAAGGAACTCTACTACTCTATCTAGTTATAGAATTATTGGTTAACTTAATTACATAACAATAATAAAAATAATGATACAGCTCACGACTCTATACAGTCTGTCACCGCATTCACGACATTAATTTAAAACACATATGCAGAATCGTACTAACTGATTTTAGAGTTTGGTTTAATACTGTTAATTCAATATTTAATTATTTTTATGAAAAGCTACCGTCCTATAACGTTCTCGTGAAATCCAGTCCATCCAAAGGTTGTCTGGAAGAGATCGCTTTTAGCGATAAGACCGCCACTTGTATTTCTGCGTAAATTGTTTGTTTTTTATATTGTTTTTTATGTTAAGTGTGATTTACAATAAAGCGTTTTCTATTCTTTTCTATTCTATTCTATTCTATTCTACCGGTAGCTTGAATATTTATCCAGTAATCGATAAAATCCAATAAACAATTTTTAACGCCGATACCGCTTAGTCAGTTTAACAGGTACATACTTACATGATGAATGAATATGATTTGGTTACCTATATATCACAGGCTGTTTCATTCTGTACCCGTGATTTAAAATAATGTCGTAAATACGGTGCCACGCAGTATAAATACCTAATAATAATATTCCCCACGGCAGACATCCTCGGATGTCTTATTCAGTACACAGACCCGTGAAGATATCCAACAAAGGGGTAGACAGTGGCAAGTTAATGTAGCTTGCAGCAAAGCTTGTCTTATAGTATTTAATTTTTATAGTGTTATCATCGACACGGAAAATTCTAAGATTTTAAAGTTGAAAGTATTTAAGATAGCTTTAAGATTTTTAAAACTATCTTAAAAACTTTCAAGCCGGAGGAATTTCAACCCTGACGTAACAATAACCTGCAGTGCATCCTCGTATCAAGAGGAAGGTTGCGGGTTCAAGTCCCGTCTAGGCTTGAAGTTTTCGAGATGGTTATAAATCTTAAGGCTGCCTGTCCATTGACGCGGAGAGAGGCGGCGGAGCGGAGAAACGAGGAAATTTTCATGCAATCCTATTGGTTAATATTTCCTCGTTTCTCCGCTCCGCCGCCTCTCTCCGCGTCAATGGACAGGCAGCCTAAAGCTGGTCTTCGATGTGAAAGTGTAACAAACAAACAAATAAGCAACTCACTTTTGAATTTATGACTTAACTATGATCTACACTTATATTTACGGGGTAATCTTTGAAACGACTTAACCGTTTCTGAAAATTATTTCACTAATAGAAAAAATAACTTAAAACTTTTTTTTACTATCCTAAGAGCAATATTTGGGTTATTTTTGAAATATTTTCTTTTTGATTATTATTTTAAAATACGCGTGGGCCAGATAACAGTCTTAAAAAACCGGACAAGTGCGAGTCGGACTCGTCCACCGAGGGTTCCGTACAAATTTGTACCGAAAGTTTGTGACAAATTTTTTTATGATTTAATTACAAATGTATAGTTTTTAGACTTTTTCCTGTACTTGTAGTATAAGATGATATTACTTGCCAAATTTCATAGTTCTAGGTCAACGGAAGGTAAGCTATAAGTTTTGATTCCCTTGAGAATGTCGAAATATAAATTTTTTGCGGCATAAATGGCCATATCTTATTTTACGTTAACTTAGAAGTAGGGGTTTTCACAGCTTTAAGGGACTTTAGACCAGAGTATATGGTTTTAATTTCAACGTGATACCTACACGCGTTCTCGAGATAAAGGGTCTTGACAGACAGACGGACAACAAAGTGATCCTTTAAGGGTTCCGTTTTTCCTTTTGAGGTACGGAACCCTAAAAAGGGACTATATTCTATTAGGCGGCGATACATTTGTACTGCTTACCTCCTAAAACCTAAGCCTCTTCACAGGCTTGTTTGAGTTTGAGCACGTTTTGTTTAGTAAATATTAATGACCCTAAATTAGTGAAAAACCTATACAAAAAACAAATACTTAATAAAATTACCATAATATATAATTAAGATGTGACTTAGTTCATAATAGAAAATAGTGCTACCAAATTACAATCACACACACATACACGTAGAATTGTAGCTTCTTTACGTACAAGCAATAATGATTATTCTTTGTCCTGATGTTACGCTTTCATTAGTTTTGCTGTATAGTTACGTAGCAACATTCTACGGCGTAGAAGTTTCGTAGCAGGATGTAGCTAAGTGACCGCGTAGCAGGATGGAAACTAATCACCTCTAAAATTGCAGTATTTGTAATTAATAAATTGAGTTTTTATTTTATAATATGTATTTTAGGTTAAAATATATATTTATGGGCCGCAGAATAAGTCATAGCCATAGATATTTATTGTTTAATGTTTATTTTACAATAGATGTTTTACAAATTTTGCGCCAAAACATGAGCCCCGCTGTGGCACTACACACTAATATTATGATCCACGACGCATGTTGGTACCCATAACCAGAGCTGGGCAAAATACATGCTTTGCGTTAATTAAAATACAAATTACAAAATACTATCAAGCACGCATTTAAAATACGAAATACAAAATATTTTTTGAAGCATAAAATACAAAATACAGTATTTTAACTAATTTTATTTCAAATAAAACATACAAAGTACAGTCAGGTGTCAGGTACTTGACAATTTGACGTACAGTACAGGTGCAGTGTTGCCAATTTTAAAAATTGACATATTTAGCGGCCGCCATTTTGCTTACGAATAGTTACGAAAACTATCGAGCACTATTTCCCGCAGAACACACCAATAATAAGATCGCTATGTAAATGTATTTCTGTTCAGATGTATTTTGAAGCCATAAGTATTTGAAATACTAACTACAAAATACCTCAGCGTTAGGTATTTGAAATACCAATAATAAATTACATTTTATGAAGTAATTGAATTACAAATACAAAGTACGTATTTGTATTTCAATTACGTATTTTAATTACAAGTAATTCTAGTACTGCCCACCCCTAGATACAAATACTGTATCACAGACATCAACGTCCCTATGTTCAACACAGCTGACATTCAAAGTTTGATCTATTTGATGAGACGTGAATTTATAGTAGGTACATTAGGGTTTATTTAGGGCAATCAATCACCTTTAGTTCAATGTCCTGTGAGTAGCAGATCCGATTAGCGCCACCTATGATTTCAGACACACAACATTTCGTCACTCAGCCGCAGAAATTACAAACCGTATTTTCAGTGGCCTGAAAAGTAGAACATAGTTCGTGGAGTACAACCTAGATGGCGCTAAATATGTAGTTCGTACAACTGCGAATAGATGGCGCTAATCAGTAAACGTTAATCCGTTCCTTGAACTTCGATATGTTTTCCGTGGTAGGTTTTTAGCCTAATTAACTATTCTGGTACTTTATCATTTAATACTTTGAAATTTTAATAATGAAGGTAAGTCATTAGATGAAGGACAGCCAACCTGAGAGAATACCTACATAGTTCTACCAAAGCTTCTTCATCATCATCATCATCATATCAGCCATAGGACGTCCACTGCTGAACATAACCCTCCCCCATAGATTTCCAGAGCGACCAATCATGCGCGGCCTGCATCCGGTCGTCTTTAGTGTGGGGCGTCCTAAGCTGCGATTTAGACTGCGTGGTCTCTACTTGAGAACCTTTCTGCTCCAACGGCCGTCAGTTCCGCTATGTGCCCTGCCCACAGCCACTTCAGCTTGCTAATCTTTTGTGCTATATCGGTGACTTTGGTTCGTGATAATACTAATGCTTACCTATTGACAATTTTGATGTATCGTAGACTTGCACACTGATGATAATGTAGCACGCTATTTACGTATAAAAAAACGAAGTTATATGAGGATTCTATATATTTATTAATTTGTTTACTTAGAGGGTAGTTTAAGACCACTTGATATTACAATTGTTAAATTCACTGTTTTATGATATGAAACACTTTATAAACTCGGAATATTATTTACAACTTAGATAATTAGTCACTTTTCTTCACAACACATTAAACATTTATACAAAAGCTCACTTGTTTACTTTTTAAAACGTAAACATTGACAGACGTACTGTGAGTCAGCTGAAAACCGTCATACTCTGCGCTGCTAATTTGATGTCTGTCATAATTTAATAAATTTCATTAGTCATATTGTTTTTTTGGTATGTTCTCGGATTTTTCGTATGTTAAAACTGGCCATGGTTCACCCAAGGAAACAGGTGGACTATACGCAATTCTTCTTCTTCTTCGGGTCGATATGGTTCATATTATTTTAAATATCAAATGTTGTTTTGCTAATACTTGGCCACTGCAACAGCGTTATCTGTGGCGCAACAAGTATCCCTCAGTCAGTGCCGGATTAAGGTAACTTGATGCCCTAAGCAATCTTGAGATTACTTATAAGTTAGTATAAGACCACCTTGAAATTACATTTGCTCGTAAAGGGTCTCTTATTTCACCAATTTCATGATCGTAATGTATGTCATTACGTACTTGTGCGTTATTGTAATGTAAAACGCACGAGTTTTTTTTTAATAAGGTAAGGACGTACGGTTTATCAAGATGCTCTATCTAAAACGAACGGTACTTTTTTAAATCTTAGCAAAGAGTTTTTATATCAGAAAAGTGGTCAACATTTTATGAATAAAATTAACTTTGGGAGATAAATAATAACTTGACAACATTAAAAATGCCAACCGGCAACGTAATAATCAATTTTACAAATTGTTCAAATTTTTCTAACTGCTGCAACAAGTGATTAAAGATTTATTCGTTTAAGAAAGTCCGAGTTTTATTTATTTCCTCGCAAATATGTTACAAAACGTCGTATGACATACGTGCGCTTTGATTTTTTTTTTTTTTTTTTTTCGAATGGACTAATCTCGCTGTTGGCCTCTGAGGCCGTGACAGCTTAACCGAACTTTTGGCGAGCGCAGATGGCGCTCAGCCCAGTAAGTTTTTTAGGCAACTAGCGCAAGGGCACCACTTATGTACGAACCTCGGCTTGGGCTGTTGCCGGGATGGGGATAGGAGAGAAACGCCCGGGTACATGTCTGTACCTCGTATAAGCGGCGACTGAAGGGACTCGTCGACCTCGCCGGCGAGGTCGGTGTTTCTGTGAAGTGTTTGCTCTGTCTGATATAGATGACTCACCTTCCGCATTAGCAGAGGTGATTTCGTCATCCGGGTCTCCGAGAACGTGTCTCGGACGACGGAGGATTTTGTTGGCGGGCGGATCCAACGGGACATATATAATATATATATATAGCAATATCGCCTCGGCCGTAATATTCAACTTACCGCACTTATATCATAATGTACTATTATAAACTGGGAATATTATTTACAACTTAGTTAATTAGTCACTTTTCTTCATAATACATCAAACTTTTATACAAAAGCTCACTTGTTTACTTTTTAATTTTGGTTTTCTTTTTAGTCAGCACATGCTGAGCTCAGGGCTTTTCGCATAAACCTGTAGGTACCTACATGGCAGCATTTCTCCATGCATACACTTTAATTGCCGTAATATGTATTATTTTCCTCCTGTGTGTATGTATTTTTATTGTGTATAATTATGTTCGTTTAAGTGTTGCGTCTGCTTCTTGTGTACAATTTATGTGAATAAATGTCTTCTTTCTTTCTTTCTTCCTTCCCCTGCGCCCCCCCCCCTCTCTATCGGGCGGAAGTGAGGTCATGACTGCGACTGCACCGAACGTCGACGACAATTTAAAACGCGCGGATTTTGCTTTAACTTGAAATTGAAATTTTGAATATAAATATTTTAAATTGAATCATTTGGAAATTGCCATAACTTTCGTGTGCTCGTTTTTTTTTCTCGGTCGTCTCTGGTGCCCCCCTAGACGGGATGCCCTAAGCAATTGCTTAAATAGCTTATGAGCTAATCCAGGACTGCTCAGGGTGCAAGAATAAGGTCATAATAGGCAGCTTAGTAAGTGTGCCCTAGTGTGAGGGTCATACCGTATGGGCAACTAGTCGCCGACTCTCCAATGTAGCCCCACTTACTCATATTTTGCCTCATGCGACCCACTTGTGTCCAGTTTTGAGACGGTTGACTGATTTCCACGTGGGTCAAATATCTTTTCCGGCAGGCAGCTCTTCAGCAGGCTCAATAAAAAGTTTATACGCAGTAAAAAGATACCCATGGTCCACAGGGGTGGACTTAGGAGCTGGACCACGACCGAGAAGTGGAAACTTCTAAGTCTCAAACAACCTTTTACGTACCGTAAAACCTAATTGACAGTATCGATTTACAATAAACGCGACGATAAAATTAAATCTGGCGATAACGAGATTATATTTACGTTTAATGGTGGTGACGTCACAATGACGTCATCGATCCATGACCCGACCGCCATGGCTAGATAGTGGTTTTAACTTCCTTTGTCTTCATATTTATATAGTATAGCCACGCAATGTCTGCGTAGCTGTGGAAATAGTGATACACATTTTATAGTAAACTTATAGCTTACGCTGGCTTATTGTGGACAGACGATAGAAGATATAAGATATTTATTTGCGTAAACAAGTTTACAATAAGGTCTTAAAAACTAGGCAATGGCAGTATACTTGTGTGCCTTTTACGAGCATAACAAATTACCGAGGGCGCTTTTTTACAATACACTTTAATTACCTTTCAATTAACATTTTAACAATAAAGTACCTACGTTTACATGTTTACACAGAGTATGTATTATTTGAAAAGACGGTCCATCTGATAGATCAAGTGAAGGGAAATCTCTAAATCAACTTGGGCAAATCGGTGTTGTATGTATGTATGTATGTTTGTTTGTTGTTGTTGGTGGATGTCGACCTCCTTGGTACAGTGGGCAAATAACCGGCTGAGACGCAGGAGGTAGCGGGTTCGATTCCCGCCGCGGAACCAATGTTTGTATGATCTACAGATATTTGTTCCGGGTCTGGCTGTTATTTGATATATAATAAGTATGTATGTACGAGTATTTACAAAAAAAAGTATATATATCCGCCAAGCAGCATTGCTGTGTTTCGGTTTGAAGGGAATGGTTGCCGGTGAAATTACAGGCACATGAGGCTTTACACCTGTATGCCTCAAGTTGATGGACGCAGGGAAGTGCATCGTAGGGCACATTTCTAAGGAGCGTGACCTACGAGGCAAACTTTGTTATAGACGATGGTTACCACTTAACATCAGGTGGGCCATAGGCTTGTTCCATCTCCATAGTATAAAAAAAAATATATATAAGTATTATATCAGTTATCTGGTTCCCATAGTACAATCTCTGCTTAGTTTGGGGCTTGATAGCGCTGTGTGAAATGCCCAGCCATATTTATTTATTTATTTAACTTTCGAAGTGTTTATTTGATTATCGTGAAATTTGGTATATAGGTAGGTAGTGATGATACAATTTTGGTGTGACTACCTATACCAATAAGATTACGCAGTCTTCCCCACCTTCACGAGATTTGTCTCGTGAAGGTGGTCCCGTAGACACCAGAACTCCTAGGACCAAAGGAACGCGAGTAATCGCTAAAACTTATACCAATATTTTGCTCAAAATTCTACATAGGTAAGCCTATAACAAAATTATTGCATATAAGGGCTCGCGAGGTCTACTGTTCTCACAGAACCATTAGTTATTAGTTTCTAAAGAGGTCAGCAAGCTGAAGTGGCAGTGGGCCGGTCATATCTGCTGCAGAACCGATAACTCCTGTTGATAATAAGATGCCAATGGCTGGAAATGGCAATGCCAATGGCGCACCCTGGGAGATACCGACGTCCAGCAGTGGACTACTATAGGTTGATGATGATAATGATGAAAGAAAAATTTCCTTTGCTGTAAAGGAAATTTTTAAACAGCTGTTCAACGGGTGTTTTACTTTTTTGTGGTTCAATTTAAATAATTATAAATTAATAATAATTTTGAAATTTCAACAAAGTTACAGAAACTCATTGACGTAACGTGGAGTGACCAAGAACCACTCTCGGAAGCCATACAAAAAGGAGTTAATTTGAACTGGTTTGACCTGAAGGTTCAAAGGTTAATAAACTTGAACTAGTCTGATATCACTTTAAGGTCATGTAAATGCCAGTCGTAGAGGCATTGACGACCTCCGCGGCGCTGTGGGCGAATAGCCGACTGATACGCTGGAAGTTCAGTTCGATTCCCACCGCGGAACAAATGTTTGCATGATCTACAGATATTTGTTCCGGGTCGGTTGTTTCTCTGTATATGTAGTATGTATTTAAAAAAAAAGCGTGTACAAGTATTCTATGTTATCTGGTTCCCATAGCTTTGTTTAATTTGGGGCTAAATGGCGCTGTGTGAAATATCCAGCATTATTTATTTACCAATTTATTTACATATTGCCGAATGTTAATCATCATCATCAAATCAACCGTAGGACGTCCACACATACCTCCCCAATAGATTTCCCGAATGCCCCATCTTGTTCAATACCCAACGGCTTCCAGCGACTTTTATGAGGTCTTCGATCCATATTTTGTGGAGCGGTCTATGCTACGCCTTCCAGTGCATTAGGATCCAAGTAAAGATGGTCGTAAATTCCATACAATGAAACGGATAAGATCAATAACATCTTACAAATCAAACAGCATACTTTATTGCCCAGCCAAGTGCTCTATTTTTAAGACGGGTTTTTTCACTTGAGTAGATAAATTGTTTACATTTGAGACGTATAGGTAAAAATCTCCTGTGCCAGTAACTTCGCCGGCAATTCAAACCGGAATACAGCAATCTTCAAGAAATAATGTTTAGAAATAAAAAAAAATGTGGTGCCCAGGGCAGATGTGACTCATCTAAATTTATGGTTATTGAGAGCATTTATAATTATTGTTATTTATAGATTGATAATTCATGTAAGAATTAGGAATAACAATGTGGGCCAGGATACTCAAAATCAAAATATATTTTTTTTTATTCATTAAAATCACAAGGATCAATTTCCGTTGGAACAATTTCAATCCTAAGCTTCTCTATCATCTAAATAAAAATCCGATATGTTATAGTAAGTTTTTTTATAAAGATTTTGTTTAATTACGTTACATACTCGCAAAATTGACTTTTTAGTCTGACATAAATGATATTGTATTGTTTTTCATGGGTATAGTATACGTAAATAGGTTAGGCCATAGGAAAAGGCAAAGTGTTATCTTATCAAGGAATAGCTATCAAATCTAAAGTTGGAACAATCTTGAATCATCTCTATTAATATTATGTTCATATAAACATAAGTTTTAAAACAAATATCGACCCTATGTCTTGAAAATAAGCTTGAGAGTTGAGTGGAGGGAAGGCTTACAAAGGTTTTGTTTGGCAAAGCCTCCAATGTCACAGTTTCAAGGTTGAGGACAGCATCCATGTCATTTATCAATGTCATGGATGACAACAGATCAATCCTTGTATGGATCAAGCTAATTTAGTTTACTATAAAAATATCAACATATCGTCGCTGTCAGTTCAAAAGGACGTAGGTATGTCAAAATTCTGTTTTTTATCAAAAAGGACGTATAGTACCGAAAATCATGTTTCAAGCAAAATTTGTTACCAGGCACCTTGCAAATCGATAGATTTGTTTAATTTAAAGATTGTCCCTGGATATTGTTAGTATATGTATGAATCTAAATTTAAAAAAATTACAGTTTTTTTGTGTCTCCTGAAAACCTACTGGTTTATCATACAACCTTTTGAACTGACAGCGACGAAATTTTAAGTGACGTGCGGTCAGATTTATCTATTAATGTGGCTATTAAAGATGATTTTACAGTGAATGAAATTTCGACACAAACATCCAAACTTTCACATTTATAATAATAGTGTGATTATAACCTGGATTAAGCGAAGCCGCGGGTTGAAGCTAGTGAAGAAAGCGTTTCATTTAATTTATTCAAGAACAATTAACAATTGTATTTGAAATCACGAATTACAAACAATATTCATTATTAACAAATATCAATTAAAATTAATAATACTAAAACAAATATACCCTAAGATAAAGAAAAGTCAAAAGAAAAATAATAAATGTCAACAAAAATATAATACAATTACTAAGAATTATTACAATTATGTCACAGATTTATTAAAATAACCTAAACATTAGATAAATACTATAAGAATTATTAAATATCATAAAATCATCAATGTATAGAATCACCCCTTTATCAATAGCTGTTTAAGTCTTGACTTGAAAGTGAGAGGTCCAATCTATCTCTCGTAGATATTAGAGGTTAATGATGATGATGGTGATGATTCAGCGTCCTTATGACAGCTACTGCTACAAACTTTTTTTTTCGAGTGACTATTCTCGCTGTTAGCCTCTAAGGCCGTTGCAGCTTAACCGAACTTTTGACGAGCGCAGATGACGCTCAGCCCTGTAAGTTTTTTGATGGGGCTACTAGCGCAAGGGCACCACTTAGGTACGAACCTCGGCTTGGGCCGTTGCCAGGATGGGGATAGGAGAGAAACGCCCGGGTACATGGGTGTACCTCGTATAGGCGGCGACTGAAGAGACTCGTCGACCTCGCCGGCGAGGTCGGTGTATCTGTGAAGTGTTTGCTCTGACTAATGTAGATGACTCAGAAAACTCTTCGTGATTTCGTCATCCGGGTCTCCGAGAACGTGTCTCGGACGACGGAGGGTATTGTCCGCGGGTGGATCTATCGGATAGTCCGGTATGGTATGTACCAAAGGATTCGGGTGATGGGTGGCAAGCTCATAATGTCGCTTGGCAGCGAGCTTCATGAACTTTCTGCTACAAATTGTCACCAGGAACTTTACATATCATCTTCAATGAGCGCTTTTTATTCTCAGTTTAAAAAAAATCTAGTTCCAACTAGCGTAATAGATGGCACTGGTCTGGAGGTACGCCCCAAAAAATATGATTTTCTTGCTTCCGCCAGCGGCTTTGCACGCATTGTTTGTTTGTCAACAAAAAGTAGCCTGTGTGTTAATCCAGGTTATAATCTACATACATACGAAATCGGTTCAGCCGTTACGACGTGATTGAGTAACAAACAAACACACAAACTTTCGCATTTATAATATTAGTGTAAATGTATACATGTGTATATGCCAACATCTGTAAGATCTATTTGATAATGACAATAAAACAGTATTTTTACTTTTCTATTAATAAGTATATTCTTTATTACACCTTGGCCAATCTTCCATTAAGCAATGATCCTCTCCATTCAAAGGTTATCACGAAGAGATCGCTTTGTTAAGCGATAAGACCGCCCATTATGCTAACATTAATTTGTTTATTTTTTCGTTTTAACTGTTGTGTCTAGCCTGTTAGGTATAATAAAGAAATTTAATTAATTAATTTATTCATCAAAATTTAAACCCCGACGCAAAAATGGGGTCAGTATTTTTTTAAATTTTGAAAAAATGTACTTGTCTTCGGCTACAATTTGTCGGTATAACTAACAAGCAGTATTTATTACAAACATACCTACATTTATCCATCCATCCGCGAGCTTCACGTGTTAACTGAATCACTGTCGTTCACGTCACTGTTAGGTCCTACTATAGATTCTCGATCAGCCCCGGTATTATCGAGTTAGTCAATCTGACCGAGTTACGAGCACCCCTACTGTTAGTAACCCTAGAACATCCCCCCTAGTTCTTTAACTCGAAAGTTACCCGATGAGAGTTGGTCATTGTAGCAACAGCATCCTGAGGACGGTCGCTAAGTGTTGATGTTACCGGAACGAAGCAAACGAAAAAAAAATAATAATTTGGATGTTGATTTATTTTTTGTTGGAGTTATCGGAGCAAGCCAAGATGTTAATTAAGTTTGATAAATTAGGTATAAGAAGATGATTCTGTTTTAAGTGTCTTTTCGAGGGTGTCATAATCATGTTGATTAAACCCTCATTAAATATAATAAAAAAATGTTATCAACTGCCCTCTTATTCTGTATTTTGAAAATCACTCGATGACATAATACTTATAAACAGCTCAAAGCCACTTTACAGCGACTTGCCTAAAAGTATTTGGTGGCTAAACATGTTATAAGGAATTTTCAAATCATACAAATACCTATGTTAAATTTGAACAAGTTTAGTTGCTATATACATATGTTTAGGGATCGTTGTGTAAGCCAGCCTTAATTGATAAAGTTTCATTAAATGTTCCTTCATTGCCATTCAAAAACTCTCAAATACCTGAAATAATTGTCAAATCACTCAGTAACTAACTCACACCGGGTTACTTTCGAGATGTGAATAAGGGAGAACGTTCGAGTATTACCAACAGTAGGGGCGCTCGCTCGCAACAGAACGAGTATTTTCAGTAATATCGCAAGTGCTGCGAACTACGTAAACGCCGGCGAGTCTGCCAGAAGACCGCCTTTTCTATGTGAGAGTTACCAAAGAATAAATTACAGATAAGACCGCCGCTTTTAGCGATAAAACTGTCACTTGTGTTTCTGCGTGTATTGTATTTGTTTTTTACATTTGTTTTATAATTTAATAATACAATTATTACAATTAATGTTATCGTACATTAATTGTAATAATTACATTATAAGTATAATTAAAGCGTTATCTATCTATCTAAGATATTCAGTGACTTACTGACACCTGTGAACGTTTTTGACTAGAAACTTACTCCAAAAAATAAAACAATTTTTTTGATGGTTCGTACAAGGTGCGAATGTAGATACTATATTTATTTAATAGTTTATTGGACAGAATATACAGAAAATGTACAAAAGGTGGGCTTAATGCTAAAAACATTTTCTACCTGCTGTGTTTTTCAGACATATACAAGAAGGTTCTCAATTTGACGTATTTACTTAGTATATTTACTATTGATGAAGTACCTACTTATTTACTTAATTCATTTTAAAGAAAACACTTATGTAGTCACTTAAAATAGAAATTATAAACTAGGTAACATATTGTTACGAGCTGAGGGTTCGGGATAAAATAATGAGAATCACTCTAACCAAAATAACACTTTTATTCAGCACTAAACGATGAATACACGAACTTGGTCACACGTAATCACAACACACCAATTCACACCACTGGTGCACCACTTAAAGTCACCGAAATGTTCGCACGTATAGCTAAATCCAGACTGACTCGTGAGCAACTACGTTCACGCGAGACCCTGCTCCACGTCAGTCCTCCAGGGCCTCGCTGAGACTCACTCACTCAGACTGACTCAGACTGACTCACAACTGACTGTCCGGCCATCTCTCCGGCCTATTTATGTCCACACATTTCGATTGTTCGAGAAGGATCTCGATCGTTCCAGGAAAAGGGTCGGTCCCTCGACACAATGGCCACTCCATTGTGCGCAACCGCAGACAATAACAACAATAACGCAGCAAGACAAAAGCGTTCGAGAAGTTACGATTATTACTCATTGTTTAACAGCCTCGGCGTAACACTGCCCCCTCCTAAAACATGCTCGTCCCGAGCATTCTTAGCCTCATATCGCGGCAGCCGATCAACACGAACAATTTTAGGCGCACCTCGCGCTGAAGATGTAGCAACTAGAGGAGCCACATTGCCGTCTCCAGTACTTCAGGACACCCAGAGTCCCTTTCTCATCAGCGATCCCAATTCCAGCCTCCAAAACACGGCTCTCATGATTTCTATCTGTTCTTTCACTTCCTGGAATTACTTTCCAGATAAACCGAACGATTCCCTCATCAGTCGAGCCCAATTCCAGCCTCCAAAACACGGCTCTCTTGATTTCTATCTGTTCTTTCACTTCCTGGAATTCCTTTCCAGATGAACCGAACGATTCCCTCATCAGTCGAGCACGCTCTTATGGCCAACGTCGCTGATCTTCCTGTTGACGACGCTGCTCTTCTTTATCCTGTCGTCGCTGTTCCTCTTGCAACCGAGTCTGCTCCACCTGTTCATGTCGCTCTTCCTTCTGCAACCGAGCCTGCTCTTCCTGCTGACGACGCTTCTCTTCTTAATGCTGACGGCGTTGTTTCTCCTGCAACCGAGCCTGCTCTTCCTGTTGACAACGCTTCTCTTCTTAATGCTGACGGCATTGTTCCTCCTGCAACCGAGCCTGCTCTTCCTCCTGACGACGCTGTTCTTCTTGACGACAAAGCATTGCCATAATAGCAGCAAGATCGCCTGTCACAGGAGCTTGCCCCATGGATAATGATGATGATGATGATGCTCCAAATGATTCGGTGGCGGCTGATTCCATCTCCATCGGCTGACGACTCTGCCAAGCTTCTTGAACCGGAGACTCCCCCAACCACCTTTCATCCATTTCCTGTTGTCGTTGACCTCTCGTCCTGACACCGTCCACGTTATCCATTGGTAGAACCGGCATTATTTTATCCCACTTCTGACACCAAATTGTTACGAGCTGAGGGTTCGGGATAAAATAATGAGAATCACTCTAACCAAAATAACACTTTTATTCAGCACTAAACGATGAATACACGAACTTGGTCACACGTAATCACAACACACCAATTCACACCACTGGTGCACCACTTAAAGTCACCGAAATGTTCGCACGTATAGCTAAATCCAGACTGACTCGTGAGCAACTACGTTCACGCGAGACCCTGCTCCACGTCAGTCCTCCAGGGCCTCGCTGAGACTCACTCACTCAGACTGACTCAGACTGACTCACAACTGACTGTCCGGCCATCTCTCCGGCCTATTTATGTCCACACATTTCGATTGTTCGAGAAGGATCTCGATCGTTCCAGGAAAAGGGTCGGTCCCTCGACACAATGGCCACTCCATTGTGCGCAACCGCAGACAATAACAACAATAACGCAGCAAGACAAAAGCGTTCGAGAAGTTACGATTATTACTCATTGTTTAACAGCCTCGGCGTAACAATATGTATTACCTCAGATCTCCGCACAAATATTGCTACCAATATATAGGGCGTTGATAATATATGCACAAAAATGAAAGGGGATATTTTGATGAGCATAATAAATACATTTGTGAAATTTGAGTTTACCATAGAAATGTGAAATTTATTATGACATGTACACACTTTATTAAACTTATGTCATGCTATTGCATAATGCTTGCCATCTAACCATAGATACTGTATTGGTGACTTGTCGAGATATCTCTTGCTCTTCTAACCCAAAATCCGTAGCCATTTCCGAAAGAGATATCAAATCGTCCTTTATTTTTGGATGTCGATTGCAAGAGTAGGCAGAAAGTTTTATATCGAATTAATGACCTAAACTTACTTGATTTTTTTTATGTTTTGAGAAACCGTCACTTGAATATTGTCAGTATATTACCAAACACCCTGCATTAAACACTAGCTGACCAATCCGCAGCTTCGCACGCGTAGTTTACAATAAAAACCTCCTTCTGCGCAGTTGGGTTAAAAGTAAGCTATGTTACTTAGGGATAATGCAGAATGGTGAAATTCCTAATGGTGAAAGAGTTTTTGAAATCGGACCAGTAGTTTTTGAGTTTATTTGTTACAAACATACAAATTTTTCCTCTTTATAATATACTATTTATATCCTTGTCCTTTTCTATTGATCGAGCGAAGCGAGATCTCCAAATCAACTTGGGCAAATCGGCGTTCTATGTATGTATGTATGTTTGTTGGTCCGAGGATAACTTTCGAAGCGTTTATCCGATCATCATGAAATTTGGTACATAGGTAGGTAATGACGGCATAATTTTGGTGTGACTCAATGAGCTAAACATTTTGGGGGGTTGTTGAGATATTGGGATTCAAAAGGGGTAAAAAAAATGAGACTATTAGGTCAAGTGAGAAGTCAAATGAAAGGTCTTCATTAGTTAATTTTTACCCTTTTTTACTTTTAGTAAAGTTTTTGTAGTTTTTGAGTTATTAGCCATCATAAAAACTAAACTTTGATAAAATTCACAGAGCGCATCAGTGATCCCACAGTGCTGTAATTGGGTATGCGTGTAGCTTGTTTAAGTATATTACAAATATAGGCAAAAGTCTGAAATCTAGAATAACTGCAATTTATACCCCTAAAAATTTAACCAATTAACATGAACTCCCGTTACCTGTAATTTGAATGAAACCGTAGGTCAAGTAGGTTGGTTTTTATTTCGTGGCACTATTTTGATAGTCAAACGAATTATTCGTTTTTTTTTGTTTTTATGGTAGACTCGCGAGATCTCAGTTCGGGGCGAACCACTAGTTTAAAAGTATGTATCGCAAGATAAATAGAAATATGTACCTAACGCTTTTTTGAATATCAAAACAAATACTTAACTAGTCATGCAAGGATGATCTCATACATTTACTGCTAAAGATGTTTGGACCCGGAGAAAGAATCTCCTCAACGAGCACATAGCATATCACTCGCAATATGTTTTCTTTTTAATCAAAATGTAATATTGCAATAAACACACTATTACGTAGACACTTGACGAGCACAATAACCTGCGTTACAATGTACTTACCAAAAAAAGACACTCCGGGAGTGCCAACAGAAGTGAAAACTTGAACAATTACAACATACTTATATGTATAGGTATCTTGTAATTGTTCAACGGTATCGGTAACGGTAACAGTGTAGCGAGTTCAATGGTTTTTTCCCATCTCAAAAAATTCCCAAAGCCGATCTTTTTGGTTCGAACCATGTAGATCAGCATAAGTACAAAATTCCCAGACATGGAAAGCTCGTTCATTCCTAAAGCTACGAATGAACTGTGCATACCAAATCATATTTTAATACATATTCCATCACGACCTCCATGAAATTCCAGACATTCTTCTCCAAACCAACATAATCTTTGGCGTTTTCATGAACAGTCTGATCGCGCATGTGTGAGTGGCGCCCGTGTCCCGAATCTAACCTAAATACATTCGAAGTTCGAACCTCACCGGACGCCCGGCCACACAATTTAAAAATAAAACATATTCCGCCAGCGCGTTTAACCGGGAATTTGTGGCAAAAACCGTGTTTTTGCTAAAAAAATAACGCTGTGTCAAATGATGAGAATATAATGGATATAAATAGTGCTGTGGTACAAAGTGATATTCTTGGGTTTCGGTGACAAATCTTTTCGAGGTCGTTTATGGCCTAATTCAGGAGCTGTAGTGATTTGTAGTGATGAAAAGGAGAAAGTGATATTGTGGAAAAATTATTAGAGGTGAGTTACTAAATGATTTTTACGGAGTTTTCCCATAGTCAATTTAAAATATGACCTCGTAGGTTTGTATTTTTAGAAATCTAAAAAGTATTAACTCTGGACTGTGTGATGTTTGTTGGTTCGAATTCCGGCCGTGATTTTTTCAAATCGAAAAGCGATGTGCGTATTATCACGTGTCTAAAACGGCTAATGTAAATAGTCCTAGGAAACGGACGTGCCATAGGACCAAAAAATCGAATTTACCATCGTCGGTTAGTACTCGTAGGTACAGTCAACGCCAAAAGTCGCTGACCATTAACAAACATCCAAAAATCCTATACCTACACCTAAAAGATTAAAAGTCAGTGATCTGCTATGGCCACATTATTCAGTTAACATCGTTAGGTTACAAATATCGATGAACGTCATCGGAATAAAAATTACTGAACGCATAAAAACATAGTACCAGCCGTATCTCAGAAACTAGACGTTCTAGGCTAGCGGTGTCTGTTTGAAAGAAACAAAAAATGTTTTTTCAAAAGCAAAGGACGGTAGCTGTATTACCTAAGCCAAATTGCTGTCGTGTCGCTATCGCTAGTCAGGCCATCCCTTTCACATGTACAGTACGTACCTCACGTGTGAAAGGGATGGCCTGACTAGCGATTAGCGACACGACAAAAAAGGGTTGAGCAGCTTCATTCAAAACATGCAAACGAAAATGTTTTCAAATTGGATACCCTTGGCTCTCGTCGACTGTACCTATAATGACATTTTAGCGTAGAATGTAGTAACATTTGTACGGTCTCGCGTAGAAATGTTTCTTATACGCTTAAAATGTCATTATAATCTATTTCCGTTAACGTTCCGCATGGACGGGTGACCGCTAGTGGTATATACTATAACTGAGTGCATCCATGCTTGTATGACACGTTCAGATATTATGCCGAAGAGCTCGTGATGGCTTAAAATAATGTCATCACCATATCAGTCCACGATCTCGCCTGATGGTAAGCGATGTTGCGGTCTACGATGGAACAGGCTTTCCTATAAGAAGCTTGTTTACTCGCGACTTGAGGACCGTAGGTTGTAGTTATCCGGAAACACACAGACAAGGCGTTATACTCTTTGGGGATTAGTATAATAAAGGAAGAGAATCGATTGACTTAATAGCCCCAGGTACAAATAACTTCTCAATCCATGAAAGAATTTTGAGTTCTTCACGATACAGGCTTCGCCTAGTGTGAAGATCGCCGACTTAATCACTAAGTTACTAAGCCCTCTCAACATTGAGTTCACTAAAAGTTGTTTCACTCTCGCGAGTCTCCCAAAACACAAAACAAAATATTCTTAGCGACTCGCGCAACGTTGCCCAAACGTATTTAGTGGCTAAATATGATTTAAGAAGTTGTCAAATCAAAAAATCTTTGACTAATAAAATAGTGTCACGAAATGAGAAACCAACTTTCTTGACCTACAGCTTCGTTCAAATTACAGGTAACGGGAGTTCATGTTAATTGGTTCTTTTTTTGGGGTATAAATTGCACTTATTCTGGATTTCAGACTTTTCCCTATATTTGTGTCACTAACTCACTAATCTGCACGAATACCAAATTTCAGCACTGTGGGGTCATTGGTGTACCCTGTGAATTTTGTCAAAATTTAGTTTTTATTATAATTAATAACTTAAAAACTGCAAGGTTTAAACTAAAAATAAAAACGGAGTCGAAATGTACTCACAAAGATCTTTTATTAGACGTGCTATTTGACCATTTTAGTCCCATTTTGTTTTTACCCCTCTTGAATCCCAATATCTCAACAAACCCCCAACATTTTTAGCTCATTTAGTCACAGCAAAATTGTGCCATCACTCCCTACCTATATACCAAATTTCACGATGATCGTATAAACGCTTTGAAAGTTATCCTCGGACAAACAAACATGCATTCATACATACAACGCTGATTTGCACAAGTTGATTTAGAGATCTCGCTTCGCTCGATCAAAAATGTTAGTGATAAGGCGTGCTTTTTGTTGCTAAATATGATTTTATAAAGATTTTAATTTTCATTATTTTTTTTTATCTAGCCTATGCTGTCCCACTGCTGGGAAAAGGCCTCCCCCTCATCTCTCCACTTATCTCGATCCTGTACCGAATCCCGCCAGTTTCTATAAAAAGCGTCCAAATGATCGCGCCAACGCTTTTTAGCCTTCCACGGTGTCGCTTTCCATCCACAGGGATCCATTCGGTTACCACCTTAGCCCACCTAATCCTTAATTTCATTCATTATTATTTCATTTTGAAGATTTCTACCAAGTATTGGCCTCTAGCTCATTCAAACGTATTTTCTTATGGAAGTAGACAAGTAAAATATATATTTTCATTGGAATTCGTTTGAAAAATAAACCAGCAATGCTATGTTTACGCATCCGTCCCTGGAGAACTTCAAACTGTCTGTAGGACTATATAATTATAATCTGTATATTCTGAGTTTGTTGACTTTGCTATATTTTTAAACGGCTGAGTTTATTGTTTATGTAATAACTAGCTGTCCCGGCGACCTTCGTACCGCCTTGACATGAATATGACGGCTGCCAATATACGTCGCCGGTAGAATTGTCAATTGACCATCATTTGCTGCATCTATGTATGTGAAAATGAATTTTTAACATAATTTCTTTTTGCGTGAATTTTACCGCTATTCTGCTATTCGGGGCGGACATAAATCCAACAAATAAAAGATTATATAAATCGGTCCAGCCGTTCTTGAGTTTCATGTGGTGTATGTTGGAGCCACAGCACAGTCTTCCAATCCATAAAGAAATGTCACTGTCACGTTATCGTCAAACTGACAGTTGACACCCGTGAGACGGCCCACGACGGCCAGCGATTACTTGCAATTTTGATACGACCACAAGACCTTCGTTACACATGTTTTTTCATAAATTTCAATCGTTTTCAACTATACTTTTTCAAGAATATAAGCATTTACACTACAAAGGATTGGCATTCTCATTTACATCCTTAACAGTGTAACTAACCCGACTTTGTTTTATGTACATATATAGATGATAATAAAAATCTTAAATTAGCCGCCCATCCACTTACGTTCATTCCTTCTAACTTGTCCTGTCGTTCAAACTGTTGTTCTGTGAATTTCTCATGAAGCTTAGAGTCGAGAGTTGTGGGGATTTGGTCCGGCCAACGTATCGGGCTACGGCACCGTGCTCTTTTCCCTCGATTTTGCCAGGTATGATGAGTTTCTCAATGTTCTGAGTAATTGAGTAACACCATCATTCTTTCGCGCTCTTGCAAACCCATTGTCGTTCATTCCACAGCGATTGTAGATTCCGACAGGAAATTATTAAAGATTGAATATTTATTTCTTAAATTAAACAGTTGCTTACAGTTTAAACCAAAGCGCAAAATGCCTTAAAATTAACACAGTTAATGGATACGACGCTAATGATTGAGTAAATCGAAAATACGTTTATGAAGGTTAACGTTTTTGTAAGTGACCGTTAATTAGGTTGGGGAGAAAGTCTTTTCGTATTTTGTTTGTACGAAGTTGTAATCAAAGTTCATGTGGGACCCAAATATCAAGCTTTTTATACTCAGGCTTTTTCAAATGCATCAAAACTGTTCTGCGGTCAATGCCCAGTTCTTCAGTAACATTGTAACTACTAAAAATATGTCGATCTTGCTCAAATTTATCGTAGATTTCATCGACTCGATTTGTAACAGGGCATCCAGAGATAACTATATCCTTAACATAACATCTTCGTGGCTTGTGGCGCATATGTACCGAATTTATTCGTTAGTTTCACTCATTTTTTTTAGACAGAAAAACAATTAAATTATTATAAACAGGACAGATTTGTACTTTTTGTATGTTTGTAACGGATAAACTTCTAGTAATAAATATAGTCTATGTTACTCAGGGATAATGTAGCATTCTAATGGTAAAATATTTTTTGAAATCGGATCGCTGTTGCAACTTGACTTGACCTTTTTATCACATGGGACCTGATTTATGGGATAAAAGTAGCCTATGTGTTAATCCAGATTATAATCTATGTAAATACCAAATTTTATTGAAATCGGTTGAGCTGTTACGACGTGATTGAGTAAAAAAGAAATAAACAAACATCCAAACTTTCGCATTTATAATATTAGTGTGACAAACATACAAAAATACAAATCTTTCCTGTTTATATATTAGTGTAAATTTAGACACATGCTGACAGTCGAGTTTTCAACATATCTAAAATTTACGAAATAATCAGGTAGGTACAGATAGGATCGCATGTATACTTCTAATTTTTATAGGCCGCCATGATAATTAAATTACTACCCTTATAAACTATTATTACCTGAAATAAAGATGGATTATTATTTAAAAGGGTCGTTTCTATTCTCGTTAAAATAGTTCATTCGCGTCACTTAGATTTTTGTGTGCAGCCATTCAAGTAATTTCATTCATGGAATAACATTGCCAGTTCGTTATTTTGAAGGACAACGGGACATTTTTTAAATATACTACTTAGCACGGTAATAGCTTCATTACTCTGAGTTTTTTTTATATAACCTTCAGGAATATGTTATAAACGTATTTGTAGTACTTTTTATACAGCGTTCAAACTACTTCAGATCTTGATATATAGGTTTTTTTACCCTATCAAAGGATATGTTTTTAAATGTTATAGTAATTTATTACCCAAAAAAAGGGAACATGTTTCAAACCACCATGTATAAAAAGCTATTGCTTCCTACTTTTACTCTATAGTAAAATACTTACTTACTATCCTGGCGCAACAACCCCGAAGCGGGTCTTGGCTCCGACATTAGAAGACGCCACTGGTCCCTATTCTGCGCCACTTCTTGCTGGACACTTGGAGAGCTCGAAGATCTTTCTCCACCTCATCCTTCCAGCGATATCTAGGTCGGCCGACCGGTCACCAGCTGACTGGCATTCCTAGGTGGGCACGTTTGGCAGCACGATCGTCCCCCATTCGTTCAACGTATATTGTAAAATAACGGTACCATTTTAAGGAAATAAATTCTTGGCACGGATTCAGCTGTTATTCAGAACAATACTGAATATTTATGTTTTAAAAGGGAAAGGGGATGTTTACACCCTGCCCTAGTGTCTGGCCTGTTTTCGATGGAGTTTAAATCATCATAATATACAGACTTTAGGACGCCTCCTGCTGATTCAAGCGTCCTACGCTGCGCTTTTCAGTGCGTGGTCTCCACTCGATACTTTTCTGCTGCAACGGCCATCAGCTCTTCGAGCTATGTGCTCCGCCCAATCCCACTTCATCATGCTAATCCTCTGGGCTATGTCAATGATTATGGATTGTATATTGAACTCCTTTTGAGGTTTAAATGATAATACAGATTTTTATTTACTGAAAAATCTAATCAGCGAGCAATTTTAGTCTCTCCTAAATCATTTTATTGTATTAGTATTTGTACGTGCCATGTTAGGCATCTCGCTGTTAGACCATATACCCAACATCAAAATACGACGCAGAACCAAAGTCGTGGATGTGGGTAAAAAGATCAACCAGCTGAAGTGGAGATGGGTTGGACACTTGGCAAGGAGGAAAGACAAGATGGACGAGGGCAGCAACCGAGTGGTGGCAGCGAGAAGGGTGCAGACCAGTTGGCAGACCACCAGCCAGATGGACGGACGACATCGCAAGAGTTGCGGGAAGGCAATGGATGCGTTTGGCACAGGATAGGAGGGAGTGGCGTGATAACATGGAGGCCGATACCCAGCAGTGGGTGGATATGGGCTGAGATGATGTTGAGTATTTATAATTTCTCGCAAGTAAGTGCACATTTACAATAACACAGTACTTATTTTTACAATGTCCAATTGCATAAAGAAAGAAATAGAATAAAATACTTACATATCGTAGGTAGTCATTGACCGATCATCATATTTACAAGTTTACAAGTGGTTTGCCCCGAATATCTCGCTCTGAGAATCAGTTGCGTTTAAAATTCACATATTTAAAATTGAGTTGCAAGATTCCACCCGGACAAACATACATACATTACAAGTTAATAAAAAGCTTGTATATTAAAAAAAAATTATTTGAATTCTATGTCTATCAAAATAGTGGCAAGAAATGCAATTTTCACGTACAGTTTCATTCAAATTACAGGTAAGGGCAGTTCATGTTAATTGGTTACTCATTTTGGGGGTAAAAATTGCAGTTATTATGGATTTCAGACTTTTTACTATATTTGTGTCACTAAAGCTACACGCATACCAAATTTCAGTACTGTGAGGTCACTAGTGTACCCTGTGAATTTTGTCAAAGTTCAGTTTTTCTTATGGCTTATAACTTAAAAACGCCAAGGTTTAAACTAAAAATAAAAACGGGGTCGAAATGTACTCATAAAGACCTTTTATTAGACGTGTCATTTGACCGGATAGTCTCATTTTCTTACACCTCTTGAACCCCAATATTTCAACAACCTTTTTTTTAGCAACCATTTAGTCACACCAAAATCATGCCATCGCTACCTACCTTTAAACCAAATTTCACGATGATCGGATAAACGCTTCGAAAGTTATCCTTGGACAAACAAACATACATACATACATATATACATACATTCATACATACATACAACGCCGATTTGCACAAGTTGATTTAGAGATCTCGCTTCGCTCGATCAATGAAAACTAGCAAGTGTACAGTGGTCGAATTCCGATTTTATTGTATTCGCCTCTCCTCCATATAAACTTTATGTATGTCATTCTCTTCATCATTTAAAGATGTCACTCAGAATCTTAACTTATATAACAAGTAGATTGTCGATTGTCATGTGTTTTGTAAAAACGCGGAAAATGTGTTGTTGTTGCCAAGACAATTAGTAGCAGGTGTCGTTTTACAAGAATAGTACGAAATCATTGTAATCCTTGATCATTTGAGAAATCAATTCTTGTGTATAAAATAAACCTGTTTTCAGGCGGAGGCTTTCAAGTAATCATCATTCACACCACAGGGCACGCGGCATGCCTGTGATGAAGTCGGGCTGATATGGTGATGAAAAAAACAAAATGATTATTTTTTTATGTTTTTTATTTCATTAATTACATGATCAAGCTCTTATAGCTAATGCTTAATACCAAGAACAACTTTTATGAAATTGGTCACTTAAAGAGAAGTATTAAAACACAACATAATTTTTATTTTTTAAGGAATTTAGTAGGTACGCATTTGAAGAATGTAAGGGAGTGAATGATGGTGTGTAAATGTGTATACTTGAGGGGGGCAGGGAAAGAGGGGGGAGGGCAGTGCGTGTTGTGTTAATTTCTGAAAAAAAAAATATGGAACGCGCTATGCATGAACAGTTATTGTGACCATAGATCGATGATTTTCTGTGGCAACCGTAGTGTTTAGCAGCATCTGTCAAAAAATTACGCATTTTGCAGATCCTGCTCTTTCAAATGAAATGAAATTATTTTAATGCTTCATACACACAAACAAATAAATAAATATAAATAAATAAATAAATATCGCTGGACATTTTACACAGCGCCATCTAGCTCCAAACTAAGCAGAGCTTGTACTATGGGAATCAGATAACTGATAGAATACTTATATACTTTTTTTTTTATAAATACACACTTATAATATATAGAAAAACACCCAGACACGGAACAACTATCTGTAGATCATGCAAACATTTGTTCCACGGCGGGAATCGAACCCACTACCTACTGCGTCTCAGCCGGCTATACGCCCACTGCGCCACGGAGGCAGTCAATGCATCAGATATACTTCCCACGTCGCAGTGTTTACGAGGCAGATAAAATTATATACTACTAGTTAACGCCTGCGGCTTCACACGCGAGGTTTGTCAATAAAAAGTAACTTATGTTTTAATTCAGTTCATAATATATCTATATACCAAATTTTCTCCAAATCGGTGTAGTCGTTTGTCGTGGAAATGTAATAAACAGACAGAGGGACAGAATTTATCTCGAATTTATAATGTTAGTGTGGATTAATGAATGTTAAGGTAATTTGTTTATCTTACTATACTTTTTTATCTTATCTACTTTTTTATCCGAAAGCTGGTTCTTATCTGGATGTTAGCCTAGATAAGTACCTACCAGCATTGTATTTCAGCGGGGCAATGCAGCCAATGTTTGGGGATACTACCCTTTGGTAATGATCAACAGTTTGAGCTAACTATATTAGACTCGCTTCAGCTAGCGGCTTCGCACTCGTTGTTTGTCAAAATCAAGTAGCATATGCAGTAATCCAGGCTATAATCTATGAATATACCAAATTTCATCAAAATCGGTTTAGCCGTTACGACGTAATTGAGTAACAAACAAACATCCAAACTTTCACATTTATAACATTAGTGTCAAGTGTGATAGTTTGCAATGGCTCAAACTTTTTTGTATTTATGTAAATTTAATTATTATAAATACGGGATTTATCACGTAATGTTTTTATCGGTCGTATATTTTGGTTCAACTCGTAAACGATCGATCCTGGGTCTCGCCAGGTAATAAATCACGTAAGTTTTCTAACTAAAATATGTAAATTGGTATATTTAAGACATCATACAAGCCTCAAGTTTTTACTCTTACATCTTTGTACTTCTTAAAACTATGCATTAGACATCAATCACCGCTGATAAAATAACCGATACTAATAAACTAAATCTAGCCAGTAACCATTGAACCCGGATATTTTTCGTCTAAAATTAGCGGACAGAATCAGGTCATAGCTATCAATAATATGTTGCGGTGGAATTCTTGCTTAATATAGGTGTAGGTGATGTATTTATCAATAAACGGTTTAAGGAAGACTGTTTCAATAGTATCGTAAAATAGTATAGTATACAGTGTGTCCCTGGATAAAGTGCAACCCCGAAAGGGGGTGAAACTAGATCAAAAATTAACGACAAAAAAATAGACAAAAAAAAATTAAAAAAATTTAGTATATACTTTATTGATGAATTAAAATTTTTATTGCTCACTAATGACTCTATTTAATAAAAAAATGATTTCTTCCAAAGTAGTAGGTCTATTTTGTTAAAATAAAAACCATAATCATGTCAGATATGTGACGATGACGATAAAATAACAAATAACTCACAAACAAGTGGCTATCGTGACTTAAAGTTTAATTTTTGTATTAAAATTACATTTTATAGGCTGTTTTTTTCCAATAAACTCCAAAAATCTTAAAATTAAGCCTATAATACTAGAAATTTTTATAACTTTTTATTATTGTCTATCATAATAGCTTTTAAATAAAATAAAAACCTACGTTCTAACATAAAAAATGTGCTGGCTAGGAGCATTTAAAGTTGACCACTGATTACGTCACCACTCAGGTAGAGACCCTTTTTTAACTTATATTGTTGTAGATTATGGTCGCTGGGCCTGTTCTATGAAAGATGAAGGGTGGGGATCGAAACAGGACTCACAACAAGGCACGCCAGTCGCTCCGATATTCTCGCCGCTGCTACCGCCTACCGTACCTTACTGCGCCTTCAAGTTTTTGTTACGTTGTTTTGCTTTTGTTTTGTTTTTGACTTTTTGTTACGTTTTTGACTGTACTTTGTTGTGTTGTGGAGATGCCGCGATTGACTGAGTTCTCTCCGCGAGAAATCGCTGACATCCATTATTATTATGGTATGTCACGTGGACACACAACAGTCGCTCGTTCTGCATACATAAATGCGTTTCCGAGCAGACTTATACCGTCAGCACGAAATTTCCAAGAAGTTCACCGAAAGTTATCCAACATCGGACTTGGATTAGCAAGAGATCGCCGTGAGCAACAAGCTACCATTATTGACCATTCCATAGAAGAGGCCGTTTTAAACGATTTGTTTGCTGATCCCACAACCAGCATTAGACGCTTAGCTTTGCGTCACGGTATATCAAAAACATCCGTATGGCGAATTTTGAAAAAGAAGGGATTGCATCCATACCATTATCAGCGAGTACAGCATTTGCATGAAAATGTAGACAATCGTGCAAGATGCGTAATGTCTACGTGGATTCAACAAAAAATTAGAAATAATCCACAATTCCTAAAAAAAATTTTATGGATGGATGAAGCGAAATTCACCCGGAATGGAATCACAAATTGCAGAAACTTACATGTATGGTCCGAGGAAAATCCACACCTAAAGAGGGCGTCTACTTTTCAAGTGCAATTTTCAGTTAATGTATAGGCAGCTCTAATAGACGACACGCTGATTGGGCCAGTTATTTTACTCGCAACATTAAATGCCGAAAGTTTTTTAAACTTATTAAGAGACGATCTGCCACTACTGCTGGAAGATGTTCCGCTGGCTACAAGGCAACAGATGTATTTGCAGATGGACGGATGCCCTGCGCACTACGGGCGCAATGTGCGAAGTTTTTTAAACGAAAACTACGCTAATAGGTGGATCGGCCGGGATGGACCAGTCGGGTGGCCGGCACGTTCACCTGACCTGACACCCCTAGACTATTTTCTGTGGGGTGTTATGAAACAAAGAGTCTACAGAACGACCGTAGACACCGAGGCAGAGTTACAAGATCAAATCATGCGATGTGCCGATGAGATAAGAAGTGACCCAGAGATGGTGCTTAGAGCCACACAACAAATCGCTCTTCGTGCGGCAATGTGCCTACAACAACAAGGAAGCCATTTTGAGCATTTAATGCATTAAACAAAACCCTTATTTCATACTTACATGTAATAAGTTAAATAAAAATGTTGTAACTAAAATTTGATTTTTAATACTACCTGAGCAGCAAAAAAAAACGTGTCTCTACCTGAGTGGTGACGTAATCAGTGGTCAACTTTAAAAGCTCCTAGCCAGCACATTTTTTATGTTAGAACGTAGGTTTTTTTTTATTTAAAAGCTATTATGATAGACAATAATAAAAAGTCATAAAAATTTCTAGTATTATAGGCTTAATTTTAAGATTTTTGGAGTTTATTGGAAAAAAACAGCCTAAAAAATGTAATTTTAATACAAAAATTAAACTTTAAGTCACGATAGCTACTCGTTTGTGAGTTATTTGTTATTTTATCGTCATCGTCACATATCTGACATGATTATGGTTTTTATTTTAACAAAATAGACCTACTACTTTGGAAGAAATAATTTTTTTATTAAATAGAGTAATTAGTGAGTAATAAAAATTTTAATACATCAATAAAGTATATACGAATTTTTTTTTAATTTTTTTTTCTATTTTTTTGTCGATAATTTTTGATCTAGTTTCACCCCCTTTCGGGGTTGCACTTTATCCAGGGACACACTGTATAATAGGTTGGGGAAAAAGACAGAAAGCGGCCGGAATTAATCAACAGAAGGGGTGTGGTTTTTCATCATGATAACACTAGACTCCATACATATTTAGCCACTCAGCAAAAATTAAGAGAGTTTGGCTGGGAGGTGTTAATGCATCCGCCGTATAGTCCTGACCTTGCACCTTCAGATTTCCACCTGTTTCAATCTCTTCAGAATTCTTTAGGCAGTGTCAGGTTAACATCACGAGAGGACTGCCAAAACCACTTGTCGCGGTATTTTGATCAGAAGCCCCAAAATTTCTATAGCAATGGGATCATGTCCCTACCTACAAGATAGCAAAAAGTTATCGAACAAAATGGTACCTACATACTTTAGTTAAATGTAAATAAACTATATTAAAAAATGTTTTGAATTTTCTTAAAAAATGCGAAGAAACTTTTTCCCTAACCTAATTAGATAGTATGCAAAAATTGACAATTAACAAAATTTAAAAACGTAATTGAAATGAAATGAAATTTATTAAATTATAACAGACATCAAATTAACATAAGCAGTCCTAGAAGTAATTATCTTTCACATAGACGGATCCTGGTGGGATCGCATTAGTATCCAAACTAGGTAAACCTGTGTTATGGCATACTAATGCCCTCCGCCGGGCTTTATAGTATATAACAAAATTACAATTGAATTTAATAAATTAACTTAGAACTATTGTTATAAAATAATTACTAAATACATTGATAGCTAAAATAATAATAATTTACACTTGAAAAGACTTTGAATAGAAATTTGAAATTGTACGTACAAATTAAAAAATAATATTATGACATAAATACAATAGTGGTTAATCTAGGAGAGAGCGGCTACAATAGTTTCTGTAGAAACATAGTCTAGATTTAGTAGTCTCCGACTACTATTTTACATTTGACGGATGTTAGAGGGTACAAATTTAGGTGTTTCTTGAGTTTTTATTTTATCAAAACAATTAAACAAAATCTTTATAACATATCTGATTATTTAGATGATAGAAAAGCTTGAGATTGAAATTGCTCCAGCTCGTTCAAAAATTTTACAATTAAGACGCAATTTATTTTCTTTATTGTTATGTACTCTAAAAGCATCATTAAAAAGAACAACCAATCTTGTTTCTTGCCTTTCTTTCCTAGCTTGGTCGCGAAGGAACATGCAGTAAAATTGACATTTCAAAGTGATCCCTGTGATTTTAACGAATAAAAATATGTTATTTTATTTATTGACATTTCTATGAGAACCGAGGATATTCATCATAGTTCTATGCGGTTTAATATAGGTTTGTATCATAACTTAATACAAGTGAAATAGCAACAAATTCTATGAATGAATAGATTTTTTGGTATATTTTTATCACGAATTCGTTTTACCACAATCTCACCTGATGGTAAGCGATAGTGTGATCTTCGATGAAGCATGAAGATCTAGAAGACACATATTCACTCTTACCCTCAGATTATACAAACAAACAGATAGAGTGCGCCGAACGTGCGAGTGAAGCAACACAAGCGAATACAAATTTAAAAGCGAATACAATCTCGCGGCAGTGCTAAAGATAGCGTCGTACTTGAACGCTTGAACGTCTCGAGTGATTCATTATTTTCTGTCAAAAATGCCGTCTTGTGTTATTAAACAGTGTAAAGGTTGTTCCCAAAAACAAAAAAAAGTGGATGGAATATCATTTCACAAGTAACTATAAATTATTTAATTGATTTTATTATTTATTCACCCAATAATTAAACGGTTGTCTCGAAACACAAAACCTCGACATTAGTTCGACTGTGTTGCCAGTTTTCGGCAAAATGTTTTCCCTTCAATTGGGGAAACTACCTGTTGATCTAGGCGTTAGCTAGCCTGACTGTTAAATGTACGGACGTGGGTTCGATTCCCACGCGTAATCCCACGCCTAAATTGTTATTCCGAATTTGTATGTATTTCTATAATTATGTTATTGCCGTTTACTGTGATTCGGTGATTAATATCTTATGCGGGATTTTAAATATAATTGTATATGTATAACAATTTAGTTCCGTATGTATATATGTAATGTATATACATTACATATACATATACACATATATAATAAATGATATATATAGAGAAGTAATAGCGATCCGCCCTCGCTTCGCTTCGGGAAAAATATCCTACCAGAACATTTTACCGGGATAACAATATCCTATATGTTGATCCAGATCATATTGAATATGTGCAAAATTTCACAGAGTGAATCTGGTGAAGTTGTTGATAGAAAAGTATTTTATGGTGCGATTGCACTATATAGCAAAATTAGAAACTAATTCTCGACATGTAGAAGCCAAACGGCAATATTACAAGAAATTAGTGCAAAATTAAGGTGGTTAATTTTTTTGGCAATATAATTAATTATGATTTTAATAAATATTTTGGATTCATATGTATGTTTTTTTATCAGTCTAATGAAATGAATATACTATATAATAATATATAATACTATACTAATATATAATATATAATTACTACAGAAAAAACTAAAGTATTATTATAAAGTCCATTTGTCCAAAAAGTGTTATTGTAATTTTTCAAATTCTAATAACAGTCCGGAGTCAGGAATATATCCTGCGTTGTTGGCTAGTCTCTTGCGAGATGGCCGCCGTAGCCGTAATTCGGCCAGGAGGTCATTAAAGTCCATGTAAACCTCAATAAACACCGGACGGACCGATAGTTATAAAAATCTTCACATATTATGTCTTCTGTAATTTTACAATGCGTTCACAATGGTACATGAAATATTTAAGTGTTTAATAAACTAGTTAATTAAACAATTATTCAATCCTAATACTCACACAAATTTGTATTCAATTAGTAACAAATTCATGTATCCAAATAAAATTTTAGAACCTGTTGTCGTAAAAGGACATTAAAAAAAATACAGGGAGTTTTTTTCTTTTTCTGGTATCATTACACGCACACTGATTCACGTGTCCCTACAGAGCTATTTCTAATCGCCACGCACAAATGAATGATAAGTGGCGTCATACTGTTTGTTGCGTACACTCCATCTGTTTGTTTGTATAATCTGAGCTCTTACCCTAAAAAGGCCCGGATTGAACTCTTCAGGAAAAACAGACGATGGTAAAGTGTTCCATACCCTAACTGTTCGCATTAAAACCGTAGAACCAAAACAATGCAAATGGGTGGTATAATAACAGAGTATTGATGGTATTGAGCCGTGCATCTGCTTGTCCTTTGATGGAAAGATGGTGGGATCAGAAGTTCCTGGGCACATTCCCAAAATGTATCCTGTGACTTGTGGGAAAGAAGCCAGGATGAATACAGCCTTGAGCCTACTCGTGGACCATTTTGGCAGTGTAGAATATTACTGTGGCTATTATACCGAGAATATTTATGGTTCAAGTAGATGGTACCCAAATGCTAGAGATAAATTTGAAAGAAAGGCTACTTTTTAATTATTGATTATTTTTTTATTAAAAATCCTAATTTCATGTTTTTGTAATTTATCTTTCTCAATAATTGATCGAGCGAAGCTAGATCTCTAAATCAACTTTGGCAAATCGGCGTTATATGTAGGTATGTATGTACGCGTATGTTTGGTTGTCCGATGATAACTTTGGAAGCTTTTATCCGATCATCGTGAAATTTGGTATATAGGTAGGTATTGATAGCACAATTTCGGTGTGACTAACTAAGCTAAAAATGTAGGGGGTTGTTGAGATATTGGGGTGCAAGAGGGGTAAAAAAACCAAAATGAGACTATCCGGTCAAATGGCACGTCTAATAAAAGGTCTTTGTGAGTTCATTTCGAACCCGTTTTTATTTTTAGTTTAAAACTTGTAGTTTTTCAGTTATTAGTCATAATTAAAACTGAATTTTGACAACAGTGCTGTAATTTGGTATGCGTGTAGCTTTAGTATCACAAATATAGGGAAAAGTCTGAAATTCAGAATAACTGCAATTTCTACGCCAAAAACGAGTAACCAAATAACATGAACTCCCGTTACTTGTAATTTGAATGAAACTGCAGGTCAAGTTCTTTAGTCAATATTAAGGCCGGTTTGCACAACGATTCCTAAACGTATTTAGTAACTAAACATGTGTAAATTTTACGTATTTGTATGATTAGTCAACTCCTTTAATCATATTTAGCCACTAAATTCGTATAAGCATCGTTGTGCGAGTCGCCCTAAGAATATATTTTTTTTGTGTTTTGCGAGACTCGCGAGATCTCAGTTCGGGGCGAACTACTAGTTAAATATTTTAGTAGACAAACTGAGGTCACTAAAATAGCTTAGAGGATTAGCAAGTTGAAGTGGCAGCGGGCAGGGCACATAGTTCACAGAACTAACAGCCGTTGAGGCAGAAAGGTTCTCTAATGCAGACCACGCACTGGAAAGCGCAGCGTAGGACGATCCCCCACTAGATGGACAGGCTGCTGAGAGCCGTTGGGTGCAGCATGCACAAGATCGGTCGCTCCTGAAATTTATATGGGAGGCCTATGTTCAGCAGTGTACGTCGTAAGGCTAATGATGATGATGGCAATAAAATATTTTCTAAAACGATCGGCAAGCCTAAAAAGATTCCTAAGTGGCTTTTCATGATCCTATCTTATCGCTAGAAGCGATAATCCGTTTGAGGGTAGATACGTCGAAAATCAATAGGCTATCTAAATAAGGCCAGTTAGCAGGTAGGAATTGAATTGTGTGAAAATATTTAGTGAATGAAGCATTAATACTTAATTGTAAGTAGAAGTAAGCGTAGAAGTAACTTGGAGAAATAAGGTATCATAGACTCAACTCATGTCCAGTGCCAGTGCGGGCACACAGAAGAGTAGAAGAGTTCCTTGTGAAAGGACTCGCCCGGGGAAGTATCATACCTATTTCTGCTGCCAAGCAGCATTGCTGTGTTTCGGTTTGAAGGGTATGGTTGCCGGTGAAATTACGGGCACATGAGGCTTTACACCTGTACGCCTCAAGTTGATTTACGCCGTAGCGCATCGTAGGGCACGTTTCTAAGGCATTACTTTGTTAAAGGCTATATTTACCACTTAACATCAGGTGGGCCATAAGCTTATTCCATCTTCAGGTCGTATAAACTTGTTTATAAGGGCAGTAGTATTTCGACAACAGACCAAATATACCAAAATCTCTGAACCTAAAAATTGTATGTTGAAGTACCTACCTGAGAAACTCGTCAAGATGATCCAAGGATCGGCCAGTCCCTGGTCAAGTAATCAAAGTTATCCATGATGACGGCCACGAAGATATTGATAATGATCTGATAGTGATTTGAAAAAAAAACATGCTGAACTTGCCTCTCTGGCCACCAGTGCCCCACCACCTGCTTAATATGGCAGCTGATAAGGCTGTAAAGGTGGCCACCTCTTGGTCTTAATTAATTTAATTCTTTTCATTTAATTTCAAATTCATTTCTATTTTTATAAAATCTTACGATTTGATTTGGTAAGTTATTTTGGGAAAAGTGAGAAAGTTCCTGATGAGAAATAGATGTTGTTTTCTAGGCTGACTTTGCATCTTTTTTTAAATCCAAAAATGCGATTGATTTATTCTTCAAAATAAATCTTCGTTTTCTAAGAACAAATCCTTCTATCTACAAAAAAAAGATAGCCAGCAATGAGGTAAAATTTTGGCCCTGTACAGAAAACTTCGTCCCTCTTTATAAGCTTACAAGCTTCCACCCGCGGCTTCGCACGCGTGGTTTGCCAATAAAAAGTAGCATTTGTGTTAATCCAGGGACTACGTACACACCAAATTCTATCAAAATCGGTTTAGCCGTTCCGACGTGATACATACAAACTTTCGCGTTTATAGTGATAGTGGGATTGCGTGCACGGAGAAGTGTGAGATGAGGTTTCTAAATGATTGAATACTAGACGCTGTTTTCCATTAACTACTAGCCTGAAAAACTTTTACAATATTCTTTTTCAATAAACCTTCAACATTTTTCTCTACAAATATGTTTAGTTTTTCTAGATTTATTAGTTATTTCTCAGCGATAGTTAGGTATCGATGGCGCTATGAAACAATAAATTACAAAGCCCTGTATGTGGCCCTGTCTAGACTCAGTACATATAGGGGGTTGTTAAGCAGAGAATGCTGATATTAAGTTATCATGTTACACACTTAGCCCCACTACTTACTTAATAATTTTTTTGTGTATTTAAGTTAGGTACATAGCTATACATAGTATAAAATTATTTTTAGGGTTCCGTACCTCAAAAGGTAAAAAAAGGAACCCTTATAAGATCACTCTCTTGTCCGTCTGCCCGTCTGTCTGTCCGTGTGTCACCACCGATTTTCTCAGGAATGATTTTTATGATCTTTGTTTCGATTTGTCTGCGCCCCGAATAGCAGCATAACTATTAAAACATCGGAAAAATTCACATAAAAAAAGTTATTAAGAAAATTCCTTTTCTCATATGTAAATGCAGCTAATGATGACCGATTGACAATTCTACCGGCGATGTACACAGTACATTGGCAGATTTGTCAGACTGTGTCATATGCAGCACAAATATGCGCAAGATGCAATGACTTTATTCTTTATTGTACACAAATAGATTACAGACAAAAACAGCTTACAAAATAGACATGTACAAAGGCGAGCTTAAACCTAATAAAAGTTTTCTTCCAGCAAACCTTTGAAGATAGAGATAGTTTATTATAGTGGTGGATACGTGCACAGAAAAAGACATTGGAGTAAAAAACTAAGAAAAACTGAATTTAACTCAACTAACAAGTTAACATCAAATTTATTGATTCTAAGGCGGTACGAAGTTTATCGGGTCAGCTAGTATAGCATCTAATAAATGTGGCAGTTCCATTTTTAAATAAAAATAAGGATTTGTTATATTGTTTAGGTCATATTTGTAATGGACATTGTTTTTCGTTTTTGATTAATGAATGCAATGAGCATCAATCTATTTTTAAATTTACATATGGCCGTAAATCGCATAATATATAAAAAACTATTATTGAGTGTTTAACCAACTTTGAGAGCATGAGTGCTGAAAAACATTTTGAAATTACAGGCACATGTGGCTTTATATCTGTATGCCTCAAGCTGATGGGCGAAGGGCAATGCATCGTAGGGCACTTTTCTAAGGTGCGTGCCCTTCGAGGCCATATTTTGTTATAAGCGATGGTTACTACTTTGTCTTGTTATAGGTAATGGTTACCACCTGATGTGTGTTTAACAAAACACATCAGGTGTGCCAATGTTAGATCATTCTCCAAGTCGTTAAGAAATATCTATATTTTACTCACATATTACGATCTTAAAGTAATTATTTGGCTCTTACATGGATTATGATATGTAGTTCAAAATAAATTATGATTAACATGGCGACAATTACGTTTCCCACGCCACAGAGTACAAACAGCCATTCCAAAAACAGAACCTCGTAAAAATAGTTCGTAAAATGTTAATAATATTTCTGGATCATGAATTTAGGTGAAAGTGATGGAAATACTAAAAATAATACTTATGTAGACGTGAAAATAATATAGTTTAGAGTCCGACTCGTGAATGAGTGTAAATGTTTATTTTTGTACATCTTTAGCGATTAATACGTCAATACATGTTCCAATTGATTAATTTTCTAAAACAAATAATACTGGAAATTTCACTCCAATCAAACAAAGGACTTCGAGAATGTTTTAAAAAAGATAAACAAAGAAAAGGCTAATAAGGCCCCACTAAAAAGCCGATCTCCACCCCCCCCCATACCGATCGCTGATAAGTGACTGTAAAATTTTGTTTTTAATGAAAGGGCTCAACGCTCCCTCAATTGTTTAGGCCAACACATAAACTTTGAAAATTTAATTGGGCTAATTCAAATTCTTCATGACAACTCGATTCTGCGTAACAGCTGTTTTTTGTTCTTTCTGAAATGGTAAATATTTTAGCGCTTATATATAGAGACGGGAATCGAACCCGCAACCTCCTGCGACTCAACAGGCTATTCACCCCCTACACCTCTAAGGTCAACAACCCCTAACCTATACCTTTCCACTAGATATGTGCTACGTTGCTAAGCTGACGTATATGGATATGTCAAATCCAACTATAGGCTAGCTCTGAGGGCTTAGCCAAGTTACATTCGATTAGCGATGACGCTAATCGATAAGTCTGTAAATGTATGCCAATAAACCTATGTAGAAATCGAATCGATTCGAAGCGAATGTAATTTGGCTACTGGCCCTGATGTGCGAGGCTAGGCAAATGAAACAATTCTATTGGTAATTGCTTCCCTCGCACACCGCTTGGCTGAGCGCAGCACAGTTGAGAAGCCACCTAACAGTAAGTTCCAGTACCATCTGGTTGAAAAACTCTGCTGTAGGATGGAGCAGGCATATACTCCTCTACCATGATCTTAGCATACTCAGCTTACTACATAGCCTTATCCTACTAAGCCAGCCCGAGTTATCACAGCTTCCCGTTTTACCCTTATGAAGGTTTTTTTAGAAAGAAAGCGTTAAGAGTAGTAGAGTTCTTGTGAAAGAACTCGCCCGGGGAAGCACTACCACCATACCTATTTCTGCCGCCAAACAGCATTGCTGTGTTTCAGTTTGAAGGGTATGGTTGTCGGTGAAATACAGGCACATGAGGCTTTACACTTGTATGCCTCAAGTTTATGGACGCAGGGCACATTTCTAAGGTGCGTGACCTACGAGGCAATTCTCTGTTATAGCTTATAGGCGATGGTTACCACTTAACATCAGGTGGGCCATAAGCTTGATTCATCTCCATGTAGCATAAAAAAACTAGTTCTGGCGGTTTCTGGATCAGCATTGCAATTCAGCGGAGCAATGCATCCAGTGTCTTGGGGACACTTCCGTCAGTAATATTTCTTTATGGCTTGAGATAGTATTTTTTTAAACTTTTGTGATCACTGTACATAATAACTAATATTAAACGAGTATATATATTAGGGTGTTTGATAATATACGCACAAAAACGAAAGGAGTTATTTTGATGCGCATAATAAATAAATTTGTGAAATATTTATCATAGAAATGTGAAATTTATTTTGGTATGTAAAAACAAATACTTTAATAAAGTTATGTTGTGCTATTGCATAACGCTTACCATCTAACCAGAGATACTGTATTGGTGACGTCTCTAGATATCTCTTGTTGTCCCTTTCTAACCCAAACCCGCAGCCATTTCCGAAAGAGATCAAATCGGCCTTTATTTATGGATGTCGATTGCAAGAGTAGGCCGTAAGTTTTATATCGAATTATGGTCGGTTCCTATATTCGTCAGTAATCGACTACGACTCGTATCTCCTTGAAAAAGTGTTAAACTAGTGTCAAACTTTTGACACGTTTTCAAGGAGAAACGAGTCGTAGCTGGTTACCAACGGATATAGAAACCCGTCATTAACCACCTAAACATAGTCGATTTTCTTTAAAATTTGATAATATAACTAGTAGTTTTTTTTTATTGAAAAGTCTTTTTAAGAAACCGTCACTTGAATATCGTCTGTACATTACCAAATACCCTGTATATATCCCGACGCGTCGGGGTAATAAAAAAACCTAAGTAATTGCAACACAGTCCAAACGTCGCGACTCGGTTTCGACTGTGTTGCAACAGCCGACAACACGTGCAACAGGTCGCAGGCATATCACACAGTCGAAACGTCAGAATCATAAATAAAAGCTGAATACGTGATAAATGCCCGTCTAATATTTGTACGAGTAAAATCTTGAGATAATTCAACTGTTTCTTTTGTATTTCTTTTTCTTTCTTGATGACGTGCGGTTATGTCGATGTTATGTTATGACCCACAATTACCGGCAAGTTTATTCTGTAATAGTACGTTATGATATAAGTTCGGTAAGTTGAAAATTACAGCCGAGGCGATATTGCTAGCCTGAGCCGTAGGCGAGTGCTACAAGAAAGCAGAGGCTGTAATTATCAAAGCGCACGTATGTCATACGACGTTTTATAACATATTTGCGAGGAAATAAATAACCCTCGGACTTTCTTAAACGAATAAATCTTTAATCATTTGTTAAAGCTGTTAGAAAATTTTTGACAATTAGCGATGCGCGTGCAAAGGCACAAAAATAGTATTACTAATAAAGTAAATTAATATTTATTTGTTTTTGTTAGAGATAAATGGTTGTAATTTATTGTCAAAATTAATTAAATTAAAGAATTAAATGTTTATTTTTTATATTTTATCTCCCAAAGTTAATTTGATTCATAAAATGTTAACCACTTTTTTGACATAAAAACTCTTTGCTAAGATTTAAAAAAGTACCGTTCGTTTTAGATAGAGCATCTTGATAAACCGTACATCTTACCTTATTAAAAAAAAACTCGTGCGTTTTACATTATAATAACGCACAAGTACGTAATGACATAGATTACGATCATGAAATTGGTGAAATAAGAGACCCTTTACGAGCAAATGTGTTATAAAAGAAATATAACATTTTCTAAAAAAATTTAGAAAGGAATTCGCTGTTTACAAATACATTTAAAATACACAAGACTTACAAAATTAACGATGTAAAAAACGTTATGCAGAGCAGTAACTACCGTTTTAACGCTTTGCAGATTTGAATCAATACAGATGTTTTGCTTCACATTCATATTTTAGGCAAGTCACATATCTACAGTCGGAATTCCGGTACAATGGTTGGTCTTAGCGCTAAAAACTATTTCTTCCCGACAACCTTTGAATGGATCAGATAGAAGATCAGAAGCACTTGAATTTAGGTTTTCTATAAGAAAATCTTTTTCAAAACAAATAATATTAACATCAACGACAAATGGATCAAAGTAAATGTGTCTATTGATATTTTATTGTTTCCGTTGGAAGTCCATCAATGATTTACGATAACTCATTTACGAACAATTTATGATGCGATTTGTATTTATGAAAATACTAGCTTCCGCCAGTGGTTTCGCACGCGTTTTTTTGTCAACAAAAAGTAGTATATGTGTTTATCCAGGTTATAATCTACGTACATACCAAATTTCATCGAAATCGATTCAGCAGCAGAATTGACTAACAAACATCCCAACTTTCGCATTTATAATATTAGTGTGGTTACGCACTTTAAGTAGAAGCTAACTGCCCTATTTATAAACTAGGTGTAGCCTCGGCAAAGTTTAATAATCTTTAGGCACTTGTCTCATCGCTGACGAGCAAGCGATTAGCTATGAACTATTTTCTGGCTCAAGAAACGAACAAAAGATATAGATTCCGTGTCAGTACAAGAGACACGTATATTAATAGTTGATCGAGAACTCGCTCTCCACTATTTTGTCGCAGTGACTACAACACTCGCTCAGCGATACTCGCTCAGCGATACGCGCTCAGCGATGTTCGTTTGGTAGTCAGAACACACGCCGTGAGATGATGAGTATCGCCCGCCGCACTCGCTTACTCACTTTATAGCACAGCGAGACAACTATAGGAACTACACACTAGCTTCTTGCTGCTCACCAACTCGTTTCTAGTTTCTAGCTCTACTCGCCTCTCTCTTATCGCCGGCGGTGAGACAAGTGCCTTATTCTTTTTTTAAATATTTTTTGGGAAACATTTAGGTAAACATAAGACCGCAAGGACGTGTCTTCAGAAGTTCCAAAAACAGACAAATGAGTGAGATTGTGCCAAAAGTCATACAGGTGTATGACTTTTGGTGTATGACCTTGTTAAGCTTCTTGTGAAACTTAACAAGGGCTACTAAGATTTATCTTTACGTATTTATATTGTATTTGTTGACCCGCTACGCGTAGTTTGCCAATAAAACATTACCCTTATTTTACGCAGTCGAGTAAAAAGTAGCCTATGTCCCAATCCCGGTCACAATCTATCTATAAACCAACGGTACATAGGGAGTGCATCTAAAGAAAACCTCATAATTTTAACCCCTTACTTTATCTCCCCCCCCCCTTTTAGGGATGATTTTGCGAAAAAGTTGAAACACGTATTTCTTACCAAAAGCCTACATATGAATTTAGAGATACCTAACTAAAGGAATTATGGATTGCCCATACAAAACTTTCAACCCCTATTTAACCCCTTTCAAGATTATTTTTTGAGACAAAAGATAGCCTATGTCTTTTTCGAGCATATAAACTATCTCGTTGCCAAATGTCATTACGATCCGTTCAGCCTTTTAGTCGTGAAAAAGGTAACAAACAAACAAACTTACTAACAATTTCGATCCCGTTTTTATTTTTAGTGAAGTTTTTGTAGGTTTTGAGTTAATAGCCATAACAAAAACTAAACTTTAACAAAATTCACAGGGTACACCAGTGACCCCACAGTGCTGTAATTTGGTATGCGTGTAGCTTAAGTATCACAAATATAGGCAAAAGTCTGAAATCTAGAATAACTGCAATTTGTACCCCATAAAAGTGTAACCAATTTACATGAACTCCCGTTACCTGTAATTTGAATGAAACTGTAGGTCAAGTTAGTTGGTAATTATTTTGTAGCACTATTTTCATAGTCAAAGATTACGAATAATATTTTTTTTGTTTTTATTGTAGACTCGCGAGATTTCAATTCGGGGCGAACCACTAGTTATTTATTTATTCTTCAATAAGTTACAGAAAATACTACAACTTTAACTAAAAACACAAATAAGACTGTTAGTGTTGAATCGAAATAGGTTTAACGATCCATCAATCGACTATTACTGGGTTTATAGGGTGTTGAAAACAAGAGGGGAAAATCTTGCCCTAAATATTTTCAGATAAATACGATTTTATATCTTTTTAGAGTTCTGTATCGGTCCAAAGGATGAAGGACCATATTACCTACTAAATTTATGCTGTTTGTCCGCCTAAACCTTAGCAAATAATAAAACACTCAAAATATCTAATTCTATAGATCCCTATACTAATAGGGTTCAAAATTAGCTATTTTCTGGTTATTGTAATCCGTTCCGACTGCATCTCATTGATAATATGAATGATGTTTAAAATTGTATTAATTATTGTTCATCATCATCATCCACAGCCTGACTTCACCCATTGTTGGGTATAGGCCTCCCCAAGTTTGTGACATCCACCACGATCCTGCGCTAGTCTCACCCACTGTCGGCCCATAACACACACTGATGTCGTTCACCCATCTCACTGCCAGCTTCCTATCCTCCTATAACCGCTACTTGGCCACCATTCAGTCGCTGCCCTGTTCCAACTGTCATTGACCATTTGAGTTCCATAACTCGAATCCCAACGTCATGAACCTTCGTTCGTGTACGGATCTCGACGTTTAGAACTCGATCTAACAGTCTGATGCCGAGCATGGCACGCTCCGTGGCTCTCTGTGCAACTCATAACCTGTAACAGCAAAATAAATATATATATAGGTATCGTTCACAAAATAAAAACATAATAGGTGAATCACACCCGCACTAGACCACCAAACAGTGATCATCACCGTTTTAGGGGTCATTTTTGGTTTAGGGCATTGCTTTAGTGCTGAACCAGGATCTAATTTTTTGTTCTTTCTGAAATGGTAAATATTTTAGCGCTTATATATAGAGACGGGAATCGAACCCGCAACCTCCTGCGACTCAACAGGCTATTCACCCCCTACACCTCTAAGGTCAACAACCCCTAACCTATACCTTTCCACTAGATATGTGCTACGTTGCTAAGCTGACGTATATGGATATGTCAAATCCAACTATAGGCTAGCTCTGAGGGCTTAGCCAAGTTACATTCGATTAGCGATGACGCTAATCGATAAGTCTGTAAATGTATGCCAATAAACCTATGTAGAAATCGAATCGATTCGAAGCGAATGTAATTTGGCTACTGGCCCTGATGTGCGAGGCTAGGCAAATGAAACAATTCTATTGGTAATTGCTTCCCTCGCACACCGCTTGGCTGAGCGCAGCACAGTTGAGAAGCCACCTAACAGTAAGTTCCAGTACCATCTGGTTGAAAAACTCTGCTGTAGGATGGAGCAGGCATATACTCCTCTACCATGATCTTAGCATACTCAGCTTACTACATAGCCTTATCCTACTAAGCCAGCCCGAGTTATCACAGCTTCCCGTTTTACCCTTATGAAGGTTTTTTTAGAAAGAAAGCGTTAAGAGTAGTAGAGTTCTTGTGAAAGAACTCGCCCGGGGAAGCACTACCACCATACCTATTTCTGCCGCCAAACAGCATTGCTGTGTTTCAGTTTGAAGGGTATGGTTGTCGGTGAAATACAGGCACATGAGGCTTTACACTTGTATGCCTCAAGTTTATGGACGCAGGGCACATTTCTAAGGTGCGTGACCTACGAGGCAATTCTCTGTTATAGCTTATAGGCGATGGTTACCACTTAACATCAGGTGGGCCATAAGCTTGATTCATCTCCATGTAGCATAAAAAAACTAGTTCTGGCGGTTTCTGGATCAGCATTGCAATTCAGCGGAGCAATGCATCCAGTGTCTTGGGGACACTTCCGTCAGTAATATTTCTTTATGGCTTGAGATAGTATTTTTTTAAACTTTTGTGATCACTGTACATAATAACTAATATTAAACGAGTATATATATTAGGGTGTTTGATAATATACGCACAAAAACGAAAGGAGTTATTTTGATGCGCATAATAAATAAATTTGTGAAATATTTATCATAGAAATGTGAAATTTATTTTGGTATGTAAAAACAAATACTTTAATAAAGTTATGTTGTGCTATTGCATAACGCTTACCATCTAACCAGAGATACTGTATTGGTGACGTCTCTAGATATCTCTTGTTGTCCCTTTCTAACCCAAACCCGCAGCCATTTCCGAAAGAGATCAAATCGGCCTTTATTTATGGATGTCGATTGCAAGAGTAGGCCGTAAGTTTTATATCGAATTATGGTCGGTTCCTATATTCGTCAGTAATCGACTACGACTCGTATCTCCTTGAAAAAGTGTTAAACTAGTGTCAAACTTTTGACACGTTTTCAAGGAGAAACGAGTCGTAGCTGGTTACCAACGGATATAGAAACCCGTCATTAACCACCTAAACATAGTCGATTTTCTTTAAAATTTGATAATATAACTAGTAGTTTTTTTTTATTGAAAAGTCTTTTTAAGAAACCGTCACTTGAATATCGTCTGTACATTACCAAATACCCTGTATATATCCCGACGCGTCGGGGTAATAAAAAAACCTAAGTAATTGCAACACAGTCCAAACGTCGCGACTCGGTTTCGACTGTGTTGCAACAGCCGACAACACGTGCAACAGGTCGCAGGCATATCACACAGTCGAAACGTCAGAATCATAAATAAAAGCTGAATACGTGATAAATGCCCGTCTAATATTTGTACGAGTAAAATCTTGAGATAATTCAACTGTTTCTTTTGTATTTCTTTTTCTTTCTTGATGACGTGCGGTTATGTCGATGTTATGTTATGACCCACAATTACCGGCAAGTTTATTCTGTAATAGTACGTTATGATATAAGTTCGGTAAGTTGAAAATTACAGCCGAGGCGATATTGCTAGCCTGAGCCGTAGGCGAGTGCTACAAGAAAGCAGAGGCTGTAATTATCAAAGCGCACGTATGTCATACGACGTTTTATAACATATTTGCGAGGAAATAAATAACCCTCGGACTTTCTTAAACGAATAAATCTTTAATCATTTGTTAAAGCTGTTAGAAAATTTTTGACAATTAGCGATGCGCGTGCAAAGGCACAAAAATAGTATTACTAATAAAGTAAATTAATATTTATTTGTTTTTGTTAGAGATAAATGGTTGTAATTTATTGTCAAAATTAATTAAATTAAAGAATTAAATGTTTATTTTTTATATTTTATCTCCCAAAGTTAATTTGATTCATAAAATGTTAACCACTTTTTTGACATAAAAACTCTTTGCTAAGATTTAAAAAAGTACCGTTCGTTTTAGATAGAGCATCTTGATAAACCGTACATCTTACCTTATTAAAAAAAAACTCGTGCGTTTTACATTATAATAACGCACAAGTACGTAATGACATAGATTACGATCATGAAATTGGTGAAATAAGAGACCCTTTACGAGCAAATGTGTTATAAAAGAAATATAACATTTTCTAAAAAAATTTAGAAAGGAATTCGCTGTTTACAAATACATTTAAAATACACAAGACTTACAAAATTAACGATGTAAAAAACGTTATGCAGAGCAGTAACTACCGTTTTAACGCTTTGCAGATTTGAATCAATACAGATGTTTTGCTTCACATTCATATTTTAGGCAAGTCACATATCTACAGTCGGAATTCCGGTACAATGGTTGGTCTTAGCGCTAAAAACTATTTCTTCCCGACAACCTTTGAATGGATCAGATAGAAGATCAGAAGCACTTGAATTTAGGTTTTCTATAAGAAAATCTTTTTCAAAACAAATAATATTAACATCAACGACAAATGGATCAAAGTAAATGTGTCTATTGATATTTTATTGTTTCCGTTGGAAGTCCATCAATGATTTACGATAACTCATTTACGAACAATTTATGATGCGATTTGTATTTATGAAAATACTAGCTTCCGCCAGTGGTTTCGCACGCGTTTTTTTGTCAACAAAAAGTAGTATATGTGTTTATCCAGGTTATAATCTACGTACATACCAAATTTCATCGAAATCGATTCAGCATGACGTAATTGACTAACAAACATCCCAACTTTCGCATTTATAATATTAGTGTGGTTACGCACTTTAAGTAGAAGCTAACTGCCCTATTTATAAACTAGGTGTAGCCTCGGCAAAGTTTAATAATCTTTAGGCACTTGTCTCATCGCTGACGAGCAAGCGATTAGCTATGAACTATTTTCTGGCTCAAGAAACGAACAAAAGATATAGATTCCGTGTCAGTACAAGAGACACGTATATTAATAGTTGATCGAGAACTCGCTCTCCACTATTTTGTCGCAGTGACTACAACACTCGCTCAGCGATACTCGCTCAGCGATACGCGCTCAGCGATGTTCGTTTGGTAGTCAGAACACACGCCGTGAGATGATGAGTATCGCCCGCCGCACTCGCTTACTCACTTTATAGCACAGCGAGACAACTATAGGAACTACACACTAGCTTCTTGCTGCTCACCAACTCGTTTCTAGTTTCTAGCTCTACTCGCCTCTCTCTTATCGCCGGCGGTGAGACAAGTGCCTTATTCTTTTTTTAAATATTTTTTGGGAAACATTTAGGTAAACATAAGACCGCAAGGACGTGTCTTCAGAAGTTCCAAAAACAGACAAATGAGTGAGATTGTGCCAAAAGTCATACAGGTGTATGACTTTTGGTGTATGACCTTGTTAAGCTTCTTGTGAAACTTAACAAGGGCTACTAAGATTTATCTTTACGTATTTATATTGTATTTGTTGACCCGCTACGCGTAGTTTGCCAATAAAACATTACCCTTATTTTACGCAGTCGAGTAAAAAGTAGCCTATGTCCCAATCCCGGTCACAATCTATCTATAAACCAACGGTACATAGGGAGTGCATCTAAAGAAAACCTCATAATTTTAACCCCTTACTTTATCTCCCCCCCCCCTTTTAGGGATGATTTTGCGAAAAAGTTGAAACACGTATTTCTTACCAAAAGCCTACATATGAATTTAGAGATACCTAACTAAAGGAATTATGGATTGCCCATACAAAACTTTCAACCCCTATTTAACCCCTTTCAAGATTATTTTTTGAGACAAAAGATAGCCTATGTCTTTTTCGAGCATATAAACTATCTCGTTGCCAAATGTCATTACGATCCGTTCAGCCTTTTAGTCGTGAAAAAGGTAACAAACAAACAAACTTACTAACAATTTCGATCCCGTTTTTATTTTTAGTGAAGTTTTTGTAGGTTTTGAGTTAATAGCCATAACAAAAACTAAACTTTAACAAAATTCACAGGGTACACCAGTGACCCCACAGTGCTGTAATTTGGTATGCGTGTAGCTTAAGTATCACAAATATAGGCAAAAGTCTGAAATCTAGAATAACTGCAATTTGTACCCCATAAAAGTGTAACCAATTTACATGAACTCCCGTTACCTGTAATTTGAATGAAACTGTAGGTCAAGTTAGTTGGTAATTATTTTGTAGCACTATTTTCATAGTCAAAGATTACGAATAATATTTTTTTTGTTTTTATTGTAGACTCGCGAGATTTCAATTCGGGGCGAACCACTAGTTATTTATTTATTCTTCAATAAGTTACAGAAAATACTACAACTTTAACTAAAAACACAAATAAGACTGTTAGTGTTGAATCGAAATAGGTTTAACGATCCATCAATCGACTATTACTGGGTTTATAGGGTGTTGAAAACAAGAGGGGAAAATCTTGCCCTAAATATTTTCAGATAAATACGATTTTATATCTTTTTAGAGTTCTGTATCGGTCCAAAGGATGAAGGACCATATTACCTACTAAATTTATGCTGTTTGTCCGCCTAAACCTTAGCAAATAATAAAACACTCAAAATATCTAATTCTATAGATCCCTATACTAATAGGGTTCAAAATTAGCTATTTTCTGGTTATTGTAATCCGTTCCGACTGCATCTCATTGATAATATGAATGATGTTTAAAATTGTATTAATTATTGTTCATCATCATCATCCACAGCCTGACTTCACCCATTGTTGGGTATAGGCCTCCCCAAGTTTGTGACATCCACCACGATCCTGCGCTAGTCTCACCCACTGTCGGCCCATAACACACACTGATGTCGTTCACCCATCTCACTGCCAGCTTCCTATCCTCCTATAACCGCTACTTGGCCACCATTCAGTCGCTGCCCTGTTCCAACTGTCATTGACCATTTGAGTTCCATAACTCGAATCCCAACGTCATGAACCTTCGTTCGTGTACGGATCTCGACGTTTAGAACTCGATCTAACAGTCTGATGCCGAGCATGGCACGCTCCGTGGCTCTCTGTGCAACTCATAACCTGTAACAGCAAAATAAATATATATATAGGTATCGTTCACAAAATAAAAACATAATAGGTGAATCACACCCGCACTAGACCACCAAACAGTGATCATCACCGTTTTAGGGGTCATTTTTGGTTTAGGGCATTGCTTTAGTGCTGAACCAGGATCTAACCAACTTGCTGAGTGCTTTCGATTGTCGAACAGAATCGATTTTTCATCGCACGTAACAATTCGGTTCAAAATTCCTTCATTTCTTTGCCTATTGAGCAGCGTGAGGCAGGTCTCGACGCGTACGTTGCGCTGGCGATCGTTAAGTTCGTGGAGCACCCATATATCAAGTTTTTTTACCTTGCCTATTTGTCGCAAATGGATCAAAATTGTTTTGATGCGAACATCAAAAGCTGCTGCTAGCTCAGCTGTAGATTGAGTTTCGTCAGCTTCCACAATCGCCTTTAATTCATCATTGTTGAGCAAAGTTTCCGGACGACCATGAGCTTCATTTTTCAAGTCAAAATTTCCAGAACGGAACCGGGAAAACCAATAACGGGTTGTGCGTTGTTTGTACAGTTCTCTCCGTAAACGTTTTTGGTGTTGGTGCCACGACCGAACTCATATTCCATAATTACACGAACTTTTAAAGTATCCATTATGACGAAAAATGTTCAAACGTAATGAAAATACAACGCTAATCAATAAACAAAAGACTGAGTTTGTAAAAAGAATGTCATGTTTTTAAAACCAAATTAATTTGAATTTAGAATACAAAGCCATTCCAAACTTTTTTTCTATTTGAAATGACCAGTACTAAAGAACGGCAATTTCATAGGTAAAGACCTATTATTTTACCTAAGAACTAGGTACTTCTGTGAATTAATGAGCATGATTATGAAAGTACGGAACTCTATGTGAGCTGGCATTTAGCTGCTTATTTACGAATGTAGTTTTTACTACAAATGTTCTATGTAGTTTTAGAATGTAGTGTTTGAATTTAGTTACACAATGGTGGCACAATGTTAGGAGTCAGACGGCATTGGTGGCGATTCTGTTGTTTACCCTGACTAACTAAAATTGTGTTTTGTTTACGTTAAAGATTAATTTAGAATGACATTTAAAGTGACATTTCTAAACTTAAGTAATTTTGACTAAGATTGCGTGTTTTTGGGCTAGTTTTAGTCAGCAGTCAAATTGGTGCTGATTAAAACTAGCCCACAAACACGCCATCTTAGTAAAAATTACTTAAACTTCGAAATGTCACTTTAAATATCATTGTAATTTGATCTTTAGCGTAAACAAAATAAGACCGTTCATATTTTACACAATTTTAGTTAGCGTAAGCAACAGAATCACCACCAATGCCGTCTGATTCCTAACATTTTGTAATCGGCCCCCAACTTCGTATGCGTTACACTACTAAATGACCTAGGTAACCTAGAAATAAAGTTAAACTCGCTGTTGCAACTTGACTTGCCACCCCATTTTTATCCCATGGGACCTGATTTATGGAATAAAAAGTAGCCTATGTGGTAATCCGGGTTATAATATCTATACTTAAATACCAAATTTCATCAAAATCGGTTAAGCCGTTACGACGTGATTGAGTAACAAACAAACAAATAAATAAACAAACATCCAAACTTTCACATTTGTAATATTAGTGTGATTTGTAATTTTGATACTTGCACATTTTTAAAAGATTCTTCTAAATATCATAGACTGTACATAAACCACTGTATATGTTGGCAAACTTGAAGAAACTCAACCCAGCATGAATCTGTCACAGTGTGATATCACTGTATCTACTTACATTCTCAGCGGGTGACTTACTCTGACGGGATTTTTTATGAAGCCTAGCCGTTTTATGACGATCGTTTAAAGACCAGGAAAATTGAGAAAACCTTGCTTAGGCAAGCGTAGTGTAGGATACACGTAGGCTAGATGGAGTGACGATCAGCTCGCTGTAGGTGGTAGAGAATGAATGCAAACACTTTATTTTACACCACAAAAAAAAACAAACATACAAATAAAAATCCACAAAGCAACAAGTAGAATGAGCGGTCTAATCGCTTAGAAGTATTTCTTCCAGACTACCTTTGGATGGAGAGAATTGATTAGAGACTGCATGAAAAAGGCGTACCTGGCAATGATGATGGTTTTTATACGATCTACGAACACTATTGCCTAGAAGCGTTCACGACTTGAAGACCCCTAGATTGTAGTTATTCAGGCAAGGAGTTCCACTTGTATAATAAAGCTGAAAGAGAAGCTTAAGAGAATTCATATGAGTTCTACAGGTCTGGTATAGTTTTACTAGACATGAAGATGAAATTTCAACATCCCTGCATTTTAATTGAGAGCCACTACTAGATATTTGGAAGTCCCTTCCATTTTTGACTATGGCCTATTTCAGTTCTGAGCTGATCGCATCTGAATTTCACTGTTCCCACAGGTTATAGTGATCTTCAATAGACAATATTACCTCTGATATAGGCATGCTTCGACAGCCTTAACTCGCCGGCTCGTACTTTTTGGTTGCATAATGATGTACACAATATCTATAACGGCTCCCAGCAACCTTTACAAGGTAATTTGTCCATCTAGTGAGGTGCTGTCCTACGCTGCGCTTTCCAGTGCGAGGTCTCCACTCAATAACTTTTCTGCCCTATCGGCTGTCACTTCTTCAAGCTAAGTGCTCCATCCACTACCACTTCAGCTTGCTACGAGTCTGTCTACGAGTCTCCTAATCCCGTACATTGATTTACTTTTGATAAAAAGTAATACTTATCTTAACCTTTTTTCCCCAGGTCAAGATGGCGACCATAGACCAGCCAACAGTGACGACTCCTGGCGCAGAAAGCATCGGCGATCCCACAGCGGCGGCGGCAGCGCCTCGAAAGCAAGCCAGGGTCAGAGGCAAACCTCAACCAGAGAAGCCTAAGCGCAGCTTGTTCTGCCTAGGCCTGAAGAATCCCCTAAGAAAGCTGTGTTATGATATAGTAGAGTGGAAGTATCCTTTTTAAATTAATTTAAATTTTACAGTTCCGGTTTTTATGGTTTTGAGTGGGCCCCACAAGGAGCGCAACCACGTGGTCGGCCCAGGCGGAGATGGCACGACGAACTTGACGGCTTTTCGGTATCATGGACAGCAGAATCTCAAGATCGCATTGAATGGAAAAAGGGAAGGGAGGCCTTAGTCCTGCAGTGGGATCACACATACTAGTTAGATTAGATTAGATTTACGGTTCCGTACCAAAACGGATCGCTTATCATCTTTGTCCGTCCGTCCGTCGTCCGTCCATCACAGCCGATTATCACAAAAACTACTTCAAATTTGAAATAATAAATAATGCTTGCTCAACTTTATAACAAGTAAAAAAATAACAAGGGGCCAAAATGGTGGCGATCAAAATTATCGGGATACAAAATCAAATGGGACACCACATTTGTTCATACACAAGAACTTTATATGCACATTCCAAATCACTTTTTAATTTTGCAAAATGCTTGTTTGCCATTGGTATAAAAAAAACCAAGACTTGGTCTTCATAGGCATTGTGTCCATCACCCTGAGACATACAGGCGACGTATTATGTAATGTACATAGGTATTGGTAGCTTTAGCTTACAGATCTAAAAAATCATGATTGATCCTGAACATTCGAGAAGCCTTTCCATATTTGTAGGCACTTTCGGTTATTGACTTCAGCCTTCGGTCAGCTGTGCGGAAAATTGTTGTGAATTAAAAAAGTTAGCTGTTTGTGTATTGCTCATAAATGTTCGAGTGCTTATAAAAAGTGATTTTGTTAACAGTGAACAAATATTGATCAGGTTTCGCGATCAATTATCAGGAATCAGGGATTTGCAGGAATCAGGAATCCGCGATTGATCTAAAAAAGCGTACGGTCCCTTTCCCAAAAGAATAACAATAAATTTGAAAATAAAAAGAAAGAAAGTATAGAAAATTATAATAAACAAAATCATGCGAAAGATCAATGAAAAAACTTAATTTTACTTAAAAAACTTTCGTGATTGATTTCAATCATTATTACAAATACGGGATTTATAATAATGATTGAAACAACTTAATATTCAATATCAATTCAAATATCTAAGAACGAAAATAAAAATAAATAAAGTGGAAATAAGGTACACTAAAATTACAAGACCCTGCGCAAAAAAGTCCTAAGATCAATGAGTTAATTCAATAATTTCAAATCCTGCGCACATGGAATGCAATCACTGACTCACCGGCTAAGCATTGGCAAATGGAAGTTACCTTGTTTTATGACCGGTATTTACGAACTCCAGCTGATTGCTGACGTCAAGATGAATCTCGAAATGTTTTTAAAATTCACAGAATTGTTATCGTTTTGGACAGAAACATGTCTTGGGATCTCGAGATAGACTTTATTACAGCAGCATTGTCTCTTGTGTAAACTTTTCTAAGAATAGAAAGGAGAGCTTATAAAACGCAATTCCTTATTATTTGTACTAAAAACGGGATATTTACCGATACCAACGGGATTTGTGAGAAAGAGGGTAGATTGTTATGTCTGCTATTAACCATCCAATTGCAAATACTTCAGTTTACCCGTTCACGTCGCATGCAACTGTGATAAAATATCAGGATACTCAATAACTCATGGTAAATATCCCGTTTTTAGTACAAATAGTGTTCATAACAATTATAGTTTCAAACATTTGTATACGTACTTATTTTACAGTTATATTAAACAAAAGCTGGAGGAATTGTGTGTCCTGAAATTATGTTTGCTTTAGTTACGATATTGCTGAAGATCTGGGCATTGGCTACAGAACAGTTTTAACGCATTTGAAAAAAAATCGTTATTTGGGTGCCTCACGAGCTTTGATATGAACTTAATTACTTATAAAATACATTAACAATTTCTTCCCAACCTAATAACATCTTCAATTGAAATGTACTTTAGCTTCTAAGCAAATAATTGATTTTTATTTCGTTTTACCACAATCTCGCATGATGGTAAGCGATGATGTGGTCTAAGATGAAGCACGTAGATCTAGAAGAAAACTATTCACTCTTACCTTAAAGAGGCTCGGATTGTATTCTTTAGGAAAAACAGACGACGGCAAAGTGTTCCATACCTTAGCTGTACACATCAAAAACGTAGAACCAAAAAGGTGTGTGCGAATGGGTGGTATATCATCCAGATATGGATGGTACTGAGCCGTGTGCCTGCATGTCCTTTGATGGAAATGAGATGGGGGAATCAGAGAACACAAGATATATTTTGATAACTGAATCTAAACTTATTGGAAACAGTCTGCGCCTAGGTAACTAGGTCAGTTATTTCTGGCAATCAGCAAGTATTTCTAGTTGTATTTTCAGAAAACTAGTAATTTGGTGACACTTGGCACACGTACTTGTTTACCTACTGTATAACATAGTCTAACCGGCTTTAGCCGAACGTAGACATCTTAATCCACTGTTAAATAGTAGATTACTGTGTATGTGACTATTTCAGCGCCAATATATATTATAGTCCTGCTAGTAGATTTCGATGACGGCGACCCTAACTATATTTAAATTTAAAGAAAATGCTATTGATGCATAAAAATTACACTAAGTTTATATTTAAATTTTAGCATGAGCCCTGATATGGCTTGCTAGACCAAACTTAGTTTTAAAAATCCTGTCACAGGTGTCACAGTAGAGTTGGCTGCTGCGTTAGTATAGGAGGGCTTAGGTCTTTCTTTACGTATCTGGCGCTTTATATCGAGTGTATGAAGTCCGTTTTCTTCGAAAGTTTTAATGTTATTATAGATGGTAGAGCACCAGGACGACCTGTGTGAAGCGAGTTCCTCCCAACTTGCAGGGACAATATAGTACCTATACCTCTATACTGGATAACCAAGACAGAACTAATAACGCTAAGCCCGGCTTGTAAAACGATCCCTAAACGTAATTAGAGACTAAACATATGTAAATTTGAAGTATTTGTATGAGTTGAGAACCCTCTTATATCATATTTAGACACTAATTGTGATTGTTAACGTGCATCCCGCGAGGCAAGTCCTAGTGCGCCGAAATTTGTAATTTCCCCCAATAAATTTTAATACATAGAATTTTTCGCCCAATGATATAATTTGTATTTTTGTATTTGTATTATGTCGATACGAAACATAAGTAATGAAAAATTATAATTATTTTTTCCACAAATTCAATGACTTTATTTCTGCAAGTTTTTTTACCTTTCACTTCTTTTAAAAGCCTTGGTTTATCAGTCTGTCTGTCTGTGACATCTTTTTTATTTTTTGACAAAATATGCAAAAAATTGTTATGAGTACTTATTATTTAGGTTCATTCATGTAATTTTCATTTATGTATATTTTATATTTTTATTTTTATATAATTAGTACTAGTATGTATGTACATGTAGTATGTTAGGTACCATTACACCCCAGGTAATGTCCTCACAGTCTATTCCATCCAAAGGTTGTCTGGTAGAGATCGCTATTTAGCGATAAGACCGCCAATTGTACCCATAGATTTACGTAGTTGTTTTTTATATGTATTTGTTTCGTGGTGTGCAATAAAGTATTATCTAATCTAATCTATGCATGTTTTGTATCATTTTGTAAGATCTTAATTATTATTTATCAGATTTTCCGTACATTAAGATCTTTAAAATTATGATTTATGTACCTTTATTAATCTTGTGTTTCAATAATATTCTTGACATATTATATCAGACCGTTTGAATATATGATATTGACAACTATCTTCGCGAATTGTATTGCATTGGCAGTATTCACACCTTATCCTTTCGGAGATACGAATCACACAAATGCAATACTGGTGAGTTTGGATTATATATTGATGCTTTTGTGGAAGTTTAGTGTTAGTTCGTTTAGTGGTTAGTGAGTGTTATAATAATAATAATAATAAGGAGGTTCCTCTCTCTGCAGCCCTAGCCACCGATCGCTTGGGCCTTGCTTCGCGGTCGGTGGTTTACCGTTTTTATAAATATATTTTTTACTATAATGTTTGTTTTTTGTAAGATACTTTGTAGTGAAAAATTTATTTTTAATAAACGAGTTTTAAAAAAATAAGTGTGCATAATAATAATATTGCTGGACATTTCACACAGCGCTATCTAGCCCCAAACTAAGCAGAGCTTGTACTATGGGAACCAGATAACTGATAGAATACTTATATACTTTTTTTTGTAAATTGTAATACATACTTATAATATATAGAAAAACACCCAGACACGGAACAAATATCTATAGATAATGCAAACATTTGTTCCACGGCGGGAATCGAACCCGCTACCTCCTGCGTCTCAGCCGGCTATTCGCCCACTGCGCCACGGAGGTTGACGAAATATTTTGGATTGTTATTTTGTGCATTTGCTAGGTTCATAGAGTTTTAAGAAATATTTAATATATGTGTACACTAGCTGCCGCTCTCGCGTAATTGTACGCGTGCTAATAAAAACTGTCCCAATCCTCGTGATAACCTATCTGTATACCAAATTTCATTGAAATCGGCCCAGCCATTTAGTTGTGAAAACGTAACTAACACACACAGTTAATTTGGAATTTATAATATTAGGGTAGATATACAATATCCTAATAAAGGTTTCTGGGAGCCGTTGGATGCAGGTCGCATGTTGTCGGTCGCTCTGGTAATGTAAATGTATGGGAAGGCCTAATGTTTAGCAGTAGACGTCCTATAGATGATAATGATGATTACGTATAAAGCAAAGATAATTTGAGTCAATAACGTGTCTAATTGATTGTTATTATTTTATAATATATATTTTGTAGTTATAATACTAGAAGCTGTTTGTATCTATAATATCTACCTATCCAGGTCATAAGTAATTTATCTATGTACCAAATTTCATCAAAATCATTTCAGCCGTTACGACGTGAAAGCGTAACAAATAAATAAAATTAAACAAACATACTTTCGCAGTTAATTAGTATGATTATATTTTGGTTTCCAGGAAAAAGTAGAATGGGTTTTCATGGGCATATTCTCCGGAGAGTGCGTTATGAAAATCATAGCTTACGGCTTCCTGTTCCATCCTGGCGCATACTTGAGGAATACCTGGAACAGTCTTGATTTCACCATCGTTACTATTGGGTAAGATACTCTTTTATGTGATGTTGATGACGATGATGGGAATGATGATGAGGATAAGTATAACGATGACGATGATGATGAGGATTTACCTGTCTCAGATGACTCTTAGAAAATGCTTTTAGGATTAAGCCCTCCATTTGTAAATTTTTCTGTTTGTGCAATAAAGAATTAAAACAAAACACTTTTATTACTACAGTCATTTTTTGATCACAATGTACGCCTTTCTGTTACATCAAATGTTTTGTAGTTATTATGTATCTTTATGTATTTAAGTTAAATGTGATAAGTTTGGCAAAACAATTAAAATTGTTTTTATTATTTTTATAATGTTAGTAGTGGGGCTTACGGCCCACCTGATGGTAAGCGGTCACCGTCGCCTATTGACACCGGCAACACCCGGGGTATTGTCGATGCGTTCCCTACCCTGTACAAACCTCTTTACATTTCTCTTGAAGTGCACCATGACGTAGCCTAACGGGAAAATCAAAACTAAGTTATTACAACAACACTAACATGTTTTATTTAACAAAACACATTTAAAAACCGAGCACAGACAAAACACAATAATTGTAATAGTGGTTGGTTATTTGTCAATGGCCCCACATGGAAAAAAATTGTTGGATCAAGTCAGTCGAACGTTCGACCGAGATCCACGTACGCACGCATCTGTACCTATATATTTTGTGACATAAACAAACACCTCGCAACGCAATTACAACCACCAACCCACAATACACGATAATATCATCCCTCCCACACGTAGACACGTCGATATCCAACACAATAAATACTTACGCATACACTTTATACTCAAGCCAATTTCTGTAATGTTGGGGTTAGTTTCAACATTATCATCCACAGCCCGACTTCACTAGAGGCTCTTAAGTTTGTGGCATCCACCACAATTCTGCACTAGTCTGAGCCATCGACCACTACTCAGTGATCACCTTTCCATCTTTCATCACAACGCGCCTGCCCAGCTCGATTTTAGTTCCGTAATCCGTACTCTTAATACTTATTATTAGATTGAGTATTGAATATACATGAGTAAGGAAACTATCTGTCAAAAACTATTGGTTAGACTAAACAGCCGTGGAGCGGCCCAATTACTAGTACATATCGAAAGTAAATAAACCATCATCAATGAGCATTATTGTAATGAGCATCGTTTATTTCAGTATAGCAAGTATGATTCTACAATACATTTCGAAGGATTTGATTGACGTCAAAGCGCTCAGAGCATTCAGAGTTCTGAGACCTCTCAGATTGGTGTCTGGTGTGCCGAGTGAGTACCTATTTAAATTACTTATAGTAGTATACCATGGATTATCTTGCTATAGGGTCACCGCGTCCCCTGTAGGATTCCCCATCACGCCTAATCTAGATGCCGTAATTGTAAAAATAATATACGCGGGGTTTTTTGCTACTTCAACGTTCCAGTAGTTCTCGGACTGATACATCACGACGCCAACGGTAAGTGCGGTAAGTGGCCAGACGGTATGACTCTTGTCCCTCAGAGAGGGTAGGCTTTTGATGTGGGACGCCATGTGCGACGATACCCTTGCGCCACCTGTTTGAGAGAGCAGTTAGGACCGGTGCGGCGGAAAATTCAGCCGAAGATCTCAAGTGGCGCAAATAGAGAAGTGTCGATAGAGCTTACGTGTTTGAGCCATTTGGGGTCGAGACCCTGGGCTTACTGGGGTACCGGAGCTTTTCGCGGTGTTATGAATACTTTCTAGGCGTGTCATTAAAGCGAAGTGTAATCCGTGAGCTGGCGCTGATCTGGAACATTGCATTTATACTTTCGCTTGATAGTGAACTGGATCCGTAGAGCATATACCGTTTGCAAAGGCTTTTATATAATTCAACTGTTTATTTTGTATTATTCATAGAAATATGTAAATAATTGTTTAATACTTGTAATTTATGTTCTGTTCTATATCTTTAAGTTAATAGGACTCCTCGTGAAAATGTTCTTCCGAGGAAATATTACCACCGTACTTATGAGCATGAATGAATGGAATGCATTGCTGCTTATTTCCTTGTGACCATGCCTTCTCCTCTCTTTTTAATGCATTATTCTTTCTTATATTTCAGGTCTCCAAATCGTGCTAAACTCTATCCTCAAGGCTATGGTGCCACTCTTTCACATCGCGTTTTTGGTGCTCTTCGTCATTATCATCTACGCCATCATCGGCCTGGAGTTGTTCGCTGGGGTACTGCATGATACCTGCTTTTTAGTGGGCACTAGTAAGTCCACAACACAGTAATCGAAATTGGCACATTTAATTTCTATTCCGATAAAGTACTCTATATTATTGTTTCGTTGTTTTAGTAATTAAAGTTCTCAAAATTATTCAGATATGAAATGTTTTGCCTTCCATTTCATCTAAAATGTATGATTGCTGTGCAAATAAAAATAAATAATAATAAATAAATAAATATTGCTAGACATTTCACACAGCGCTATCTAGCCCCAAACTAAGCAGAGCTTGTACTATGGGAACCAGATAACTGATAAAATGCTTATATACATTTTTTTTAAATACCTTCTTATAATATAAAAGGAAACAACCAGCCCCAGAATAATGTAGGACATTTTACACAGCGCTGTCTAGCCCTAAACTAAGCAAAAAATGAATCAGGAAATATTACTATCCTTCCCACAAGATTTATGAAGCTGAAATTATAGACACATGAGACTTTTCACCTGAATGTCTCAGGGTGACAACGCGCGAGTGATGCCTTTAGTTTAACAATCGTTCAAAGACTACGGTAACCGCTTACCATCAGGTGGGCCGTATGCTTGTAAAAAAGATACATAAAACGTATAGGAAAGTATGCTTTCCACAAAGCACCTTATCATTTCAGATGATACTATGGATGATCCAGCTTCATGCAGTAGAGAAAACGGTGTGGGCGTGCAATGCGATGAAAATTATGAGTGTCGAGGGATTTGGCAAGGCCCCAACTTTGGCATCACCAACTTTGACAATATTGGGTACGCCATGCTGACTGTGTTCCAATGTATTACGCTGGAAGGCTGGACGGATATTATGTACTCTGTAAGTATTTTCTGTCTGTTGTATTGTTTTTTTTTTAATAAGAATGGTGTGGTATGAGAATAGAACGCTTGCTTATAAAGAACTTGTTCAAATTGGATTTGAAGACGCCAAAATTATAGTAGTTATAAAAACAGACTACCTACTATAATACCATTTTGATACTAGATTACTATGAAAAGGTTTTTGTACAAGAAACCACTGGACCATGGATTTGATAATGCTGAATTTTATTGATCGAGCGAAGCGAGATCTCTAAATTAACTTGGGCAAATCGGCGTTGTATGTATGCATGTATGTTTGTTTGTCCGAGGATAACTTTCGAAGAATTTATCTGATCATCGTGAAATTTATATGTGGTAGTATAGGCAGGTAGTGATGGCAGGTGGGGGGGGGGGGGGGTTTGAGATATTGGGGTTCAAGAGGGATAAAAAAAACAAAATGAGACTGGTCAAATGGCACGTCTTATGAAAGGTCTTTGTGAGTACATTTCAACCTCGTTTTTATTGTACGCCATAATCAAAACTGAACTTTGACAAAATTCACAGGGTATACCAGTGATCCCACAGTACTGAAATTTGGTATGCGTGTAGCTTTAATGACACAAATATAGGGAAAAGTCTGAAATCCGAATAACCGCAATTTCTACTACAAAAAAGAGTAACCAATTAACATAAACTACCGTTACCTATAATTTGATTGAAACTTTAGGTCAAGTTATTTGGTTATGCATTTCGTGGCACTATTTTGATGGTCAAAGATTAGGTAAAAGTAATATTTTTTTGTTTTTATGGGAGACTCGCGAGATCTCAGCTCGGGGCGAACCACTAGTTAATTTGTTTCTAAAAGAAAGAGTGATTTTATCCTATACTAAAAAAACCTATCAAAGGCATAACGGTGGTTGCACTCTTCATACAGTTTTTTTAGAAATTAAACTAGTGTCTGACCACGATATAATATTGTAAGTGATGATGCAGTCTACGATGGTAGACACTTGCCTAAAAGAAACCTATTCAGTCGCGACTTGAAGACCTCTAGGTTGTAGTTATCAGGAAACACAGACTCAACAACTCAGTGCAACAAGTCATCAAAAGATGTAAAATCTTGAATAGGTCTGACTTTTACTATTACTAGTAACTGCATGGAGTATTATCTAATTGGTGATACTAGAAGAATAGTGACAGTGTAAATCGCAGTGCAGTTATTCCTTTGCTCACTGAAGTAGGGTAGCTCCTGAACGTTACTTAAATAATAAATCTGTATATGATCCAAAATTAGTATAATCATACAAATATTGAAATTGTACTAAATATATTATACATTATGGCGTGTTTTTAAAAATCAATTCTCCGTTTTCAGATAGCGAATGTAAAAGGAAACACGTGGGTGTGGATATACTTCGTAACGTTGGTCATATTTGGTAACTTCTTCGTCATGAACCTTATTCTTGGTGTGTTATCTGGGTAAGTAAAATATAAGAATCACGAATAGGAGTCTCTGCCTACATACGAATTAAGGTACCTACATCATTTTCGTTCGTTAAATTGCGGAGGGAAAAATATCTACAAGAAGATAAATGAATATAGTAGTAAATTAAAATGATAAGGATATTATAGGAGTGAGGAATGACGGCTGATAAAATTGGGGTATAAGAAGTAGTTTTAATGAGTCTACATTTATCTAGGAGCGGAATCATGATGTGGATTACTAAGATTTACTCTCATTAGCTTTTATTTTCCAGAGAATTCTCAAAAGAAAGAGAGAAAGCCAAAAATCGAGGAGACTTCCAAAAAACTCGTGAACGGCAGCAATTCGAAGAAGATTTGAAAGGATACTTGAACTGGATAACCGTGGCTGAAGAGTTAGATTTAGAAAATGATCAGGGTCAGAAAGACAATGATAATGATTCCCAAGGTAAGTGAAAAAAGGCTGAACTAATAGGCTTTTTATATTTTTTAAATGATTGGACTACTCAAAGACCACCACATAATTATGTAACCTTTATGAGTCGCACTCGCAATGGCTTGAATTATCTTTTTTTTTTATTTACTCCTGCACTTTATCAACCGCAACACCTGAGATTTTCGACTAACCATAACGATTATGGGTTTCAGGTAAAAAAGACAAAAGTAACGAAGGGTCTCAAAGTAACGTCAACTTCAATGGAGAACAAACGCATGCACCTACTTGCAAAGTATACTTAAGAAGATTTGACAAGGTATAATTCTAGGTCTACTATTTATTATCTAAATACGGTGTTTATTATTAGTTATTTGAAATGATTAAAAATAAGTAATGCTTGATGTAAATTTTAATAGTGCTTTAATTTTTTCAGGTGAATAGAAGAATGCGGCGAGCTTGCAGGAAGGGTGTCAAATCTCAAGCATGTTACTGGGCGATTATTGTTCTCGTATTCTTAAATACTTTAGTGTTAGCTACTGAACATTTTGAGTAAGTATCAAAAACATTTTTAAGCTTCAAATTCAAGTTCCTATCAGTGTTTATTTACTAATCTTATTTTGTATTTTTTTTTTCTATTTCACTTCACCTGGTCGTATACATTTTTTTATTTATACTTATTTGTGAGTTTTTGAGTGTATAAAGAAATGAAAGAAGACTAAGAAACAGGGAGGTCGATTTATCTGCCAATTACGCATGCAACTGTGGTGAATTATCAGAACACTTAAAATCTTATAAATATTCCGTTTTTAGTAAAAATATGTCCCTTTTAAGAAGAATGTCTGTTCCGTTTTTAGTTTGAGTTCTATCATTTTTATAAGATAAACGTATTTTTAAATTTTTAAGTCAAGAGGCGTGGCTGGACGACTTTCAAACGTACGCCAACTACCTGTTCGTGGTTCTGTTTACAATGGAGATGCTGGTAAAGATGTATGCCTTGGGGTTTCAAGTGAGTATTAGCCACCATCACAAATAGCTAAATAGAGCTCAGTTAATGATGGCACATAGTCAGAATGTGTCGTCTTTACAGTGATATGTTAGTAAATAATAGTGCTAATAATAGTATTGACATTTTCAACAACAAATTATTTAAATTTAAAAAAGGTATCGAAGCCACTCTTGGTAAAGAGAGTGCGTCTATGCCATAATTCGCTAAATATTTCTGTTTTATTGATTATTATTTTTTACTTATCTCATTATTTTAGGCTATACTATTTTTTTGTTGTTACTTTGTTTTGTCTATGTAAGTAAATATTTCCCTTCTACACAGAACTGCGCTAGAGTTGTCATGCGGTGTGTACACATGCTTTGGATACAATCTAGGTCTAAGAATTGTTAACTATATTTTGTATCTGATTGGTTGTATTCTGTTTTGTGTGCAAGAATAATAAAATAAAATAATAATGATTTACAGACTGGTACAAAAATCTGTGTTTAGTTGCTAGTTTCTTAACGCCCTCGAATGAATTCAAGTGAACAACAATTATATGTGCTTAAACCACATTATTTAAATCTCTTATAAATAAATGGTTTTTGTAATTGTTTTAAAGAGCTATCATATTATAGTACAACACTATTTGCTTGGGTACTTTAAATTAAGATAGTAAGGTATACTCGTCTCATAATCTTCCTATGTATCTCCTCATTTCTTTTAGTATGTTATTGTGTGGGTCATTAAATGTATTTTATTACTTTCTTTCTAATTGTTTCTTTTCCAGGGCTACTTCGTATCACTGTTCAATCGGTTCGACTGTTTCGTCATGATATGTTCTATCGTGGAACTGGTTCTTACTGCCACAGATTCAATCCCACAGCTGGGCATATCTGTGCTTCGGTGTGTCAGGCTTCTCAGAGTGTTCAAAGTTACTAAGTAAGTTGAAAACATTTTCGGCTGATATAAGATTGTACTGCGCTTTTATAACAATTTGTGTCAGTTTTTATTGATATTCAGTATCAATAAATTGCGTATTTGGTGTTAAAAGAAACCTATTATTACTTTCGTAGCTCATAATGAATACGCCATAATACCGTTATTGCTACATTTTAGTTTGCAATGTATAGATTAAGGACTAACGTGTTAGGTTTCTGTGTCTTATTCTTCTTTATCTTTGTCAGGTACTGGCGTTCTCTTTCCAATCTCGTCGCCTCTCTCCTGAACTCAATCCAGTCCATCTTCTCTCTCCTTCTTCTTCTGTTCTTGTTCATCATGATCTTTGCACTCCTGGGAATGCAAGTCTTTGGAGGCAGATTTGACTACGCACCAGAGACTGAGAAGGAAAAGCACAACTTTGACTCTTTTTGGCAAGCTGTGCTGACTATGTTTCAGGTAATGTCAAAATTACAATATTTCTAAAAATAATTCTAATAATAAAAAGTATAATATGCAAATTGTGTTAAGGTTGTTGAATATCAATGTTGATGTAATTTTTTTGGCAAAATTTTCTACAGTTTTTGCCAAAAGTAGTACACACATCATATTTTGTACCGTCGTCGATCGATGGGTGACGGATGACAAAAACATAGGGACCCAATAGTGGGGGAATTAGGGCTTTGGATGATAATGATTTATTGTATGGATAAACACTTTCAAGTACTAAGTCTGTAATCTGGCACCTGAAACACAGTTTTATTAACTAGTTCGGGAGCCTATGGATTCAAAAGAACTATATCAAACTTAATTATATCATTATGTAGGTATATTTTTACTTTACTTTTTTACTTTTTATTGGAAAAAATAATTGCAATATTCTGGGATGCCAGTGACCTACTACTATTCGACTTGTATCACTGCGTATCAAAGTGAGCCCGCACCAATTTTATGGCCACACCATGATCATCATCATATCAGCTATAGTACGTCCACCGTTAAACATAAGCCTCCTCCGTAGTTTTCTAGAACAATCGATCTTATGCAGCCTAAACCCAACGCCTCCCAGCAACCACAAGGCTACAATGTCAATAAGTAAAAATGCAAAGCGGTTTTTGTGTGACTGACGACGTTAGCCGCGTTGTTGAATGAATGAATGAATGAATGAAATACTCTTTATTGCACACCAAACAAAAATGCAGTAACAGAGGAAATAAACAATAAATAACGGTACAATGGGCGATCTTATCGCTAAAAGCGATCTCTTCCAGACAACCTTTGGATGGACAGGATAAACAAAAGTCAAAAGACGGCGGTGTAATATACCTATTGATTATACTAATAAACATAAACTTAAATACATACAAATAATATATAAATAGACTACACTACATAATATGGAGGATAAATAATATAAACACTAGCTAGCAGTTACGAGACAACGAAAAAAAATGGTTGTATACCTTGACTTTGAAAATAGGAAGAGATTGGGACGACCTTATGGACAAAGGTAAAGCGTTCCACAGGCGCACAGCTTGTACTGTGAAGGAGTCACCATACTATTGTGAACTATGGACGGGAGTTCGAAGCTGTAGAGCTTCGTTGTTATGTTTTAGCAGTTCAACAGTCTTTTACTTTGATAATCGTCAGTTATATTATATGCCAATATTATGTTTATATGCATCACTGGGTATAATTTCTTATGATTGCTATTGCATTCCAGATCCTAACAGGTGAGGATTGGAACGTGGTAATGTATCACGGTATCAATGCGTATGGAGGCGTGGGTACCCCGGGCATGCTGGCCTCCATCTACTTTATAGTCATCTTCATCTGCGGTAACTGTATCCTTTACTATAACACATATTGTACAAATACAGAAACAAGGTGAATCATTAACTAAGTCAGTCTTGTATTTCCTTAACATATGTACAGATATTCTACTGAACGTGTTCTTAGCTATCGCTGTCGATAACTTGGGTGACGCCGAGGAGATGGACGAAATACAGAAAGAAGCTGATGTAAGTCTGTATAGGAAGGGATTATTCGTGGATTACGCTCGTATCATTCTATTCATTCGAGGCCAGAATTGATAAACCTGGCAAATTCAATTCAACTACCATCAAAATGTTTTACATAATTTGTGTTACTTCTGTGGTTATATGGCAACGGCGGTGAGCTAGTCTGAAGAAAGATACGGAACAGATATATTTTTGTCTGAAATTAACAAAACAAATTAAATAAATAAAATACTAAACAGGCGGCAGAGCACCCAGAAGCTGGCAATCCTGTGTTAGATGAAGATAAGGGGGAGACTGATGATGAATATGTTAATGAAGAGGAAGGATATTCTAGTGAAGGGTTTGTTGTTTTTGATATTGTATTATTGTTTATTTTGTTATCATAGTAAAATGTTTTTGATAGCATATCACTAAAACTAAGCTATATGGAAATGCCCATTTACTTTTAGCATGATCATAACTTCTGTACCTATCACACTAATCACATCACACTAATATTATAAATGCGAAAGTTTAGATGTTTGTTTATTACTCAATCACGTCATAACGGCTCAATCTATTTCGATGAAATTTAGTATGTATGTAGATTATGACCTGGATTTACACATAGGCTACTTTTTGACCTGATTTATGGAACAAAAAGTAGCCTATGTGTAAGGCTACTTTCTGTTCCATAAATCAGGTCTGACGGGATAAAAAATGGGGTGTCAAGTTAAGTTGCAACAGCGAGTTTAGCTTTATTTCCAGGTTACCTACACATTTAGTAGAGTAACACGTACGAAGTCGCGGGCAATAGCTAGAAAATAATAGAATTGTAATTGTCATTTGATTGCATATACTTGTCCAGAGACTTCTCCAATGTTTTATCTATCTTTTATCTTAGATTTATCCTTGGCAGCGTTGTTATTTTCCCTAGAAAAAAGCTACGTGTTAGTCTTGAATCATAAATTTATCAAATACTAATCGATAAAAATTAATGACTTTTTAATTTTTCTGCATAAGCCGGCCTTACAAAAAATATAAAAGAGTTCCGAGGTAAGCTATAATTGTTTTTGTATCAATACACTAGATTTTGTAGGCAATACTTGGTACTGATATCAAACTCTATATTATGCATATTATTTGTTTATATTTTTTACTAATAAGGTAAAATTTGTCTTAATAGTACTTACGCGGTTCACATTTCAGAACGAAACACAAATTTGAATCAGGACTGTACCATAGAATAGATAATTATCTGATAGTATTTAATTTTGATAGTGTTATCCAAACACTTACGGAAAATTCTAAGATTTTTAAAACCATCTCAAAAACTTTCAAGCCTAGACGGGACTTGAACCCGCAACCTTCCTCTTGGCACGAGGATGTACTGCCTATTGTGCTACAGGCTCTTCGTTTGGGTCGAAATTATTGAGATGATTCAGATTACCACTCATGTATTGTGACACAGATGTAATATACTTTCAGATCTGAGAATGAGTATGAAGAGACTGGCTCAGAAGAAGAAGTGATGGAAGAACAGGAACCTGAGCAACAGGATAACGTGAACGAAGTGCTTGTTGGAAACGTGGAGATTAAACAAAATGGTATTTATAGTATATGCAAACTAAAGGAGATTAATTACAAAAGGTCTGCTTAGAACATCATGCTCTCTACGTAGCTCCACGAATCCCAAGCTGTATCAACTTTTGTATTTATGTGTAATAAAGTGAATCGAACCATTTTGTTTGATCACATCTCTAAAAACAACATTAAAACATGTTCTATGTATAGATTATTTTTGGACCTCAAACGGACTTCTTTGAATGCATCGAAATAATCCTATAAGACTTTCCTTCTAAATAACTTTTACCATATTTATATTTATTTATTCGTATATTGATGTGTTGCCTTTTCTTCGTTTGACCACAATCTGACCTAATGGTAAGTGATGATGTAGTCTAAGATGAAGCACAAAGATCTAGAAGAAACCTATTCACTCTTACCTTAAAGAGGCCAGGATTGTATTCTTTAGGAAAAACAGACGACGGCAAAGTGTTCCATACCTTAGCTGTACGCATCAAGAACGTAGAACCAAAATGGTGTGTGCGGATGGGTGGTATGTCAACTAGGTACGGATGGTACAGAGCCGTGCGCCTGTTCGTCTTTTGGTGGATCCACACATGAATCAAAAAACAAAGGTCATTTATGTCGATATCTCAAAGCAAAACGTATAATTGTTTAGTTGCCAACCTCGAGTATGTACATTCACGAGCAGTATAGGTATAAAAACCAAAATCATAATGATTGTATGCTAACTTTGTTTGGCGTAAACAGTTTACGAATTCAGAAACTTCTTACAATTATTTCAGGAGACATCAAAAAAGAGCCTTCACCGCCAAAACGGCAGCCCACCATTTCCGCCCGCCCCCGAAGACTGTCAGAAGTTGAGATCAAGTCTCAGGAGAAACCCATTCCTGATGGCAGCAGCTTCTTTATATTCTCTAAGACTAATTGGTAAGATGTTTACAACGACATTTACGATGCATGTAAATGCATTATCAGATCAAATTACGGTTATTGATGTAAACGAATTTAATTTAAATGCTATGACGCTCACTTTATTCAAATTGGTATTTTTGCCGATAGATATAGATTTTAATAACTTTTGTTTTATATACAGGTTCCGCGTATCTTGTTACAAAATCCAGAACAACTCGTGGTTTAAGAACCTGATTTTAATTTGTATCCTGGCGTCCTCTCTCATGCTGGCCATGGAGGATCCTGTCAATAACAAGAGCGGAGAAACTAAAAGCGAGGTAAGACAAGAAGTTCAATTTTAATATTCATTGGTAACTTACATAACTTCGTGAGCTTGAGTCGTTGCTACAATACGTGTCAATGGTAATACAATATTAAGGTGACAGTGAACTGATCCTTGTCCTGAGCAGTGAACTGATATTTATCTTATAGATGGAAGAGGAATGTCAACGGAACTCTGAAATAATTCCACTATTGGACACTACCTATTATATTATTGTGTGTATAATATATTTGGGCTTCTTTTTAATCAAGTTTTTTTATTTATTTGAGTTTATTTATTAGTGTTTAAGAAGGAAACCTCTTTAAAAACCCAAATATACATATGAATAATTTATATGGCTTCAAAATGGAAAAAAATATATTTTATGTGCTATCTTATCTTATGGCTATAGAATACTCTTACATAAAATATCAATATAGTTAGAGGCACTTACTTGAGCCTAGGACCAGTATTTTTTTATGCAACATCCACCATGATCATTTAGGATCATAATTTTTTTTTAATTTAACAACATCCACCATGAGCATTTTGTAACATCATTTGTTTTTTGTTATGCAACATCCATCATGATCAATTTGGAACAGCACAAGTTTGTTTCACTAAACAAGTCTCATAATCTGGGTGCTAATATCTATATTAAAACATAAATTTTCAACTTTATTGTCATGTGACAACCGGTGTTTCCTCAAAAGGTCATGTAATCTCTTTCTTTCTTCTTTAGTCTAAAAAATAATTTTATACTAACAGTTATTTTATATTTTAAGTGTTATCCAACACTTACTTACGGGAAATAAATCTGTTTACTTTCAGATCCTCCGAAAACTGGACTATTTTTTCACCGCCGTGTTCACCTCTGAATTATTTCTGAAGCTGATAACATATGGGTTTATATTCCACAAAGATGCATTCTGTCGGTCTGCGTTTAACCTTCTAGATTTACTAGTTGTTGTCGTCTCGCTTGTTTCTCTGACTGGGTGAGTTAATCATCATTGCCATGAATTATGAATTTAAGCAGCCCTAACATGCCCCCTTGAGGAACACCATACTGATTTCACTTAAGCTTGACTTTTGTTCATTGTGCGGACTTTTTTTAAGTCATCTGGGTTTAGTTTCTAAAATATAAGAAGGCAAATTCCACTATAATTAACAGATTAATGGGTCCATCTATTTGGTTCAAAAGTACAACCGGTATCAAGCAGGCCAATTTAAGAGATTAATGGCTTGTGTGAAAGCAGTATCTTAGATGATAGTGGTTTATGAAAGAGGTAAAACGGTTGTGCTGTAAGAAAGGACAAGTTATGGAAGAAGGCTAAAAAGTTAACATACTCGTAATTTTGTTTGCAGAGAAACTACAGTATCTTTTATAAAGATTTTGAGAGTGTTTCGAGTATTGAGGCCTCTGAGGGCCATTAACCGAGCAAAAGGATTGAAGGTCAGTATTTAATTTACGACTATTTCTTAATTATTACCTACTTAACATTATTAAATTGTTATAAAAAAATATAAATCTCCGACAAACCATCTTACCAATAATTATACCGCATTGAAAAGATTAAGCCCGGCTTGCATAGCGATCCCTTAACGTAATTAGAGAATAAACATGTTTTAATTTGACATATTTGTATGATGTGACTACTCTCTTAAACATCTCTAAATACGATAAGGCATCGTTGCGCAAGCCATCCATATTCTCTTTTTACTTAGGAGATAATAAGAATTAAAAAAAACTGCGATTAATCGTTTGACAACGAATTTTTATGTGTTTATAGTTAGTAATCATTTCAATTTTGACGTTTAATATTCATCACAGTTTTAATTTTTTCAATTCAATGCCTACTGTAGAGTCATCAATAAAAGTTATGGGCGTATTACATTGATAAAATTTACAAAAAAATTTAACAATAAAAAAATGCTCTCAAAGCAGTTATTGGAAAATAAGGTGCGGCTATAAGGCTGGATTAAAATCCATTATATATTAAGAGAAATACTTTTCTTAACAAAACTATCATATAACTAAAAATATAAAAAAAAACAAAAGAAATAGTTGAATCACATATAGACCGTAAATAAACTATAGATATTTCATATATTAGATATCTCAAATGCTCCAGACCACTTCCATGCAGAAGTGTCCCCAAGACACTAGCTGCATTACCCCACTGAATTGCAATAGTACTTAATATGATAGTAACTAGATTATAAAGCACTAGAACATGTAGTAAATTTTTTATTGATTTTTAGCATGTAGTTCAGTGCGTGATCGTAGCTATAAAGACGATCGGAAACATTTTGCTGGTGACAAATCTACTCCAATTCATGTTTGCTGTAATGGGAGTGCAAATGTTCAAGGTAGGGGAAAATAAAACATTTCCAACGACACCTTTGGGTAAAATTTTTAACTCGCACGAGTAAGTACGTACACGCACAAAATCATTGGTGGTTTTGTTTTGGCTTTTTTGAAATTAGTTACTAACTGTTTTATGCTTTTGTCCGTGGGTCCAAAAAATTCTAACTGGCATGCGTTTGAAATTTTCCCAAAGGTGTTGTGTGATTTTCGCGATTTTTTGGACTCAAATTGAGCTTAGTGTGTTTATTTTGCACATGCCCTACCTGGACATTTCACTCCAATACTAGGAGTGAGGTACTACTCTTGTTTTTATATATTTATTTCGCGTTGTTTTTTCTTGTTTTACGAAGTTTCACAGTCAGATCAGGACACTGGCATTTTGAAAAAAATATGTTTTTTTTGTAAAGGACTAACGCTGTAAGTAGGCTATTTTATTTCTGTGTATTTTATTTAATATTTATTTTGCACTTTTTACAAATTAAAAACAACGTACTTCTACGCACAAACTAGGACGAATGGGTAATACCACTGCAACTTGGTAACGTGTTATTTTGTGTTTGTTTGTTTTTCGTGCTTGTAGTATGTCGTCAAGTGTATTTATGCTTCCATAAAATCTATCGGAAATATTTTTATAATTAACCAAATGCTTCAGTTTATGTTTGCTGTCGTTGGCGTTCAGTTATTCAAGGTACTTTATGTTGTGGTAGCAAGGTTCAAAGTGTGTTGGCAATTAGCATTGTTTTAACTTTATGGGCTTTTGTAGTCTAGAAAGTGGGTCGGGTGATTAAAAAACCTTTTTAATCAAAATAATTCAGATTATAATTGAGTATTGATTTATATAGGTACCTATTTTTTTTTCAGGGTAAATTTTTCAGATGTAATGATGTCACAAAAGTTACCAAAGATGAATGTAGGTAAGTTATATAAAATTTACACTTTTATATAGTTTTGAAACCGAATTAATGCAGAATTAAATTTTGGCATTCGACAATCGTTTTCAAAAACCGGGCAGAACATTTATAACGACTGAGTCGTAAACTGAATCATCTCACAAATTTCGACTCTGACGTGATAACTGGCAGCACAATTGGCAGTGTATCCTCGTATCAAGAAGAAGGTTGCGGGTTCAAGCCCCGTCGATCTTAAGATGGTTTTAAACAATCTTATTCGATAAATTGTTCTTAATTTTTCAGAGGAAGCTACATTGTGTATAAGAATGGGGAACCAAAACTGGAAGTCAGGGATTGGGTGAAGAATAAGTTTAACTTTGATGATGTACTCAGTGGAATGTTGACTTTATTCACCGTCTCTACTTTTGAAGGATGGCCAGGGTAAGATCATAATATTGTATATTTCTACGCTGCTAGCCATAGATATTTTTTCGTCTCTGTATTCTTCTCTAAAGGATAAAATTCGTAACGAGATTATCTGACAGAGAACCAAGGTCATAGCCCAGCGGAATATCAAACTGAAGTGGCAGTGGGCTGGCCATATAAATATATTATACCGGAGAACTGACAACCGTCGTTGGGGTAAACGAGTTGTTGAGTGGAGACCGCGTCTTGGCCCACGTAGTGTGGGGCGCCCCCTGTCTAGGTGGGGCGATGACTTAAAAAAGGTAGTGGACAGAAATTTGATGAGAAGAGCCGAAAACCGGTACGTATTGGAAGAGGCCTATGTCCAGTAGTGGACTAATGTGGGCTAATGATGATGATGATAACACCACCTGTTTTTATTTTTTATACCACTAAGGTAGCAAACAAGCATACGGCCCCACCTGTTGGTAAGCAGTTACCGTAGCCTATGGACGTTTGTAACACCAAAGGTATGACTCGCGCGTTGCCGACCCTTTACAGTTTTCAAAACGCCCTTTTTGAAGAACCCCATACTGTAGTCTCTAGGGAAACCCTCACTCACTGCTATTACTAAGTATTGCCAAGTGTCCCACTTGTCCAACGCCACTTTAGTCTGGCAATACGGTCTCCAATGTCCACTACATTTGGCCATCTACAGATTTTTGTATTTTGGACTCGGTCTCGTAGTAGATATGCTATGTATATGATGTATGTTAAAAATAAATAAAAATAAAAGGGCATTTATTTAGACACACAACTATTATGCTAACAGAAGTTGGTAGGTACAATAAGTACTAAATAAATCTAGGTAAGTTTAACAGTAGGCCTAATTCTAAGTAACATTAGTACATTATCGTAGGTAGCACTAAGGTAAAGGGTGGTGGTAAATAGGTCGAGGGCTCAGCTACGCTGGTTTTCAGCCTCGCCTTGGCAGAAACATCTGCTGCTGCCGCCGCCACAGATAGGGTTCTTGGGAACTGTCAGCTTTATGCACTGAATTAACAAGTAGTAATTGAAGAAAGAACTTGACAATTACCGAAAACCCATAGCGTAAATACTTAAATCAGAGTTATTGTATCTTTAATTAAATAAACTTTTTCAAAGCAACACCTTAATATTTGTATATTGTTTCAGCTTATTATCTGTGTCTATGGACTCGAATGAAGAAAGACACGGGCCAATAGAGAACTCAAGACCATTGGTTGCATTTTTCTATATTAGTTACATTATTGTGATCGCTTTCTTCATGGTAAGTTTACCTGTCGCTGATATTTTGATTTACTATCCTTAATAGAATAGAATAGAATAGAATATATCTATTCACAAAGAAACACAGAACGGATCATAAACAAAATAGGTAAACAAACAGGAAAAATACAATGGAATGAGATAGATACCTACAGTTAGAGTGTACTACATAGGTACTACCTACCGAACTAGTAGGTAGATGTAGGTACTAACCAGTCCTGCTCCTTGCTACGCGTGGCTAAACAGGTTCTTGTGCTCCTTTGCAATAAACCATCCAAAACAGCGCTTTTCAGGAAGAGCCTTTTGTAGAGTCTTCTTCTTCCTGCCCTTTTCCCACATTACGTGGGGTCAGCACAGCATATATTTTTCTTCGATACCTCTCTATCAGCCGTCATCTCCGTTGTCATTTCTTTCTTACCCATATCATTTTTTACACAGTTCATCCATCTCTTCTTCGGCCTTCCTCTATATCCATCCACATGCATATCTGACACTCTTTTAGTCACATGATTTTCTTCATGCCCATACTACGCTAATCTATTACTTCTCAACTTTTCTATCACTGGCGCTATTTTCAAACTTCCTCTAATAATCATTTCTTATCTTATACATTCTCGTTACCCCACACATCCATTTCAACATTCACATTTCCGCCGCGTGCACTTTTCTTATGTAGGGTGACGTCACAAATTTAATAGCACTTATGTTATTCCACGAGCAGCACCAATCAATGATATAATTGTTTTAGGTTAACATCTTCGTCGGTTTCGTCATAGTAACATTCCAAAAGGAGGGTGAGCAGGAGTTTAAGGATTGCGAGCTGGACAAGAACCAGAGAAATTGCATCGAGTTTGCTTTGAAGGCAAAACCAGTAAGAAGGTACCTACTTATAAAAACTTAGACACTTACACCTCATTAGTTAGGATTTTCACCCCTCCTTCTCCATATAAACTTTAACTATGTCAAATCTCACTCTACTCTCTGCGCTTCTTCTTCTTCCTGCCCTTTTCCCGAATTACGTGGGGTAAAAATGTATTTTCCTTCCATATCTCTCTATCAGCCGTCATCTCCGTTGTCACTTCTTTCTTACCCTTTTTTCACACAGTCCATCCATCTCTTCTTCGGCCTTCCTCTACTTCTTTATCTTCCACTCCTCTGTGCGCACAATAAGCTGAAAAAGGTGTACATAGTTTTCTTTTCACGTATTTATATAAATAAATAATTTTAATAATAATTGTAAGGTCTGGCACTGTCTTAAAAATATAAACACGAATAACTTCCACCGACATTGTAATCCATCTCTGGAAAAAAGGTACAAACTTATTAGTCTAACTGATTTGTCCGACAGGAATTATTGTCTTGTGGTCTTTGAATTCTTCTCTTATTTTTGATGACGATGATAAAAAAAATCTTTATTTCATCGTACATAACAATGGTTGATGGTCTAACTTCATAATTCATTAATTCATTGCAAACATGGATAAATATGTATGTAACTTCTGGCGTAGATAGGTCAAAAGCTGACTGGATAATTTTAGAAAAACTAACTTTGTAAAAAAAATGACCTGCTGCCAATCCAGTGACAAGGATAGACTAGTTTTCTTCAGCTACTTCCACAGAATTAGATATGTCATACGGTATACTACTGTGGGGGAGTGCTGCAGATATAAACACCGTTTTTGTGCTACAGGAGAGGGCTGTTTGTGCAGTTTATAATATGGGCCCCAGATAATCACTACGCCAAAAGTTTAAAGCAATAAATTGTTTACGAAAAATAGTCTAACACTAATAATAACTTTAATCCTAGAAATAAAGATAAACTTGCTTTTCTAGACTCCATAAAGTTAGGGGCAAGATGTACGTTTTTATAACAAACTCCCAAGTGACATACAAAAGTTGACAACTGAAAACAACGCTGAGGAATTATCAGTAAATTTGACGCTTGAAAGTGATGTGAAGTGATGCTTGTGATTTTAATAAATAAATGAATTTAGACTTGACTTGATTGCAGTAGGTCGTTAGGTCTTTTTTTTCTCTATCCAAGTATACCAAGAATTTTTGACCATTGACAAGGAAAATTATTCCTGTTTGACCAACCAGTTAAACTATCTAGTTTGAGCACGAAGAGGAAACTAGGAATGCACTATGATTTGTAGATACATTCCAAAGCACCGGATTCAGTACAAGACCTGGTGGTTCGTGACGTCAGAGCGGTTTGAGTTCGTCATCTTCTTCTTCATCGTCTTAAATACGGTCGCTCTCATGATGAAGTACCATGATGCCTCGCCGGAATACAAAAAGGTTTGTCATTCTTGAATATAGTTTTGTAATAATTGAGCGAGCCAAGCGAGATCTCTAAATCAAGTTGGGAAAATCGGCGTTGTATGTATGCATGTTTGTTTGTCCGAGGATAACTTTCGAAGCGTTTATCCGATCAACGTGAAATTTGGTATATAGATAGGTAGTGATGGCACAATTTTGGTGGTTGCTGAGTTATTAGGGTTCAAGAGGGGTAAAAAAAAACAAAATGGGACTATCCGGTCAAATGGCACGTCAAATAAAAGGTATATGTGAGTACACCTCGACCCCGTTTTTATTTTTAGTGTAAACTTTGTAGTTTTTAAGTTATTAGTTATAATAAAAACTAAATTTTGACAAAATTCACAGGGTACACCAATGACCCCACAGTGCTGAAATTTGGTATGCGTGCAGATTAGTGAGTTACTGACACAAATATAGGGAAAAGTCTGAAATCCTGAATAAGTGCAATTTCTACCCCAAAAAAATTAACCAATTTACATAAACTCCCGTTAACTGTACTTTTAATGAGACTGTACGTCAAGTTAATTGGTAATATATTTCGTGGTACTATTTTCATAGCCAAAGATTACGAATAATATATTTTTCAAAATCACAGCCAAAAAATATGGTTTAAATGTTTTTTTTGTGGTTTATAGTAATCTTTAAATACTTTCCTAGTTTGTAAACAAATGAGTTTTTTTATTTCAATTTTCTCAGAAAATAATGATGTTTGTTATCTTATGATCTTATGACCACAGAAAACAGAGAGCTTATGACAGAGCGGCGCCATTTTTTAGCAGTTCTAAAAACATGGTAGTGAAAACCCATCATTAAAAAATCTTGATAGGCACAATACAGTTGATTACCATCTCTGTTTTGTTAAAGGCGATGGTTACCACTTAATATCGGGTAGGCCATTTGCTCCTTCCATCTTATATTAAAAAAACTCTATGGTTCTTATTGCACGAAACTCTTACTATTTCGCCATAGCCGTCTATCTATCTGTCAGTTCTACCGTAGTACGGTCACTTTGAAAATCTATGGGAAGGTATATGTTCAGGATTGGACACTGCATTAGCTTACAGTAAAATTTACTTGAGGCAGCACTGAAATCAAGCGCTGCAGCAGCGCTGCTGCATGTTTCTGCAGCATGCTTCTGAGTGCTGAGTGGTGGCCAATTATTTTATTTTGTGTAGCTATATTTTCTATTTTTACTTATCATAAATAAGTCTAATAGATTTTTTTTAAACTCTCGACTCCCGTTTATTGCTTCGAGGTTAAAAAACTGACATAGCTAGGAACCACCCCAGTTAAACTTGCTTTCTTGTAAAAAAACCGCGTCCCAATCGGTCCATCCGTTTGGAAACTACGATGCCACAAATAGACATTAGACATAGGTGTTAAACTTATAACATCACTCTTTTTGTGTCAGTTAAAAAGAGTACATTAGTCGTTAAATATAACTAATGAGATGCTTCTTTCAGATTTTAGATTACATCAACATGATATTGACAACGGTCTTCATGTTGGAATTTGTTTTCAAGTTAGCTGCTTTTAGGTTTAAGGTGAGTGTCTTAGAATGATTAGGATAGCTAAGATAGGATATATAGGGTGTTTGGTAATATACTGATGATATTCAAGTAACGGTTTCTCAAAACATAAAAATAGACTGCTCGAAAAAAAAAACTACTAGTTCTTTTATCAAATTTTAAAGAAAATCTACTATGTTTAGGTGATTAATTCGATATAAAACTTACTGCCTACTCTTGCAACCGACATCCAAAAATAAAGACCGGTTTGATATCTCTTTCGGAAATGGCTGCAGGTTTTGGATTAGAAAGGGACAACAACAGATATCTCGGGACGTCACCAATACAGTTTCTGTGGTTAGATGGTAAGCATTATGCAATAGCACAACATAAGTTTATTAAGTGTTTGTTTTTACATGCCAAAATAAATTTTACATTTCTATGGTAAACATTTCACAAATGTATTTATTATGCTCATCAAAACAACTCCTTTCATTTTTGTGCGTATATTATCAAATACCCTATATAGTTTCAAATAATATATTTCATAGAAATTTTGTTCTATACTTCCTACATTAAAGAATTATAACAAAAGGACGAATTGAGAATCTCCTTATTTTTTTTGAAGTTGGTTATTATACACATTTTATTTTAAAGACGATCTCACTACAATGGTTTTATTCTAACAAACCTTTAGGGATAGAGCTATGAGATGGAGCGCCCCCATTAACTAAGGGTGACACAAACATAAGTGGTGATCACAAAGGCCTCAATGGATTTAGTGAAACAAAAGCCGCAAAAGCGAATAAAAAATTATAAGAAAAATTGCTAGAATGGACTAGGCTAAACACATACACACTAGACTTTATGTACACAAATAGCTGTATTAAGTGTTTTTTTCCAGAATTACTTCGGAGACGCCTGGAACACGACAGATTTTATCCTGGTAGTGGGCAGTATTATTGATATCGTTGTTACCCAGGTCAACGAAAATAGCCAGAGGCCTAGCAGCGTAAGTAGAGTTCAATATTCTTTATTCTGCTACAATATAAAACATATACAAATGTCTTATTTTAGTAAATAATCAATACAGAAATACATAAGTTTGTGAAATCTGTTTTTAAGTTTTCACACCTGTGTTACGATACAAAGCTTTCCCAATATCTAAGTGATAATCTAAGTTAAGTTAAAATATATACAACGTTTTATGTTTTATCATCAAAATCTCGAGAGAATCGATAAAATGCTGCTCGACGAATAATACAGCACTAGCGTATTGTGCGTTGCCACAGATGACTAAAAAGTTGCTACTAGCCGTTCAATATACCCGCCTGGTCAATAACCCCGCCCGGTCAACAGGGCGCGTACAACATTTTGTGTACAAAAAAATAACGTATTATGTATTTATTTATTATCTCCGGTCTCAAAATCTACGTCCTTATTTGTAGTTTAAATCACAAGAACTTATATTTATAGCTTCTGTATGTTTGAGTCCGCAAAACTCGAAAAGTAGTCGATGGGTTAAATTAATTTTTTTACGCGTTTTTTCTCTTTTATTTACAGGCAGAAACGATGAAAAGCGGAGAAGTAAGTTGTTGCGCATTTTACTATACTCTATACCTTTCTACCCGACTACGGCAAAGCTAAAAGGAAGGGTTATGTTTTAGCAGTCTATGTATACATACATACATGTATGTTTGTATTTAAGTATGTTCCACCGTAGCACCTAAACTACTTATCCGGTTTTGATGAATGAGATGTCAATCGCCATCCCAACTCCTTAAAAGAGCGGAGTAGGACTTTGGGTTGCTGGAAGCAGTTTTCCAGAGTCCCCGATGTCGTTGCTGACGTCGAAGATGGCTCAGTTAGCTCATGCAATCCCGTCTTCAGTCTGGCTTCTTGTGTGGCCAAACAGTGCAGCAGCACAGTTAATTAGAAAACTCTTTATTGCACTAATAAAATAATACATAGGCGAACTTAATGCTAAAAAGCATTTTCTTCCAGCTAACCTTTGTGTAGTGTAGATTAAGTGATAATATTCAACAATCCGACAAAGAGAAATATCTTGGGTTACTATTGGATGACACACACATGCTTACTGGAGCCTTACGCAAAATGGGAAATTGTGTACCGCCGAAGATAAAAAATACAATTTATAATTCTCTTGTGAAACCCACCTCGAGTATCTCATTGAAGTATGGGGGTCTGCAGCCAAGACCAACCTTATACATAGACCTACAAATAGCACAAAATAAAATTATCAAACGATTATACAACTACAACTACCTAACACGAACCGAAATACTTTATAGGGAAACTAAAATACTCAACGTTACACAAATATTTATTTACAATACATGTATTCTAATAAAAAAAATCTTAAACAAAACTATTCAAACAAACATACAATTAACAATTAAAGAAAACAAGCATAACCTTAGATGTAAAAATAAGCTTGACGTGCGTCCCCCTCGAACAGAAAGGTATGGAAGAATGAACCTCCTATTCCAAGGTACTCAAATGTACAATAAATTACCAAACGAACTTAAAGAATGTGTTGGTATAAATATGTACAAAAAAAAAGCTAAAACAATACATAATCGATTCAAGTTAAATACGTAGTAATAGTTATCAATATCGAGTAGTTGAATATTTATTTAAGTATTAGTATTTATTAAAGATGCAAATATAAAATAATTAAATTACAAAAAAAAATAAAAAACAATATAGTAGTTGGAAGGGCATAAATTCTTTTGGTCAGTGCTAACAGAATTTAATTTCAATAACCTACCTTAAGTCGTTATAGTTTGAGTGTGTTGGTACCTACTTCTGGTGAACTTTTTATTTAAATAAGCAAACTTACTGTTATATAATATTTAAGCTCATTTTAAGTGAACTGTAATTTGTTCTTATGAGAATAAACTCTTTAAACCGAACCAGAAAAAAGATTATTCATTCATTTGCATTGCTTCATTTCTTACCAAACTGACGTAATTATTTGCCAGCTCGCAATCGAATGTTCGCGGTGTGTACGCATCTTTTGACAATCTACGTTGTGAAATAGATACTAAAAATATTTTTCAAACCACCTGCTTGACAATGTCAAATTATATGCCATGTAAACCTCACCGAAAGCAGGTGATTAAATCCCTATGGCTGAGCCGGGATTAAAGATGTACTGAATTTCATTATGCCCTAGCGAGCATAATGTGATTTGAATTTGGAGCCTCATCTGTGTTAAAATTTAAACTAAAGAGACCCATTAAGAACTTATTCGTAAATAGAACTAACCTCTGCGCAGAATGCACCAACCAAGATTTGTTTTATATTGTCTCGCAGAAACTGTGAAAAGTAGAGGATTCTCCTCGTGGATAAAGCTGTGTCTTGGGTGTGCACGCTCTCTGCACTCAGGATTCTAGTAATTGCCTCGCTCCGCTTGTGAGTTAACTCTAGAATCTTTCGTTACGTTCGGGATTCAATATAGCGCCCATGACGCAAGACACAGTTTTATCCCCTCGTTTAATAATCTACTATTATACTTTGTTTAGGTGCAAGGCACACAACTACTGAAGTACATAACCTTCTTTCGTCTCTTCCGTGCGATGCGACTTATAAAACTGCTGTCGAGAGGCGAGCGGATACGAACACTTCTTTGGACGTTCATCAAATCATTCCAGGCGCTGCCTTACGTGGCATTGTTGATTGTGCTACTGTTCTTTATTTATGCTGTCGTTGGGATGCAGGTAATAATAACCATAGAATAAAAAATTAGCACATATAAATGCGCGCATACGAGGATCTCGGATCAATTTGTTCCAAAGTTTGATCGACGCGCGACTATGTTGTGGCTGTTTTCCATCGTTGTACTAAACGTTACTTCTGTTCTTATCTAATTTGTGTAATAATCACCAAGCATCATGTCTATTTTTTTTTCTATTTATTTGTGACAATTTAAATACATATAACTATAATATTAGACCCTAAATTCGCGCAAGGTTTGTCTGGATATCTACTCACATTCTTCGATATTATATGTATAAATTTTAACCTATTAAAATTATTTATTTTATTTTTATTGGACCGTTTTAATGTCTTATGCTTCTTCGTCGTAGCGCAGATGATTAAAATACGAGTACAGCGTTTACTCTTTCAAGCTCGTCATTCGGTCACTCGCCGAATGCTCGCTGAGAATTTATTTACTTATTTATGTGAATGAAAGAAAGAAAGCAAAAAAGAAAAAAAAATGTTTATTTATACCAAACAGTAATAACTACACAAAAAAATACAATGAAACAAACAAATAAATATAAATAAGTTATGTAGTAGGCATTTAAATCATTTGTTTTTTTTTCAGCTTTTCGGAAAAGTTGAGTTGGGTGATGTAGTGAGTACCAACAATAACTTCCAAACCTTTGGAGGTGCTCTTATGGTGCTATTCAGATCAGCTACAGGTAAAATTTTTAATTAAACAAACTTGAATCCTCACCTATTCTGATCCGTCCTAACCAACCCTCATCTGTCCTCACCAAACCTCATATATTTTCATCTTGTCCTCACCCACCCTCTTTAATCCTCTGGAATAATTTTTGATTATTCCCCACCATTCCCAATGGAACCTAATTAATACTCGCAGTAGACTTGACTAAGTGAAGGTTGTAGAGGAAAACAGATTGTAAGATCTGACGGCCAATTCACGTAACTTCAAATTGTAAAATTCAAACTTCAATCTAGTCATCTCATAAACGGTATTTACGTAATGACAATACAATGGTATAAGTTACGATTATTGAATTGAATGATATATCAAGAATATTAGTGGAGCATAATGCCAAAATACATTACATACTAGCTGTTGCCAGCGGCTTCACGCGCGTTGTTCTGGGGTGCAAAAATATAAACTTTATTATATACATATAAACTTTGACATCCCATTTTTCTCCCATGGGAACTAAATTATGGAATAAAAAGTAATCTATGTGGTAATCTGGGCTATAATCTACGTACATACCAAATTTCATCGAAATCGGTTCAGCCGTTTCGACGTAATTGAGTAACAAACAAACAAATAAATAAACAAACATCCAAACTTTCGCATTTATAATAATAGTGTGAGTTAGTGTGATATATTCAATCTCGATTGGGTCAGCAGTCATTAGGTTTTTAAAATTTTGTTACGTGAATTGGCCCCCCGGTATTTGCGTTCGATATATTAGACCAACGGCTGACTTACGGCCACTGGGGCAGAAAGGTTCTAGAGTGGAGACCGCGTACTGGAAAGCACAGCGTAGGACGGCCCCCTCACAGAAGTTGATAATATTGATCTACCCTCTGAAGTTTCCGGAGGTAGTTAAGTCTTCGTAAACTTTAAAAAACTAAATTTTTTAGGCGAAGCATGGCAAGATATAATGATGGCCCTATCTCCAAATGACGACGAAGGTGACCCACCACGCTGTATCAAATCCATCGAGGACGGCAAAACGGAATATGATCCTAAGGAATTATGCGGCCAATGGCTCGCCTTCCCATACTTTATTTCCTTTTCGCTTCTTTGTACGTTTTTGGTGAGTACCATCGGACTTGTAGACTCGCTCGTACTTGATCAACTCTTTGCCAATATTGGTGTTATTTGTAGAAGATCCACTCATTAATTGTACCCTTAAGAACGAGAAGTTTAAATTCAAGAGTTTTAAGAAATAGGTTTTTTCTAGGTAAGCGTACTTACCTTCAACATCATAATCTATCTTCGACAACATTAACAGTTTGTTTCACAAAAGAAGCTCCTTGGCATGGGTAAGCGCCCATGCCCCTTAAGCTTTAAAGATTAACTAATTTCTTTTTATTTATTTATTAGTATTATATATTTATATTTATCATGTCAGGTTTCCTAATACAATACAGTAGTTAAGTCAATCATTTATAATAAAAAATAAGAATTTGTCAATAAATATAGATACAACAATTTTACAAACATAATCATAATAAAAAACAATAAAATAAAAAAATCCTACATAATCAAATCACGATTATTTATTTATTTACAATAATGAATTCATTGTCGTCGAATACGACAATGTTCTCTGCAACCGTGCTTGAATGGAGTCAAAGGATTTAGATTTTTCGATCCAAGGCGTTGTATCATTGTTATAACGTTGCTTCATTTTCAGATTATCAATCTCTTCGTGGCCGTTATCATGGATAACTTTGATTACTTGACCAGGGACTGGTCGATCCTCGGACCTCATCATCTTGACGAGTTTGTCAGGTACTTCAACATATAATTTTTAGGTTAAGAGAGTTTGGTATATTTGGTCTGTTGTCGAAGTGTTGCTACCCATATAAAGAAGTTTATATGACCCTGGAGATGGAATAAGCTTATGACCCATTTGATGTTAAGTGGCAACCATCGCCTGTTACAAAGTATTGCCTCGTAGGTCACGCACCTTAGAAACGTGCCTTACGATATACTGCTCAGCGTCCATCAACTTGAGGCATATAGGTGTAAAGTCGTATGTGCCAGTAATTTCATACCATACCGAACTCTCTACAGATAATTAAATTTTGTAATCAAGAAGCTTAGGTACTTTCCTAATACATTTACTTTGAACTTTGTTTTTTTTATTCATTAAATATTATTTAAGGCAACGGTACATACCCAATTTGATGTTGAGCGGTTAAGCGGAATGGTTTTTAATTACTTTACAGATTATGGAGTGAATATGATCCTGATGCAAAAGGTCGTATCAAACACTTGGATGTTGTAACTCTCTTACGAAAAATAAGTCCTCCATTAGGTAAGCCATTTTCTACTTCTTCATTGAATTTTACTTCATTACATGATTACATAACATTGACCCTTTAATGTCCATTAGCGCAAAGAACCAACTTGATGATACTATACTATGTGCTTAGAATCTGAGCTTCTCTACAGTCTTTGGTTTTTGTGTGAACTAATCGCAAATATATGTAGGTATGTTATGCAAAAGTGGGAAATCAAACCTAATGTTTACTTGCCTCTGAGTAATCTCACAAGTAGAATAGAATAATCATTCATTTAGTACACACAACATGATACATGAAACAATTATAAAGAACAGTAGGTACAAATCAATTTATTAAGACAGTTCGACTCATGTGTCTGCGTACCAAAATGGCGTGTAACTCAGCATAATGTTGGATGTTTTGCACCCAACGCTGATTTTCAGCTGAAACCAGAAGCAAAGGCAATGCAGCAGTGACGTAATAAAATAAAAATAAATAAAGGAGTGGGTAAAGTTGAAGATAGATTAGCCACTGATCATTGCGTTTCACTTGGAATTGCAATGTAATTTCTATAACTATATAAATATATATTATAAATATATATTATAATTATTATATTAGGTATTCTTATTACGTTCTTATTTAGTCATTTAGAGTCCGTTTTTATTATTAGCTTGAAATACCTTTTTTTCCTGTGTCACGCCTTACCTTCTTTTAGCACGACCAGGATGACTGGTAGATAATGCTATTACCATTAAGTCCTAGCACTATTCTGTTTTGTGTGAAAGTATTAAATAAATAAATGGTGTGTGCAATTTTATTAAAATGTAGGTATAAACACATACATATACAAGTCGTGCGTATAGAGATCTACGGCCATACATTATGAGGCTTAATAAAGCCATCTTCATTTTCTTATTACTGACTAGCTGTTGCCCGTGACTTCGTACGCGTTACACTTCTAAATGTGAAGGTAACCTAGAAATAAAGCTAAACTCGCTATTGAAACTTGAATTGATACCCCATTTTAATCCCATGGGAACTGAGTTATTGGATAAAAAGTACCTACGTGGTAATCCAGGTTTATAATCTACGTATATACCTACCAAATTTCATTGAAATCGGTTCCGTCGTTGCAACGTGATTGAGTAACAAACAAAATGTGATTTGTTGATAACTTTGTTGATGAATTTGTTGATGAATTTCAATAAAATACGAAACACGACTTCCATCAATTCTGTTAAAAAGGGGTTATGCATAATTTGAAGTTGATTGGACCAAGGAATCACGTTGTCCCATACAAATTTTGCCCCCCTTTTTCACCCCCGTAGGGCTAGAATTTCGGAAAATCCTTTCTTATCGGATGCTTACGTCATACAAAGAACACACCCTCCAAGTTTCAGGTCTCTACGATCAGCGGTTCAGGCTGTGGATTGATCCGTCAGTCAGTCATTCACGACAAAGCATTTTATATGTATAGATGGCAAGGGTTTGAAAAATAATATTGTACGAATGTGTTTCAGGTTTCGGTAAACTATGTCCGCATAGAACCGCTTGTAAAAGACTAGTATCGATGAACATGCCACTAAATTCTGATGGTACTGTCAACTTCAACGCTACCTTGTTTGCTGTGGTGCGAACTCAACTTCAAATTAAGACAACAGGTATAATTGCTATGACTCAAATTATACTACGTGTTTTATTATGCACGACATTAAATGAAGACACGGGTAGGGGTTTGGCTACTATTTTTATAAAATAGGTTTTTTTGCGGTCATTACCATATAATCATAAAATATCAATGAAACAGCTTGTATAAAATAGGTTAACAAAATATATTCATTCACCATGTAAGTTGGTACCTACCTGTTAAACTGACTAAGCGGTTTCTTCGCAAAGGCAGCACCGATTTACATACATTTTACTTTCTTGGAAATATATCGATTACTTGATAAATATTCGTGCTCCCGGTATTAAACTCACCTGTAAAAACATTTAATATGATTCCAGATGTGTGTCTTAAATTAATGTCGTATATAACAAACCAGGTTGTATAAAATCATTATCTTCAATCAATCGTCAATGCTGAAGTTGTAAATTATGGTTATTGCAACAATTTAATCTTTCAAACTTTCACGATCATTATAAATAACAACTGATTTAAGTGGCGATTAGCCGGCTGAGACGCAGAAGCAAGCGGGTTCAATTCCCGCCGCGGAACAAATGTTTGCATGATCTACAGATATTTATTCCAGGACTGGATATTTTTCTGTATATTATAAGTACCTATGTATTTACAAAAAAAATGTAGGTATATAAGTATTCTATCATTTATCTGGTTCCCATAGTACAAGCTCTGCTTAGTTTGGGGCTAGATAGCGCTGCGCTGTGTGAAATGTCCAGCAATATATTATTATTATTTATTATATAGGTATTATTTACATTATCCTCATTTGATTCCTTAAATTACTTTTCATGATATTGTGTTTAAAAATATTAAAGGTATTATCGACAACTGTAACACGGAACTTCGAGCAATCATCAAAAAGGTTTGGAAACGGACATCTCCAAAACTCTTGGATCAGGTGGTCCCTCCACCAGGTGACCCCAATGAGATCACAGTCGGGAAATTCTACGCCACTTTCCTTATCCAAGACTACTTTAGGAGGTAAGTTGTTATTGACATTAATGACAGTTATGTCATCAACACAAAAGTCTTTCCTGATATTTTGGAAAAACCTACTTTCCTCGTTCCAATTAAAATCATCGTTATTTATCTATTGTGTACGTACTTTATGCAAACAATTTGAAAGTAGATCATCTAAGAGATATTATATTTATATAAGCACTTATATAGGGTGTCTCAATAAGAGTGCACTTTTTAAATTTTGTGTATTTTTTTTTAGTTTATATGGCAACTCTAAAATTTGTCTGTCCCCTATGATTATTTCGATTAATAAAAATGGGGCGTTATGCAAAAGAAGAACTAGTTATCATTGTGAAAAGTCATTACAAAACATGGTGAAAGTTACTGCTCACAAACTTCGCGGAATCTTTGCTCTATTGCCCATTGAACGAATTACCGGCGCTTTGTATATTTACTAGTTTAACCTCCTGCCTGAGTAAGTTGAATCTTGTACGGGTGAAGGTGGAGGTTTTTCTTCAAAATTTGCTGCGTAATGCTTCGTGAAATTTGAAGTTGTTGAGCACAATGCCGAATTGATGGTTTCGGGGTTTCGGCCACACTCTCGTATGTTTTTGGGTTTACAGCAGCAATATTGTCAAGAGGTCCACCGGTACATCAACGCAAAGGGGACTTACTGTCCACGACCGACCCAGTTTCTTTAAATATTTTGACTACTCTTCGAATTGTCTCAGCGTAACTTTCTCCATTTTAACAATGAGTTTTCACATTGATAACACGTTATTCTTTAGTGTAACGCTACATTTTAATTAATCGGATCAATCACAGGTGATAGCTGTCAAGGTTCAGAGTTGCCACATACACGGAAAAAAAAATTACACAATTTTTAAAAATTGCACTGTTATTGAGACACCCTATATAATATTTTACTCGCCAGTAACATATTGTAAAATCAAATTACATAACTTGAAATATTGTATATCTTGGTCTTAACCTGTCTACTACATAGATAATGTTATTGTTTATAATATTTATTTTCATAAAAAACTGTACCTCCATAAAGTAGGATTATGTTATGTTTTGTAAGTTTCAAAGTTATTAACACGATTATTTCTATTTTTATAGGAACCATGCGTAAGTTGTTCGAATTCTAAGCACATTTGAAAATTTTAAACAGCTGTATTTTTCGCTTGCTCAATCTTGGCTAAGATACAAGTTAATTTATGCCAACAGTTGCGCTTGTAAGATTTTTCTTCATTTCCAACATATATCTCCATTGATTTAAGATTTATACAATCATCTATTTCTTCAAGCATGTATCTTAGCAAATTGTAAATATTGATTGTATGAATCTTATCTTTTTTATTTTCAGCTTTTACACAATTTTAAAGGTTTTTCTTTATTACTACCACAATGCATTTTCTCCCGATTTTTCGCATGAACTTTCAAGCTCTTGGAAACTTGAAGCATGTTTCCTTCGTGTATAAACTCCATAGATGTTATACAATCACTTGCTTCAAAAGTGCACCTTTTATTTTAAGTTTTCTTTGCGTGTTCGAAGCGTGATTACATTTTTGTGTTTGTAAACTTAATTAATGCATGACAGATAATACGAATTGGCTTTGATTTTCAAACAAGCCAATGTTTGGGCAACTGATTGTAACCCTATTGGGGACATCTATCAAATATATATTTAGTTAATATATTCAAAGATTTTACATTCCACAAAAGTAATACATATTGAGCCATGCGCTAGAAATAGTAAAGTAGACATTTTTAATAGCATTTGGAGTTTGAACTCGAGTAAAATTATATTCTTTTTTTTAACTGGATAGATCTTCGTTTAACCACAATCTCACCTGATGGTAAGCGATGTGGTTAAAGATGAAGCACGAAGATCTAGAAGAAGCCTAATTCTATTTCTAATTCTAGGGTGGGGGGAATAAGATCTGCACTGACGTCCCGCATTGGGGTGTATTGTGCATTACCCCCCTAGAAGAAGCCTATTTACGCTTACCTTAAAGAGGCCCAGATTGTATTCTTTAGGAAAAACAAACGACGGCAAAGTATTCCATACCTTAGCCGTACGCATCAAGAACGTATCTGCAACATCGCTAAATATAAAATGTCATATCAGAAACGCCAAGTATTTAAAAGATGCTCTAACATTCTCTACCAATACGATACCACAGGTTCCGAAAGCGTAAAGAAGAGGCCGCAGCAGAATCTAACCTCCAGAAGACATTGCAAGCTGGACTTAGAACACTGCATGAGGCTGGACCAGAGCTGAAGAGGGCTATATCAGGAAATTTGGATGAAATGGTCGGGGAGGTTGTGGAGCCTATGCATAGAGTATGTACCTTTTTAGGAATAATAGTTATTTGTGTAATATTAAGTTCGAATCCCTGAAATGAGGAAAGCAGAAGACAATCTAAAGTTAAACGATTAGTTAGTTCAAGTAGTAGTGGGCGGGGCACATAGATCGAAAAACGAGAGGAGCGAACGTTTCTCGAGTGTAAACCACGCTCAGGAAAGTGCAGCTTAGAGCGGCTTGATCTTGAACACACAAAGCTAAGAACCACACCAGTTCAAGTAGCTTAGTAGTAGTATTAAAGAAACCGTGTCCAAATAAGTCCATCAGTTTGGTAACTACAATGCTACACACATACACACAGACAGATAGACAGACAGAAATAGGCGTCAAACTTATAGCACTCCTCGTTTTGCTTCGGGGATTAAAAAAGACACGTCATATATAATATATTAATGTTATATTATATAGTATGCTATATATTTACTTAACTAAAGTAATGGCCGTCTCAGAAATGTTATAAATTGTTTATGATTATAGCGAAATCATACTCTATTCGGCGCTGTTTGGACTAGTATCAAGAAACACGGCAAAAGCGGTTTCTACGGACGGGAAACCAGAGTGGCCTTACCTGAACCAGCTAGTTACAAGGCAAATGGTAAGAAAAAAATTATTTCTTATCATCAAATTTCAGGCACATGACGAAATGATGAATGATTCAATGATGAATTGAGGCGTTCAAGTGAATGAACGCAAGCTGTGCATCGTTGGGCAGAGGCGTGACTGACGAGGCAACGATTTGTTTTACCAGCAACATATACATATATACACACATACACTCTTTCTACCTAAAGTAAAAGTTAAATCTTGTTCTTGTGTGTATGCAACCTACAGATATTATATGTCTTTTTTCTTAAGCATGCATTAACACTTTTTATGCCCTTGTAAATTGTCCACCCAAATTGTGGGCACCGGAGCTTATTATACCTAAAGTACCTACCTTGTTTAGTACTAGTAATAAGAAACCTAATTATATATTGTTTGTTGTGCATAATAAAGAAAAATAAAAATAAACATCAGTTTGGCCATTTGCTTTTCCATGTCCATGTTGTTATCTCTGAAAAGAAATGTATGATAGTAATATGCAAGTTGGTGAAAACTGACAGCTGTAAGGCCCATTTCACGAAGCTTAGGATTCTCATACTACCATGTCTGTACATCTACGAAATCATTTGTTAAAACTAATATGTAGATCTTTATAAATCGTAAGAGTAAACGGCATCATAATCAAATTCGTTTCCCACCTAATAAGATAGCCTTGTTTAATCAGAGTGTGATTTGTATGGCTCCGTATGGTAACTTACCTAAGTCTGTACTGGATGCTCCCAGTCTCAATGTGTTTAAGAGAAACTTGGAACAAATAATAATAGATAAAGCATAATTTAATATAAACTAATATTTAGCGACAAATCCCTTGCATATTTTCATCTGATCTGACATTTTAAATTTTCATTCTAAGGTATGAGCTGACATGTTGAATATTGTAAATAATTTCATTTCATTAATTTACATTTATTATGATAGAACGCTGATAAAAATTGCATGCGCTAAACACTGATTATAAACGGAGTCAAACTTTATTACTAACCCATATTCGCAATAAATGGATTGATTGATTGGTTGTATTGACATAAATCGAAATTATTTTCAGGGAAAACTGAAAATCAATCGCTGAGTTCGATGATGCGACGAGAGCTCGGGCTTGATGGAAAAATTCCAGAAGACGATTTGTAAGTATAACTACGTAAAACGGTTTTAAAAAGCATCAGTCAGAAAAATAATCGATTTTCTATCGGAAATTGTGTTTAACTAACACAAAAGGTAACTACTCGTATTTTATATTTAAAGCATACATATTTTAATACTCAAGTATGTACTAGGTATTTGACTACTTTCTTACACTGTAAAAAATATTAGATTAATATGATGATAACAAGCTATATAAGTATAAAAACTGAAACCCGACTACGATCTGTGTCGATGGTAGCCTATGCCATCCGCACCATAATAACGATTCGATTGACACCTCATTCATCAAATTGGATTAGTAGTTTAGGCGTTCCGGTGGAACATAGGCAAATACATACATACATAAATACTTACATAGACTGCTAAAAACAACCCTTCCTTTTGACTTTGCTGTAGTCGGGGTAAAAAGCCAACTTAATTAAGATCAATGGGAGCCGTCGGGCGCAGGCCGCACTGGAGCTCTCGGAATCTATAGACGAGACCTTTTTTGCAGAAAATACGATGACGGAAACCACAGTGAGGAAGAAATAGCCATGCAGCCTTTACTCCACGGAAAAGACTCGGAACGGATATTCAAAGCGATTGAGTACGTATTGTATAATGTAGATGACAAATTTTATTTGAAATTGTAGATTAATATGACTTGAAACTTTAATGTTTTCAATTTGAAGACGCAAAAAAGCCATATTAATTTCTATTTCAGTATCGTCTTTAAACTTGTGATGTAATAGCAAAACGCTTTAGATGGAAAACTTATAAATCTGTGTCGTAAAGTTTATACTATTATATATGTTTAATCATGGCACATTAAAATATTCAAATCAGTAAAATGTTATACAGATGCAATTAGATCGGCCTTATTTTAAAATATAATTTCTTATTGCACTTATACTTAACAACGCCATCTTTCGACTAACGCAGGAGCTTCTTCTTTCACAAAGTTTAGAAACCCACTTTCAGTTTGGACGCTCTTTCCCAGCGCAAATTGCAAAAAAAGGCAACAGATGGCACCACAATTTTTTATGTTCAACGTGATACTCATAGGTGTTGATTTAAATTTTTGCATTGAAACCAATGCATTTTAAAAAGTTTTTTTATACTTATAAAGTATAAATCCAATCTGTATAATATTTTAGTGAATAATATTAACGTTTGCAGACAAACGTCCAACGATTTAATGCTGATGAGAAATAGCCGTAAGTCGCATTTTAGTGTGTTGTGATTGTGTTTATATATTTTAATACGTATTATATACATCTTATATAATTTTAATACATATTTTATATATTTTAAAGTTTGTATACATGTTGCATTTTGACTTGCATGCTGTGGTTGTTTTTAAAAGTTTTTACCATGTTAGAATTTTAATATTTGTATTTTCGTATTACCTACAAAGATATTATGTTTGAAGAATTCGCATGTATTTTTAGATACGATTAGTTCGTATGTAAGAACCTGATAGATTACAGACACAAGAACTTACAAAGATGACTAACAAGAATTTATGATTATCGAATAAACAGTTGTTCTAATTATTAATTCTGCAGGCATGCCATTTATAGTTATTTTAGGTGGGGCATGTTTTAAGGAAGGCCATAAAACTTTTCCTCTGAGTTTGTTAAGATTTAAGGATTCGTTTTGGCATGATCAATATTACGATGCATTTTTGAGTTGATTTGAATTGTTTTTTTAATCCTCAGCTCGTGACAAAACTCCAAGACAGACCAACAACGTGCCTTATTGTGTAGAGAACCCTGCGGAGAACCTTATTACTCGAGTAAGTTTTGAATTTTACTTTTTTTAGTCTATTTTTATATTAGTTTAAGTATTTTATACTACTTGGAAATGGAACAAGTTTATGGTCCACCTGATGTTAAGTGCTATCCATCCATCTTTATCAAAGTATTGACTCGCAGGGGAAGATGCGTGACCTACGAGGTAATACTTTAATATGTGTATGCAGTTGAGGCATACAGGTCATGCGCCTGCAATTTCACCGGCAACCATAACCCCAGAAGCAACTGTAATAAAGATTTTTGGTGAGAGATCACAGCTGTAAAATGAAAATTTGTTACAACCCGTATACATACAGGGTGTTTGGTAATATATTGACGATATTCAAGCAACGGTTTCTCAAAACATAAAAAAAGACTCCTCGAAAAAAAAACTACTAGTTAAATTATCAAATTTTAAAGAAAATCTACTAATTATAGGTGATTAATTCGATATAAAATTTACTGCCTACTCTTGCATTCGACATTCAAAAATAAAGGCTGATTTGATACCTCTTTCGTATCAAATCAGCCTTTATTTTTGAATCTCGAAATGGCTGCGGGTTTTCGGTTAGAAAGGGACAAGAAAAGATATCTCGAGACGTCACCAATGCAGTATCTGTGGTTAGATGGCAAGCATTATGCAATAGCACAACATAAGTTTAATAAAGTGTTTGTTTTTACATGCCAAAATAAATTTCACATTTCTATGATAAACATTTCACAAATTTATTTATTATGATCATTTATTATTATTCACACATATTTATTTTAAAACTCGTTTATAAAAATACATCTTTCACTACAAAGTATCTCACAAAAAACAAACATTACTTATAGTAAAAAATATATTTATTAAAACGGTAAACCACCGACCGCGAAGCAAGGCCCAAGCGATCGGTGGCTAGGGCTGCAGAGAGAGGAACCTCCTGACTATGCGTGCCGAGTCCAGGAGTACCGCCTTCTGTATCTGACCCTTGATCCAACTTTATTATTATATACTATTATTACTTATTATTTACTTTATTATTATTATTATTAATTTTTGTGCATATATTAATAATATATATATATTAAAAATTAATAAATAATGCTGGACATTCCACACATCGCTATCTAGCCCCAAACTAATCAAAGCTTGTACTAAGGGAACCAGATAAGTGATAGAATACTTATATACATTTTTTTTGTAAATACAATTACATACATATAGAAAAATATTCAAATTTGGAACATACTTGTATCTGCAGACATTACAAACATTTGTTTTAATTTTTTTATTTATTCTTGTAGGTGTTGACCTCGCAGGGTCTCGGCAAGTACTGCGACCGCGAGTTTGTACAGAGCACCGCGCGTGAGATGCAAGATGCTCTGGACCTCACTCAGCAGGAAATGGACACGTAAGTTGACGATAATTACCTTTTTTTATATCTTACCTGGAGATGGAACATACATACGACCCACCTGATGTTAAGTGCCACCGCCTATAGCAAAGTATTGTTTAGTCGGTTGCACACCTCAGAAACGTGCCCTGCGATGCACTGCCCTCTGTCCAACAACTTGAAACATACAGGCGTAAAGCCTCATTTACATGTAATTCAACGGCAGAAATAAGTACTTAGAGAAAGGCTCTGAGACTGCCAGCCATTCTAAGTAAATAACAAACGTCAGGGATCACACATTTTGGATGATCTACTTTACACGGTGCAAAATCACAGTTTTTCAAGATCATATGCTGTTCAATCCATCTATTAACAGTTTATAGCTATAATTAAAAAGAAAGATGTCATTGGTCGTTAAAAAACATAAAATTTATTAATTAAAACATTTTAATTAACGTTACTCACGAAATAGCACTCGCGTAACATCTTAAAAAAATGCGGCTTTATACAATCTAATACATACATAAATCAAATTGTTAAATAATCTAAAAATCTTAAAGCAACAATTGTTTTCTTAAATGTCTGCCGAAAAAATAGTGATATTAAAAAATCACTTCTCTAAAAATATGTATAATTGACAAATGGAAGTTCTACTCTAACATTTGAAATCCTATTGTTTCTGCAATAAAAATACCATGTCCGAAAATTAAGTCGAATTCCACAATGCTACCGCGGTAAGTGAACCATAAGATAGCCTTTCCATAGCACTCTGAGCGACCTGAGCGACTCTGAGTGGTTGGACAATAAAGTAAAATCTGTAACTTTATCGGCACCTACCACACTCATTAAACCGGAATATAGACTTCGTTGATTAAATAAATAAATATGGCTGGACATTTCACACAGCGCTATCTAGCCCCAAACTAAGCAGAGCTTGTACTACGGGAACCAGATAACTGATAGAATACTTATATACTTCTCTTTTTTTTGTAAATACTTACTTATAATACATAGAAAAACATCCAGACCCAGAACAAATATTTGTAAATCATACAAACATTTGTTCCGCGGTGGGAATCGAACCCGCTACCTCCTGCGTCTCAACCGGCTTCGCCACACTGCGCCACAGAGGTTGTCAAAAGATTAGGTTGATCTAGCTAATAATATAGGGTACGATAGGTCTATTAATCGTTAAGTACTAAAATAATTAACTGTTTTTCAGCGCTGCCAATCAAATTATTCTTCAAGAAAGGAAATTGAACGCAGCTGTAATCAGACCGACTGATGTGGTAAGTGTTCTGTTATTTTTTTTGTGCGTACAATGTAAACTATCTCCTATTGGGATATTCGGTTCGTAATCGATAAAATAAGTTTGTATGTGCTAGTTGCAAGCACCACTTGTGTCATAGCTTTAGGACATTATAACGGCTCGAATACGTCAAATCCGTCATCGCCCGTAGTATGATTGGATGATGATGGCCGACCTCGGCCGACCAGATCAAAGGTTTGAAATTAAAGAGAGCATAGAGCAGGGTTGGATTCAGACCCTACGAATATTGTTTATGGAAATTATACTACTTTGTTTTAAATTATACTACGTTCCGTTTTACGTCTGTTTTTGTACTGCCAAGAGGATTCATTTTGACGAATGAGCTAAAAAAATTAGTTAATTCTAAGGTTTTCCATCACGATTTCGAAATCGTGTGTGATCGTGGGCATTTTTAACTTAGTAAATTAATGTAAGAACAAAAGAAAAAATTTATAAAATATTATGCCATTACGATACTACATACAAAAAACATGAAATAATGTTACAAATATTATAATTATACTACAAAATCCAACTCTAGCGTGGTGAATGGTAAGCCACGTGACTTTAGGATGTTAACGGGCGCATGCGCGCCATCTATGCAGCAATGAGTCCGTGAGCTCGGTTCAATGAGCGATTGTCGAGCTCATACGCTCCTCTGCGGTTAGATGGCGCGAGGGCGATCCACGGATTTTCTCACAGAGTTGAGATAAAGAGAAATCTCTTCCTAAGAGAACCCTCCAAAGGTTAAATGACTCCAAATTTTGTATGCGTGCTAAATGGTAAAATTTTCTTATTTAATACGCTTTACTACTTACATTTTAATTTATCACACTACTAATATGTTAAATGCAAAAGTTTGAATGTTTTTGTATGCAGGCTGACGTTGCGAATGAAAAAAGGATAACACCTACCTAAATAAAATATACATACTTACCTATTATAATCATTAATACCTAGGAAGGTCTAGAGTTAATAAATATTTAACATAATTTATTATTCGCTTAATAGGCATGATGACAGTAATTAAAAATCACTAAAGTTATGTATTTATTTAGTGAAACTTGAGTCACGGAATACGAAACAGGATTTTATTATTTTTAATAGGATCGAGATTGGTAATTAAATAAATAAATAATAAATAATTAACTACAAATACCGAAGTCCGTCATGATATGTTGAACGCCAATTGGAGCGAATGACGTCACTTTTGAGCACCTCTGTTAAATTGTTCAATGAGCGTCTGGAAAATCTAGTGTTTACGTTTCGTTTACTCAAGGACGTCACAAGCGACGCCATGACACTGACAAGCGTTTTGGTGCGGATTTGTAATCTAAAAGCTAATATGTAATTTTTTTCTACTATACCTTTATTATCTGCAGAAATATGTTACTCATTATAAATAATAAATGTTTCCAAACGTTATAGGACAGTTTTTCAAAATCTATCATCATGCCTGTTGTGATCTTTGGCAATTATTGCACCTATATCTTTTAGATTAAGACCTTGTTCTTGCAAATGATTAATCTTATAACTGGACCTTTTCTTTATAAATTTTAATAATAATGAAATAATTTTTTGTTTCAGGAAAGTTTATATTCTCAGCAATATCATCCTTTCCACCAACCACCGATGCAACCCCCGCTAAGAAATAAATAGGGTAAAATCAATGCATTCTGGGTTCATTTGTAACCGTACGGTTGGTTATACCAACCATATTGGTTTGTACCCTTGATGGGTTTATGTGCGGCCTCGAGAAGAGGTGCCGTTTTTGATGAAACTTTTGTATAGAAATAGATTAGTATTCAGAGCTTGGCTTTGAATTGTTTATGTTTGTCTACGAAATGTCGACTACAGCTAGTTGGAGCTCTTTGTGGAAATGGATGTAGTTTTTAAAATATTTGAAATTTTTTGAGAATTTTGGGCTTGTATAAAATATTTTCAATAAAATATAGTGTGGCCTGTGCCTTATATTCGATAGGATTATAGTATGGAACAAAAATATGTGCCAAAATATTTCCATTGCCTTACATTTTTAATAGCTTTGAAGTTGGGTATTTTATTCTATAGATTATAGTATTCTTATTCGTTAGAAATTATTTATAATATTTATGAGATTGTAAACCTATTGTTTGAAATTTGAGTAATTTCTAGTCAAATATATGGAAGTGGCTTGTTTTATTTATGGTAGGGTCAAGAACTAGACAAATGTATAGAATGGAATGATATATTTTATTTACCAAAATGATGTATTTTGTATGGAATTATTGTTATTGTGAATAAATTGTTAAAATATTTTTGTGATGTGTTTATTTAAACATTTCTGTTCACCGCTATCTATAAAGTTTTCAAATATCTATTTGATGATCATAATAAAATTATATATTAATAAGAGATAAGATGAAACTCCAGAAAGCGCAGCGATAGACAAGAAAAGCATTCATAAGAACAGACGCTCTGAAAATGTGAGAGTTAATACAAAAACTTTTATACCATATTTATTTAGATTTTGTTATTTTTAAAAATTAAGTTTTTCTTTAGAATTTTCTTCTCCTATGTCAACATCCTTTAGAGTTTCAAGTTTCTCATTTATCTCCGTTTTTAACTCGCTAATAAGCTTTTGTAAGTGGGAGTCATTTTTTGCAGCCTTACTATCTTCATGAATCTCGCTATTCCAGAGATCATCAAAGTTCTTTCGAATAGAAGAGCATAATTCTGTTTCACTTTTTTCAGAATAACCTACATAGTGTACTAAATCAGATATCATACTGGATTGGTCATCTAGATTTATGTCCACATCTCTGAGTATTACTGGATACATTTTACTTGTAGTGTCAGCTGGATCGATTACGTCAGTATTCTTTTTAGATTCATAAGATTCTTCTACATTCTGGATCATTAGAATATCATGTTCATTATTGACCGGTGAAGGATCATCGTCTTCAATAGCTAGAAGATCAGGTTTTTCAGAGTTATTACTCATTTCATCAATTTCATCTTGCAATTTTTTGATGATATTCTCCAAGTCTGTTATCTGTCTGTCTATTTCATTGGATGGTGGTGGTTCATGAATCACGGGCGATTGTATCGTAAGTTTTCTAGTATTTATAATATCTGATTCACACTTTTTGCTGATTTCTATCCTGTACTTCTCTATCTGAGAATCTATGTTCAAAGTCCGAGGACTATCGGTAATCTCTGCAATATCCGAGTTCTTCGTGATCTTGTCCATTATTCTTAGATTATTGATATCGTTTCATTCTTTCTTTGCATTCAGCAATTTTTTGCCTTTTTAATTGTTTTGCGCAGAGATCAGGCTTGGGGGTTGGAGGAAGAGGAATAGGGGGTGGACATCTAGGCCAGGGTAAGTCAGGATGCGCTGCAGTTGCGTTCAATATGGCGTCACAGCGATCGGTCGTGGGCAGTACTCTTTCAACTATGCAGACTCCTGCTTTTCGAGAGTTAGGTTCGGGTGGAACGGGGAAGTTTTTGATTCTCTCAATGCACAGTGCGAGGCAGGGGAGTGGTTGCTTTGGTTCTGGTAAAGGAGTCTTCGGGCAAAAATGAACACCTGCTTTCAGTTTCTGTCTAATGCGCTGTAGCTTACATGGGTCTGGTGAATCCGGTTCAGGGTTTGGTATCACAGTACATTTCTTTACGTTCATGGATGGTTCATGTGCTATGGATGAATTTACTTAATTTTAGCGGAAGCCTTGGTTGGATTTTGAGTTTGGCTGCGTTTGTGTCGTTGATCATGATGACAGGAGTAAATTATAAACATCAAACATGCATTTTACATCTGTCATTTGGTTCAGCCAGTATAGCGGTAGAATGGTAATTAAAAATAGATTCTAATCACATGTTGGTTTGTTTATTATTGATCGAGCTAAGTGAGATCTCTAAATCAACTTGGGCAAATCGGCGTTGTATGTATGTATGTTTGTTTGTCCGAGGATAACTTTCGAAGCGTTTATCCGATCATCGTGATATTTGATACACAGGATAGTGATGGCACATGGTTGTTGAGATATTGGGGTTCAAGAAGGGTAAATAAAATAAAAATGAGACTATTAGGTCAAATGGGAAGTTTAATAAAAGGTTTTTATTAGTACATTTAATTAAAATCGGAAGTATTCAACTTAGTAAGTTGAACTTTTTGAAGCAGATGTAGGACTTTTGAAATCGTCCTCTGGGCTGGTATCTACGTCTCAAGCTTCCACTTCTTACGATAGCCTGATTGCAGAGTGCATAACTATCAAGCTAAAAACATTAGGTAAGTATAATAACTGGCATTCATGAACCTAAGACTGAAAATTCCACTGAAAGATTAGAATTTGACAAACAAAAAGTAAGAAAAATTACCACAATAATTAGCACTGATTGTCCGGAACCTAAGCAAATCAACCTACTTGGAAAATACCAACCCCGCAAAAGTCGCCCTATCAAAGCATGTTTTGCATCAGAAGAAACTACAAAACTCATACTCCGCAACAAAAAAAGTGTGCATGTTGACACCGTCAAGATATACTCGGACCAGATACCCTATCAACAAGAAGTTATGAAAAAACTTAAGCTAGAACTTCAAACCCGTATAGCATAAAATATATATAAAGAAAAAGTACCCAAGATAGTTGAACCGCTGCCAAAAACTCCTGACTAATTACAACAACGAATTTCCCAGCAAAGATATCTTAAGCGCTGACAGTACCTACTACACAATTTCCGTACTTATTTAATAACATTAAATGTAAGAGATCGGCGTTAAACAGAAGAATTTAAATTTAAGTTATATTTTATAGATAACTTAAAGATAAATTTTTCACCAAATATTCTTTGCTAAATGCCGCATCCATTTCTAACATCTTCGTTTCACTATCTTGGTTACGTGTGTTAATTTGTTTTGTAAATACCCTATATTTTTATTTTTTGAGGTAATTATATTAATTGTACACTGTACGTCATTATAGATATTATTTTTAAGTTCTCATATAAGTGAATATGTTATTCTTATGAGAATAAAGTTTTTGAACCAGACATTTCGACCCCGTTCTTATTTTTAGTAAAGTTCTTGTAGTTTTCGAGTTATTAGCTTTGACTGAACTTTGACAAAATTCACCAGTGACTCCACAGTGCTGAAATTTGGTATGCGTCTAGCTTTAGTGACACAAATATAGGGAAAACTGTGAAATCCAAAATAACTGAAATTTCTACCCCAAATAAGTGTAACTAATTAACATGAACTACCGTTACCTGTAATTTGAATGAAACTGTAGGTCAATTTATTTGGAAAAACATTTCGTGGCACTAAGTCGATTTTGAAGATTACAAATAATATTTTGTTTGTTTTTATGGGAGACTAGCGAGATCTTAGTTCGGAGCGAACCGCTAGTCTACTTAATTTTAAATAACCCATTTACATAAACCAGTTTAAGAAATTACTGTTTGTTCCTTTATCCGATTTTTTGCCTAATCAGACCTACATTTTGCAAGGAGCCACCACAGAACACAAATAACCTAACGGGGGCCACGTCGACTTGGCATAGTCGACATAGTCGACTAGTCGTGCCATGAGCCCATTATCCGACTGCGAGAATCCACGTTCATATTGTATTTAATTCAAATATTTTTTTATTGATAATTATGAATAGAAGAATATGTTACCTATCAAAATATGGCCGCAAGTAATTTAATTTTTCATTAGTTAATTTTTCCAAAGAATTTATTTCTCCTGTTTTTAAGATCAGAAACATACTCATATTCTATCGATTCTATTTGGAGAATATTGGATACAAGATGAACCTTGATTTCACGGAGTCAGATCTTAGGCTAGTGAACGGAGCGGGCACTTATTTACAAAATATAATTATTTAATCAGATGTAGTTAAACTAAAGCACTCAAATTCAGCAAATGATTTATTTACTCAGATCGCAAGGTTCTATTTTTTAACTGTGTCTGGATTCTTGACCCTATTATTGCACAGAGGTGGTTCCTGACAGCGTGGCCTCGGAGCATATTCATTCTTCACTACTTTGTTGAGGATATCAAATGATCGCGGGGATGGACAGGCTCCTTTTTCTTACAGGTTTTAACGTACATGAAACTCCCGAGTTTACATGTTGCTGAAAGCAAAAGTATCCATAAGATTACCTTGTACAAGACTAACTAACTAAGTATTTGTTGTGGTGTTGGTAGTCAGTAACTATCCACTGATAGTTACGTGTCGGGCATCAGGCATCGGGCGTCTGGCGTCAGGCATCAGGCATCGCCATAAATATTTCAGTGCATTATCATGTATCATTAAGGTTTCACACACTTACTAATAATTCCTTACTGATTTTTCCAGGGAAAACTGGATTCTTGAAGTGTTCTTGGCAGATGTACGGCCTAGAGTATTCATTGTTCTCCGGGTAACCGGAGCCGGTTCATCCATGCGACCTGCCCCTTTCTTGCGATTCATTCTTCATGCACATCGTATGATTTCATATCCATCCTTGTGTTAGGGAGTGGCATTTTGGTTGTTCTGTAAATATTTCATTTTTTTACAACTTGGAATTGGAACAAACATAAACTCACTGATGTTAAATGGTAACCAACGCCTATAACAAAGTGATGCCTCGTAGGTCACGCACCTTAGTAACGTACCCTACAATGCACTGTCCAGCGTCCATCAACTTGAGGCATACAAATGTAAAGTCTCATGTGCTTGTGATTTCACCAGCAACCATATTTTTCAAACCGAAACAGAGCAATGCTGCTTGGCGGCAGATATAGGTATGGTGGTAGTATTTCCGGTCTGAGCTTTCTAGCCTGAAAAAGTCATTCATCGAAACACGCAAGCGTGACGTCACGCCTGCGAGTGGTATATTTGTCGACGATGCGCCACCCGCGCTTGTTAGATTATAATGTTAAGGTGAATCGTTAGCAACTCAAGTTTTTAAGAAGACATTATAATAGAATATTTAAGTACAACATGTATGAAATAAATAGTTAAGATAGAAACTAAGCCTAGAACAATAAACGAGAATTGTATTTTTAGCTAGAAATGGTACAAAGACATTGTAAAAGATTAGGTTGTTTAAATTTCCACCCGCGGCTGATCACAGAGCTTTACAGGATAAAGATAAGTAGAACTTCTCCGAAGCGCATAACGGGAGCCGGTAAGCGAAAACAATAGAAATATTTCTTGAAACCACAAACAATAGCAACAATAACACAGCAAGACAAAAGCGTTCGAGAAGGTTCGATTATTACTCATTGTTTAACAGCCTCGGCGTAACACTGCCCCCTCCTAAAACATGCTCGTCCCGAGCATTCTTAGCCCCATATTGCGGCAGCCGATCAACACGAACAATTTTAGGCGCACCTCGCGCTGAAGATGTAGCAACTAGAGGAGCCACATTGCCGTCTCCAGTACTTCAGGACACCCAGAGTCCCTTTCTCATCAGCGATCCCAATTCCAGCCTCCAAAACACGGCTCTCATGATTTCTATCTGTTCTTTTACTTCCTGGAATTCCTTTCCAGATGAACCGAACGATTCCCTCATCAGTCGAGCACGCTCTTATGGCCAACGCCGCTGATCTTCCTGTTGACGACGCTACTCTTCTTTATCCTGACGTCGCTGTTCCTCTTGCAACCGAGTCTGCTCCACCTGTTCACGTCGCTGTTCCTTCTGCAACCGAGCCTGCTCTTCCTGCTGACGACGCTTCTCTTCTTTATGCTGACGGCGTTCTTCCTCCTGCAACCAAGCCTGCTCTTCTTGCTGACGACGCTGCTCTTCCTTATCCTGACGTCACTGTTCTGCCTGCAACCGAGCCTGCTCTTCTTGCTGACGACGCTACTCTTCCTTATCCTGACGTCGCTGCTCTTCCTGCAACCGAGCCTGCTCTTCTTCCTGACGTCGCTGTTCTTCCTGCCAACGTCGCTGCTCTTCTTGTTGACGACAAAGCATGGCCATAATAGCAGCAAGATCGCCTGTCACAGGAGCTTGCCCCACGGATGATGATGATGATGATGCTCCAAATGATTCGGTGGCGGCTGATTCCATCTCCATCGGCTGACGACTCTGCCGAGCTTCTTGAACCGGAGAATCTCCAAACCGCCTTTCATCCATTTCCTGTTGTCGTTGACCTCTCGTCCTGACACCGTCCACGTTATCCATTGGTAGAACCGGCATTATTTTATCCCACTTCTGACACCGAATTGTTACGAGCTGAGGGTTCGGGATAAAATAATGGGAATCGATCTAATCAAAATAACACTTTTATTCAGCACTAAACGATGAATACACGAACTTGGTCACACGTAATCACAACACACTAATTCACACCACTATTGCACCACTTAAAGTCACCGAAATTATCGCACGTATAGCTTAATCCAGACTGACTCGGGAGCAACTACTGTTCACGCGAGACCCTTCCCACGTCAGTCCTCCAGGGCCTCGCTGAGACTCACTCACTCAGACTGACTCACTGAGACTGACTGACTGAGACTGACTATTCGGCCATCTCTCCGGCCTATTTATATCGCACACATTTCGATTGTTCGAGAACGATGTCGATCCTTCCAGGAAAGGGTCTGTCCCTCGACACAATGGCCACTCCCCATTCTGCGAAACCACACACAATAGCAACAATAACACAGCAAGACAAAAGCGTTCGAGAAGGTTCGATTATTACTCATTGTTTAACAGCCTCGGCGTAACAATATACTTATCCCATGTTTAACAGTTGAAGAAGGGTTAAAGTATTTAGAGCAACTGTTTTGGCTTTAAACGCTGCCGGTTTTACGATTAATATAAAAAAGAAAAATGCAGTTTTTTCCGTACAGAATATTAAATATCTGGGTAGGCAAATATCACACGGAGAAGTCAGGCCAAGTGATACTAAAGTAACTGCATTGGTAAATTCACCAACTCCAAGTACCGTTAAACAAGTACGTCAGTTTATGGGTCTCGCTAGCTATTTCCGTAAATTTATCCTTAATTTTGCTACACGTACTGCTCCTATTTCGATGTTAACAAAAAAAAAACAACCAAAAGTGGATTTGGGAAACTGAACAGGATAAGGCAAGAAAGTATGTTATTGATCAACTCTGTGCTCTCCTCCGCTTGCTATTTTAGATCCAAAATTGGTGACTGAACTGTACACTGATGCTAGTTCCTTAGGCTATGGCGCTATTTTAATGCAAAAAGTTGAGCTAAGTACTGCTCTTATGATTTGGAAACTTTAGCCATCTATAATGCCGTAAAACATTTTCGAGTGTACCTACTAGGGGTACATTTTAAAATTATTACGGATTGTAATGCCATAAAATCCACAATGAATAAAAAAAGACTTATCACCACGAGTAGTTCGATGGTGGACATATTTTCAGGATTTTCAATTCAACATTGTTTACAAAAGGGAAAGTACATTGAAACCATTGAAACCATTTTATTCATTGTAAATGTGGTATGATACAGATCTTATTTCTATAGAAAAAAAATACCAAAGTGTCCAGTCACAAATTACTCTTCCGAGTGTACAATGTTACTATACTACCCATCCCGTTTTAATAAATAAAGTAACAATAATTTAATTACAGGTGCATAACCACAATAGTATAAAATTACAATAAAATTAATAATACCAGTTATGGCATAAATCAATATAAAGGTTGTCTGGAAGAGATCGCTTTGTTAAGCGATAAGACCGCCCATTATACTTACATTTATTTGATTTATATTTTATTTTTATATCTGTTGTAGCTTGTAAGGTATAATAAAGAATTTTCATTCATTCATTCATTCATTCAATAATTTTAATAAAAATAATAAATTCATTTATCAATAACAGTTTCTAATTAAATTCGGATAAAATAAAATGTCAAGTTAATATTACAGTAAAATTGATAATAAACTCTAAAAACAAAGAGAAAATAATAATAATAATAATTGAAAGTTAAGATGTTCATTAAAAGAAAAAAAAATTAATTGAATCGCAAAAAAAAATAATATGACAAAATAATAAATGTAAAAGGGAATCATTCTAATAGTTCTTTAACATCATAGAAGCACTTGCCCAAATGCCACGAAAGAGCCTTCTTTTCAGTTTTTGAAAAGGTAGAGAGGTAATATCGCTAGGAATCTTATTATAGATCTTAACTGACATGGCAAATATACTTTTCATGCTTGTTGTTAATCTAAACTTTGGGAGGGCTAGTTTATTCTTAAATTGTTTTCTTACTTTGTTTTTTTGTTTTCTTAAATTGTTATTAGTTATTCTTACATAGGCCATGTCGATTTTCTTAGCCGTAACCCTGTTGAGAGCCCTAAATTGCACTATAATGTTAATTTTACAAATGATCCCCAGTCTTGGTTGGAAATAGCACAGCAAAACGACACCTAAACACAATCTTTGATCAATAAAGTACGAACAGGGGAACTCGATGAAAATCAGTATAACATTAAAAACGGGTTGTTGCATTACACGACAGCAATGGCCAAGTAAAACGGTATGTATCCACAGTAGTTGATATGCTCAATACAATGTGTAGTGATACGTCAGATTGGCCGAGCGAATTGTGGAAGGTCCAGCAATCGATTAACACATCTATCCAAAAGTCAACTGGATTTTCCCCACTGCGTTTGCTAATAGGAGTGGAGGCTAATATACCTGCTGTGCAAGCCCGGCTAGTTGACGTACTTGATGATAGTATTCCAGAACTCCAGATAGATGTTCAAGCTGACCGTGAGTTAGCTAAACAACGTCTGCTTCAAGTAGCTGAAAAATTCAAAAATAAATCGTTTCGATTCCACACGACGTAATAATATTACTTTAGCAGTAGGTGATTTAGTTTACGTTAATCAGGATCATCGACGTAATGATAAACTGAAACCTAAGTTTAAGGGCCCTTACGAAATAATATCTCTTCTCTCCAACGATCGCTATGCTCTGAGGGGTTTGGATAACTTAAGAAATATAACAATTGCTAAGGAAAAGCTGCGATATTGGCCACGCGAGTTAATTGAATAAGATTCTATTGATGAGGATGCCATACTATCATATTACCATAGTGATTCTGCTTTGTATCTGATTATGACATACACTATTGATTATATCAATAAAGATGTATCTTTAATAGGCAAGTTGGTTTTTGTAATAATGATAAACATGTACATATAGAAAGATACCTTGCCTATATGTAAATAAATAAAATGAAAACCTTAATTAAGAAAAAAAAATCAAATAAAAAGAAAAATCTGTTATTGCAACCTTCCGCTGGTCGACCGTTTGTTTGGTGTATGCCTATCTCACTTGCAGTGGGTGGAGTAGCTTACATGTCTATGTAAACGGTAAAGGATTGGCAATAACATTGTAAATAAAATAAAAAAAATATCCTTCCGCTGGTCGACCATTTATTTGGTGTATGCCTATCTCACTTGCAGCGGGTGAAAGGGGCTTACATGTCTATGTAATCGGTAAAGGAATAACAGTAATAGTATGAAAGTTATTGCATCCTTCCGCTGGTCGACCGTTTGTTTGGTGTATGCCTATCTCACTTGCAGCGGGTGGAGGGGCTTACATGTCTATGTAAACGGTAAAGGATTGACAATAACAATGTAAATAAAATAAAAAAATATCCTTCCGCTGGTCGACCGTTTGTTTGGTGTATGCCTATCTTACTTGCAGCGGGTGAACGGGGCTTACATGTCTACGTAAACGGTAAAGGATTATAACCTAATAATAATTATAACCTTAAATATAAATAAATTTAAAATGGTACTAGGTGGATACTTCGAGAACGAAGTATTTATCAGAATGGCCGTGTTAGATTATAATGTTAAGATGAATCGTTAGCAACTCAAGTTTTTAAGAAGACATTACAATAGAATATTTAAGTACAACAGGTATGAAATAAATAGTTAAGATAGAAACTAAGCCTAGAACAATAAACGAGAATTGTATTTTTAGCTAGAAATGGTACAAAGACATTGTAAAAGATTAGGTTGTTTAAATTTCCACCCACGGCTGATCACAGAGCTTTACAGGATAAAGATAAGTAGAACTTCTCCGAAGCGCATAACGGGAGCCGGTAAGCGAAAACAATAGAAATATTTCTTGAAACTCATTCTCGAAATAATATAAACTGGCACCGGCAAGCGAGACAATAGATAAACCAAGCTCTCTGATTGGCCCGGGACCGTTTGGGGTGCGCGGGGAACCGACGTCTAAAAAGTGAGATCTGTCGGCTGGCGAGACCACTTTTTGGGGGACCTGCGAACTAGAAGGATATCCTAAGGTATGTTGTTGTAAAAATAGATATATCTACTAAGAGTTATTCACGTAGTGTTTCAGGCTAATTTACTCATTGATTATATTTTATTCAACTATGTGAATCGATGATAATGTAGTGTGTTTGTTGTAACTGAAATTTGGGGATACTTCCCTAAGAGTTATTCACGTACTGTTTCAGGCTATTTTACTCATTGATTATATTTTATTCAACTATGTGAATCGATGATGATGTAGTGTGTATGTTGTAACTGAAATTTGGGGATACTTCCCTATTTAATACCTTTCTGCTAAGCATTTGATTAAATAAAATTAATTGTTGAAGTTTTATGTTTTATTTCATACTAAATTGAGCGGGTAGGTAAGTCTAATCTAACACGCTCTGTACCCGCGTCTCGCCCGCACGCTGTCTCACTGTCCGTCGTCAGCATCGTCGTCGCTTTACAAGCGAGATCACTCCCTAAAGTTCGCCAACCGGTCCGGAATCCAAGCCGTTGGCACATGGACGGCGAACTACGAGTATCAACTTGTAAGCGGCGCCGGCGCGTGGATAGCGAATTGCCATCTTGCCAGTGGCGGCGCGGCGCGGCAGTCGGCACGTTGGTGGCTAGCAGTTTGGTTTATTCGAAGCGATGCTGGGATGTTGTCGAGCTGGAACGGTGTCGTTGTAGAGTGATGACCTCTAAGACAATGGAGATACCATACCTTATAGATACTGCTGTAGGATGAATTGTTGTGGTGTTATTTCTGTGGTTCTGTCTTGTGGCTAGGCGTTTTGTTGTTACAGGTGCAACTATTTTCTTCTTCGGGTTTTTGATCCTGATTTTTCAATAGTTCCGAGTTGGGTGTGAGGCAGGGCAGACACTTATTCTGTGGCTCTTTTTTACAGTTTCCCTTACAAGACTGAGTGTTGGCTGGATGAGGCATTTTTGGGGGATTTTTAAATAGTTTGTGAAACAAACATTGTGTAGATTTTTTTGTTGAATTACTGACAGTTCTGATTATGGAAAACTATGATAGATTGCGAAAGAAAATTCTGCGAGTTTAGCCAGTTCATTTTGCTAGCAAAAAGATTTTATGTTATTTCAATTAGCGTTCCCATGAAAGATTTTTCATTCATTCAAGGAGTTTGTCATAAACGGATGAAAAAACATCCTACGCCAGAATAGTTGGTATGGTCCAAGGCCAGAAAGAGTCAAATAAAAAAAGGACTTTGATAACTTCTATTTACAAGCTTTTTTATGGTGCAACTATTGTTATCATCGTCGCTCACAGCTTGAGTTTACCCACTATGTGAAAAGTCACTCACTCTTGATACAATAATTATAGTGAAACAATTTCTGAGACCAGTCTCTCTCTAGCAAGGTAGGTATACTACTTTTTCTAAAATGTTCCACCACAAAGTATTACTAGTGATTCGCTCCGAACTGAGATCTATCACGAGTGTGAATATAATTTTTTAACAAAAAACTAAAAAATAACCTGAAAAATATATACCTACATAATCTTTTTTATACACTTTTTTGTCGTTTGGAAAGTGAGCAAAGGCTTCGAAAACCCTCCTTTTCTATTTACATAAAAACATACAATTACAATGAATGCAACACAATATTTCTCAGAAACTTCTATTCAGTGAATTTTATTAATCACCGTGTTTTGGAATTTAATCAATAACTTTATCCGTATCCCGATTATCATTTTCTTCACATTTTGTAATTCTAGATGCACTCGTTGCATTTGATGATCGAGTTATAGATTGTGTTGGCCCCTCATAAAACATTGAAACTATCTTTTCCTTGATTGCAACAAATATGCCATTCGACACTGAAACCTGCGTAGGAGCATTCGAATTTGATAATTCTTTAGAAATTGAAGGCTTATCATATTCAGAGCTAGAATCATTGAAGCTACGTTTGAATTTATCAGGTATATTATCATAGCTCATTCGATCACTCAGCATGGATAAAGTAGAATCGACTTTAAGAATGATATTACTGATTATGTTGGAAATTTTGGGTAGTTCTAACTTACTATCTTTTCTTAGATCCGAGCCATCAACCTTTCGAAATAAGCTAAACCCTGGTAAGTCCTTGGGGTTATCACATTTCTTTGTATCTTCAGTATTACTAGTGGGAGATTTAATTTTATTTATACTTTCTGTAGTTATCAACGATACAGCATCCTTTGTTGACTTGTACATCTTGCCGACAAAATCTTCCATTGCTAATTTTATTGTTGATATCGTTTTTTTATGACTGTTAATGAATCTGCAGTCTGATTCTGGTTTTGGTATGTTTGGTATAGACTTTCTATCTTTGCATCTCTCTATGAGGTGGTAAGATGGACTTGTACATTTAATACCGATTCCTGACTCTATTGCACAAGTTTTGCTTGATTTGGGAGAGCATTTCTTATGTGTTTTATCTGTAGATTTTTTCCTCGTGCATTTAGGTTTTGGAGAAGGATCACGTTCGGGCTCTTTACATTCCTCTATTGGCTTTGGACAGACAGGTACGGCAATTTCAGTGGGTTGTGTGACATTTTCAGTCGATTTAGTAACACATATTTTTTTCGCAGTTTCTGTATTCTCTGACATAATTACTTGTCGATTCGATGTGCCAGCGTCTGTTCTACAGGCGTTACTGGTTAAAGATTTTCTGTCAGAAGAACTTGGACCAGATATTATATCGTTGGAAAAATAATCTTTTTCCGTTTTAGTGTGGTCAAAACAAGGTTGGTAATCAGGAAAGCCTTCACTTAAAGAATCGAGTTCGGTTTTGAGTAATTCTTCTTCAGACTCAGGACAATCTTCGGGATGTTTTATGTAAGGTTTAATTACTTCTCTACAATATTTATATCTGTTTGCTATTGCTTCTTCTGATGGGATCAAGATATTGCTACCTTTGTATTTTGGTAGATGAGGTTTGATTTCTTCAGTGAGCGTTTCTTTGATGATTGTAACGTCTTGTGGTTTCTCGAGGTTTTGTGCTATGTGACAATATTCAAAAACGGTGATGGATCCTTTGTCTGATTTATCAAGATCTCTGGGTAGTGGTAGTCGTGCACTCTTGCTCGGTGGTTTCGAAAGTTGCTCAGGAGACGTTTGTGTACTCTGATCTAGCTGATTACAATAACATTCATCAGACGAAATCCCCAATTCTTCTGGATGCATAATGTTAGTACGACCAATCAGAAGAAGTGAAAGGTTTCACTTGTAAATTTACATTTTGAATAAACGTTTTCTCATTTACATAGCTTTTTAGATTACAAAAATTACTGATATTTTGGTTTGATAATATTACCGTTTTGTTTTGACGTTGAAGTTTTTTGAAGTTTGCTAATTTATCAAAAAAAAAGGCGAGTATTATCAAGAATGGAAAGAATTGTTCGTCTATTGATACAAAGAACTTTTATTCTGTTTGCGCTCACTGTTTACGCTGGTCTGATGCTGATATAGTGGAGGCACGACCATAACCAGGCCAAACCAATACATCCTAACCTCTCATAACCACGGCAGACGTCGAACAGAGAGTCTTACCGCACTATATTTAATCAGCGCGTATTTATATCCATTGATACATATACACTAGGTTAAAAAAAAATGGTTGCACTATTGTCTGGAGGCGTGTTCGCGAACTTCTTTAGACGGCTTTGATTCATGGTAAATTTACCGCCCCGTATAGCTCCCATCTTCGATCGTATATATCGTATAGCTCTACACTCTCAACCGATGGATTGTTAATTTGGGGATTGACCCATTTGGGATATATTGACGACCTCCGTGGTGCAGTGGGCGAATAGCCGGCTAAGATGCAGGAGGTAGCGGGTTCGATCCCCGCCGCGGAACAAACGTTTGCATGATCTATAGATATTTGTTCCGTGTCTGGGTGTTTTTCTATAAATTATAAGTATGTATTTACAAAAAAAAGTATATAAGTATTCTATCAGTTATCTGGTTCCCATAGTACAAGCTCTGCTTAGTTTGGGGCTAGTTAGCGCTGTGTGAAATGTCCAGCGATATTTATTTATTTATAGTCCCTTTGGGGAAGCGCAAAAGTCTTCTTTTGTCGTGTCAATAGTTTATACATATTTACAGGTTCGAAACTATATTAAAATTAAGTAGAACCTGGAGACCTCTATTGCAGTTTTGGTAGCCTTTAGCCTTGTTAAAATCGTCCATTGTGCATGTCGTAGGGCACAAAAGACAGTGATGCAGGTGAAGTATTGCTACTATAAAATCGTCCATTGTTCATGTCGTAGGGCACAAAAGACAGTGATGCAGGTGAAGTATTGCTACTATAAAATCGTCCATTGTGCATGTCGTAGGGCACAAAAGACAGTGATGCAGGTGAAGTATTGCTACTATAAAATCGTCCATTGTGCATGTCGTAGGGCACAAAAGACAGTGATGCAGGTGAAGTATTGCTACTATAAAATCGTCCATTGTGCATGTCGTAGGGCACAAAAGACAGTGATGCAGGTGAAGTATTGCTACTATAAAAAATATTAAAAAAAGTATAGACATCCTTCTCTGGTACAAAACTGTTATTACCTATGCCATTGTCAATGATTCTGCTTCAAGGTGACTTGCGCACCGATGTTTAGTCGTATTTAGTACCATACGTATTCAGAGAGTTAAATCATACAAATACGTCAAATTTAAACATGTTTAGTTGCCAATTACGTTTAGTGATTGTTATGTTATGCAAGCTTGGCTCAGAAAAGTACCTGCTAGTGAACAAAGCTTCGGTACTGAGCGGTGAAAGTAAATCTCTTATTTTCCATTTACTTTTTCCAAGAAGTTCATAAAATTCATCATCAAAAACTGTATCTACCACGGTTATCCATCTAACTACCATCACCAGTGGGCAATTGTTGGAAAAATATGCTGAACGGGCAAAACTAAATACAAAATACTCAGTGTTCTCCTCAAAATCAGTGATATATTCATATTATTCATATTCTAAACATTTTTGATTGAAGTTTACGTGAGATGATAAATCTATGCAGATTCAGGGTCTCCACAGGGATCCTGCTGATAATAGCAGCAACTGCATCACATGTGTACTCATTAACTGGAGGTATTACTATTATGGGTTACTATCGTTAATGCAAGGATTTTCTTTCGGAGGACATTTTGGAGGCTTTGGCCGTTCAGGGAGAGTCCAATCATCGTCTAATCCGTCGATCGTCAGTTCCGATTGTCTTTTCTTCCTTGATGCACCTGGGTTATCTAAACTGGGGTCCTTGCATACCTCTATAGGTGGTGGGCATTTATTTTCGTATTGCACATTTGTTTTTTGTGGGCACACTCTGCCTTTGTATTTGACACTTTCTGCTGATGGGTGCTTATGGAGTGTGTAACAGTTCGGGCTGGATTATGAAAACAAAAAAAGAATTAGCTTATGATCCAGCCACCAATATTATACAAGGTGTTTAAATAACTGATTTTGGTCTACTACCGTTGTAAAGTATGAAATATAAAAAAGTGGCACTCCGGGATTACCGACAGAAGTGAAAGCTTGAATAAAAGCAGAATACACTACAGAGACTTATATACAGAGGATACAATGAAGGACTTTAAATTAGTTTTATTAAATATATGTACTTAGAATAGTCATGTGGATTTGTTACTATCATAATCTATACATCACTAATTCCATTGATTGTCAAAATTTACAATTTTTAGTTAAGCATGTAATATTGTTACAATCGTTGGTAGACCTAAAAAATAAATTAAAAAAAATATAAAAAATAAACTTATATACCGACAGGTAATGGTATCAGTGTCGCGAGATCAATGGTTTTTCCCATCTCAAAAATGCCCTAAAGAAGTTTTCACTTCACAAATACTTTGTACATAAATAACATTGGTTTTTGAACAAAATACAAAATAAGGTATTCTATCAGTTATCTGTTTACTATAGTACAAACTCTGCTTAGTTTGGGGCTAGATAGCGCTGTGTGAAATGTCTAGTAATATTTATTTATTTATTTATCCAATCTACCAAATCTATATGGATCTAATAAAACAAAAAATTGCCTCTAACCATCCGTCTGGAAACTAAGCTGCCACGAGCAGCGCGACGGCTGGCTTCAAGCTGACAACCATTTATATATTGAATGTTAAAATCTATATATTATAAAAAAGAGAAGTCCACTGACACACTAACTTATCACGAACTTATATTATAATTTTATGAACTTACTTCTTGCGATCTGGGCTTCCAACTTCTTTTGGAGCTACCTTAGAGGGGGTGGGATCTCGTTTTGGTATTTTTTTCGTTGGTTTTGGACAAATGCTTCTTGCAGAATCTCCCTTTTTGAGACATTTTTTCTCGTCTTTGTTTTCCATTGTTTCTTTACTTTTAATTTGATAATTATTTACTAGATAAAGTTCCTGATTATTATATAAAGTTTGTACCACGGCTAACATTATTGTATAAAGTGTTGGCTATTTCATTTTGTTTCACATAATTTTGTTTTGGCTTCTACTGTCATTCACTTGCAGCATATCTTCAGTCCATATTTCTGTTTGAGACAGTCCATTCTATTAGTCATCTCTATGAGTCAGTCTATTGAGCAGTCTAATAATATTTCTCTATGTTTACAGTTTAGTACTTTCCAGTTAGTATTTCTCTATGGTACTTTCCATATGTAGAATCAAGGAAGATTGCTTTAGCACATCTTACTTAGATAATAATATACACAAATTTTTAACTAAAACACATTTTGAAGTGCCTAGGAACTGAGGCACGTAAAGTGCAATAATTAGGTAAGTAAGGTACATGAATTAAAAATTTGATAATCTACTTAAACCGGCAAGGATCACGCCAATACATTCTTGTATGATTGTGGTGGCTGACCAATTGACTATAGAAGGTACTATATACTTGCTTTGAGGTTATAGTACTGGTGATGTAGCCCTCAGAAAACTTCCTCTGACATAAGTCAAAAAACCTTAAAGATGAGGATATAGAGGGAGCGAATGACGTTGACGGTAAGGGCTAACATGTTGGTCCGCAGGTTTGCTCGTTCCTCGGATGTGGTTAAAATAACATTATTCAACTATTTTTTGTCAAAAGTTCTACACTGGTAGCCTGTGGTTCACGTGAATCTAAAGTCCGTCAACACACTTCGCATCCAATATAATAATGCCCTCAGAATGTTGTTGGGCCGTCCGCAGTTCTGCAGCGCCTCTGGTATGTTCGCGAAGGCGCGCACGGATGGGTTTGTCACCCGAATGAGGAAAAAGGCAGCCTCGTTGCTTACAAGAATACGCGGGAATATGTTGGTACCAACATCATTTTGAGGACAATAGCGAAAAAGTATGACGGTCCTCTCTATAAACACTGCATAGGGGTTTTGTGTAGGTAACCTACCTGACCATATACCTAAGCTTTTTAGACGCTACAATTTTATTTTATTAGAACCTTTATTAACATTGATATGGATATTGTGACATCAGACATAAATAATTGTTTATTAATATAAATTTAATTTAATAAGCCTACTCTATGCCGGTGACAACCAAAAAAAAGCACAAAACAGCCTTTTTCCCCGGTTAAGTCTAACGGAGAGGATTGAACTTAATTACACTGGATGGAACTTGTTCTACCAAAACTCGCATCTTAGTTCCTTTGCACTTCTTTCGTGCAACCATTATTTAGCTGTTCCATAAAAGACGCCTCCAAGCTCCTCTTAGTGCATTCCAGAAATAACTCTGGCTACGTGATACGTGGTGTGTCAGGCTGTTTAATTTAATAAAAAAATAATACTGGACATTTCACACAGCGCTATCTAGCCTCAAACTAAGCAAAGCATTGTATTAAGGGAACCAGGTAACTGATAGAATACTTAAATACTTTTTTTTGTGAATACGTATTTTAGAATATAGAAAAACACCCAGAACCGGAATAAATATCTTTAGACCTTGAACACATTTGTTCCGCGGCGGGAATAATACCCGCAATACTGCGCCACAGAGGTCGCAAAGTCTTTCACCACGATGCCTCATTCAGCCTAATCGGAATCAAAATCTAATTTTTAATAGACAATTTCGTCATTACTAATGTATTATTAAATTCTGGACATTTCAAACATCCCCAGCGCAAAGCTTGTACTTTGGAAACTATACATGTATAACTAACTTCAAGATATTCAAATTAAAAATTGCAGGTTTGAGGAATCATTTCATGAATCAGTTTTAGTTAAAAAAATATAAATCAAATGATAAGCATAGTTTTAGTTTAGCTAATGTTTAGTTTCAGGAGTCATCTAAAACCTTTATAGCTAACACAACATAATTAGATTTCTAATCAAATGGCTTCTTGAATTAGTTACACGGGTTTTCTTCTTTTTTTTACTTTCCAGAACCAGTTTCATCTATTTTTGGTCCACAGGGATCGTGTTTATCAGAATCAGGCTTGCATTTATATTTTTTAACTTCATGCCCTTTCTCTTCAGTACGAAGTGGGCTGGTTTCTTTTTGAGAACATTTTGGAGGCAGTTCCTTATCGTCTAGCGTAAAGGATTTTGATTTTGGTTTACATTGTTCATTTTTTTTGAGATGCTTGGCAGGGCTTGTACAGATTTTTTGAGTGCCATCGGCATCAACTGAAGGTGATGGACTTTGTTTATTTGCCATAGGTTCTTCCGGTTTTTTACAATCTTCGTTTTTTTTCATGTTATATTATAAAACTGTTTGATAATACTTCTAATTTCGTATGGTGTATTTAAAATGAATTCCACTGTTTTGGTTTACATTTTAATTAAATTTAGTTCGATCTTATTCTGTGTTTTATAAAAAACTTGCATCATTTTTATTTTGTCCAGTTTTGTCTTTAGACTGTCATTATGTCAAATCATAGAGAGATATGTAGAAAAGAAGTGTGTATTATAACTTTTTAAAGAAATCGTGAAACAAGGTTTTGACTAGAGACTTACTATAAGTACAATGTGATTCACCTAATATATATTTTTTATACTACTAATGTATCAAACAAGCATACGGCGCACCTGATGTTAAGCGGTTACCGTAGCCTATGGACGTTTGTAACCCGCGCGTTGCCGACCCTTCAAAATTTTCAAAACGCCTTTTTTTAGAACCCCATACTGTAGTCCCTGGAGAAAACCTCTAGTATAGGTATTCAACAAAACAGCAATATTTTTTGTCAATTTCATAAAATCTACTACATTTATACAAATATGGGTCATCAACTATTTGTGTTCCAAATGCATTAATGCTACCATTTGTACATCTTACAATATTCTACGCATAATATTCTTATACAATGTTAACTTAATTAAACAAAATTATTATAAACTCATATGCCTTTATTTCGTACTGGTGCGTTTTCCTTACAAATTATGTATACTTATTAAAATTAAACAAAATCATTATTATTCCATCTATTATTATATTAATGACATAACAATTATCACTTATCGATATGCTTTCAGAAAATAAAAGCGAAATGCGTAATAAATAAAGTAGAATTCAAAAATAACACTTTAAAATGAGTCAATTTACTTGTGATATTTTAGCCTTTTTTGATAATGAACATAATGTACATTAAATGATTACATTTTATTTACATTTAATGTAATTATAAAAGTTATATTCTGTTAATGTTATTATAGTAACTAAATTGTTTCATATAATATACAAAGAGTTAATTAACTGATTTGTTTATAGTATTTATATGTAATTTATTTCGTTCTTTAACCAAAAAAGGCTATTTTATGTATCTTTGGTGATAGTTTATTGCTTTTTTTACATAATTAAGGCAGATTATATATAACGGGGATGTTAAGTCTTTGGCTTCCCTCTAAACTGTATGACTTTTCTTAGAAATCATTTATTAATAAGCCTTATTTCGGATTAATGAGTTATATGGAAAATATAAGTACTACGCCATATTTACAAAATTTATCTCAATTACTTAATTGAGATAGTAATAAATATAAAAAAATGGACGGAAACGATAAGAATTGCAACGAATCTTCACATTAAAATAATTAAATACACTAACAGTTTTGAACATAATCAAATTGTATATAAATTATAATATATGGCATACGATATGATCATTACACATCGTATACAATTTAACAGCTAACTTTTATACATAGAAAAGTAAAAAAACACAAATAATCTCATCGTAATTTCAAAATAATCTAAAATATTAAGCAGGCTGACTTCCATTACGAAAGCTTCAACTTTAGAAGCATTTACGATAACATAAATAAGTTTATATAACTTAGAATAGAAATAACGATAATATATGTAAAAAAGGAATTGTGCATTCAAGACAGCATTGGGAAGAATATGTTTCAATAGATCATTTTTAACACAACATTAAAATCTATTTGTGAAATTGAGGTAAAAAGTATCGAGATAATTTCTTAGTTCTAAAATGACAATGATTTATCTACTAAAATATTTACATTTTTATGAAGAATTATCAATACTGGCTCATTCATTATCTTAATGAGTATGAACACTGTTTTAGTCATAGGAAACAATTTCAAGAAAGCATAGTAAAGGTAAAACCTTATAAAAAATTATAAAAAAAGTAATTTTAACCGAATTGTACATTATATAACATTGTATTAATCTATCTACACAATGAGAATTTCTAAGGGAATGAATAAAGAATATAACTAAATCGTCACAATTGAATCGTTTTTGTTTAAAAGTGTCCAGTATCACTTGACTTTGTTCGTTGTTGGCGCCGACGGCTACTGCTCACACGGCGTCCGCTGATATCTGAAAATAATGATATTATATGTAAATACGTCTAGACAAGCGGACGCCCTTCGGCTAGATGGAGTGACGATTTGCGCGCTGTGGCTGGGAAAGATTGGATGAGAAAAGCTGAGAATCGACCGCAATGGCGCAACCTGGGAGAGACCTATGTCCAGCAGTGCACTGTTATAGGTTAATAGATAGATAGATAATTCCTTTATTGCACACCATTAAATACAAACATTTATAAGAAAATACACTCTTAAATAATAGGTACAATGGGCGGCCTTATCGCTAAAAGCGATCTTTTCCAGGCAACCTTTGGATGGGCAGGATCTATGTGAACAAAATAAGGACGGCGGCGTAAATCCAATATTTATTAGTGCACGTATATTTATAAAAATATAGATAATATAAAATAAAATGCATAATTATAATGTATAATATAATCATAAAATTACATAAATATTAATATTATGATACATAAAACATATATTGTCATGCCTACATACATAAATTATAAAATTGTAAAAATTAATAAGTGGCCTAGTGAGCGATGGATGACAAATAGTGTTGTCTGACCAAGTTTTTAAAGATAGGGAGAGATTTAGCGTGACGAATTGAGACAGGTAGGGCATTCCAGAGCCTATTAATGATGATGATGATGAAATGTAAATACTAGTTCATTTACTTTAATAACTTTTGAATCACCCGTAGTTGGGGATAAAGATAGGCCTTTGTTTTTTTCTGTCAGTCTCCTATCTCCTACCTTGTGTGCGTCTCCTTGAATAGTCACATAATTAGTTTTATTTATTTAAGGTACTGTAATTTCGGCCAAAACTACGTTATTTAGAAGTCTAGAATCTCTTTCAGTAGCAAAGAAAGTGGCGATAGTTATCATCATATAGGATGTCTTCTGCTGAACATATGCCTGCCACATCTTATAAAAATGGTAATAATATAGCTCATCCCTACGATTGACATCCTTGAATCTATAACTCAGTTTGTAGACCCGAGAAGATATCCCACAAGGGGGCAGTCAGAAGCAAGTCCAAACATTACGCTTGATGCATACCCACATCTTATCTACTATGTGTTAATAATATTCCTCATACTTTGTAGGTATTAGTAAAAAACTGAGGGTCGGACTGCCTTTTCTGTCTTATGTTTCATATTATTTGTGATATGCTTGTTATAATAATATCTGATTTACGCTGTCTTAATTGTTCACATAGATCATATTCATCCAAAGGTTGCCTGGAAGAGATCGCTTTTAACAAAAGGCCGCCCATTGTACCTATGATTTAAAAGTGTATTTTCTATTATTTGTTTAATTTTAGTCGTGTTTAAAAGACAAAAACTATCTGTTTTCTCTTACTCTCTACTTATTCTTATTGTTAACAAATAGTAAATTTATAGCCCTAAAGAAACAATCCACCCTTTCATTAGACAACTTTAAAAGTTCTCAGCGAACACTTAAATTTAATGTCTCTGTAACTTATTCCCTGGACTAGAGAGGGCCTTTGTCTGACGGCCCTTTGGGACCAATAGGGGTAGCGGATAAATGTGCGAATACTATTGTGCTTTTTGATTTTTTTTATGGGGTGTACTGATTGAAATGTCAGGGTAATTGATTAGTTTTGTTTACCTATCGAGAAAAAAATTAGTAATAATTATTATATAACACAGCAGATTGAATTACGTAATTAATCTTGACCCTATACTTAGATCCTTTGTATCGTAGGTAACAAAAACTGCGAGATTATCCGTGTACTCAGAATCAAATATGCAGATCATGCAAACATTTGTGTCTATTGCTCACCCACTGCGTTACCAAGGTTTCCATTTGTATAAAGTGACGAATGACTAAATTGTCTCATATGTTTCCCAATTTTTCCTACCAGTTTATGTACAATACAAGCCTTACACTACAAAAGTTCAAAAGTAGTCAAAAATCAAAAAAATACTTCAATATCCTCGACGCTCATATTTTTCTGATTTTGAATTAAAACTACCTAAATAACTACGTTTGTATCGCCAATAGCTATGAATATCCCAACATGTTCAGCAAATAGTGCACTGATACAAATTATAGTGAAGACAGATTTTAAGTTGCAAATATATTTCACATTATTCGATTCAATATAAACAATTGATCGAAACTACTTTAAGGATAAAGAATCACTCAAACATAGCTCTGTTTTGATCCACCATCAAATTATATGCGAATACCCAATCCCATGGGTGATATATCAAAGCTAAGGGGATTCTATGGAATCTATCAGAAAGTCTCATAGGGTTTTGGTCCTAACGTCTCTGGTTATAAGGAACATTATGGGGCCATTATCAGAGACTATTTCACACGATTTTGAGCAGGCTATTTTTTTTGCAATTGATATTTTTAGATAGATACAACAAACTCCAATAGAATTGGAAATTTGGAATTGCTATCATATTCTGAGGCTCGACAATACGGACATAGTGAGAAGACTCATGAGAACTAAGCCTTTTGAGTCAGTGTAGAAGGAATGATAAATTAATAAATATAGTTATGAGTTTTCACGGGAACTTATGAGACAGATACCAGCTAACTTCATCATATCGCTTTTTGGCTGTCGGTATGTTTTCCAAACACGCCAAAAGAAGTATAACTTATATTATTAATAAATAATAATATAAGTCATACGTCTTCTTCTTCTTCTCTTCTTCCTTTTTTTAAAAAAAATATGATTTGATGCGCGCGCACACCGACAGCCAAAAAGCGATATAATGAAGTTAGCTGATAACTGTCTCTAGTTTCCGTGAAAACTCTAAACTATATTTATTAATTTATCACTCCTTTTACAAACTAAGAGGCGTGGCATAGGCATCATAATAGCTATTTTCGTTCTTACATGCATACATCAGTAGGGTACACGCACACGTGTTTTATTTTAATCATTAAACTTAACAAAATTAATAAAAAATGAAAATGGTTACATGTATAGAAATCTGATATAGGACGATTATTTTACGAAAACCCATTTCAAAAATACCAAACAATTAACCATCGAAAAGAGCACAGGTGTTAACTTATCTCCCTGAGGCACACCTGCCCGTGGTCAGTGATAAACCGTTGGAGATTTATTCGGTATGGAAGGCCATTTGTTTTTCAGTGGTTGTTAAACGGCTGTAAAACGAGGCTTTATGGGTAGGTAAAAAGGTACAGTGGTGTGGAGATGGCTGACTAAAAACAAGAATGAAAACAAGATTTTATGTTGTAGAAAACAAGCTAAACTTAAAAAAGGGCTCAGAATAGAGTTATATGGAAGGAAGTAAGGCAGGCCTTTGTCCTGCAGTGGCAAACATCAGGCTTATCCATATTTATACTATATATTCAAAAGTAACTCTGTGTGTCTGTCTCTCTGAAAGAAAGAAAGAACATACATTTATTGGACACTCACACAGGACCAATCAGAATAGTACATACCTACTTACATAAAGATTATAAATTATAAAAAAATTATACTGCAGTTTAAACTGGAACGGTGGTCTGGACTCCGGTCAGAGCGTTCCCCATATGTAGCCTACTTGATTTTTCACGCTGTATTATCCCAAAATACTAATTTGGCGATAAAGACGAGCAAAAATATACGTAATGATAGCATTGATAGCCAAACTAGTATAATGGAAAATGTTTGCTTGGCCTGCAAATATGTGTTTCTTTTTACAGTTAAGATCCGATGCTGCTGTTTAACTGATTAATTTTAATTTTATGTTCATTATTTTAAATCATCTTTCGTTCTATCTTGTATCTCACTGTTGTATATATAATTATTTGTGCTTTTTAGCAAATAAATAATTGTCTATGTAGTAAATAGTTTTCACATATTTGTACTAAAAACGGGATATTTACAATGATTTGCGAGTTTTTGAGGATCAAGATATTTCATCGCAGTTGCATGCGCCATGATCATGTGTAAACTGAACTGAGTTTACCCGTGATCAAATAAAAATACAATTCAAATAAAACATTTTTCTCGGTGATGTAATACTTACCACTTGGTTAGAAGTCCAGTTGCCGCTGAATGGGAGTAGGGGCCCCCGTACGGCGAGTATTGCGAGTAGGGGGCTGCGTACGCATATTCACTGGCTAGTGTTGTCGTACCTGTAAAAATACAGTAAAATCTGTTATAGCGAGCACTCAGCCTTTCAGGAATGTGATGTCCGACACTGTTTGTATGGCGTTACTCCACCAAGAAAACGGCTACGTAGTCGCAAGGGTTTTTTGCGATTCACAGAAGCCACCACAAATAATGCAAGTCATGCCCGTGTTACCCTGTGAAAACTAAATAAAGCCCTCCCACCTAGCTATGCTACACCTGCAGAGGAACTACCCCTGGTCAACACCAACCTTGGCCAGTGTGGAGGACTGCGTACCCAAGTCGTCCGCTGCAGGTGTAATCATAGTAAATGGTGTATTATAGACAAATCGGTGACGCAATGCTAATGTGGTGCCCAGCTCCAAACAATGGCTCACGTCCTTACATGCCCATCCTGCCCTACCACCTGCACGATGGAACAACTGATGACCTGCTCCGACGCTGCCATGAACGTGGCGACGTACTGGTCAAAATGGCTTGAGACATCGACACGAAAGAAGAAGCCTTAAAGTTTCAGGTATTTCCTTCGTTCGTTAAATTGGTATTTTTGTTTCTCCAACTATTTCTTTCTGTTATTGTAGCTTCTGAACAGAGAGCCAAGCATAAATATCTCAATACTCAATACATTTATTGCTTTGACATGGTGACAAAGTTATAGTAGTAGGTAGATAGTTTCACATATGAACCCTGGCAGGGTTATAGCAACTGGAAGGCAGACCATGGTCTCGTATCTAAAAGCATGCTTATACTTTATAATTTATTCGATCGTTCATTATTTTGGGTGTTATTTTAAGTTCTAGGTTTGCCTGGTAGAAATCGCTATTCAGCGATAAGACCGCCAATTGTATCACATAGTTTACGGTGTTCTTTTTAGTTGTATTTTTTATGGTATAAAGAATTATCTAATCTAATCTATGTATTTAATAGGTTATAGTGTTTTTGTGGTAATTTCAATAACTTTATCAGTTAACTTTATCCCTAATTATTACGTGAACCGTTAGCGAGACGAAGTATTTTTTTTTAATTACTATTTCTTTCAATGATACTCGTTTCTTGGTCATCTTAATAATAATTATATATTATTCAAAAAACTTATACAATAATTATAACAATATTTTGATGATTAAAAAAAATATTTCTTAAATAAACTTAAGAGGCTCTAAAGAAATACTCAGCACATTTACATCCAACATTATCTAAATCGAATCATATTGCCGAGTAATCAAAACACTTAGCTTAACCACGCCTTACGACGAATACCACCGTGTATCTACGCCCTAACGAGCTTTATACGCGTAACCACTTTCTCCTACCCGCCCCCTTACCCTCAGAGTGACAGTTTAATATTTATAACCGAAGTGAGCCTATGAAGTACCTACTATACTCTGAAGCACTTTCTGTCGCATCGCAAACTCGTGTCAAGCTTCGTTACCTCCTCCAGACAAAGCCATACGATTCCCCCCTCTAAAATTATTTGCATAGAACCCCGAATGAGCTATTAAAGATGTCTGGAGGGGGGTCCCCGCCACCCATCCTGGGATAAGCAGATTGCGGTAGATTAAAGACCAAAAGCATAAAGAGAAGCGGCGTCCCCAGACGAGCGCCCTGTGGCACTCCATTTTGAAACCTCTCTGTAATATGCATAAGTGCTAAAACTCAGTGGATTCTGTATGATATTTTATGATGTTATAACACAGAGAGGCGAGCGGTCCGAGGAGAAAATTAGATTTCCCTCGGAGTGGTTCGGAGTGGTACTCGACAAAGTCGAAAGCTTTATTTGAGCCGGTTTTTTCATCGTGATTCTTGAACTGTTTTTCTGTTTGAGTACTTTTGTTTTAGCTCTTCTCTCATTGTTTTATTTCGGTGCGTGGATTTTTATTGTCGTCTGAACTGGCGGTGAGGGCGCTGAAACGATTTTTTCTCACATTTTACTTTTTGTGTTTTTATTGCAGATGTTCGCTAACATATTTCGAAATTTCTTTGCACTCTTGTCCTTTTTGTTTATTCAATTTATTCGTTTCGATGTTAGAATTATTACTTACATTTTTTTTTCTACACACTATTAAAAAGCCAGCATTATTTATGTGAATTTCGACAAACGTGGTACAGTGATTTGGAAAAGGCAAAAATTTATAACAAAATGTTGAATTTGCCTATACATACAAAATTGTGGTTTCCACATGAAATGATGCCGGTGAATAACACCTAAGGCCTTCAATATGCCTGAGGAGCAATTATGCCACGCCAAATACATATGGAAGGTGATGATGTGACTTCTTGGTGTAGTAAAAATACAAAATTATGGTTTTCACATTCAATGATGCCGGTGAATAACACCTAAGGCCTTCGATATGCATGAGGAGCAATTATGCCAGGTCAAATACATATGGAAGGTGATGATGTGACTTCTTGGTGTACTAAGAATACAAAATTGTAGTTTTCACATGAAATAATGCCGGTGAACAACACCAAAGGCCTACGATATGCCTGAGGAGCAATTATGCCACGTGAAATACATATGGAAGGTAATGATGTGACTTCTTGATGTACTAAGACGGCTGATAAATGTTTTTTTAACCTTAACATATCTTCGTTTGACCACAATCTCACAAGCGATGATATGGTCTAAATGAAGCATGAAGATCTAGTAGACACCTTTTCACTCTCACCATAGATAGACCCGGATTGTAGTATTTAAAACAAAGGGACGACGTTAGAGTGTTCCATACCTTAGCTGTACGCATTAAGAACGCTAAACCAAAATGGCGCGAACGATAGGCGTATCTACGTGGTATGGATGGTACCTACTGAGCCGTACGTCTCTTTGTCCTTTGATGTTGCAGAACAACAAAAGTTATGTTGATTCCATTTAAGATGAGAAAGGGGAGGAAGTTAATGTGACTTACCATCATAATGTGCGTACGGAGGGTAGGGCGGCGCAGGTGGCTGTAATACCACCAATGCTGCCGCATCAGGACTCGCAGCCGCTGAGGGGGGTTCACCACCGGCACCGCCGTTGGAACCTGCTGAGTCGTTGGTCCCTGGAAGAATAATAACATTAATTTATGATGTAATAAAATAGCTAACAAGAGATACGTTCTAGCTACACGGTTAAAATGCAGTTCGTTGTTAAACATATCAGAACCTACAAAATATTAAATAGCATCAAATCAGAGCCAATATTAAGTCACAAGTTAGTGTCCTATTTTCATTTTACAAAACTCTAACCTATACTTAAAATAACCCAGATTCACAAACAATAAAGATTTATTTATGAATGAATTAATGAAAATTCTTTAAGTCACCTTACAAGCTAGATACAAATGGGAAACCAGAAAATGTATATGAGTAGTTTTATCTTATCCAAAGATAGCCATAATTTATTAAATTTATAATTTACTAGCTATTGCCCGCGACTTCGTATGCGTTACACTCCTAAATGTGTAGGTAACCTAAAAATAAAGCTAAACTCGCTGTTGCAACTTGACTTGACACCCCATTTTTATCCCATGGGAACTGATTTATGGGATAAAAGGTAGCTTATGTGGTAATCCAGGTTATAATCTACGTATATACCAAATTTCATCGAAATCGGTTCAGCCGTTACGACTTGATTGAGTCACAAACAAACATCAAAACTTTCACATTTATAATATTAGTGTGAAGTGTGATGAATTCAGGTTATCAGTTAGTGTGTTAAGTATTTGCCTACCAGCAAGCTAATCAAACTCGTGCCGTCGAGTAACGGACGCTCAAACCTTCAGACCTGCCCATTTCCTATAAAACACCGTGATTATACTATTATTTGTCACGCCCTAAAAATTTGCGGCGACAGCCCATTCGAATTAAGTACGTAACTGTGCTTTTGGATTGTCTTCGCATTTGGCACAGATTTTTGTGGTGTCGAAGGGAATTGGTTGTAAACTAGAAAGGAAACCATATTTTTAGACACAGTATATATTTTGGAACGAGGACTGCCGGGGTAGTATGCTCGCCCTATATAGAAAAGTTTAAAGGAACATATGTGTTTGCGGACGAATCATAATTCTTTATTGTTTGTAGATCTGGGTTATAATGTAGAGGTACAAGATGTACGGATTTTATATTTTTAAGACAGCGCCAGATAGCTTACAGCAAACAAACAGAACAGAGGAAAACATTATTAAGCTTACACTAAAATCAATTTCAATTCAACTTTTTGAACTACACACTTACTTGGAATTGAATTTGAGAATGAAAGGGATTTGTTTTGGAATGCCTGATTTACTGCGAGACAAATGGATGAAGGATTTTATTTGATTCTATTCTAGCTGATCCCACAAACTTTGTTCTGCCGTATAAATTATCCAAGAAATCAAATGCAGAATGAAATTTCAAAGTGACGCGACACTTCATGTAAATGACTTCACGTCAATGAACGACGGTTGAAATAAATGGATTGTTTTGCTTTGTTTTTTGTATTGTTAGTATAAAAATAGTAAAATAGTGATTAAAAAAGGGGGGGTGGGGGTAGGAGGGTGAAAATACTTTAAGACCTGCTTTCATACCTAACAAATATACAAAAAAAACATGAAAATCGGTCGACCCGTTTCGGAGGAGTGCGACCACTAAAACCGTGATACGAGATTTTTATAAATAAGAAAGATTACTATTTAATTTTATTAACATAGCTATGTACACTTTTATATTAACTTAATTTATATTTATTTTTTTATACTTTGACTTGCTTGCTTATATATTTTCTCACTGACATTGATTGTTTATGCATGAATTTGTTTAATTTTTGTTTTTATGTTATTTTGTTGTTAATGATTGTTTATTTAGTGTAATTGGTTATTGTAACGTTCTAATTATAAACAAATTATCTCTACTGAAGAATGTAGTCAAATGCCATTTTGGCGTAGAGTTCAACGTTTCTATGGCGGTGATGCTACTAGGGCTGATCAAGAATGTTATCATGTGCCTGTTGATAGATGTGATTACGAGCAATGATCAGCAGACTCCGCATTTAGATGCGTGCCTTTTATTGATATTTACAACGGAGCACTTCTGCACCCCTAAAGAGCGCTAAAAAGATGTTTAAGCGCATTGAAAAAAGTACGCGTTAAGATTTTTCTTACATAGTTTTGATCGAGCGAAGCGAGCAACTTGGACAAATCGGCGTTGTATGTATGTATGTATGTATGTTTGTTTGTCCGATAACTTTCGTAGCGTTTATCCGAACATCATGAAATTTGGTATAAAGATAGGTAGTGATAGCACAATTTTGGTGTGACTCAATGAGCTAAAAATATTGGGGGGTTGTTAAGATATTGGGGTTCAAGAGGGGTAAAAAAAAATGAAAATGAGACTATTAGGTCAAATGGGACGTCAAATGAAAGGTCTTCATTAGTACATTTGAACCGCATTTTTATTTTTAGTTTAATTTTTGTAGTTTTTGAATTATTAGCCATAATAAAAACAAAACTTTGACAAAATTCACAGGGTACGCCAGTGATCCCACAATGCTGAATTTTAGTATTCGTGACCAATATAGGCAAAAGTCTGAAATCCAGAATAACGTCCATTTGTACCCCAAAAAAATATAACCAATTTACAAGAACTCCCGTTACATCTAATTTGAATGAAACTGTGGGTCAAGTAGCTTGGTTATGCATTTCGTGGCACCAATGTATTAGTCAAAGATGAAAGCCGGCATGCCCAAAGATCACAAAACGTATTTAGCGACTAAACATGTTTAAATTTGAAGTATTTGTATGATTTGACAACTCCTTAAATCATATTTAGCCACTAAATACGTTTAGGCATCGTTGTGCAAGTCGTCCTAAATATAATATTTATTTTGGGAGATTCGCGAGATCTCAGTTGGGGGGAACCACTAGTATTATAACAGTACAAAATGTTTCTTTAAGAATTAACATTTACAATCTGATTCCCATGTGATAACAAAACGAAGAGTCAATATCAGAGATTGTGAGATGGTGACCGCACAATTACCTGCGGTTACGAAGCCATGGGAATTCACACTCATTCATCGTTTGCCTACTTACCTAGCTACTCGTACCACGTGGTTTTCAATGAATGATATATAGGTATATATATCATTCATTGAAATATATTGCTTTAATTTTAAGTGTGCTAAAACCAAGGTAATTTATTTTAAAATCACACTAATATTATAAATGCCAAAGTTTAGATGTTTGTTTATTTATTTGTTTGTCACTCAGTCACATAACGGCTTAACCGATTTCAATGAAATTAGGTATTTATGTCCTTGCCGGGTTCGATCAAGGACAGCACCTAGTGGTGACCGGGGGGATGATCGTTGCTCACATCCCATCAGCTCCCTAAACGTATCCTCTGGGAGGCGCTAAACGAGCAACAACTTTTTGGCCGCTGGTATACATGTTATTAAAACCTCACAGCAACTCAATCGCTCAATAATAATTTACAGATTTGAGAGCGATTTTAAAATGCCACACAAATAAATAAATAAGCGCCTGGTAGTTGCAGAACTAGGCTAGGTAAAAGAGTGCAGTTTCTGACAGGGTTGAATTATATTTATTTCTCAACTAGTTGACCCGCCCATGGCTTCGCTTGAAATTTCCCGTTCCCATGGGAACTTCGGGTTAAAAACTATATAAAACACTCTTATCAAAGTGACGCGACACTTCAAGTAAATGAACGACGGTTAAATTATATGGATATTGTCCATACAAAAATACTATAATCACGATTATAAAATGGGGGGTAGAAGGGTGAAAAATACTTGACGACCTATTCTCATACCTACCAAATATACAAAAAAATAATAATTAAAATTGGTCTACCCGTTTCGGTGGAGTGCGACCACTAAAACCGTGACACCACATTTTTATATATTAGAAAAAAGATGAGCCTTTCTAAAATATAAAAACATGAATCACTAGAGAATTGATAACTTAGTAGGTAAAATAGGGAGACGACGTAACCACAACAGATCTAGGAAACAGGTGAACTCGGGTTGTATTACCATCTCGCATTACTGAGAGGGGCAAGCCTGGACCTTTCACAAGAGGATGTGGTCAGTATTGAATGGAAGAGATGAATGAATACTAAGAGGAATTTTAACTTGAAATGCGATACTTTGAAGCAGAGTATAGCACGTACTATCTTATTTATTATATCTTGTGGCGTTATTAAAAAAAATACTATTTTATTTATAGTTTGCTAGTTGTGTCTATAAATAGTTGTATCTTATAAAGAACTAGCGGCCCGTACCGGCTTCGCATGGGTGGACATTTATTTTTTTAACATTTTTTATGGCAAATTTTTTTACACCTTGGGTTACATTATTGATGTTTTAGTGGGGATCCCTAATTTTTTCTAGTAATAAATATAACCTATGTTACTCTGGGATAATGTAGCATTCTAATGGCGAAAGAATTTTTGAAATCGGACCCGTAGATTTTGAGTTTATTCGTTACAAACACACACAAATACAAATATTTACACTTTATACTATTATAAGTATATAAATATAAGTATAATTATATTAGTATAGATAAAAAACGTTAAGAAAAATTTACTTATTTACTACAAAACAAGCATAAGTTGATATAGATTTTAGATCGTATTGACCGATCTTTTAATAGCTAAACTGTATTTTGTATTTTTTTCAATATTTGTGCTTACATTATTTCTGTAAACAAATGTACCAAAAAAAAATACGTTGTAATTACAAAATAAAAACCGGCCAAATTCGAGTCGGATTCGCGCAAGAAGGGTTCCGTACCATTATCTATAAAAACGAACAAAAAAATCACGTTTGTTGTATGAGAGCCCCCCCTTAAATATTTATTTTATTCTGTTTTTAGTATTTCTTGTAGCGGGAACAGAAATATACGAGTATCATCTGTGAAAATTTCAACTCTCTAACTATCACGGTGCATTAGATACAGCATGGTGACAGACGGACAGACAGACAGCGGAGTCTTTGTAATAGGGTCCCGTTTAACCCTTGGGGTACGGAACCCTAAAAAAAGAGTGCGGTCCCTTGGAGTTGTAAAAGAATCAAGCTTTTAAGTCAACGCAATCAAAATAATATACGGTCATTTATGCCGCATTGGTATTATGCTCGGAAATAAATCAAAATGGGTAAAAAGCAGCCTATGCCCTAATGCCGGTCATAATCTATCTGTATACCAAATTTCATCGAAATCGGTCAAGCCGGTTCGTCATGAAAACGTAACAAATTGAGAGACAGAGAGACAGTGTAACTTTCAAATTGACTGGACCCAACCAGCCGATTTAATGATTTATTTATCAAATTCAACAGTTGCTTACAGTTTAAACCAAAACGCAAACTGCCTTTAATTAACACAAACAAAAAACTTATATATAGGTACCTAAAGGGACACATAAATAGAACTAAGACTATAGTTAAATATGTCAACATTTTGTTGTGACAATCCACGTGATAACTCCAATACCCAGACTTCTACAAGATTCATTTTGGTGAATATGCGCAAGATCTTCATGCCCTCATCCCTCATTTGCTTCAGCTTTTCTTGATAGCACGATTAAGGAGTGGAACTCACGGCGTATGTTTTTCCGAACCAGTATAATCTCGGAGTCTTCAAGTCCAGAGTGAACAAGTTCTTTTTATCTAAGCGTGCTCCATCTTCGATCACACCATCACTTACCATCAGGTGAGGTAGTGGTCAGGCGATTGACTATCATCAATAAAAAAATAATGCATGCGAAGCCGCGGGCGGAAACTACTATATAAAATTAGTATAAAATGTTTGTACTGTACCATACTTACCGGAGTGCGGCGTGTAGTGCGCGTGCGCAGCGTGCTCGTACGGCGCGTCAAAAAGCTCGCCATAGTACGCCGGTGCACCGCCTGCGCCGCCCAGCTCTGTCAGTAGCTTGTACTCGTCTTTGAGACTCCATTTCGATGAGGACCAGAGCTGGAAGAAGAGAGACGGTTAGTTTGAGTTGTCGGTCATATTCTTAACCCCCGACGCAAAAATGAAGGTGTTATATTTGACTAATTTACCTGGGGTGGTTCTTAGCTATGTCAGTTTTGAATCCCCGACTCAACGGGGGGTGGGGGGTGGAGGGGGGGGTCGGGGTTTTGTTAAATTTTGTAAAAATGAACTTGTTCAAACTGCCATCAACATTAATGGACGAGAAAGGCGGCATCTCATTTATTCAGACTTTTTTGAAAGAGATACGAATTCCCCTAGAACATATATTATGTTGTGACGGGTAAGCGCAGCTAGCCTTAAACTGTAACAGAACTGGTAACAGAAGATTTAGCGAGCGTATCAAGCTCAAAAAGTTCGTAAAAAACGCATAGGCACAAGAAATATGATTTTCCATCGTCAGATACCTAACTGTCCTAGGCTTCCACTTCCAATCAGCCAGTTAGATCCGTTAGCTTACCACCAGGCACTTATAAGCCCGTTGATAGATAGACAGATAGATAATTCTTTATTGTTACACCAAATTACATTAACTAAACCTAGAAAACTTAGACTAATACGTAGTGGTACAATGGGCAGCCTTATCGCTTAAAGCGATCTCTTACAGACCTTTGGACCGTTGGTTGTTGTATTACCAAGCTTCAATTATATTGAAATGTTTTATTTTTCTCCTGTAATTCCCATATAAACGCTCATCAGTCGTGTAAAGGTGTAATGGCGGACGGAAGTGACGTCATTAGCGCTCACCCACCGCCATCCGTCACGACAAGATGGCCGACAGATTTACGCGCCAATTCTCGCTCGGTTACAGAACGTTTAGTTGTTTTTCGGCACTTTATTGAAAAGGTTTCTGTTTTGTAAATTATTTGAATGCGGATGTGAAAAGTTCCATAATCTTTTTTATTGTTACTAGCTTGTCTATTCCTGTCCTATCTCATGCAATCCTGTCTCTAAACTCTAACCTAACAAGGTATGAATAGTTGTGGCAGTTGTGTAAGTAAAGCCTACAGATTATTGGCAACACAACATGCAATGCAACATCGCGTTACATAACATGTTGAGTCGCAAATAATCTGTACAGCGCTCGAGGACGCTATCACAACACCGTTTTATGAATTCAACGATAATCATCATCAAATACGACTACAAAAATACGAAATCAAATACGTTTAACAAAAACGGCACACACTTCTATTTACATAATATAACGAGTATGTAATTCATGTACAGTTTCTTGACATACGTTTTCAGTATCCTTAATTCCTTAGGGAGCACACAAGTTAATTTTATATTAGGTTTATTAAAAAAAAATCATATAACCTATGCGATTAGAAAATTTTGTCACCTAATTCAATTTAGTAACTTTACGCAAACTTCAAGTACCAAGATTAGTTAGTTAATGTATAAAATCGAGCGAAAAGAGGCTTAAATGAGTGCGTAGCCATTATGCGCTTGTGTTGCGACTCCAATACCTAAATTCGAATGCGTCAAAAATGTGATAGCGTACTTATGATCGACATCAATCGTAAATACTGCTTATCCCTTAAGAGGAAATCTGGGCTGCGTTTCGCCCATACAAACGTAGTCCCCTGTTTCCTCTCTGGATAGTGATACTAGAGCAAATATTTTTTTACCATACAATCTACAAGTACCACGGTTATCTCCCTACGTTCTCTCCATAAATTAATTATTATAAGAACTAGGGACCTTCTAAAGTCACAGAAATTGCTAATTTTTACTGCCCCTTTTCCAGCAAACAAATTTGACGAATATAAATAAAAAAACGAAACGTACCAACATAGCCAAAGCCCTTTTTATTACATATTTGAAAAAAAAAATTAAAATCGGTCCAGTTTTGGAGGAGGAAACAGGGGACTACGAAACAGTGATTTCGTCTATTTTAAATAGGTATAATGACAATGTGCGTTCGTGAAATAAAGACGTAATTGAGTTTTCTGAAATAACAAATTTACTTTTATTCACAACACAATTAAATACATAGTTTAAACACAATTTACTCTAAACAGAGTAACTTACCTGAAATAACAAAAAACAACATTTAAAGCCTTTACTTCTAGTTTAGTTTATATACTTCCTTTTATTAATACAGGAAACTATTTACCGTTCCAAGTTTTACTAAATTATCAGCCTAACCGCATCTTGTTAAAATTACCTCAATACTGACAGACGGTGACACTGTCATTCATTAAAGATCTGTAGATAATTATTCCATAGAGAAAAGGTACGACACTAAACGTAGTGATACTCTTTACATCTCCCACCCTCGGAGAGAACAAATCAGAATGATTTTTCGATTATGAGCTAACCATTACTGGAGATAACTTTGTAATATGGTAGAAGTTTGACTCCGCCTTCTTATGTCCAGCATCAACTTCATAGATCGAATTTGAAATCTTCCTTAGGATTTTGTATGGTCCAATCCTTAATTCATCCATTTTCTTCCTATTCAGCCGGTTTCCGTTTTCTACATATACTCTATCACCTACTTCGAATTTATATTCTCCTCTATGCAGATCATATATTTTTTTATTATAGTTGTGAGATTTTATTGAATTTTCAAATGCTAGTTCTCTGTCTCTTTTGAGATCTTCTATTGTGCATCTTGATTTCAATTCCAGAGGCAAAATATCCATTTTCTCTCCTTCCAAAAGATATTTTGGAGTAAACTTAGTGACTGTATGTTCTGTTTCGTTATATTTTTCGACACATTTTTGTGCAATAGTTGTCCATGCTGTTTTCTTGACCCCTTCGTTTATTTTGCACCTTATCCTATTTACTAAAGTTTGGTTTAGCCTTTCATTGAGTCCATTTGAAAAAGGTGCGTCCACAGCAGTGAAAACCATTGTTATGTTTTCCTTTTTCAGGAAGTCTTTAAATTCTTTGGAATTTATTCCAGGGTATTGGTCTGTTAATACCATATCAATATGATTGCTTTGTGTCACATTTTTTATCAACTTGATAAAATCATTGGAGTTTTGATTTTTTGATGTCAAAATATAAGCATATCGTGTAAAATGATCAACCAGGAGATGTAAGTATTTTTTCGTAGACCGTGATCCTCCGAAGCCTCCAATTGTATCAATTGATATAATTTCAAATGGGCGTGTTGCTGGGCCTAAATGGGACATCAAACCAAATTTTGAATTCCTTCTTGACTTGTTTTTTATACAAATGTCACATTCATCACACATTTTCTTAATATTTGTGATGATATTCTTTGCTGTATAAAAAGGGGTTATTTTATTTATCATCTGGGTTCTCCCAATGTGGCAGTAAGTATTGTGGACATCTCTAATTAGTGTTTTGCTAAATGCTTCTGATAGTATAATTTTTTTCCTTCTTTTATTCTTTTTGTAATATATGTTATTCTCCAGTATAAACTTTGATTTTTCATCTTGTAGATTTAGGTTTGTGTCTTGGTCCTTTTTTATATCTCCCATGCTTATTAAGTTTACAACTTTTAGAAAATCTTCAGCATTTTCATGAGGTTCTAAGACTGGATTCCTGCTTAAGCAGTCTGCTTCTTGATTTGACTGTCCCGGGTTATATTTTATCTTAAAATTGTATTGGGATAAATAATATGTCAAATCACCCAGTTCTTCATCAGTTCTAGACTTGATGTTCAGATTTTCCAAAGGTTTATGATCTGAATATACTATAAATTCTTTATTCATAAGCCAGTGTTGCCAATATTTTACAGCTTCCTTAATTGCCAGGCATTCCAAATATATTGCCTTCTTTTTCTTTTGAGTGTCTGTCAATTTTTTTGAAAAGTAAGCTACAGGTTTATTTTCTCCGTTTTCATCTTCCTGTTTTAACACAGCTCCCACTCCTTTAATACTGGCATCAGTGTAAATTTTTATTGGTTGTTCTGGGTCAAGTATTTTTAAAATTGGTTTCGTGCATAGTAATTCTTTTATTTTATCAAATGATTTCTGGCATTCTTTGGTCCAAATAAACTTTTCATCCTTCCGTAATAAATTGTGTAATGGTTCCAGGATAATTGCAATGTGTGGTACAAATTTATGATAAAAGTTTACTTTCCCAAGGAACTGGCGTATATTTTTCCTTGTTTCTGGAATGGGGAAGTTCCTGACAGCTGTTAAATAATCTTTGAGAGGTCTTACTGAATTATTTTCTATTATATGCCCCAAATACTTGGCATGATTGTTTGCAAAAGTGCATTTCGAGAATTTCAGTCTAAATCCTTCTGTTTGTATTGCCTCAAGTAGTTTTGATATATGTATTATGTGTTCTTCGAAACTTTTAGAAAAAACAAGGATATCGTCGATGAAATTCACCGCAAAGTCTGAGAGTTTATATTTTCTTATTATGTTTCTCAATATTCTTTGGAAAATAGCCGGAGCTGTCTTTAAACCAAATGGGAGGCATGTCCACTGGAAATGGCCTTCTTGCGTGACGAATGCCGTCTTATATTTATCTCGAATTTTCAACGGAATGGACCAAAATGCTGAATTTATATCAAAAGTAGAATAATACTGACAGTTTACAGTCTTCACCATCAAGTCTTCAATCAAGGGGAATGGCTGTGATTGAGGGACAACAATTTTATTCAATTCCCGAAAATCTATACACAGTCTTGATCTTTTTCCATCTTCTTTTTTATACGCTAGGGTAACCGGTGCAGCAAAAGGGCTATATGATTCCTCGATTAAGTTGTTCTTCAATAATTTTGATATTTGATTTTCAATTTCTTTTCTATCATCAGCTGTGCATCTGTATGGGCGCTTGTAGCAATATTTATCTACTATCAAGTCTATGTGAGCTTCATAACCTCGTACCGTACCAACGTCGTATTTGTCCTTAGCAAAGACTGGTTTGTATTTTTTTATTAATTTATCAATTTCAGTTTGTTTACATAAATCTAGGTGGTTTACTGAAATTTCAAATTCACTGTAGTTAATATGTTCATTGAAATTTACTTCACATCTGTTTATATTGTTCACCTCTTGTTCCTGTACCTCAGAGAATAGAGAAACATCTTGTTCATTTTTGTCACCTAGTACATCAGGAATTCCGACATTCATTAAATTGTAAATATTAGTTTCTGAGTCTTTATTTTTGTAATCCTCTTCATTTTGGACTTTATTCTCTTTTTGTGGGTTATAACTTTGTATGATATTCAATTCTTCATTTTGGATTAATTTAAATTTTTTGATACAATCCAAACCAATGAGAAAATCATAATGAAAATTTTCATTATCTATCACAAAAATATTCATTTTTCTTTCAATGTTATATATTTTTATTTTTAATGTTACCATACCTTTTGTTTTTTTCTCACCATTAATAGTTTTCAAGTTTGCTGTTTGTTTATTAAGTACATCTTCTTCTTTTTCATGTATTTTCAATAGTTTTGCATTAATTAACGACACATTTGAACCCGAATCATAAATTGCGGTAACTTTTAAAGTGTCATTTAATAATAACTTTACTTTTATTAATGGTGGTACTTCTAGTTTTTTGGATTCTCTTCATTTAGTTCAATTTCTAATTCAGAGTTATTCACACTTTTCACAACTGATTTATGATTTTTCACATTAAACCAGCAGGTTTCCTGAGGGTGAAAACGTTTCCCTTTTTTCTCAGTGACACAAATTTGGCATGGTTTCTTTTCTTCATTTTTTTTTGTATTTATGTCAGAGTATGTGTAGTTCTTTTTTTCATATCTGTTCCTCCCAACAAAATGTTCTAATTTGCCTATCTCATTGTAGAGATCTTCGGTTTCTTGTAATGTCTCTCGGTCAATTTTATCACTTAGGTAATTTGGCAGGCCTGCGGCTATAAGGTCTATAAGAGTACCAGTATCAATCGTCTTCCTAACCTCCAATAACAATTTTTCTTTCTTCAATGCATACTCAAGCAATGATCCCGTTTGATATTTAAATCCAAGAGCATATCTGATCGGCGACCAACCCTTGTTTCCAAATGTTTCACAGAAGTTTTTTTCCCATTTAATCCACTCTGATTCTACTGTAAATTTCATTAACATACAACTGTACCAATTCACACTAGAATATTCTAAAAATTGTTTTAAAATTTCAATTTTTTGCCTGTCTTCATCAATATGAAAACGTTCACATTCTTTGTTGAAATCCTTAATCCATTGGTGAGCATTTGCATTTCTACCAGTGAATTTTTCAATCATAAAATCTTTTGAAATTTTCCCCAAATTTTGAGTTTCTGATTTTTTTTGTTTTTCTTCGAGTAATTTCTCTAATAGTTTCTCCAATGTTTCATTTGAACTTCTAGTTAAGGATTTTTGATCATTTATGTTTTCCATAATCTCTTCAAGGTAAAAATCATTAAACTGTATATTTTGTTCTTCATCTAAATATGTCTTTGATATCTCATCAGTTAAAGTTATCCATATTTTCCTTGTTTGATGTCTTTTATTCAATGTTTTTCTTATCTTGGCATAGTTAGATGTATTTGTTATTAATTGATGTAAACTTGCAGGTTGATATTCGGCTGGTATGTCAAAGGTTTGACCGTCAGGTGTTCCTATTGAGGTTATACAAATAATGTTTGATTTTCCATCTGATGCTGTTTTCACACAAAAGTCAAATCTTAACTTCTCCATACTTCTTGAAATATTTGCAGAAAATGTTGTTTTATAATGACAATGTGCGTTCGTGAAATAAAGACGTAATTGAGTTTTCTGAAATAACAAATTTACTTTTATTCACAACACAATTAAATACATAGTTTAAACACAATTTACTCTAAACAGAGTAACTTACCTGAAATAACAAAAAACAACATTTAAAGCCTTTACTTCTAGTTTAGTTTATATACTTCCTTTTATTAATACAGGAAACTATTTACCGTTCCAAGTTTTACTAAATTATCAGCCTAACCGCATCTTGTTAAAATTACCTCAATACTGACAGACGGTGACACTGTCATTCATTAAAGATCTGTAGATAATTATTCCATAGAGAAAAGGTACGACACTAAACGTAGTGATACTCTTTACATAGGTATAATCAGTCCGACCTGCAGTTGTCTCTATCGCACGCACATAGGGCATATAGGGCACAGCGCGATAGCAATAGATTTGTTAAATACCTATTTTCCAAATGTCATGCTTCGAGGAAATCCGTCCTCTTAACAGCAAACTGGATTCAAATTACTGATATATGTATACTTACATTTGAGTATATTTGGTCGCCATTATAATGACTTCTTTGTCGCTTGACGTCATCTTCTGAATGGCTGTTGAAGTCCCGGTTTTCATCTGCAACAAATAATAAAAATAAAAAACACTGAAACAAAAAATAATGTATATTCTATTTTTATTATGAAACATCTCTTTTATTCAGGTAGTCTTATTTTAATTTTAAAGTCAAAGTCTAAATCTTTTATTTATTAAAATCACAAGGATCACTTTGAAACCTCAATTGTACTGCCTGTTCCTTCGTGGCCAAGCCAGGAAAGAAAGGCAAGAAACAAGGCTGGTTGTTTTTTAATGATATTTTTAGAATACACAACAATATAGAAAATAAATTACGTCTAAATTGTAACATTTTTGAACGAGTTGGAGCAATTTCAATATCATTTAAATAATCCGATATGTTATAGTAGGCTTTTTTATAGATTTTGTTATATTACGTTTTTAAATTTGTTAATTGTCAATTTCTGTATATCACTTGGGAGCTTGTTATAAAAGCGTCTAATTCTAGAATAGGGGGAATTTAAGACCTGCATCTAATTTTTCTGAAACTATGATATTAATCGAGTTTGGGACTTAATTTCTAACTAACAACTTGACAGAATAGTAATACTGGTAAATCATCATCATATCATCCATAGGAGGTCCACTGCTAAACAAAAGCCTCTCTTATAAATTTCCAGAGCGACCAGTTTTGTGTAGACTGGACCCAACTAAATACCTACTATAATTACGGGAATTTGTGAAATTCGAAGTGATTTCCAAAAGTGTATTGAAAATATTAATATTATGTGGTCGTTATCCGAACTTTATTTAAAGTTCAAGTACGTATATGAAAGAGAGTTTAAGAGTTATAATCATAAGGCCACAATTTGCGCAGTAAATTTAATAGCCCAGTAAATCTTGCTGGTCTCGCTCTGTGATCACTATGGCTGAAACGATGATAGAGATGTGCGGAGGTTGTATCGATAATAATGTGTTTATTGGTGATTAGTATACAATCTGTTTTGTTATGTACGAATATGACATTAATTTTAGGCTCGAACTAATATGCCATCCGGGCTTGTCAGGGACCGATTTTTAACGGCCCCTGACCAGTCAGTCGCACAACCAAACATTTGAATTTTTTCTGCATCGACTACACACGATCCGAGGCCATCCGACTCCGATTTTTAACTGGAAGCAACCGGGATATGCTCCGGATTGGCAGGATCGGAGAGACCCGGATGCCATATATGTAGTTTAAACACACGGAATCATATTAACCGATTTTAGAGGTGGGTTTAATATATCTTGAATGTTTATCCTGTAATCGATACATGTACAATAAAAAAAATACGTAAATCGGTGGCGCCTTTGCGACGATGCCGTTTAATCAGTTTAACAGGTACCTACTTTCATGATGAATGAATATGATTTGTTTACCTGTTTTATACAGGCTATTTTAAGACTTGATATAAAGGTGGTTTGTTGTAATGAATTTGAAAAAAAAACAATTATACAACAGAACTAACCATTAGCCCTACACGTGTTTTTATTTGATGTTGTACATAACAAAACACGTAATGTAGGTACATATGTCAATAGAAGGTTTGTCGTCGGACTATGATGATGGGACTGTTATAACAACTCGTCTAGTAGACAACGTGTTCTTAACTGTGATCAATAAAATCTGCACTTAAAAGAGTGCAGATTCATTTTAACTCCTTTCTACTAAACTAACTATATGTTATTTTGGAAATAGATGTGTTAAGTACTTCAGATTGTAAAAACCAGTCTAAAAATGACACTAAACAGTGAAAAAAAAAATTATCTACCATGTAAAAATATCGTAGTTTAAAATTCCGAATTGTTTTTTTTTTTAGCCCGAACACTTTTGATTTATCGACATAAAAACTAGAATTTAGAAGCCACAAAATAAGAGAAAGATATCGATACAATCATCGATACAGTTCCCATCCCTAGGCTACTTTCGGGGTTATAAAACGAACCTCTCTACGGGAGAGTATTTCTCCCCATATACTTTAGCGTTACTTACAAGTTTTATACTCCACAACTTTACATAGAGTTCATTAAGTAGAGAAGTGGGCCCATGTGGCTCGTAGCTTTCAAAGGGTAACGGTTGTAAGGCAATTTTAATATTTATAGGCTTTGATTTTCATGAAATTACGGTGAAATTTCTCTGGTTAGTTTTAATTATCTTTATAGTATTATATTTTCATGTAACCTATTGCAAATACTTAAATGGACTAAAGTTCTAGATATCTACTAATCTCCTTCGATCAATAATCTAAGTACACGAAAATTTATATCTTGGAAGATGAGAGTTGCAACGAGTTTAGCATTTATAAGTAAATTGTGGCGCAAAGGTCAACATTGGTAATCAAGGTTCCTTCGATCCTTCGATTACAACATAACTTACCATCAGGTGAGGTAGTGCTCAAGCGCTTGACATCAATAAAACAAATAAAAAAATGCACGGCTTCATACTAAAAGATGTTCCTGGATTGAAATCAAAAACGTATAATTGTTTTTAGAAGTCAACTGAAACTTTTTATGCTTTTACGGGGATATCAATTTTAATTCATTTAATTTATTTCTAATTTAATCAACACGGTGACAACCAATTACAATAATTAAATATTCAACAACAAACAACAATTTAAATAAATACAGTAAATTTAATATCATGTCAAGAGTGAAATATGAATACAAAAAAAATTAATAAGGATATTAAAATATGAATAAATCACAAAAAAAATTAAAGAATTAAACTAAAATATCAATCATTACGCTCACAGAACCTCACACTGACAGTACTTTCGTCAATCCATCCGCAAACAAGTCACACCCGGGATAATCTTTCCTGAGAGCAGGACTTACCCTGGTCTTCATGTCGTTTTCTTTTCAACCCCGTGGTGCCTCCATTATGCAGGCCTTCAACCTGTTCGATCCCCAGGATCCCGTTGATGCTGTAGCTGCCTGTGTTGGTGACGTGTTGTTCCGTCGTGGGGGAGAGGACTGCTGTCGTGCCTGGTGCGTTGCCCGCATGAGTTATCACCTGGGGAAGAACAAAGAATTTCTAGTTTTTTTGGTAAAGCAGTTTTCTCATACAAGGATATAAGCAGTAAATTATTTACATGAAAACGTTCTGACAAAGGAACAATTGTACCACTTTGTGGATTTGTGCCATCTGATTCTTTAGTTACACATTATAACACGTTTTCCATTTGTACCCTGAGTGGCTTTTCAATTCATGGCGTCATTCCTCAAGGAAATCTTCATAAGCATCTATCAGGGTTTCAGAAACAAGGTGGTGAAGTAAGTGCACCTTCCAGAAGTTTCTCGTGTCCCACTATAAGTTTTACTTGTTAATGGAATAATGTTTTATGACTCGTCGCAAGATTTTTCTCTTTAATCTGGCTCGGGATTCAAATCAAGCATATAAGTAAGTTTATATAAGCGTGTTGCTAACTCTGATGTTTAAGTTTTTATGCCATCCGAAGGCTTTTGACGTGGCTTAGCTGCTTTTATAGCCAGAACTGATATAACCACGAAATACTCCGGTAAATGCGTACTAAAGCTGGCTACTGTAAAAAGCCAAACGCAAATTTGTGGATTTTCGATGTCACACTCACTTATACATGTATATATACTTACTAATATATAGCTACTTCTAATTCTAGGGTGGGGGGAGTAAGACCTGGTAGATACTGTGTGCTACAGCAGTAAATGGGACTCGACTCAGCATTATGCCCGCCGTAAAGGAAAGCGCTAATATTCTGTCGAGACCGCTCCATTTAGCCACTAAACCTTGAGAGTATAGAGAGTAACTACTTACAGAGACTACGCTTCCTTGCGCTGAGCTGATTTCCTGCTCTTGCTGCGCCTGTTGTTGGTTGTGCGCGTGTTTCGCCTTCTCTGCTGCTTTGTTTCTGACGATCCTGTGGACAAAGAAGCATTCACATAAGATGAGATGCTTAAGAAAAGGTGTAGATCTCGATTGAAGTCTGCTTCTATTATAATAATGATAATAATGCTGGGCATTTCACACAGCGCTATCTAGCCCCAAACTAAGCAGAGATGAACTATGGGAACCAGATAACTGATAGAATACTTATATACCTTTTTTTTGTAAATACATACATACTTATCATATATAGAAAAACATCCAGACCCGGAACAAATATCTGTAGTTCATGCAAATATTTGTTCCGCGGCGGGAATAGAACGCGCTACCTCCTGCGTGTCAGCCGGCTATTCGCCCACTGCGCCACGGAGGTAGTCAAGTTATATACTTTTTTACTTATTCTACCTTGGTCACATTTTGTTATATCAGTTACCGAGTTATGTTACGCCAATTCCCGCTATGAAATCAAACCAAATTCAATTTTCATTTATTTGAAAACGGTGCTCAAACAAGGGACCTTTTTTATTAGTTTTCAACGAAAGAGCTACGTTTGAGTCTCAATTTTGTATTGGGTTCTTTTTAGAGACATTATCATCATTATTCTCAGCTTTTATTCGTCCTCCGCTGAGTATAAGCAGCCTCCATTTGTGCCATCTAATTCTGTTTCAGGCAAATCGCATCCAGGTCTTATCAGCCGTAGCCTGTAGCTACGAACTGATATTACTCTTATTTTTTTCTTTAATGTCGTTGCTTGACAACTCAATAGATGAAGTCCACTTATGGCCAGTTCTTACAAACATTAGTAACGGACAACGGTCAGAAAGAGGGTACTTCTCTACTGGGTCCACACATGTCAACGATTTCTTAGCGCAAGCCTTGTGCAAGCCTGGCTTTATATTCAATTTTCTAGGCTTGTGCAAAGCTTGTGTAAGCTTCTATTGGAAGCATTTGTTTAAATTTCATGTGTAGAACCTTTAACAGAGGAGATCAAAATCTATGTACCTAACCTACCATTTTATAAATGATTATAGAATTATTCATTTCATTCATATTATTATTAGTCCCGCTTCGGTGTTTGTCAACGAGCTATGGAGCGCAGCATCCTCGGAGTCAGCCTCACAGACCGTATACGAAACTCGACACTGCGCTCCAAAACACACATAGCTGACGTGGCTATGACAGCCGCAAAATTGAAGTGGGACTGGGCAGGACACGTTTGTCGTATGCCAGAGGAACTATGGCCAAAAGCCACTACAGAATGGGTTCCAAACGGGCGGCGGCCTCGTGGTAGACCCAGGCGGAGATGGAGGGATGAACTGGATGTATACCAGTAAGAGTGGCCACAATTAGCCAATAACCGGGATTCGTGGAAGGAGGGAAGGAAGGCCTTTGCTCTGCAGTGGGACTCTACGGACTAATAATGATAATAATATAGAATTGTTGATTTGATTTTTGATTTTGATAACGATTGTTCTCTATGAAAAAGTATCAAAAGTTTTGTTTATGATTACCGATGTTTATGGGTAACGGCCATTCATTGATAGATGATACGAAAAATCAGATGTTTGTCATAATTAGATTTTATTCATACACAAACTAACGTTCGCCAGCGGCGTTGCACGCGTTGTTTGTTAACAAAAAGTAGCCTATGTGTTAATCCAGGTTATAATCTACGTACATACCAAATTTCATCGAAATCGGTTAAGCCGTTGCGACGAGTAACAAACAAATATACTTGCAAACTTTCGCATTTATAATATTAGTGTGATACATATTAAAGACAGACATAACATAAATGTTACCTAAAGGTAATATTATTGGTCTTAAAAAATAAAGCACATGCTAAAAAAATTTACAATAAATACATAATCCACTAAATACAATTACATTTAACAAGTTCAATTTTGGAGCAATAACGATACAAACTACGCAATTAGGCGCAATGACATGAATAATCCATTACTTGAGGCAAGGGGGACCTCAAAAATGCACTCGCAAAGTTCATCTGTAAAAAACGTAGTCGCCAGTTAGTGTTGGGAACGGTTTTAGTAAACACAATTTTTATTTTTAACTTTTTTATAAGTCCTCACTTATGCATACGTCGTTACAGCTTCATTATATGGAAACTAGTTTTTAATAGACTTCAATAAAGAAAGAGGTTCTCAATTAGTCGGTTTTTTATATAGATATGTTCAGCGATAATTCTTTACCGCGCTGTCCGATTTTAATGATTTATTTTTGATGTGAAACATCTATAACCGCACGTAAAACCGATTTCTGGCGCGGCGACAAATGCCGTGGCGACGCGTCACCACGGCATGCAAGGCACGGCAAGGTTCAATAACTTTCAAAACCAATAAAGACAAACTACCATTGATTTTAGCTGGGGTTTTCAATGTAAATTTTGCAAAAGATGAATCAATGCCATTAATTATGTTTCTCCAAGAAGAATTTCAATTGCAAATTAATAACAATCCAAGAGACCCTACCACCAGATACGGAACAACAATAGATGCTGTATTTATTAGATATCTTGATAATGTTATGTCCAATACTTTTGTAACATACTTCAGTTACCATCGACCAATTGTCACAGTAATACCGTCCTCAGAGGCAACATCGAATATAACTATTACCATAGTCACTGATTAAACGAATTAAGTAGTCACGATTTGAAATAAATTCGTAAATTTTTGTATTTAATGAAAATAAATGTTTATTCAATAAATAGTCATCGTTATCTGGAAAAAAAATCGTAATATTTTATTTTATCATTATGACATATTTAGTTCCTATCACAATAATGTTCTTTTCTGCATATTACTTTTACAAAATAATGTCAATGTTTCACATCTGCCAGGCGTCCCGTGACGGCTCACATTTTTTTTTGCTAGAAAGAGGGTACCTCAATGGCTGCCCCGTACATTTGGTACAGATCTGATGGTGAGATCTATTAGAAATTCATCAAATCGTAAATTTGCTGAGACATCTGCACATATTAGGATTTTCTGGTTTATGAAGTCAGTTATATTTATGTAAAAAGTTACTTGTTTCCATCACTATTATATTCCCCAATAATTGTGATACCGCAATGCTGCCACAGCATACAACGTTGCTACTACTGGCACGTGCCATGACATCCTTCTCCAATATATGGAACTGCGGTCGCGATTAGTCTCGCTTCCTCTGTAAAAAACGTGTGTGAACTCGCTTTTAAATAGGTTTCTGATATAAATTTGCAATGTTTGATATATTTTTTAAGTCTATTCATACAGAAATCTATTTAAATTTAAGTGAACTATTATGTAATCAATCACACATCAAGTTATTTTTACGTTATAGGTACAATAGATTGTCCATTATAAAAAAACTCATATAAAAAGGCGCAATACGTTATTGCTCACCAAAAAATAAAGCAGCAACAGTTCAACAGGCGGTCTTATGCATTAAGAGTAATTTCTTCGAGACAATGAAATCGAACATTTTATGGGAAAATCGTTGTATGCAAAGATTGGGTAAGTAGGTATTGTACGAAAAGGTCCAGTTATTTCTAAGGTGCGTGACCTACGAGGCAGTTCTCTGTTATAGACAATCGCCTACCATCTTTACCACTTAACATTAGGTGGAACATAAGCTTGTTCCATCTCCATAAAAAAAACCACACCCATTTCGATCACTATACAAATACCCTAATCAAAATTAAACGAAACTATCTAAAAAAATACAAAAACACTATATAAAAATTAGACCGCCATTTTGTTTTCGGCCATTTTCCGCGGCTGACAGTTCATTTCCCGCCATGATGGATAGTGGCGCGCTCTCGTGAGTTATCGGCTCCAACTCTCGGGTTGACATATGCAAAAATTGTCTCGCAAACTCATCAAAAAGGTCAGATTAGGGTGTAATAGACTCGCCTGATTGATGGTGCAGTGGTAATTGTTTCATTTATTAGCTGCTGAGTGGGTGATGATGATATCTTTCATTGCTTACGTGTGTTTATTTTGTTTTTTTATGAAGGTTGAATACAAGGAGTCCTCTTACCCAAGATGAAAATGGGTGAACATATAAAACAAAAGAACTCTTGTAACATTCTGACCTCTCTCTTTTCAACGATGAATGTAATCCCTAAAAATGTTAATTAATAAAAAAGTTACGATTTCTGAGTCTATTCCTGTATTCAGAAAGAAAGGCCTAAGACCTTGGTAAGTAGATACTAAACACAAAATCTAGTAGTTTGCCCCGAATTGAGATTTTTCTTAGTTCAATATATACCATAGACATACGTACATACAGTACTGATTTGACCAAGTCAACTCGTAAGTACCTATCACTCGCATCACTTACTCGAAAGATATAATTATTATACCGTTGAAAGATATGACTTAGGTATAGCAACGCCAAATGTTAGAGGCTAAAAGGTATTGAGATATTGGTGTGAGGTAATTGAAATTTTCATTTAAAAAACACTGGATAACTGCCGTTAATGACTTCTAACATATAACAGGAGGTAATCAGCAGGGTAAATGATGTTAAAAAAAAATCCGTCCACCAACCTTACCACCTACCTATTTATCTACCTATATTTTACAATTTCTTGCTTGACAGATTTAATACAATCATTTTTGTCCTAAGTATATAAGCTAAAGACATAACAATTATAGAAAAAATTAAAATAACCTATAAAAAATAGCGGGACAAGCAAAAACAACAATAAAATTAATTTAACTCCTAAACAACTAGAAATAATTCCCATTCAAAATATAGCTATAACCATAAAATGCCCTTCGAATAAAAAAGAAAAAAGCTAACTTGCGATTTTCAAGACATTTTAATCGAGTCCTGCCGCCAACGGGTAATTGGAGCTATAACTCTGGCAACCCCACTTTGACATTTGAATTTTTGCGCTGGCAAGCGGAATTATTTTGTTGGCGCGTAATTTCTACGTTAGATTTTGGGGTGTAAATGGGCATCGATTCAATGTTTATACTGTTGTTACTGATTATTATAGATTATAAAATACCTCATTATAAAGCTAATTATTATTCACAGAGTTAATTATTTTTAAGTTCAGAATAGTCTACTCAACATTGATTTACAAGTTTTTGAACATGTTCATTTTGTGAACTTTTTGATCTGTAATCTATACGTGTACCATCATATTAATATTACTACATAAGATAAAGAAGAAAGTCTGCTGATAAGAGCCGAAAATGGGTTTACATTTTTGGGTTTCTAATTTGGAAACAAAACAGCAACAGTATAACCCAAAAATTCATAATATTTGAGATGTAGTTCGTCAGTAGGTACCTTTTGGTAATATTTGGAACAGATGTAAGTAAATCAAGGAACTCCATTATCCCACTATTGTATTTAATATAATACTAGCTTCCGCCAACGGCTTCGCACACGTGGTTTGTCAATAAAAAGTAGCCTATGCGTTAATCCAGGTTAAAATCTACGTACCTACATACCAAATTTCATTAAAATCCATTCAGTAGTTTTTGCATGAAAGAGTAACAAACATCCACACACACATCCATACAAACTTTCGCGTTTATGATATTAGTGGGATAATCTAGCATAAAATTCTCAGAAATGTTGTGTGGTAATTCAGGGCTTACATAAATAGGCTTTTTGGCGTGACACGAGAACAAACTCCTTGTAAAAGGTTTGCTGGAAGAAAACTCTGATTAACGTTAAATTCGCCATTTTGTAAGTTGTTTCTGTCTGTAATCTGTTTGTGTACAATAAATAACGATTAAAGAAAAAAACAAAAATTTTTCTTAGCAAGTAAGTACCGTTAATTAAATAAAAAAAGCCTATAATAAAAGGGTTAAAAACAAATGTCACAAAGTTTGCATACAACCCGCATTCTACAAAATTCCTTTTGCGAGATCACAATAAAATTACAAAATGCCAGAACCGACGCATAAATCACAGATATTTGCAAACAGCACTTGCATTACTGAGGAATAAATGTTAGGGTAGCAGTCTGATGTTGGCGACCGCGACCAACGACTGCGACTACGACCAGATGCGAGCATAAACGCTGAGCGACCGCGTTGCGCGGCTTTTGGTCGCTTGCGTTGATCAGTGCTTCATATACCTACATTCAAACTAAACAGTGGGTCGCACGACCAGAGCGCCAACCACAATCTTTTATAAAACCATCGTTTTTCAGGAGCGTTTTGTTTCAAGCTTGTAGCAACATTACTTAGATTTGAACCACACAACTTTTAAACATTACTGTTATAATCCTAATAATGTTGTTTATTTAGTGATCACACCAGGTTCAGTATAAAACTTTGCGAAAATAAACACAATTTACTTACTTTTTAGGATAATTTTACGCTTTATTTGAGCTCTAATGTTAAAAATTTTAAATGAACGATTTATGCTATTAGCTTACTAATTGAGGGTCATGGTACGAAATGTCAGTGTAATATTATTTTAATATTGCTATACTGAGGTTGGCCCCGTGATTGAAGTTACCATTCGCCAGTCGCTGTCGCCGATCACGGTCGCCAACATAATACTGCTACTTTTAGGGTTAAAACATGGCCGGTTCCAACAGGAAACGGATATGATAACTGAGCTTTTTGTGGCAATTCTGAATATTGCGGTGAGGCTTGTGAAAGGGTTTTATTATGTTTATGGTAACGATGAAAAATTGGTAGCGAAGTTTATTTAACATACTTCTATTATAAAAGGTTAAAAGTTTGAATAAGTTTTTTTTTATACCTACTAGATTAGATCATTCTTTATTGCATACTATAAAACAATACAAATAACAAAGAATAGCGTAAGTCTATGGACACATTGGCGGTATTATCGCTAAATAGCGATCTCTATCAAAGAATCTTTGGATGGAATGGACTGTGAAAAGCTTATGACCCACCTGATGTTAAGTGGTATCCATCCATAGCAAAGTATTGCCTCGTAGCACACACACCTTAGAAACGTGCCTTACGATGCACTGCCATCAACTGGAGGTTCACAGGTGTAAAGCCTCATGTGCCTGTAATTTTACCGACAACCATACTCTTCAAATCGAAATACAGCAATGCTGACTGGCGGCAGAAATCGGTATGGTGGTAGCACTTCCTCAGGCGAGCACTTTTACAAGGAACTCTACTTTCTATGTTGGACATCTCGGCCAGGTAACACCCTATCCGCTGGGTATTATGCCAAGCAGTAACTCTATCCCCTTAGCCACTTATCACTATAGTTATATTATACTAGCTGATTCGCCCAGAAATTGCATGGATTTTTATGAAAATAAATTGCTACTTTCAATCAAATAAAGCTTAGTGTAGGTTCATCAGTGAAATATTTTTTCAAGAGGTACATTAATTTTTTAGATTACTCTTTACAAACTTACAAAGAACAAACTATTATAATTAATTATAATTAATCAAAATTACATATAAATTTATTTTATTTTGAATAGGTAAGTAATTAATTTTAATATTTTTTAATATTTCGTAAAAAAGGTATTGTGTTCCTAGCTTTTCCTTGGTTTAAGTGAAGCACTCCTCAGAAATCTTCAACCCCACCAAATCTAACCCCTAAACGATATTCCCAAAATTCTCACTTCCATTTAAATAGATTTCTTTCACCCCCTTGTGACCACATTTGGAAGTTCCGTAGCACATTACCGTCCCGTGCCGGTCACGTGTCGGTCACGTGCTGGTCACGTGAGGGATGCACTTAGGGGTTGAAATCGTTCTTGTATTGAGTTGGCAATGGAAGAAGAATTGACTGTGTTGGTAGTTTGAGAGTTAGATTTTATCTAAATTTAAATTGGATTATAAGTTGTTTATGAGGGCAGGTGGTTTCCTAGTATTATGATTATCTATAAGTAATAGATAAATAAATACTCAGGGCGACTTGCGCAACGATGCCTAAACTTATTTAGTAGTTAAATATGATTTAAGGAGTGGTGATATCATACAAATACGTCAAATATAAACATTTTTAGCTTCTAAATACGTTTAGGGATCGTTGTCCTAGCCGGGCTTAAGGCCGGATATTTCCAGTTAGACACACTAATTTTAAATGCTGAATAGTCTAGGTATCTAAATTAATACTAAAAATTGCAAAGTATAAAGCCCGCTTTAATAATATGTAAAGTGCCCCTTGCAAACTTTCTTTATAAAGCATCTACGAACCCCGTTCCATTTCAAATTGGCCGGGCCCTGGGGTCCATTATTGAACAATAAACTTGGATTATTGGTATCAATGCACTCGATGGGATACCTAATGTGTTATTCAAGGTCTTTAAGTATTACTGATTCGGAGTGTCTTATTATTTATTAATTTTTTTTAGTGATCGAGAGAAGCGAGATCTCTAAATCAACTTAGGCAAATCGACGTGGTATGTATGTATGTACGTATATATGTTTGTTTGTCCGAGGATAACTTTCGAAGCGTTTATCCGATCATCGTGAAATTTGATACATAGGTAGATAATGATGGCACAATTTTGGTGTGACTAAATGAGCTAAAAATGTGGGGGGGTTGTTAAGATATATATATAGGTGTTCAAGAGGGGTAAAAACATGAAAATCAGTCTGTTTGGTCAAATAGGACGTCAAATAAAAGTTCTTCATTAGTATTTAGCCATAATAAAAACTTAACTTTGACAAAATTCACAGGGTACACCAGTGACTTGTAGTGGATACCACGTTGCTGTAATTTGGTATGCGTGTAGCTTAAATGACACAAATATAGGCAAAAGTCTGAAATCAAGAACAACTGCAATTTTTAACCCCAAAAAAAAACCACAACACATGAACTCCCGTTACCTGTAATTTGAATGAAACTGTAGGTCAAGTTAGTTTGTTATTTATTTCGGGGCGCTATTTTGATAGTCAAAAATTACAAATAATATTTTTTTGTTCTAATCGGAGACTCGCGAGATCTCAGTTCGGGACGAACCACTAGTTAATAGTAATCATCAACGTAGCTACACTGACAATATTTAGCGGTTACATGTACAAATTTTGTTTTTCTTACATTGCTTCATAGTCATTCAAAGCTCTAAAATCTGTGATTGTTGATAGATATAGACAACCATCTATTCACCACATAATTACATTTATAATTAGCGTTCTTATCGCCGAGCAGCATCTCTTCCAGACTACCTTTAGATGAATAATTAATAGCGAGTTAGATAAAGAAGGATTAAATAGATTTATAATGACCGACAGGTATTAAGCAATCAAATTGTGTTTTTAAATTATCCTTGTGATTTTCACAGACAGATAAATTACTTATTTGACTCATATGACAGTACCAAACCTTAAATTGTAAAGAAAGCATGTGTGCAATTTACACGTGGTAGAAGTGAAACCTTCAAAAATTTTAGTTTCAAGATTATGAGACGAATGTAAAATTTCGGGAAGATGATAATTGTAGGTTTTAGTAATGATCATAGTGATGCAAAGTTAGATAATTTTTAACACGAGTGGAGGGAGTACGAAGCAAAGTACAAAGAGAACCACGAACATAAGAAACACGGTATAATGCTTGCTATCTCATTTTCTCCCACGTTAAATCTTATGAATATATGTGTCTGTCTCTTTTTACTGTCGCTTTTTCGTTTCATCGACTTTCAAATCACAACGATGATAAAGAAGATTTCATTTAAAAAAAAATCTGGGCATCTGTTTGTGAGCTACGATTAATATTATTGAAATAACATTATGACATTTTAAAAATTTTATAATTACGTCAGGAAAAGGTCATCATACAATTTGCCCGATAAAATCCCTACGGCAAACACTCCACGTCAAGTGTTGAGTTTACAAATCCACAGGTAATTGCGTGTTGCCAGATTAGATAAACAAAACACCCACTTTCCGTTTCATTATTAGTTGGGGCTGGTTATCGCTAATCTGTGTCATGCTACCGTTTATTAATTTTCTTATCGGATGATTGAATTTGCTACGGGAAATTAGGTAACGAAATTTTTAGTGACAAAAAACCATGTAGAAAACGATATAAACTTGACTAAAAAATATTGTGGAGGCGTTTTTATCTGAATCTGAATTTAACAGCTGAAGAGGAAGAGGTGGTTTAATTTAATAGACCCCGATTTCCGAATCAGAAGTAATGGGTTCAAATCCCGGCCGTTCACCAATGGATATGTTTATGTGCGTATTTTATGCGTGCTCAAACTTGCATGCGTCTATTCGTAAAAAACTACTTCTGCATAGTTAAAGAAAAGATAAAAGTGGGTTATGTGAAAGGATCAACTAAGGTAAAGGAACTATAAATTCCATAAATAAAATTAAATATGTTTTTTTAAATTGATGATGGTCACGCGCTTGACCACTACCTCACCTGGTCGTAAGTGATGGTGTGATCGAAGATGGAGCACGCTTCCTAGAAAGAACCTATTCACTCTGGACTTGAAGACTCCAAAACTATACTGGTTCAAAAAAACATACGCTGGAAGTGAGATCCACTCCTTACTTAACAAGAACAGTTGAAGCAAATCGTTTGGTATGGCAAGGTGGTATGCCGACCTGTCGGCATACCACCGTGACGTCTGCTTGTCCGGTGGTGAAAGGGGAAAGGAGGGATAAGGTCATGAAGATCTTGCGCACGTTCACCAAAATGAATCTTGGAAAAAACTGAGTCTGGCTACTCGGCGTCTGTGCTCTAGACTTTGTTAAATTCAATGTTTTGTTTTTGTCTGACCATACAAAATGTATGACCTTTTTGTTACCAAACTGTTCATAAACCTAGCTATAATGTTTTTATTTGTATTGTTATATTCCTTTTGTTTTGCTTTACCGTATTATTTTATAGTTAGTATTTGATTTGATCTTATGAGCAGACTTTCAACACTTAGCGCAACGATGCCTAAACGTATTTAACGGCTAAATATGATTCAAAGAGTTTCACACAAATACGTCAAATTTATAAACGTTTAGTCGCTGAATACATACGTTTAGAAATTGTTGTACAATATTTGGGCTAAACCCGAAATAAAAATTTATAAATATTTGAGTAGGACGAATTAGAATTAGATATTATTAGGGAAAAGTATAATTTTAATAGCACTGGGTCAATAACGTGGGCTGAAACCGAAACAATCCAAACTATCGAACAAGATGTTCATTTCGCTATCAGCCCTAATTCTTCAACCCCTGTCTTGGTTTCATCCCTCTATCACGAATAACAGAAAATGAAACCATCACTATCATAATAAACCATATTTATCAATAATCGTTGGTTGATATGAAAAGCAAGGAGAAATCATTAGCTGATGGAAATATCTTGTACCCTGCCATCTATAACCCCGCCCAAATAAAAATTATTTTGAATGGATGAATAATTGAAATACTCTTTATTGCACATCAAACAAAAATACAGTAACAAAGCAATAAACAATATGTTACAAAATGTAACAATATGTTTTTTCTGGCGTGTGGCTTCTACCTCACCTGATGATAGATAGATAATTCTTTATTGCATAAGGAAATACCATTAAAAAACCACGTAAATCTATGTGATACAAATATTAAGTGGTAGTGAGGTTGAAAATAGAGCACGCTTGTCACAACAGTTGACAGTTTACAAAATAGCGTTCTCGGATTCGAAATCATATGCGACCAATACTGTCGAACCGATCCGACAGCTTTCCGACTTATCAAATGTCAGCAGGAGCTCTAGGAAAGTATTTCCGCTTTGGTAGCTATTAGCCCTTATAAGCATCCATTTCGTGCACTTTATAAAATACGTTTGTTACAAACATTTCCTATATTCTATACTGAACACAATAACCGTAAGATCAAGAAAGCGTTTCCACCAGAAACTTTAACAATCTTTAGGGATGAAGGTTTGACAATCATTGTATTCCAACCCTTTTAGCTCTGAGTTAAGGTATAGTTTTGTTTGGGTGATTGACTGAAAGGGTAGAAAGATGGCTGATCTACGTAATAAGCGAATATAGTGAATATATTTAGAACTAGCTTCCGCTCGCGGCTTCGCACTCGTGGTTAATCACGGTCCTCACTAACGTACGAATTCTTTGATCCTTTAGCTATCCAGTGGTGTAACTATATTTTGAATGGAGATGATAGATATGTAGCTGCAACACTAAACTGTATTCCCGATTTTGTTATCATTCGTTTTTGAAGTGAAAACTTCTTTAGCATCGCTGTGATTTGAAAATCGATGAAACGAAAAAGCTACAGTTTAGTTACCATAGGTTACCATAAGACTCTTGTATCATTTATCGAAAATGTAAGCTCTGAGTCTGAATAAATCTCTGTAATATATACAAATAAAAAACAAAATAATTATCTAACTTTGCATCACTATGATCATTACTAAAACCTACAATTATCATCTTCCAAAAATATAAATAAAAAATATAATCCGAAAAATAAAAAAATTCAAAATTAAGGTAAATTTTGGTACTTACAAGTTTTCGCGAAAATCTAATTTTGCCCATATCTTTTTATCTTGTTGACTCAGGACCTTGATTTTTATACGCCTAATAGGGACTATAGACCTCAGTATCTGGTATAAATTTCAACTTGCTAGCTCCACCCGTTCCTGAGAAAATTGGTGGTGACACACGGACAGACAGACGGACAGACAGACAAGAGAGTGATCTTATAATGGTTTCTTTTTTTACCTTTTGAGGTTCGGAACTCCAAAAACAATTATGATTTTGAAAAAATTAGTGAACTACCCGCGCATCCCATAGCCCGAACGAGTTGCGTGACGGAACGAAGCGCGCCGGAAGTGCGAAGGGAGCAAAGATGGCGGCGCCGGAAGTAGACACGTGCTCCGTAAACCGGACATCCCGACCTACAATCCATTGAATTATTGCCTACAATGATAATAATATAAAGTGTATCGGAGTTTAATGCGTGTTTTGTTGAAAGATGAGTTAAATGTGGAAAGCTAGAAGTGAGGGTATTATGGCAAATAAACGGAGCCAACATTTTTGGGCAATGCGTTTATCGACGGTCATCATTTTCTATTCAAGAAACATTGTTTAAATAAACTAGCTCGGTTTGTTCATCAGCATAGGTAATTTTTTTAAGTTTCCTAGAGAGTGTCTCTCAACGTTCACCGATAAAAAGCTTCACTATACGTTAATGCTATATTATATTTTGATAAAAATCTGTGCAAAGCTGGACCTTGTTAGCTAGTTTGTAAATAAGTAACTTAAGTCATTGTGTAACTTCCTGAGAATGGTTGGTAGACAGTGCGAAATGACTCCAATAAACCTGTCTGGGCTGAGACTTTGACGACTGGGATCACAAAATTCCAACTTCTATGTCTACCTATCCTAAGCTTAATACTAGCTTACAACAGAGACGAATGGAAGGGAGGGAAAACTTGGGAGTCAGTGGGACACTGGCAAAAACGAAATCGACTTAACTCTGATAAACATTTCCATTGACTTTATCGATATTGATTTCTGACGCTGGCGTTTATCTCAACGCATAAGCTCTTCAATTCATTGGGGCAATGCACACTTGGTGACGCTTCAGCCTGGTAGTGATGTGGAGCAATTAAGCTATGTGCAGATCGTTTGCAACAGTCTTTAGATGATTAAACTGTTTATTTTATAGCAATATTTAAATATGTAATTGTATATTATACACAGTCCATTCCATCCAAAGGTTGTCTCGCTTGGTAGAGATCGCTATTCAGCGATAAGACCGCCAATTGTATCACATAGTTTTACGGCGTTCTTTGTAGTTGTATTGTTACTAGGTGTGCAATAAAGAATTATCTCTAATCTATTATTTCTGATAATAAATGTATCAACTATTACCTATATTGACCGCTGCACATTATTATTTTGCCATGAGTCTAAGTAATCTAATAATAAGTACCTTATATACCTAAAGTTACTAATTAGACACAGATAATTCTTGTGTAAAGTTATAAAAACTGAAAATTATATATCCACACTACTGTTAAAAAGTATGTAGGTACATAGTTTGTTTGGTTGTAGGGGGTAATCTCAAACATTACTAAATCGATTCTGAAAATTATTGAACTTACAGAAAGCTAAACCTGAGTGAAATGCATACTTTACTCTGATAAAGAATAATTTTAATAAGAAATCTCAATATTTATAAATCAAATAAAGTCCCTGCTAGGTGCTGGCGAAGTTACATGCCGGTCAGATAGTATAGAATAAAACGTTTAATGCACGCAGTGTTTACCTATAATTGGTTGTTTAATTAGCAGTACTCATATTCATCTTAAGTTAAATAAATAAATAAATATTGCTGGACATTTCACACAGCGCTATCTAGACCCAAACTAAGCAGAGCTTGTACTATGGAAACCAGATAACTGATAGAATCTACTTATATACATTTTTTTGTAAATACGTACTTATAATATATAGAGAAACAACCAGACCCGGAACAAAAATATCTGTAGATCATGCAAACATTTTTTTCGCGGCGGGAATCGAACCCGCTACCTCCTGCATCTCAGCCACTGCAGCACGGAGGTCGTCAACCATTAAATATTGTAACAATCGTTGGTTAGCCTAAAAAATAAATATAAAGAATATAATATAGAATAGATAATGTTTATTTTGCGCTATAAACAAAACTTAAAGATAGGTACACGATTAAAACTAACTCTACCTACATAATTACTCATAAGTTAGTTGTTTGATAAATGGTGAAAATTCTGCTGTGTATTTTATTTGTGTTTGTATTTATTTTTTGTTTTCATATTCGTCCTAAATGGATACCAACACAACGCGCAATGGAAAGAGGCATACTAAATATCAAATTGAAAGACAAACAGAGAAACAAAATTGGACGAAAAAAAACTAATGTCATTGATGCTCTGAAGTACACACAGCGCCTAAAGTGGAAATGGGCTGGCCATGTAGCACACCTACAAGACAAGAGGTGGACACAGAGAGTAATGTCATGGTCAGGACCAACCGGAAAGAGAGCAAGAGGATGCCCACTGGAACGCTGGACCAACGAAATAAAAAAAATCGCTGGACAAAACAGAGCAACTTGGACAAATTTAGAGGAGGTCTTTACCCAAAAGGGGCTTTAACTAAGTCATCATTAAAAATTACACATACCACTTAAAATGTATTAGTTAGTTAAGGAAATAAAGAGGCTAAATAAATAAATGGATAAACTGTGCAAACAATAAAAAATTAAAATATTTCTGATTCTTATTATAAATGATAAAAGAGACAACAAAATTGGCGCGCTCACCGATGTGCTAACAGTAATGGAAACACTGAAGTAGCGCTGGTATTATGCAATAATAAACATAAGACTTACCTATTGATACTGGAGACGGAAGGCACATTATCCTGGCTGCAGATCCCCTCACTCAGCAGTCTATCCCTGATCTCCCAAGCGAACATCGTGGGATTCTCTCGCTTGTATGCTGCGATGGCGTCTACCACAGGAGGCGTCGCGACTTTGGGCTTCGAACCGCCGATAACTCCGGCCTTGAAGCTGCCCGTTTCGTAATACCTGTGAACCGTTGAAGAATTTAGTTGGGAATGGATGGCAAGAAGATTTCTTGACAGGGTTTTTATACTATTAAGTTGGCAACAAAGATGAAACCCTGAAATGGAAAGCGTAGCGTAAGAGGGCCCCGCACTAGATGGAAAGACGTCCCGATAAAGGTTGCTGAGAGCCGTTGAGCCGCGCCGTAGGTCGCTTTGGAAATCTATGGGAGAGGCCTATGTTCAGCAGTGGACGTCCAGGTGGCTGATATGATGATGATGAAAGGTAACAAACAAGGATACGGCCCACCTGATGGTAAGGTTACCGTAGTCTATGGACGTTTGAAACACCAAAGATCATGATGCAACATTAAACGCATATTTTAAATATTGTTCAAAATTATTGTATCGTACTTAGTTTTTAATGTATAAATGTATTAAATTTATTTAATTATTATTTTATCTTAGGTATTTATTATTTAATGGTGATTTAATTATATTGTATGTACAGACTTTTATGTGTATTTTTATGAGCCTTTGTTACTTGTGAGAAGAATTGAATTGAGTTGAATTACTCGCGCATTGCTACCATGAGACATGAGACGTGAGTGGAAGTCTCATGTGCTTGTAATTGTTTGTAGAATGCATACAAATTGTTTTAATCAATATCTGGCAAGGGGGAGAGAAATAAATTGACTGTCATTTTATTTCATATCAGTCACATTTGTGACTTGAAAAACAGGCTATAAAAGTAATAAGAGTACTTTTTTATAATCATCTTATGGCTTCAAAAAACATTCTACGGGGTTATATTTGTTTTTCTTAAGTTTGTTTTGTAGTTAGAAAGGTTTTCTTATTTCTTATTGAAATTATTATTATTTATTCTTATTGCTTAGCTAGTTAGACCCCAGTTAGGTAAACTATAGGACCTTTATACCTACAAAAATATGTGTCGGCCAAGTAAATATTATGTAAGTAATATTTTACTCAGAAAACTTTCGTGATTGATTTCAATAATTACTATAAATGAATGCGTGATATATGTATAATATATAGGTGAATGCGATCCGTTCCGAATAACGTCTCGCCTCGCACTACGTGCCGCAGCCCTCTGCGCGCGAGTAGACGGGCGCGGTGGTGGGGATTTTTTTTTGAAGTTATACTTCTTTTGACACGTTTAGAAAAAAATATGAGGGTAACATTTTTACGATGCGCGCGCACACCGACAGCCAAAAAGCGACATGATGAAGCTAGCATGATGATAACTGTCTCTCATGTTTCCGTGAAAACTCATAACTATATTCAAATTACTTGTCAAATATTCATAAATAAGAAGTACAACTTCTTACGTGCGTACATAAGCACACACACACGTTTTTTTATTGTTGTACTGGCAGTCGTAACGTAACCGTCTAACATCTCTTAGGCGAGGGGCTTGTACTGGCACTTGGACCTTTCAAAAATATAATAATATAGTGAATTAAATTAGTGGTGATCAAGACATAAGAACTTTTAGGTAGAATTGGTATCACTTTCAATAAAAAACTACACCAGCCATCTGCCAAAAAAAACATTTCAACCACGATTAAAAAATCCAATCAAAAATTGCTACTTCGCAAAAAGTGCAACACAGGGTAGGGTGTCCATATAATTAGATTGTCATAATACACTCCCATTATTTTATTGAGCACGAATTTAATTTCGTCGTCCTAATGCCATGTCCCTGGGGCGTGAAGTTTCTTTAGGGGTCTATACGATTGATTTGGGAATATGGTGACAATATGGTGTGATTTTTTGGGACTTTTTCAGACATTACATGTATTATTTGTGTTAAGTACTATTAAGTTTTGTAGATGAAGTATTATTTTTTTTATTTTAGGGAAAACAGGTACGTACTCACTAAAACTAATTATATTATGTCACAGTCAAAACTCATATCCGGTCAAAACCGGTTATGACTGAAAAACTCTACCATCAGTGTATCTGGTTGGCAGTAGGTCAAATGTATTTTTTTTTAATAATAGATGTTTATGGAAATGTCTGAACTTTTTCATCTTGTGATTCCCTTCCAGCATTCACAGAGGATTCCGTCAATAGTAAGTTTTGACCGACTTATTTAGTCAAAACTAGTTTTGACTGACTTTTGCAGTAAAAATCAGAGTTAACTGGTTAAAAGTTTGACTGTAACATGATATACCTATTTTTTGTAATGACTTATAATAATTCTTTATTTATTAATCAAACCAGAAACAAATATTTGTAGATCGTGCGCACATTTGTTCCGCGGTGGGAATCAAACACGCAACCTCGTGCTTCTAAGCAGCAGAATTATCTTCATACATCAACCTAGTCTTGTCTAGCGAGAGTTTATAACGAACTTTGGTCAATTTTGAACCAGGAATTAGCGTAATCTCCAAACATGATACCGGGTAGAACCGCACTTAACCAATTTGGCGTATAAGGGCGTGTGTACAAGTGCTCTCAAACAGCATCCAGATAAGTCAATTATAAGTGTGATCACACCCTAAGTGAGAGTGTATTGATGTACTGATGTGGCCACAAGTGTATTGAAAAATGATGAGTAGACAATTTAGGTGATTGTGGATCGTAGTTCCAGAATTTCGAATGAAGAACTTTACAATGAGATTTAAAATTAAAAATGTACTAAAATATCAACTTTAATAATAGCTTGAAAAGAGTACACGTGTAACATTTGGAAACAGAACATTAATACAAACTGATAAATTTCAAAGAATATGGCGTCCATAATTTATTGTTACAAAAATACTACGAGTGTGTTAATCCAAAAAGATTTCCTTGTTTCGAAATTAATTTACGCAAAAATTGTGACTTTTAAAATTGTTGAGTTGAATAACTCTTAATCCATTACTGCTTTGCTTATTACTTTCCATCCAAAGATTGCCTGGAAGAAATCGTTTTCAGCGATAAGGCCGCCCGTCTATATCACACTAATATTATAAATGTGAAAGTTTGGATGTTTGTTTATTTATTTGTTTGTTTGTTACCCAATTCACGTCGTAACGGCTGAACCGATTTCGATTAAATTTGGTATATACGTAAGTTATAACCTGGATAGGCTACCTTTTATCTCATAAATCAGTTCCCATTGGATAAAAATGGGGTGTCGAGTTAAGTTGCAACAGCGAGTTTAGCTTTATTTCTAGGTTAAATATACATTTAGTAGTGTAACGCGTACGAAGTCGCGGGCAACAGCTAGTCTAAAATAAACTAGTTCTTTAGATAATATTCCTGATGTACTAGACATAAAAATAGAATTTATCTACCCAAGCACAACTCGATATTTTTTAGTAGTAACGCTCATTACATGGCAGTAAAGATATTTAATAAATTACCAGACGAATTAAAAGATTTACCTTTGACTTTATTTAAACGCCGAATTAATAAATGGTTATCATCCAAATGTTTTACACCATTGCGGAATATTTTAATTATAAGTAGACATGTACCTAATTTATTTCATTGACATTTTTTGTATTATGGTAGGAAACAAAACAACTAATTTATTGTGATATGGAATGGACAGTAATTTAAATTTTTAATTATTTTATCTGGTAGAATGTTAATTGAGCTGAAATTGTATACATTAAGATCAGTGTAAAATTTACTAACTTTCTGCGAATAATAGTAGATTATTAAACGAAGGGATAAAACAGTGGCTTGAGTCAAGGGCGCTATATTGAATCCCGAACGTAACGAAGGATTCTAGAGTTAACTCACGAGTGGAGCGAGGGAGTTACTAGAATCCTAAATGCAAAGAGGGATATACGCACGCCCAAGATGCGGACAGCTTTATCCACGAGGAGAATACTCTACTTTTCACTCTTTCTGCGAGCTAATAAAAGCCAAGTCTAGGTTGGTGCTTTCTGTGCAGAGGGTGTTCGATTTACGAATAAGTTCTTATTGTGTGGATCTCTTTGGTTTAAATTTTAGTATAGACGAGGTTCCAAATTAAAATCACATTATGCCCGCGAGAGCAAAATTAAATTCAGTACAACTTTACTCCCGGCTCAGCTATATAGATTTAATCGCCTGCTTTCGGTGAGGTTTACATGACATATAATTTGACATTATCGAGCAGGTGGTCTGAAAATGATCTTTATCTTTACAATAAAGCGTTCTACCTAATTCTAACTCATATTCGACTCACTTTTTCCCTCGACTGTACATACTAGGGGTGTAAAACAAGGGTGCTATGATGCAGCCCCCTGGGACAGCCTAACATTATCGTAATGTAGCTTTGAGGGTCCCATACTGTTTTAAGGGTACGTTGAAATATTTCACTGAGGACAGACGATTTGTTTTGAATAACTAGTTTTCCGTTGAAACAAAATTTGCAATGTTACTTGGTGAAGCCAAACATTATTTTTAGTCTTTTATTTAGATTTTAACTCTCTCACTAGCATTTAACTACTGATATTTTAGCATTATTATTCTCTGCAGTTTGTATTAATTAAGTAAGTTTATGCATTTATTTTGAATCGGATTATTTGTTTTAATTTTGCAAATAACCGATCAATGAATGATTGAATTAATATTCTTTAATGTACACCATTTCAATAAGAAATTACAAACAACTATTTAAGTACAAATTACAAGGAAAACGTACAATAACTAGTCTTATTGCTTAGAAGCCATCTCTTCCAGAGAACCTTTGGATCTATGATAAAATATAGTCAATATTGCTGGTCATTCCACACAGCGCTATTTAGCCCTAAGCTAAGCAGAGCTTGGGAACCAGATAACTAATAGAATACTTATAATAATATACTCAGATAAATTATATTATGATTGGAGAGTTTTTTTCATTTATTTATCTATTATTTTTTTACAAACAGGAATGTATAAAAATAGCACTTAAAAACCACTTAGGTTTGTAGGGACAATGCTATCATAAAAAAGTCTACATCATAAAAAACTAAAGCTCCGAAGCGCTCAGTAACTGGTTTCGTTTGCTATAATCTATACATATAATTTTTTTTTTCTTTTAGAATGAAGTCCTTAGTGTGCCTCTCTAATTTGATTAAAATCCGTCGATAAATCACGCTACAACAAACTTCCCCCCTTTCCATCCCCTATTTTCTCCCCAATCAAAAATCACGATACACAAAAAAAATTTAATAAATCAAGGAACTTGTGTGTCTATTTTCGTCAAAATCGGTTGTAAAATGCGACTTGTAGGCGAGAACAGACAGACAGCCGGACAAAAGCATTTTCGGCCAATCTCGAAACTGAGACGCTTCGCTCGCTGCGCTCGCTCGGTCAACAAAAGACTGTGTTTCTTATGCTGTTATAACTATTAAAAAATAACTGCTTGTTGCAAAACTCAAACATTTAACTACCTCCGTGGCGCAATGGGCGAATAGCCGGCTGAGACGCAGGAGGTAGCGGGTTCGATTCCCGCCGCGGAACAAATGTTTGCATGATCTACAGATATTTGTTCCGGGTTTGGATGTTTTTCTATATATGATAAGTATGTATTTACAAAAAAAAGTATATAAGTATTCTAACAGTTATCTGGTTCCCATAGTACAAGATCTGCTTAGTTTGGGGCTAGATAGCGTTGTGTGACATGTCCAGCAATATTTATTTTTTTATTTATTATTTGCTTGTCATTTAATACTTTTCGCAGAAATCGCCCTAAGCCCATAACAAGGCTAGAAGCTCATAAGTCTCTCGTAAGCTACGATAAGCCTATTATGTCCCCTCCATATCTAGATTGACAATATGCTCGATATCCAATACTGGGACAAATTGATACCAATGTTACGTTATACCATAAACTAATAACTTTGAAATTGTTCTGGTTTAATATGTGAACTATTGTGAAGTTTGTGTTAGTTTTTTACTCTACTACGTTATACAGTCTGTCACCGCATTCACGACATTAATTTAAAACACATATGCACAATCGTATTAACTGATTTTAGAGATTGGTTTAATATCGATAGCTTGAATATTTATTCAGTAATCGATACACCGCCGCATGCGCCGATGCCGCTTAGTCAGTTTAACAGGTACCTATTTTCATGGTGAATGAATATGATTTGTTTACTTAATTTATACAGGCTGTTTCATTGATATTTAAGGATTTGAAATTAAGGTAGGTTTAAAATAAATAAAATTAATGGTAATGAATTAGAAAAAAAAACAGTAGCACTCCGGGAGTGCCGACAAGAGTGAAAACTTGAACAGACTACACTACAGATACTTATATACAGAGGTGTCGATAATGGTAACGGTAACAGTGTCGTTAGTTTAATGGTTTTTTCCCATCTCAAAAAATGCCCAACCCGCCTAAAGAAGTTTACACTTCAAAAACGATTTTACAATAGTCTACTAGCTATTTTACAATAGTACATCAGCCCTACCCGTGATTTAAATTAATGTCGTAAATGTAGTGACACGCATTATTTAAGTTATATTTTTAAGCAGTCTACATATGTTTGTATTTACGTATATGTAGCGCTAAAACTACGTTTGATACCTACCAACTTTTTTCATCGTATAATTAATTGAATGAAAATATTAAAAAAAATTTACAAACAAAACAGAAGACACAAAAAAATTTAACAACGGGCGGTTTATCACTTTGAAGTGATTTCTTCCAAACTTCAAACTTTATTCGTGGTAGTTCGTATATTTTAGTAATTGGCAATCGGAGGACTAGTTGCAAGCCTATCGCCGTTATTTTTAAAGGATTATCAGGAAATCTGAGCATTCACAATCAGACACAAACACATAAAATCTCTATATAAATGAAAGTAGTACAGTCCTGTCGGTATAATTAGACGGTTTTTATTGGTCTGCGCGGGCGCAGAAAGCGTGTCGGCGGGCACACTTCCGTTGTATGCGCTGTTTTGGAAACTACAGCGCATGTGTGTTAAGAACTTTATAGAGTACTAGCCTCCGCTAGCGGCTTAGCACGCGTTGTTTGACAACAAAAAGTAGCCTATGTTTGAATCCAAGTCATAATCTATCAACACACTAATTTTCATGGAAATCGGTTCAGCCATTACGACGTGATTTAGTAACATCCAAACTTTCACAATTATATTATTTTTATGATTGTTTGTAGTACTTGTTACTGGTTCTTTCTTAGTCACTGGGTCACTGGGGCCAGCTAGAGGATATTATGGTGTATTCTGTAAATAAAGTCTACTAGGCTGATTTTTTTTTATATACGATTGCTCGAACGATAACCCTCGATAGAAAACTAGATTATTTCTTTTGTTGTGTTAGGATAAGTATTAATCAATCGCACTGTACTTACTCATATATCATAGTGTAAATTATAATTAAACTAGTTTGAAATATTATGTCAAGGGTGAGTGATTTCCAAGTCCTATATTTTTAGATGTTGGCCAACCTTCTTTTAATGTTCCACACTAAGGTCCCATCAGAGTTTGACCTTGACCAGAAAGGGGCGAATTCGCCGCGAATACCCGCGTTACACTGCGTCCACAAACATCGTGCGAATTTAATATACGCGCGTAAATCGCACTTCGCCAGATTCTCGACTCGCGCGTTATACGCGCGTGTTGCGCGCGAGTCGAGATACTAGAGACGCCTCGTTGCGTCCAGCATACGCGCGAACTTCAGAGCGAGTGCACGTATCAAGAGAAATGGAGCGCCAAAATTTTGATACCGAATTTTTTATAGTCCCCAAATGCTCGCGCGTTGGTACAGTCTTTCTGGACGCAACGGTCGCGCGTGATACGCGCGAGAGAATCGCGGCGAATTCTCCCTTTCTGGAACAGCCTCTTAGAGATAAAACTCTTTGTCGTCGTCAAAAATTTTAATATATCTCGTGACTCAAGGGTTCAAAAAAAATCTATGGGGATGGTCTATGTTCACGTCATAAGATGTCGAACGTCTTATGGCTGTTATGATGATGATGATGAAGTATTTTTAGCCAAATTCCTACAGAATCCATTGACACTGAGAGCAATGTGATTCCAATATAAAACACAATAATAACGAGACTGCAGGGGCAGCCATTGTCTGTTTTAAATTGAAAACTGACCTGCTAGTGATGGGACAGCTTCATGTCATTTACAAATCCCGTATCATGATGTTTTATGGCACAATCGATTATGAGTAAACTGACTATTTTTGAAATCCCCACCTTGACTACTGGACAGATATTCAAGCTACCGCCCACCTCTCAAATCAGTTAATTCGATTCCAGATGTGTTTTAAATTAACGTCGTACATAACAAAACAGGTTGTACAACTGCAGGCCTAAATACTCGTATATATCTCTCGGTTTAGATAAAACTCTTATTACTACGCTAGCTACGAGTAGTTTCTAAGTTCCAATTCTTTTAACGGCCCCAGCACTATTCCCGCGGGAGCGAGTGGACATCACTGGGACATTCTGATATTCAATTTATTTGCCCCACTCGGCCTCTGTTGTGCCTTTTCATTGTTGTCCGTTGCCTCTAAATATAGGGAATAGGGGAATTCAGTATCAGCATACGTTTATAATTCCACTTGTTTGTCAAGAAGGCCCTTATCTACTCGTATTTATAAATACGTGAAGTAAAAACTTTGTAGCTTATTGCGCGGAAGAGTGTGAGATTTGGCATAGTTAAAATATATTAGTAGAGTAGCTGTTGCCCGCGACTTCGTACGCGTTACACTACGAAATGTGTAGGTAACCTAGAAATAAAGCTAAACTCGCTGTTACAACTTGACTTGACACCCCATTTATGAACCTGATGTATGGGATAAAAAGTAGCCTATGTGGTAATCCAAATTATAATCTACGGATATACTAAATTTCATCGAAATCGGTTCAGCCGTTACGACGTGATTGAGTAACAAACAAATAAATAAATAAACAAACATCCAAACTTTCGCTCCAGAAGGCCAATTCACGTAACTGAAAATAGTAAAATTCAAGCAATCTAGTCTCGTTATGATAAATGTGATAAACAGTATTTACGTAATGACAATACATTATGGTATGAGTTGACTGACATGCGAACATGGACTTTATTTAAATCAACATTAAATATTGTTATAATATTGTAATATTAGTGGCACAGAATGCCAACGGTTATCGGTTCTGTGGCAGATATGACGGCCTTTAGCCAATATGCAGTTTTTCAAAAATCTTTGAATGCAGTTATTCTTAATGCTAAAAATGTCGAAATGGTTCGTTTGCAAGCCTTTGAATCTAACATTTAAACGTATGTTTCATTGGTTGATATTAATCTGCTACTGCAATGCAAAGAGTGGGCATGTACGAGTATATACGGATTCGCCTCTTTTTTTTTTTTTATAAATTATAGGCTAGCATTTGACCACTATCTCGCCTGATGGTAAGCGATGATGCAGTCTACGATGGTACACGCTTGCCTAGAAGAAACCTATTCACTCGTGACTTGAAGATCCCTAGGTTGTAGTTATCAGGAAACACAGACTCAGGCAAGGCGTTCCACTCCTTGGCGGTGCGCATAATAAAGGTGGAAGAGTACCGCTTTGTGCGTATGGGAGGTATGTCTACCATGTAGCGGTGGTGCATCACGGAGCGTCTGGTTGTCCGATCATAGAATGGGGATGGTGGGATCAGGTTGAAAAGCTCCGCCTCTGACCATCCCCTTGTGGAGTATCTTCACGGGTACGCGACGTGTGCGTACTGAGTAAAACATCCGAGGATGTCCACCATGGACATTAATATTATTATCACTTGAGATCGGATAAACCAATGCATATTTACCTAAAGTTAAAAGTTGGCTAGTATGGATAGCACTTTTTATCGAAAAAATTCCCTGATTCCGGGATCAACAAATTTATCATGTGTTATTTTTTTTTTATTTATTTATCTACTAAACCTAGTTATCCCTTAAAGCTGCATAGATTTTTATGCTAATTCCATTATCCCTCATATAGTCTAAAGAAATTCACATTCTATGAAAAATACACACTTTGGCACATAGGCATATTAGGTTTCCATAATGCCTTGTTAACAACGTAATTTGGTTATTTTTCTTTACTTTACTGTCAGTAATTTGTGACGAAGCGAAAACAACCTTGTAACAAGTGTCAGATCGGGCCTATAATACCTCAGGGAATATAAGCATTTTGTAGTGTGCGAGTGAGATAGAAAATTTACCTGCTTAATATGTAACGTTAAGTTAATATGCTTCCAATCCCGGGATCCCAGGATTTTATTTTTAATAAAAATATTCTAAGAAGCCACTTCCATAATTTCTTAGCCAAAAATCAAGTTTAAATATGTATCCGAATATCCGATCACTCATCACCCTATTAATATTGCTGTGGTTTATTTGAACATTTTTCGGTTTAGTAAATTCCTAACTTCTTATGGTTTAAAATTTACCCCATCTCAATTAAACACCCAGTATACAAGAAAACAATGAATAGTCCAACTTAAAAGCCAGTTTAAGCCAACTAATCATTGCGACCGCTAACAAATCTTAGCGGAGAGTTAAACGGTGCTCATTTGCGGTGTGGCTTAGAGCCGTAGTTAGAGTAACCGCAGCTAAGCTAAGCTTAAAATTACCAAAATGTACTTAGATTGGAACTACTTATAAAAACAATGCAGGGATGAAAATATTTAAATTTTCTTTCTTACTTTTACAACAGTAATCCTCACCCCATACTAATTTTATAAATTCTCAAGTAACTCTTTCTGTTACGTTTTTACGTCTAAACGGCTAGTCCGATTTTGATGAAATTTGGTACATAGATAAATGTTGATTTGTATTCAGACATAGCTTACTTTTTGTTAACAAACCACGCGTGCGAAGCTGCGGGTATGGCGTTAATTTAGAAGTTTGATTTTTTCACAGCTTCAAGGGACTGTAGACTTCAGTTAGGTTTTAATTTCAACTCAGTACCTCCACGCGTTCTTGAGATAAAGGGTCTTGACATAGAGACAGATGGACAACAAAGTGATCATTTAAGAGTTCAATACCCTTATAAGGTTATACTACGCTTTGGAATAGACCTAAGTTCAGCCGTAAATGTCCATTGGTGATATGTTAATGATAAATTTAGGTTGCAACTTTTATTTGGCTTAGTTATTGCAAAATTACGAGGCATGCCTTTTAAGTTCTGTCGTTTCCATATTTTCCGGCAATTTTGAATTTGGAACTGTTCTATATTCGAATGTGTTTACATTTTGAATCTCAAAACAGTTGAAAGTATTAGGATTAATGCTATTGTTTAGTCACAGTTTCGATTTGAATCTGTCAGGTCACGTACGAAAATGAATCTTTCTAAGGAAAATGTTCGTGCAATAATTTTCTACAACTTTAGAAGAGGCCTGACACGGCTTCAGTGTTTAGAAGAGCTAACATCTGTGTTCAGTGATGTAGCCCCATGTCTGCGGACTGTCGAACGCTGGTATTTAGAATTCCAGCGTGGACATACTAGTGTTAGTGACAGATTTCGCGAAGGACGCCCAAAATCCGCCTTCACTGAAGATAACATCATTGCTGTGAGACAACTAATTCTCGAAGATCGTCATGTGACGTATCGAGAGATAGAGGCTCTATTAGGCATCTCAGGGACAACCATTCAGAAGATCTTGCATGAAGCGCTTGGTGTGAGAAAGCTAGTTTGCCGTTGGATACCGCATCTGCTTTCCGACGATCACAAGGCGGCCCGCGTCAGATGGTGTAAGAAAACTCTGCAAAGGTTCAACCGAGGGGAGTCAAATCACGTCTACGACATCATAAGTGGTGACGAATCTTGGATCTATGCCTACGATCCTGATACCAAACAACAATCTACAATCTGGGTCTTTCAAGACGAGCCAAAGCCGACTAAAGTTGTTCGTTCTCGAAGCACTTCAAAGAAGATGGTGGCCACGTTCGTTGGAAAAACCGGCCATGTTGCGACTATTGCACTTGAAGATCGTAGAACGGTTAACGCAGAGTGGTATACTACAGTTTGTTTACCACAAGTCATCGCCGAACTTCGAAAATCTAACTCAAAGCGACGCATCATCCTGCACCACGACAACGCAAGCTCACACAGCGCTCGTCAAACGATTGAGTATTTGAAGCAGGAAAAAGTAGAAATTCTTGACCATCCTCCATACAGTCCTGACCTAAGCCCTAACGATTTCTTTACATTTCCTAAAATTAAGAAAAGTCTTCGTGGTCAAAGGTTCCAGTCCGGTGAAGAAGCAGTCAACGCTTTCAAGACAGCCATTTTGAACACCCCACTTTAGAGTGGAATAAATGTTATAATAACTGCTTTGAGCGAATGGAAAAGTGTTTTAAGCTACGTTGTGAATACTTTGAAAAACAATAAAAAGTACTATAAGGTTCTAGATGTGTTTTTTTCTTCAAACGACAAAACTTAAAAGGCATGCCTCGTATTGGTAACATTGCCTCCTAAAGTTACAAAGTTCGTTGTAAAATACTAGGGATTGCAACAAACGATTGTTTATTTATTTAAGCAACGGCTTAGGTAATAATTGTAAAAGTAATAAAAGATAGTATCTTATACATTACTTAAGTACGTAGATGCCCAATTATAGTGATAAGAGATAAGTGCGTTGTGTTAATATGAGTTCGAGTTCCGTGTTATTAATTTTTAGCATTTAATTTATGGTTTCATTGATAAAAACTAAGCATATTTATAATTCTTAAAAATGTATACCAAAATGGTAGGTATATTTTTGAAATAAATTATTCCATTCCATATTCTACGGCATCTTCTGAAATACCAAAAAAACACGAAGGAAAATCTAAAGAATACCTACATTTTGTAGGTACCTATTGATATTTGTTTTACTTAAATTTGTTTATTTTTTGTGCATATTGCGTTTTATGTTTTTTATTTACAAATACTTCAATGTTTTTAATTCTTTATTTCAAATCCTGCAGTGTCAATTTATATATCCATCCGTTTTCATGCGACGGTTTTGCAGACTCACTTCCAGTGACGGTACCCTACAAACTTGTACAAAACGGGAGAACAAAAGAAAATGACATAAGTGTATTGTCTAGCGGATGTGAATAGATCGGCGCACGCGCATGGGCAGCGCCCGGAACCGTGCCGTACGCGTACGCGACGCGCAGACAAATGGGTACAGCCGAGGAAAGTGTGGTAACTTACTTAGCGTAAGTTCGTATGTGCGGCTACAACATGTCAGTTTTTGGTTTCTACTTGTTTTTTTACGTAGATAGATCTTTATTTGACCACAATCTCATCTGATGGTTAGCGATGATGTGTACTTAGATACTTATAAAAAACAACGCAAGGATGAAAATGAACATTATGGCACAACCATTTTGCCCACTTGATGATGAGCCTACTACTGTATTACCAACTCATGTAACCCATGTACCGCAAATAAATGAATCTTTATATTTTTATCTTTTTTTAAATGCCGGATGAAATTACAATTCAGTCAGTCGTCAAAGTGCGCGATGACGTCAATTTCAAATAAAACTAATTTGTATATCATGTAATGTGATATCATCACGGATAGGAAAACACAGGTCCACACGAGCCAAGGAATGACTCTGAAAAATCTCGATGGCGAAGTAACGTAAAATCTCGAGAGGTGATGCCGTCTCTTGGACGAAACCTACCCGGGTCTTACGGAGTTATTGTCTTACTTTAAACACGATTCGAGATGCCAGATTTGATGACGGATTTTCTTCTCGGCTTCCGATCTTGAGGATATAAATGTATAAAAAAAAAGTGAAATGGTTACCCAATACCACATAATCGGAAACTGAAAAGAAAATGCATCATCGAATTTATTATCTCGTCTTTCTCTTTAAAATCCGACAATGAGAGGACTGGTTAGGGACTGACCTCGACAGTATCTTGGATACACAGCCATGGGAGACTTTCAGCTGCCGGCTGATATCGCAAGCTCTGACTCCACTGCGAGCCAGCTCAACTATCCTCCGCCTTACTGCTTCTGGCAACGGCCGCCCGTTTATAGACCCTTGGTGGAGGTAAAACTCTTCCAATTTCGAAGAGTTATCGTCCTCCAATCTCGAGTCTTCCAACCCAACTTGATCCAACTTTGAATGGTACGTAGAACCAACTTGGTGGAGATGATCCACTGACCTGGAAAGTATCTTAGAGACGCAGCCATGTGAGACGCGGAGTTGGCGGCTGATGTCGCAAGGGCGGACTCCGCTGTGGGCCAGCTCTACTATCCGTTGTCGCACGACATCGGGTAATGGTCGTCCGTTTACAAACACTCCACCAAGTTGGTTGACACCGCCGTGGCCTGGGGACAAAGGATTTTCGATTAGTACCACGGCTTTTAGCACAATATCATATTATTTTAACCGACCCTAAAAAAAGGTTCTGTTATGTTAAGCGATAATTCTTTACGACATTGTACGATATTAATGATTCTTTTTTATAGAAAGGAGGTACTTAGGGGTAGTCCCGTATACATTTGGTCTAGATAATGATCTGATAATGGGATCCATAAGAAAATAAACAAATTATTCAATTTGTAAAGGCAATTGCACATTTACGATTTTCTGAAGTCAGCTATAATTTGTTAAAATTATACTTGTCTTAAATTGTTTTTTTTTTGTTCTACGGTACTTTTAGCTCATATGGCCATGGTAGCCACGAAAGTAAGTGCTCATCTTATCCAACCTGACACTTGCTTAAATCATTTTTATAGATATTAAGATCTATCACGATAATGATGACGATTAAAGTAATTCATATAATAATATCTATCTCTTAATGTCATTGGTAAAAGATGGTGGGAGATTAAAATCGAGTGGGATATCGTAACATTAGATAATTAACAATCTAATTTGCAAACTTGTTTGATAATTCCATTAATATGATAGTGAGATTATAGTTAGATTAATTATTAATTACGTGTTCTATAACATAATTGTATTTCCGCGTGTCTAGTTATTTATTACATTAATATTGTTTGTTAACAACGACAGGGCGTTATCTTTCTATCTATACATAATGTTTTAATATTTTCTATATATATATATAATGTTAATTTTCATATCCAATATGATAAAATGGTTTGCTTCGTATTCATCTAAAATGTATATTCACTTTAAAAATAATAGATTGGTCTAAATAATAGGAACACAGTTTGATCTGTTCACAAAGCTTCTGAAGCTTTAGGTGAATCATCATACATCTAACAAGCTACCCCATGCGGCTTCGCACACGTGTTTTCTCATAAAAATATTACCCTCCTTTTGCGCAGTCGGGTCAAAAGTAGCCTGTCTCAATATCGGTCATAATCTATCTATATACATAGGTACCAAACTTCATCGAAATCGGTCAAGCCGTTTAGTTGTGAAAACGTTACAAATAGAGAGAATCAGAGTAATTTTCAAATTTGTAATAAGTATCATGGTAACAAGATTAGGTTCCGCATAACAAGGCCACGTTATACTTTCTTCATCCTAACGACAATATTTAAACTATCGAATATCTCAATACGCTTCTTATCCGGGAACGGTGGTGAATGATCATCGACCGGTCGCGGTCGGCTGCGCGACACGCCCGGTTCCGCCCGGGTGCCCGGTCGATACCCGGTTCACGGCCGGAGTAGGAACTCTTCATTAATAATGGCCCGTATTGTGCCATGGAATCGTCTGGTGAGATGCAATGCGGGTTTTATCCGGGTAATAAGACATTCCTATTCCCGCCACCAAGCAGCATTGCTGTGTTTTGATTTGAAGGGTATGGTTGCCGGTGAATATACAGGGGCAGGTGACCTGTATGGGACACCTGTATGCCTCAAATTGATGGACGCAATGCAGTGCATCGTAAGGCACCTACGAGGCAATACTTTGCTATAGGTGATGGTTTCTTAACATCAGGTGGGCCATAAGCCTGTTCCATCTCCAAGTTGTTTTTAAGAAAAATAAATACGTAATCTTTAACTTTATGAAAACATCTTCCAATTCTTCCACATCCAAAATTCCGATAAACAGGCACACAAATCAAAACAAGCAGCGTTGTATCGATTCGGGCGTGGGGCGTGACCGGTCGATCGTCACGCCTCGTGAACGTACCCTGTTGTAACCGGGAAAGTGTTTCTTATCAACGTGTCTTGGATTACCCTGGTTCAATTGAATACGTACGTTATTCTGAATAGACACATACAAAAAATAAATATACAAAATAAAAAAATTATTTAAGGGAACAAAATACACTCAGCGGCACAATTAACCGCCCACCTTGATTTTTTACGATTTTGGTTAAAAAAAAATAATTGTGGCCTTACTTGTGAATGTTATTTTATAACGTAGGTATATTGAAGTAAAATGAAAGATAATATTGTTTTTAATTATTACGTTTATTTATAAAAAAGTCTGAAAAACACTTTGACCGTAAATAAACAAATGTGATGAAATGGCTTAAAAATAAAAAATCTGCTGAATAAATGAATTCTAATAGTGCGTATTTCCACCTCTAGCCCTCATGACTTCCATCAAACGGTTTGGCATGCTGTCGATGACATCTTTGATCTGTTGTTGTGGAATGTTCTGCCACTCCTCAATCACGGATTGTTTTAATTCATCTATGGTGGTTGGAGCTGGTATGCGGCTTCGAACACGTCTTTTTAAATTGTCCCATATGTGTTCAAAAGGATTTAAATCTGGGCTCCGGGATGGCCATGTTAATTTTCGAATGCCGACGGTATCCAGGTACGCGGTAACAACTCTAGCAACGTGGGGGCGAGCGTTGTCCTGCATTAATAAAAAATCTTCGCCAATAAATGGAGCAAATGGCGTTACATGAGGTTCCAACACTTCTGTTACATACCTCTGAGCATTTATTCCACCTCTTTCGAAGATAACCAAGTCGGTGCGTGCTTCGTAAGTAATGCCGCCCCATATCATGATAGAGCCACCTTGGTAACCTACTGTTTCCACAACAGTACATGGTGCAAACCTTTCATTCTTGCGTCTGTATACACGCTGGCGACCGTCAGGACCGTGCAAGCATATTCTTGTCTCGTCAGTAAACATAACATTCTTCCATTGTTCCATATTCCATTCGGCGTGCACTCGGGAAAAACGAAGTCTATCTCTCCGGTGGCCTACGAGCAATTGTGGCACTCGAGATGGTCGAAAAGCTCCAAGGGCATTCTCTCCTAGTCTTCTTCTCACTGTTCTTTCACTCACTTGAACATTGCGAACCTCACGAAGTTGGTTTCGTGCCTCAACAGCTGTAGTGAACCGATTTCTTTGAACATTGGTCACAAGAAATGGGCCGTCACGAGCGGAGGTGCATCTTTATCGGCCCTGTCCTTGTCTTCGCTCATAAGAGCCAGTTTCCCGAAACCGTTTCACTGCATCCCTTAAGGTGGTACGTGCGACACCAAGCTTCCGCGCCACGTAACGCTGACTAAACCCTTCGTCGATAAGAGCGACGGCTCTCGCCACTGAATTAGCATCAAATGGCATGTTTGTGATGTCCAAACACTAGCTTTAAGTTACGAAACCAAATCAAACTCAAATTGTTTACTTTTAATGCCACTGAAGCAATGTAAGCAGTATGGCAACGATAACGATAATGAGACGAAGTTCGATATTTATCGTATTCACAACTTATGCGTAAAAAAACAAAGTTAAGTGGGTAGTTTGTAATTTTTTCGTCACTACATTTCTTTCACACTTGACTTATTTATGCCCAATAACTTACAACTGCGATAACATCAAAATTTGCCACTTTAAAAGGGTGGGCGGTTAATTGTGCCGCTAAGTGTACATGTTACACGAAAACAATATAAGGAAACTGACAAAATGTTTGCTAATATAAATAGCTAGTATACATACGTAGGAAGTGGATTAAAATCGCTCATAGATTGCCAGGCATATGCCTTTAAACAGCTTTAAATTATTGCTGAAAAAGATAAATACTTACTCCTAATTAATATTCTTGTGGGGTGGTGGAGGATGGCCACCTTTTAAGGGAGTGTGTCCAAAGTCAATCTATGAGAGAGGAGTTGTACAGAGCGCTGAAAGTGAACCAGATCGATGTGGGCATGTTTCAAAGTGTTTTAGCTGAACAAACATCTGACTCAGCTAACATGCTCTACCGGTCCACATACGAGCTGCTGAAGGAGAATGCTTTGTAGTTATTTGTTACTGTAGACAATTATGGAACTGACAAAGTTCCCTAAAAATAGATTTAAAAAAAAGTTTCGTTCTATTTTTATCATCGCATTTAGTGACTAATGTTTAAGAGAGTTGTCAAATCATAAAAATACGTCAAATTTAAACAACTTTAGTCGCTAAATACGTTTAGGGATCGTTGTGCTAGTCAACCTAAATATCCTAAGAATTTTGACTCGCTTCCAGCATACATTTTTCCCTAGAGTACGCTGTAGCCTAATCAGCATTTCTATCCGTGAGCTACTTGGTTTGATTTGGCTACATAATTAGATACTTTGGTCGACTTTAGTCACGCCTATTTCGGGATAACATTCGCAAAAAACCCGCAACGTTACCTTTTAACATATGTGACCATTTGACACATCGCTATTGTTGCTAGTCTCCTAAAAACTGCTCCATCTTCAACCTAATTGCTAACCACCAGATGAGGTAGATATTAATTAGACTTTCTTTATTATTTACACCAAAAAAATACAATACCTAAACTAGAAAACTTAGATTAATACGCGGTGGTACATAATGGGCGGCCTTAACGCTTAAATCAGTGAGAAGAGAAGAGGTAGTACATATAGTATTTTTATTTTTATAGTGTTATCGGAACACATACGGAAAAATTATAAGATTTTTAAAACCATCCCAAAAATTTCAAGCCTAGACGGGACTTGAACCCGGAACCTTCAGCTTGATACGAGGACGCACTATCCACAATTGGATTGTGCAACCAGGCCATGTCACGTCAGGGTCAACATTAGTGAGATGATTCAAATTACGACTAAAGCTCCCTTAGCTCCATCGACAGGAAAACTTATACAGTTTTTTGACCTGGTCAATGCCAAATGAGATTCGTATCAAGAGGAAGGTTGCGGGTTCAAGTCCTGTCTAGGCTTGAAATTTTTGAGATGCTTTTAAAAATCTTGGAGGTAGTGCATAATCAAATCTTTGACGATGCACAATAAAAAAACTATTTTATTCTACTCTCTTCTTAAATCGTCCATACTAAATCCTCTATCAAAATATCCTTCACAACCTAATTTCCTACAAACTTTCCCGTATAAGGAAAACTAAAAATAATCAAGAGAACTAAGCATCCCCTATTTTAGAGTAATTAACCTTAATAGCCAAGATGGCGAGCGGAAGCCAGGCTGAAATACGGTACACTCAGCAACAATATACGTAGAGTCGGCTCCAGTATATAACAGCTATTGTCTGAGTAATTCAAACCGTTGTTTTACAGTAAAAGCCGGATAAAAAGATAAAATAGATCTTCGTTTGACCACAATCTCACCTGATGGTAAGCGATGATGTGGTCTAAGATGAAGCACGAAAATCTAGAAGAAACCTATTCACTCTTATCTTAAAGAGACCCGGATTGTATTCATTAAGAAAAACAGAACACGCCAAAGTGTTCCATGCCTTAGCTGTACGCATCATGAACGTAGAACCAAAACGATGTGTGCGAATGGGTGGTATATCCACTAGGTACGGTACTGAGCCGTGCGCCTGCTTGCCCTTTGATGGAAAGGAGATGACGGGATCAGATCGTTTAGTTCCTAGGCACATTCCCCAAAATGTTTTCTGTAAAAGATCGATAGGCTTGCAACTTTACGGCGGTGTTAAATGGCGTTGTTAAATTATCTCTGGTAGTAGATGTCTTCTGCTAAACATAACCCAGAGGATTCTCAAGCAGAAATGACCTTGGGCGGGGCATATCTCGAAGAACTAAGGGCTGTTGGGGCAGAAAGGTTCTCGAGTGGAGACCACGCACTGGAAAGCAGCATAAGACCGCCCCCCACTAGATGGAAAGATGACCTGATAAAGGTTGCTCTGAGATAAAATAGTTCTAATGTGTAGATTAATTTAATGAATCTGTGACATCATTGTAATAATCCTCAGTGATTTTATTTTATTTTCTCTGTTGACTTTTTTTCATTTTTTACTTATTGTTTATGTTTAGGGTATATTTTTTATTTTATTACTAGCTGTTGCCCGCGAATTCGTACGAGTTACACTACTAAATGTGTAGGTAACGTAAAAGTAAAACTAAACTCGCTGTTGCAACTTGACTTGACACCCCATTTTTATCCCATGGGAACTGATTTATGGGATAAAAGGTAGCCTATTTGTTAATCCAGGTTATAACTTACGTACATACTAAACTTCATCTAAATTGGTTCAGACGTTACGACGTGATTGAGTATCAAACAAATAAATAAATAAACAAACATCCAAACTGTCGCAATTATAATATTAGTGTGATCGTGTGATTATTAATTTGAATTGTAATTATGTGATATCAAATACGATTATTCATTGTTCTGTGTGTATAAATTTTTTCCTGTTCTATTTGTTTTTGTGTTTTTGTTTCTATTTATTTTGACGACCTCCGTAGCGCAGTTTGAATGATCTACAGATATTTGTTCCGTGTCTGGGTATTTTTCTATATATTATAAGTATGTATTTAAGTATTCTATCAGTTATCTGGTTCCTATATAGTACAAGCTCTGCTTAGTTTGGCTGTGTGAAATGTCCAGCAATATTTATTTTTTATTTATTTTATTTTATGTATGTGGGGATAACTGTATATTTCATTTTTTATATTTCTTTTGTAGTACCTAGTTATAACGTACTGGTCTTGTACTGTAAAGTTGTAAACTATTTTTATTGAATTGAATTAAACTGAAACTGAATTAAACTAAATAAATGAAACTAAATGAAATGAAGAGCCGTTGGCTGCAGGCCCCACAAGATCGGTCGCTCTGGAGATCTATGGGGGGGGGAGGGGGGGGAGGCCGTAGTGTATGTCCAATGATGATGATTAACTGTAATGCCCCACTAAAAACTTTTCTTATCAACGGTACCGGGATACTTTCACCCCCCAGGTGTCCGACTCATTTCTATTTCCTCTTACAAGTTGTGCAAGAAATATGCTTCAGGTAATGAGGAAAGACCCGTTTTACCTTAATTTTCCTTATTGTGTGATTTTATGTTATCCCAAAGCTTTTTATAAAAAGCCTTAGCATAGATAGATCTTTATTATTATCATCATCTACAGCTAGAATTCAATCATTGTTGGGTAAACGCCTCCCAAGTTTGTGCCATCCACCACGCCCCTGCGCTAGTCTCATCCATCGACACATCACACTAATATTATGCCTAAATGCTAAAGTTTGGATGTTTGTTTATTTATTTATTATTGTTTATTCGACTGCCTCCGTAGCGCAGTGGGCGTATAGCCAGCTGAGTCGCAGGAGGTAGTGGGTTCGATTCCCGCCGCGGAACAAATGTTTGCATGATCTACAGATATTTGTTCCAGGTCCGGTTGTTTCTCTATATATTATAAGTATGTATTTACAAAAAAAATGTATATAAGTATTCTATCAGTTATCTGGTTCCCATAGTACAGGCAATGCTTAGTTTGGGGCTAGATAGCGGTGTGTGAAATGTCCAGCAATATTTATAAAAAAAAATTAAATTTTGTTTGTTTGTTACTCAGTGACGTCGTAGCGGCTGAACCTATTTCGATGAAATTTTGTATGTATGTAGATTTTAACCTGGATTAACACATATGCTACTTTTTATTCCATAAATTAGGTTCCATGAGATAAAAATGGGGTGTCAAGTAAAGTTGCAACAGCGAGTTTAGCTTTATTTCTAGGTTACCTACACATTTAGTAGTGTAACGCGTACGAAGTCGCGGGCAACAGCTAGTATACAATAATTGTTAAAAACGTTACTGAGGTGACATTGATAAGCAAAGCTGAACCTTCAGCTTGAACGTACCTACTGATGTCAACTGTTCACGCAGAAACTGTCAGGGCGTGTTCGGGGCCAAGACTGTTTTGGAAGTCGATAGAGCCTTATAATTTCTTCGAAGAAGTGACTTTCTACGAAAGAATAGATGGAAATGCAATTTAGCGAAGAGTGTAGAAAAACTACGCGAGACAGTACAAATGTTTCTACATTTTTTTTTCTCTAACGTACCTCGTCCCACTGCTGGGCAAAGGTATCCTAGTCCCTCCAAGCATCCCTATCCGTCGCTATTTTTATATTATAAAAAAATAAATAATGTTGTATTTTTCACACAGCGCTATCTAGCCCCAAACTAACCAAAGCTTGTACTATGGGAACATAGATAACTGATAGAATACCTACTTATATACGTTATTTTGTCAATACATAAAATATATAGAAAAATACTCAAACCCGGATCAAATATCTGAAGATCATGCAAACATTTGTTCCGCGACGGGAATCGAACCCGCAACCTCCGGCTTCATAGCCGGCTATTCGCCCACTGCGCCACGAAGGTCATCATTAACTGTAACATTAACGATAAACTGTCATTTACGAGTACTCGAACGTAGATAGAGGATAGGATATTGTAAAACAGTTTGCGAGTAATAATTGACCGGTAAAGCGCGGGTCAAGTTGAAAGTCACAGGTTAATACCATCCTGTCGGAGGGAGTGCGCCGGCGCATGACGTCCTTGCACCTGTACACAGGGTGTGCAGTTTTATTCCATGTTTTATAATATTTAAATATACAACAAATTTTCTGCAGAGCTATTCAATTCAATCCCTACTTCTCACTTCTAGTATCGAACTTCCCGCAACTGACAACGAGCTCACCCACATATTGTAGATCCGTGTAAGTCTCATAAGGTGCGTTTCATCAGCTCGTTTCTTCAACGCACCTGCAAGATGTGTAATGATCTTCCTCCGGAAGTTTTTCCGGTGGACTTCAAGAGAGGCATTAGGTTTTAGGCAACGCGACCGCAGTACCTCGAGTCCTGCAGGAGTTTATAGGCGACGGCATCTGTTTCTCTTTAAATAAGTACGTATTGGCAAAAACTATATACAACCTGTTTTGTTATGTACGTCATTAATATAAAAAACACATCCAAAATTGCATTAACTGATTTTAGAGGTGGGTTTAATATCGGTAGCATTTGTCCAGTAATCAATAGTGGCGATTCTGTTGTTTACGCTAACTAAAATTGTGTAAAATACGAACGGTTTTATTTGTTCTCACTAAACATCAAATTAAAATGACATTTAAAATAACATTTCTAAATTTAAGAATTTTAAAACTAGAGATAGTTTTAGTCAACACCAATTTGATTGATCACTAAAACTAGCCCGCAAACATGACATCATTACAAAAATTACTTAATATTGAAATGTCACTTTGTCATTCTAATTTGATCTTTAGTATGAACAAAATAAGACCGTTCGCGTTTTACACAATTTTAGTTGGTCAGCGTAAACAATAGAATTGCCACCAATACATTTCTATAAACAATTTTTAACGTAAATCGGCGGCGCCATTACGACGATAGTCAGTTTAACAAGTACCTACTTACATAAATGAACATCATTTGTTTACCTATTTTATACAGGCTGTTTCATTGTTATTTTAGGACTTGATATTAATGTTGCTATAATATTTAAAATTATCTATAGTAATTAATTTGAAAAAAAAAACAATTTTACAGCCTAGCCTTTAGACTATCCGTGCTTCCATTTAATGTCGTACATAACAAAACACGAAGTAGGTAGGTATATGTTATCAGTTATCTGGCTCGTAAAATACAAGCTATGATTAGTTTGGGGCTATGTCCGGTTCCAAATGTCCAGCTGTTATTATATTTTCATAGATTTACATAGCCTTTTCTAAATAATTGAAAACAAAGTCATTCGTGTCTGTCTGTTTGTGCACTTAGTTATTTTAAACTACGCAACGGGATTTGACACGGCTTGGACTATCATTTAGAAAAAGTCTTCTCAAAAGTGTATAAGGAATAAATACATGTACAATAAAAAAGAGATATTTTAGTTAAAGACAGTAGAAAAAGTCTATCTTTTGCAACTTTACACGTTTAGTAGGTAGTTTTACGCGAACGAAATTACGGTAGATAGGTAGGTACAGCGAGTTCGTAATATTTCAATGATAACGCATAAGTTTATTACTCCCAATATTATTTATAACAAAAAAGAATATCAGATTCATAAATCTAAAGCTACACTCACAATCGGGGGGAGGCCACATCCGGCGCTTCGTAGTGAGGGAATTTTGATTTTTGTGAAGTTATGTGATTGTTATTGTGTTTTGGAAAACTATAAATTGCTTAAAATTAAATGTATGAAATGCAATTGGAGTAGTTATTGACCCTTGATTTCCGTCCTTCAATCTATACTAATTGATCGAGCGAAGCGAGATCTCCAAATCAACTTGGGTACATCGGCGTTATGTATGTTTGTATGTATGTTTGTCCGAGGATAACTTTCGAAGCGTTTATCCGATCATCGTGAAATTTGGTACATAGGTAGGTAATGATAGCACAATTTTGGTGTCATTCAATGAGCTAAATATTTTGGGGGTGTTGTTGAGATATTGGGGTTCAAGAGGGGTAAAAAAAAATGAAATGAGACTATTAGGTCAAGTGAGACGTCAAATAAAATTTCTTTATTAGTATATTTCGACCCCGTTTTTATTTTTAGTAAAGATTTTGTAGTTTTTGAGTTATTAGTCATAATAAAAACTAAACTTTGACAAAATTTACAGGGTAGGTACACCAGTGAACTCACAGTGCTATAACTTGGTATGCGTGTAGCTTAAGTATCAATAATATAGGCAAAAATCTGAAATCTAGAAAAACTGCAATTTGTACCCCAAAAAGAAATCCAATTAACATGAACTCCCGTTACCTGTAATTTGAATGAAAGTGTAGGTCAAGTTAGTTGGTTATATATTTCATGGCACTATTTTGATAGTCAAAGATTACGAATAATATTTTTTTTGTTTTATAGACTCGCGAGATTTCAGTTCGGGGCGAACCATAAAGTATCATAAAGAGGAAAGATTTGTATGTTTGTAACGAATAAACTCAAAAACTACTTGTCCGATTTCAAAAATTCTTTCACTGTTAGAAAAAAAATAGGGGTCCCTACTATAACTTCAAGAATGTAACCCAAGGTGTAAAAAAGTTAGCAATAAAAAATGTTTAAAAAATAAATGCCCATCCGTGCGAAGCCAGGACGGGCTGCTAGTGTTAGATATGGTGCTTAAACATATGTGTTTGTCACTCATCAAAAATAAATAATAAAATTATGCTGGACATTTCACCCTAAGCTATCTTAACTCAAACGAAGCAAAATTTGTACTATGGGAACCAGATAACGGATATAATAAGTTACCTACTTAATATACTTTTTTATATATATATAAAAATACCCAACCATATAGACCATACAAATATTTGTCCCGCAGCGAGAATCAAACCCACAATCTCCTGCGTCTCACCACAGAGGTCGTCGAGACGAAACAAGCACATGGTATGTAATGTTAAGTGGTAACCATCACCTATAACAAAGCATTAGGTACCTCGTACTAACGCACCTTAGTAACGTGCACTACGATGGGCTGCCATGCGTCAATCAACTTGAAACATACAGGTGTAAAGCCTCATGTGCCTGAAATATCACCGTTAACCATACCATTCAAACTGAAAGAGCAATGCTGCTTGGCGACAGAAATAGGTATTGTATTTTTCCAGGCGAACCCTTTCACAAAGAGCTCTACTAAGTATTACGAAACGTCCAGCATTCATCTTCATCATCAACCTATTACAGTCCACTGCTGGACGTAGATCTCTCCCAGGGTGCGCCATTGAGCCCAATCCTCAGCTCTCCACATCCAATCCTTGCCAGCCACAGCGCGCAAATCGTCACTCCATCTAGCATCCTACACTTCACTTGCCTAGACATGGTCTCCACTCCAGAACACGTTTACCCCAACGGTTAACAGTTCTGCGGCAGATATGACCGGCCCACCGCACTTCAGCTTGCTGACCCTCTGAGCTATGTCGATCACCTTGGTTCTCTGTCGGATTCTGTCCTTCAGAGAAATTCCGAGAATAGCCCTTTCCCATAGCTCGCTGAGCGACTTGCAACTAGTGGGCCAGTCCCACCGTAAGTGTTCAGAATTATTATTATTTATTATTGTTATTTCCTATTATGTGGCTCTTCTGTGTGGTAACCTAACAATTCATCTGGCAATGCAATCCCATAGCAAAAACCATTGAAGTAAATATGTTGTGCGCTCAGCCGCATCACATTCTCATGTGTGAGTGTATGGGATATGCCCTGTCTCCCGTGGGAATAAGGATTAGAATTATCATTTTAAACTCATAAACTGAATGTTACGTGGGGCACCTTTTAGAATTAATTGAAGTTTCCTTTGGAGGTAACAGTAACGCCGCGCCCCGTAGGGAAATTATAATTCTAAGGTGCCTTAAGAATGTAGGCTAATGGAAGATAGAGGGGTTTATAAAACTGTATCATTATACATAATTAAACAAAGGATTAGTAAGCTGAAGTGGCAGGGCGAAGAACTGACGGCCGTTGGGGCAAAAAGGTTCTCGAGTGGAGACCACGCACTGGAAAGCGCAGCGTAGGATTGCCCCACTAGATGGAAAACAGACATTGGGTGCATGCCGCATAAGATCGGTGACTTTGGAAGTCTATGGGGGAGGACTATGTTCAGCAGGGGACGTGCCGTGGCTGATATGATGATGAAGTAATATTACATATTACAAGAGAACAGCGTCTCTAATGCTGTGGGTGCGTGGCAGCTCCAACAGCTACCTGCAACTCCTTGCAGAAAGGCTGGACTTTGACTGTCCGTTCATGGGGCGCTGGATGAGGGCGCACATTGTCCATGTTTAGTTCCTTAGTTTTACTAAGAAAACTTTCGTGATTGATTTCCATCATTATTATAAATATCACGTACCGTTTTATCGGTGTCGTTTTATCGAGAATGTTTCGGTTCATTTCGTGAACCTTCATCAGAGGCGTGACGCAGTGAAGAGCGGATCCCACTCACCCTTATGAAGGTTCGCAAATTGAACCGAAACATTGTCAGTCGAAACATCGATAAAACAATACGTGAAAAATCCCGTAATTATTGACCGAGCGAGCGAAGCGAGCGAAGCGTCTCAGTTTCGAGATTGGCCAAAAAATGCTTTTGTCCAGCTGTCTGTCTGCCTGTGTGTTCTCGCCTACAGGTCCCATTTTTCAACTGATTTTGACGAAAATTAGCACACAAGTACCTTGATTTATATAAACTTTTTAGCCGATCGTGATTTTTGATTGGGGGGAAATAAGGGGGGAAACAGTGAAAGTTTTGCAGTAGCGTTACTTATCGACTGATTTCAATCAAATTTAAGAGGCACACTAAGGACTTTATTCTACACAAGATGTTGTAAAAAATTATCCGGAGGAGTGGAGGAAGGAAGGGGGGGAGTTTGTTGTAACGTTATATATGGACGGATTTAATTTATTGAATGTTTTTCAGAAGATGTATACTGAATTATACCAATCAGACTACGCAATCCTCTCCGCCTTCACAAGACGAACCCGTAGACACCAGATTAGACCTCTTAGGACCAAGGGAACGTGAGTAATCGATAAAACTTATACCAATTTGCTCAAAAGTCTACATAGGTAAGCCTATTGGAAAATTGAAGCCCCTGAAATTCGATATAAAATTGGACTTTCTTCATTAATTTTGTTGCGCAAATTAATTTTTGAACTTGGGATGCGAGGTCTACTGTTCTCACGGAACCACTAGTAGGTAATAATGGTCTCCTTAGTTATAAGTTGTGTTTAGTTTAAGTAGCTACCTAGTTGTTAGTTTTGTGTAATTTTGCTCTAGTCTTTAGATGAAATTTTGTACGGAATAACCACTTTTCTATTAGGTATGTTTTTATGGATAAAGGAACATTGTTGACTTTAGGTATATGCTCCAGCCTTTTTACAAAACTAATCTTTTACATAGGTTTATTTTATTATACTGTGAGAGTTATCCTGTTCATTATATGTCCAGAATAACCAGTATTATAGCATCCGCGTGGCCGGAGGAAACGCATTAGCATATGACCGGACGCGCTCCCGACGCCGCCGCAGCCACGGTCCGCAGCCATCTTGGTTTTATGAGATTTAGGACTTTGAATCGTGTTTATTCTTTTTAGCTTTTATTTTACTTGATTTTGTTAACATTAAATATATTTTAAAATTTTCTGGCATAAACAGTGGTCGGACTAAAATATCAATTCGTATTATGACAGAAAACACTAAACCGATGTTGGAAATTCTTTCAATGATAAAAAACAGCACTATTCCTGAGTGATATAAATTATACTTTATTTTGATAAAATTCGTGCGAAACCGGGGCGGGTACATATACAATACAACTCCATCTAACACAGGTACTTAGTGAAGATATAAATAATTATTGTCTAAAACGGGTATTTATCGCGTATGAGTATGTACCTTTTTTATTGCTTATCCCGACGTTTCGGCTGTGTTGCAACAAGCGTGGTCACGGGTTGACTGTCAACCCGTGACCTAAAATAAAATAAAAAAGGTACATACGCGATAAATACACATTTTAATCAATCATTACTTATTACGCAAAAGTTTGAAAAATACTGTTTTGTAGATATAAAATCAGTCATAAAAAACAATAAGGGTCTTGCCACAAAATAGCTAAACACCCACTAAATACTGTTTGAAAAAAATTGGTAAGGATTTTTTTAAATACACGTTAAACAAGGCTTAATGTTTTTTATGGTAACAAGGTGTGTATATAAAAATAAACTTCAGGATTTTTTAATAGAAACATGTCTACTCGCTCGCTAGAGGAACTATGATTATTATCATGTGACGTCATGTTTTGTATAAATTATTAGTGTTAAGTTTAATATTTAATTAATCTTCCGCACACAATTGTATTTTGTTTTTGGAAATAAATTAAAGGAAATGTCTCCGGTACCGTAGTTATTTTTTATTATAGAAAAAAAAAAAAAAAAAAAGTCAAATATTTTTATTCATTAAAATCACAAGGATCACTTTGAAACGTCAATTTTACTGCCTGTTCCTTCGCGACCAAGCCAGGAAAGAAAGGCAAGAAAACCAGGCTGGTTGTTTTTTTTTAATGATCCTTTTACAATAGGTACATAATACAGAAAAGAAATTACGTCTAAATTGTAACATTTTGAACGAGTTGGGGCAGTTTCAATCCCAAGCTTCTCTATCATCTAAATAATCCGATATTTTATAGTAGGCTCTTTTATAAAGATTTTGTTTAATTACGTTTTTAAATTTGTTAATTGTCAATTTTTGTACATCCCTTGGGAGTTTGTTATAAAAGCGCACACCTTGCCCTTTAAACGATTTACGAACTTTATGGAGTCTACATGTGGCAACAGCGAGTTTATCTTTATTTCTAGTATTAAAATTATGATTATCGCTATTTTTCTTAAACAAATTAATATTTTTGTGAACATACATTAGATTTTCATAGATGTATTGACAAGGGAATGTCATAATATCTATTTCTTTAAACTTATTGCGTAATGATTCTCTGGGGCCCATATTATAAATTTCACGAACAGCCCTCTTCTGCAGCACAAAAACGGTGTTTATATCTGCAGCACTCCCCCACAGCAGTATACCGTATGATATAATGCTGTGGAAGTAGCTGAAGTAAACTAGTCTAGCTGTGTCTACGTCTGTAAAAAGACGGATCTTTTTGACTGCGTATGCCGCAGAACTAAGTCTCTTCGACAACCCATCAATGTGAGGGCCCCATTGAAGCTTATTATCTAGGGTTATACCTAAGAATACGGTGGTGTCCACAAGAGCCAACTCCTGATGAGATTTATGTAAAAGGCCTTCTGTTTATGTCTTATATCTAGCATACATCAATTTCATAACCGAGCGGTATGATTGCTATGATTGAGCCTATTTAAAATACTCATTAAGCTATTACCTAAATATTTTGCAATATTATTTACATAACAAGGCCCAGCAATTCTAATTGGCCATCGCTACTTTAGCCACGCAACTTTACCGGTTACATTACCACAGACCTAATTTTCCGACCACCTTTCTAAAAATCTCCACAATTTACCGGCAAAACTAGTTTGAAACGTCAGATTTGTACGATTATAAGCGCACGCGCCGGCCAATCACAGCGCGGGTGCACGCGTGTGTGTGCATTTTCGTACGTATATATGTGTGCGTTGTGATATATGACACTTAGTTGCGTTCATAATCTCATGTTACAACCAATTTAGATCTTTCCGTCAATTTTGAACTCTATTTCCTTAGAATAAAGGTTGCGTGATCTTCATTGTAGTTTACGCTTGTCGTGTTGGTTGATGTCATTCACTCCCATTGTTCGGATCTTATGTACCTATTGTGCCATCATTTTCTCGTGAACTATGGATGAGTCATTTTCATTTCGTAGACAGGAAGTAGTTAAAATATTTTGTAGGTTTTTAGTTATAATTTTATTGTTTTTGACATTGTTCAAGTGGGATGTGGTTTATGCATGTAAGTTCTTGGCTCGTTAGGCATATGTAACTTCCTATTTACCTAAGTATACCTATTGTAAGTATACATAACATGATTGCTTCAGAATGGTAGAGTCGATTATCGTAGCGTAGTTTGCCCCTCCAAAGACGTTAGTTTCTAAGGGTGACTTATTTGTATATGTATAGCAGGGTGTTTCATTTTTCCAAAGTTTTGATTTTTTATTCACTTTGACTGATTTCTTGGTCTACCTTACCTATAAGATATGTATGCAAAATTTGGAGGTAATCGGATAACGTTTAGAGGTCGCACAGATTGACCACTTTTATCAAACTTTTTCATTTCCACCCTCATAGTGTAATAAACTTTGATTTGCCACAGGTAATTAAAATTGATCATGGAGACAAGAAGAGGAAGTTCTTCTTAGTTTTTATGTATTTTTATCTAAGTCATCAAAGTGTGCGACCTCTAAACGTTGTCTAATCTTATTAAAATTTTACTAAAGTATCTTTTATATCACAGAGACTCGGAAATCAATCAAAGTCAGCAGAAAAAGAAAAAAAAATTCCATACAAAAGTGAAACACCCTAATGTATAGTTATCTCATTATAATCTATGCGGAGCGAATTAGAATTAAAGCATAGCTCAGCATAGCGCCGCATAGCGCATAAATCACCCTAAAACTATATGGCATCCGGTCTTGTCAGGGACCGTTTTTTAACGGCTCCTGACCAATCTATCGCACAACCAAATATTAAAATTTTTCCTGCATCGTCTACACACGATCCGAGGCCATCCGACTCCGATTTTTACCTAGAAGCAACCGGGGCATGCTCCGGATTCGCAGGATCGAGGAACCCCGGACGGATGCCATATAGTCTGAGCCTAAGGCTCGTATGCCAGAACTAGACTCAAAACTGAATCGAGGCTCAAGCATAGACTTTTACGAGTTTTTCATTAGAAGCTTTAAACTAGACCAGTCAAGTACGAGCGAGAGTCACGCACCGAAGATTCCGTACATATTTATGTAAACTTAGAAACGGAATAAACTTTATAGGCAGATTTCTATAAGACTGTTCTTGTTAGATTTCATTTTATTTTCCTGGTCCCCCACCATTCTGGCCCTTTTCGCAATCAAAATGAAAATATTTTTGAATGTATTTACCTGCTAAAGAGGTGGGGCAGTAATATAACTATTCTATATTTAATATCAATGCTCTAGCATTTACTAATGCTAGCTACGACTCGTTTCTCCTTGAAAACGTGTCAAAAATTTGACACTAGTTTAACATTTTTTCAAAGAGATACGAGTCGTAGTCAGTTACCGACGGATATAGGAACTCGCCAAAAGATAAGCAGCTGCGACTTTGTAGAGAGACGTGTCTTTCCGTTAAAAGTCGCACCATTAGAATTCCGTTTTTACTATTTTGATCCAGAACCCTATAAACGCTTGAGCACAGTTCTAGTATACGATTTTAAGTTAACTAAAGGTAATAGCTATTCAAACTCGCAATTTAAAATTAATTTATTCATTAAAATCGCAAGGAATAGTTTATAACAACAATTTTACTGCATGCCTTTCCAAGCCCGGAAATAACCTGTATATATTTAACCGACAACGCAGGAAGAGGGTTATGTTTGTAGGTTCCTAATGTACCTATGTCTGTTCATATGGCGCCTATAGGCTAAACGTCTTGATGGATTTTGACAAATGAGGTGTCGTTGTAATCGTCTTAATCACGTGAGTGAGAGTTTAAACCTCCGATATTCTGATTGTTTGTTTACGATTTTTTTAGTTTGTTTTGTGGATAAGTTATTTGTTTAATAGTCCTTTACACTGATTTATTCTATTAACCAATGTGGTGCCTATCAATTTAGCAGAAGTTCCGTTCATTTCTATATGTAGGTGCAACCTATATCTATGGCTATTATTTATAACTTAGGAACTTCTAAAACTTCTTGAACTCTATATTAAGCAGAGGGTCAATACATGTCCCTTTTACGAGTTTGAGAAGTTTTAGATGTACAGTCAGCAGTGCTAATTACTAAATATCTTCATATTTATAAATAAGTAGCGGCTCGTTCCGGCTTCGCACGGATGGACATTTATTTTTTAAATAGTTTTTATGGCGATTTTTTTTTCACTTTGGGTATTATTGAAGTTTTAGTAAGGATCTCCAATTTTTTGTAGTAATAAATATAACTTATGTCACTCAGGGATAATGTAGCATTCTAATAGTGTAAGAATCGGACCAGTAGTTTTTGTGTTTATTCGTTACAAACATACCTACAAAAATACAAATCTTTGCTCTTTATAATATTATTAATGTAGATAAAAACCCATAAAATACAATAGATACCTATACCTATTTTGTTTCTAAATTTATTAAAATTTAATGTATAAATCATAAAATATATTGCTGGAAACCTCACACATCGCTATCTAGCCCCAACCTAAGCAGAGCTTGTACTATGTGAACCGGATAACTGATAGAATATATACATACCTACTGTTTTTTTTTGGTAAACACATATTTATAATACCTAAATATAAAAAACATCCAGACCAGAAATAAATATCTGTAGGTCATGCAAACATTTGTTCCGCGGCGGGAATCGAACCCCTGCGCCGCGGAGGTCGTCAATTTAACATTCGATACTACGTAACACGTAGTAAGTACCTACTTTAGGATAAAATCGTATTTTATAAGTTATTAGGAGCGTTTGAGCTTAATTTGAGTTATAAAATAAATGACTGCTCATGCTAGGATTAAACTCACACTGGAGTTGTTCTAGTTAACCTATAGATATCTAATTATGATCAAAAATTAAACATTTATAATTAATTAAGTATTGTCAAGTACACAAAATTACAATTACATACGTGTATAACCTAGAATACTAAGACTCGGTGGTACAATGGGCGGCCTTATCGTTTAAAACATTATCTTCAGGCAACCTTTGGATTGACTGGATTGAAATGAGAGGGGAGGCGGAAATGATCAATATGAATATTTTGCTTTGAGTTTTACATACATACATACATTATACGTGTGGTTTTGCCTACTCACTTTTTAGGGTTCCGTAGGTAAATCATAACTACAACTGGTTTAGGCTATAACGTTATTACAATATTTCATCAGAAGTAAGGGAATCTAATAAAACACAAGAACATTCTGCCATTAAAAGTTTACACAAATTGACAAAAAAGAACCAGTTACAAATAAACCGCTAAAATCAATAGCCTTGTAAACCCTTCACCGTATAACAGGCGGAAACCAACAATACCCCATCAAATTTCCCCATAAAATCTAATATCGTCATCTCCAAGCGTCCAATTTGCTTGTAATCGACACATACAAGACAACGGCCTCCATAGGCATACAGCCTCCCAATTAACCATATATTCCGAACGCACGTACGCACACAAGTAAACCACGACCCGCCTATCGCGAACGGCCAATCAGAGCGCGAGGTCTGCCCTCCCGCGCCTTTCAAGCCCTGCCATTGGTTGACTCGTAACGATCTAAATTTCGGAGGGAAATTTTTCGGGTGGCAGAAATCTCGGGACTCAGATGGGATGTATAGCTTTTTATGTTTGTCGTTATGATAATCTTGTTATGCGGTTGTTTTTGCGTAATGGCTATGGGTATTCGGCAGATTTTTTTTGATGTCGTTTGTAGGAAGGGTTTTATTTTTTGTGGATTGTTATGTGAGATATATATATATGGCCTCATAGGAACGCTCAAGGTTGCTCAGTATACTATGAAGAGGGTTATGCTTGGTGTTTCTCTACGAGATCGAATCGGAAATGAGGAGATTCGTAGACGAACCAAACTCACCGACATAGCACAAAGGATTGAAGTGGCAGTGGGCAGGGCACATAGCTCGAAGAACTGACGGCTGTTGGGTCAGAAAGGTTCTCTAGTGGAGACCACGCACTGGAAAGTGCAGCGACGGATGACCCTCCACTGGATGGAAAGAAGACCTGGTAAAGGTTGCTGGGAGCTGTTGGGTGCAAGCCGCACGAGAGCGGTCGCTCTGGAAATCTATGGGGAGGCCTATGTTCAGCAGCGGACGTCCATTGGCTGATATGCTGATGATGTGAGACGGACAGAGGAGTGCTTATAGAAGCTAGGCAAAGAGTGTCCAAGAACCTAAGATCACGTTTAAATAAATCCCTTGAAACTGAAAAACTATAAGTAGGTAGGTACCTATAGGTATAGGTAACTTAAATTGAATATCACACTAATATGATAAATGTGAAGGTTTGGATGTTTGTTTATTTATTTGTTTGTTTGTTACTCAATCATGTCGTAACGGCTTAACAGATTTCGATGAAATTTGGTATATCTATTATCTATCTATCAGCCTCCAGCACCCACTGTTGGGTATAGGCCTCCTCTCTATGTCGCCAGGTATTGAGCAAGTCTCATCATCAACTACCGTAACGAGATCGTCAGACCATCGGGCCGGCGGTCTGGTCTACGTCCATCTCTTGGCCACCACTCTATGGCTGCCTTGGTCCAATTGTTGTCATTTCGCCTAGCCAAGTGTCCTACCCATCTCCACTTAAGCCACGTGATTTGTATACCTACATCTTCAACTTTAGTTCGACGTCAAATCTTGACTTTTAGTATACGATCGACGAGGTGGATTCCTAGCATGGCCCGTTCCATTGCTCTTTGAGCATTACGTAGATTATAAACTAGATTACCACATAGGCTACCTTTTATCCCATAAATCAGTTCCCATGGGATAAAAATGGGGTGTCAAGTTGCAACATCGACCTTAGCTTTATTTCTAGTTACCTACACATTTAGTAGTGTAACGCGTACGAAGTCGCGGGCAACAACTAGTGAAATTATAAATTGATCCAACAGTTTGCAGTAAATTTTTGTGCTAATTTTAACAAAACGTCAACATCGCGTGTTTTCATGATCCATTGTTATAATCCTAACTTACAAAATGCAAAAATATGTCTGTTTATCGCCATTTCGATACGATAACGTTTTTTCGTCACTTTCGAGTCACGATCGCGAAATATTCTACGATACTATCGATTTCTGGCAAAATTGGTGGTTTTACTCATAAGAAGAAGACTTCATTTGTGAAGTCCTAAGTAAAGCCTCCCCATGATCAAGTTAAGTGAAACTTACATGTGTAATATTCCATCATATTCTGGTTGTATCTGTAAGCGGCGGAGAGATCGACGCCGCCGCCGGCCCTCAGCCCAAACAGGGCGGCAAAAGTCGCCTTACTTTGACCCTCCAGCTTGAAACATTCACTTCACTTCACTTTAAATTCTAATAGTAGTGTTTTTAATCACTTTTGTCAGCCACTGAAAATTCATCACGGCGCCATTTTGTTAAAGTTTCAAATTCGGAATGAAAATGACGCACTCTCACTGTGTACTTTTTTTAATTTTTAACCGATTTTATTATTTTGAATATTTACGTACGAAACATATGCTGTAAAAACATGTTGGAATTTTGTAACGCAACTATTTAAAAAATATATATTTTTAACAGCATTTTTGAAAACAGTTTTTTAGTAGGACATTGAATTTTTGAATTTTTCCATGTTTTAGGTAGGTATGCACCGATGAAAACACCGGCTCAAGCCACCGCCCATCAACTAATACCAATCAAAATCTACTCTAAGCCAATCACATTACGCAGAATAAAACAAAATAGCCCCCGAAACACGAAAAACAATACCTACTTATTGATCAAAAGCTATCGCTTCGGTTGTTAATTTCAATGCACTAATGATTTTCACGAAAAAACGAGATACCGTGAAAGTACCAGAAAATCGCCAGTTTCGATTGCTCGAAAGCTCAGAGACACAAAAAGAGAACTTTGAATGAAGTATGAACAACAAAATAAACAATTTTTATTATAGATACGGGATTTATCACGTACCGTTTTATCGGTGTTTCAACCGAAAATGTTTCGGTTCGATTCGTGAATCTTCATTATGGTGAGTGCGATCCGCTCCGAATAACGTCTTGCCTCGCACTGATCGCCCTCACCCTGATGAAGGTTCACGAATTGAACCGAAACATTGTTGATTGGAACACCGATAAAACGGTACGTGATAAATCCCGTATTTATGTTAATGATTGAAATTAATCACGAAAGTTTTCTAAGTAAATTATACAATCTGTTTAGATATCCCAATTTCTTAGTTTGCTTTATATAGCTAAATGTCCGAAAAGGGTCAAGCTGTTGATACTATTCAATAATTTAAGAAATTTGTACTCAATTTATACAATAAATATTTGTTTATCATTATATATACTTTTTAATAATGTTTTTTTTTGATTCCTGTACTTTTTTTGTATACTCAGTGAGACTGTAATCTAGATTCCAGGCAATCACGTTTGATGTTACTACGAAGTTAAGCGCCTAAAAACGAACTGAACTTCAAATTACAAGACATTGAAATACTATTTAAAGCTAATACATTTGTTAATAAGTGTTGTTACGTAAAATTTCATTAGAATCCTGTCTGATGTATAAAACTAAACAAAGTGTTTGAAATAATTTTCCCTAAATAATTTTTAGAGATGAGATTCTATGTGAATAAAATAAGACATGATAGAAATTTTGACAGCAGAATACCTTCATTTTTTAAGGTGGACTATGTTACAGTAATTTAGATAGCTTCATTCTTTTGCTAAAATAATATTTGCTGTGCAAGAATCTTTTAACAAAAAATTATAAAGCACTCATTGCTCTATGATTCTTTGGCTTACGTTTCGTTTGGGCCAATTTCTACCGGTTTTTTGGGCGATTTTCCGCTGTTTGACCATTGCTTTTCCGCTTCAGTAGTAGCAGGTGGGTCTATCAGCTCTCAATTCTCACAAGAATGGCGATTTTTAATCGAGGTAGTGGGAATTATTCGATTTTAATCGGGTGATTGTGAAAGGAAGTTGAAATTATCGCGGTAGGGACTTGTCTTTTGTTAATGTTTAATAAGTCTTTAAGGGATTTCATGGGCTATCATTTCTGTTTGATATTTCATGGGTATAACTTTGGTTTTTTTGGTGTTCCAGAGTTTTTGGTTTTCAGATATGTTAAGCAATAAATGCGCTGTACGCTGCGGAGACGTGGACGCTGCGAGAAGTTGAAAAGAAAAAGATAGACGCTTTGGAAATGTGGTGCTGAAGAAGGCTTCTTGGAATATCATGGACCGAGTTTCGTACTAATGTCTCTATACTCCAGGAGCTTGGCATAAAACAACATCTGTCGGCTTTAGTACAAACTCGCATTTTGAAGTTGTTCGGCCACGTCTCGAGGCGGGACACTGACTTTATTGACCGTCTTTTCGTACAAGGACGGAAGGAGTGGAAGGCATCAGACCGCGTGGAACGTCGGCCATGCGGTGGACCGATCAAATAAAAGCTGGGCGGCCAACTGCTTGAATGCACTAAAATGTTTGTCAACAGAGACAAATGGCGAGATCGTGAGGCGTGTGATATCTGCCCCAAAAATAATGATACAACATGTTGACCACGAGCGCTCTGTCAAGAGCGTTACGATTAAGAATAAAATGCAATAAATAGGTAACTTGATTGAAATAAATTTTAAGATGCTCAAATGAAAGTGTAGGTACCTAGTTAACCATCCTATAAATTTTTAATTCACTGTTTAACAACATTGCTTAGAAACTACGAACAACAAAAAATCACTTTTCCCGAAAACATCCCGCATTTACCAAAAATCGTTCACTTTTTCCGAAAATCCCGCACTTTTCCCGAAAACGCCTCGCTTTCCAAAAAATCTTTTCACTTTCGAATCAATTCTAATTAAAAATACGTCCTAATCAACCAGTGGACAGTGGATGACTTGGTGTAGATTTTGAGGTATATTTTACGGTCACAGCCGAGCTCGATGGCTTGTGACAAGGGGATCGGTTTCAATATCTAAGCCGTGGGATTGGCGTTTCATTAGATCATTTTTTTGCTTATAAATTACGCAATGAAACTAAATATGTAGCTGGAGATTATATTCAGATTGTTTATTAGAAGCGTTTAACATTGATATTATTGGAGTTTACTCCATAAGAATCGATTTTCATATACATATACCTAATAAAATAATATATAAAAATTTATGGGGTATAAAATCAAACTTTCTCCGTTACGTTACGTGTTATGCGTTATGTTCGTGCGCAACTTATGGTAGGTACAATTAATAGAAAAAATTTTTTAGTTTGTGGAGGGGCATAAGACAATTTTCTTAGTAAATTTTCATGTTTATGCGACATCCATCATGATCATTGTGAAACATCTTTTTGTTTTTTTTAATGCAAATTCCATCCTGATCGTTATGCAACGATTATTTTTTACATGTAGGTAACGTCCTTTGTGATCATTTTGTAACATCCAATTTTTTATTTTTTTTTTAGTTTGTGGAGGGGCATAACACAACTTTCTTAGTAAATTTTCATATTTATGCGAATTCATCATGACTATTGTGAAACATCTTTTGTTTTTTTGTTTCCATGACTATGTATCTAATGTATTTTGATGAATATAAATTATATAATTAATATACATAAATGTAGGTATTATGCAGGCTTTCAGTCATATAAAAATGCGTTAATTTACTCTCATTTACTGATCTATATATTGTATAATTATACACACACTTTTTTAGATAACTATAATATTACAAGTTACTTTTAATGACCAACGTGGACGATGCCGTTGGATTTTTTTAGATGAAAATTTAATGTTATGTTTTTGTCTCGGCTTGTGTTTTTTTAAAATCTATTTGGTAATACAATTATTCTGATTCATAATTAGTTTGAATAAAATATTTAAAAACATCTCAATATTTTTTGAGATGATGTGAGATATTTAAAAAAATAAGTCGGTATATTAATAAAAATGTATTACATAATCTGTTTATTACATAGTTTTTTTATTTTATGTTTTCATGTGTTTTTTATTTTATTTTATTGGTTGTTAGTAAGTAATTATTATAATATTATACTATGAGCCTGTATTGTAAATTCACACGACAAGTTGTCATCCGATACATCAGCTCTGATTTAGACTGCGTATCAGAATTACATGGAGTATTAATTTACATGTCATGTAAGTTCTTATGTGCCTTGAGAGTAGGTTTTTACGAGACTATTCATCACAACCCGATTAAAAAAAAACATGAAAAGTGAAATTTACTTTGGGGTTTTTTGGGGACGCAAGTCACAATTTATCTCAAGAACCTATTTTCTATGTTAATTCGGCTATAAATCTTATAATATATTTTTATTTAACTTAAAATTCGAGTTTTCTCTAAGCACGCAAGTCAAAAACTGATCCCGATAACCTATTTTGCTTGTTTGTTAATTAAGCACAGCTATAATTTTTATTCAATTTAAAGTAAACAGAATTATTTTCAGATTTGAGTTAAGAAAATATATCATATTTATTATATGTAATGTCACTACGAACTTTATTTTATACCACTTCACTCCATTAGGTTTCTAAAAAAGTGATCACTGCCACTAAATAATCCAATAAAATAAACAAAAATAACCTCTTTACGAAAACATTTACACTTCTTTACATTCTAAATTTGAACTACACAAATTCAAATTTTTAAATTTGGATCCGCAGGTTCCCGCGCGTTTCGCTCGACCGCGCACGACGGCGCCAAAATACTCTCTACTCTACACGTGGCGGGGTGCGTTCGGATTCGCCACCCCGAAGGGAGGGCCGAATTTTTGCGTATGCTGAAAATTAAAGTTGATTGGGACTTTTTTATCTTAAATTGGCTTGGTTTATAAGGTTTCAATGCGTAAAAAGTTTTACTTATTACTGCGTCTGGACTCCCCCATTCCAACCAAATGGATGCAAATACTCATGAATAATAATTAATAATCTATATTATTACAAATTCGAAAGTAACTCTCGGTCTCTCGTATCTGTTACGTTTTCGCGACTAAACGGCTGGACCGATTTCGATATGATTTGGTAGATAAATTATGACTGGGATTGGACATAGGCTACGTACTTTTTACTTGACTGCACAGAAGGAGGATTATGTTTTTATTAAAAAACCACGAGCGGGCGGGCCAGTTAGTTATGTATAAGTATTATTTATAATGATTTCAATTTGATTGAAGTATTTAATTCTATTATTATTAATTAATTCGTTATTATTATTTATCTATTCTATATTGTATTTGGCATTGGATTTTGATTATTGTGTATCAGTGTTTTATTAAAAACATCTTTCCACCACATCCCTAAAACTGGTCTCCGAACGCGTCTCAGTGACGTCATATATCTCAATGCCTAATCGATATCGCTATCTCTCTCGCACGATAACATACTCATCTCATCGATAACCGTTGATTACGATTAGGGTTTGATTAGTTAATTTTGGTTTAGTAAACTATAATATTTAAAGGTAAACCTTTTTAATTTTAAGGTTCCGTAGTCAAACTCGGATTTCATATAGTTAAGCCATGTCCGTCTGTCTGTTGTTACAGCCGTTTTACTCGTAGACTATTATACATATAAAGCTGCTGCATGATGATGTGTTTCAGTAACGCATAAACTAAAAACTAAAACTTTCTAAAAACTTTCTTTTTTAGGGTACCTTCCTATATGAAAACGGGGAATTTTTTTTCACTCATGCATTTTGTGTTGTATCATTGAAAAGGTCTTCCAATCTATTATATGTATAAGAATCAAAGTCCTGACTGACTTTTACGTTTGTATGAAAAACAGTGGTTCCTGGATTTATAAACTTGAAACTTGGCATATATATTTTTTAACAAAAATAAGAGAAATGGTATTTTAATGTTTTTCAAAAATCATCCCCTGGGTGGGTAAAAAAGGGTGTTGAACTTTGTACGGTAAAATATTATTCCTGATGTTAATAAACGTAAATCTTTGCATAAATACTTATCAAAGTACATAATGAAACATGGCATAGTTACTTTTTTTGAAAATCACCCCCTAGGGATGTTGTAGTTTGTTCTAAAACAATGTTAATTGCAATTACGAACGTACAACTATGCATAAATGCTTTTTATATGTAAATAATGAAACATTTTATCATGGTAAGACCACCACCAGGGTCTGATGATGGAGCCAAGAGGGAATTTACAGAACTCATTAATGGATAACAGTAGATGTATCGTGTTTGGGTTTTATTAAATTGTTTATGCGAGACGTTTCACGATACAATTGACTACCAGCGTCTGAAGATGAGGAAATCGACCAATCTTAATTAATGAATGAAATACTCTTCACTGCACACCAAACAAAAGTACGGAATCAAGGAAATAAACAATAAATAACGGTACAATGAGCGGCTTAATCAACCATATTATCATCAATATATTAAATAATCGTTACGGGTTCTGACAGACTGACTGAAAATCAACGCACAGCGTAAACCGCTGATCTTAAAGACTTGAAATATGGCGTAGTAGTAGTGTAACGCGTACGAAGTCATGGGCAACAGCTAGTATAAACATATATATAAATAATTATTTTTGTTTAATTATCTTAAGTATCTATTGTAGAAACGGACGAAAGAGACTACCTTCCCACAACACAGTTTTATACCTAAGGTGGGAGATAGTGATCACTTTGTGTTCACATACCGTCCTGTGCATGTAGTATGTTCTAGACCTAGTCCTAGAAAAATAATAGTAGGATGAAACCTATTGGAAAAGGAAGAGAATATAACAAAAATGAAATGAAAAATAATTTACGGCTGATCTGAGGTCGGAAAGTGGAAAAGGTAAAAAACGGTTTATCTCGATTTCCGGCAAAACTACAAGTCCTATGGAAAAAAATTAGAGGCGAAGTTGTAGGTAATAAAAAGATCTACAACTTTTGTATTGACACTATTTTCACATAACCTCAAAACTTATGTGAAAAATTCCAATAACCAAGTTTTCGGTTTTTTATTTTTATCTTTTACAAAAAAAAATTTTTTTTCACGAATTTGGTGAAAACATACCTTTTTATGTCCCAAACAAACTGTATTTTTTTTTGTTTATAATATTAATTTTTTCACCTTATTTTGACTTAATATCGAAAAAGCACCCTAATTTCTTTGCATTTTCTGAGAACATTTACCATAGTAATGTATATTTTTTATACCATCAGAAAGTAGAGATTGCATCGAACAAAACGCCTACCGATTTTTTTAAAAAAGCTGATATTTTGACAGGAGGATTTTCGATTGAAATTCAGCACTGGTCTATTCTGTGAAAAAATAAATGAAAAATGATTTTAATAACATTGTAACGTTTCCTACATACTTTTTTGATAAAAAATCGGTTTTCAATTATAAAGTTAGGTACAAAGTGGTTCCTGTACAAGTAGCCTATGTCCAAGTTAATCTTTAAGTTCAAGTTAATGTAATCCAAGTTTTAATCCACGTAGCAAATTTCATCTAAATCGGTTCAGCCGTTACGATGTGATTGAGTAACAAACAAACAAAAAGATAAATAATCAAAAATTCGTATTTCTAATATTAGTGTGAATACGAGGACGACCTTCGCGGCGCAGCGGCCGAATCGCCTGAGACGAAGGAGGTAGCTGGTTCGATTGCCACCGCGGAACAAATGTTTGCATGATCGACAAATATTGGTTCCGGGTCTGGATGTTTTTCTATATATTATAAGTTGTATTTACAAAAAAACAAGTATATAAGTATTCTATCAGTTATCTGGTTCCCATAGTACAAGCTAAGCTTAATTTGGGGCTATATAACGCTGTGTGAAATGTTCAGCAATATTCATTTATATACGCTACTAAATGTGTAGGCAACCTGGAAATAAAGCTAAACTCGCCATTGCAACTTGACTTGACACCCCATTTTTATCTCATGGGACCTAATTCATGGGATATAAAGTAGCCTATGTATGTGTTAATCCAGGTTATAATCTACAGGTACAGCCGCTACGACGTGATTGAGTAACAAACAAACAAATAAATAAATAAACAAACATCCAAACTTCCACATTTATAATATTAGTGTGAGATTGGATTTTACGTACGTTATTACGTAGGTACTTACAATCGTTATTATTATTAGCTTATATCAATCAATGTGTGATTGTATCTTCTAATGGGTCTATAAGTGATTAATATCCCAAATAGTGATAGCTTGAGACAAATGGTAGCTGGAGATATCCACTCAAACAGCTAAGTATTACAATTTGTCAAGATCCTAACTTATAGTCGTGGATATCTAATAGGTCGTATTTGACAGGTGTCAAAATACAACGAACAACAGGGGGCCAATTCACGAATTAAAAAGTTGGCCCAAACGAGACTGAATTTATTTATGCATTCTCTAATATTAGAATATCATCTTGACTAGTGGTTCGCCCCGAACTGAGATCTCACGAGTCGCCCAAAAAAAATATGATCCATAATCTCTGACTAAAATAGTGCCAGAACCAACTCACTTGACTTACAGTTTCATTTCAATTAGAAGTAACGAGAGTTCATGCTATTTGGATTTTCTTTTTAGGGGCAGAAATTGCAGTTATTCTGGATTTCAGACTTTTCCCTATATTTGTGTCACGAAAGCTACACGAATACCAAATTACAGCAATGTGGGGGTCACTGGTGTACCCTGTCAATTTCGTCAAAGTTCAGTTTTTATCATAGCTAATAATTCAAAAACTACAAGGAGTCGAAATTTAATAATGAAAACCTTTTATTAGACGTCCCATTGGACCTAATAGTCTCATTTTGAATTTGTTTTTACTCCTCTTGAACCCCAATATCTCAACAACCTCCCCCCACATTTTTAGCTTATTGATTCACACCAGGATTGTGCCATCACTACCTACTATTATATCAAATTTCACGATGATCGGATCAACGCTTCGAAAGTTATTCTCGGACAATCAAACATACATACATACAACGCCGATTTGCCCAAGTTGATTTGGAGATCAATTAAAGTCCATATTCGCATGTCAGTCAACTCATACCATTGTATTGTCATTACGTGAATACATATCAAAAAACACCTCAACACACTTCTAGCCGCTATGGAGGCTCCTTCACCGTTTATGCGGTAAAAATTTGGAATGCCCTTCCTCATGAAGTTCGCGCTAGCCCATCACTCAACATTTTTAAACGGAAAGTTAAAGAGCACTACCTTTCTCTGTAATTTTATATTATTATATATAGCCTTTATATTATTATATATACCCAGCGGACCTGGACCGATTATTACTCCTTAGAGGATGTTAACATGGTTGCGTCTCAACTTATTTCCACAATCCAGGCAGCGATAGTTAACAATACAGTAACGAAAACGATTTCAATAAGAAATAGACCACTCAAGCCTTGGATTACTATTGGTATAGTTAAATGTATTCGTAATAGAAATAAGTTACAGAAGCTATCTAAGAAATCACCGGAAAATGAAGAAATCAGAAAAATATTCATCAGATATAGGAACATATGTGGTCGAATCCTTAAATCACTTAAAAATTGCTATTATATGAAACGCTTTGATCATGCCCGAGGTAATGTTAAAAACACATGGAAACTAATCAAGGATCTGTATAATTACAATCAAACAAAAATGACATCAAAAAACCTTTTAACTATCAAAAGCACCCCTAAGAATTCATTAGATGAAGTAAACTCGTTTTTTACGACCATAAGTAGCAGCTTAGCAAATAAAACTCTGATTAAGTTAAACAAAACGGATCTTGATCTTGCCGCAGAAGTTTATTCCTCATCAAGTCATCCCTGCTCACTGGCACTTTTTCTTACTGACGAAAAAGAAGTATTTGAGATAATTTCAAGTTTAAAGCCTAATACTTGCCCTGGTTGGGGTAATATATCATCAGCTGTCATCAAGGCATGTGCCCCTGAGCTGGCTAGACCGATTGTTCATCTTTGTAACATCAGTTTTACAAAAGGGATTTTCCCAGTCATATTTAAAAAAGCCTTTGTTTCGCCCATATATAAATCTGATGACAAGAGTGTTCCATCCAACTATCGTCCAATTTCACTATTGACTGTAATGTCTAAAATTTTAGAAAAAATCTGTAACAAAAGACTGCTGTCTTTCCTTGAAAAAAACAATATGCTCGCCAGTAATCAGTATGGCTTTAGAGCTCGTAAGTCTACTGATGATGCTGTGCTGCAACTTACATCACTTATTACAGAATACTTGGACGCAGGAGAGAAATGTATCGGCGTATTTTTGGATCTCCAAAAAGCGTTTGATACCGTTTCTATTCCCATCCTATTAGCACGTCTGGAAAATACCGGTGTAAGAGGTGTAGTTCATGACTGGTTTACAGACTATCTGACAAATCGTTTTCAGCAAGTCAGAGTCGATGATCACATGAGTGACGGTGCAGTTTGCAACTACGGGGTACCTCAAGGTAGCACGCTTGGACCTACTTTGTTCTTAGTTTATATCAATGAGTTGTGCAAGAGCAATAGTTCACAGGCCGATATCATCATGTTTGCAGACGACACTGTTCTTTTGTTTCATGACATTTCCTGGTCTATCGTAAGAAGCCACGTTGAAACCAGTCTTGCTAAAGTAACTACGTGGCTTGAAAACAACTTACTTTCATTAAACACAACTAAAACTAAGTACTTGTGTTTTAGAAAGACCAACTCGGATAGACCCCCCATTGACTTTAAAATCGTAGTTCACACGTTTCCCTGTAATAGGTTACCGCAAAATGCTTCTACATGTAATTGCGATCTTCTTGCATGTGTTGATTCTATCAAGTACCTTGGAGTGATGATCGACGACAAACTCTCTTGGGGTGCGCACACGGAAATGGTTTCAAATCGCGTCAGAAAACTAATTTACATCTTCAAACAGCTTCGGTCTGTCGCGGACCACAAGCTACTGATGCAAACATACAAAGCACTCGCAGAGTGTATTCTAGGCTATTGTATATGTTCTTGGGGTGGAGCTGCCATGTCTCATATGATAAAAGTGGAACGGGCACAGCGAGCTCTACTTAAAGTCGCTATGTCACTCCCTTATAGGCACCCGACCACTGACCTTTACAAGCTCTGCACTGTTCTGTCCGTCAGAAAATTATATGTTTCACAGTGTATAAGAAGATACCATAGGGATTCCGTCCCATGCCTTCCTACTTTTAGTAAGAGAAGAAACAAATGAATTGAAATTGAATTGGCCTTCAGAACCAAATCATTTAAGAGTAATAGGTAGAGTTCCTTATGAAAGGACCCACCCGCGAGAAGAAATACCACCATACCTATTTTTGCCGACAAGCAGGCGTTGCTATTTCGGTTCGAAGGGTATGGTGGCCGGTTAAATTACAGGCACAGCATATGAGGATGTACACCTGTATACCTCAAGTTAATGGACAGGACAGTGCATCGTATGGTACGTTTCTAAGGTGCGTGACCTACAAGGCAATACTTTGTTATAGGCGATGGTTACCACTTACCATCAGGTCATAGCTCCATCTCCGGGTTGTATAATTAAAAAAAACATAGGTATTTATTTTATATTTGACTAGCTAACCCGCCAAACTTCGTACCGCCATGACATGCATATGACACGGACTGCCAATGTGCGTCGCCGTTAGAATTGTCAATCGGCCATGATTAGCTGCATCTATGTATGAGAAAATGAATTTTCTTCAAAATTTATTTTTACGTGATTTTTTCCGATATTTTAATAGTTATTCTATCCAACAAATCAAAGATCATCAAGATAGATACCTATATAGATTTATTTTATCCAGCATAGGCTGAAAAGCAAAACAAAATTACCAATACCGACGCAAAAGAATAAAAAATTGTAATAATAAAGGTATTGAAATTGAAATTAAATGTATTATCCATTCATGGCGTCTAGTATCAGACGACATTATCAGATGACAGGGGTTCAGACCGACCCCTGCCACGACCGGCTTCCCGAGTAGCTTCGGACTCTCGGACCTTGACTCTTAGACCACATCATCACTTACCATCAGGCCAGATTGTGGTCAAACGAAGACAAAAAAAAACTCCCCTAAATCCGAACCATCTTTCCACCGGATAGAAAGATGGCCTAGAAGTTACTGGGAGCCATTGGGTGCAGGCCGCACACGATCGATTGCTCTAAAAATTTATGGAAGAGGTCTGTGTAGCAGTGGACGTCAATAGGTGATGATAAAAACTTTTAATTAAACATAAAAATAAAGCATACTTTTCATATTAACATATAAATCACAAAATATCCAGATTTTAAGAAATTTACTATCAACTTCCATTGATCTATCGACCAACACTTTCACAAATAAAATTATCTATATTCTGTTTTAACAACAAGGTTCATTTTCGTTTGCAAGCTATCGAGACTTACGTCATTTTAAAATAACAAAAAGAATCTTCTTACAGATTCTGATTGGCGGACTAGCTGTCAAAATTTAAACAAAGGCGTGTCTAATGGAGTGGAACCGGTCAAGTATAGTTGTCTCTTTCTAACCCTGCGGTTAGAGATCCGCAGAGTCAATGCGGAAACTGCTACGGTTCTGGATGTTAAATTAATTATTTTTATGTGCAAATGTCTGCGCTATGTTTTTTCCGTAACCAGATTTTTTAAATTTATTTATTATGGTACTACACAAAACAGAATACAATCAAACAGATACATAATATACCTAATTATTAACTTATAGACCTAGATTGTATTCCAAATCATGTATTCTAATAGAATTTTTATTTTTATAGTATATCCGAGCACTTACGGAAAATTCCAAGATTTTTAAAACAACCATAAATTATTTCTAGCCTAGAAGGGACTTGAACCAGCAACCTTCCTCTTGAAAATGTATTTTATTCTAGGTTTGAAATTTTTGAGATGGTTTTAAAAATCATGTTCTGTGTCGGCTAGCTAAAGGGAAATATTGACTTACATGAACAAAATAAAATTCAAATCAAAAAATCAAAAATTCTTTATTTCTCTGTCATGCTTTACTTAATAAATGGCGCCCTACTTGCCAAACTAAGTTTGTGAAAACTTGTATCTTTATAGAATTATAAATTGATAAGAATAATTTAATGGCAAAAAAGAATAAATAAGATTTAAAACATAATTAAATTATTAGACAAATTATTATAATGGTTCATGGTATCATGGTTCCGGATCAAAATTCTTAACGTAGCTAAGTCTTTGTCTATCCGTCCATCACAGCTGATTAGCTCAGCAACTTTTGAAGCTATCGACTCGACATTTGGAATATTTATAAAAGCAAGTAAAAGAATTGAAAAATATCCACTACACAATTATTCAATTATCAAATTATTTTTTTTTAAATTACATATCGTTTTTTGCAGTTACGATGAAAAATTGGAAAAAAATACCATTCCATCCCTTCCCACCCTTATCTCCCAAGTTTACAAAGCGTAAATTTGAAATTAATATGATTGATAGAAATATATGCAAAGATTAAAGGAAAAATTCAGCGAAGTCTCTATCAAGATTTTTTTTTATAAATCTGCCTTGGTTTCTGTGTCACATAACTAGATGGCTCTGCTAAGTGTACGTAAATATAGGCTTGAACGTTTTTTAACGAAGCACAGAAGCGTTTAGCTGAATATACTATTATATTCAGTACAGGCGTTCTGTATAATTCAAAACATCAACTCGAATTCACTGAGTAATAAATCTCCCTTCGCACAAATGCCCACTTCATCTTTAATCGGCATTGTGTATAAGTTTCAGCACACAAATGAAGTTAATTTCACTACCACGTTTGGGAGTGAGGCGCCACCGACGTTATCGAGTTTTACTGAATACAAAAATTGAATTTCACTGCGTATTCAGCTTTTCGAGGTTCGAGTTGTGTTTACAGAATGCCTTCAGCAGTTGAAGTGCTACGTCTGATGATTATGATAATGATGGAATTCGTATTAAAACAATTAAATAACATAACAATTACCTAAAACATTAGCAACACACAACCACTCAATAAAAACTATCCAACTCAAAACGTTGACTTCCGGAGCGCGGGTTCGGTTCCCCGTGCGGAACTAATTATGATGACTGACGACTGGCGAACAGGTTTTGAGGGACTTGTGAGAACCTGTCCAGTTTTTTTATTACTAACGTAGATATCTCGTCATCATTACTAATATTATAAATTCGAAAGTAACTCTGTATCCCTGTCTGTTAGTTATATTTTCACGATTAAAGGCTGGACCGATTTCGGTGAAATTTGGTATAAAATCTGTTTTGCTTGTACGACATAAATTTAAAACACACATCCGGAATCGTATTAAATGATTTTAGAGCTGGGTTTAATACCGTTTGTTCGTATTCGTGGCACTATTTTGATAGTCAAAGATTACAAATAATATATTTTAGTTTGTTTTTATGGGAGACTCGCGAGATCTTAGTCCGGAACGAACCAATAGTGTAGTAAGATAACGTTAATATAATTCTGGTTTAAAATAAAAGGTGTGTGAGGATGGGGTTCCCAGGAAAGACTCGGTTGCTGCGGTCTTGGTATCCATTACAATTCATATGGAGATTCATTCACGGGCTACATTGTCAATGACACAGCGCTACTGTATTTAAAACCCAACGCAAAAAGAGCCCTGCGCTCATCAACTTGAGGAATACATATCCTTGTGTACTTCATGTACCTCATGTACTTGTAATTTCACCTGAAACCATACCCTTCATATTGAAACACAGTGATGCTACTTGGTGGCAGGAATAGGGATGGTGGTCTTCGCCCCGAACTGAAATCTTGCGTAAACTTTGACTATCAAAATAGTGCCACGAAATGCATAACCAACCCACTTGACCTACTTGGTTTGGTTACTTTTTTGAGGTACAAATTGCAGTTATTCTGAATTTCAGACTTTTGCCTATATTTGTGTCACTAAAGCTATACGAATACCAAATTTCAGCACTGGTGTACGAGAATTTCGTCAAAGTTTAGTTTTTATTATGGCTAATAACTCAAAAACTGCAAAAACTAAACTGAAAATAAAAACACGGTCGAAATGTACTAATGAAGACCTTTCATTTCACGTCTCATTTGACCTAATAGTCTCATTTTCGTTTTTTTTAGCTCTCTTGAACCCCAATATCTCAACAACCCCCCCACATTTTTAGATCATTTAGTCACACGAAAATTATATCATTACTACCTACCGTATGTATCAGATTTCACGATGATCGGATCAACGCTTCGAAAGTTATCCTCCGATAGCTGATTTGCACAAATTGATTTGGAGATCTCGCTTCGCTCGATCTACTGTATCTTTATTTTTAGTAGGTATTTAGTATTGTATTGCGTTCATACAAAGTGAATTAAAATGTTACATGTCAGATTTTATTGACTAGTCAAGAGTCCAGCACTTCATATGTACCCTGCAAGTATTGGTGTAGCAATATTAAAGTTAACTAGGCAGGTCTAGTGGAATCAAAGTTGACCGATTTTATGTTTAAATTTTAGTGATTAGTGAAATCCTTATTGTAGAAAATTATTTACATGTCTTGTTAAAAAGTCGCCTAATGTGTAGTAACGTAGTAGGTATCCATTAGTAGATATACGTTTCAATCTACGTTTGAAGATGTTATCATTTTCTTGTGCTTTAATTAGTTCTGGTGTTTTTTATATATTTTTACAGCCTCGGACCAGAGCGGTGCATTTTTAATGTTGATGTAGGTAGTTCTAGGTTGTACTTCGACATTGGAAGCGACGTGGTAAATCAATATTTTTGTGAAAAAATTGAGGGTACTTTCTCACGAATTTACAGATTTCTATTACGTATATTGATGTTATAGTCAGTATTTTAAGTTAAAAAAATATTTTTGGATATTAAGTTACATACTAGTATTACATAAAGTACTATAAAACAATAGAGATTTGTCTCGGTGCTTACAGACACTCGAGCCGCTACACATTATTTAGATACTTAAAAACCCGTCACCTTTACTCAAACATAATTTTATGCTAACACAATTACAACCAACCTACCCACCCTAATTACCGTCTACAGCCTATTACCAAAAGTATGTCATCTTCATTATCAACCTATACCAATCCACTGCTGGACGTAGGTCTCTCCCAGGGTGCGCCATTGAGCCCGATCCTCAGCTCTTCACATGCAATTCTTGCCAGCCACTCCATCTAGCAGGAGGGCGTCCTACACTTCGCTCACCTAGGTCTCCACTCCAGAACACGTTTACCCCAATGGTTATCGGTTCTGCGATATGACCGGCCCACTGCCAAAGCTAAAGAGCTTGCTGACCTCTGAGCTAAAGTATATACGCAAACATAAAAAAAACCTAAAACATTTAGGTATTTCAAGCAATTATGTAGCTCATATCAGGACACATATACAAAAGGTACCTACTTATATTAAACAGGGTTTGGGAGCTTGCCTGTGACACTAATGTCTGGTGTTACGGGCAGTCTACTGTCGGCTATTATTGCCAAGACGGTGTTGGTGCTGGCCCGCAGGAAGCCGCACCAGGAAGTAGGCGGCAGAAAAAAATATAAATACAAATGAAATGAAAATGAAAAATATTTATTTGTTAATTGTCTGTACACCACTTGGGAGTTTGTTATAAAAGCGTACACCTTGCCCTTTAAACGTTTTTCCTATGTTCTGTGTACGCGACCATATCGTCTTCGTCGTATTCAAATTGTGATTATCACTATTTTTCTTAAACAAATTAATGTTTTTGTGAACATATATCAGATTTTCATAGATGTATTGATTATACTATCTCTTACTATCTATTGTATACAGGAGTCTCCACTCTGTATCTTCTACATAGTGGTGTAAAACACAGGGCACGCCGGTCACGCGCACCGAGAGTGAAACTGCCAGCTGGCAGGCAAAAAACTGTCGGTTCGACACGTCTGACTTGACCTTTTTTTGTTGTCCATTGTAGAACAGTAGAAAAGGCAGTATATTATTATGAGTTTGGGCTATGGAATTCTAAATCATAAATTCAATCAAATCTTTAACTTTATTAAATTTTTGAAGTGAAAACTTCTTTAAGCGCGTTGTGCATTTTTTGAGATTAGAAAAAAACCATCAAACTCGCGACACTGTTACCGTTACCGACACCTCTGTATATAAGTATCTGTTGCGTAGTCTGCTTTTAAATGTTGAATACCCAAATATTGAGCGCTAAATTTTTCACTTCTGTCGGCACTCCCGGAGTGCCACTTTTTTTATTCATTTATTAATTTATTCCTTGTAAATCTAGGTACAACGTTAGGTTTTATATAAGCGCTAGATTTTGCCTTGTGGCGTACAAGTATTAAAAACAAACATAACATGCAATTTTAACTCTAAAAAATTTAACTAATCTTCCAATTTTATTTAAATATTGTTTATTTAATTATGCCGATTCAGAAATTATTTGACATGTTTAATTAAGTTTTTAATAACAAATATGGATCTTGGACATCTAAAAAGTAATTATATTAAATGTAATCTGGTAAATCACGTAACAAAAGATTTTCTGAGTGTGAAATTTTTAAGTTAACCAATACCTTGAAATGATGTACACTTGTTTAAAACCAAGTGATACGCTTCTTGATATTACGCTGATGAACAGAAACAACAACACAAATATTGTAAATTACTGGATTTGTCGTATTTCATCTCATTTCAATTGTCTTCTCGGAAGTTTATATAGGGTGTTTGGTAATATACGCACAAAAATGAAAGGGGTTATTTTGATGAGCATAATAAATAAATTTGTGAAAGGTTTACTATAGAATTGTGTCATTTTATTTTGGTATGTAAAAAATAAACACTTTATTAAACTTATGTTGTGCTATTGCATAATGCTTGCCATCTAACCCCAGATACTGTATTGGTGACGTCTCGAGATATCTCTTGTTGTCCCTTTCTAACCCAAAACCCGCAGCCATTTCCGAATGAGATAACAAATCAGCTTTTATTTTTAGATTTCAATTGCAAGAGTACGCATTTATCACCTAAAATAAGTCGATTTTTTTAAATTTAATGATATAAATAAATAAATAAATATCGCTAGACATTTCACACAGCGCTATCTAGCCCCAAACTAAGCAGAGCTTGTACTATGGGAACCAGATAACTGATAGAATACTTATATACTTTTTTTTGTAAATACATACTTATAATTATAGAAAAACACCCAGACACGGAACACATATCTGTAGATCATGCAAACATTTGTTCCGCGGCGGGAATAGAACCCGCTACCTCCTGCGTCTCAGCCGGCTCTACGCCCACTACGCCACGGAGGCAGTCAACTACTAGTTTTTTTCGAGAAGTCTTTTGTTATGTTTTGAGAAACCGTCACATACGTTGCATATCATCAGTATATTGCCAAACAGCCTGTATAATAACGTAAAATCAGTGTTTGCTAAATTATTCACTGAGTTATGCTTATGACCGATTTGTCACACCGCAAAGCACACATTTTATCTTTTGTCTGTTTCGTGTTTTTTTGTATAATTCTAAATTGTTTGTTAATGAGTCTTTTTGTTAAAAATATGTATGAGTGTGTTCGATATATTAAAAAAATAATATGTGTAAGTATTGTTTTTATTTAAAATACTATTTATTTTAGGTATATTAAGTTTGTAATCAAACTGAAAAAAAAGTCCATACTCAAACATTGCAAAAAAATATATATATATGAAATAAATGGTAGGTTTTATATCTATAGGTACCTATAATAAAAATAATGGCTTGCGAGCTTCTCTCGCGTGTTTTGTCTATAAAAACATTACCCTCCTTCTAAAAAAGTCGGGTAAAAAGTACCCTATCACTTAATCCCACTCTATCTACTCGTATATACTAACTTTATCGAAATCGATCCAGCCGTTTGGTCGTGAAAACGTTACAAACAGACGGACAGATAGAAACAGCTACTTTTGAATTTGTATTATTACTTAGTATGCATTTTTTTGTTTCTATTGATGGCGGCTTGATTTGTATAAGAATTATAAGTATAATGTTAACGCGTGAGAAATATCACAACAACCATATTCTTACTAAATTATAATATTAAAACCACATTACCAGCACACAAAATAAAAATGGTCCACGTCATCACAATCCCGTGAAACCGATAATTTTAAACCCATTCATACGAGATTTCACTAGAGCACGTTTAGATCGGTCGAGTAGCTGGCCGGTGAATGGACGGTTTTTTGTGCGAGTACACTTGCCTAAATCGGTGTGAAATTAGTTCGATCGACGGCGGTTGTCGAGTGTAGTTTTGTTATTATGAGGCGGGGTGCGAGTGAGCGAAGGTAATTCTAACTTTTGAAACTATCATGGTTTTTAACACTATTTGTACTAAAAACGGGATATTTACCATGATTTGTGAGTTCTTACCGGTAGTAGTGATAGTATTACTGAATTCATTCCTAGCAAGAGACTAACAAAGAGGGTAGATCGTTATGTCTGCCAATAACTATCCACTCGCAAAGACTTCAGTTTACCCGTGATCATGGCGTATGCAACTGCGTCGAAATATCGGGACACTCAAGAACTCACAAATCATGGTAAATATCCCGTTTTTAGTACAAATAGAAGGTAATTCTAAATTACTTTTACTGCATTTCGCACCACCGCTACATGGTAGACATACCTCCCATACGCACAAAGCGGTACTCTTCCACCTTTATTATGCGCACCGCCTAGAAGTGGAACGCCTTACCTACCTGAGTCTGTGTTTCCTGATAACTACAATCAAGGGGTCTTCAAGTCGCGAGTGAATAGGTTTCTTCTAGGCAGTCGTGTACTATCGTAGACCGCATCATCGCTTACTATCAGGCGGGATCGTGGCCAAACGCTAGCTTATAATTTATATTAAAAAAACTTTTTTGTTAGTTTACAGGTTGCATTGTCCCCATGCTTTACAACTTTAACATTTTGAGGAGTGACTATTCAAAAGTAAATTTTTGAACAATAACATTTTTTTTAGGGAATAAAGAAAACTGACGGTGGAAAACCAACAATTCCCTTTGGAACAGGCTTTTTATGTGTAACTTATGAACAACTAGCTGTTGCCTGCGACTTCATATGCGTTACACTACTAAATGTGTAGGTAACCTAGAAATAAAGATAAACTCGTGTAAAGTGTAATGTGGTACCGAAGGCCTAAATATGTTTTCTATAGAAACTTAACACCTAATTTTTATCCATTGGGGCCAGATTTATGGGAGAAAAAGTAGCCTATATGTTAATCCAGGTTATAATCTACGTACATACCAAATTTCATTGAAATCGGTTCAGATATTACGACGTGATTGAGTACCAAACAAACATCCAACGACATTGACGACCTCTCTGGTGCAGTGGGCGAATAGCCGGCTGAGACGCAGGAGATAGCGGGTTTGATCCCCGCTGCGGAACAAATTTTGGCATGATCTACAGATATTTGTTCCGGGTCTGGTTGTTTCTCTATATATTATAATATATATGATATATTATTATATAATATGTATTTACAAAAAAATAATGTATATAAGTATTCTATCAGTTATCTGGTTCCCATAGTACAAGCTCTGCTTAATTTGGGGCTAGATAGCGCTGTGTGAAATGTCCAGCAATATTTATTATTTATTTATTATTATTATCCGAACTTTCACAAATATATTAGCGTAATTGATCCCTTTCTCCCTCAAAATAAATGTAAGAAATTGTGTATGTTTGCGACCAACTTAGTAAAATAAAATCGTCGTAAAACGAAACATCAATTATATATTCATTTTATATTATTCTTTCTGTTCCTTCGCGACCAAGCCAGGAAAGAAAGGCTTGAAACAAGGCTGGTTGTTCTTTTTAATGAACAATAAAGAAAATAAATTACCTCTTATTTGTAACACTTCTGACAAAGTTGGAGCAATTTCAATCCCAAGCTTCTCTACCATCTAAATAATTCGCTATGTTTTAGTAGGCTTTTATAAAGATTTTATTTAATCTTCCCGTTAGCACACCGACCACACCTCATCGATATCAATACGTGCACACACACAAACATAACGCTAACACACAGACAGTGGCATCTGTGTTTGTTTCATTGAAAAAAGTGAACAATCTTTCACACTTTTTCTTTGAGTGAGAACTTGATGACATGAACTTTTTAAAACATATTTTGATATATTGTGACTAAGCTTACATTTTAAACTTAATCGTAATAATAATAACAGATAAGAGTAGTAGTTACTTGCATCTTATAAAACAAACTAGCTGTTGCCCGCGACTTTGTACGCATGGCAATACTAAATGTGTAGGTAACTTAGAAATAAAGCTAAACTCGCTGTTGCAACTTGACTTGACACCCCATTTTTATCACATGCGAACTGGTTTATGGGATAAAAGGTAGCCTATATGGTAATCCAAGTTACTAAATTTCAATTAAATCGGTTTAGCCGGTACTTGATTAAGTAACAAACAAATAAATAAACATCCAAACTTTCACATTTATAATATTAATGTGATTATCTCTATTGATAATGATACATAGCGCGATCCATAAAATACGTTTCAGAAACGCACACAACACACACTCCCCTCCCTCCCTCGCCCCCACAAGTATACACAGTTACAAGACATCCCTACCACCCTTCATCAAATGCGTACCTAAATTTTTTAATAAAATTTTAAACATAAAGGGTTTTGCCACAATAAAGTTAAACACCCGCTAAACACTGTTTAAAAAAATCCTAATCAAAAATTAGTAAGAATTTTTTTAAACACACGTAAAACACGGTTTAACGTTTTTATGGTAGATACAAGGATAATAATTCTCACTAAGTGACTAATTTCTAAAATGTGGTCTCTTTTAGCTACAAGAATTTGTTTACCTACTTGTTTTTGTTAATATCAAGTAGGTACTTGATCCTGTAAACTACCACAATACCTATTTCTGCCGCCGAGAAGCATTGCTGTGTTTCGGTTTGAAGGGTATGGTTGCCGATGAAATTGTTGCACATGGGGCTTTACACCTGGCAAGAACCAACCTTTTAAACTAGCTCTCCATTTAATAAAAACTGCGTCGAAATCGTTCCTTCCGTTTGGTGACTACGATGCCACAGACAGACAGATACCCAGACACATACGTTTGCGTCAAACTTGTAACACCTCTAATTTTGACACGGGGGTTTAAATTCAGATATAAATCGAAATTACTACCCATCTAAATATTATCCCTAGGGGCAACTTGCGCACCAATGCCTAAACGTATTAAACCCCGCTTGCACAACGATCCCTAAACCTATTTAGCGACTAAATATGTTTAAATTTGACGTATTTGTATGATTTGACAACTCCTTATATCATATTTAGCTACTAAATAAGTTTAGTTATCGCTGCGCAAGTCGCTCTAGTGGCTAAATATATAAGATATAATAATAATATCGATATAATATAAGATACAAGATATTTATTTGCATAAACCAGTGTACAATGAGGTTTAAAAACGAAATAATGGCACTTTATACTTTTTTGCCCTTTACGAGCATCGCAAACTACCTATTATCAATACGTCAAATTTAAATATGTTTAGTTGTTAAAACGTTTAGGGATCGTTGCGCATGTCACCCTTAATTATCATTAAGGCGACATGCACAACGTGACCTAAAAATTTTTAGAGAAGACAACACGCAGTATTTTAATTAAATAACAGTTATATTAAAAAAAATATATATATTAAAAGTGAAAAATTAAACTTACCATCGCCACTCTGGTTGCTGCTGTGCGCCTGGTACTGCTCATCTGTAAAGTCGTACTCTACATCAGATAAGACACATCTGCTCTTATTACCAACGTTTGAAGACACAAAATGCAACGTACAAAAAATATTATGAGAGTTCTTTAGATCTCTGTGGTTTTATTTAGAAAACTTTCGTAATTTATTTCAACTAGCTTCCGCCTGCAGCTTTGCACGCGTGGTTTGCCAATTTAAAGTAGCCTATGTGTTAACCCAGGTTATAATCTACGTACATACCAAATTTCATCTAAATCGGCTTAGCCGTTACGATGTAATTAATTAACAAACAAACAAATATTCAAACTTTCGCATTTATCACATTATTAGTGTGATTTTCGATTGATAAAACGGTATGTGATAAATCCCGTATTTATAATAATGATTTGCATGATATTCATCTACTTCTTCTTTCAAGTCACTTTACAGTTTTGATATTTAATTTCATTTATTCATATCCTTTGACAAATTACTTGGACAAGTCAAATTAACAAACAATAAAAAATATGTCACACAATTACATACTTATAATAATTATAACCATTAAATCACAATAGTACCAACTTATGTTAAGGTTTTATCTGCAAAAGATCGTCAAATTGATCTGTTTCTGCGTCAAAAGAATGAATGAATGAATGAAAAGTATTTATTATACTTATTAGACAGTTAAAAAGAAATATAAAAACAAATAAATGTAAGTATAATGGGCGGTCTTATCTCTTATTAAAGCGATTTCTTCCAGACAACCTTTGGATGGAGAGGATCATTGCTTAAAAACGTAAAAAGTGAAACTTCAAGAATAAATAAAAATTGACTATTTGACGACCTCCGTGGCGCAGTGGGCGAAGAGCTCGCTGAGAGGCAGGAGGTAGCGGGTTCGATTCCCGCTGCGGAACAAATGTTTGCATGATCTACATATATTTGTTCCGGGTCTGAATGTTTTCTATATATTATGAGTATGTATTTACAAAAAAAAGTATATAAGTATTCTATCAGTTATCTGGTTCCCATAGTAAAAGCTCTGCTTAGTTTGGGGCTAGATAGCGTTGTGTGAAATGTCCAGTAATATTTATTTATAAATAAATTTAACATGAACCCCACTCACCTCCATTCCGATGATCACCCATCAGATCCTGACTATGCAGCGTCGGTGCATGGATCAGCACCTTTTGCTGAGGACTGTGAGGATCCAGGCCCTCAACCTCCAACAATGGAGCATGGTGTTCATACGAATGAACCACCAAAGGCTGAGCGTGCAAATCCATCGTTAAAAATTCTAGCACATCACTTTTTGACAGTTTGGCACTTCGATGACAGTTCGTTGACACTTTACAGTAACTTGACACTTGACAGTAATTGCACAGTTCGATGGAATGTCTATTCGTTTGTAAGTTTATTGGCACTAAAACTAAGACTACAGAAGGAGAATTGTTAGAGTATTTTTAGTAGTAACTTTAATTTTTGTCTCGTCTTACATCGTTGCGTTGGATTTTTGTATGAGCTGTCATAAGATTTTTTTACGGATCTTCTGTAGTTTCACCATTTTGTACCTGGAAAAAAAAATATTCATGATGACAGGTGTCGATAGGTACATACTTTTAATTTTGAAGAGTAGTAGATTTCCTTGTGGAAGGGCTCGCTCGGGAAAAAACTACCACCATACTTATTTTTGACGCTAAGCATTATTGCTGTGTTTCGGTTTGAAGGGCGTGGTTGCCGGTGAAATTACAGGCACATGAGGCTTTACACCTGTATGCCTCAAGTTAATAGACGCAGGGCAGTACATCGTAGGGCACATTTCTAACGTGACCTACAAGGCAATTCTCTGTTATAGGCGATGTTACCACTTAACATCAGATGGGCCATAAGCTTGTTTCATTATCATTATCACTACAGAATAACGTAGCTATCGAAAATTTTATCTCAATTCTCAAACTCCATACTCCAAAAAAAAATGTTATTCATAATCTTTAACTATCATAATAGTGCCACGAAATGGGTACCAAATAACTTGACCTACAGTTTCATTCAAATTACAGGTAACGGGAGTTTAGTTTTCAGACTTTTCCCTATATTTGTGTCACTAAAGCTACACGAATACTAAATTTCAGCATTGTGGGGTCACTGGTGTACCCTGTGAATTCCGTCAAACTTCAGTTTTTACTCGAGAGCCATTCTGCTTCAACGGCCGTCAGTTCCCACTGCCACACCAGCTTGCTAATACTTTGTGCCATGACAGTGGATTTGGTTCGTCTACGAATCTCCTCATTTCTGATTCGATCTCATAGAGAAACACCAAGCATAGCTTAAGCGACCGGTTTCTAATTCATAAATAATGTACCTCAGAGACAATGCTCCTAACAATAACGTAAAGTTGCTTTAATATAAATCAAGTGAGCTTCCGTTTTGCAAATAAAATGTGTATGTATTATTTAGCGGACGGGCCGGGGCTGGACACCCATTGTTTGGTGTTCCTACTGGGATCTAGGAAATAATGGGCACGGCATTACAAAGTTGGGGAATAAAAAGCTTTTTATATAATCTATACTGCCACTTGTATTTCTGCGTCTATTGTTATTTTTTTTTTTGATCGAGCGAAGCGAGGTCTCCAAATCAATTTGGGTAAATCTGTGTTGTATGTAATGTAGGTACGTAGTATGTTTGTTTATCCGAGGATAACTTTCGAAGCGTTGATCCGATCATCGTGATATTTGATATATAGGTAGGTAGTGATGACACAATTCTGGTGTGACTAACTGAGCTAAAAATGAGGGGGGGGGGGGAGGGGTTGAAATATTGGGGTTCAAGCGGGGTGAAAAAAAGTCTTCATTAGTGCATTTCGACTCTGGTCTGGTGGTGGTTTTAGTGAAGTCCTTGTAGTTTTTGAGTTATTTTGAACTTTGACGAAATTCACAGGGTACCTAAACCAGTAATCCCCCAGGGCTGTAATTTGGTATGCGTGTAGTTTAAGTGACACAAATATAGGCGAAGACATTTCACACAGCGCTATCTAGCCGATAGCGCTGTGTGGAATGTCCAGCATAATTTATTTATTAAAATCAGTGTCAGTGTTTTAACTCTTAATTATGCACACAACAACTGAACTTATAACTTATCAACAGATGAGGTGTACAGTCTAACTGGACTGTACATACACCTTATCTGTTGATTACAGGCTTCATGTTCTAACGTCCAGCTAAGCTCGCCTCTGTAAGAGCTTAGTGTACACATTCAACTGTTTAACTGAATTTGTTTACATTTTCATATATCACGAAATGTTACGAAAGATACAAGATAAAATCGTTTATAAAATATCTTAAATCTTGTCAGTAATAATAATAACTAAAGCTGGACATTTCACACACAGCTGGGGAGCAATCGCTCTAATTTATATACCAAAGTAAAACAAAAACGATACGTTATGCACATTTCGTATCGCGCTAATCATTCGAACGTGAGTGAATTGGCTTTTCTTTGGAAGATTTCATGTTCACATCAGTCAAACCAACGCGAAACCCAAACCAAACACGTTGCGTTCCCCTGCTGCTGTTTGCCTCCCTAGACTAGTTTACTTCAGCTACTTCCACAGCATTATGTCATACGGTATACTGCTGTGGAGGAGTGCTGAAGATATAAACACAGTTTTTGTGCTGCAGAAGAGGGCTCGTGCAATTTATAATATGGGCCCCAAAGAATCATTATGCTATAAGTTTAAAGAAATAAATATTATAACATTCCCTTAAAACTAGAAGGAGCCTGTTACTCAATCACGCCAAAACAGCTTAACCGATTTCGATTAAATTTTATGCATAGATAGACCATAACCTGGATTAACACATAGGCTACTTTTTCTTAACAAACCACGCGTGTGAAGCCGAAGAAGGAAGGTTGTAACTAATATTATAAATTTGAAAGTGGCTGTCTGGTTGTTACGTTTTCACGACTAAATGGCTGGATCTAGTCGATTGAATTTGGAATATGGATAGATTATGACCGGGATTAGTAAATAGGCTACTTTTTACTCTACTGCGTAGAAGGGTAATGTTTATATTGACAAACAACAAGTGTGAGGCTGCGGGTGGCTCAGCGAATATTTATATAGGTTGTTCGTCTGGTCTAACTTTTTAGACAACTGTCAAATGTGGCTAATAGCTTTTAACACGTATAATCCAGTCATATTAGGCATTTCACCTCGGAATGAGAGATAATTAGCTAGAAGCTAGTATATACCTTGATTTTGGCGTTTTCAAAGCTGTCTCATAAGTCTCATAAATCTCGTGTCTGCGTCATAAGTTATTCAAGGTCAAAAGTTACGAAAATCACGATTATCTCCGTTTATATAGCTCCAATGATGTTAACATCAAAATCTATTATAAAATTATTGGGAATAAAGTTTACTACAAATTTTGTTCCACTCATTTTTTCATTTGCTCAACCGTTTTTGAGATAGAGAGCGGAAAGCGTGCAGCGCGCAGTCATACATAATGCAATGCAATTAAGTCAACCGTGAATCTTGATGAATCCCTTGTTTTTGTTTAAGTGACTGCATTAGTATAATAAGTCCACTAGATGGAAAGACGAGCTGATAAAGGTTGCTGGGAGCCGTCTGTTGAAGGGCACACAAGGTCGTTCGCTCTGGAAATCTATGGGAGCCCTATGTTCAGCAGTGGACGTTCTTTGGTTGATATGATGATGATGCGCCACGTGTAATTTCCCCGGTAAAATTTTTCATTTTAATGCGACTCATCGAGTTAACACAAGTCCGGCTACAAAAAGGTTACCCCGATGGACGCAAGGCTATGGGAAACTTTTGACAATACAATACATGTGCGGCCCACGCGATTGCATGTCTGAGGATATGTACTGAGATTCAGAAAATTATGTGTTTTGAAATGAGAATCTGTTCTTGGCATTAAGCATAAGCTATAAGAGTTTGTTTACATCGAAGTCAAGTGCTGTTGATTCTGCAATGAATTAAAAAAAAACTACGAGCCTTACAGTAGTCGCATATTATTATAATGTGTAACATCTGACCACTCATTGGTCAAATCAAATAGCGCGCGCTTCCTCGGTTTCCTTTTGCCAAAATCACTCCTACAATCTCGGTTTGTAGGAGTGATTTTGGCAAAAGGAAACCGAAAGATGTAACATATTAAAAAAAAGGATATATTACCAAAAAAGGTACAAATGCACAAAAATTAAATGTTTAAAAGAGTTTCTTCTTAGTTTGAAACTTTCCCATCACTGCCTGTATGCTTTTCCTTCGACCCTTAAAATGACTATAATATTGCCATAACCGTTCACGCAAAACAGTAGGTATATTAAGATAAGATAAGATAAGATAACTCTTTATTGTACAGCAAAGCAAAATACAGAATACATATGTGTTTTGATAAAATTTATGTTTTGATTAATCAAACTTGTTGAAATTATTCATCTACACGTTTTAATTTCAATTATTTTAAACTAGCTGTTGCCCGCGACTTCGTATGCATTACACTACTAAATGTTTAGTTAACCTAGAATTAAAGATAAACTCCAATCCATTATTATCCCATGTGACCTGATTTATGGGATTAAAGTAGCCTATGAGTTAATCTAGGTTATAATCTACAAATATACGAAATCCTCTCCATCCAAAGGTTGTCTGGAAGAATTCGCTTCAAAGCGATAATACCGCTCATTGTACTATTTGCTATGTGTCTTCTATTTTGTCTGTAATTTTTATTTTTTAAGGTTTTCAATAAAGTGTTTTCATTCATTCATTCATACGTACCAAAATTAATCGAAATCGATTTAGCCGTTGCGACGTGACTGAGTAACAAACAAAAATCCAAATATTCGCATTTATAATATTAGTGTGATAAAGAAAAAGGGTATCTAATAAGCGTTGCTGTCCGTACTTTTTTATTTATATTAGGAAATTATTACTCTATTATTTTATTACTATATTATTCATTATTGTCATCATTATACGGCTTTCGATACGACAAAGTACCTAATTCAACAGAAAATGGTATGTTTCGGAGCGTGCAACTAATTTTCAAATCTCCGGATATATCTCAGCTCATGAGTGTCCTGTGTTGCCTCTTTCCCACAGATTATACACACGTATCCGTCGATCTGTATCTCGTGTGTATGACTACATTGATATAGCACCTATATACTACATTTAATTTAATACCTGTTATTTAGGTAGGTATTGCTTTTTTGACGCATACTGGGTTTTTCCTGGTCACTCTGTTGTTAAATAAAGATGTTTTTTAAAGGGTTATCATCTATTGTATATTTCTTTTGTTCGTTTATTAGTAAGTATTAACATCATCGTATTAAGTACAGGACGACCACTGCTGAACATAGGTTCCACCATTAATCCCCAGAGCGACGGTTTCTAGTAACCTTTATCATTATTATTTTTTTGATTACTCTGTTTTGGGATACAAATTGCAGTTATTCTGGATTTCAGACGTTTGCCTATATTTGTGTCACTTATGCTACACGCATACCAAATTACAGCTCTGTGGGGTCACTGGTGTACCCAGGGAATTTCGTCAAAGTTCAGTTTTAATTGCGGCTAATAACTCAAAAACTACAAGGACTTTACTAAAAATAAAAATAGAGTCAAAATTTACTAATGAAGACCTTTCATTTGGCGTCCTATTTGACCTAATAGTTTCATTTTCATTTTTTTTACCCCTCTTTAACCCCAATATCTCAATAACCCCCCCCCCCCCCAACAGTTTTAGTTCATTTAGTCACACCAAAGTTGTGCCATCACTACCTCTAACCTATGCCATCTAACCTATGTATCAAATATCACGATGATCGAATCAACATTTCGAAAGTTATCTTCGGACAAACAACCATACATACTTACATACATACATACTTACATACATACATACAACGTCGATTTGTTACTCAATCACGTCGTAATGGCTGAATTCATTTTGATGAAATTTGGTGTGTTGATAGATTATGTCCCGGATTCAAACATAGGCTACTTTTTTTTGACAAGCAACGGATGCGAACTTAGTGTAAAATAAAAGAATATCTTGTTTGTAGTCTTATTCAATTCAATGTTTTTATTTGTGACTAGCATAAAATTAAATAGAAAGCAGGTACATTGTCCATATTTGGTTGAAGACACGTAGAACGAATGGAAGACGCTAAAACATGAAAGCGTCTTTTAGGAGATACACCGGACGACCAAAGCTCTTTGGCTATTTGGCAAGCCCAGCTGTCTGGATGGCATAAAGCAAGATGCAACACCAAGCTAAGAGTAGAGTTCCTTATGAAAGAGCTTGCCCGGAGAAGTTCTACCACCATACATACCTATTTCTGCCGCCAAGCAGCATTGCTTTGTCTTTTTTTTTTACTACCTAACACGTCAGGCAGACCTGGCACATCAGGTGGGCCATACGCGAGTTCAATCTCCAGATAGTAGATATAAAAAAGAAAATATGAACCGTGAGCCAACCTCATGGAATACCATGACAGCCACACACATGAGTTTAAATGGCAAACTAAAATTGTTCAGGTACGGACATGTTTCAAACGAGTTATCAATACCTACCTTGTATAGTTGGTGGTGACCATGAAGTGTAGGATATTTAGGACAGTCTATCATTTTAGAAAATTAGTACCTCAGTTAATTTGAGTTAGAGACCAATCCTGTTGCCAGAGTTTTTAGACTACTCCCGTGACCATATTACAGTAAGTACATCGCACTCCGTATCTTCGTAATTTTCGCTCCATCGAAAGGTTGCCTGGAAGAAATAGCTTTCAGCGATAAGGCCGCCCATTGTATTGCCTTATTTATTCTAGTCTAGTACCTACTTATTTTTCTATTATTTCTATTTGTGTCATAATTCAATAAAGAGTTATCTATCTATCATATTAGAAAAAAGATACACGTGAGATACGCACTGTTGTTGTGAAAGGAATGGCTTGACTAGCGACAGCGACGCGACAGCAATTGCAATAAAAAATGAAAATGAATTATTTTATGTTGATATTTGTTTACAAAAATTAATTAAATATCCCATAATACACACTTTGCTTAGTTTTGGGCTAAATATTACTGTGTGAAATATCCAGCATTATTTATTGATAATTTTCTTACGGCTTGGACACCCTACTCATAATTAAATAATGCCTTTGTCTAACATTTCGGCTGCTAACAACAATTATCCGTTCAATGTCATCGTTTTTTGTCTACTCTTATCATTCGACGCCATTTTGTCGGCCATCTTGTCATAAATCCTTCTCGTTGTCACAAATTTTAATTTGCATAATCATTTCTACATATATGAACAAAAACCAAGCATTTGTTCTGTGACTTTGGTGGTCCATCTAGCTTTGCCAATATTGCTTTGGATGGTGTATCCCTACCAGTCTGTTCTGACTTTCGGTACCTTGGGGTAATTGATCCAAAACGAGGGCGACATAGACTGGGAAGTTAAACATATATTAAACGCGGGATGGATAAAATGGCGACAGGTTACAGGAACAACGTGTGATCCTCGAATGCCCCTTAAACTTAAGGGGAAAATTTACAAGATCATAAGACCTGTCGTAACCTTAAAGTATGGTTTTGAGTGTTGGGCCACGACAGGGACGGATGAAAGAAGAGTGCACGCAGCGGAAATGCGAATGTTGAGATGGATGTGTGGGTAACGAGAATAGATGAGATAAGAAATGAGTATATTAGAGGAAGTTTAAAAGTAGCGCCAGTAATAGAAAAATTGAGGAGTAAGAGACTAGCGTGGTATGGGCATGTCATGCGTAGGAAAGAAAATCATGTCACAAAAGAGTGTTAGATATGAGTGTGAATGGATATAGAAGTAGAGGAAGGCTGAAGAAGAGATGGATAGACTGTTTGGAGAACGATATGGGTAGAAAGGAAGTGACAACGGAGATGACGGTTGATAGAAAGATGTGGAGGAGGAATACCTACATGTTGTGTCGACCCCGCGTAATGTGGGAAAAGGGCAGGAAGAAGAAGAATCATTTCTGTATGTTCTTTTACCGTATAAGTATTTTTTTGCGCTTAGAGAATGATTGAGATATGTAAAAAATAAGTAAACAATGCTGGACAATACCAGTACCTTTTTAACGAAAATATAATCGACATAACCAAACTACTGAATCGATTTTGATGAAATTTCTATGGAACCAATCTGACAGTATATCCTTTCAAATAAAAAAAGAACGAAGTTCCAAGGTAAAAAACATAAAAAAACAACTGATTTGAGAACCTTCTCCTTTTTTGAAGTTGGTTATAAAGATTTTTAATTGTTTTGTATTCAAACAGAACCTACAGCTCTTAGTATAATTATCGGTGTAATTTATGATATAACTTACAACCAGGATTTACAATTGTACAATCCTCTTTGCCAAATTTCATTACGATCCGTTCAGCCGTTTAGTCGTGAAAAGGTAACAAACAAACAGAGTTACTTTCGCATTTATAATATTAGTACGGATTGTATGCAAGCTCTGAATAAGAAAATCTGTATACTTTTTACGTTAACATTTAAAAAAATTACAGAACTGCCCGTACAAAAAGAACCCGGAAAAATATTAACCCTATTAATTAAAAAGGCAATCGGCTTAACTCACGCGAGGGGGTATATGACCATCGGTATGTGAGGGTTAACGAGAATATTCATGGGGGCCGGAGTGACCAATTATCATTTTATGTAGGAGTACACTACTGTTTGTTTTCGAATAGTATTTGTATAGTGTTAATAAATAAATAATAAATATTTCTGGACATTTGACACAACGCTATCTAGCCCCAAACTAAACAGAGCTTGTAATATGAGAACCAGATAACTGATATAATATTAGGTGTACAAATAAGTTATAGGACAGTTTTCAAAAAATTCAAGATTTATTAAAAAAGAAGTAAAACACAGTTATTCATCGAAGTAATCTCCATCGCACTGAATGACCTTCAGCCATCTCTCAGGTAACTCGCGGATGTCTTTCGCAAAGAAACTTTCGTCTTGCGAGGTGAGAAATTCAGTGACCCATTTTTCCACTTCTTCAAATGTTTTGAATCGCACGTCAGACAAATCGTTCTGCATTTTCCGGAATAAATGATAATCGGATGGGGCTAAGTATGGTGAATACACCGGGTGTGGTACAGCTTCCCATCCAAGCGTTAGTAACGTATTCTTGACCGGTTTACCCACATGAGGCCGCGCGTTGTCATGGAGCAGTTTTACTGGACGTTTCCCCTTACCAGAAAATGGACGTTTCTTCTCAATTTCTTGATTCACTTGCATCAATTGATGACAATAGCGATCGGCAGTAACTGTTTGACCAGGTTTGAGAAGTTCATAATACAGTACGCCTTTCATATCCCACCATATGCACAGCATGACTTTGTGACAATGAACATTGCGCTTTGGCATGGATGTTGTCGGCTCGCCGGGGTCAACCCATGATATTTGCGTTTCGGATTATCAAAATAAATCCACTTTTCATCGCCGGATACAATTTTCCACAAGAAAGAATTTCTAAGTTGCTTGTTGTAAAGGCTCACACAAATGTTAAGACGCCTGTTTTTATTTTCTTGAGTCAGAAAGTGTGGTACCCATTTTGTTCCTTTTCGAATCTTACCCATTGCTTTTAAACGATAAGAAACAGTTTGTTGAGTTACTCCAAGCTGTTCCGAAAACTGTTTCTCCGTCTGACAAGAGTTTTCATCCAGCAACGCTTGCAGTTCCTGATCGTCCACCTTTACATGAGGCCCGGTGCGTTCACGGTCACTAACGTCGAAATCACCTTCTTTGAATCGCTTATACCAATACTCACATGTACTTTTAGATACAATGTTGTCTCCAAGAACAGAACATATCGATTCACACGCTTTTCTAACACTTTTTCCTTGATGGAATTCATAGCGAATGCAGTATCTAATAAATAGCTTATCGGTCTGCATGTTTAATTTACAGAATTTATAAGTTATGTTTATGACTCCTTTACGTTTCGATACTACATATCAAGCGCCATTTATGATAAGTGAGCGGGACCTGTGAATTAATTGAGAATAGCTGTTATGATACAAAATCGAAGTGTCCTAAAACTTATTTGTACACCTAATACTTATATACTTTTTTTTGTAACATAGTCAAACATCCAGACCCGGAACAAATATCTGTAAATCCCAGTACCTCCTGCCTCTCAGCCGGGAATGTGAGCCAACCCGCCCAATCTCAGCCCCCTGCCTCTCTACGTCCATGCAATGCAATGCAATGCATCACAACATATTTTATATTATATGTGCTTTGTGTACATAAAAAGAGCACATATAAAATAAAATATGTGAGTTAGCTTAGGATGCGTGAAAACGCAATATAAATGAATAAATATGTGTTAGTATTACTAGACATTGAGAGGTAAAAGTGAATTTGTTTGTTTCGATGTAATAGGATATTTCCGGAACTAATGAACCGATTTTGAAAATTCTTTCACCGAGACAAAGCTACACTATCACTGAGTGCGTCAATATTATATATCAATAAAAATCCGTGCAAAGCCGCGGCCAGTCAGCTATTAAATAATAATTTTGCCAAAAGACTTTAAAGCCTTTCAAGTCAGTGGATTACTTGTTAAAAATCAAACTAAACTATTTTTCTATTTTGATCAAAATCATAAATATTTTTCTTCATTAAAACCACAAGGATCACTTTGAAACGTCATATTTACTGCCTGTTTCTTCGCGACGAAGTCAAGAAAGAAAGGCAAGAAACAAGGCTGGTTGTTCTTTTTAATGATTCTTTTAGAATACATACAATATAGAAAATAAATTACGTCTAAATTGTAACATTACGAATAACGAGTTGGAGCAATTCCAATACCAAGCTTCACTATCATCTAAATAAAACTAAATAATCCGATATTTTATAGTAGGCTTTTTTATAAAGAGTTCGTTTGATTACGTTTTAAAATTTGTTAATTATCAATTTTTGTACATCGCTTGGGAGTTTGTTACAAAAGCGTACACCTTGCACTTTAAACAATTTATTAACTTTATGGAGTGTAAAAGTGGCAACAGCGAGTTTGAATCGGGAACCCATGGTAAATTTGTAGAGTTGTTTAAAGGGTAGCTCAATATACGTCAAGTTGCGCTTACGCAGGGCAAGTTAAATTTACCGTAAAATTGCTATTGTTTACAAAATAACTCATTTTAATATTTTATCCACCCAACGTCACGCTCGGGGGGTAATAGGGGGTTGCGAAAGTTTTTGGACAAATTGCTATAATTACGTTATCTGGGCTGCGATCTTTTCTTTGTTCAAAGAAAAAACTGATATTAATGTTATTAATTTCAAACGTAAAGGGCTTGGAGTTTCTCTAAGAGATCAAATCAGTAATGAGGACAGTTTTTTATACTACATAGAGACGGAACAAGCTTATGACCCGCCTGATGTTAAGTGGTAATCATCGCATATAACATAGAAATGCCTTGTAGGTCACGTTAGAAATGTGCCCTACGATGCACTTCCCTGCGTCCATCAATTTAAGAAGCACATGTGTGAAGCCTCATGTGCCCAATTTCACTGGCACCCATAGCAACAACAACAAACAATAACAGCAATGCTGCTAGATGAGGAGAGAAGAAACCTAAGTCACTGATAATCTAGAGCATAGGTCCCCAAACTTTTCTTTTTTGTCTCGTAGACCACTTGCCATGTTTTTCGGTTTTAGGTAAACCCATCTAATATGACTCATCTAATATGAAATTTTTGCAAACTCATCGACTTCAATGAGTTTTTGACAATTGGAAATTTGGCAGTACACATACTGTGGTACTACTACTCGTACCTACTCACTTTGAAATATTTATTTTATTAAACGTAGAATTAAAATTTTTAAAAATAATTGGTATAAAAAAGTATATAAGTATTCTATCAGTTATCTGGTTCCCATAGTACAAGCTCTGCTTAGTTTGGGGCTAGATAGCGCTGTGTCAAATGTCCAGCGATATCTAATATTTAATTTAATTTTAATTTAATTCAATTTGTATGTAGGTATGTGGATTTTTCAGTCATGAATAGTCAAAAACAAGGTAAAATTAAGCTGCTAAAATGATTTAACACCTGCTTAAATGAGATCCGTTATCGTGTACCTACCCCCAATATTTTTGTTCGATGACATGGGCCGATATATACCACTTGGGTATCATCGGTCTAGTGGATTAGCAAGCTGAAGAGACAGATATTATGGGCGAGATACATAGCCTTAAGAATTGACAGTCGTTGGAGCTAAGGTTCTCAAGCATAGGACGACTCCTCACTTGATGGAAAGACGAACTGATAAAGGTTGCTGGTAGCCGTTAGGTGCAGGCCGCATAACATTGGTTACTCTGAAAATGAATGGGGGAGGCAGTGCACGTCCTATTGCTGATAAGATGATGTTTTTATTTGTTTATTTAAAGATATACCAACAGTCCATATATTTTATCAGGTTATAGCTAATTACCAGCTTTATGACGACAGTCGTAAACACATTTCTGAAGCGTGCATACATCAATCATCAATTACAGGTGTATACAATGTTAGCCAACGACGGTAAAAAAAATACCTATAAAATTAAATCAAAAATACAGTAATCCAATCAGGAGTAGGAGTAATTCAAATACTATCTGTATTTGAATTACTTGTAATTAAAATACGTAATTGAAATACAAATACGTATTTTGTATTTGTAATTCAATTACTTCGTAAAAATGTATTTTGTAGTTAGTATTTCAAATACTTCTGCTTGGCTTTAAAATATATCTGTACATAAATCGTATCATTGTGCGTTCTACAGAATATAGCGTATCATATTTTTCGTAACTATTCGTAAGTAAAATGGCGACCGCAAAATATGTCAATTTTTAAAGTTGGCAACACCGCACCTATACTGCACGTCAAATTGATAAGTACCCAACACCCGACTGTATTTTGTAATTTGTATTTTTAATAAAAATAGTTAAAATACTGTATTTTATATTTTAAATATAAGACTCAAAAATATTTTGTATTTCGTATTTTAAATACGCGCGAGATAGTATTTTGTAATTTGTATTTTAATTAACACAAAGCATGTATTTTGACCAGCTCTCTTTTATATTACTGAGACAGGTTGATATATTTCATTTCAAAGTTCGAGCGCTCATAATCAAAAACCCTGTACATAACTAAACTAAAAAGAGTTCCGAAGTTGTTTCGGAAAACGAGTAGATGATGATGATGATTCGCCCATCGCTCCACAGAGTTCGCTTTAAGAGGAAATCTGGGATGAGTTTCGTGCATACCAACGTAGTCCCCTGTTTCCTCTCTGGATAGTGATACTAGAGCAAAAATTTTTTTACCATACAATTTACAAGTACCACGGTCATATCCCTACGTTTAGTTTTTCTCCATAAATTAATTATTACAAAAACTAGAAACCTTCTAAAGTCACAGAAATTGCTAATTTTTACTGCCCTTTTTCAGACATCCAGCAAACAAATTTGACGAATATAAATAAAAAAAACGAAACGTACAAACATAGCCAAAGCCCTTTTTATTGCATATTTGAAAAAAAAATTAAAAATCGGTCCAGTTTCGGAGGAGGAAACATAGGACTACGAAACAGTGATTTCGTCTATTTTAAATAATCAGTCCGACCTGCAGTTGTCTCTATCGCACGCACATAGGGCATAAAGGGCACAGCGTGACAGCAATAGATTTGTTAAATACCTATTTTCCAAATGTCTTGCTTCCCGGATTTCCTCTTAATAATTTTGTATGAGGTTTATATATTTTTTTATTAATTGCTTTTGCGGCCTTAATTTCACTGCGACCATGAGGCGTATTGTGATCGGCACTTGTGTTTATGTCGCCCCTAGTTTATGGGGGCGTTCAAAGTTCACCACTAAGTCCTACAGCTGTTACAAACTGTAGAATATTCTTAGGGGTGATAACTGTTAGCTCCTCCGGGCTAAAAGGTTTTTAAACACATTTTTCTATATACAGAACGTCCTAAATCTCCATGGGCTACTTTTTGTCACTGATGACTATGATTTATTGTCGGAATCGTTTTTTTTTACTCATTGTACACCAATTTTGTCACCTTGTACTAATAACATTTGACACCTGGGTGATCAAACAGAGACGTTGCGGTGCGGCAAACCTTTTAAATGCCAATTTTTTAAAGTTATACTCCATGTGACGGAAGTTGAGCGCGATGTAACACACCATGTAAATAGTTTTATAGCCTGAAGTTATCCATCTGGTGCGCAAATGACTTAATATACTATTTAACGCCAGAGAAGTATAAATAAATAATGCTGGACTTTTCACATAGCGCTATCTAGACCCAAACTAAGTCAGATAACTGATACAATACTTATATACTTTATTTAATTTTTTAAATACTTACAAATAATGTATAGAAAAACAACCAGACCCGGAAGAAATATCTATAGAACATACAAACATTTGTTACGCGGCGGGAATTGAACCCGCAACCTCCTGCATCTCAGTCAGGTTTTCGCACAAAGCGCCACACAAAGTTACGTTATTTGTTTTTTTTTTAATAAACATCTACTTGTAAAAGTTCGTCTGGAGAAGTACATTCAACGTACCTATTTCTACCACAAAGCAGCAATGCTCACATTCCTCTGTTCCGGTTTGAAGGGTATGGGTAAGACTTTTTACCTGTATGTCTCAGGATGACGAGCGCAATGCAATGCAATGTAATCAAGTCTTAGTTGACGTACACTTTGAGGTAATGCAATTTATAGGTAAGGCTTGTGCTGGCATCTCATATTATAGTAAAAAAGTGGCACTCCGGGAGTGCCGACAGAACTGAAAACTTGAACAATTACGTGTGTAATTTTTGAATCGTCAGAAAATATTTTTTGAATCGTCAGGAAATATTTTATTATGTGTTCCGTTTGACGTCCGAAGTCCATTATGAGAGTACGTTGCCATTGTTCTACGCCCATTCGTCAGATGTCGCTGTTTTCCGTCACGTTTCCGGCACTTTGAGCGCCCCTAGCGGCCGTTGTCGGAACTAAAAGTTATTTGCTCAAGCCACCTAGAATCTTTCGTCATTGTTGCGTTGTCCGCCGAACTGCGCGGACTTTCGTTAGAATAGTCGTTATGTATTTAAATAATTAATAATTTATTTTAATATTCGTTCTTTCGAGATTTAAAGTAGAAAGTACGATATTATAGTGCGCCTTTTAAATTAGTTTTCCGTTACGTCGCTCTAAAATTGTTGACGCGTTTAAAAATTGAAATGAATAACGAAGATATCGGTGCGCAATCGGATCAGACATCGCGTTCGTCGTCGGAGGACGAGGCAAGGGCAGATACGGAGTCATCGCAGGAGGATGGATCGCCGCCGAGTAAGAGACGTAAGCGCCACGTGCGCTCATGTTCCAGGGAGTCGGAGTTGGATAAAAGGTTTGAGATGCTATCTCAACAGCTGGTGAGTCACGTGCACAATATCCTATATTCTAACTATGCAAGTGTCGCTCCCGTACAACCTCCAAAGACTACTCCTGTCTCATGTACGCCAACCATTTCTGGGGTAACAGCGCCCGCCTCTGTTTCCACGGACCCCTTTTTGCGTCCACCGCCTCTGCCCACACCGGAATTAGGAAATATCGCGGAATTGAGTGTATCTATTAAAGAGCCAGCTGTAGCTAAGGCAAATCCAGAGCGCGTAGCTAAAATAAGTACAATGCAGAGATTTGATTCGACCGATTGGAATTGCGTTCGTTACACGGACATTCAGAAAAAATATGCGGCTTCACCGGCCTTTACGGAATTGAAAGTTAACGAGGAATTGAGACAACTGGAGGATCCTTTCTCGCCGATTAGGTGGTATCAGATGGAACGCAGTTTTGCCGCATTATCAAATGCGTTTTTAAATCAAAATGAGTCCGTAAACTTAGCCTTGCAAAACCTTATCGATTGGTCGGCAAATTCTGGTGTCGAACTTTCTCCAACTACCCTCTATGAAAAATTAAAAGAGTTATTCAGTAACGAGTCAGCTTATAAAACCGTTTCTCATGACATTCTCCAATTGATATGCGGGAAACGAGCCGAGGTCATTGAACTTCGCCGTCGATCGATTCTTAAAAGTTTAAAAAGCAAGTATGTAAAAGAAGATATCGAAAAAATCCCTCATTCAGCGGAGTACATGTTTAACCCTGAGTCTTTGTCTACTTATATACAAAAGATCGGTGGAATAGAAAAATTAGAGAAACAGGCCTCAACTTCTAAATACTCTCGTCCAAAGTCACCAGTTGCGTCGACTTCCCGCCAAGACAAGCCCTTTCGTCCAGCCGCCGCCGCCGCGGCCAGTAAACCGAGTCAACAGGAGAAAAAGGATTCTAGCACTAGACGATATTATGGCGATTCCGCCAGCGCGAAAAAAAGGGGGGGGCGAAGTTATAGAGGCGGAAGGGGATCTGGATCTGGAAACAAAGGCAGATGACTACATAGCTTTTTCGGGCGGTTGTTTGAGTTTATACCTAAATGTTTGGGCTCGTTTAGACCCACCCAAACCGATTCTCAAAATGATTTCTGGTGTTCGAATACCATTCAATCAACAACCGCCATTAATATTTCCAACTTTAGAAATCTTAAATCAATTTCAAACACCGATCACTCTAGCGATGACCAAAGAAATTCAAAAATTGATTCACTGCCATGTATTAGAGCCAGCTCCGCTGACCCCTTCTTTCATTTCTCCTCTTTTTCTAATACCCAAGAAAAACGGGAAAACCCGATTGATTTTCAATTTGAAGGCTTTAAATCAGTTTATGAAGCCAAAGCCTTTTCACCTATTTCATCTGTACAATGTCCCTCAATTTCTACAACCCGGGGATTGGATGGTGAAGTTGGACCTCAGCCAGGCTTACTATCATCTGTCTATACGGCAAGAGCACAGGCGTTACCTTCGCATCAGTTACAAAGGTTGCTTGTTTCAAATGACGTCCCTTCCCTTCGGCCTGGCTGCAGCGCCTCGTATCTTTGCAACGGTAACAAATTGGACAGCAGAGGTACTTCGAGCCAAAGGTCTCCGCATAGCCGTGTATTTGGACGACTATCTAATCATTCATCAGAGCGAAGCAGCACTCAAGGCACATGTTTCGATGGCTATAAAGTTCCTAACCAGTCTCGGATGGTACGTCAATCACGAAAAGTCGATTACAGCTCCAACACAGTCGATCGACTTTCTGGGAGTAAATTGGGACACACGACACAACACCAAGTCTCTACCTCCAGACAAATTAGAAAAAATCCGCCAAAACTTGTCGATTCTTCTCGCTGCCGGCAGTTGGACCCTCAAGCAGGCACAACGCCTCTTAGGGCTTCTCAACTTTGCGACCTTCATCACCCACCGGTGAAGGTTGCATTGCTGTGCATTGCAGCGTCACAGCAACATCCTCCGGAAGAGCCCTCGCAGTGCCAGCTTGTTTCCGGAAGAGGTAAAATTCGAACTCATTTGGTGGCTCCAAAATATCAGTCAAACGAGCCCGATTCACTCGGAAATGCGTCCCACAAATTACATAGTAACGGATGCCTCGGACATACAGTGGGGAGCTATAATCAACAACAAGAAAATATTCGGAACTTGGGACTGCCACCAAATGAGTTGGCATTGCAACCTGAAGGAAATGTTTGCAGTGATAGCAGCGGTATCCAACGAAGCGGCCAACCTGAAATGCTCCACCGTGATTCTTCAGACCGACAACAAAACAGTGGTATCATACATCAAAAAAGAAGGCGGAACGAGATCGCGCCCACTTTTGAATTTGACAAAGGAGCTCTTGGATCTTGCGGATCACCTCGATGTGGTACTTCTCCCTCACCACCTTCCGGGAGTGTACAACACCGAAGCCGACCAACTCTCGCGAAATCGCACCGGCTCGGAATGGCATCTATTGGACACGGCGACGTCAAGAATTTTCGATCTATGGGGAACTCCAGACATCGACCTGTTCGCCTCAAAAACCGCGTTTGTCGTTCCAAACTATGTTACTCTAGACTTGTCAGACTCGAACGCTTACTTTCACGACGCGTTCAGCAGATGCTGGCGATACGATCTAGCATGGGTGTTCCCGCCGCCGGGCCTGCTTCCGCGGGTTCTTCGTCACCTCAACACTGCAACAGGTCGGTTCATAGTAATAGCACCCAAGTGGAACAAACCCTTTTGGCGTCCAGACTTGAAGAGTCGCGCCCTGACACGCCCCATCAAGATAGCGAACCTGGAGGCCACCCTGGTGGACACGTTGACGAGCCGCCCTCCAGCCCAGGTCAACAGTCTACAGATGGAAGCCTGGCTCATTTCGGGTGGAACGCTTTGACTCAAGACTGGTCACCTGAAGAAAGACAACTTCTATCCTCGTGTTGGAGAGCTTCGACTGTTAAGACTTACATTCCTATTTGGAATAGGTGGTCCACGTGGTGCCGACATAATGGTATAAGTTCTTGTTTACCTCAGCCAAAAGACGTAGCCAGGTATCTTGCCTTTTTACATGTATCTGATCATTTAGCATATCGAACGATCCTTGTGCATAAGTCAGTAATTTCATCAGTTTGCGAAACTAGTTCTAATATTAAGTTGTCATCCAGTCATATTATCAAACACATTCTTAAAGCAGTGTCTTTGGCTAAGCCTGTGCCACCTAAGTCACCGATTTGGGATGCAAGAGCAGTTATTAAATATTTAAAAGAGACCAGTCCAGACTTGAACAGTTTTTTCGAAATTTCTAGACGAGTGGCTGCTATTCTTTTGTTAACATCGGGACGTAGAGTTCATGATTTGTCACTGTTACACTGTGACACTGATCATTTTATTGATAACGGTGATCACATTGTGCTTCATCCTGTTTTTGGGTCAAAAACAGATTCCGCCTCACATCAACAGTCCAGCTGGGCTCTATCAGAAGCTCCAGAACGTAATATCGATCCAGTTTTTTGGCTTAGGTATTTAAAGAACTTTGCTAAAGACCGCAGAGGTCCACTCTCAAACTTATTTATCACAACAAAATATCCTATCAAACCAGCTTCACCAACTATCATTGGTGGCTGGATAAAGCGTTTGCTATCGGATGCTGGTATACAGGCTTCGCCAGGCAGTTTTAGGTCTGCTGTTGCATCTTTGAATTGGATAGAGCATTATCCTATAGATGAAATCTTATCAAAAGCTAACTGGCAACATGAATGTACCTTTAGAAAATTCTATAAAAAATCGATTAATGTTTCTAATATTATTTCATCTGAAAGATCATTGTCTCAATATTTTTCTGCTATTTGATTACCTAATTGGACATTACATTGGGATTCCCTTCATTTCATAAATGTTTTATTTTGAAAATTATATTGATCTGTTTATCACATTATTGCGTTTCTTTTACTTCAAGCCACCAGGAGATAACAAACAGCTCTCTCATAATGGACTTCGGACGTCAAACGGAACACATAATATTAAAATTTTACCTTCCAATAAAATTGTTATTATGTTTCCTAAGACGTCCGAAGTCCAGGTGATGTCTTCCTGGTGGTACCATTCTAACATCCACATGAGCCGAACAATGACGAAAGATTCTAGGTGGCTTGAGCAAATAACTTTTAGTTCCGACAACGGCCGCTAGGGGCGCTCAAAGTGCCGGAAACGTGACGGAAAACAGCGACATCTGACGAATGGGCGTAGAACAATGGCAACGTACTCTCATAATGGACTTCGGACGTCTTAGGAAACATAATAACAATGTTATTGGAAGGTAAAATTTTAATATTGTTGAGGAAATTTTGTTTTATATTTTTAATTTAGCGCTCAATGTTTGGGTATTCAAAATTTAATAGCAGACTACACTACAGATACTTATATACAGAGGTGTCGGTAACAGTAACGGTAATAGTGTCGCGAGTTCAATGGTTTTTTCCCATCTCAAAAAAAGCCCAACGCGCCTAAAGAAGTTTTCACTTCAAAAAACTCCGGATAAAATAATGCTTTTTTAGCTTGCTCTGCAAATCACATTTTGTTTATGGCAAATTATGAGAAAAATAATTATGGTATACTGTTTGTTTTCAAGTATTTTTCTTCCTATCTCCAACAACTGCTGTTAAAATATATGGAAACGTAGTGTGTGTACTTTATGTAATAAGTATTTTTATATACCTATTTATATATATTTTTGGTATATTTATATTTTGTTTTATATGTATTCTATATATTATTATATCAAGTAGGTTTATGTATTTATTGTTACTGTGATCGGAGTTTATTGTTATTTGTGTTTCTTTTGTTTTTAAGTATCATTATGTTTATATTGTTTTAAGTTAGCACGCGAACCTTTTTTGTTACCGCTGAGGTTGTCAGGTAGATAATGTTATTAGCATTAAGTCCACCTTTTGTACTTGTAATCTGTATTTTTCGTGCAGTAAAGTATTAAAATAAATAAACTGACGCCATTAATATGACGCATCATCACTTAGTTTCGGTAGCTTGTCAATGTTGGTGATTCTGTTGTTTACACTGACTTACTAAAATTTTGTAAATACGAACAGTCTTATTTTGTTTACGCTAAATATCAAATTAGAATGACATTTAAAGTGACATTTCTAAAATTAAGTAAGTTTCACTAAGATAGCGTGTTTTTGTGCTGGTTTTAGTCAGCAGTCAAATTGGTGCTGATTAAAACTAGCCTGCAAACACGACATCTTAGTAAAAATTACTTAATTTTAGAAATGTCACTTTAAATGTCATTCTAATTTGATCTTTAGCAGAAACAAAATAAGACTGTTTGTATTTGACACAATTTTAGTTAGTCAGCGTAAACAAAAGAATCGCCGCCAAAAACGACGCACCGGGCGTTAATAACGCATCGCATCGTATGCTTACAATTTCTCCAAAACAAAAAAGTGTAAGATTTCCTTTCGCCGCCAGTCATGAGTGTCGTGGCATAACCTTACGTAACCCGGCCTAGACATTGCTCGTGGGAACGGTCGTGTGAAGTGGTACTTATTGTGTTTTTCTAGGTTACTTTGCTGAGCTTTGTAGCACAAAATAAGGCTCTGTTAGCTCTTTACAGATCTTGACCGGTGCTAAGGAACGATTGTACGAAGGTATCACAGACGCATATCAGGAACAGAAAGCTAATTATGATAGGAAATAGAGTGGTTACCATCAGCAAGATATACCCAGCCCCTGTTTAAATGAAAACAAGCTATATTCAATGGTTACGTATGTCACCCGCACCATAATAACGAATCGATTGACACCTCATTCATCAAAATCGGATGAGTAGTTTAAGCACTACGGTGAAATATACATCCATAGACTGCTAAAAACATAACCCTTCGTTTTAGCTTTGCTGTAGTCGAGTAAAAGTGTAGTCTATGTCACCCGTACTATAAATATCAAGTTGATTGACAGATACATATATTACATTATTATTATTTTTCATGCAACCTGGAGATAGAACAAACTTATGTCCCATCTGATGTTAAGTGGTAACCATCGCCTATAACAAAGCATTGCCTCGTAGGTCACGCGTCTTAGATCCATGCCCTACGATGCTCTGCTCTGCGTCCATCAACGTGAGGCAAAGGTACAAGTGTAAAGCCTCAAGTGCTTGTTATTTCACCGGCAACCATTCAAACCCTTCAAACCGAAACACACCAATACTGCTTGGTGGCAGAAATAGATATGGTGGTAGTCATTCCCCGGGCGAGCCCTTTCACAAGGAACTTTACTAATACTAGTAAATGTGCCCCTTGATGAGTTAAAAATGTACACATGTATTTAATATATAATGTATGTTTGTATTTGTCAATCGATTTGATATTATGCATAGACTGCTAAAAACATAACCCTTTCTAATAGACTCGGGACCGAATCATTGGATTGAAGTTCATGATCATATGGTTCTCCCTAGTGAACGCCATTATTACAAGAGGTTTGTGAAGCGATTGAAGTCAAAAAATTTCTGAATTTCAATCGGGAAGATGGCTATAGACTCTCAGCGTCTTGCAACCCGGTGATTATTAGGTGTGCGCGTCGTGATCGGTCATCTCAGTGCGTAGATACGGTTAGTGTAGTGTGTCGTAATATGAACGAGGGCATTTCTAATTCTGAAGACCAAGTGCAGGTAGTTGCTACAGCTGCCATCACTTCTCAACGGTAGCTCCAAGTAATCCAGTCAACCCGTGACCACGACTGTTGCAACACAGCCGAAACGTCGGGATAACAAATAAAAAAGGTATATACGCGATAAATACCCGTCTAAATCAATAATTATTTAACACTTTTTTTTGGCAGTGCCGTAGTCTGGTAAAAAATGGGCCCCTAATGTTTCATACATAAAGTCGGTAATAACTACTGAAATAGCGTAGTACGTGAGTCATATACTTCAGTATCTGACCTTGCGGCGCGCCTTTCCTAATAGCACTATTGTGCGGGCCGGACAGACGGAAATCATGTACATGTTTTAACTTTGTAGTTAAATGAAGGTTTTGGATATAAAATATACATTATCATAGTCTGTGAATGTTATCCAGGTAATTTTATAATAACTAGTGGTTCGCCCCGAACTGAGATCTCGCGAGTCTCCCATAAAAACAAAAAAATATTGTTCTTAATCTTTGACTATCAAAATAGTGCCGCGAAATAAAAACCAATTAACTTGACCTACAGTTTCATTCAAATTACAGGTAACGGGAGTTCATGTAAAATTGGTTACCCTTTTTTGGGGTACAAATTGCAGTTATTCTAGGTTTCAGACTTTTGCGTATATTTGTGATACATAAGCTACACGCATACCAAATTACAGCACTGTGGGGTCACTGGTGTACCCTGTGAATTTTGTCAAAGTTTAGTTTTTATTATGGCTAATAACTCAAAAACTTTACTAAAGGTAAAAACAGGGTTGAAATGTAATAATGAAGACCTTTCATTTGACGTCTCATTTGACCTAATAGTCTAATTTTCATTTTTTTTACCCCTCTTGAACCCCAATATCTCAACAACCCCCCAAAACTTTTAGCTCATTGAGTCGCACCAAAATTCTGCCATCATTACCTACCTATATACCAAATTTCACGATGATCGGATAAAAGCTTCTAAAGTTATCCTCTGACAAACCAACATACATACATACATACATACAACGCCGATTTACCCAAGTTGATTTGGAAATCTCGCTTCGCTCGATCAATAAGTAAAAGTTTCTTACGATTTTGTTTGCGTACCAGGATAAAACGTATTACCTATTCCAACCAAGACTATTTTCCAAGACTAGATAGATAATTCTTTATTTTTTCTCCAAATAACAATAATTTAACCTAGAAAACTTAAAGAATAATACATGATGGTACAATAGGCAGCCTTATCGCTTGAAGCGATCTCTTCCAGGCTCTTAAAGTATATTTCTATCTTTAGCTTCGATTCTGTAAGCCAACTGTCGATTTCGTCGATACCTGCTTAGTTTGATAAGCCTGCTCATTAGATATCCGGAAAATAAAAATATTAGGTCTTTACTTATGAAATTTCCGTTTTGTATGGAATAAGTGCAAGTACTTATTCTTTTAAACTTTTTTTCTTTGCCAACTCATTGGCAGTTTATTGATGCCCTTCTTGTAAAAATCAGCTGGACGGGAGGCAACAAACTTTTCATAGGCATGTCGTACTGCCTCTCGGAATTGAATTTTTTACCCACTAAAAAGTAGTCTAAATTTTGAAAAAAGTAATAGTCGATAGGTGCAAGGTCTGGTGAGTATGGTGGATGAGGGAGAGCTTCCAACCCCAGCTCTTGCAGCTTGGAGTCTGTCTGTTGTGCAATATGGAGTCGCGCGTTGTCGTGAAGGAGCAGTGGGGACGACCAATTGACCAAAGCTGGTTGCCGATGTGCATGCTTCTCCATCATTGTCTCAAGTTCTTCGCAGTACACATCTGCAGTAATGCTCATGCCGTTTTGTAAAAAGCTGTGGTGAATCACACCCGCACTAGACCACCAAACAGTGACCATCACCTTTTTAGGGGTCATTTTTTGTTTAGGGCATGGCTTTGGTGCTGAATCAGGATCTAACCAACTTGCTGAGCGCTTTCGATTGTCGGACAGAATCCATTTTTCATAGCACGTAACAATTCGGTTCAAAATTCCTTCATTTCTTTGCCTATTGAGCAGCGCAAGGCAGGTCTCGACGCGTACGTTGCGCTGGCGATCGTTAAGTTCGTGGGGCACCCATCTATCAAGTTTTTTACCTTGCCTATTTGTCGCAAATGGATCAAAATGGTTTTGATGCTAACATCAAAAGCTGCTGCTAGCTCAGCTGTAGATTGAGTTTCGTCAGCTTCCACAATCGCCTTTAATTCATCATTGTTGACCAAAGTCTCCGGACGACCACGAGCTTCATTTTTCAAGTCAAAATTTCCAGAACGGAACCGGGAAAATCAATAACGGGTTGTGCGTTCGTTTGTAAAGTTCTCTCCGTAAACGTTTTTTATGTTACGTGCCGTTTGTGTCGCGTTAGTGCCACGACGGAACTCATATTCCATAATTACACGAATTTTTAAAGTATCCATCATGACTAAAAATGTTCAAATGAAAATACAACGTTAATCAATAAATAAAAGACTGAGTTTGTAAAAAGAATGTCATGTTTTTAAAACAAAATTAATTTGAATTTAGAATACGAAGTCATTCCAAACTTTTTTCTATTTGAAATGACCAGTACTGAAGAACTGAGATTTTGACTACCTTTTTCGCCATTCAATGCACAAAAACCAGCAACTTTACCCATGATAAATATGATAATTTTACGCATCGTAATTGTCGCTACTAATCTCTGAATATTGGCACTCAAATATCAGCGGTCCCCATCCAAGTCTTTAAACCAGCGATTATCCCACTTCACAATTAAGCGTCTGTCTTGACTCGTGCTTATAAACATCGTAATTATTGAATAACCGTTGTTTTTACCCTATTGTTTGTAATGCAATTAGAGGTCAATGCACCTGTCGATGCTGATAAGAACTGATAAGGGACCGGTTTTATCTACATAAGTATTAGCTTTTAGTGTTTAGGTTTATCGACTACTTTGTGCTTTAGAGGCTTTATGAGGTTACATTTGTTGGCAATACTGCTTATATTATAGTAAATAAATAATACTGGACATTTCATACAGCGTTATTTAGCCCCAGACTAAGTAGAGCGTACTATGAGAATCAAATAACTGATTTTATGTAATTTTTAGGGTTCCGTACCTCAAAAGTTAAGAACAGGAACCCTTATAAGATCACACTTGTGTACGTTTTTCCGTCTGTCCGTGTGTCACCACCGATTTTCTCAGGAACTAGTAGATCTAGCAAGTTGAAATTTATATCAGTTACTGAGGTCTATAGCCTCTATTAGGTGTATAAAAATCAAGGTTCTGAGTCCACACAATAAAAAGATATGGGCAAATTTTGATTTTCGCGAAAACTTGTAAGTACAAAAGCAAACCTTAATTTTCAACTTTTTATTTTTTGTAATTTTGCCTTTATTTGTGCTGTAAGACCTTGCTTTTAACCAAAATTGACAATTCTAGGTCAACCGGAAGTACCCTATAAGTGTTGGGTCGAAAACCTATATGGTACTCGTACTTCCCGTTGACCTACAATCACGAAATTTGTCAAAAAGCAAGGTCTTACAGCACAAATAAATGAAAAACCCAAAAAAATAAAAAGTTGAAAATTAATGGGTGTCCCCACACATACATAGTTGACGCCAATTAAGATAGTCCTCCGAGTTGTATTGGCGCTCATACAATTTAGATTTTAAAAAGATTATTAAATAAAAACAACCAGCCTTGTTTCTTGCCTTTCTTTTCTGGCTTGGTCACGAAGGAACAGGCAGTAAAATTGACGTTTCAAAGTCATCCTTGTGATTTTAATAAATAACATATTTTGACTTTGACTTTGACTTTAGAAGACTAGCTTAATCGGCACCAACTTCAAATAAGGTAATAGATAAAATTGTGCTATTGTGTGAAAGAAAATAAAACAAAATATTTATTGCAATAATATGCTAAAGTTTACAGTAAAGACTAAAGCAATCGTTACACTATGCACTTCCCGATTTGTTGAGCCCGATTTTTATGGATAATGGTACGGAACCCTTCGTGCGCGAGTCCGACTCGCACTTGGCTGTTTTTTTGTATATACATATTGTTATATACATAAAAGCATCCAGACTCGGAACATATCTGTAGGTCATTCAAACATTTGTTCCACGTTGGGAATTGAACACGCTACCTCCTGCGTCTCAGCTGGCTATTCACCCACTTTTTTGTAAATCATCAAAAAACTAATTCAATTCAATAAATTTATTTCCGACGGTATTATGTCCATATACGGTTAGTACTAGGTACATTTGTTTAATCCATGTTAGAAATAAAAAAATAAAATAAATAAAAGATTAATGACAAATAAATTTTGTGAAATTTCAATCAAAACAAATTACTATTAAAATGATCCCTATAGAAATCCACAAAATCTTGTGACAACACGGCTAGACATCATGTCAATGCGGTTTTTTAAACACTAACTGATTCTTAATACTTTCTCCTTTAACAGATCGTCAGTTACTCGCAATCAATGATCTAAAATCACCTCAACCTGTTGTGGGGTAGCTACCCTAAGTCCGTTAAACACCTGCGTCTGCGACTCAGCTGACGTAACGGCGCTTGCGCACGTGCCTTTCCCGCCTAAATAGAGCTGTTGGGATAGGGTTTAGGGATGAAAACTTTTCAAATGAAAAATAATTTATTTTATTTCAGTATTTTTCAAACTTTTGAGAGGAATTCAAAAAGGGCGTTTTGAAAATTTTAAAGGGTCGGCAACGCGCGAGTAATACCTTTGGTGTTACAAACGTCCATAGGCTACGGTAACCGCTTACCATCAGGTGGGCCGTATGCTTGTTTGCCACCTTAGAGGTATAAAAAAAAAGATCACTGTACACAGTTACTGATTCAACGGGTATTATGTACCTTTTTTATTTGTTATCGCAATGTTTCAACTGTGTATGCAACAGCCGTGGTCGCGGGCGGACTGACGTCGGGATAACAAATAAAAAAGGTACATATGCGATAAGTAGATACCCGTTTTAGTCAGTAATTATTTTATTATATTCTAAATTAATAAAATTCCGCATATGTATAAAATGAAATAAAATTTGTTAAGTAAATAATTTTGAATCGTCCTTTTTTTTACAAAAAATAAACAACAGACACAGCTGGATATTTTTATACGTAACTACTAATGTAAGACATGATTATTTGAAATTAGTTGACCTACCCCGGCTTCGCACGGATTTCAAAATAAAATTTACTCATTGTTCATACAAAAATCTCATAGAAAAAGGACTTTCAAATATTCCAATATTGTCAAATTTCCCAGCCAGCTTTTCAAAATCTTCTTTCATAGAAACCTTGTCCAAAACATTACTCCTCCGTGGCGCAGTGGGCGTATAACCGGCTGAGACGCAGAAGGTAGCGGGTTCGATTCCCGCCGCGGAACAAATGTTTGCATGATCTACAGATATTTGTTCTGTGTCTGGGTGTTTTTCTATATATTATAAGTATGTATTTACAAAAAAAAAGTATATAAGTATTTTATCAGTTATCTGGTTCCCATAATACAAGCTCTGCTTAGTTTGGGGCTAGATAGCGCTTTGTCAAAATGTCCAGCAATATTTATTATTTATTATTATTATTACAAATACACAAAACAAAAAAATCATCCAAATCGGTCGAGCCATTTTCGAATTTTGCGAGACTAACGCACGTCAATTGATTTTTATATAATTCAGTATTCAGTATTTTATTGCGTTCATATCAAGTGGATGAAAATGTAACATGTCAGATCTTATGGAATAGTCAAGAGTACCACCAGTGGAACACACTTCTCACACTTCATAAGTACCCTGCAGGTAAGGGTGTAGCAATATCAAAGCTAACTAGGCAGGTCTAGTGGAATCATAGTCGACCGATTTTATGTTTTGAATTTGATTGCTTAGTGAAATAATTATTGTAAAAAATTATTTACATGTCTTGTCGTTAAAAAAGCAATAAGATTTGTTCGTCTCGCATTTTTAGAATATTTACTGCTAGGAGAGAAAGGACCACGCTTAGTTTTTTGTATGGTTGTAGTGCCTGACCGATTAATATATTTGGATGAATAACTCTCTCGCTTTCTCTCTCTCCCTCCCAGTAAACAAGTAAAGACCCCTAATACCATGTGCACCATGCACAGATCCTTCCATAGTAATTGAGCAACAACCTTTGAACTTTAATCAAAATAGTCCTAAAATATCCTAGTAATAGTCCTCCCTCCGTGGCGCAGTGGGTGAATAGCTGGCTGAGACGCTGGAGATAACGGGTTCGATTCCAGACACGAAACGAATGTTTGCATGATCAACAGATAGTTGTTTCGGGTCTGGATGTTTTCTATATATTATAAGTATGTATTTAAAAAAATAAGTATGTAAGTATTATATCAGTTATCTGGTTCCGCTTAGTTTGGGGCTAGATAGCGCTGTGTGATGTCCAGCAATATTTATTTATTATTTAATTTACTCTGATTTCTTCATACGTATAAGCTGTCATCACTCGCTTTTTGTATACTACCTAAAGATGGAACCAGCATATGGCCGACCTGATATTAAGTGGTCACCATCACCAAGTTTTTCGTAGGTCACGCACCTTAGAAACGTACCCTACGATGCACTGCCCTCCGTCTATCAACTTAAGGTATACTGATGTAAAGCCTCATGTGCCTTCATCGTAGACCCTTTATACCGAAACACAGCAACTTAATATTATGTGTTACTAACTGACACGGCGAACTTCGTACCGCCTTTACATGTATAAGACGCGGGCTGCCATTGTACGTTGTCGGTAGAATTGTCAATCGACAATCATTAGCTGCATCTATGTATGAGAAAATTATTTTTCTTCATAATTTTTTTTTGTGTTTATATTTAGTTTAATAGGTATTCTGCTATTCGGTTCGGAGACAAATCCAAGATCATTAAAATCAGTCCAGCCGTTCTTGGGTTATAAATGGTGTAACGTTGTTTTATTTAATTAGATTACTCAAATAGTAGTAATACCTCCATACCATTATAATGTCAGTTATGCAAATACAAACGATTTCCCACATAAATTTAGCACCTGTTATTGTAAATATTCAGTGAATTTGAATTTTAAATGTGTGACAGCCCTGCCGAGGGTGTAACGACTAATGTAATTGTAGGGGATGATTAAGAAGGTTAGAAGGACTTTCTTTTAACAGTAGAGCCTTTAAAGATAAGGCTTAAGCATAATTTAAAAGAACTAATGCTAAGACAATCCAAGTTTAAGTAGGACTTTCGCTCCGAGGGTTCCGTACTAACTTCAAAGTCGCTCAGCGTGCTATGGAGGAGGCTACGCTTGGTGTTTCTCTACGAGATACAATCAGAGATGCGGAGATTCGTAGACGAACCAAAGTCACCGACATAGCACAAAGGATTAGCAAGCTGAAGTGACAGTGGACGGGGCACATAGCTCGAAGAACTGACGGCCATTGGGGCAGAAAGATTTTCTAGTCCCCCCCCCCCCCTCCCCCACACTAGATGAAAAGACGACCTGAGAAATGTTTCTGGGAGCCGTTGGATGCAGGCAGCACAAGATCGGTTGCTATGGAAAACTATGGGGGAGGCCTAGCAGTCCTTTGGCTGATATGATGATGAATATGTGCAGCAAACAAATGTTTGCTCGATCTACAGATATTTGTTCCGGGTTTGGATGTTTCTCTTTATATTATAAGTATGTATTTACAAAAAAAAGTATATATATAAGTGTTCTAATAGCTATTTGTTCCCATAGTACAAGTTTTTAATTCGTTTGGGGCTAGATAGCGCTGTGTGAAGTGTCCAGTAATATTTATTTATTTTATTTACTAAGAGTAGTATAATTTCCTTCTTCGTGAAAGGGCTCACCCGGTTAAGTACTACCACCATACCTATTTTTGCCACCTAGCAGCTTTGCAGCATTACCGGTGAAATTGCAGGCACATGAGACTTTACCCAGCAATGGGAAAACGGACTGTGAATGATGAGGCTTTACACATATATACCTCAACTTGATGGACGCGGGTAGTGCATCGTAGGGCACATTTCTAAGGTACGTAATCTTCGAGGCAATTTTCTGTTATAGGCGATGGTTACCACTTAACATCAGATGGGTCATACGTTTGATCCATCTCCAGCTCGTATATAAAAACTATTAATCGACATAATAATTACTGATTTAAAAAGGTATTCATCGTGTTTGTACTTTTTTATTTGTTATCCCGACTATGTTGCAACAGCCGTGCTCGCGGGCAGACCCGACTGCCGACATATAAAAAAGGTACATACGGGATTAATACCCGTTTTAATCAGTAATTATGTACTGTATTCGCGAAAGTTGAAAATTAACAATCGACATGATGATGAAGAAGAAAAAGATTCAACTTCAGAGTAGACAGGTGATTTCTAGGTGCGCTAAATCTTCGACCACACCATCACTTACCATCAGGTGAGGTAATAGACAGGCGCATAACTCAAACCAATAAGAAAAGCTCTGAAAAGCTCTTTAATAAACTAATATTATAATAGTGAAAGCTTGGATGTTTGTTTATTTGTTTGTGACTCAATCACGTCGTAATGGCTGAACAGATTTCGATAAAATTTGGTGTGTTGATAGACCTGGATTCAAACATAGGCTACTTTTTGTTAACAAACAACGCGTGCGAAGCCGCTGGCGGGAGCTAGTGTTTCATAAATTCATAATCTTATCAAAAACAGTCGCTAAAGGGCGTTAAACGGCAAACCGCAAGCTACTGCGAACAGGTGGCGAGTACCCACGTGCGCATGCGTGATTTTTTGCGCGTAAATGTCAACGCCGGTCGTCGGGGTCTTTCACCCGCAGGGCTGATAAACCTTTTCTGTTGAAGGTATAAAAATGGTTTATTTACAATAAGCGTAGTGTACATTTTGATAAGGTTTTTTTAATATTATTTTATATTCGTGCATACATTTTACAAATATTTTTTATTTATTTATCCCGTTGATCTATTTAAGCACATGTTTATTTTATTCCATGAGACTTCAATTTAAATAATAAATGAATGAAACCACTTTATTGTACACTTTACCAAATTAAAATTACAGACAAAATAAAAGGTAGTACAATGGGCGGTCTTATTGCCCATTGTACTATACAATAATAATGTTTTTGCCAAAGTATAATAAGACTCCATAATTTGGTTTATTTAAGTATATAAGATAAATAATCTTATACAGAAGATAAAGGGAATAAATTATGATGATTTAAAAATAAATTACACTGGAAATTCGCCTTTTAACCGAGAATTTATTTATTTTAAGATTTTGTAACTATTTATTCTCATAAAAACAATCCTGCTTACCTATTTATAACCGAGTTTCAATAAATAATTTCTATGAAATAAATAACGTTTCAACTCTTAACGTCTAACACATGCCACTAAATTCAAAATACAATAGATATAACAGTTTTTTATTCAAATGTGACGCGTGGATCCACCAATTATAGAGGGTGAAGTCATTTCCTGCGATGACAATGATACGGAAAGTGCTCAAAAATTAAACATCCTGTATTATTTAAATAACGAATTTGAAACACTGCAGTTTTTTGTTAACCTCTATTATGAACCTTAATATTCTTCTTCCATAATTTTGATCATAACCGTGTAGATTTTGGACGTATGTAATTTTTTTTGTAGCGAATTCGTTTTTATGCCATATGGATGACATATTAGACAATATTCAAGGAATTTCGCGGCTTGAGGGCCTGTGCAAACTGAATGCGTGCTTGTGGAGTGTGCGTGGCGTGTGCGTGGTTCTGTGCGAGACCTTGCTCTTACCAAATTTCATGATTCTAGGACAATGGGAAGTACTTTAAAGGTTTAGATTAATTTGCGAGAAAAATGTGCAGCAAATCTAATATGACCGTATTTTTTGATTACTTTGATTTAGAAGCTTGATTGTTTTATAGCTGCAAGAGACTTGATATTAATTTCAACATGCGTTTCTGAGAAAAAGGGTCTTAACAGACAGACAGACGGACAACGAAGTGATCCTATATAGGTTACGTTTTTACTTTTAACGTACGGAATTATGCGATCAATACCCGTTTAAAACAGTTGTTATGTAAAGTGATAGCCAGCGTTTTAAAAAAAGAGTACTTTCCTAAAATGCCTGTCCCAGGAACTACAGCGGCTCATCACCATCATCATCATGAAAGCCATCACTCAGCCAGTGCTTCTTCTTCTTCTTTCTAGTCAATGATTCACATAACAATCAAATTATGGATGAATAAAAATTTGTCACTTGTATTGCGTTGTCAGCGGCTAGGTCAGAAGTCCCGGGGAAGTACTACCACAATACCTATTTCTGCCGCCAAGTAGCATTACAGGAACATGAGGCTTTACACCTGTATGCCTCATGTTGATGGACGCAAAGTAGCGCATCGTAGGGCACGTTTTTATGGAGCGTGACCTACGAGGCAATACTTTGTTATAGGCGATGGTTACCACTTAACATCAGGTAACAACTTAACAACATATGCTTGTTCCATCTCCAATAGTAAAAAAAACAGTGGCACTCCGGGAGTGCTGATAGAAGTAAACACTTGAACAGTTACGAGATACTTATATACAGAGGTGTCGGTAACGGTAACAGTGTCGCGAGTTCAATGGTTTTATCCCATCTCAAAAAAAGCCAAACGCGCCTAAAGAAGTTTTCACTACAAAAAAAAAGCATGTGGGCCATGCTTTGAATGGTTTCTCCGCAGTCGCAGCTACTTAATGTAGGATCCCGCATTCCCCTTCTACACATATTCTTCCTGCACCGGCCAAACCGAGTTCGGAGTCATGGACTTCCAAACTGGCCACGAATCCAGTGCTGCAATGCCGACGGGCGCAGAAAATCTAAACTAAGTAATTTATCTAGAATAGATCATAACTAGTTTAAAGCCAATAAAAGTCTAGGTCAGTTCTTTATCAACGTGACGTCACGGCAAAATAAATCATCCGTGCAAAGACATCCTAATTACCTAAACAAAGTAGGAACAATGCAATTTCGCTTACTTCCTAGTACCGCTACAATAATACCAACTTAAAATGATGTTTTTTTCATAAGTTATTCGATAACCAACTCTTAAACTGAAGAAATTAGGGTGAAAGTATTCGTTGTAGGTGAAATTATGTTTGTAAGAAACAGCTGATTGGTGGGGTTGATATTTTTTTCTAGTAACTCGCTACTTGGGGGTGTTTTTTTATTATATTAACGGAAGACGCCACCTGCCGTAGTAATGACCTTTTGAACGTTAGAAATGAGAGGTCAAGACGAGTGGGGGTTAGAAAATACTGTTTTTTTTGTAAAATCGTTTGTCATTCGTTGACCAATTAAAGAAAGACTTATAAACTTGTTGAAACAATGGGAATCTGAATGTAATAATTATTCTGATTTATTTCTAAAACATTTAAATAATAAAAAAAAATTCGGAGAAACAAATCATTTGAATATAATTAGTTTTGAAAAAAAATATTATCTATTTATTCGTATTACAATATACTTGAGATAGATAAATAGATAACTCTTTATTGAATTACCACAGAAACAGAAATAATACAGAAATAAGTACTAGACTAGAATAAATAAGGCAATGCAATGGGCGGCCTTACCGCTAAAAGCGATTTCTTTCAGGCAACCTTTGGATGGAGCGGATTTTGCGTAGATACATAGTGCGGTGTACCCCTCTTGAACCCCAATATTTCAACAACCCCTCCCACATTTTAAGCTCTTTTAGTCACACCAAAATTGTGCCATCACTACCTATGTACCAAATTTCAAGATGATCGGCTAAAGGCTTCGAAAATTATCCTCGGTCAAACGAACATACATATATGTGACCTCCGTGGCGCAGTGGGTGAATAGCTGGCTGAGACGCTGGAGGTAGCGGGTTCGATTCCCGTCGTGGAACAAATGTTTGCATGATCTACAGATATTTGTTCCGGGTCTGGATATTTTTCTATATATTATAAGTAGGTATGTATTTGCAAAAAAAAGTATAAAATAAATAAATAATAAATATTGCTGGACTTTTCACACAACGCTATCTAGGCCCCAAACTAAGCAGAGCTTGTACTATGGGAACCAGATAACTGATAGAATACTTATGTACATTTTTTTTTTGTAAATACATACTTATAATATCATATAAAGAGAAACAACCAGACCCGGAACAAATATCTGTTGATCATGCAAACATTTGTTCCGCGGCGGGGATCGAACCCGCTACCTCCTGCATCTCAGCCGGCTATTCGCCCACTGCACCACGGAGGTCGTCTATGTAAGTATGTAAGTATTATATCAGTTATTTGGTTCCCATAGTACAAGCTCTGCTTAGTTTGGGGCTAGATAACGCCGTTTGAAATGTCCAGCAATATTTATTCATTTTTTTATTTATTATACATGGGTACAATGCCAATTCACCCAAGTTGATTTAGAGATCTCGCTTCGCTCGATCAATAAAGAGTTGTTTGTATGTTTCTCACCTCAGAAATTACAAAACAAATCCAAAAATTATTTCACTAATACGAACTATCCTTATGTGTAATAGGCTATATTTTATTTAAAAAAAAAACTGTGCAAAGCCAGGGCGATGAGCTGGTACCTTATAAAGTTTTGGACAAAAACACTAGTAATTAAAATCACATGGAACAGTCGTCAATTTACCTCAAGGCCAATAAATAAACAATGTCTGCTCATTATGATGTTTATGTATTTTTTTTCTTTTAATATGGCACTTATTGGTTTATCCAACAATCCCGCTATTCAAATAAAGGCTAGTTCTGGCCCCGGGCCTCGTGTAACCGCAGCCCAGTTATCCCAGATTGCACGTTTGGGACTAAATAAATACTGCACTTTCACAGCGAATCGCTCCAACGGACTCGAGTTTGAAAGTTATTGATATACACAATAAAATATCATCTTCGTATTTTGTATCGCGGAACAAATATTTGCATGATCTACAGATATTTGTTCCGGGTCTGGTTGTTTCTCTATCTATACCTACTAATATTACTAGTGGTTCGCCCCGAACTGAGATCTCGCGAGTCTACCATAAAAACAAAAAAAATATTATTCGTAATCTTTGACTATCAAAATAGTGCCACGAAATTAAAACCAATTAACTTGACCTACAGTTTCATTCAAATTACAGGTAACGGGAATATTTATCCAGTAATCGATACATTTACAATCAACAATTTTTAACATAAATCGCGGCGGCGGCGCATTTGCGTCGATGCAGGTTAGTCAGTTTAACAGGTACCTACTTACATGATGAATAAATATGATCTATTTACCTATTTTATACAGGCTTCAGGTTTCACTGATATTTAGGGCTTGATACTAAGGCTGTTTGAAAATTTAAAATATTCTATATTTAAAATAAATTTGGAAAACTTATTTTACAACAATACTACCACCAGTAATACGACCATTAGCCCTACCTGTGTTTTAATTTTATATCGTACATAACATAACACGCAGTATAAGTGTATCAGTTCCGTATTCTATCAGCTATCTGGTTCCCATAGTACAAGCTTTGCTTAGTTTGGGGCTAGAAAGCGCTGTGTGAAATGTCCAGCATAACTTTTGTCGGTGTAACTGATTACCTAAATTTTATTTGGATTTTTCTCTTGCGCTTCAAATCAAGAGTCCAGCAGCGGGACTATTTTAAAACGTCGGAAAGCTATCGGATCGGTTTGACAGTTTTTTTTTTGGATTTGATTTCGAATCAGATAAAGTTATTTTGTAAATTATCAACTTTTGAATCCGCGTCGGAAAAGTTTTTGAACTTCATGGTTGATCCAAAATAATTTTAAAATTGTGTTTTGTATTAGAAATCTAATCCTTAAAAAAATGTCGGTGCAATCCGACAGCTTTCCGGCGTTTTAAAATAGCCCCACAGTAGTCCTTATTATAACAAAACAATTATATTTCAAATGTATACAATTGACGGTCTTATCGCTACGTAACGATCGCTACCAGACACCTTTCTTGTTCTCATAGATTATAAAATTTTCATGAGAAATAACAGGTATAGTTTCACAAAGTACCTAGTACTCATTTATCCACCATAAATACATAATTCATGTATGTAAGTATGTTAGTCACTAAGATATATTTATATGGACCGTAGAATTAAGTTTTAATATCTTGTACGATTCTATTGTTACCTGAAATAAAGATTTATTATTATAAATCAGTAACTTAGTTCATTCGTTTTAGAGTGACCAGAAAAGGACCCATGTAGACAACTCAAACAACTAGATCTTCTCAGCGACTTTCTCTAATAGCAGTATCTGAAGGCTGCAGTAATGCCCAGGATCAGCGGATAACTGCAGTTGATTATACTGCGCTAACATGCTAATGTTTCTATACCATGAAAACCTTTTGAACTTTAGAAAACATAGAGTGAGTAATTGCTTAATATTATTATTTATTGTTTTTGTATTAATTGTTTTTTCATTTTTAACAGACTTCTAAAAAAGGAGGATGTTCTCAATCCATCAGAATCTTTTTTTTATATTGATATATACTCGTATACGTTGGCAGATTACTCGAAGACGCCTGGGCCGCTTCAGTCAGTTAGAATCTGACAACCCTCAAAATTTATAGTGACGCATAATTGTTTTATTTTTTTAACTCAGAACTCCGTCATTTAGATTTTTTGGTTTTTATTTGAAAGAAGATATTTTCGTATTTGTCTCATAGAAATTTCATCATAATCAGTTATTTGTGACAATTAGGTACTCCTATATTCCAAATATGTATTATCATTATGACATGTATTGTAAATATTTTAAATTTTAAATTAGTAGGTATAATTGGCCAAGGCCGTTCTAATTACTTGCATAGATCATAGAGACATTGGAAATTCTAGAGATCTCCAAATATTTTAGGGTTCAGTAACATAGAATTTGGTTGACAATCGAATCATAATAACAGACAACAAACTAGAAGTAATTGGTGAAGTGCGTGTCGGACCACGCACTGTGAAGGGTTCCGCAGTCACACACAGGACTATTTTAAGGCAACTTTTAAAGTGTATACCTCGTAAAAGAGCTCTTGTATCAAAAAAGTGTTGTCGAAACTTTATAATGCTTTATGAAGACCTATTAAATAATTAATCACAAGATGAGGTGAATGCATAAAAAAATCACGCCCTACTACCTAACAAAGTTAGGGTCTTACCACAAAATAAATTAAACATAGCTTAACGCGTGTTAAAAAATTCGTCACCAATTTTTATATAGGATTTTTAAACACGTGTTAAACAGTTGTTTAACTTATTTGTGATAACACTGTCACCGTTTTATTTCATAACTTACTAGATAACACTTTTAAAAATTAAAAATGTATACTAGAAAAGTGCACATACAATTATGTTAACAAGGCTTAGTGACACTCCGGGAGTGCCGACAGAAGTGAAAACTTGTACAGACTACACTACAGATACTTATATACAGAGGTGTCGGTAACGGTAGAGGTAACAGTGTCGCGAGTTCAATGGTTTTTCCCATCTCAAAAAATGTCTAACGCGCCTAAAGAAGTTTTCACTTCATATACAGAGGTGTCGGTAACGGTAACAGTGTCGCGAGTTCAATGGTATTTTCTCATCTCAAAAAATGCCCAACGCGCCTAAAGAAGTTTTCACTTCAAAAAGAATAGTTAATAAATTAATACTAGATTTACAACGTGAAACAGTAATAAAAACCATTTTATCAAAAAGGCTGTAGAGTCAGTGGATTATTAGTTGTTTGAAATACCTAAACTGTATTTAGCGATATTCTGTTACTTATGTATATCTGTTAACAAATACCTTTTAAAACAAACTAGGCGACACTATAATGCCAAACAGTTGCTGCCCTGCACACACGGCAATAGCACCACGGAAGACCAGCGCTATAGTAGTATAAATATGCTACTATAGCACAATACTGAGTGGTGACCGTTTTTGCTTACAAATTTGCTCATTAATTTATACTCATTTGTCTAAGCTGTAATGTACACTTGTGATGCAAAATAAACATTTTTCTATTCTAATCTATTCTAAATTTCAGCTTTGCACAAAATGGCTGTTGATCGAACGGACAGACTGAGAGGCATTACTATGACAGAATAGTTTCTAGTTCGATTACAGAACCCTAAAAATTAAGTGTCACTCCGTCGAAAAGTTAAGCGTATTTCTGCGAATTTCATCTCATTTGTAACAATCGTCTATACAGGAAACTATTCGAGCCACCGAGTGTGGTCGAAATAGATCCAATCTCGACAATGATGGTCTTGGCAGGTGGTGACCGCAACCGCTTCCGTTGACTGACCTTTCGAGGGAAAAAGCTGATGGGCAAGTCCTTTAGAACAATCACATTACCCTTATAAGACTTTTATCGGATCAATTACTGTAATAACCTAGAAACAAAGTCACGTGAAAAATACATACTAATATTATAAATGCGAAAGTAACTCTGTATGTTTGTAAGTTTGTTTGTTTGTTACCTTTTCACAACTAAACGGCTGAACGGGTCGTAATGAAATTTGGTAAAGAGATAGATTATAGCCTCGAAAAGAGCATATGCTATCTTTTGTCTCAACAAAATAATCATAAAGAGGGTGAAATAGGGGTTGAAAGTTTGTGTGGGCCATCCATAATTCCTTAAGTTATGGGATCTGAAAATTCATATTTAGACTTTTGGTACGAAATAACGAAATATGTGTTTCAACTTTTTTCAAAATCATCCCTTAGATGCACTCCCTATGTACCGTTGGTATATACAAAGATTGTGACCGGGTTTGGGACATAGGCTACTTTTTACCCTACTGCGCAGGAGGATTATGTTTTTATTAACAAACCACGCGTGCGAATCCGTGGGCGGGTCAGCTAGTAGGCCATAAATAGCTCCAAACTATTTGCATTACCTGTGCGCTTGTGCGCATGTCAGTGAATGTAAAACAAGCACTTTTTTTCTTTTTTTTTGTATGTTCCATTTATTCCCTTCGACATGAAGATCGGAAACTTTATCAAGCTGGCCTTTTGTTTAACAAATTTATCTGTGTTTTAATAGAACACAAAAATAAAACAAGCACTCACGCACACATGCTGAGAAACAGGCGGTAAAATAGACGTTTTGAAGTGATCCTTGTGATTTTAATGAATAAACTACTAGAGGGCAAAAGGCATTTAATAATATAAATAATATACAATAAACATTTACATGACTAAAATACAGAAGAAACGATCGTTGCAAACGATCTATAGATAGCTCCACCACTACCTGGTGAAACTGTCCCCAAAAAAAAAAATGAAACATTAATACCGACTATTTGTTATTTTGTGGATTACACATTCACGCGGGTGTCTAGGCGAGTGACCAGACGAATGGCGAGCGTGTATGACAAGCTCGTCACTCGTGTAAGCTCATCTACTCGACCATTTTGACAACTGACGACAATTACCAACTGCGCTGTGCTCACTAATCGATTGAGATTCGTAGATTTTTGACAAAAATTATTAAAAATCGATAAAGAAATACAGGCAACAAATTAACATGACATGGGCGAATAGCCAGTTGAGCAGAATGTTGCGGGTTCGATTTCTGCCGCGGCACAAATGTTTGCATGATCTACAGATATTTGTTCCGGGTCTGGATGTGTTTCTATATATTATAAGTATGTATTTACAAAAAACGTATACCTATGTCTTATATCAGTTATCTGGTTCCCAAGTTCTGCTTACAGAGTTTGGGGCTAGATAGCGCTATGTTCACACAGTGCTATCAAACATATCCAGACCCGGAACAAATATCTGTAGGTCATGCAAACATTTGTTCCGCGGCGGGAGTCGAACCCACTACCTCCTGCGTCCCAGCCGGCTATTCACCCACTGCGCCACGGAGGCCGTCAAAAAATGTCCAGCAAAGCTGATTTATCCTGAATGTATAAACATTTTGAAAATAATATTATTTGACCTAGCAATTCTTATCCATACTAATATTATAAATTAAAAAGTAACTATTTCTCCGTCTGTCTGTTTATTTCACGAATGGATCGATTTCGATTAAATTCCGTATATAGATAGATTTTGCCAGAGGCTACTTTTACTCGGCTGCGTTAAAGGAGGGTAATGTTTCTATTGACCACGCGTGCGAAGCTGCGGGCGGTTCAGTTAGTTCCCTATAATTCCTCTTAACACGGAAGCACAATTTCCTTCATAGAATTGAGTAATCTTCCAAAATGAGATCATCAAGCAATTCCATCTTTGAAACAACGATCAAAAATCAATATTGTATCAAGCCACCGGTGTTCATTCGGTCGATTAGTGATGTCACCATGACGATGTCGATACTCGATAGAAGCTTGGACAATGGAAAATAACGGCATCGACTCTCCAGACTTTTTACTTTACTTATTTTGGTTAATAATAATAATAATGCTGGACATTTCACACAGCGCTATCTAGCCTCAAACTAAGCAAAGCTTGTACACTGGGAACTAGATAACCAATAAAATACTTATACACTTTTTTTGTAAATACTTACAAAAAAACACAGAAAAACACCCAGACCCGGAACAAATATCTGTAGGTCAGACAGCTTCCGATTTGACTACCTCCATGGCGCAGTGGGCAGCTCCCGCCGCGGAACAAATGTTTGTATTATCTACAGATTATTTTTATTTTGTGCAATAGAGAATGTCATCCCTTCATTCATAAACTTCGAAAGTGTTTTAACTTTGACAATTAGACAATTATTACTTACAAACTTCCGCCCGCGGCTTTACACGCGTGGGTTGTCAATAAAAAGTAGCCTGTGTTAATCCAGGTTATGATCTACGTACATACCAAATTTCATCGAAGTCGGTTCAGCCGTTCCAACGTGAAAGAGTAACAAACACCCAAATATATATACGAGTACAAACATTCGCGTTTATAATATTAGTGGGATTTGCCATATCGCACACATAATAAATTTACAATAGACAAATATTATGACAAATATGAGATAAGAGAATGAAGATTAACAGTAAGTATACGTAAATACCATTAGGATCGATATTAGGATGATGTCGATATTTTTTATCTATAATCCCATCCCTATAAAACCGCAATTATCGCTGTTTACCATTTCGACCATTACAGTCCGTCTATAAGTCCCACTACTGTTAGCGGTTAGATACCTACCATCTGTAATTTGAAGACGGTTGCCGACTTTCCCGCTACAGAATAAATTATGTTTAATTTTCGATACGGCAAAATTGGTAAGTCTTTGCTGCCAGAAGGCAATCAAACATAATATGTTATAACATATTATGTTAATAATAACATAAGTACTTAAATATTATGTTACGGGTACAAAAACACCGATGAAAATTATCATCATAATTTTTAATGAGACTTGCTAGTATTGAATTATTTTTTTACCCCACTACGGCTAAGCCAAAAGAAAGGGTTATGTTTTAGCTGTCAATGTATGTATGTATGTTTGTTATAATGATTATGGTATTTACGTATGTTCCACCATAGCGCCTAAACTACTCATCCGATTTTGATGAATGAGATGTCAATCGATTTGTTATTATGGTGCGGGTGACATAGGCTACATTTTTACTCAACTACGGCAAAGCCAAAGGAAGGGTTATGTTTTAGCAGTTTATGGATGTATGTTCACCGTAGCGCCTAATCTACTCATCCGATTTTGATGAATGAGGTATCAATCGATTTGTTATTATGATCCGGGTAATATTGGCTACCATTGATACAGTCGTGTTTCATTTTTAAAGTTAATGCTTTTTTTTATTATAAATATGGGATTTATCAAGTACTGTTTTATCAGTGTTTTTACCGACAATAAATCCCGTATTTATAATAATGATTGAAATAAATCACGATAGTTTTCTTAGTAATATTACTTATTATTTATAAATTCGATGTTTCCCACTGCAGGGGAAAGACCCTCTCTTTCCATAGGTCCGCCTGGCCACTGTGCGCTCGGATTCATTTCATATTCATTTCTTGCAGTCCTCCACTAGCTGTTAATATATATGGAAACGTAGTATGTGTACTTTATGCAATACTTAAGTATTTTTAGTTTTATATATATATTTATATACATTTTTGTTATACTCGTATGTATGTATTTATATTTTGTTATATATTCTATGTATTATTATTACTATATCAAGTAAGTTTATGTATTTATTGTTACTGTGATCGGATATTATTGTTATTTGTGTTTTGTAAGTACCATTATGTTTATATTGTTTTAAGTTAGCACGCCAGCCTTTTTTGGTTACCTCTGAGGTTGGCAGGTAGATAATGCTATTAGCATTAAGCCCACCTTGTGTTCATGTAATTTGTATTTTTTGTGCAATAAGGTATTAAAATAAATAAGTAAAAATAAATAAATTTATATTTTTTGTTCGAACTCCTCAATCCCAAGCTTTTTTATCTTCTAAATAATCCGATTTATTAGGTATAGTAAGCTTTTTTGTAAAGTCTTTGTTTAGTTATGGGTTTAAATTTATTAATTGTCAATTTTTATATAACGCACGTAACCTTTCATGTCCAGATTTATATTACAGAAGTTTAGGAGAAACCCCAAAATGGGATATCAATTAAATTCAATTCAATCCTTTTATAAAACTTCCAACTGCTACCAATAAAGATCAAAAACAATACTTATCTAGAGCAAGCCTCATCACGGGCGCACTGAACGAAACGTCTTCACCGGATGTACCGCCATTGCTCGTTCGACCGTTCCGAATTCAAAACGGAGCCGTTTCCGGCGTGACGTCACCGTCCGCCATTTTGTCTGCGCGCGCGCCTCTCATGGGAAACGGGAGCGAGTGAAATGAATTTCCCTCAGGAAAGGATGTTAATTTTTTATGGGGAATTTAAAGTAGTTTAATGGAATTTTTTATGTGATTTCATTGTGACATTGAGTTATTTTAAATACGATGGGATTGTAATTATTTTTAATGACAAAGGGAAGCTTTTGATTGTGAGAGTAAATTCCTGTACTTAAAAGGTATTTTCTGCAAAACTACAAGTTAAATTCAATTATTCTGCGAGACATAGGTATGTTAACATACAATGTTTCTTTCTTCGCCATTACAAAGCCCTTTTCAGGGCACTATTACTCAACATCACCATCATCATATCAGCTATAAGAGGAACTCTGCTGAACATAGGCCTCCCCCATAGATTCCCAGAGCTACCGAACTTGTGCAGTCTGCACACAATGGCTCCCAGCAACCTTTATCAAATCGTCTTTTCATCTAGTGGGACAGTCATGCGGTACACTTTCCAGTACGTGGTTTCTCACCTTTCTGCCACAACGACCTATGTTCTTTGAGCTATGTGCCCGGCCCACCACCACTTCTGGGCTATGTAAGTGATTACTCAACGTTTTTTTTTGCTATTACTGCTTTAATCTTTTCTGTTTTATGTTTTTTTATGCTACGTAGAGATGGAACAAGCTTATGGCCCACCTGATGTTAAGTGGTAACCATCGCCTATAACAGAGAACTACCTCGAAGGTCACGCACCTTAGAAATGTGCCCTACGTTACACTGCCCTGCGTCTATTTTACTGTCTGCAAAAAAGTATTATGACTGTATCTATCTATCTTAGGCGAATCTTTCTGTTTTTGTTCTTATAAATACACTCTCAATACAATTATTTACATTTTTGCGGTTTTATTCTATTGTTAGCATAAAAACATAGTTGACAATACTTTTAGAAATACAAATGACACTGAAGTTATACTTACAAAAAGCGTGGACAATCTCACGACCTTAAAGTTAAACTTGGCCTAATCTTAGTTTAAATAAGATTTAACTGATGAGCTGTGGAAATAATCTGAGTTAATCACAAGGTCAGTTAATCAATTGGTAATTGCATAATTTAATGCTTGTGAATTGAGCGATTACTTTAATACCACTCGATGTTTGCCATGCCCTGATCGAAGGTCATAACAATGAGTGCTGTTGTGATGTAGTTTTTAATGTAGTTAGGTTAGGTTAGACTTGGTAGTGGCAGGTGGTAAGGCAAGACTAATAGAAGAGTAGTTCCTTGTGAAAAGACTCGCCCGGGGAAGAACTTTCATCATACCTATTTCTGCCGCCAAGAATTGCTGTGTTTTGGTTTGAAGGGTATTGGTTGCCGGTGATATTACAGACACATGAGGCTTTACCTCAAGTAGATGGACGCAGGGCAGTTTATCGTAGGGCACGTTTCTAAGGTGCGTGAGCAACAAGATAATACTTTGTTATAGGCGATGGTTACCACTTAACATTAGGTGGGTCATTATGTTTGACCATCTCCAGATCCTATAAAAAAAACTCACGGTATATCCAGTCAATTCAACCAACGCAAGAAACAATAACTGACAAGGTTATCGAATAGGCTTTTTTTAAACCTTAAATTATTTTTATTCGCCAATCTCTATGCAGTTTAAAATTTAGTTTTTGTTCTATGTATTTATGATTTTTTATTATTTCAACAAATTATTGATGAAAACGGGTATTTATCGCGTATATACCTTTTTTATTTGTTATCTCGGGGTTGTTATCTACGGGTCAACCCGTGACCACGACTGTTGCAACACAGCCGTAACGTCGGGACAACAAATAAGGGTAATACGTGATAAATACCCGTTTTAATCAATAATTGTGTACAGTTTTGATCTGTTCAAATTCTCCCTTACTACTCTGTGTCTGTCTATCTGTCTGTCTGTAGCTTCTCAGTTCCCAAACAAACGGATTTAAACTAATTTTTTTCAAAAAAAAAAACTATTTAAACTAACGGGTTGGTTCTTAGCTATTTTAGTTTTTAACCTCTGACGCAAAAAGTCTAGATATTTTAATTTATACTTTTTTAATATTAATATTCTTTCAGTTATCTTTATAACTGTCTTTTTTTTGTTTGTCTGGACCCGGTGCAAACATTTTGTTCTGCGGAGGCTCATCGCCCACTGTGTCACAGAGGTCGACAAGTGCAATACCACGGCAGTAGTTAGCATGTTTGATACTGTTGGCTGGATACCACGGCTCATGCATCCACGCCGTCCATAGCGTCACAGTGGAGAGGAACCAGCGGACCATAACACCGGTTCGATACCCGAACATCAAACTTGACCTTATGTTTATTTATACTGTACTCACATAGCATAGCTAGACTTAAAAATGTTGTACATATTGAAACTTGAGTTTCTTCACACAAAAATATGTCCAAATAATTAACTTGATTTTTAAAATGGTTGAAAAAAAAACGTAATATATTTAATATATAGCATAATGGTTTTTTTCAGTTATCTGGTTCCCAAAGCGTTCCTAAGTTTGGGACCAGATGGCGCTGTGTGCAATGTCCAGCATTATTATTATATTATTATTCAAAAAATTTAAGTCTAGTACATATTCGTTCAAAAAGTGTTATATTATGGATCGCTTGTCAGTTAATGAGACCGCTAATAATGAGTAATTTCATTCATTTATTTAATCGCTTTACAGACAGCTTCTACTTTATTAACTTCCTTTCTCACCGTCTGACTTTTGAGAAAGAAAAAGGAGAGAGAACGATAAACCTAAGATTACTTAAACCAGCTCTATAGAACCAAGTGGCCAATGTTTTAAATTTATTTATATCAAGTTGATTGGAAGCCCTCTATAAGCTAAAGCTTAGAAAGTACGGCTGAGCAGTCTCATTTTCTATTGGGTTAATACAAAATTGAAAGCCTTTAAGGTCCAACAATTACTACCAGCGATTGTTGTGTCTTCCTTATCTAGAATTAGCACAAGCTGTAATTTGAAAAAGCTGTGTTCTATTCATATCCATACAAAATTATAAATTTGAAAGTAACTCTGTCTGTTTTTTACTTATAGGCTTAATTTTAAGATTTTTGGAGTTTATTGGAAAAAAACAGCCTAAAAAATGTAATTTTAATACAAAAATTAAACTTTAAGTCACGATAGCCACTCGTTTGTGAGTTATTTGTTATTTTATCGTCATCGTCACATATCTGACATGATTATGGTTTTTATTTTAACAAAATAGACCTACTACTTTGGAAGAAATAATTTTTTTATTAAATAGAGTAATTAGTGAGTAATAAAAATTTTAATACATCAATAAAGTATATACGATTTTTTTTTTTAATTTTTTTTTCTATTTTTTTGTCGATAATTTTTGATCTAGTTTCACCCCCTTTCGGGGTTGCACTTTATCCAGGGACACACTGTATATATATATATTAGATTATTACTGTATATATATATATATTCGATTATTACCTGGATTAAGACATAGGCTATTCTTTTATGACAAACCACGCGTGCAAAGCCTCGCGCAGAGCTTTCAAGAAAAATATTTTGTTGTGTGTTAAATGCTAGCCCATTTTAACATGAATGAAAGTCAAAAGCAAGACTAAAAATTCATCGGTATGACCCAAAAGGCAACTCATTGACCACATCAGCTGTAGTGAGTGAGCACTCACTGTGCGAGACCTGAATGCTTCAGTGGAGCATGATCCACGTGGACGCATCGGCCCATTCAGCTCGGACCACGTTCTTTCACGCACTGACAGTGACGTAGGACTTCATATTGACAGGTGTCAGCTATGACATAAAAACAACACACTCAAATAAGCTTCGTTTGCGTACTCGACCCAAAGTGGTACTAAAAACGTTTTTAATAAATTAACAAACGAATTAACAGTTCCAATCGAAGACATTTCAGAGCAATATACATTAGGCAAAGTGATGGCGTTTTGGACACTTCACTAAAACGGGTTAATGTCTATGATTTGTGATCAATTGAATATAAAACTGTCCTACAAATATGCGAACACTCGAAACTCACATAATACGGTAAATACTCGTAATAATTGTGCGCGGTTTAGTAAAAAGAAATGCATTTTGGGAGGCATATATTTTCTTTTTAACATCCTTTTTTGGAATCCTACCTTCGATATTACAACAACATAATCAATACAGCTTCTTAATTTCATGGTCGTAATAAGTCGTAGTAGATCGTGCAATATTTCTTAGAGATTCTTCTCTTCGCTTTAGTAGACATAGTCTCAGTATCCTAGACTGAACATCTATAGTGCGAGACTCCTAAATGCTTCAGTGGAGCATAGCCCACGTGAACGCATTCAAGTAACACTGTGACCATTGACGAAACCTTCTTCGATGCGTTACTTTTGACTTACAAAATGTTAAGTATGATAGCCATTTTAATACCTTAGGAGATACTTTCGTATAGCAGTGGACTTTACAGCTAAAGATAACTTGCGCAACGATGCCTATACGTATTTACTGGCTAAAGTTGTCAAATAATACAAATACATCAGATTTAAATACGTTTAGTCGCTAAATACATTTAGGGATCGTTGTGCAAGCCAGGCTAAGTGTGATTTCAGTTGATAGTTAGTTTGATTGACTTATTTAATTAGTCAAAAGTGGCAATTATTAATTCTTAAGATTTTTTAGCGTTTCAATTCGTGGACACCAGTAATTTTACCTATACAATCAATTTGCTTAATAACCATTCCGTTACTAACGAAAACTCGAAATACTTTTAAGACAAATCGCGAGATGTGTAAACTGCACAGTTTTAACATCTCGCGTTCGTCACTGGTCGTTTGCGAGTAGCGAGTGCGTAAACGTAGTGTTTATACTAAGCTTTTCACGTGAGCATTTCGACGGATGACAATAAAAGTGACGAGCTAAAGGTAAAAGATACATATTTTTTTATTTGCTAGAACATGGGTCACATAAATAAAGAATTAAATGTAATAACTGTAATTAACTGTAATCATTTTCCATTTAATCATTAATTCATATTTTACTTTTAATTTATGACATCTTACTTAATAATACTTATTTATTTCTCAGACATGTCATCCATTTTGTGAGTAAACAATAATAAAATCTTAGAATTAAATTAGAATTCATTCATTATTAATATGATAATACATTTTACTTTTGAATTTGTATTTATTAATTTTATATTTTGTGTATCTTATAGACATTGTCTGAAATACATTATTTTATTCTATCAACACAACATAAAGATATCACAGAACTAAATATTAACTGTGCGAACACATATCAGCCGGTGCCGCCATCTTATGCCATGACTTCGAATAACAGTATTAAGGTTGTATATTTTCTAAACCAAAGTAAACTCAGGGCAAAATTGCGCAAAGAACCTAAGGTTTGTTCGGCCTTGCCATCGATATCGATGAAAAAACTAGAGGTCGATAGTTTTTGTCGATAACCGGGATGCGATGGTCAGAGTTTTTGTCCAACTCTGTTTAATAGGGTCATTTTATGTAATTAGCTGAAATGACTGTCCTTGACTGAGTTTTGAAATTATGACCTGGATATTAGAAGATGAAATGCTTAATTTGGGGCTAAATAGCGCGCTGTAAAATGTCCAGCATTATTTATTTGTTATTAGTGTTATTACTTATATTTTTTTAACGAAGGTAGATCTTCATTTGTTTACAATCTCTGGTAAGCGTTGATGTGGTCTATGACACAAAGATAGCTATTAATTATAGGTAACTATCTGACCACCGAGCTTCGTACCGCCTTGACATGCAAATGACGCGTGCTGCCAATGTACGTCACCGGTAGAATTGGCAATCGGCCATCATTTACTGCATATATGTATGAGAAAATTGATTTTCTTCATATTTTTTTTGCGTGATTTTTTGATATTTTTATAGTTATTCTGCTATTCGGGGCGGAGACAAATCCAACAAATCGAAGATCATCAAGAAAATCTTAGTATGTAAGGGCGACTTGCGTTAAGATGCCGAAACGTATTTAGTGGCTAAATGATTTAAGGCGTTGTCACATCATACAAATTCGTCAAATATAAACATGTTTAGTCGCTAAATACAATTATAACGTACTATAAATGTGAAAGTAATTATGTTTGTCAGTTTGTTTGTTTGTTACTTTTTCACGGCTAAAGGGCTGAACGGATCGTAATGAAATTTTGCAAGAAGATAAATTATATCGTTGGGAAGGACATAGACTATCTTTTGTTTCAAAAAGGAGGAGGAGGAAGGAGGATATAGGTTGAAAGTTCCATATAATTAAACCATTGTTCATTAACGTGAACTCATTTACATAAACTGTCGCGTCATTTTGACAATTCATTCTGCATTTGTTTTCTTGGATAATTTATATGGCAGAACAACGTTTGCCGGGTCAGCTAGTATCGTTATAAAATACTGACAATAAACAAACATTTACAAGCTATCATTCAGAGCACAATCTAATTGAAATACTCATTTACATAAACTGTCGCGTCATTTTGACAATTCATTCTGCATTTGTTTTCTTTGATAATTTATATGGCAGAACAACGTTTGCCGGGTCAGCTAGTATCGTTATAAAATACTGACAATAAACAAACATTTACAAGCTATCATTCAGAACACAATCTAATTGAAATTCGCAGCCGCCGGCCGATTTAGAAAGCGCCGTCCATTGTGATGTTTTGCACTTTTTTCCTTTATAAAAACGTTGGAAAGGTGCCAGTGGACAGAGAGATTATGTATTTGGATACTGATGTTGTGACAAATATTGAATTGATGATTGATAAAGATACAAATCAAAAAGTTATGAATTAATTAATAAAATCAAATTATTTATTGCGAATATGAGTTCGTAACAGGTGGTTAGTGATACAGTTTGATTTCGTCCATGATCAGCGTTTATGGCATGCGTTATAACATAGAAAAACTAAATTTAATAAGATTAAATTATTTACAATATTCAACATAATAGCTCTTGCCTTAAAATAGAAAATTAATAATAAAATGGCAGATTCAATAAAATTATTAAAGGGATTTATCGCTATAAAACTTGATTATATTGTAGTATGCCTTTTTATTAATATTAGTTTCAAGTTTCTCTGGAACACATTGAGACTGGGAACATCTAGTATGGACTCAGGTACGTGGTTATAATCGTGGAGTCATACAAATCATAATCCGATTAAACAAGGCTGTCAAGGTGGGAAACAAATTTTATTATGATGCCGTTTAAGCAGAATTGTTTATCTATTTTATTATGTTTCATTGATATTTCAGGACTAAGGTTGTTTAAAAATTTTATATGTTCGATGGTAATATATTTGAAAAAAAAAAACTGTTAATACTAGAAGTTAGCCCTTCGCATTTTTTCACTTAATGACTTACATAACAAAGCACGTAGTTTATAGTTTACCGTAGTTTATATACGTACTAGCTGACCCGCCCGCGGCTTCGTACGCGTGGTTTGTCAATAAAACATTACCCTCCTTCTGTGCAGTCGCGTAAAGTGTATCATATGTCTCAAGTCCATTCATAATCCATCTAAGTATATAGATACCAAATTCCATCGAAATCGGTTGAGCCGTTAAGTCGTGAAAAGGTAACAAATAGACAGAGAGACAGAGTTCATTTCAAATCTGTATATGTACCTACGTAGATTATAACCTGGATTAACACATAGGCTACTTTTTGTTTACAAACAACGCATGCGAAGCCGCTGGCGGAAGCTAGTTATACATATTAACTTTCCTCTTGAATCACTTTATCTATTGCTGAAAACTACATTAAAATCCGTTGAGTAGTTTAAAACATCTAAGGTAACAGACAGCGGAAGGGACTTCATTTTATACTATGTAAAGATTTTATTATATTTGTATATTATATAGTATTATTTAGTTTCTTACATAGGAAGTTTATGTAGGTTTATTAATAGAGATACATCGCCGTCTTTTTGATTTTGTTTTGTCTTGTATATCCCAAGGTTGTCGGGAAGAGATCGCTTTCAGCGATAAGACCGTCCATTGTACTTGCCTTTGTTTTTGTGTATTTAAGTAAGTTTAAATTGGTTTGATGTGCAATAAAGAGTATATCTATCTATCTTTCGAAGATTTCTGTTGTGGAAGATTTTTTTTGAGGTTTCGAGCAAAGTATACCGCTACAACAACCCCATACTTACAGCATAGCTAAATTAATTATCATTATTTATTATAAAAATATATTATGTCTTCATTTAAAAATTAGCTAAAGCTTAGTTATGTAAATACCAGAACCTATGTATACTTTGAAACCTTTCTGCAATTATATAAATATTTTATTTCATCATCATCATCATTGTCAGCCCGTGTCGATCCACTGCTGGGCCTCTTCTTGTTTCTGTCACTCTTCCGGATCCTGTGCCAGTCTGAACCACGTACGACCCACGGTCTTATGGATGTCGTCGACCTATCTCGCTGGTGGACGTCCCCTATTTCGATGGCCAGTTCTCGGCCTCCACTCTGTTAGTGCCTTAGTCCACCTGTCGTCACTACGTCTGGCCAAGTGTCCTGCCCAACTCCACTTGAGCCCCAATATTCGCTTGCTGACGTCTTGTACTTTAGTCTGCTTGCTAATTTCGGTATTGGGAACTCGATCTAAGAGTGTGATGCCGAGCATGGCGCGCTCCATGGCTCTCTGGGCTACACTTATTTTGTGCACAGCCTCCTTCGTGAGCCTCCATGTCTCGGCACCATAAGTCATAGTTGGCAAGACACATTGGTTAGAGAGACGTGTTTTAAGACATTGTGGATAAATATTTAACTTATTTATTATTATATAGTTAACCTATAGTTAACCGGTTGCCGATAACATATTATATTTATCTGAGTGCTATTAGGCTCTATTTTATTTTGCTGGTCAGCAAGATAGACATATTTGTTTACCTCTAAACGTCAAGAAGTTAAGATTTCCGTCTCCATTTTTTACCTGGCCGGTAATGCCATGGGAACCGCAGAGTACTGAACAAAGAGTAACCTAGACCCGACAAAGGCTCCCACACTTGAAGTTAAAGAATAGTTTTCACTTGCTTATGTAAGATGCGTAAGAATAATTGTTGGTGCTTATAAGGTGTTGACCTTTTTAAGTTAATACATAGGTTTAGGCTCAGCTTTGTTACTTATTAATCATGAATCGAGGGTGTCATAATCATGCTGATTAAACCCTCATTAAATATAATAAAGATTAAAAAAAAAAATGAATCAACTTTATAAATTAAGAAGCTGTTGCCCGCGATTTCGTACGCGTTAAACTACTAAATGTGTAGGTAACTTAGGAATAAAGGTAAACTCACTGTTGCAACTTGACTTGACACCCCATTTTTATACCATTGGACCTACCATTATGGGATTAAAAAGTAGCCTACGTACATACTAAATTTCATAAAATCGGTTTCGCCGTTACAACGTGCTGAAGTAACAAACAAAGAAATAAATGAATAAACAAACATCCAAACTTTCACATTTATAATATTAGTGTGATTAACAATTAACGTGTTCCTTTAATTTAATTTAGAATTATACTCAAAATGAATTTATTCTTTTTAATTGCTCTTTCGATCGGTATCATACAATTTGTTAGATATATTGTTAGAGGATGTTTTTTTCTCATTTCGCGGTCCCTACGATGCTCTGCCCTGCATCCATCAACTTGAGGCATACAGGTGTAAAGCTTTATGTGCCTGTAATTTCACCGGCAACCATACCTTCAAACCGAAACAATCCAATGCTGCTTGGCGGCAGAAATAGGCATGGCGGCAGTACTTTTCCGGGCGAGCCATTTTCAAAGAACTCTACTCTTAGCTTCGTTTTGCATCTTGATTTATGCCACCCAGACAGCTGGGCTTAAGCCAAAGGGCTTTGGTCATCTGGTTTACCTCTTAGAAGACGCTTTCATGTTTTAGCGTCTTCCATTCGTTCTACGTGGCCCTTAAGAGATAATTTATAATTAACCACTTGGATCAGGAGTGACTAGTAACTTCAGAAACTTAAGCTGGCTTGCACGCATCCCTAAACGTATTTAGACATAGAGATAGACAGCTATAGTGTTTTTCAAACTTTCACGATCACTGTGCATAATTACTGATTTAAAGAAGTATTTATAGCATATTTTTTATTTGTTATCCCGACGATAAATACCCGTTAATATCAGTAATTATAGACCATTATCATCATCATCATCAACCTGTAACAGTCCGCAGCTGTACCCTCAGGGTGCGCCATTGAGCCCAATCCTCAGCTCTTCTCATCCAATCCTTGCCAGCCACAGCGCGAAAATCGTCACTCCGGAGCCGAAGGGCGTCCTACACTTCACTTTCCTAGACGTACAACCATAGCACACACAAATTCACACAATACATTAAAAATGTAAGCGAAAACAGAAGCAAAAGAGAGTCAGAGAAAACAGAAAATTACAATTAAATTTAGAGACTAAAGATATTTAAATTTGACGTATTTGTATGATTTGACAACTCTTTAGATCATATTTAGCTACTAAATACGTGTAGGCATCGTTACGCAAGTCGCTCTTAGTGCACAAATGTTTTTTTTTAATTTTAATAGTGAGACCACGTGTAAGATCAGAATTTTGATAATATTAACAATCCAATAAGAATAATGTCCATTTGTTTTATCAGTAGGATAATTAAAGTTATGACGTCTTGTTCAAGACAAGGACCTAAAAATAAGATTGAAATCTATTTATTATGCAGAGTTTAAAAGGTTTTGTAAGTATGTTCAAGTGAAAATTTGGTATTTTGGAAATTTTAAATGCTTGTTTTTTTCACTAAAGATTTTGTTTGTAGAAGTAAGTATTACATTTTTTTTAAATAAGCTCATTTTTGTGATTTCCATTTTTAGTCATTTATTATAATGCCAAAAGCATTATTATATCGATAAAACTCCTAGTGTTTTACAAATAATTCTTAATTTAATATATGTCTACCCAGTACAATTAATGTCGACGTTATCTATCCATGAAATATGCACTCTGTATTTTCTTTTAATTTCGGTACGTTTCTTAATATAAAAACAAGCTAATTTATTTAGTTTTCGTGCTGGATTCCGTCGGTAAACGTAATCGACCATTACGTAAAAATGCAATACCATTGCTTAAGAATGACCATTGGAAGTGACGAAAAAGGTTTTAGACCAAGAAAATATCAATAGATAACTTTACATTATTATAAATAAACCAGATACATAAATACATGGGCATACTAATAATGTATTATAACTAGGAAAGATTTTTATTTTGTAACATTTTGTTTTGTTTTGTTTTGATTTGTGTTTTGTTGTTTGTAACGAATAAACTCAAAAACTACAGGTCCGATTTTTAAAATTCTTTCACCATTAGAATGTTACATTATCCCGAAGGGACATAGGTTACTTTTTACCAAACTGAGCAGAAGGAGGGTTATGTTTTTATTGAAAAACCACGCATGCGAAGCTGTAGATTGGTCAGCTAGTACTTTATAAATTTGAAAGCAACTGTCTGTTTGTTACGTTTTCACGACTAAACGGCTAAACCGATTTCTATTAAACTTTGTATATAAATAGACTGTTACCTGGATTAAGACATAGGCTACTTTTTTTTAAATACCACACGTGTGAAGCCGCGGACGGAAGCTTAAATACATAAAAGTCGGAGTTTTCTGGACGCAAAAGTTTTTCACAGTTTTTCTTTATAAGTACCTACTTAGTAGGCAAAATCTAGATTTTAATTTACACGTTAGTCTTAATAATTAAGCCCTTATTAATTCCATGTTTTAAACAGTAGAGTTTGTCGTCGGTAGGTAAAACAGCCGTCTTTTAAATAAATGCTTCTGAATGAATTCTGAAATGAATTTTTATCTTGTAAGTTTCTTATTGGTTTATTATTTATCCATGACCAACCGTATTTTGTTTTTTACATTTATTATAAAACTTTGTAGATTTCGTTTAAAAATGCTCTAAATAGCTTTAATATTCTTTATTAGGTATGTTTGAGGAAAACTGACCTCTAACCTTTTCCGTTTTCAATCTAAAGAAAGAACATAGAGTCCAATTTCAATAAAATAAAACCTCTCACTGCAACAAAAGTCACAACAAAACCACTAAATCAAATATCCATTAAAACTAGCTATATCATGTAACACGTAAAAGTTAAAGTAATTTCCTGAAAACACAAAAACAACTTTCATAACAGTTTTTACATACCTCTTGAAAAACAGATTAAGTAACAAACTTTTTTCAACTTTCTATGCACAGTCACTTACACAAGCACTGTTGATACTTAGCGCGGACGAGCGCTCGCGACACCGGTCCCGACTCAAATGCGGCTAAGTGGAACACGGTACACTCCGGCGCAGTGAATCGCGACTGGCTGCTTACCTGTATGCGTATGCGCATCACATACGCACACGCCCGTAATACTCACACAGGGATATGTGAGGCGTATCCTTATGTAAAGTATATAATTTGGACGGAAAAGCGTGATTAAGCCTTTCGTGATCGTGAATGATAGGAGTGAAGTTTTAATCAGAGATTTTTGAGGATGTCTGGTGGAAGATATAATAATGATTATGTTTTTTTTACCCCTGATGCTAAAAGCGACTGGTAAACATTTTTCAAGCCTTTGTCTGATATAAATGTTGAGCAAACTAAAAACCCTAGAAGAAATAAGTCACCCTAATTGGTAAAAGCCTTAGTTTAAGTAATTCAATGAGCTTCCAAGTTTTTTACGAATAAACCGTTCAAAACCGCCTTTTTTATACAATGGACTGAAGGGTATTCTGGTTTTATCATGTAGATGTTAATAATGTGTTTTCCAGATGTTTTTTGGTAGAATCTGTTGTGGTTTTCATCTCTCCGAGGTTTAAAAATTTCGCGAACATTTCTCTCTATATATAAATAACATAATTCAAAAATTTCCTTAGAAACATCTCAAATAATGAAATATGTAATTTAAGTTTGTGTACCGTATTCTTGTCTGATGAATATTTTAGCATAATTATGTACCGCAACAAAATATTAATATTAAAACAAATTTAAAACTGAAAAAGTATTATTTTTATGACTTTCAAGTTTTTGCAATTATAATTTCGCAATTCTAATGAGATAAATAAAATATTTAAATGAAGCTTCAAAAACAAGCAAAGTATATCACAAATAATTTCCATATTGTTGTTAATTTATTGAAATTTTAACCATTTTTTACTACATATTTTGATTAAACAACCCAAAGAATACCTTCATTTATATTCATCTACTCAGACTCATATTTCATTTTATTGGTTTCGATGTGGTGGCTTAGGCACATAGATCTTATAAAATAATATTACAGTGGTTCACATCCGGTATGCAAATATAGACCATAAATAAAACATAAAATGCATCTTACTTCTTAAAAATCACACGTCAAGAATAGTAAAATATTAAAGGAGGGGATAAAGCAGCGTCTTGCGTCACGGGCGCTATATTGAATCCTGAGTGCAGAGAGGGATATAAGCACGCCTAAAACGCAGACAGCTTTATCCATGAGGAGAATACTCTACTTTTCGACAATAAAAACCAAATCTAGGTTGGTGCATTCTGTGCAGAGGTTAGTTTAATTTACGAATAAGTAAATAATAAATAAATATTGCCGGACATTTCAGACAGCGCTATCTAGCCCCAAATTAAGCATAGCCTGTACTATGGGAACCAGATAACTGATATAATACTTAGATACTTTTTTTTTTGTAAATACATACTTATAATATATAGAGAAACAACCAGACCCGGAACAAAATCTGTAAATCATGCAAACATTTTGTTCCGCGGTGGGAATCGAACCCGCTACCTCCTGCGTCTCAGCCGGCTATTCGCCCACTGCACCACGGAGGTCGTCAATATAATATAATATAACGGAGGTAATAAGTTATTATTGTGTGGGTCTCTTTGGATCAAATTTTAATACAAATGAGGTTCCAAATTCAAATCACATTATCCCCGCGAGGGCATAAAGAAATTCAGTACTACTTTACTCCCGGCTCGGCCTTAGGGATTTAATCACCTGCTTTCTGTGAGGTTTACGTGACGTATAATTTGACATTGTTGAGCAGGTGGTGTGAAAATAAAATAACAATGTTAGAAAAATACAATTACCCATGCAAAGAAAATAACAAGTACATATTGATGTCAAGAGTTAAATAAACATTATAAAACGTCAAATATTAGCCAATTAATTCATTTAAATTGTAAAAACCTTCATCTCATAATCAAACTGTTAATTCTTTAGCAAATTTAAGTAGCAGAAGGCTTTTGAGGTTGGCAGGCAATAAATTGAAAAAAATTCCGCACATAGCATAGTAGCTATTTTTATATACTCAATACCTGTCGGTAGGTGATGAAGACAAACAATTTTGATGGCGACCTTGACGCAGTTGGTGAATAGCTACTTGAGACGCGGCGGTTGCCGGTTTGATTCCCGCTGCGGAACGAAAGTATGCATGGTCTACAGATTTTCGAGTCTGCGTGCTCTATGTTGTATTAGTATGCATTTAAAAAATAATGTATATAAGTATTCTATCAGGGGCTAGATAGCGCTGTGTGAAATAATATTATTTATTACGTACCCATTTTTTTTTACTATATTACTTGGAGATGGAACAAGCTTATGGCCCTCATGATGTTAAGAGGGGGGGCCATCACCTATAACAGAGAATTGCCTCGTAGGTCACGCACCTTTATAATGTACCCTACGATGTACTGCATTGCGTTCATCAACTTGAGGCATACCTCATGTGCATGTAATTTTACCGGCAACCATAGTCTTCAAACCGAAACACAGCAATGCTGCTTGGCGGCATAAATGGGTATGGTGGTAGTACTTCCCCGGGCGAGCCCTTTAACAAGGAACGCTACTACTCTTGTTATTTATAAAGACACTTTTCACACAAACGCCGCCATTTTCCTTAGAAAAGACTTCAACGCGCTCTTACTTTCTAGAAAGCAACCTTCTTCGATACCACGGAATTATGGTGACCAATTATCATGTGGTGACCAATAATCCGTGATAGAAATAGGCTTTTTCAATACTATTAAAGGTTTTTAAAGGTTTTTTTATTGTACCCAGTTACAGCTTTTAGAACAGTCTGAGACTAATCTGTAGACTAGCAATCAACAAACAACATCTAGGATTTACAGCTAATACTGAATTGCACTTCACAATTTCGTACAAACGTACTAAACTCTCATTGTCCTTAGAATGTTATGTTTTATCTCCTCGATTGGATTTGAAACTGCCTGTCAATACAAATTACGAATGAAACACAGGGTAACTATTCCAAAGATACAGCATGTTTATTAGAAATTGAGTTCAAGTTTTGCTTTTATTATGTTGAGTAGAAGTTAGACTGAAAGATGAATGAATGCCTTAGCGTGTTAGTTAGCCACAATACTGCCCCACTGCAGTACAGTAGGGTGGTTGCATGTTGAAATCGTTAGGGCTAAGATAAATTGAAGAAATTAGCTTCATCAAGGGCTAATTTTATCTTGCTAAGTGTGTTCTACTCCATAACAAAGCCCTAACCTTTCATTAAAATGAGTTTTAGCAGTTTTAGCATGATTGAGTAACCTCATATGATGAGAATATTTGTATTTATGATGACCATTTTGGCCAAACAATACCTTGGAAACTAAGTTAAATTTTCCAACAAAACTATTTAGAATCTTTTACGATCAGCATTATTTTTTACACGTATAAATAAAAAATTAAAAAACCCCCATTTTACAGTTGAGTGTTTAAGAAAGGGAAACTCCTAGGCTTCTAACTTTGATGGAGCTATATGTACCTGATAACTAGCATTCTATTAAAAAAAACCGCGATCGAATCGGTCGAATCGGAACTACAATGCCACAGATAGACAAACAGACACAGATAGATATAGGTATCAAATATAACACCCATCTTTTTGCTTAGGGGGTTAAACAAATTATACTCACTTGAGGGTACCATATGAGTTTTTCTTTTAAACATGATAGATCTCGTTTGACCACAATCTCACCTGATACTCGTAGTAAGCGATGATGTGGCCTAAACTGAAGCACGAAGATCTAGGAAAAACAGACAACGTTAAAGTATTCCTTAACTTAGCTGTGCGCATCAAGAACGTAGAACCAAAACGGTGTGTGCGAATGGGTGGTATATCAACCAGATACGGATGGTACTGAGCCGTGCGCCTACTTGTCCTTTGATGGAAAAGAGATGGTGGAATAAGATAAGATAAGATAACTCTTTATCGTACACCAAAGTAAAATACAGAACATAATTTTTACAAATAGCTTTAGTTCAATGAGCGGTCTTATCGCTAAAAGCGATCTCTCCCAGACAACCTTTGTATGGACTGGATAATAATTGATCACGTGACGGCGGTGCATCTATATTATACTAAAAACATACCTACATACTATAAACCTAAAACAATACTATTAACACAAATTTAATTATAATAAAATAAGCAACTATAAAAATGGTTATGATGAATTAACAAGCAGTTACAACTTCAACGCAGGGACAGATAATGGGTGTGTATTTTTGTTTTAAAATTACTATTATTATTATTAGATCGTATAGTTCCTGGGCACATTCCCCAAAATGTATTCTATAAAATATCGATAAGCTTGTAACTTTGCTGCGGTGTTCTAGACTTTGGGACTTAGTCTCCGCCATATATTGCTCACCTATAAGTATAAAAGTCCTAAGTTCTATCGAGTCTAAGGTAGAGAGTTGGTAATAGGCTGAACCATCCCAAAGGTGGCTGAACATACCAGACCGGACTTGTGCTTTGTAGAGACTAAGAAGCTATCCCGATGTGAAGTATCTCCTGACCTTGTTGAAGATGCCCAGCTGTTTTAGCCTTAGACTCGATGAATGAGTTAAAGTTGAGACTCATATTCTCAACTTTAGCTCATTCGTGTAATATCCATCTAAGTTCAACCAAAAGGCAAAACTTCTGCAGACAAAACCTTTTTTGTATAATATGATATTACCAATGCATTATGTCGTAATCTTTTCTTTTTAAATGTATTTGATTTAATTAAAATCAGTATTAACAATATGACGATGCTTTGCTGATACTGTGAAACTTTTTTGTGAAATTTATTTGTATTGTAAAAAAAAGAGAATACCCAAACCCGGAACCAGTGAATACTAAAATCTACACTAAAATTAAAATACACAGTTACTATAAATACGGTATTTATCACGTACCGTTTTATCAGTGTTACGACCGACAGTGGTTCGGTTCAATTCGTGAACAGGGTGAGTGCTCTACACTGTCTCGCCTAGCATAATGTAACACTGATAAAACGGTACGTGATAAATCATGTACCTACATATTTATAATAATAAATAAAATAAATCACAATTCAAGTAAAATTATAATATAATTTACTGAACTAAGTGATTTTTACTAACTAACCCATCCTACCTATGCCTTCCCCAAAATGTACATTAACATTAAAATATTTATTCAATTTAAAACCGATTTACGTGTTTGGAAACGTATATTATAAGTATGTTATAAGTCTTTCAAGCATTTTGCAAAAGATTACAATTTTTTTTAATTCTTAAAACATCTAAAATTGTCTAGTAGAAGCTTCTAATATTTCACCATTACTATGCAATTAAACTTAAAAACAGAATAAAAAGTGATGGCTCTAGCAGACAGGTGGAATGCCGCTATCTCTCTCTTGCTAACACAATATAGATAGCGCTATCTCTCTCTACCGGAAGACAGTACTATGGATAAACTGTAACGGCCGGTTGTCGTAACTGACTTTTGTTGAGTGCGGTTCTCAAAGTTTTGTAAATTGGTTCCGGTTCAAAAAGTATGGAAGAGAGGGAAATTATAGAGTAAAAGATAATAACAAAATTGTACCTTGTATTCCTAATACAAACCAACGTTCTCTAACTATAGTGTGGTAATGGAAAGAAAACCTGATAAAGGTTGCTGGGAGCTGTTGGGTGAAGACCCCACAAGATCAGTTGCTCTGGAAATCTATGGTTTAGCAGTGGACGTCTTCTGGCTGATATGATGATGATGATGAAATTCTCTCGCGATGACTCGCGAGAATCTCGCGAGTCTTCCATAAAAAAAAATATTAATACCTAATCTTTGACTCAAAATAGTGCCACGAAATGCATAACCACCTAACTTTACCTACAGTTTCATTCAAATTACAGGTAACGGGATTTCATGTAATTTGGTTATTCTTTTTTGTGGTAGAAATTGCAGTCATTCTGAATATCAGACTTTTCCTTATATTTATGTTACTAAAGCTAACCGCATACCAAATTTCAGCACTGTAGTGTCACTGGTATACCCTGTGAATTTTGTCAAAGTTATGATTTTATTATGGCTAATAACTTAAAAACTACAAGGTTTAAACTAAAAACAAAAACGGGGTCGAAATATAATCACAAACACCTTTTATTAGACGTGTTATTTGACCAATTTGAGGCGGCCAATTTGGGTCCGAAGTCTGTTCATTGACTTCCAGACTGACCACTGACCTGGGGGACCCGTTTAATAATAATTAATAAGCCATTTTGCTTAAAGACGTAAAGTTTGAGCACCACAGAGTAGTAACAAAGAACAATGCGCACGCGCCAGACGGTAAATTTACGTGCTGCACAATCATTTCATGATACTGTGAGATGCTGACATGATTCACGGCAATCTTCTTCTTGAAGCCATTCTTATTTACCAGGAGACTTGTAGAATAGAATATAACAGAAAACGCTTTATTGTACACGATACATTAATTAACTATAGTTCTTGTTATACAAGGGGTGTAAGGGGGTCAGGTTGCTGTTGATCGCTTACACCCGAGTATAACATATAACTTTTCATCACAAATGCGAGGAAATTAAAAATCTCTTTATAAAAAAAATCACAAAATAAAATTCGCGTTCCCGGTATCTAGTGTTTTTTTACACTACTAAATTATAGCCTGATTTATTAATCGAGCGAAGCGAGATCTCCTAATCAACTAGGGCAAATCGGCTTTGTATGTATGTATGTTTGTTTGTCCGAGGATAACTTTCGAAGCGGTGATCGTGTAATTTAGTATAAAGGTACTGATGGCACAATTCTGGTGTGACTAAATGAGCTAAAAATGTGTTGTTGAAATATTAGGGTTCAAGAGGGGCAAAAACAAAAAAAAAAAATAGGACTGGACTATCCAGTCAAATTGCAGGTTTAATGAAAGGTATTTATGAGTACATTTCGACCCCGTTTTTATTTTTGGATTAAACGTTGTAGTTTTTAAGTTATTAACAATAATAAAAAATGAACTTTGACAAAATTCACAGGGTACACCAGTGACCCCACAGTGCTGAAATTTAGTATGCGTATAGCTTTAGTGACACAACATTAGGAAAAAGTACCTATCTAGAATAAGAAGAAAAATCAACAAAAAACAAAAATCAAAAGAACAACTGCAACTTCTACCACAATAAACAGTACCCAATTTACATGAACTCCCAATATATATATATTTTTATATATATATATATATTTTTTTTTTTCTATTCTAAATAAACGTTTTTTTTTCAATACCTGTAATTTTAATGAAACTGTAGGTCTTGTTTTTTGATTCAGCATTTCGTGGCACTATTTTGATAGTTTTTTTGTATGTTCTACTTTTTCCCCTGCAACATGAAGATCGAAGACATTTTGTATTTTGATAGTTCATGATTACAAATAGGTAATATGTTTTGTTTTTATGAAAGACTCACGAGATCTCACTTCGGGGCGAACCACTAGTTTAATTCTAGCTGACGAATCCGCAGCTTCGCATGCGTAGTTATTTAATAAAAACTTTACCTTCCTTCTGCAGAGTTGGGTAAAAAGTAGCCTATGTTACTCAGAGATAATGTAGCATTCTAATAGTAAAAAAAATTTGAAATCGGATCAGTAGTTTTTGAATTTATTCGTTACAAACATACAAAAATACAAATCTTTCCTCTTTATAATATTAATATAGATAAATAAGGATTTGTCATGGATAGTATTTCAAAAACATATTATGAATGTGGCCTCTTTAATTTTTAAATAGAAATAAGGATTTGTCATGGAGGTCGTATTTCATTTTAGTATATTATGAATGCAATGAGTTTCTTTCTATTTTCAAATTTACTTACAGCCCTGAGGTAAATCGCATTTACTCATAAGGTATTGAGCTAACAATGACCAACTTTCAGAGCATGCGTGATAAAAATCATATAAATATATAATAAATAAATATATAAAACATATAACTAGATACGTGAGGGTACAATTGGCGGTCTTATCGCTTAAACTGACATCAAGTTTGTTGTTTGTGTGTTTGTATGTTTGTAGGGGGTAATCTCAGCAATTAAATCTATTATGAAAATCTGTTAATAATAGAAAGATGCACTATCTCTCAGGGTATACGAGCTGTTACATTATGGAATGACTTGCCTGTTTCTATTAGACATGCATCCTTACTTACTTTTACCTGGCGAAGCAAAAAGGAGGGTTATGACTTTGAAAGGTATGGATTTAAAAATATGGTCTTTAAATTGTACTTAGCAGCTTCTTGAAAGTAAACCTTGTAATTCCATTCAATATATTTTTCACACCACCTGCTCGACAATGTCAAATTATATATCATGTAAACCTCACCGAAAGCAGGTGATTAAATCCCTACGGCTGTGCCAGGAGTAAAGTTGTACTGAATTTTCGCGAGGGCATAATGTGATTTGAATTTGGAGCCTCATCTGTTTAAAATTTGAACCAGAGACCCACACAATAAGTACATAATCGTAATTCGAACTAACCCCTGCACATAATGCATCAACCTAGATTTGGTTTCATTGTTCCGTAGAAAGTGTGAAAAGTAGAGTATTCTCCTCGTGGATAAAGCTGTCTGCATCTTGGGCGTGGTTATATCCTTCTCTGCACTCAGGATTCTAGTAACTCCCTCGCTTCTCTCGAGAGTTAACTCTAGAATCCTTCGTTACGTTCGAGATTCAATATGGCGCCCGTGACACATGCCACTGCTTTATCCCCTCGTTTAATAATCTACTATTTAGGTACATATGCATTTTTGAAGAATGAATGAGTCAATCGATTCGTTATCATGTTGCGGGTGACATAGACTACCATTGACATAGGTATTGTAGCCCTAAGGTACGTAGTCAGATTTTAGTTTTAATATTTATATATCTTGTAGTAACGGAATCGCTCAAATGAGCAGAATAATCGATAAAACAGATTATTTTCTTTCTGTGTTATTTCGTATAGTGAACCATTAGTCTATCGTCTGACATCTACGTTAACCAGCAGTCAGTTTTATTGGACTACGGTAGATATCTTGGAGATGGTTTTTCTTTTATTAGCTTCATTTGTGTATAACCAAGTATATACACACAAAAAGCTTAGAAGTAGAATTTAATATTTTTTTTTATAGATGATAGCCAAGCGATTGACCTAGTGGTCAATCACCTGGTGGTAAGTGATGGTGTGATCGAAGATGGAGCACGCTTGCCTAGAAATAACCTATTCACTTTAGAGTTGAAAACTCTGAGAATAAACTGGTTCGGAAAAACATACGCCGGAAGTGAGTTCCACTCCTTATTCGTGCTAACAAGAAAAGTTGAAGCAAATCGTTTGGTACTTCGTATTGGCTTGAACAGGTGCTTGTCATCACACTAATACTATAAATGCGAAAGTTTGGATGTTTGTTTGTTTGTTACTCAATCACGTCACAACGGCTGAACCGATTTCGATGAAATTTGGTATGTATATAGATGTTTGTTGACAAACAACGCGTGCGAAGCCGCTGGTGGAAACTAGTTATGAATATACATTTAAGAGTAGTAGAGTTCCTTGTGAAAGGGCTCACTGGGGAAGTACTACTACCATACCTATTTCTGCCACCAAGCAGCATTTCTGTGTTTCGGGTTAAAGAGTATGGTTGCCGGTGAAATTACAGGCACATGAGGCTTTACACCTGTATGCCTCAAGTTGATGGACGCAGGGCAGTGCATCGTAGGGCACATTTCTGACTTGCGTGACCTACGAGGCAATTCTCAATTATAGGTGATGGTAATCACCATCAGGTAGTTCCATCTCCATGTAGTATAAAAAAAACGAAATCCATCTCGAATGTATCTCGAATATATTTTGGAGGGAAAATATGAAACAGTTTGTCTGTAAACTCATCGTCTTGTCCCTTCCCCTCGTCCGTTACCATCGGTTGTACTTTCTTCGTCGCGGTCCGCCGCGTGCGCAGCCGGGGTTGGGCACTAGTGTTGCACCCTTTATGTTATGTAACTATCGATATAATTTTGTATACGCTAGTGACTGTATTAGAGAAATGTCGATGATAATTAAAAGCCAGTGGATGGAAAAGCTATATTTCTTAATAGCTTCCGCTAGCGGCTTCGCTTGCGTTGTTTGTCAATAAAAAGTAGCCTATGTTTGAATCCAGGTCGTAATCTATCAACACACCATATTTCATCGGAATCGGTTCTGCTATTACAACGTGATTGAATAACAATCAAATAAACAAACATCCAAACTTTCACATTTATAATACTAGTGTGATATGATATAGTGTGAAATCTTAGTTAAATAGAATAGAATATATTTATTTAACACACAAAGAAACAGAACGGATCACAAACAAAATAGGTAGACAGACAGGAAAAAATAACAATAGAATAAGATATATTAGATCTACATCTAGAATACATTGGTATCTACCTACCCAACTAGTAGATAGGTGTACTAACTAGTCCCGTTCCGTGCCACGCGTGGCCAAACAGGTTCTGCCTCAGCTTCATGTTCTCAGGCAGGGCCTTATGTAGATGGACTTCATCCCACAGGACGTCCACTGCTGAACATAGGCCACCCACATAGATATCCAGAGTGACCGATATTGTTCGGCCTGTACCCAATGGCAACCTTCGTCTTTCCATCTAGAGGGGGTCCTACGCTGCGCTTTCCAGTGCGTGGTCTCCACTCAAGGACCTTCCCGCCCCAAAAATCGTCAGTTCAAATCGTCGTTTCAAAGTGATCCTATCCTTGATACCAAAAGTATTTGAATGGATATATTTTCATGTGATATAACTTTGAGCTTGAGTTCTTCAAGCCGTGCCTCGCCCTACCATTGCCACTTTAGTTCGTTATTATTATTTTGGTGGAAATTGAACGCATTTAATACAATATAATTTATATCTCATTAGTTTTAAGTATTTCACAAATAAGAATAATTTATATGTAATCCGCATAAAAACTAATGAATAATTTCAAGTTCCATAAATAAGATTTTTATCGTTTAATTAACATATTTTGTTTATAGTCGGTAATAGAAGATTTTACCTTCAAATATTCTGTTTAACCTTCGAGTTCAGTCACATTGCTGAAATAACTAATTAATATAACAAATTAAAATAGTCTAATTTAGTGTAATATATGTGTGGTGTTGGGCACTTGGCTAGACGTGGTGATGACAAATGAAGCAGGGCAGTGACTGAATGGTGGCCGAGAAGCGGGTATAGAAGGGTAGGACGTGCGGCAGCGAGATGGGTGGAAGACATCGTAGAGGTCGGGGCCGTCAGTGGATGAGAATAGCGCAGGATCGTGGTGGATAACACAAACTTCGGGAGGCCTATACCCAACAATGGGTGAAGTCAGGCAGTGGATGATGATGATGATGAGTGATATATATATAATGTGTAATGAATAATGGCTAACAAAATAAGCTTACTGGACCTCATCATTGTCTACCTCATTATCTTACTTAGTACATACCCGTGAAGATATCCCACGAGGCAAGTCCAAATTTTTAATAAATTACCACTTTTTGGAAAGTAGTTTGCATTTACGTGACAGCTTGCAAGTCCATTGCCCTTTATAGAGTACCAACCGAATGCGAATGATTGGTTCTTTGATATGCCGGTTTCCTCGCGTTGTTTTTCATTACCGTTTAAGGCACGAGTAAACAAACAATATTTGTTTTAGTAAAACATATCCATTTCTGCGAGATTTGAACCATCTTAACCTTCGAATTCGGGTGGCTTGAAAACTCCAAAACCAGAGTTGGGCAGTAGCTTAAACGAACTTACTTTATTAATGTTGACAGTTATTTGAGAGTTTAACGTCACATTTTATCGTCACTCCAAAATATTGATTTTCCAACAGTGGTCAGTTTGAGAGTTTTTTTTAATAAATAATATATGTATCAGCTCATGGCTTAGATAAACCCGTACTCTGCAATGAGTCTGCAGAATTGCCCTTACATCTATTAGGCGATGCGTAAACGTAGCATTCATTTAGGCATACATATACAGGAGTATCTAAAAGTTATCATTCCTGAGAATATCCTTCAGTTTTTAACAGCTGTAGGGTTTAGTGGTGAACTTTGAACACATGAACTAGGGGCGACAAAAACACAAGTGGTGATCATAATAGACCTCATAAAAGTAGCGAAGATAGAAGGATAGTTTTATCGATATCGATAGATATGGTGTCCCGTCCCTACCGTGCAGCGGAAGCAGTATAATTGTGGCGTCTTCCCCTCGCTCCAGACGAGGTGCGTAATGCACTTTCTTATTATTACCACTTGTCTTGTTCAAACGGTCAATAGAACCTTGCTGGTAAAAAAAACTATTAAAAAAAAAGTGTTATTCCGGGAGTGCTGACAGAAGTGAAAACTTATACAATTACGTGTGTATTTTTTGAATCGTCAGAAAATATTTTTTGAGTCGTCAGGAACGGTGTCGGTAACGGTAACAGTGTAGCGAGTTCAATTGTTTTTTCCATCTCAAAAAATGCTGAACGCGCCTAAAGAAGTTTTCACTTCAAAAAAAAGTTCAGAGTGGAAAATTCTGCGCAAGATTCATACCTCAACATCAAAGCTAGCATAGTTTGACAAATAATTCGATTCATAATTTTGGAGGTTTCTCAGATGATTAATCATTCTTATTCTTATTCTTTATTGCACAAAAGAAAATACATTTGTAAATACAGAAAAAGAGGTCATGTACAAAGGCGAGCTTAACCCTAAGAAGAGTTTTCTCATCATCTAATTAATATAATCAATATTATATAGTTAATCATCTATATTGTCATCTATCAACATATCAACTATAGAACGTCCACTGCTGAACATGGGCCTCCCCCCACATAGATCTCTTGAGCAAACGATTTTTGAAGGGAAAACTTCTTTAGGCGCGTTGGACATTTTTTGAGATGGGAAAAAACCATTGAATTTGTGACACTGTTACAGATACCTGTCACTAACTACTGACACCTCTGTATATAAGTATCTGTCTACTTTTATAGAAGTTGTCATTTCTGTCGGCACTCGCGGAGTGCCAATTTTTTTTAATACCTACCATTATTGACCACGATCGATTTTGTGCGGCACCCAACGGGTTATCAGAACGTCCCACGCTGTGCTCTGTGACGTCTCCTATGTCCTCCAGTCTGTATGGTCACGAACCTTTCTGCCCCAACGCTGGTAAATTTTTCGAGTTACGTGACCTGCCCAATGTTACTTTAGCTTGCTAGTCCTTTGGGCTATGTGGTCAAACACTAGCCTATGGTTCGCCCCGAACTGAGTCTCCCATAAAAACAAAAAAATATTATTCTTTGACTATCAAAATATTGCCACGAAATAAATATCCAAATAACTTGACCTACAATGTCATTCAAATTACAGGTAACGGGAATTCATGTCATTGGTTACTTTTTTTGGGGTACAAATTACAGTTATTCTAGATTTCAGACTTTTGCCTATATTTGTGTCACTAAAGCTACACGCATATCAAATTACAGCACTGTGGGGCCACTGGTGTACCCTGTGAATTTCGTCAAAGTTCAGTTTTTATTATGCCTAATAACCCAAAAACTGCAAGAACTTAACTAAAAATAAAAACGGGGTCGAAATATACTAATAAAGACCTTTCATTTAACGTCCCACTTGACCTAATAGTCTATTTTTTTTACTCCTCTTGAATCCCAATATCTCAACAACCCCCCAACATTTTAAGCTCATTTAGTAACACCAGAATTGAGCCATCACTAATTATTTTGATACCTATGTATGAAATTTCACTATGATCGGATAAACGCTTTGAAAGTTATCCGATTATTATTTGGCCTCGGACAAATAAACATACATACAACGCCGATTTGCCCAAGTTGATTTGGAGAACTCGCCTCGCTCGAACAATTAATAAAAAAAATATAATTCAATGACTTTAGTTTGTAGTATCTAATAATTTCTGTCAATTTCTGTCAATTCAATCTCGTAGAGAAATACCTGCCTGTTTACCACGCTGTATTGGAGTGCTAAATTAATAAATGTTTTTTTCGAGTGTTACCATGCTGTAAAAGGATGACCTTTTGATATTAATTAAAGGATTTCTAAGCATATAAAAACTTAAATAAATAATACACTTTATGTACTTTTGTCCTCGTGGTACGGACATTTAATAATTAAAATATACTTACCTACATAATTAATTATCTCAATAAAGCACCTACTTGCTATAAAGTATAACGTCATTCGTATTTTTTAAAATTACTTAACATACGTTTTTTACACATTCATATAAATCGTAGTATTTAAAGTAGCCAGAATATTCTACCGCTTGTATAATGGGGAATGTTCTGAAGAGCTATTCTCTCTCTCGTCGTATGATCTCATCTCGTCGTCGAGATCTTACCACCGCACTTCTCGACAACGTAATAAAGCTCATCCACATATCGTCGATAATTGGGTATCCCGCACCACACGCTTCACGCGATCTTTTCTACCCCATACTTGCAAGATGTGGAATGAGCTACCATCTGAGGTTTTCCCATTAGGCTACGACATGGCACGCTTCAAGATAAATGTAAAGAGGTTTCTACAGGGTAGGGAACGCATCGATAATACCCCGGGTGTTGCCGGTGTCAATAGGCGACGGTGATCGCTTACCATCAGGTGGTCCGTAAGCCTGTTTCCCCACAAATAACATAAAAAAAATATTTATGTATGGATTTAAAAAAAGTTGCAAAAGATCGGTCGCTTTGGTAATATGATCTGTATATCTGATGATGATAATGTTATTATGACGTACATTTCGGATGGCAAAGAGGCAATAACGTAAATATATCATGCTTAATGTTAAACTACAGTAATAAAATGGTAATACGTAAAACAAGACCAACTAATTACGGACGGCGTAAGTTCCGTTGAATGTCTGAGCGTTTTAATGAAGTGATTAAGATTTTAGGTTTAGTTTAAAATAACATAATAATAATACACTTTTGCACACCATCTGCTCCACAATGTCATATTATATATTATGTAAGCCTCACCGAAAGCAGGTGATTAAGTCCCTACGGCGGAGCTGGGAGTAAAGTTGTATTGAATTTCATTATGCCCTCGCCGGCATAATGTGATTTAAATTTGGAACCTCATATGTATTAAAATTTGAAGGAAAGAGACACACAGTAGGAACATACCTATCGTAAATCAAACTAACCTCTGCACAAAATGCACCAACCTAGATTTGGTTTTTATTGTTTCGCGGAAAGTGTGAAAAGTAGGTTATTCTCCTCGTGGATAAAGCTGTTTGCATCTTGGGCGTGCTCATATCCCTCTCAGCACTCAGGATTCAATATATTGCCCGTGACGCAAGACACTGATTTACTCCTCGTTTAATAATCTACTATTACACAATCAATAATGTTATTCAGTTTAACCCACGACGAAAAAAGAGGAGGGATGTTATAGTTCCTCCTTCGCAATAATAGCAAATCGTTTTCATAAAATAAATTAATACCTACCTACTTAGATATAACAACATATATTAATTTTGTAATGCCTAGTTTTGTTTGTATTTGAATATTTTTATAGTACATGATCTTGGAGCCCTTGATTTGATTGAGCGACGTGCTGCTAAACTCATTTTTCTCTCTAGTGGAAGCCAATTTACAAAGTCTAGAGCATAGACGCCGTGTAGCCAGACTTTCAGTTTTTTACAAAATTCATTTTGGTGAATGTGCGCAAGATATTCATGACGTTATCCCCCCTTCCCCCTTCCACCACCGGACAAGCAGACATACCGAGAAGTACCACCCATACCTGGTCAGCATACTACCTTGCCGTACCAAATGATTTGCTTAAACTTTTCTTGTTAGCACTAGTAGTGTTAGCACTCACTTCCGGCGTATGTTTTTCCGAACCAGTTTATTCTCGGAGTCTTCAAGTCTAGAGAGAATATGTTATTTCTAGGCAAGCGTGCTCCATCTTCGATCACACCATCACTTACCACCAGGTGATGTAGTAATCAAGCGCTTGATTAACATAAATAAAAAAAAATGATGTCGCCTATAATTGAAGGAGCACTAGATTTTAAGAGCTGTGTTATTGATTTTGTATGCATGTGTTTCCTATGTTGGTCCTAAATAAATAAAATAAAATCTGAAGTCAGCACTAGTACAACAAATGAGGAAAAAATCACACTGTCGTGCGACTCCAACTTCACCGCTCTTCTTCTTCATGTTCTCTACCAGATCAGATGCCTATGTGGTGAAGTGCAGTCGATACATACAATAGTGTCATAGATGAAGCAGGACGCAAAGACGTAATCTCAGCTAATATTTAGTAATTTTTGTTATACTACCTGGAGATGGAGCAAAGCATATGACCCACCATTGCCTCAGAAATTACGCACCTTGGGAACGTGCCCTGTACTGCCATCAACTGTGGCATACAGGTGTAAAGCCTCACGCGCCTGTAATTTCACCCGCAACCCTTTAAACAGAAGCACAACAATGCTGCTTGGCGACAGAAATAGGTATAGTGGTAGTACTTCTCCGGGCGAGCCCTTTCACATACTACTCTTATTATTTTTACACTTGACATATTTCTTATTAAGTCAAAAGATCAAATCAAAACCCGTCCAAGACAGCCATACATACGATGATACAATCACTGCTCGTTACACGGGTAATGTACTGTAATCACATACGAGTGCGAGCGAGACACAATTGTGGAAGAACAAGTCAGAAAGAGATAGAAACGGTCATCTTTTATGTGGCGTAAGTGGCCGCACGCGCGGGTTTCACACACGCGGCTGCACACACACATAGGGTGTTGCGTATGTGTGTGTGCGTGATATATGTTCTAGCGGAAATTTCTAGTCTTAAGTCTTTACATTATGATTGTATCTAAAAATTACTTAGCGTTGAATTTTTTGGCTGTATGTTGATTTCTTCCTGATCTAAGGATGATTGTGGGAATCATAACTGGACACTGCGAACTAAACCATCAGATCTTGAAGATCATGGCGGATGTATTCAAGAAGAGACGGTGGAGCACGTAATACAAAGAATACAATCCGGACCTCTTTAGAGTAAATAGGTTTCTTCTAGATATTCGTGATTCATCTTAGACCACATCATCGCTTACCAGCAGGCGAGATTGTGCTCAAACGAAGAACAAGAACAATTAAAAAAAACCTTCACTGTATGGCCACAGTTAACCGATGCCAGATTGAGGGTTTAGGGGTAAAGGGTGAACGAGTCTTCGTCCTTCAACACCAAAATAACGTCATCCACGAGATCCCAGAAAACTGCTGTCCAAAGTCTTATTCCGATATTTCAAGGAGTTAGGATGATTGGACGTCAGGTTAGAAGGGGGGCACAATACACCCCAATGCAGGTTCATCATCATTACCGTCATATCAGCAACGTGACTTCCACTGCTGAACATAGGCCTGTCCCATAGATTTACAGATTGACTAATCATGTGAGACCTGCATCCAACGGTTCCCAGTAACCTTTATCAGGTCTTCTTTACATCTAGTGGGGGGCTGTCTTATGCTGCACTTTCCAGTGCGCGGCCCACTTTAGAATCTTTCTTCCATAACGGCCGATAATTCTTCGAGCTATGTGCCCCGACCACTGGCACTTCGGCTTGTTCCTCCTGGCTTATATGGGTTGTATTTATTTATTATTTGAGACCACAAACAATTATGCCTAAATATTACTAAATTTAATAATTATCACGTGATACGTCTGTATCAAGGGCGGATCCAGGGGGGGGGTCATGGGGGTCATGACCACTCCCTGGGCTGGGTCCAGAACCTAGGTGGACCACTAACTAAAATTGTTAAACATAACACATGACATTGACCACGACTATGTGACCCCCCCCCCCGCCCCCCCCGGCACCAAAGCTGGATCCGCTCTGGTCTGTATAACACCCTGTATTTAGTACTTGTCGTTATTAATTCTAAATTGAAATCAGACAATCAGACAGGATTGTATGATTGATTGCTTGCTTGCTTGTTGTCAATGCGGAATTAGAATAACTTAGAAAAGTGGATGTATGTTGCTTATGCATTGATGTATAATGAAGGAATGAATGAATGAAATACTCTTTATTGCACACCAAACAAAAATACAGCAAAGGAAATAAACAATAAACAACGGTACAATGGGCGGTCTTATTACTAAAAGCGATCTCTTCCAGACAACCATTGGATGGACAGAATAAATCAAAATCAAAATACGGCGGTGTAAGAGTACCTTTAAGCATATATAAACAGAATCCGTAAAATAATATATACCTACATATTAACTATGTATATTAATAAACATAAACTTAAATACATACAAATAATAAAATAAATAAACTACACTACATATGGAGGATAAATAACATAAACACTAGCTAGCAGTTACGAGACAAAGAAGAAAATGGTTGTATACCTTGACTTTGAAAATAGGAAGAGATTGGGACGACCTTATGGACAAAGGTAAGGCGTTCCACAGGAGCACAGCTTGTACTGTGAAGGAGTTACCATAAAATATACTCAATCATAAACAAATAATTTACATTAATTTCTGACCACCAGTACATACGGGCGATCATATGACCATTATGAGAAAAGGAGACGCCTTCAGAGATACTTTATTAATACAGAATTTATAATTTATGCAAGAAATAGCCTCTTTTAGTCTATTCCGAGTTTTTTAAAAGTGCCTTGATCAAAAAGTCCAATTGTTTCTAAATGTCTAAAAAGCAAAAAAACAGCATACTCCATTTAAAAATTCTGTATATGTTACTTGATTTTTCATGGCTAAAACCATTTCTTTCTTGTAATAAGTTCACTTGAACCGTGAAATTATAATAATCAATGAAAATGATTACGTTTCACGAGTATCTGCAAATTAAATACAAACTCAAATAACGACTAAAATAATTCTTGAAAAGGCACTAACTTAAACTACTTTTTATCTGGATACCTGGGGAAGCTAGTTTTTATTGATAAGCCAATTAGGTATTATATTCCCCTTTCAATAACCATTTTTTCCATACCTCCCTTACGTTTGCTTTTTGTGTACAGTTCTAAGAATTTCACTGCTTTTCATTTAGAATTCATAGTTTGGCATTTAGTTTTTTTTTACTGTCTTAGGGGGGGGTTCTTGTAAGGGGTATATCACCTGTATATAGGTTTATTGACCCTGACTATGGGGTTGCATATAGCTAAAAGTATCGACAAAGAAGTTTAAATTCGAAAAAATCTATATAATTTTGCAACTTATAAAACTATCACCTTTATACTTATGTCACTAAAAACGGGATATCCATACTAATACGAGTATTATTAATTTGAAAGGAACTCTCTGTTTGTAATATTTCACGGCTAAACGGCTTAACCAATTTCGATGCGTATATTTAAATTTTAATTAAAAATAATTATATATATATATAATAATAATAATTAATTAAAAATTTTTACCCAACTGTGCAGAATATTTTTATTGACAAAAGACAAGTGAAGCCGCGGGTGGATCCTTGTTTACCAGATTCGTGAATATATGAGATATCAGGACACTCAAACTCAAAAATGTAATGATTGATAACGCTATATTATACATCACACATAAATGAAAAATAAACAATATAAAAACAAATAACAACACAAGTGAAAATACAAGTGGCGGTCTTATCGCTAAAAGCGATCTCTTCTTGACAACTTTTGGATGGACTGGATTTCACAAGAACGTTAAATACTTAAGACGGTAGCTTTAATAAAAAGAATGGTAAACACCCTGTTTTAGGTCAAATAATGTCCCTTGACTAATTTAGTTTTGAGAAATTCTCTTATTTGAAAGAATTTTCTTTATAATAAAATAACTGCTTAGTCTGTCTGTTGGTATGTATGTCTGTCTGTCTGTGCGACATATATGCTTAAGTCAAATTTAGTTTTAGATGAATAACTCTTTTAAATTACCATACAAACATAAACAATACAAACAAATTAATAAAGTTAGTGTTTAAAATTTGAATACTAATAATTTCCACGCCGTTAATCGGTGATGTGTAACTTAGTACCTGTAACAATTTATGTACTATACTTCTAGGAAATAAATAGTTTTATTTCATCGGCGGCCTTATCGCTGCAAGCGATCTCTTCCAGGTAACTTTTATGTTCTGAAATACGGGCCTTAAAGTTCTTGTAAAGTGGTATCACCTCGGGCGCACGTGTCTAATTCTAATTCTGGGGGAATAAGATCTGCACTGACGTCCCACATTGGGGTGTATTGTGCATTACCCCCCTTCTAACCTGACCCCAGCCATCTTAACTCCTTGAAGTAACGGAACAGGACTTTGGGTTGATGGATTCAGCTTTCCAAGATCTCCGTGGATGTTGTGGTGTTAGCGGATGAGGATTCAATGAGCTCCTGCAGACCCGTATTCAGTTTGACATCGCTTGTGGCCGTACAGTAAAGCATCACGTGCTTCACCGTCTCTTCTTCCTGAAGACATGAGCGACAAAGCCCACTGTCCGTGGCCCCGATGGTTAAGTTCGCAGTGTCTTGTGATGATTCCCACCATCATCATTATATAGCGTTTCATTTTTAACAGGGTAGATAATTGTTGTTTTTTAGATTTTTTGCGGAACATTGTCTTTGATTGCTTGCAGTCGGCTTCCGTTCCCAGACTTTCTGGTGCTCCTTTTTGGAGTTCTGGAATACGGGCCTAAAAGTTGTTGTAAAGTGGTATCACCTGCATACAAGTGTGTTGACCCGGGCGCACGTGTCGTTTATTTATCAATTACTCTGAGATTTGAACTTCTCGCTCTGCCAGCCAACTGTGGCCAGTTGGAACGGCGGCCGCTATGTACGACCGCTGTAGATTCAGGCTTGTGCGATATGGTAGAAACCACACTTATAGTCTGGCAAATAATAAAATAAATGAATTATTTGTGAATAATATGCGTTCGGGAAACTACATGACGTCTTCCCGTCCAAAATTTGACATTTGATATTTTTTTATATATATGTATATTTAACAAAAATGTTACAGTAAGTATACACCAAACCTTAAGAACAAATAATTAACTTACTTACAAAGGTTATTTAGTAAAATATGTTGAAGGTAGTTGAATGAATAAAACATAAACTAAGCCTAGCCTGTACTATAGGTTCCTTACAAAGTTTTGCGAAAACGCCTATAATCACTGTGTGTCACCAGTGGTGACATATGGCACAGAAACGTGGTCACTCAGATTCAGATTAATTTATTCCACTTCAATACAACTGTAGGTTCACTTGGAAAAGTCAAAAAACTTTACAATATCTGAATAACATAATAACAAGTAAAAATAATAATACGTAACAGTTTTAAATTAACACAAACACACATTTAAAAAACAGTACAAATAAACAATTAAATTAATAAATTAATGAATGAAAACACTTTATTATACACGATATGAACAAAAAATACAAACACAATAGAAAACATAAAACAAATAGTACAATGGGCGGTCTTATCGCTTAGAAGCGATCTCTTCCACTGATTAATTGATTTCATTAATTACAATAAAAAATAATACATTAACAGTTATGTATTTGGGTACATCATCAGCAAGTGCTCCTCAAGGAGAGGGTTATGCTTGATGTTTCTCTATGATCTTCGATTCTTCTGCCCCAATAGCCATCAGTTTTTCAAGCTGTGTCCCGCCCACCTCCTCATTCAGTCATTGCACAGTGCTGCCAGTCATTGCCTTAACTTAATTACCGTTCCACAATCCCCAGCGGCCGTGCCCGAGCAAGTAAGGCACACTTAGCGCAATTTTTTTTATATTCTCTCCACAATTACTGCGTGTATGTGTACATTTATGTATTCTATGTATTGTGTGCATGTGTGCGTTACCGGGTTAACTGTTAATTCAAAATGGTTGCAGCATGTACTTGGATTAAAGACTTTCGAGGTTTCGTTAAGACTTGGTGTTCTACATTGAGGTTGTTGGTATTTGTTTATTTTCTGACGGAACTGTGAAATTAAAGAGCTTATTTACTAACTGACCCACCTCAGGTGCACGCAGAATTTTTCAAAATATAATATAGTATACAGCACTCAGAAATAGTGTAGTTTTCTATCAGTGAAATAATTTATAAAATCGGATTAGTAATACTGGAGATTGCCATTACACCCAAACAATTCACAAATTTAACCTCTTTATAATACTTCTATCTTATATACCCAATTTCACGATGATCGAATAATAGCTTCGAAAGTTATCTTCGGACAAACAAAGATACATACATACATACAACGCCGATTTGCCCATGTCAATTTGGATATCTCGCTTCGCTCGATAAACTAGTGGTTCGCCCCGCACTGAGGTCTCGCGAATCTCCAGAAAAACAAAAGAAATATTATTTTACCTAATCTTTGACTATAAAAATAGTGCCACTAAATGCATAACCAAACAACTTGACCTACAGTTTCATTCAAACTACAGGTAACGGGAGTTTATGTTAACTGGTTAATCTTTTTTGGAGTAGAAATTGCAGTTATTCTGGATTTCAGACTTTTTCCTATATTTGTGTCACTGAAACTACATGCATACCAAATTTCAACACTGTGGGACTGGCACTGGGGAAAATAAAGATACTAGTGGTTCGCCCCGAACTGAGATTTCACGTGTCTCCCATAAAAACAAAACTATATTATTCGTAATCTTTGACTATCAAAATAGTGCCCCGAAATGCAAACCTAGGTGGTTGACTTGACCTACAGTTTCATTCAAATTGCAGGTAACGGGAATTCATATTAAGTGGTTACTTTTTTTGGGATACAAAATGCAGTTATTTTGGATTTCAGACTATTGCCTATATTTGTTTCACTAAAGCTACACGAATACCAAATGTCAGCATTGTGGGGTCACTGGTGTACGCTGTGAATTTTATCAAAGTTCAGTTTTTATTATGGCTAATAACTTAAAAACTTCAAGATTTAAACTAAAAATAAAAACGGGATCGAAATGTACCCACAAAGACCTTATGAGATGTGCCACTTGACCGGATAGTCTCATTTTGAATGGCAATTCATCCACTGCACCACTGGAGGTTGTCAAATTAACACTGGGCAACTTAGTAAGTATGCCAAGGTATTGCCTCGTAGGTCACGCATCTTAGAACACTGCTCTGTGTCCATCAACTTGAGGCATATAGGTGTAAAGCCTCATGTGCTTGTATGTCATATTTATGCATCTTATGCCATAATATACGGGTCTCATATTTTGCCTGCAGCGACTCACAGATGTCCTGAGACAGTTGAGTAATTTCCACGTGGGCCAAGGAAGGCATTTTCCTGTAGGCAGCCTCATGAGCCTCTATGTAGTTTTCAGGAGAGGCAATCTTATTTACAGTAAATATCAAGAATTCAAATCATAGAAAGAACCCTCCCTTACATAAGCAGTATTTATGAGTTACTCGGTAACCGTAATCATTATTTATTACCCTACGATAAAATGCATAATGTTCCTACTGTGCATGCCTCATCTTTGCTTATTCAGGCGCGAAAGAAGATGATTAGTATGCGTGTTTCCTACCGGTTTGTGGGCAAAGAGTAGTTACGATGTAGAATCGCAGATGTGGCAATTTATAAACTAGTGGTTCGCCCCGAACTGAGATCTCGCGAGTCTTCCATAAAACAAAAAAATATTATTTGTAATCTTTGACTATCAAAATAGTGTCACGAAATGATTAATAAAAAAACTTGACCTAACGTTTCATGATAGGATAAACGCTTTGAAAGTTATCCTTGGACAAACAAACATACATACATACAACGCCGATTTGCCCAAGTTCATTTAGAGATCTCGCTTCGCTCGATAAAAAAATACCTACCAGTTCTGCTACTTGTTGTGCTTACTTACTTACTTTTCCTGCTACTTGTCGTGCACAACCTACAAAATATTTTCCACACTTCGCAATGGTTAACTGGAAGAGAATGCTTGCTTGCATTAAGATCACCTATGTACTGATATGTAAATTTTGTGAAATTACGAATTTTCAATGAATCAATCAAAAAGCAGTCACAGTCACAGCATCAGAAGTAGATGACTTTTCGGAATTCAGACGTAGGTACACTGATGAGACTTTTAACCTATTTTTAATGCTTATCAATAAAGTAACTATTTGGAACTTTGTAAAAGGTAGCTACAATAAAACACTCTTAAATATTGCTTAAAAATATTTTGATGAAGTGCAGTTACGTAGGTAGGTACATATCCATCAGAGTCTAGTGGGTGATTGAGCGGTCTCGGCTGAACAACAGCGTCCACTGCTAACCCAGTGGACATAATGCTGAGTCGAGGCCCTTTTGCTGCTATGCCACACAACATACCAGCCTCATGCTTAATAGTAGATTATTAAACGAGGGGATAAAGCAGTGTCTTGCGTCACGGGCGCTATATTGAATCCCGAACGTAACGAAGGTTTCTAGAGTTAACTCACGAGGGGAGCGAGGGAGTTACTAAAATTCTGAGTGCAGAGAGGGATACGGACAGCTTTATCCACGAGGAGAATACTCTACTTTTTACACTTTCTGCGAGACAAGTTATATCTTTGGAACAGTATTTTACGGCATTAGCGTTATAAGATACGTAAGAGAGACATAATAATTCATAAGAAGTCATAAGAAGACCTAAGAAAATATAATAAATATTTTGCGTTCTGTACAGAGGCTAGTTCAATTAACGAATAAGATCTTAGTGTGTGGGATTCTTTGGTTCAAATTTGAACAGAAATGAGGTTCTAAATTCAGTACACTTTACTCCCGGCTCAGCCGTAGGGGCTTTAATCACCTGCATTCAGCGAGGCTTACATGACATGCAATTTGACATTGTCGAGCAGGTGGTGTGAAAAAATACTATATAAATGTTTGTTTCTGTTTTTGCATGTACTGTTTAGTTTTTTATTTTTATTTTCATTATTTTATGTCATCCTTCTTTCTCTCTTGTGTCTTACTCATCTGTTGTAAATGTATTAAGTGTTCTATATTGCAAATAAATGATTGTATATGTCGATGTCTATAATCTTGATGTAATAATGTCTCTTCTATTCAACTCTACTATCTTTGCCCATTATTTTCTTGTCGGAACTATATTGTAGAATCGGTAGCACACGTTATAAAAGCGAATTATTTTTGTTTATTCTATTCCAGTTTCCAAGTTTCATTACATATACCTACCACGTAAATAAAAACGAATCATGTTTTCTTAAAAAAAATACATTGCATAACTTCAGCTAAGTACATACAAAATTAGCTGTTTTTGTAAACATGTGAAAGTTATAAATGTATCGAAAATATTAAATTGTATTTATACATAAAATTAAACTATTTCATCAAAGTAAGTAATTAAATCCCTAAAATTATTAATTGTTTCAGGTTCTTTAACAACATGAAGGAAATATTTTTTGCCTAATACCGCCCTCTATTGAGGTTTCATGAATACAATTTAAGTGCCTCAATAGCGTTTTGAATGTGTTTGAAATTCGTTCGGGCACTCTTCTTAGCAAAACCTGCGTTCGTAGTAGTACGTAGTACGAACAGTTTCACATAGATGGCGCTGCTAAGCTTAATTTTTGGAGCTCTTAGCAAGAATCTGTTTTAAAAAATGAACATCTAGTAGATTATTTCTCCTCCTTGGTAAAACTGAGTATTTACTGGTACATACTAATCACACTAGTATTATAATTGCGAAAGTTTGGATGTTTGTTTATTGATTTGTTTGTTTGTTACTCAAACACGTCGTAACGGCATAACCGATTTCGATGAAATTTAGTATCTACGTAGATTATAATCTTGATTAACACATAGGCTATTTTTTATCCCATAAATGCCAAGTCAAGTTGCAACAATGAGTTTAGCTCTAATTCTAGGTTGTCTAGACATTTAGTAGTAGGTATTATGCGTACGAAGTCACCCTAAACGTTGTTTCTAGTGGCATCTTGGATGAAAAAAAAAACACTGAAAGTATGTACATAATAATTATTTTCTCTTTTCAAAATAACAAAGAATTATTAAGCTAAAGGTTCTGAACCGAGGACCTTACATTAAAAATATGAATTTTAAATTTTCGATAAGTCAATAGATAAAATTATAAATTATCTATTATAACACTCATGCATCACTTATTAGTAGCATTTTGGCAATAAATTTCTGAACATCCTTTTAATTTCGGGGGGTTAAGCACTTTAAATATTGCGTGTCTTATATAAATAGAGCACTGAAAAAGAATTGAGATTTTGTTCATTATGAGCAACACAATTTAAGGAGATTGACGAGACAGGACCCAGTCAAGATAAAAAATCGTTTAGGAACATCATGTGCTGCGTAATGTTAAAAGTATTTTTAAAAGCTAGATACGAAAACGTTTGACTACATTGTGGTAAAACATTATGAGACTTCCATTACGAGGTCTCAGAAAATGTATTAAAATTATTTCTGTGAGTGACATAAGCCCGGTTTCTTTATACGTCGGTAACAACTAACGACGAGTTTCTTTTTAAAACTTAAGACATGTTTCAAAGAGAAACGTGTCATTGTCGTTTACCAATGCTTATGGGAACCGGTTATTAGTGAATGAGTCTTGACGCAGTTATGATAATACCACATAATATTATACGCCTGGGTTCGGGCCGGTGCTGTCTGGCTCATGGTTTAACAAAGGTTTTGGTACGCGGATATGATTTTGAATCATATTTAAAATTAAACCCTTAGCGCTCCTTCTTCCAGCGACTGCTGTCTGCTAGCAGCGGCCCTTAAGGAGCCCACACGTCAACGAATTGTTTACCCATCCTAGAAATTTTAACTTCATTTCCCATAGGAGCTTGCGCAAACCTATCACAATAGCCCAGGTTCCTTATATTAAATAAAAGCAGAGCAGACTGTAACTATAAAAATGTTAGTTGCTTGATTGTAATTATTTTACAAACACGACGACCGACGCAAGAAAAGACAAAGATCGAGAGTGAACGAATGTTGCCGCTAGACGCTTGCGCAGCTCCATTCACTCCACTGTGCAGTAGGCCGTCGACTTGACACCAGGCTTACACGTGTGTTTCTATCCAGCGGAAACACCTGTCTAGGGAGAATGTCGCTTAAAATTGGATCTATCGATTAGTAATAAAACTAAAATTGGATCAGTCCTAATTACGGAGTAATAGGAGAACCTATAGCCAGCGGGACACTTTTTATATATTAAACTGATCGAGTCAAATCATTACGATATAATTAGAGGTATATTAGATCCGTCGATTAGTGCTGAAACTGAAATTGGATCTGACCTAATTGCAGAGTTATAGGCCTTTAAGTAGAACTTATAACCTATAAACCTAAAAACTCCCTTCTTCTTCTTAGCGTGTCAATAACTCTACTTAGTATATTGTGTTAGATAGGTACTTGGCTACATTGATGGCTTCTCCTGACGCCATCAATGTAGCCAAGTAACTAGTCTTCCATTGTGTAAGTCTTCCATTGTGTAGGTGTTGGGGCCCAAAGGGCACATTGGCAGGTGTTTCATCGACTGTGCAGGATCACCACAGTCAAATTACGTTTGGCTGGGATCCCTAAACCCCCATTTGCACATATTGACTCTGCAGACTAAGGACTTCCACATTGGCCACGGCAGGTGGTGCCCTGGTGGAAGCTGTTCTTAAGATGGAATGAAGTCAGGAAAAGAAAGCAAAAAAAAAATTAAAAACTCCCTAATTAAGTCGGATACAATTACAGTCTCAGTACTAATCGACAGATCTAATATAGCTCTAATTATAAAGTTATGTTTTAACTCAATCATATCAATACATAAGAAGTGTCCCGCTGGCTATATATAAATAAATAATAATCATAAATATTAATGGCTTATAACTCCGTAATTAGGTCGGATCCAGGTTCAGTATTAGTATTAATTGATAGATCCAATTTTAAGCTACATTCCTTGAATAAAAACATTCTCCATAAACTAGTGTTCCTGCTGGATAGAGACACACGGCTTGCACGGCTTACGCAAAGAAATCCTGAAGAAATGTGTGGCGTCCATTAGACGTTCGTCAATCTCCTTTATTTTGGCGACAGGACGGTTCAGAAATAAATGTCAAGCTACTCAAATCTCACACGGGAACAGCATCCGCAGATTGGTCCATCGACACAATTTCACAACTCTATTCAAACAGATTTTTTACATAAACAATACAGTCTTTAGAACACACTGTATAAATTATATGACATTAAAATATGGTATCTTTCTAAACACGAATTGCTAATTTTTACAAATCTGATTTTTTCTACTATTTTTTCAAGGTGCTACATTTTGATGTTGGATGAAGCAACGGTACTTATTTTTATTTTATAATGGCAGTCTGTTATGATTTCAGTTGATAAACAAATAAAAACAATAAAAACTATGAAATCAATAAATTTTACTGTTAGGTACAAGTTTAGATAAAATTGAAAATATTTAACGATATTCATACTAATTTGTTAAAAAAAATATAAAGAATTTTAGTAACAAGATTTGATAAAATTGAAAATATATAACATTGTCTATTAATCGATAAACAAAAATATTATAATGAAGAATTTTACCGTTACAAGTTTCGATCAAATTAAAAATATATAACAATTTTTTTTTCATTAATAAATAATAATGATCAAAGTATCGAGGCATATTTACAACAGCAAACATAGCTTATACAATAAATATGTAAAATAATATTAAATAATACACTGTTAAACAGCCTATAATCACAGGGGTATTTTTAATATAATTACAACAATATACCGGGTGGAAAAACGGTTATAAAAAAAATTTAACTTAAAGGCCCCTAAATGTGAGATAAAGTTTTTTTTTATAAAAATACTACTATAAGATTTTTCAAACACTCAGATATTGTCATCAGTGGCATATATTATAATATTTTTAATATTTAATTAAACAAAGATTGCAAGAAATTGTAAGAGTTTGAGCCTATCATCGTCTGCAGCACTGCATGATTTTTTCTCAAACTTGCGTTATATTAAACTTTCAATTATCTTAAAAAGCAATACTTTAGGATATAGTTTTATTCGTATAAGTGTTATCTATCCATGATGTTTTCATAGTGCACCTCAAGTTTTGGAAACAATCATGCGGCGGCTGACGATATTACAAGCCTCCCATATAAAAATCTTACAAGCCCTTTAAGCCCATTAATTTACATTTTATTAAAATATAGCCAAACATAGTATTTAGTTGACTGGATTCTTATAATCACAACTCATAATTTCCACCCAGTAATTTAAAAAAAACATTAATCTAGATAAAAGTTCAGTATCAACTTTATACAATAGGTACCATAATTGTATTGTGTTAATAAAACAAAAGTACAAAGCCGTTTTAAAACAAGTTTGGCATTTATACAGGGTATAAAATGAATTAGGTAGGTATTCATAATTCGTTATTAAAATTCCGTATTACCATTATTATAAAATCAGTTAAATTACATATTAAACTTGAATTTAATATTAAAAGAAATATCAATATTAAATTTATTTTAATATCTAAACCATAAATACTTATCCATAACAAGATTATGTACTTTAAATCGAAATTGTGGCAATATTTTGGAAGAATTAATTTTTACATTGAATTCGGTTAAACATCTACGAAATTAATTATACCATTATAAATTAAGACGCATTCAATGCGGTCCATTCACATTTCTATAACATTAATTCTAAAACATATACTAGAATATAACCACGTAATATTCAATCTATCAACACATCTAACTATTGCGATCATAAGACGTTTATAATTTCATAACTAGAATTAAAAGGGGTTCTCTAACTAGACATTCAAATGTCACAAAAATAATTCATTGTTAAATATTCATTGCACATTTAAAATCACTGATCGTCAAACTTCTCATTGAAACTATCAATGTTTTCATCCATATAAAAATGCTTGTAGCGTTGATAGATTACGTGCTCGCCAATTTCCACAAAAAGATTTTATACCCTTTATTAGCTCGACAACTTATTGTCTTTAAAAACGTTCCATAAAATAAAATGGTCCATTCTCTTGGAAACCAGATAGGCCATACAAATAATCTACCCACGAAACAAACAGTCATGACGTAGTATTTTTATTTTTATAGTGTTATCCGAACACTTACAAAAAATGCCAAGATTTTTAAAACCATCTCAAAAATTCCTGGCTTGAACATTTTTGAGATGGTTTTAAAAATCTTGGAGTCATGACGTAGTCAGGCCGAATTAAAATAATGCGGCGACACTGTCTCTAATACAAATAGACTTGGACATGTTTATGCATAGAGCAATCATAGATCCTTAAACTTTTTGACCAATACCAATGATTTTTAACCAAAATAGCTATATTAGCTACACCCCACTAATACACAGACCTATTCAAATAAAAATAATATCAAAGGCACTAGAACAACTAGTGAACAAACTAAAATTGTAATTACTTTGGTTAATAACAAGTGCTGATTTATAGAAACCGCATTTATAATTTTAAAGTCTCATTAGTAATAGGCTTATATCTAAAGAATTCAATTAGTATTAGTAATTAATTTTCAAGTAAGTGGTGATGCAGGGCGTTTTAATTGAAAAATTAAATTAAATAGGGCTGGACATTTCACACAACGGTATATAGCCCCAAACTAAGCTAATATCTATAATGGACATCTTCGGGTCTGTTACTCAATACACCGCCAGGAGATACATATTATTATCCCACTAGAGGGTAGTCAGAGGCAAGTCAAAGATTACGTTTGGTTTATGCTCACTAGTATAAAAGTTAAATATTCACGTGACAGGTTGGACAGGACAAACCCATCGCCGCTCATTATAATACTAACCTGATGGCTCTACGACATGCACGTATCCTCACGAAGCTTTCCTTCGCCGTTATAAGCACACATATATTTTTCAAATTTAAAAATTTATTGACACGGTCGGGATTCGATCCACAACCTTGAATCGAAAGTCGGGGTACGAGTACATGCCATTAGGCCACCGTGGCTCTTAATGATAAATAAAAATAATAATAAATATTCATACTAAATACACAATTATCCATATCACACAAAATATGAAGAACAGTATAAAAAGAACAATTGCATTTATCATTTGATAGTTCGATTCATGTGTTTGCTTAAAAAACGTTCAGTTCAGCACAATGTTGGATATTTTGCACTCAATGCTGATTTTCAGCTTAAAAAGTGCAACAGCAAGAAAATAAAATATCAACAAAACGTATATATAGTAACTGACTGACCGGTTAAAAATGTTAAAAAGATATACATTTTTCACATAAAATGCCCTGACACCTTCCACTGAAAACTAGTCCAATTTCACTTGTAAAACGAATTGTTACTGATCTAATTGATATGATTTGAACTATTGACTATATTGAAATTTGAAACTATCTGTCTTTTAAAATATCTCAACAACAAATCCATATTTCACTCTTTATAAACATTATCATCCATTGCTAATTTTAAAACCTTATAATACTGTTATTTATTACTAGTAAAGGAATCTACGCGGAAAGGATTGAAATAACTGACCCGGTGTCAAAACTGACAGCTTTTTATACGATCAAAGCTATAGGATATAAAAAGATGTCAATCGAAAGACGTCTGAATTTACACTATTCAAAAGACACGCTCGTACATTTCATTCACTAGAAACACTTTCTAGATTTGGCTTCCATTTCACGACACCATTCCAACTAATAAAGCGACTTTCAGTAAAGTGACTAGATCAATTCGGAATGGTCTCTTCCTGACTAGAAATAATGGAATGGTCATGAAATGGATGTCATTCACCATTTCTACTTCAAACTCCAATACTTCTAAATCAATTGATATTTTCAACATAGGCAGTTTATGTTAGACTTAACAAGACATTAAAATTACTTAGACGTATTCTAGTAATTGGTTGTAGATCAAATACTGCCGTAACTTTGGCAATCGTTATAAGTACGTTAGTACTTGGCAGTTTTGCACTTGTCATTTTAACGTCACTGTCGTGGCTTAGTCAGGGTACCCGGTGGCAGCCCGGGGTTTTTACACATAGCTTTCCACATGAGAGCTAGTAGACGGGCCCTAGAAGGATGCTTCAACTAGATAAGTCCCGTCCATAGCAACACCTGTTTGATTCCCTTGCACTGTGCTTCCAGCCGGTATGTATTTGCCGCACGCTTGCTGTAACACAAACAGACAATTTACTATTGATAATATTTAATATTTGCTCATAATCACAACATTGAGACTGGCGGACTTAGCCTACCTGAACTATCTATACCTCAACACTTAAGCTTAACACCGATACGAAGCTAATATACTAAAACTTTACTAAAACATACACAAACACCATAAATTAACCAATAAGTGTGAAGTGAATTTTGCGTAGCTGTGATTTGGAGTAAAATGTATGTAGTGGAGAATATTTTGTGTGCTGGCATGCCAATCGTAAATATGTATAGACCCATTTCTGTGACATGTAAATGTAGTGAAAAATGACAAAAACTATGATATAGTGCTTTAGTGTACAATTTCGAATTTCATGTCGTATGGATGTCGGTTAGTGTTTAGGTCCGCGAAGAGCGGTTTTCTACCACAAGTACTTTATATTTTTTTATGAAAAGATCAAATCTTATGAATCACATTTTTGAGTTTTGAACGAAGCTAGATATAACGACGAAATTACTGCAATGTTTTAACAATTTTGCCATTTTTTTTTATTTTATGTGTGCAGTGTGTTGGCAACTGGACAAGTTGAAGTCAGTATTTTAATAATAAAAAATACAACAACAGATACATAACATTCCCACGACATCCTTACATTATATATATTTAAAAAATATACATTTACAAACACTCTTGGATCTACTTAAATAAATCACTTCATTCTTATTTAATTTCAATGCAAGAATGAGGTAATTAATAAACAATAATAAATAAAAAATATACAACTTGCTTATACACAACATGAGCATAAACAGCATAAGCCATAAATACAATACAACACTGAGATACCGACATAAATGTATATAAAATATAATATAAAATATAATATAAAATTTAAATAACAAGCAACGATATTTTTGCAGCCAACACACTGCAGACATTTAAAGCCTCAATTTTGAATGGACGGTAATTACCACACAGCGATTTTAATATACATATCGTTCGATATATCCTGGGATACGTTTTTCACTGTGTAACGGTGACTTGATTTGAAATGTGGGATAAATCGACTATTTTGTAATTTGATTCTAAATAAAATAAAACAAAAACAAAATTAGAAAATAAATAAACATAATAAATCTGATAGGTACCTCCACTTTACTCCAAACTACTATGCTTTCAAGCACAATATTGCACTACTCAATAAAACAGATTTTCCGAACCAAATAAAGCTGTCTATTCACGGCGCGTTATCGCTGCGTGGTAACACCGTGCGCACATACTGGTAACGGTTCTTCGCTGGGCGCCGCGGACATAGACGTATCGGACGGTCGCGAGGTGGCCGTGTATCGCCGGACCCCCTTCATCCGTCCCTTTCTACTCGAATCTAATAGCAGTACCTGTCAGAGCCAATTACTATGAGATTCAGAAGATTGACCGAAAAGTTTAGAAAAAAAAATGCGTAGCTGCCGTTTGTTTTTGACAGTTTCAACGGATAATTTCTGGTGATTTTGTCACTGCATTCTAAACTATTCAGCCAAACTGGTACGTGTAGTAAGAAAGTGTAGTGTACAATTTTGACTAGCCAACAAAACAAGAATTATAAGATGTCTGAAGATTCTCTTAACTCCTAAAAACCATAGAAAAACGAGCTAGAAAATGATTAAAAATGTTCTACATTAATTCTAAGTTACTGTAACACACAATGACTTTGAATAACAAAATGTTGTCTAAGAAGTTTTTTGCGATGTTTGTAAATGTTTTTGTTGCATCTATCATTCCTTAAACCTGAAATACTCACTCATAAATTGCAACCAAGCATTATTGTGATAAATTGAACATTAAGAGCTGCATAAAATATAACGCTTAACATAATTAGCCTGTAATAAATATTCAGATAAATCAGTATAAACACCAAGCCGGACATTTGTATATTTGAGCGTGGCATAAACAGCTTAGCCACATTAATCACATAGCAATGGTGAAGCCACGAGATCTGGATCCTAATTTACGTGTATTTTGACCAATAAAATCAAATTACAACAAAGAACTATATAGTTTAATTGAGCCTAATTTTCACGTAAATGGATCCATTATGTGGCTATTTCTGGCACAATACATTAGCTCAGTGATGTACCTCACGTATTGTCCGAGTCGATAGTCCGATTGGACTGATGCATCGGACCGTCCGCCGACGTCTCTGTCGTAGGAAAAATTTTATCGTAATGTGAATGTCAATCTTTGTTATGAAAAAATTTGAAACCTTATAGTTAACGTACTATTAGTACTTAAGACGCAGAATAAAAAAAACATTTTTATATCTTAAAAATTATTAAATCTCTTATACTTATAATGCAAATCTGAGAAAATGGTAAGAGAATGGTAGCTAGTGCTCGTCAAGTCGATAAGATTGTCCCTTTACCCGTTACCCTTTACTCCTTTACTTTGATCCTTTACCCTATTAGCACTGCAACTTGCTATTAACTGTAGAGCCTGTTTTTACTAAATATTTGAATAGAATTCACTAAATTACAGAAGTAGTGAATTCTATTGGAGTTCAAGTGTATAGTATCAAGAGTACCATCAGGTCAAGGTTCTCGAGTGGAGACCACGCACTGAAAAGCGCAGCATAAGACGGCCGCCCACTAGATGGAAAAAAGGTTGTTGGGAGCCGTTGGGTGCAGGCCGCACAAGGTCAGTCACTCTGTAAATCTATGGCCTATGTTCACCAGTGGACGATCTATGGCTGATATGATGATGACTCCGCACTTTAGGTACGAAGAAACAAGTACAAGGGCCCGCTAAATTATAAATGTTTCTCATTCTACAGTTGACGGTCTTTCCTTGGCCATCTTTTGTAGCGTTAAAAGTAACTGATCTTCTGTAGCGGCGATAATGTAGCTTCGAGAAATTGTATCTTTTGAAGGGCCGATTCTTGCAATAGTAAATAAAAGATCCTCTGTTACCAGTCGATAATTAGAGTAAAATTGATACTTACCTGCTACAAACATGTATAGCCACTTTTTTACCTTCTTCTGCTTCGTCGTTTGTTTTGTGGAGCTAACGTTATTTGTTTTTTGAAGCTTGAGGTAGTATTGTAAGATGGCATACCTGGTGATTCACGAAGCCGCAACTGCAGCAAGCCTTAGTGCGCGATAGTAGAGTTATGAGGGATACCCTGCCCGCTTTGCCATCTTTCCTCTAATTGCATGCACCATTCAGCTATCTTTTGTGTGCGACTAACCGTCGATTATTTTTTGGAGCTAACCTTCATTTGTTTTTTGAGGCTAGAGGTCAATGAACGTAAGATGACGTCACCTGGTACTTCTGGGGGCAGCAACCGCAGCGAGCGCAGCAAGCCAGAAGTGCAGGCGCTCGTCCCGAGTGCGCGGGGGAGGCGAGAGGGGAGGGGGAGCCTGGTCGCTTTGCCGCCCCGTTGAAGGGGTTCTCCATCTCAACGAACTCCCGGTCCTGGAATACCATGTTTGGGATCATTGTAGAACAGACTCTGAACTAAAAAGTTTGTTACCGGTCGAAGGTAAAATAACGGTTAAAACAAACAGCCTGGACACTTATTAAATCGGGGATTTATCATAGATGACGGCCGTCATTGATAAACTATCCCTTTCATCGATATGTTTAACCATGGTTAAGTAATTTTTTAGTTATTCTCTCGAAACCACCAAAAACAGCGTCACCACTGCGCACGGTGCGCGAGAGCAGCAACACCATCCTGAATGTCATCGCCAACAAACTCGATTGTCCTCTGATGTGGAAGCTCACGCAGATGACTAAATCGCAATTAGTAATTTAGTCCCCTAGATTTAATCTTTTTACTAACAAAATGGATCCATTGTTATCTGAATAAATTATTATTATTAATATTAATCATTTTTAAACCTACCTAAAAACATGATTAATATTATCGCGTTGCTCCCACCGGGGGTAACTTTTTCCCGTTGTCCCCACTGGGGCAAACCAAATTCCCGCTGATCATCAGAATTGCATACCAATCATGGTAAACATACTTTGTATTAGAAATTTAGTAATCTCACAATAATGATAGGTATTTTATTTAAAGATGATACAATCATGCGTTCACAACACCTCAGCCAAAATCAATAAAACACATCACGACATGCAAAACCAAACGAACTATTTTAGCCAGGGTTTCTTTTAGTTATTTTTATTTGAGACACTGTTATTTTTCTGGTCACCAGTATAAGGTCTTGGCAATTTGAGACGAAGCTCTAAAATGAGCTTTGTACCAATTAAAAAATAATGTTAAAAAAAATCTGTTTGATTGAAGCTTAGTGTACGTATAGAGGCTTCTTTAAGGCTCCTTCCGTCCACAATGATTTTATTGCACTGGTTTTTTTAAGTGTCATCAGGACTTCATGCCTCAAGCTCACAGAACCAAAAAAGAACCAGTGTGATTCTGGCTAAAACAGTTAATCTAGCTGGGTTAATTCCAGTTTGTCACTTCTCTTCAACTGTCAAAATGGCTGCTCACACTGCTGTAGAGGTTCAACGTTTGACTGATGCCCTGTAGGAAGAATTTGACAGTTTAAAAAAACGAGCCCAACTACTTAGAACCATGATATTTACATAAAAGTCGTGCAGCGCAAAGTAAATTGTTACTTTCCGGTAAGAGGGGAGTATACTAGATAAACAATACATTGGTGGTGATTCTGTTGTTTACGCTGATTAACTAAAATTGTGTAAAATACGACCAGTCTTATTTTGTTCACACTAAAGATCAAATTAGAACGACATTTAAAGTGACAATTCTAAATTTAAATAGTTTTAAATAAGAAGGCGTGTTTGTGAGCTGGTTTTAGTCAACACCAATTTAATTGATCACTAAAACTAGCCCGCAGACATGCCATCATAACAAAAATTACTTAATTATAGAAATGTCATTTTAAATTTCATTCTAATTTGATCTTTAGTGTGAATAAAATAAGACCGTTCGTATGTTACACAATTTTAGTTAGTCATCGTACACAATAGAATCGCCACCATTGTATTTATGATTCAAAAATAATAGATTGTAATACAAGGGGCGTAAGCGATTAATTGGACCTGAGATGCCCATACGAGCGAGCGAAAGCAAGCGAAGACGCTATGAGTCGAGGGTACTATTGATCGCTTACATCCCTGTATAACATTTCATGACGAATGCGAAGAAAATTAAAAACTATTTATAACAGTTTGTTATTAAAGAAAATTTGCATTCCCGGTATCCCATGTTTTTTTTTCACTACGAAACTATGCCCTCTTTTATTTAATAGTAATAAGATATGTCTTGGAGGTTGTATTTCATTAAAGCTTATGAATGTAGATTTTTCATTTTTAAATAGAAATAAGGGTTTGTCCTGGAGATTGTATTTCATTAAAGCAGATTTTTAATATGGCTTTTTTGTTTTAAATAGAAATAAGGATTTGCCATGGAGGTTGTATTTCATTAAAGTAGACTATGAATGTGGCTTTTTCATTTTTAAATAGAAATAAGGATTTGTCATGGAGGTTGTATTTAATTTCAGCATTTATGAATGTAATCTCTTTTATTGTCATAGAGATTGTAATTCATTTCAGTATGTTATTAATTCAATAAGACTCATTCTATTTTCAAATTTTCTTACTCCCTGGGGGCATAAGGTATTGAGCTAGCAATGATCAACTTTTAGAGCATGAGTGATGAAAAATATATTTTCTTTTGTTTGTTTGTTTTAAATGGTGCGCAATAAATATTATCTATCTACTAGAATTATGAACGTTGCGAGGTATGAATATTCTACCCATGACGGAACAACCTTGGTTCCAAAGAAAATAAACGGTATATCACTTCTCATACTTATAAGAAAATAAGGCTCACACTCCTGCGGATGTGAGAATTGTTTGTTTTGTGTACGTGAAGAGTTCACCGAACATTCTATCCCTAGAACGCAAACACGTATTTTGCTCCCTCTGCACAAAAAGGAAAATAGGAATGAATGTGATAGAAGTTTATTGGTATTTTTGTTTCTTTTGTTATTTTAAGTACCAATATGTTAATACTAGCTGACCCGCTGAACTTCATACCGCCTTGACATGCATATGACATGGGCTGCTAATGTCGCCCGGGTATAATTATCAATCAGCCATCATTAGCTGCATCAATGTATGAGAAAATAAATTTTCTGCATTATTTCTTTTTGTGTGATTTTTTTTGATATATTAATAGTTATTCTGCTGTTCAGGGTAGAGACAAATCCAACAAATCAAAAATCACCAAAATCAGTCTAGCCATTCTTGAGTTATAAATGGTGTAACTAACCCGACTTTGTTTTATATACAGGGTGTTTGGTACTATAATGAGCATATTCAAGTAAAGGTTCCTCAAAACATAAAAAAAGACTTCTAGAATAAAAAAACTACTGGTTATATTATCAAATTTTAAAGAAAATCGACTAAGTTTATGTGATTTCGATACTTACTGCCTACTCTTGCAATCGGCATCCAAAAATAAAAGCCGATTTGATATCTCTTTCGGAAATGGCTGCGGGTTTTGGGTTAGAAAGGGACAACAAGAGATATCTTAAAACATCACTAATACAGTATCTGTGGTTAGATGGCAAGCATTATGCAATAGCACAACATAAGTTTAATAAAGTGTTTGTTTTTACATGCCAAAATAAATTTCACATTTCTATGGTAAACATTTCACAAATTTATTTATAATGCTCATCAAAATAACTCCTTTCATTTTTGTGCGTATTATCAAACACCCTATATATAGATTGATTTTAAGTTAGCACGCCCACCTTTTTTGTTACCTCTGAGGTTGGTAGGTAGAAAATGTTTTTAGCATTGAACCCTCCTTCTGTACATCTAATGTGTATTTTGTGCAATAAAGTATTAAATAAATAAATGACGGTTTAGAACGATCTTGAAGAATAGTTGGGCAAACACATTCCGAATTCCGTCACATAAACACATGAGCAGACATTTTGACCTAAGTTTTCCACTAACCGTAGTACGCTCCAGACACCTAAGCAGATGGTGATGTTGCAACTCGAAGATATCCTCATCCCGCCCAGCATCATCCAGCTCCACTCCTGACTCCTGGGCGGCGAGTCTGGCTTCAGCAGCCTTCTTCTTAGAGACGAAGGCGGCACCGGAAGAGGCTTTGGCGATACGGATGCGGGCCAAGCGGGCTTTCTGGAATTTACGATTAGCAATTGAGAAACGGATTTGTTGTATTTGTTTTATTATTGTACTACCTTTCGCCCGCGGCTTGACACGCGTGGTTTACCAGTAAAAAGTAGCCTATGTGTTAATCTAATTTATAATCTATGTACATACCAAATTTTATCAAAAAACAGTTCTGCCGTTACGTCGTCATTGAGTAACAAACAAATAAATAAACAAACATCCAAACTTTCGCATTTATAATATTAGTGTGATTCTGCTGTTAGTAATAAGTTCAGTTGAAACATGATTTTAGTAAATTGTTAATAAATAAATGAATTATATGATGGACTTTATTATTCTGGGTGTTTAAAGAAAATCAAAGATAATGTCAAAAACGCAGTGAATAATCGACCTTATGTCCGAAATAGTTTCTGAGCGGCAGTCGGCATCTGTTAAAAACAGCTTTACACGTTTAACCATTTAGAACAGGATTATTTGTAGTAATACAACTAAGGAAAAATACCAAGACTCCACAGACCACAGTTATCCCTTTTAAGAAGGTAATGTATTTTTCTGCTTGTTTGCTGCAGAAGCTTAAATCTCTACTTCTACAGTTAACTTACTGTTGAGAGTTTCATGGACAGCGCACCGTACCAATGTCTTGATTTTGCAAGAGCTTTAGATAAAAGAAAGATAATCGTCGACTGTGAAAATGCGAGTACATAAGTTCTTTGGACACGTTACCCGCAAAGAGAACTCAGTGGAACGTCTAGTAGTGCAAGGCAGAGTGGAGGGCAAGAGACTGCGTGTTCGCTCTCCAACGAGATGGTCAGACCTCATCAAGTCCATCACACTCTACCATGACTAAATGTTCTCGGAATGCCTTCAATAGAACTGAATGGAGGTGCACCGCTAGAGCCGCTACTCAAGAGCCAATCCTTGACATAATCACGACCACTCTACCAAGAGTGCCCGTCTAAGAAGAAGAGAATACTGTTAAACTTACCCTCTGAGCCTTCCTTTTATCAGCCCGTTGATTTTGGTGGTAGATCCGTGAGAAGTTGGAGACGATAACTGGTACAGGCAGAGCAATCACCAGCACTCCAGATAGGGAACAGACACCACCCACGATCTTGCCAGCTATAGTGCCTGGCACCATGTCTCCGTACCTGAAATTGTTAAGGTAATATTTTAGTTTTAAGAACAGCCGTTTTATTTTATTTTTTATCCTACATGGAGATAGAACAAGCTAATGGCCCACATGATGTTAGGTGGTAACCATGGCCTATAACAGCTAATTGCTTTGTAGCTCGCGCACCTTAGAAATGTGTCCTATGATACAATTCTGTAAAGCCTCATGTGCCTGTAATTTCATTGGCAACCATACCCTTCAAACCGAAATACAGCAATGCTCCGTCGTGGCAGAAATATGGCCAAAATATGATTCCGCTTCGTGCTCAATCTCTTAACATATTTATATAAAATATATATTAAAAGAAATAATTTAAATAAACCTTTCAGAAATAATTTCCTGGTGATCACATATTTTGCTAACTAAGCTGTTTGATCACAAAAAAATGCGTTTATCATCCGTGACACAATTGCTTGGCTCAACCAGTAGAAAACCGACCACTATTACAATTATTGTGTTTTATCTGTGTTCGGTTTTTAATTGTTTATATGTTTTGTTCAAATAAAAAAGAAAAGGATTGTGTGGTTTTATGAAACCACGGTAAAAGTGAAACTTCGTTTCACATTATAGACATTTAACTAAAAATTTTCGTTGGCACAAATGAGTAATAGTCTATACACTACACGGTCAGCTGATGCGAACTATAGGCGCCGCCATATTGGCCTCGGCTGCTCTGACGAGCGCCTTTCACTTTATCCCTACTCCGCGGCCGACCGTCACGCGACATGCAACACACAGACGAAAAAGTTTGAGACGATGTAATAAAAGTTTCACTTTGATAAATTTAATTGAATTTTAATACATCAAAAGAAATAATTTATATAAATCTTTTAGAAATAATTTCGGTGGTGGTCACAATTTTTTACTAAACATGCTGTTTGATCACAAAAAAATGTGTTTAACCTGACACAATTGCTTGGCTCAACCAGAAGTGCTACAGATTTTTGGTTTTCCGTAACACTACCATTTTTTTTTCACACCATTTTCAATAGCTAGTTCAGTTCATTATCAAATTAACCGTGAACTCGGTAATAAATAAATAAATATTGCTGGACATTTCACACAGCGCTATCTAGCCTCAAACTAAGCAGAGCTTCTACTATGGGAACCAGATAACTGATAGAATACTTATATGCCTTTTTTTTGTAAATACATACTTATAATATATAGAAAAACACCCAGATACGGAACAAATATCTGTAGATCATGCAATCATTTGTTCCGCGGCGGGAATCGAACCCGCTACCTCCTACGTCTCAGCCGGTTATAGGCCCACTGCGCCACGGAGGCAGTCACTTTAGTGACTTTAGTCACAGGTAATTTTTTTTGACTTTGTTGTGATTCAAAATTAAATTATCCTAATGCAACGGATAGTTCAATTAAGCCAAACAAGGTTTCTAATAAAGTTAGTGTACTGGACCGCTTATTCCTTTGTTATTTTTTTTTTATTCTTTATTATTAACACTGCTTTAAAACAGTTTCCAAGTTATGGATTGATTCTAGGATCCAGAGCCTGGTGATTCTTCTTAGAATACTAAAAAAAACTTCACCTTTTCCTCTTAGAGAGCCAGCACAGAATTATTTTGAAGTTTAAGGTTAACATAACTTAAGCTAACAAACATTAAGCAGGTTGCGCATGAAATAACCAAGAATACGAACAACAATCTTTTCTAGGGTTCCGAACCTAAAAAGGTAGTAAACGGAAACCTTATAAGATCTTGTCCGTCTGTCAGTGTGTCGTCACCGATTTTCTCAGAACGGGTAGACCTAGCAAGTTGAAATTTATACCAGATACTGAGGTTTATAGTCCCTATTAGGTGTATAAAAATCAAGGTCTAGAGTCAACACTGTAAAAAGATTTGGGCAAATTTAGATTTTCACGAAAACTTGTAAGTACCAAAATTCACCTTAATTTTCAAATTATATTAAATTTTAGAACTTTTCCTTTACTTGTACTGTACTTTACTTTGTTTAGTTGCACCTTGCTTTTAACCAAAATTGAGAATTCTAGGTCAATCGGAAGTACCCTATAGGTTTTGGGTCGAAAACCCATATGGTAGTTCCCGTTGACTCAGAATCACGAAATTCGCCAAAAAGCAAGGTTAAAGCAGCACAATTAAAGGAAAAAATCCAAAAAATAAAAAAAGTTGAAAATTAATGGGTGCCCACATACATACATAGTTAACGCCAATTATGATAGTCCTCTGAGTTGTATGGGCGCTCATACAATTTAGAGGACAATGGGTAGGTACGGAACCCTCGGCGCACGAGTTCGACTCGCACTTGACCGGTTTTTTTCTTAAAGATTTAAGTAAAAAAAAAGGTTCTTAGTAAATACCTAGTATATAAAAAAATAAGCTTAAAATAAAACGGTGAAAATTCTCACTAAAAACATAATAAACATGTATATGAAGTGAATCTAGTGATCTGGAGCAGTTGAGCTATCTATAGATCGTTTACAACGGTCTTTAGATAATTCAACTCTTTCTTCTGTATGTTATTGTAAATAATTGTATATTTATATTGGAAAGCGACACCGTAGAAGGGCTAAGAAGCGTTGGCTAGATGATTTGGACGTTTTTTATAGAGACTGAGATTTGGTACAGGATCGAGATAAGTGGAGATGAGGTGGAGGCCTTTTCCCAGCAGTGGGACAGCATAGGTTAGACAAAAAAAATTGTATATTCTTTCTGTTATTAAATAAAATTCATTCAAGAATAAATATGAATTATTCATCGCACTAAACACGTTGTAAATTTCCAATTCAAAATTATCCTTGCATTATTATCACCATTTGCATAAAATATACATCACGTATAAAATATCATCATCATATCAGTATAAATCATGCGTTTCTAATTATTTCAATAAAAGTATTATTTTGAACTTTTGATTAAGAAGATATTGCCTTTATTAGGGTTCCGAACCAATATGGTAAAACGGAATCCGGTGCGACTTTATCCGTCCGTCTGTCACAGCTGATTATCTAATCAACTTAATAACACCAATATTATAAATGCGAAAGTTTGTTGTTTGTTGTTGAATGTTTGTTTATTTATTTGTTTGTTTGTTACTCAATCACGACGTAACGGCAGAACCGATTTCGATTAAATTTTGTATGTACGTAGATTATAACCTGGCTTAACATATAGGCTACTTTTTGTTGACAAACAACGCGTGCGAAGCCGCTGGCGGAAGCTAGTTATGTCAATAAATAATATTTACTTTACTTTTCTTAATCGGCTTGAAATTTGGAATAGTCACACTAATATTACAAATTGAAAGTTTGGATGTTCGTTTATTTATTTGTTTGTTTATTTGTTTGTTTGTTACTCAATCATGTCGTAACGGCTGAATCGATGTTGATGAAATTTGGTATATACTTACCTACATTATAACCGAGATTACCACAAAGGCTACCTTTTATCCCATAAATCAGTTCCCATGGGATAAAAATGGGGTGTCAAGTCAAGTTGCAACATCTTTATTTCTAGGTTACCTACGCGTCGCGGGCAACAGCTAGTTATAAATAATACTGATCTTCCTGTATTGTAAGTTTTCAATTGGACGGCGAAAAGAGTCAAAACTGGGGTCAAAAATTCAAAATAAGGTTACTAGGTCAAGTGGGTCCATATTAAATAGAATAATAATAATAATTAATATTCATTAATGTAGATTGGTTTACGCATTCCAAAACCATGTTTGCAATAGGTCCCCAGTTCCAATTAGCCACTTTTTTTTCAAGTTATCGCACTAACCCTAAGTTTTATAATTTAAATAAATAAATGATTTTTATCATATACATTTTGTAATAAAGCATCAGCATTAACTATCTTACTAGTTTTAAACCCGACAAGTGCTATCTTTCTAATATATAAAAATCTCGTGTTCGGTTTTAATGGTCGCACTCCTCCGAAACGGGTCGACCTATTTTAATTTTTTTTTGTACATGGTAGGTATGAGAATAGGTCGTGTAGTATTTTTGTATGAACAATATCCATATAATTTTACCGTCGTTCATTGACGTGAAGTCATTTACATGAAGTGTCGCGTCACTTTGACAAGAGTGTTTGGTATAGTTTTATCCCAAAGTTCCCACGGGAACGGGAAATTTCAAGCGTGTGAAGCCGTGGGCGAGTTGGCTAGTTAACATATAAAATCCCTGTCCAAGAAACATCTGCGCAGTAAATCTCTGTAATGTTTGTAATCACTTTTGAAAACAATCACGTGTAACTAGTAAAAACGTCGGAAGTCATTATTCAGCCTTGCACAATGATCACTAAACTAAACATGTTTAAATTTGACGTATTTGTATGATTTGACAACTCTCTTAATCATATTTAGGCACTATATATAAAATAATTAAAAAAATCTCTTTGTGATTCGCAATCAGTTGGAGGACTACTACTATCTATGTATTTACCAAATTTCATTTAAATCTATAATTTAATTTTATGTACTACCAGTAAAGTTTACGTAACTAAGTGTACCATGGTGTAAAAATAGATGAATTGAATTGAAATTCATTAAACATAAGTACTTACTAAAATTGTAAAAGTTTACGAAACGGAAACAAAACTCCCACGTGTCCATCGTAATAGAAAGCTATTTTGATAAACTACAAAAAACTACTTTATCCATATACATAATTATCAATTCAAAAGTAACTCAAAAGTAGCATAGTCTCTCTGCCTGTCTGTCTATTTGTTTGATAAAGGTTTTCATGACTAAACTGCCGCACCGATTTCGATGGAATTAGATAGATTGTGATATAGATGATAGATGACTATGGGCATACGAGTCGGTTTTACCCCAAGGCACGCCAATGATGTGAAACATAAAAAAATGCACCTACAATTAATGGGGCATATGAGTCAGTTTTACCCCCAAGGCACGCCAATGATGTGAAACATCAAAAAATGCAGCCGGGTTAATACCTACAATTAATGACAGTTGGTCGTGAAACGTCAAAAAATAGTTTTTTTGCTGTTAGTGCTAGTTTCTATGAGTAAATTGACGAATTTAAGGAAAATTAACTAAAAATGATGTTCAAAATCCAGTTTTAAAAGGTGTAAAAACTACAAGAAAAAAAAAACAAAATACATGTCCATAATTTTATCATATCTACGTATTTGGTTTAGGAGTTTAGGCTAGCGTGGTAAGGGAATATCATGCGTAGGGGAAAAAATCATGTGACTAAAACAGTGATAATTATAAATGTAGATGGATATACTCGCAGAAGTAGAGAAATGCCGAAGAAGAGATGCATGCAGTCTGTGAAATGATATGAAAGAAGTGACAACGGAAATGATGGCTGATAGAGAGGTATGGAATTAAGATACATGTTGTGCCGACCCCACGTAATGTGGGAAAAGGGTAGGAAGAAGATCTACGAATTTAGTTTATTTGAGATGAAGGAATTACCCTTCATAATAAAACAGTTGAATTTCCCTGGCCCTCTGAGGATTGAATGAGTCGTAAAGAGGGAAAACTTGGACGCAAAAATGTCCGTCCATTTCTTCATTTAAGGCTTAATCGACGGTCGAATAAAATATTCGCTTTTATGTTTTTGCTTATATAAACGAAGTCAATATGTCTTTTTCTGTATGTTAGTATTTAAGGTATTTATAGTTTCCAGTACAGTGGCCTAAATTCAACAATATTTTTGATCGAGCGAAGCGAGATCTCCAAATCAACTTGGGCAAATCGGCGTTGTATGTATGTATGTATGTATGTTTGTTTGTCCGAGGATAACTTTCGAAGCGTTGATCCGATCATCGTGAAATTGGATACATAGGTAGTGATGGCATAACTTTGGTGTGACTAAATGTTGTCGGGTTGTTCTGTCATTAGGGTACATCAACAACCAAAGAGGGGTAAAAAAAATGAAAATAAACCTTTTAGGTTAAGTGGGACGTCAAACGAAAGGACTTTATTAGTACATTTCAACCCCGTTTTTATTTTTAGTTTAATCATTGTAGTTTTTGAGTTATAAGCCATAATAAAAACAAAACTTTGACAAAATTCACAGGGTACACCAGTGACCCCACAATGCTAACATTTGGTATTCGTGTAGCTTTAGTGAAACAAATATAGGCAAAAGTCTGAAATCCAAAATAACTGCATTTTGTATCCCAAAAAAAGTAACCAATTAATATGAACTCCCGTTACCTGCAATTTGAATGAAACTGTAGGTCAAGTCAATCACCTAGGTTTGCATTTCGTGGCACTATTTTGATAGTCAAAGATTACGAATAATATAGTTTTGTTTTTATGGGAGACACGTGAGATCTCAGTTCGGGGCGAACCACTAGTATCTTTATTTTAGCATTCGCACCTCCTTCTCCATATAAACTTTAACTATGCCAAATCTCACACTCCTCCGTGCGCGCAATAAGCTCAAAAAGGGGTACGAAGTTTTCTCTTCGCATATTTATATGGAGACGGGTCATGTTATGTAAAACAAACGCTATATTATTGTTCCTTAGTGGTTCGCCCAGAACTTAGATCACGTGTATCTCTCATGGAAAAAAAAATATTATTCGTAATCTTTGACTATCAAAATAGTGCCACGAAATAAATAACCACCTAACTTGACCTACAGTTTCATTCAAATTACAGGTAACGGGAGTTCATATAAACTGGTTCGTGTCTTTTGGGCAACAAATTGCAGTTATTCTAGATTTCAGACGTTTACGTATATTTGTGTCACTTTAGCTACACGCGTATTAAATTACAGCACTGTGGGGTCACACCCTGTGAATTTCGTCAAAGTTCAGTTTTTATTATGGCTAATAGGTACCTAACTCAAAAACTACAAAAGCTTTACTAAAAATAAAAACAGAGTCGAAATGTACTACTAAAGACCTTTCATTTGACGTCCCATTTGCCCTAAGTCTCATTTTAAACATTAAAAACTCATTTAGTCACCTGCATACTTGGGCCGACCGACTGGCCGCCGACCGGTTGGTCCTCCCAAGTATCGCTGGAATGATAGGATGGAGGCTGACCTACGCGACCTTGGAGCCGATTACTGGCAAGAGATGGCATGGACAGAGGAAAGTAGAGAGTTCTCATATCGGAGGCTAAGACTCACTTTGGGTTCCTGCGCCAATGGAGTAAGTAAGTATTGTATTACCCGTATTTACTCAACCCATCAGGAATTACGCCAATACAATTTTTTATTGTTGTGACAACCGATTACGCATGCGAAAAAGACAGCCGCACAAAATATATAACTATTCTGAAGATAACACAGTTAATTAAACACGGTAAAGTACTAAAAGCCACTACCATAAATATCGCTTTAGTTCAAACACTGTGCAAACTAAACACTGCAGTTCAAAAGGCACTAAAACTATATTTAGACTGCAGTAAATTCGTCAGAACAGCTTCGTGGTAGCTACTACGTTATTTGTTAACTAAACTGGTGCGTTGAAGACCACACACATTCATTATTGCGGATATCGTCTCTACACATTCGCGCGAGTAACCGATAAGGCGAATAACGGACGTGAATGTGTAAATGCAGTACAAATGGTCACCTACCCCGGTATCATCTACGAGAGCATTACGAGTGACGAGAGCGAATATAAAAAGTATGTAAGTAAACGAATTTGCAAGCCACTCGGTGTCTGTTTGTTAAACTGCGATTCGCGCAATTCACGCGAAATTCTACAATGTCGAAATTTCCATATTTTTACGTATCTTTTATAAACAACTTAAAAAAAAGGACAAGGTTCTCAATTCGATTGTTATTATTATTATTTTTTTAATTTTTGTTACCTTAGGACTTCTAACCTTACATTTACTCGTAGCAACCGATTTGATTTTTTTTGAAATGATACACTTTCAGATTGATCCCATAGATATTTCATCAGAACCGGTTCAGTAGTCTGCTTTTTTCTGTAATCGGAATTCGGTTATATTTTTGTTAAAAAGTTACTTGTTAGATTGACTAGTCAAGCTCGTTGTAACTTTTGCTACTAATCAGTAAAAAAATCCAATTAGACAATGTTATTTGTGATTTTGTTTTTTTACATTATAGGCTCGCATTTGTTTCGTCGGCAAGGCAAAATGACCATTTGTTTCGTGAATCTGTAAATAGACAATATGTTTCGTTATAATGTAACATTAATTTAAAACACACATCCGGAATCGTAATAACTGATTTTAGAGGTGGGTTTAATACCGGTAGCTTGAATATTTATCCCGTAATCGATACATTTACAATAAACAATCGACGGCGCCTTTGCGACGATGCTGCTTTGTCAGTTTAACAGGTACCTTTACATGATGAATGAATATTATTTGTTTACCTATTTTATACAGGCTGCTTCATTGATATTTTAGGACTTGATATTAACTTTGTATGAAAATTTTACATTTTCTGTTGTAATGAATTTGAAAAAACCCTATTATACAACAATACTAGCGTTAACACTACTCGTGTTTTCATTTAATGTCGTACATAAGAAAACACGTAGTAGAAGAGAATTTCTGTAAAAGTAACCGTAAGCTAGTCTCCTACAATTTTTTTAAAGATAGATCAAGTCTAGTAGCTGGCCCTTTTGCCTCAACTTTGCACCCTGTAGATAGCTCAACTGTTCCAGATTGAAGTATCTCCAGGTTGCTTAGTATATTTGTGAATACAGGGTGAGTTTTTTTCAAAGGGTCTGTAAGACAAAGTCTAAACCAAATGTAAGACGTCTGAACGATATGAGTTTTTTTAAAAGTTTTTTTTATTAATGCTAGTCAAGCGCTAGACCACTACCTTACCTGATGGTAAGTGATAGTAAGTCAAAGATGAAGCAAGCTAGAAAGAACCTGTTCACTCTGAACTTGAAGAATTCTATATTATAGTGGAGTCTTCATAACTATACCATTTTAGATTTGTGTCTCACAGTTATCAAAAAAAACACTCTGTAATCAAAAATTGGTATTTCTAATTAAGTATATCCAAATTGATCAAAATACAAGAGCTTTTTTGATCAGTTTAGATTTCTACTGAATAGTTTATCAAGGTGCAGTGCTCAACTAGTAAAAATGATACATAAGCTTGACATAAGGCTAATATGGAATAAAAATAACGTTTCAAAATGATCCTTCTGATTTTAATGAATATTGAATTTGGTTACTTCTCGTATCGCCAGGCCATCCATTCTTTATGCGCGATAATTACAACAGGATTCAATCAAAATGGACTTTTAGGTGGAACGAGCATATGGCCTACCAAATGTTAAGTGGTAACCATCGCCTATAACAAAGTATTGCCTCATAGATCACGCAGAAAGATGCACTATGATGATCCTGCGTCCATGAATGTGAGGCATACAGGTGTAAAGCCTCATGTGCCTGTCATTTCACCAGCTACCCTTCGAACTGATATACAGTAATGCTGCTCGGCAGCTGCTATTTCAGCTGCCGAGACCATTACTACTTGGACGCAAACATAGGTATGTAATGTTAAGAACACCCACTAATCATCTAACTTAGAAGTGTCAAGGTAATTTTGATCAGACTTCCTTTCACCACTTCCCTGCTTAAACTTTGGTAATTAACTTATTGTTTTATGGTATCTCATTGTAAAGGAACAATAGACGAAACAACTTTGAAATTAAACTTAATTTTCAGAAGTGGATTGTTCATACATTACGAGTTAAGGGGTGATATTTTGGAACTAAAGTATTTATTTCAATACTTTATTGCAGAAAATACACATGAAATACAAAACGTGGGCTAACTGCTAAAAGCAGAGGACCTTGCAGCTAAAGGGAGGCAAGTCCAAATTTCAAAACTGTTGGGTATTTAAAAAAAAGGTTTTTAAAAATTGATTGATGTACTTATGTCTTATCGTTATATGGCATTATATAATATGAACATACATACACATTTTATTCAAGATTTAAGGCAATTGAAGAAGTAATAGAATTACTACGATTTTTTAAAGTTTGGATCTGTCTCCGTTTTGCACCAAGATTGAAGAAAAATACTACCCTATTTTGTATTAAGGATAATAAAACAGGTAAACACGGTTATTTTTTTATTTCAAGAATTAGTAATCAGTCCACAAAGAATTAAACAATCAAAAGAAATACAAAAACGAATGAGTGCTGGACAAAAAAAAATTAAAGGTTAACTTCAGCTTGATCATCGTCGTCTTCGCTAGAAATATCATCTGTAGGTCCGACAGCTTCACTTTTAAGGGCCCTGTAGAAATATAGTTTATTTGGTGGAACATAGTTCTTTACCAACTGCATAACATCGTTGTATTTAGCCTTTTTCAACGGCAATGCATGATCATACAGCGGTTTCTGAGGCAGAACTGATAGTTGGGCTTGAGCATTTCTCATTATAGGAAAATAATCAAATACTGGCGTTCCCGTTGTAACACTGACTGCAATAGTTTCAATGTGGTCTTTACTATATTCAAAAATACGATATTGAGATATTTTGAATCGAATCTTCTCTGTATTTGTTATTACTTTTTTGAAATGACTCTCATAATTTTGGCTCAAGTTAAGTATCATATTTTGACTTGCATTTACAACTTTAAAATTTTTAGATGCTTGCGTAATACAATCGGCATATTCAGAAGTCGTAAATATGTAATCTTTCCTTCTATTAAACTTTTATATTACGCCGAAACACCGATCACACGGTAAGAAGTTGTGCCCTGGTTCTGGAAATCGATGAACAATCTTCTCAAAAGATGAACACCGCATAAGCGTATATAGATACTGAACTAAAGTCGAGTTCTTATTTTGTGCTGCTGCGTTATCAGAAAATAAATACAGTACTTTAACTGTGCTTGGTAAAATGACATTTATGTAGTGATTTATAAAAGATATGAGAACGTGCACTTGTTTACAAATGATGTAATAATTTCATTTGTTGCAAGAAGGAGGCAGGTCCGGACCTGTTCCCTTCTTGCACCAAACAGAATAAGGTAGCAGATCCAAATTTTGTTACAGCGCGCTTGTTTGTCGTCGGATTTGCCTCCTAAATGCACCAAACCATAGCTAATTTTTTTGTTTAAAATGTAGGTGAAAAAAAAGGTAACGGTTAAAATTTGGATCTGCCCCTCTTTTGCTGCAAGGTCCTCTTTCTATCTGCCAACCTCAGAATTATGTATCAAAAACGGTTAGATTGCTAAACTTAAAAAATATTTTTGTTTAGTTAATAATTGTTGTCCCACCATCTTCTTTGGAAGGTGACCAAATCGTTTCGCCAACGCTTTCTCGGCCGACCCCGACGTCGCCCTCCGATAGCGACGGATAGGGATACTTGGAGGGACTTGGGGGAGACCTTTGCCCAGCAGTGGGACGAGATAGGTTAGAGAAAAAAAAAATAATTGTTGTGTTGTTGTTCTTTTGTTTTGTTCTAGTTTCCAGAAACTTGAAAACAAAATTTCCACTTAATGTCCGCAATATATATGTTTTATTTTCGCAACTAATCGCAAATTATCTCATGACATATCTCCGTCTTAGTTTCAAAATTCGTAGGACGGTTTCACTAGATAAAAAGACGGCTTAATATAAGTTGCCTTAAAGATATCCCACTAGATATTACATTACTAACTGATGGCAAAATGGAAGTCAAATATGGAAGTCTTGACAGAGTTTACGTATATGAGCCATTTGGGGTCGAAACCCTGGGTCCATTAGGTATCGGGGCCCAACGCATTTTTAAAATTCTTTCTGGGTGTCTGATCGAAGCGACGGACGTGTCCGAGAGCTGGTGCATATCTGAGTCAACGCATAAGCATTGCAATTCAGTGGAGCAATCCAGCCAGTGTCTTGGGGACACTTCCGCCTGGTAGTTGAGCTATCTATAGATCGTTTGCAACGGTCTTTAGATGCTTCAACTGTTTCTTCTGTATTTTATTGTAAATAATTGTACATTGTTATTAAAGGCATTTTGCCCCACTATCTGATGGCTTCTTTAAATGAACACGAGAGAAGTCTAAATATAGAGTGATGTAACACATCTCGTTTCATATCAGCCTTAAAACGACCTCTATCTCAACAGACTGTTACAAGCTTTAAAAATCTATAGATAGCTCAACTGGTTGCAATATGACAAACATCAATAAGTGAAACCTATAGAATACAAGTAGGTAGGTAGTAGAGTAGGAGGAGTAGGTAGGAGGAAATATAGTGGAGAATATTTTAGTAAAGAGCAATGAAAGTTACTATTGCTGTAAATATTATAGTTTATACAAGGTGAAGATTTGCTTTTTTTTTTTTTGGTCTGCTTTTAAATAATTTTCCTGACCTTTTCCCACATTACAGGGGCTTTTTTCGTTCATATCTTTCTATCAGCCGTCATTTTAGACTATCAGGCCTACTGCTACGTTGCGAGGCACAATGAATTGGTCCCAGTGAGAGTGTTGGTTCTGTACCTACAAATAGTAAGTTTTGATAATAGCGTCATACATAAATATTCATGCTGGGGGCTAAAGAGTAATTAAAAATAAAATAAATAGAAAAAAAGCTTTATTTCCAATACACTATTAAATTAATTAGGTACATAAATATAAAGACTAATATAAAATAAACAAAAAACTTAACTAATTCTACTGTTTTATTTTGCTACTTTCTGTCTGTCGTGTAAGGACCGCTTGTAGCGGTAAATGCCTCCTCCAATTGACTCCACTTTGTCCCGCCGAGGGACAGTTTTTTTTTTTGGTTTAAAGTTGAAAGACAAAATAAAAATACAACCATTTTTATTTTGTCTTTCAACTTTAAACCAATATAACTTCGTGACATTCCTCGTTGGAGGACTTGAATTTTTTCTAGCAACTTCTTAGTTAGAGGCCACGTCTGACATACATGGTATCAGACAGATACTTATGGCTTTAGTTTTTAGTTGTACCTGCAGGTTTCATTTGAAAATTTCCTTCAAAGCCCAATATTTATTCCATGTGTTTTTAAATATCTGTTTATTTATTTTTCTGTACATTTGGTGAATTAAATTAAATGACAAAGATAAATGTGGTTTTTACCGTATTCTAGGGGGCATAAACTGGTATTTTCTTGGTTCACTTCTAATCCTGTAGCTTTACTTTGCAAACTCAGAGACTACCATGAATTCCAATTCCGTGGAATCTTCCCATCTGTCCTTTGTACAATTTGCCTGGGTCGTATGACGGGAAATCGATCTCGCCCGGGGATTCTTAGCACCCCTGGCACCGGGGTGGTTCTGCCTTCCGTCATCAACAGATCCACCCCCGAAGCCACCGGGAACTTGGGGCCAAACGTTTATTGTGTCTGTCATAATGAGGGGGATTTGGACTATAACCCACCACGCTGGTCTAATTGCGGATTGGTGGGTGGTGCGCCAGAGCCTCGTTTGCTGGTCGGCAGGGTATACCACGGGCCGGTGAGGTTGGCTTGAGTTCCGAGAGATGTTGTATGGAATCTTCCCATAGGAATGCAAAATCATCTGCGAACCGAAGAAGTGTAAGGTAGTTGCCATCCATCTTGATTCCCAAATTATTCCAATTTAGATGTCTAAAGATGAATTCCAGAACTGCAATAAAAAGATTTGGCGAAAGTAGATGGGGTAATGTTTCGTACTTATTTATCTTCACTACATTAAAAATCAGCCGAGCAAAATGCTTTGCCGTAAACCGGTAAAGCGTTGAAAGTTTAACACGTTACATTTCATACAATAACTCTTGCGAATTGCGGGAAATTGTGGCTGTAATTAGTGTGGTCGCGCAAGTGAAATATTGCCGTGTGTTTCATGTGTGGGACAGTCGACGCAGAACGCAATTTCAAACTCATGACCGAAAATATGTTATATGTAATTTCTGTTTAAGGTAAACAGGTGCCTCCTTTGACCACATCATTACCCCGAGGTAAGATAAACAAATACATTTATAATTATAGCCTCTGTATCCTGACTGAATTTCTTTCTTTAGAAGCTGTTTCCCGCGACTTCGTATGCGTTACACTAAATGTGTAGGTAACCTAGAAATAAAGCTAAACTAGCTGTTGAACTTGATTTGACACCCCATTTTTATCCCATGGGACCTGATTTATTGGATAAAAAGTAGCCTATTTGTTAATCCAGGTTATAATATAAGTATAAACTTAATTTCATAGAAATCGGTTCAGCCGTTACATGATTGAGTAACAAACAAACAAAAAAATAACAAACATCCAAACTTTCGTATTTATAATATTAACGGGCGCGTCGTAATCGGTCGTCTCAGTGCATAGATACGGTTAGTGTAGTGTGTCGTAATATGAACGAGTACATTTCCACTTCTGAAGACCAATTGAGGGTAGTTGCTGCAGCTGCCATCACTTCTCGACGGTAGCTCCAAGTACTCCAGTCCACCCGTGACCACGACTGTTGCAACACAGCCGAAATGTCAGGATAACAAATAAAAAAGGTACATACGCGATAAATACCCGTTTATATCAATAATTAAATATTAATGTCATTTGTTAGGTATAATAAGTCTCTCAGTTTAGTGTGGCTCATGGCAAAGGCCTCTTCCAGCATTTTCCATTGGAACCTAGTCACAAACTAACCAAAGCTAACCTATCAGTTCTCTATGGGAACTAGATAAATGATGTAATACTTTGACAAAGCCCCTATATAGCTGCATATTTCACTTTTTGCTTTTATGTTTGCATTTGTTTGAAACCTGACGTAACTAAGCGTTCCTAGTGATCCTACAGTTTGTATAAATGTATGTAACACTTATATACATATTTCTTTGTTGTAAATACATACATAATAATATTGGGAAAACATCTAGACGCAAAACAATTATCGGTGGAGATCGAACTCGCAACCTCCTGCGTCTCAGCCGGCTATTCACCCACTGCGCCACGGATCTCGTCAAACAAAGATCGATTTACGTTCAAAGATGTATTTTTGATGTTGACTGTACTCGTGATTTGTTGCTGTCTCACTGAAGAGATTGCTGTAAGATTAATTGTTCATAAAAAAGTAAAACAGTTTTACATGAGATGAACGAACTGAGCGTGTCATTAAAGATTATAACGATTTCGAAAAAAGATTTAGAAGTATAAATGTGAATTTATTACAGTTTTTTTTATTGATCGAGCGAAGCGAGATCTCCAAATCAACTTGGGCAAATCGGCGTTGTATATATGCAGTATGTATTTAAGTATGTATGTATGTTTGTCCGAGGATAACTTTCAAAGCGTTTATCCGATTATCGTGAAATTTGTTATATAGGTAGTTAGTGATGGCACACTTTTGTGTGACTAAATGAGCTAAAAATGTGGGGGGGCGGTTGAGATACTGGGGTTCAAGAGGGGTAAAATAAATATAAAATGAGACTATCTGGTTAAGTGGCACGTCTGATAAAAGGTTTTTATGGGTACATTTTTACCCCGATTTTATTTTTAGTTTAAGCCTTGTATTTTTTAAGTTATTAGAAATAATAAAAACTGTATTTTGACAAAATTCTCAGTGTACACCAGTGACCCCACAGTGCTGAAATTTAATATACATGTAGCTTTAGTGACACAAATATAGGGAAAAGTCTGAAATCCAGAATAACTGCAATTTCTACCCCAAAAAATTATAACCAATTAACGTGAGCTCCCGTTACCTGTAATTTGAATGAAACTGTAGGTCAAGTAAATTGGTTATATATTTCGTGACACTATTTTGATATTCAAAGATTACAAATAATATTTTTTTTGTTTTTATCTGAGACTCGCGAGATCTCAGTTCGGGGCGAACCATTAATAATATAAGATGATGGCTCAATCCCAACCCCTTATGTGGGGCGCCGGCCTACGCTGCGTTATTCAGTGCATGGTCTCTAATCGAGAACCTTTCTGCCCCAACGGCCTTCAGTTCTATGAGCTGCCCCGCCCACTGCCACTTCAGCTAGCTAATCCTTTGGACTTTAACAGTCACTTTGGTCTGTCTTGACTTGCTCTACATGGCATTAAATTGCATCCGTCATCAGAGAGTACAAAACCGTAAATATTGTAAATCATACTTAATATTTAAAAAAAACAGTAAAACAACGCTAAAAGCGATCTCTTCCAGACAACCTTTTGATGGACTGGATTTCACGAGAACGTTATAGGAGACCATAGGCTTTATAGCCTTAGAAATGAATGTATTGAAGCTAGTAAAACAAATAAGTTAGGTTAGATTAGATTAGAATAAATTTGTTTATTGCACTAATAAAATAATACAAAGGCGAACTTAATGCTAATTAGGATTTTCTTCCAGCTAATCATTGTGTAGTGTAGATAAAGTGCTAGTGCGAGAAAATAGAAAGCTTAACAAACTTTAGCTTAGGTATCATAAAACAAACTTACAAAAAATAATAATATACATACATAAACAATACAATATAGGTTAGGTTGGGTCACAATGTGAAATGAGGTCAAATCGAATACACATCATTAATCAATCACCCAATATAATACAATCCACAGTTTCAATTTACATATCCACTTCTCTTTATAGTCTCTCTGTATACTTTTTATACTAGCTCCCACCCGCGGCTTCACACGCGCGGTTTGTCAATAGAAACATTATCCTCTTGCGCAGTCGGATAAAAAGTAGCCTGTCTCAATCGCGCTCATAATATACTCGTTTATACCAAATTCCATCGAAATCTAGCCGTTTAGTCGTGAAAACGTAACAAACAGAGAGAGACACTTTTTAATAGTGCTGGACATTTCAAACAGCGCTATCTAGCCCCAAACTAAGTCAAGCTTGTATTATAGGAAATAGATAACTGATACAATACTTATATACTTTTTTTTTGGAATGATTTGTATGTCCAGCAATATTTATTTATATATAATTGTTTTGCGACGAGAATCATGGGCATTTCACACAGCGTTATATTTACTTAGGGTGGCTTACACAACGATCCCTAAACGTATTTAGCTAAACATGACAATAAATTTATATAGCATGATAACGATAATAAATTTGACGCACTTGTATGATTTGACAACTTTTTAAATCATATTTAACTACTATATACGTTTAAGCATCGTAGCACAAGTCACCTTTAATAACAATAAAGAGGTTTTATCTTAGGTATCTTAGAAGATGTGTATACGTAGTATATATGTATATAAATACATACTGGGCCCTGAAACGCGCCAGTTATAATTTAATATGACGTAGTCAGTTACCTACCGCTAGAGGCCTCCACACGAGAGCCATTTGCAAATCTGAGCAGACCAGTGAACAGGGCTTGCACATGCAATATTGTAACATTGTACGATTTTCTTTTATTTTTTATGTTATTTTAGTTTATATTAAATACTAGTTGACCCGCCAAACTTCGCATGGCCTTGACATGCATATGACGCGGGCTGCCAATGTATTATCAATCGGCTATCATTAGCTACTTATCTATTATTAGCTGTATGAGGAAATTAATTTTAAATTTTTTTTACGTAAATTTTTCCAATATTTTAATAGTTATTCTGCTATTCGGGGCGGAGACAAATCCAACAAATCAAATAACATAAAAATCGGTTCAGCCGTTCTTCAGTTATAAATGGTGTGACTAACCCGACTTTGTTTTTTTTACAATATATAGATTGCAATTACCTGTCTACTAACATAATTCTAAGATAGATGACATGTCTGAGAATTGAAGTGAATTGAAATAAAATATGTGAAAAACTATTTTGTCATCAGTCATCACTAATGTTCTGAAAGTTGGTCATGGTTCCGTAAATGCGGATGAAAGTAAATTTGAAAATGGAATGCAAATGAAGCTCATTGCATTTATACGAGGGGCACACTAAAAGTTTCCGGAATCAATAATAAAAAAATACTATTAATCTTAAAATTACACTGTCAAATTACACTTAAAATCGTAAAAAATCATGCAACGAAAATTTTCCAGAGTTAAATTCATTTTATTGTAATTACGCAATTTTTAAAATGACGTCACAATGTGAAAAAAATTCAGAATCAGATGAAACAAATTTTATTCTACGGCTAAAGAGTTCCATTTTCAAATGTAGTAATAACTTTTTAAATATTGTTTATGTAAGTGGCCAATTCCGGAAACTTTTAGTGTGACCTATGTATTAAGCTAATATGAAATACAATTTCCATGACAAATCCAAATATCTATTTAAAAATTAATAGACCATTGCTTAGTAGTGGAAAATAAACAATGGGTACCGGGGACGCAAATTTTCTTTTTAGCAACAAACTGTATGTTAAGTGTTATACTCGGGAGTAAGCGATCAAAAATAACTTCGATTAGCATGGTCGCTCGCATTCACTCGCTCGTACGCTTATCATCTCGGGTGTACAATTGATCGCTTACAGCACTTACATAACAATGTACTTTTGATTTAACTTTTGAAACTATCATGGTTACGAGTATGAACACTATTTTCCGTGATATTTAACATGATTTGTGAGTTTTGAGTGTCAATATATTATGGCAACTCACTAATACTAAAACTTACAAATCATGGTATATTATATATCCGTTTTTAGCGAAAGTTTGGTTTCGTATTTTTTACATACCGACTACCAAACACAGATTATCAATCACAACAGATAGAACAAAGTTCAGAACACAAAAATATAACCAAACAATCTGTCATCTCCATTGATATCCAGGGCGTGAACCATAAGCGTTCTGTACCTATTTGCTTCCAGGTACAGCAACTTCATTGGATCGTATCCCTCGTAATCCATGAAAACCCAATTTTAATACTCGTAATTCTAGTTTTTTTTTAATCTTATCTACTTGGCAACCCTAGCCCCAGCTTCTATAAACAATATTACAAGTATATCTGTACATACACATACTTGTGGCCTACATATGTATAGGCCGGAAGATCTACGTAGGCAACCCTACATCATCGAGTACATACAACATAAAAATTAGAGGTGAGGTTCACTGATCGGAAAGTATTGCGCCTGGATGCAGTAAATCATTTTGTCAAATATTTTTTTTGGTTCATGAAATTCAGTGTTCTGATAAATTAAATTGTTTCAAATAGAGTTTTGTTTTTTTTTTCTTTTCACAGAAAAATAATATTTTTATATAACACAGCTGTTAAGATGAAATCTATATTTTTGTAAATTTACTTTTTAATAATAGTCCATCCACCTGGTTTAATTCAATCTTTATACACATAAGTTGCCAATCACTGCTTGTTTTTCATGCATAATATATGTTTGACTTCCGGGTACCTGGTGAATAAGTGTCCTCTAGATCTTCGTGTTCCATCTTAGGGTCTAGTCTAATACAGTCCGTCTGTCTAAATCCTAAGACCACGTCATCGCTTACCATCAGATGAGATTGTGGTCTGACTATCTATTCGTGCTTAAACAATGTTATTTTGCATCCTATATATTCACCCTATGTTTATTTAAATCCTATCACCTAACAAGGTCCATAATGATGTACCTATCCAATTACCACCCATTATTACATTGTGGAATGCAATAAATGATTGAGTTATAAGACTGGCTAACGTAATAAATTAAATTTAATTTAATTTTTTATGTATTTTATTCAGACAACATAGATCCACACATAATAAAATAGGTATTTAAATGATAACACATAATATTCATGACATTAAGATTAAAATTAGAATAAAAAACATAAAAATGTAATTATCAAATTAATTTGCCCAGCATTGGATTTAATTAGAGTTGACACTCCAATTAATTTGTTGGTACTACCCAGCTTCCGTGTAATAACGCTGGTACTTGATGCCGTGGGATAACCACAACAGCCTCCCAGTCTATGTGTACTATAGTGGTTAAACCACTGCTAGGGTTTCACCTTGTTTAACAGTTAGTAAAACTATGTTTGCTTACGGCAGGGAAATGTGTTTACTAAGCCGTACATACTAACATATCACCACTAAAACGAGATATTTATCGTGATTTGTGGGTTTTGAGCAACTTGAAAACAAGGAGCAGGTTTCTCAATTAGTTGGTTTTTAGAAGTTTTATATGTAACATCAAATAATAAAATCGACCAAGAAACTAAAATTATGAACTTAAAACAGTTATTTACTTATACTACATGCATTCTCGTCCGAAAAATCCCCAATAAATCGATCCACACTAATCTAATGTTCACTAAAGCAAAGGAATTGACAAAGTGAGGTACGCGTCGCGGTAGCTTTTTTGACTTACCTAAAAGTCGAACGGACTATGGCAAAAAATCAATAGTTCACGAAGGCGCACAGCTTTACAATAAATTACCCTCAGATATAAAAAATGTGAGCTCATGTAACGCATTTAAAACTAAACTCGCTCAACAGATAACTAAAGTTTACTAAATAAAGTAATTAAATTAGTAACGAACGATCTACCTGAATGTGTTAATTGAATACCTACCTGCCATAACTCGAACGAACTACAATATCTTTTTTATGTCTACTGATTCTCATGTAAGTGATAATTACTATCTTTTTGAGAAAAAATTATTTTATATAACTTGCAATATTTGTTAATATAGGTCAAATCTTGTAACAAAATTTTAAACCAGTTACACAACTGATTGAGCTGAAATTTGGAATAAATTATGTTACTTCGGTGACAATGTAATAATGTGGTACCATGGAGTTGGTCTCATGATGGAGACGGATGCTAGACAATGAAACTTCTGAATGGATTATAGTAGGCTACTAGTCTTTGGGCTCATTTGAATCTGCTTGCGGTTTCGATTATACATTTTTTTAAAACTTCTATTAAAAAAGTAATTTATTAACAAAAATAACTTATTTTAAAAGTGTTTTCAGCGATACCACTTTGTCCGATTTGAATTGTGTTTTTTTAGTTAGAATGTACCTCAAGAGTAGTATAATCTTAGAGTCTTCAAGTCCAGAGTGAATAGGTTCTTTCTAGGCAAGCGGGCTCCAACTTCGATCACACCTTTACTTACCATCAGGTGGTCAAGCGCTTGGCTATCATCGATAAAAATTTAAAAAAAAAAAGTTCCATATAAATTCGGGTAAGATCTGATTATGGGATACGTGAGAAAATCATCAAACTCTTCAATTTGCAATGGCACCAGCACAACATTTGGGCAAATAATTATTACCCACGCTTACCACATTCCCTGATTATTTGAAGTCAGTTACATTTTTGTAAATAGTTACATAAGATATATAATATATGTATCGGAGGGGAGCCGGGCAGGATGGAACACCAGCAACATCTCCATCAGTCATGATAGTCTATAACCTTGTGGGCGTGTAGTGGGTGATGTCAGTTCAAATGATACGCAGACAAATTACAGAAACAACGTCTAATCGAAACTTTACAAAATTAACACTTCACTAATCACACTGTATAACTAAGTACGCATAGCTAGAGCTACAAGTAAGTAAGACACGGAACGCGGGCAGTTTCTACGACTGTAGTGTACGGGTGACAAACAAAGACTGTGCTTCGCTTTTTTTTTTTTTTCGGATGGACGATACTCGCTGTTGGCCTCTGAGGCCGTGACAGCTTAACCGAACTTTTGGCGAGCGCAGATGGCGCTCAGCCCAGTAAGTTATTTAGGCAACTAGCGCAAGGGCACCACTTAGGTACGAGCCTCGGCTTGGGCAGTTGCCGGGGTGGGGATAGGAGAGAAACGCCCGGGTACATGTCTGTACCTCGTATAGGTGGCGACGAAGGGACTCGTCGACCTCGCCGGCGAGGTCGGTGTTTCTGTGAAGTGTTTGCTCTGTCTGATGTAGATGACTCAGATATCGCTTCCGCGTTAGCGGAGGTGATTTCGTCATCCGGGTCTCCGAGAACGTGTCTCGGACGACGGAGGATTTACTGTGCTTCGCTCGGTAAATCCGCCGTTTAAATAGTAGACTCTGCATAACGTCGTATGATCGCTTGCGTTACGTTCCAACCAATCACAGCCGACTGCTGTTATTTCGTTTTGTGTCGCTATTCACGATCGGATGCGACATATGTGTTATTATGTACTATTATAATGATAATAGTTCATGCATGTGCATTCCTACTGTTAATGTTAATTATTTAGCTACGATAATTTAACAATATTAATGCACCTGTGTTCCTATCTATATGGGGGGGGGGGGGGGTTGTTGAGATATTGGGGCTCAACAGGGGTAAAAACACAAATTGAGACTGACCGGTCAAGTGGCACGTTTTTATTTTTGGCATGCGTGTAGCTCAAGTGACACAAATATAGCCAAAAGTCTGAAATCCAGGATACTTGTAATTTGTACCCCAAAAAAGAATATCCAATTAACATAAACTAGCGTTACCTGTAATTTGAATGAAACTGTAGGTCAAGTGATTTGGTTATGATTTCGTGGCACTATTTTGATAGTCAAAGATTACAAATAGTATTTTTTGTTTTTATTGGAGACTCGCGAGGTCTGAGTTCGGGGCGAACCACTAGTTAGATTATTTTGATAATGGGACGTTTACTCCATGAAACGACGATCCGTGGCGCAATGGGTCAATAGCCGGCTGAGACGCAAAAGGTTGCAGGTGTGTATGATCTACAAACTTCCGGGTTTTGTAACTAGATATCCTACTAGGGAGTAGTCAGAGACAGGTCCAAACATTACGTTTGATATCCCCACTTTTTGCATATAAGTTATATAGTGGCCCACCGACGCTTATCAGAATACTAACCTTTAGCAAATCCCTACAAATTATGGGTACTAGGACATGCCGGCCGATTTCCACGCGATAAATAAAACTATTTAAAACCTCGTTTAACTTATTTCTCATTTCGATCCAACACAAACAGATCGCTACATGTTTGTTTGTTTTGGCGACGACTGAGGCGATGACAGGCTGAATAACAAATACGATATCTTACAAAGTTATTGTTGAGAAACATATTTAGGAGACAATCCGAGAGCGAATTCATAAACATTCTTTTCATACCACCTGCTCGGCAATGACAAATTATATGTCATGTAAACCTCATCGAAAGCAGGTGATTAAATCCCAACAGCCGAGAATAATGTTGTACGTCTTGCTCCGTTATTTCAAGGAGTTGGAATGGCTGGGGTCAGATTAGAAGAGGGGTAATGCATAATACACCTCAATGTGGGACGTCAGTGAAGATCTTATACCCCCCACCCTAGGATTAGAATGTCCCCAATCTAGACATACAAGTTTCATAGTGCGACACGATATTAAAAAAAACTACCAGCTTTCGTACAAAAGTTTTCAAACCCCTTTGTAAAAAATAACTTGTATACAAATGTATTTATTGCGTAATATGGGTAAGTACAAGGTGTTTAGTATTACATAGTATAAGTGCAGCCATATTCAGCGTTTTACGCATGCAATGTCGAATATAATTAGTAGATTCAATTTTATTTGTAGGTAATAACAATGTCAAAATAATTGAGTCAAAATATTAATTAATATTAAACAACAAGATATAAATAATCCTTAATAAGCTTTTTCTATATACAAGCAATTTATTCAGTTTTGTCTTTAACACGTTGAGACGTTGCATTTAAGGACTTAGGAAGTTTTATACATAACTAGCTGACCCGCTGAACTTTGTACCGCCTTGACATGCATATGGTGTGGGCTGCCAACGTACATACGTCACCCCGGTAGAATTGTCAATTGACCATCATTAGCTGCATGCTACACCTATGTATGAGAAAATGATTTTTCTTCATAATATCTTTTTGCGTGAATTATCCGATATTTTAATTGTTATTTTGCTATTCGGAACGGAGACAAATATAACAAATCAAAAACCATGAAAATCGGTCAAGCCGTTCTCGAGTTATAAGTGTTCGAACAAACCCGACTTTGTTTTATATATTAGACTAGTTGACCCGGCGAACTTCGTACCGCCTTGACATGCATATGACGCGGGCTGTCAATATACGTCGGCCATCATTATCTGTATCAATGTATGAGAAAATGAATTTCTTCATAATATCTTTTTGTGTGATTTTTTCCGATATTTTAATAGTTATTCTGCTATTCGGGACGGAGATAAATACGACAAATAAAAAATCATCAAAATGGGTCCAGCCGTTCTCGAGTTAAATGTTCTAACAAACTCAACTTTGTTTTATAATATATCAAAGATAAGAGATAAGACCCGGCGAACTTCGTACCGCCTTGACATGCATATGACGCGCTGGCAGTGTACGTCGCCGGTAGAATCGAAATCGGCCATCATAAGCTGCATCTATGCGTGACAAAATGAATTTACTTAATAATTTTTTTGCGTAAACTTTACCGATATTTTAATAGTTATTCTGCTATTCGGGGCGGAGACAAATCCAACAAACCAAAGATCATCAAAATCGGTCCAGCCGTTCTTGGTTTATAAATGGTGTAACTAACCCGACTTTGTTTTATATCGACGCAAAAAAGCATAATTGCTGTAACCCACAAATAGGAAAATGTTCAGGAGAGCCAAATAACTTTTGAGAATTCAGAAAAAAATCAATAACATTTTAACTGTTAAATCCCAGGACGTAATTTTTAGAACCAAAAAGTATTTTTGGATTATCTATCAAGATAGATACCTAAAATTTACTAAAAGTTACTTTTAATCTATAATTTTGTGGGTTACAGCAATGTCACTTATTTTTTTGGAACGATAAAACGCTATAAATGAAACATAAAAATGTATGGACAAATCCAAATCAAATGTTTTCCTGTAAAGCGAAATTGATGTAACTACTTATAAGATTCAATTTATATGCAATATATTAGCATAAATACAAAACATCCATGTGTACCAGAGCATTGAATTGACTTTACTGACAAAAGGTTAGATGGTATAGTAAAATTAAAACGATGTCATGATGGAATGATATTTATTAAGAAATAATTAATTAGGTTCAGTTCACAATTTCGCCATCATCTTTCTCTTCAATCACATCTTCTTCATCTGTGTCTATTAAAGTATCTTACAATTTGTTGTTTTTTTTTCATGTTTTTATATTCTGTAGCAAATCTCGAAGGAAATCATTTTTGACAACAAGATTGTACAAATCTTTGTATTTTTTTCTTTAGTCTCAGTTTCTGAAAAAAAATATATAATAAGATGTATAATGGAATGGATATGGAAACAAAAAGGTGTATCCATCGGAGATAAGAAGCTTACGAACCTGCGCTTCGCCGATGATATTGTTCTTTTTGCCCCCACAGCACAAGAACTCCAAAATATGCTCCAAGACCTGAGCACTGCAAGCCTTGAGGTTGGACTAATGATGAATCGGTCAAAGACACAACTAATGACCAACACCAACAAACAAAAAATTGTGGTAGACGGGCAAGAATTATACTACGTTGATGAGTACATTTACTTGGGCCAGATTGTCTCCTTCGAAAACGGGCAAGATAAAGAGGTCGTCCGCCGCGTCGAAAATGCCTGGAGGAGCTTCTGGTCCATGAAGACGCTAATGAAGGGAAACCTTCCATTGTCACTTAAGCGTAAACTCATCGACATGTGTATTCTGCCCGTCCTTCCCTATGGTGCCTAAACTTGGTCACTGACGGAATCTCAAAAGTCTAAACTCAAGGTATGCCAAAGAGCTATGGAACGCAGTGTGCTAGGGGTAAAAAGAATCGACAGGATCCGCAATACCACACTGCGCGCGAAGACCGGCATCGCAGATGTTGGCGACAAGACTGCCAGGCTGAAGTGGGACTGGGCGGGTCACGTCAGTCGTATGGTCACAGACAAATGGGCAACAGTCGCCACACAGTGGGTGCCTGCAGATGGGCGTCGAAGCCGTGGCAGGCCGAGGAAGCGTTGGCGTGACGACCTCGATGCATTCCAAGATGGCTGGTGGGACGTGGCGAGTGATCGTGAGATGTGGAGGAACATGGGGGAGACCTTTGCCCAGCAGTGGGAAAGTATAGGTTAAAAAAAAAGATGTATAATCATGACTGCTAAAAAGTTATACTTCTATACTAATATTATAAAGACGATTTTATTTTTTTATTTTTGTATGTTTGCAACAAATAATCTCAAACTACTGGACCGATTTAAAAAGTCCTTTCACCATTAGAATGCTACATTATCCCTGAGTAAGAAAGGCTACTTTTCATCATCATACGTACTTCCCACTTTTTAGTTTTCCCCTGATTACATTGCGTATTTATTATTTCATTCTATTGTTCCTATATTTGTTGTATTATGTAATTTTCTGTTTTCTCCTACTTGTGCTTTCTCTTTGATGTTATACCTTATTAATGTATTGTGTGAATTTGTGTGTGCTATGAGCAAATAAATGTATATCTATGTCTATCATCATCAGCGGGCGATGTTGCCGCAGGAGCTAGTTAGAAATAAATGTTATTATAAAGTAATATTAACCTTTATTTATATAATTATGACTTTCAGAAATTTCTATTTCATTTATAGTTTGTTTTTAGAAGCAGTATTTTTATTATTGGTGGCCATATTTTCGTTATTTTTTAGACTTATTAATTCTGAGAAGTCAATTCTATTTAAAATTTCTTCCAGGCTATTGCTGTGTTCTCCTTGTATGTCAATTTTGAATGAATAACTGTTTTCATGTTTACGCTCTTCAGAATTTGGGGAAACTGTCTTTGCACGCCCCTCAGCTTCAATATCGTATACACTCAACATTCGTTGTATATTATTTAAATGACTAAAATAACCAACGTTTTCTTGATCTCGTTCAGTGTGGTATAGAGGGATACATGTAAAAGATTCTTTTTACTGAGTCGCAGAAGGTACGGGGAATAACTTAACAGATGTAAGGCTTTTCATTACTTCTTTGGTTTCATTTAAGAACATTTTTGGTTTTCGGAACGTTGGCGTTAAATTTTCTACACGAAACTGTGATGCTGGTGATTATAGAGGGGTCCTTTCTTTTTTGCAATCTTGAGACGTATTCGTTTCCAGTTGTAGTGTGTCATTTCAATCTTGAAAAGGATTATTTATATCTTTTTTATGAATTTGAGTAGATACAAGATATATTTTCCCATCGACATTTTGGTAGGTTTCATCTTGTAAAATTTCAATTTTTTTTTCTTTTTTTTAGGAGATGTTTGAGTTCTAATATCTTGCTCGAGCAATTCTTTCCTCTCTCGGCGGCGTTAAGACATCTGGAAAGAAGTTGCAGTAATTAATTTACTATACACATACATACTATAAAATTCTATATGGAGTTTGGCCAGTGTATAGGTACAATGTTTAAGGCGAGAATCGAAACCTTGATTATTATTATATTAAATAACATTATATTGGTACCTACTTAAAATATTTTAATAATAGGTGTATTATTAGTAGGCTAGATTTTTTTATTAGTGAGGTAGGTCTACGGATGTTTTATTTGGTAAAATTTTGGGGTTCTACCCCACTTCTTCGTTTTCGGTAAACGTCTTATTACACCAGATAAAAACTAAATCGTAATGGCTTCATTCTTTGCGGTGTGTGATTATGATGGTGTTCCACAGACAGACAGACACAACAAACTTATACCTACTTAACATTTTTTTGCCTCAGGGGTCCAAAACAAATAATAAAAACAATAATCAATGCTACTTACTTTTCAATACTACTCCAGATACACAGCCAAATTCGGTTACCACAAACACAACACTCCCTCTCAACAGTTGCGCAGTAACTGATCGACGCGGTAAGCCGCAAGCCAAATAGGCGCGAGCGCGGGTAGCAACAGCAGTAAGTCTTCTTGATCAACATTTGACAAATAGTTAAAGGGCATAAATGGGAAAATTCGAATATCAAACACATTGTAAACTAGCGTAACTATTCATTGTCTATATAATAGTGTATGTATGAACTGGAGTAAATCACGATGACTATCAATTTCATAACTCTAAAATGTAGTAAATGTGGTGCGTCACAAAATTTCGATTAGCAAAAACGCTGTTACCCACAGTGTTTGACATTTCAACAGCGCTGTAACTACCGCGGCCTTATTATTGGCAAAAGTGAAATTGGTGTAAATGGAAAATTATCGAAATAGTGCTGTTTTTACGCTATTTACAGCAAATGTTCGAGCAATATTTTAAATTATTAGGGTAAATCATAACGCTGTACAAAATTTTCTATTGATCGTAGAGCCACGAGAATTGCACCGTTCGACGCAGAAAAAAAATCTGATTACGAATCTGCAATAAAAAAAAATTGAGTTTGGTGTGGGTTACAGCAATTATGCTTTTTTGCGTCGATATATTTAAGATGACTTTGTTTCCGCTATATTTAAAATTGCCGCTTATAGGCTATTTTGTCGTTAAAATTCTGGCTATGGATATTGAACTCCTTTCTCCCTCCTATTTCTCCCTTATCAGAGTCTGCCAGCAACATGAGCGGAAAGAGGTAAAATATCCACTATTATGACATTCCCTTGTCAATACATCTATGAAAATCTAATGTATGTTCACAAAAATATTAATTTGTTTAAGAAAAATGGCGATAATCATAATTGTAACACTAGAAATAAAGATAAACTCGCTGTTGCCACTTGTAGACTCCATAAAGTTAGTAAATCGTTTAAAGGGCAAGGTTTTTATAACAAACTCCCAAGGGATGTACAAAAAATGACAATTAACAAATTTAAAAACGTAATTAAACCAAATCTTTATAAAAGAGCCTACTATAAAATATCGGATTATTTAGATGATAGAGAAGCTTGGGATTGAAATTGCTCCAACTCGTTCAAAATGTTACAATTTAGACGTAATTTATGTTCTGTATTATGTATTGTAAAAGGATCATTAAAAAAAAACAACCAGCCTTGTTTCTTGCCTTTCTTTCCTGGCTTGGTCGCGAAGGAACAGGCAGTAAAATTGACGTTTCAAAGTGATCCTTGTGATTTTAATGAATAAAATATTTGAATTTGACTAAAAAAGGCATCCGCCATTGAGAACATATTGAACCAGCGTTGTGAGAGGACAAAAAAATACAAAATATATTACAATTGCTTAACTGTTGGTGTTTTAAGACTATAAAGGTGCTGTCGATTGTGAAAACGGACAGTGAAGACCAAACGAGGTGTGATTTGTGGTGATAAAGTGGCTGGCCGGCCAAGTCGAAGAAACCGCGTGGTCCGAAGTCTTGAAGACTTCGACGCCTGGATCGGACTGTCCAATAGTGCTCCATCATCGCAATATTGGAAAAAGGTAGGACGCTGCCCACATATTTTCAACTCCTACAACATCCTTGTTTTCATTCCTTTGCCCGGGTTATCCATAACCAACCTTTCAGATAAAACATTTCCATAAAGCCGAAACGCAGACGCGCATAACCTCGGTTTCCGAGTCACCGCTCCAAGCCCTTAGAGGTCTGGACGGGCTGAAAATTAATTTAACAGCCATACCTTCCACATACCTTCATATTTTTCTTTGTACTAGTTTTATAAGTGCAATAAAGTATTTTCAATCAATCAACCTTCATGGTCCATTCCCGCTAAGATGCATAAGCGCTAATAAGCTCCCTGGTGCTAACAGACTTGGTGCACAATATCAATTACTCTGTATATCTATGGGGAGTATGATAGTAGCCTATACTCAGCAATATACGTCTTATGGCAAATATAATGATGATATCTTTCCTAAACTAAAGTTCACTTTGACACTATTTTCCAGATTTTAAAAGTTCAGAAGATATAACATTGTACTCGTAACTGTTTTATTAACTATAAACTTGTTTGGAGTTACACAACGTTTTATAGCTCTTATAAACTGCAGAATATATCACTAAAACGATGTTTTAATTGAGAAATCCATAAAATAGATAAATAGAGCTCATACTCAATTTTTCTAGTAGGGAAGAAAATCATGTGACTAAAAGAGTGTTAGATACCTATGAGTCTGGATGGATATAGAAGTAGAGGAAGGCCGAAGAAGAGATGGATGGACTGTGTGAAGAATGATATGGGTAGGAAGGAAGTGTCAACGGAGATGACGGCTGATAGAGAGATGTGGAGGAGTAGATGTTGTGCCAACCCCACCTAATATGGGAAAAGGGCAGGAAGAAGAAAGAATTGAGAAATCCATACTAATATTATGAATTCGAAAGTAACTCTTTTTGAAACGTTTTCGCGACAAAACGGCTGGGCCAGTTTCGATGAAATTTTGTATACAGATAAATTATGACCAGGATTGGGGACATTGGATATTGTTTATACCAAAATACTAAAATTGCGATTCAAAAATGCGGGGGGGGGTAGGAGGGTAAAAATACTTTACGACCTATTCTCATATCTACCAAATATACAAAATAAAATTCATTAAAATCAGTCTTCCCGTTTCGGAGCAGTGCGACCACAAAAACCATGACACGAGATTTTTATATATTAGAAGAATATATATAGGTTACAAACTGGGAAAATAACATATTTAACCAACTTCAAAAACAGGAGGTTTTCAATTAGGCTGGATTTTTATGTTTGTTACCTTAGAACACCGTAATTTATAAACAGCTCCGTCATTTAAAAACTAATTTGGAAACTCTTCTATTTCATTTTTATTTGCAAGAAGGATATACTTTCAGATTGGTCTCTTAGAAATTTAATCAAAATAAATAAATAAATATTGCTGGACATTTCACATAGCGCTACCTAGCCCCAAACTAAGCAGTGCTTGTACTATGGGAACCAAATAACATTTTTGGTAAATACATACTTATAATATATTATATAGAGAAACAACCAGACCCGGAACAAATATCTGTAGATCATGCAAACATTTGTTCTGCGGCGGGAATCGAACCCGCTACCTCCTGCATCTCAGCCGGTTATTCGTCCACTGCACCACGGAGGTCGTCAAATAGGTTCAGTGGTTTGGTTATTTATGTTATCTGGAGTCGATTATATTTTGGCTATAAAGTTACTGGTCTATATATATGTTCAGGGTCTGGGTGGTTCTTTATATTTGATTAAAAGTAGTATTTACATAAAAGTTAATAAATATTCCATCAGTTATGGTTCCCATAGAACAAACTTTGCAACATCTTTTTTTTTAATAATAGTATAGGTAGGCACTCTTTCTTCATTGTATCTAAAATGTTAGATGTCGATTGGTTGTTCACATTTTTTATATTTCTATATTGTTGTTTAAACGTAAAAACCTGTAATTGGCTTTCTGGTTAACAATCTGTCTTAATTATAAGTTTTAACAGCTGTTGGTTTTCCTACAAATAAATTAAATTAAATTTGCTTAGTTTGTTGTTTATCCAGCGTTATTTATTTATTCATTATTTATGTATTGATTTATATTATGGAAAACCAGCAGCTATATTAACTTAGCAATTAATTAGTACATAAGGCTACATATCAAGCTACAATTTCCAGTTTATGCTGACCTCTCCTTGTACGGAAAACCTACACAATGCGAGGTCAGTTTATACTGGACATGTATAGCCGTGTGTACCTACAAAACAGAAAGCCAAATATATGTTTTTACGTATAGCAATTTTTAGCACCATTACTAGATAAGAACTTCACATTAATATTATAAATGCTAAAGTTTGGATGTTTGTTTATTTATTTCTTTGTTTGTTTCTTCCTCAATCACGTCGTAACGGCTGAAAAAGTCAAAAGTCAAAGTCAAATATTTTTATTCATTAAAATCACAAGGATCACTTTGAAACGTCAATTTTACTGCCTGTTCCTTCGCGACCAAGCCAGGAAAGAAAGGCAAGAAAACCAGGCTGGTTGTTTTTTTTTAATGATCCTTTTACAATAGGTACATAATACAGAAAAGAAATTACGTCTAAATTGTAACATTTTGAACGAGTTGGGGCAGTTTCAATCCCAAGCTTCTCTATCATCTAAATAATCCGATATTTTATAGTAGGCTCTTTTATAAAGATTTTGTTTAATTAAACGAAAACCAATTTTAATTAAATGAACCAATTTTGATAAAACGTATTATGTATGTAGATTATAATCTGGATTAACACATAGGCTACTTTTGATCCCATAAATCAGGTTCCATGGTATATAAATAGGGTGTCAAAGTTTCTATAGAATAATGATTTTGGTCTTTGCGCGTGTGGAGCCGCTGGCTTTAGGGTCAGCTAGTAATTTATACCAGGGATTCCCAAAGTGATATCGACTCCTTGGGGTCGATATTTACTGAATTTTATGTCCAGTTATTTTGTTAGATATTTATGAAAAAAAGATGTCAAGTTGACTCACTTAACCAACCGCAAAGTTTTTAAATTGGTAAGTGTTTTGTATCAATATGAAAAAACCATAGATAGGATTTTTAAAGTAATTTGGCTATAGGTGTCTGAGGTTCATTTTGGTGTCTGAGTTTGTCTTAGTGTTTGGTCACTGAGGTATCAGAAAAGGGGTCTCATGCCCAAAATAGTTTGGGAATCCCTGATTTATACCAACATTCGGAGAAACAATTATCCACGACTAATAACATATAACAATATTATATATTATTAATCGAATAATAAGTCAGTTGAACCATACTGACATTACATCAACAAAATTTTTTTACTAACTAGCAAAAAAATGTTTGATCAATCGCAGTCTAGCTGAGTTGACACTCATGCTGAATAGATCGAAATCATTGCTCTTGCAAATTTTATTAAAGTTGTCACTTGCACGCCACATAAATGAGTTTTACCTGTAATTTGTTCCAACTACAGGTGAATAAAGTCCTGTATTCACTGAGAAACAATTATTTATAAACACTGTTTCAGAAACTCTACGTGTTTCTGGGTATGTTTCTGTGCTCCCTGATTTGTTTAGCAACAGATGTTTCACTTATGAAACATGGAGATTGTGTGAAAAGACGAAAAAAAATTTAACTCTTCGGGCGACATTTTGTAAGCAACTGTTGATGTGGATTGCACAGTTTCCGAAACATTGGTCGTGGAAACCTCTACGTGACGTTTCAGAAATTGTGTATCCGTAACATTGTTTCTGAATGAATACATTTTATACATTATGCATAATTTGATATGATACCGTCGTCGAGATTTTACCACCGCACTTCTGGACAACGTAATAAAACTCATCCATATCGTCGACAATTGGGTATCGCGCACCACACGCTTCACGCGATCTTTTCTACCCCATACTTGCAAGATGTGGAATGAGCTACCATCTGAGGTTTTCCCATTAGGCTACGGCATGGCACGCTTCAAGAGAAATGTAAAGAGGTTTGTACACGGTAGGGAACGCATCGACAATATCCCGGGTTGTTGCCGGTGTCAATAGGCGACGGTGACCGCTTACCATCAGGTGGGACGTAAGCCTGTTTCCCCACACATAACAAAAAAAAAGAATACATGGCTTCAAACTGTTTACTGAAACAATTAATAGACACATAATTGTTCCAGTGGAATTGCCTCTATCATCAGAATTACCTTTAATTCAATGCAGTTAATTAATTCATATCAGCAATGCTCTGGAGACGACAGTTCGTTACATTATGCAAATAAATTAGCAGTTAGGTTATTATTATTTGTTTATACTACCTGGAGAGGTGGAGCAAGCATATGGTTCACCTGATGTTAAATGGCAACCATACTATAACACAGTACTGCCTCGTAAGTCACGCACCTTAGAAACGTGCCCTACGATGCACTGCCTAACGTCCGTCAAGTCGAGGCATACAGGTGTAAACCCTCACGTGTCTGTAATTTTACCGGCAACTATAGATTTGGATTCGAGAAAATACTTCGCAGATGGTCCCATTGGCGGGGGGTCTACACTGGCAAGTCAGGATCTGATGAGGGGATCCCAAAAAAATCGAGGGAAACCTTCAAATTTTTTAATAATGCATTATTGTTATATGTTTTTACCTCAGAACTCCGTCATTTATCAACCGAATTGGAAAATTCTGTTTTTTATTTAAAAGGATATACTTTCATATTGCTCTCATAGAAATTTCATCGAAATCAGTTCAGTAGTTCGGTAAAGTCGGTTATATTTTTGATAAAAAGTTATTTGTTACTTTAAAAGTTTTGGATTTTTTTCGACGCATCTTGTGTAGAATGAAGACCTAAGTGTGCCTCTCAAATTTGATTGAAATCCATCGATAAATAAAGCTACCGCATACTCCCCCCCCCCTCCCCCTCCTCCCCCCTATTTTCTCCCAATCAAAAATCGCGTTCGACTAAAAATTAAAATAAATCAAGGAACTTGAACAGACCGACAGCCGGACAAAAGCATTTTTGGCTAATCTCGAAACTGAGACGCTTCGCTCGTTCGGTCAATAAATAAAATAATATACTAATAGGTAGTAACATTTTAAGCTATACAAATAAATAGATAAATACAAAAACATTACATACCTGCATTTTAGGTATTTTTGACATTTGCTGACATCACAGGCCACAGCAATAAAAAGTTTTGTAGTAAACAAAGTCATCTACGCAAAACATTGTTCGAAGTTTAATGCCACTCTAAAATACATTGTTTGTTTGTCTGTACATTTACGAGAGATTGAGAAACATTACTGAACTTGCTATTACGATTCTTGGTAGTGGATAGGGAAGTTTGAAATTATGTTACGGAAAGCACATAAACTGTGGTATTCTTATTATTGATGCAGGGAAGTAATTGTAAATCCAATATAAACTACGTCTTTTTTTATTAGTTTTTTTTAGTGACATAAAATACCTTCTAAAAATTCTTCCCGCAGGGGCTTGCGCAGGCCTTGCACAAGCCTTGCGAAAGAAATCGTTGTCGTGTGTGGAGCCCATGACAAAGTGATATATTATCTTAGATACACAGAAAGCCTACGCATAATAGTTCTGGCAACCCATTACTCCACCCATCCATTGTTTCCATTCAAAACGAAAATTGCTTCGCCATGTTGGTTTTACGAATATTTGCTTGTTATATAAGTGTCTGACCGTATTGTATTATCTTTGGTGGTACTGATGGTAGGTTATTTCTACCTGTGATGAAATAAGTGGTCAATTCCCGTTGTTAACATATTTTTCTTTAATGCTGGACATTTCACACAGCGTCACCTAGCCCCAAATCAAGTCAAGCTTGCTATGGGAACCAGATAACTGATACAATGCTTTTTTTGTATAAATACATTCTTATAATTATAAAGAAAAATACCCGAACCCGGAATAAATACCTGTAGACCATGCGAACATTTGTCTCGCAGCGGAAATTGAACCTGTAACCTCCTGCGTCTCAGCCGGCTATTCGCCCAATGCACCACGGAGATCGACAACATCATGATATGCCGAGACGCAAAACTCAGGAGGTAGTGGATTTTATTCCCGATGCGGGATAAATGTGTGCATGGTCTACAGATATTTGTTTCGGATTTGGGTATTTTTCTATTTATTATAACAATGTGTATTTACAAAAATAAAAAAAGTCCATGAGTATTCTATCAGTTATCTAGTTCCCATAGTACAAGCTTTGCTTAGTTTAGGGCTAGATAGTCCTGTGTGAAATGTCCTGCATTATTTATGATTTATTTATATCGCCTTTAGGCTGCCTCTAAATATATAAACATATTCAGGAGCATAATTATGTACTTTTTATTTGATATCCCGATGTTTCGACTCTATTGCAACAGTCGTGGTCGCGGGCAGACTGGAGTACCGTCGAGAAGTGATGGCAGCTGCACCGGCAACCATAACCTTCAAACCCAAACACAGCAATGCTGCTTAGCGGCAGAAATAGATATGGTGGAAGTACTGCCTTGAGCAAGCCCTTTCTCAAAGAACTCTTTACTCTTACCTACTTTTAACCTGACCTAGTAGTTAAAAACCAGTTTAAACTATTATTTTAAAAGCTTTTCAATTATTCCGTACTATGTTCCATAACATTAAAATAAATTAACATTGCATCAAAATATGTCGTACCTATAATCTAATTTGAGATTGCAAGACGTCGCTCTATCAATGTATTCCACCAACCTATATTTACAGTTGATAGTAGCGCTAGTGTCTACTGAACAGCTGCGTTAGTTCCAGTTTTGTACCTGCAGCGATTAGTTCCAATTTTGTCCACCTGAATTGATAAGTTGGTATGAGCTATTCTGGCGCACCCCAATTTGTCCGTTGCACAACGTATGACGTCAGGTAGTTCGATATTTGAACTAGACTTTTGCAATTCATACTTTTATAAAAAATTCGCCTTGGCTTAACACGGATTTAAAATATATACTTTTTTTATGCTACATGGAGATAGAACATGCTTATGGCCCACCTCATGTTATGTATGTTATGTTAGAAACCATCGCCTATAACAGAGAAATGTCTTGCAGACCACGCACGTTAGAAATGAAGCATACAAGTGTTAACCTCATATGCCTGTAACTTTACCGGCAACCATACCCTTTAAACCGAAACACAGCAATTTATGCTTGGCGGCAGAAATAGGTATGGTGGTAGTTATTGCTCCGGGCGAGCCCTTTCACAAGGAATTCTACTTTACTATGACAATGGTATCGTCACAAAATTCTAACTATAGATACCTTTTGGTATTCTTCTAACACAATCTTTTTTAATGACTGCCGTTGCTATGACAACACCATTGAAAATTTGGCAGTTTATGACAGGAACAACAATCATAATCGTTAAATAATGGTATGGCTCCATAATAGTTTTTCTTATAAATTTGCAGAATTTTTAAATAAGCATTAAAAATGTGGAATTGAAACGAGTAGAATGGTTATGATTAGAATGGAATGCTAGTCTTGGGGTTTATTTGTTTTTTTTTTATATTTACTTCATTGATCGAGCGAAGCGTGATCTCCAAATCAACTTGGGCAAATCGGCGTTGTATGTATGTATGTATGTTTGTTTGTCCAAGGATAACTTACGAAGCGTTTACCCGATCGTTGTGAAATTTGGTATATAGGTAGGTAGCAATAGCACAATTTTGGTGTGACTAAATGAGCTAAAAATGTGGGGGGGGGGGGGTAATTGAGATATTGGGGTTCAAGAGGGGTAAAAAAACCAAAATGGTCAATATCCGGTCAAGTGGCACGTCTAATAAAAGCTGTTTGTGAGTACATTTTGACATTGTTTTTATTGTTAGTTAAACTTTGTAGTTTTTAAGTTCTTAGCCATCATAAAAACTGAACTTTGGCTTTTTTATTATATTTGGTTTTGTGCATTTGCCATTGGCAGTCTATTTGTTTTGTTAATGCTCTGTTGTTTGTTGTTTCTTCAGTAATAGGCCCAAGTCTACTTTCTTAATCACTCTTATGTTAATAATATAATACCTGTGCCTGTGTACAAGTCACCAGGCCTCCACTCAGTGGAGTGGAGGCCCGGTGACTACCGGTGGTAGCACAGGTTTTTTGTAAATCTATATCAGGCACCAGCTCTTCACAGTACAGGTTTACAGGTGTGATAATGCTTGTAAGAATTTATCCTAATGATGACCTTTGTGAAGAGAAATAAACGATATCTTATTTCTTTATTTTTGTAATTGTTCATATAATTTTTATATACTCTTGACATTATATAGGTATTTATATATACAACACGTCTTTGGCATCACACGACATAAATATATTCTCACAGGTTCATAGTGATCGATTAAGTGGTCTCGGCAAAATAACAGCATCAGCTGGTAACCCAGTTTGCATAATGCTGAGTCAAGGCCTTTTTGCTGCTATAGCACACAACAACACACAACTTATGATTAAAAATTATTATTATTAAGTGCCTAATGTTTGATTATTTTTTTACGTGAAACTAACATCATTTATTAATATTTTTTATATATAATAATTTTAATAGTTTTTTTTGTTATGTTTAATTTTAATAGTTGTATTATGTGTGTTATGTGGCAAATAAATGATTGGCTATGTATATGGTTGGTATATTAACGAGGTATGTATGGTAAGTACTTTACTCATCATCATCATGATCAACCTATAACAGTCCACTGCTGGACGTAGGTCTCTTCAAGGGCGCGCCATTGAGCCCGATCCTCAGCTCTTCATATCCAATCCTTGCCAGCCAAACCGTTACTCCATCTAGCCGGAGGGTGTTCTACATTTCACTTGCCTAGACATTCTCCACTCCAGAACATGTTTACCCCAACGGTTATCGGTTCTGCGGCAGATATGACCGGCCCAATGCCACTTCAGCTTGCTGACCTCTGAGCTATGCCGATCTTATTTACTATATTCCCCTAAAATTATTTATTTAAACTTACAACGTAAGACCCACTAACCAAGGTTTGCGGCCGAGATAATGCTACCTTGAACCCGATACTCACAAACTTGAGCATCTAATCCTTCTTACGACTTTAATCCTATATAATTCCATGGAATCATAGTAAACTCAAATTGTTAGAAGCGAAATACAACTTAAATAAAATTAGTGGTTCATAAAACATTTAGGTTCATTCTCATTTGTTCACACCTAACCATCCAACGACTGGAACTGGAAGAGATCTCTTTTAGCGATAAGGCGATAAGATAAGGCGATAGGTACCTATGATTTAAAGTGTATTTACTTTTATTTGTTTAATATTAATTGAGATATTATCTTACTTATCTTCTGTTCCAAAAATAACTTAACATTAAAAGTTCTTGCCTTAAAAATATTAAACACTGCAGGGCAAAACCCGCCTTCCCTTGTTCCGCTCTTCGTGATTTTAGGTCATAATATAAACTTGAGAGCAAAAAAATCGCACATTCATGATTTTTTGACATAACTAAAAAAAAAACAAAAAATATTATGTTTCTGTAATGCAGATTCATAGTCTATTTTAATACCTATCCAGTGGTATCTGATTTGTCTTTCAATCATTACATAAAAATGCTTTTGTGGATCAATAACAAAAATGCATGTTTAGTAAAAAATTCTTTATTCAAGTATTGGTGTCAAAGTTATGAAATTAAAAGATAAAATTAATTTAAAGTTTGTTATTAATACCGAGTGTTCCCTCCCCTAGCCTGAATCACTGACTCCATCCGTGTTTTTATTGATGTTACTAGACTTTTGATAAAGTCTTGAGGAATAGCCTCCCATTCCTCTGCGATCGCCTGTTGCAGCTCCTGTAGAGTCGATGGAGGAGCATCTCGGCCTCGAACTCTTCTTTTCAGCTCGTCCCATAGATGTTCGATGGGATTGAGGTCTGGGCTTCGAGCTGGCCACTCCATAACGGTCACATCCACCTCTTGAAGGTACTCGATCACTATGCCAGCAGTATGCGGTCTTGCATTATCTTGCATAAAAAGAAAGTTTTCGCCGATAAACCCAGCAAAAGGTACGACGTGGCTCTCGAGTACTTCCTCAATGTATCGTATGGAAGTCAATCCTCTTGATTGGCGACCAGTATTCGGTCCGGTGATGAAGGCAAGCTCGGTTTTTGCTTCCATAGACATGCCTCCCCAAAACATGATTGATCCACCGCCATAGGCGACACGTTCTGTTATGCAGCATTGGGCAAATCGCTCTCCCGATCTTCTATACACCTTCCCCCGTCCGTCGTTGCCATGCAAGCACATCCTGCACTCATCAGAGAACAGGACTGCACTCCACTGCTCTTCGGTCCAATTCAAATGGTCTCGAGCGAACTGAAGGCGGGCTTCTCGGTGGGCTGGGGTCAATTTCGGCCCGTTTGCTGGCCTGTGTGCAGTCAGGCCACCTTCTCTCAATCGTCTTCTGACTGTCCACCGGCTAACTTCTACTTCACGAACTTCTTGAAGTCGTTGGCCCAGTTGAACTGCGTTCAAACGACGATTTCTTAAAGATGTCGTTATAAGAAAGCGGTTATCACGCTCTGTTGTAGCACGGGGACGGCCCGATCCTTGTCGCCGTTGGTAGCCACCAGTCTCTTGATACCTCTGGTATACACGCCGAACGGTAAATCGGCTCAAACTCAATTGTCGAGCCACTTGACTTTGCTTAAGCCCCGATTCAACAAGGGCAACCACTTGAGCGGCTACTTCTGGTGTAGTATCCATTTTCGTATTCCGTTTGAAGCCAATATCAATAGAGAACCTTTCACACTGTACGTTGGTATGCAAATGATGACCATTCCCTCAATATGCACTCTTTTATACCTGCGATAAATCCCGCCGCCGGCCTTACCTGGATCGAGCGACATAAGGGGGTCTATTGTTTTGTTGCTAATGAGTTGTTTTTAAAGGTAAATGTCAACCCTTTATCAGTTCTGCGAATGCCTAGATTATGCACTTTAATTTAATTTGATTTTAATTTGCTGTAAGCTCCAAATAAAAAAAAATTTAACTTTTAAGTAAAAATGTGCGGATGTGCGATTTTATTGCTCTCAAGTGTATATAGAATAGACCTTGACCGTTTTAAAATGTCAAACATTTTAAAGAAATCACGGTTATCGCATAAACACCGTCATTCCCACAAAATGTTAAATATTATGGCGAATATGGCGACAGTGCACTGGCAGATCGCCAGCTCGATACCACTTGATAATGAACGGTTACTTCACAACATGAATCGAACGGAATATTGTAATGGGTTCCCGAATCGGTCATTTGCGATTGTCAATGTTTACGTGATTGGTTTTAAATTACGAGCGATTAATACGATTGCAGGTATCTAAGGGAGGTGTTACACTATCAATACTGAATCGTGTTATTATTATCATGGCAGTATCATCGGCTTCAAACTATCAATATTATTGATATCAGTACAGTACTATGTTGGGTTCGTGGAGAATAATTGTGTCAGATACTATGGATAACAAAATAAAAGCAGCTGTCGTTTTAAAAGTTGTTTGCGATTGCGCTAACAACTAAAAAGAGGCGAAAACGTTGTGTACAATTGGCTTTCAAAACGAAACTATTATACTCATTTAAATCTCACTCAAGGAATGATCTTAGGCATGATTTGAATGTTTACGAAAATTAGAGAAAGGGATAGTTTATTTGGGAAAATTAAGTTTTTTTTTGCCATATAATTTCTAATAGTTAGGCTAATAGTAATAGTTAGTTAGTTCTGGATGTTTATAAAATACGCAAATCTGGGTAGTGATCTAGATTTGCGTATTTCAAAGACATCCAGAAAGTTATCAATATTATCACGATATTGTCAATACCATCAATATTTCCTCGATATTGCATCTTAATATCGCGCATCGCGTGATTTACGATCATTTTCCCTTAATCTAAGGTTAGTGGTGTACTCACCATTGATATTGATGCCCAGCCCTTACCGTTCTAGGAGCTTTAAGGCGTTCTCTAGAGCGGCGGTTAACGTTTCGGAGATATTACATCTCCCTGTCTAACGCCTCTGCTCAAAGGGATCGTTCTAAATTTTCCAGTCAAGCTGTAAAAAGCCGTTAAACCCAGTGCTCTCGGTATTTTCTCAGCAAATAAATTATATAAATCAAAGAAAATCAAACTCAACAACCAAATCTTATTACGTTCTTGAATTCAGTCTATTATTTCAATGCAGAGCTGTTCAAACACACATTAACATCGGCCAAAGAAAAACAAATCGTAAAGACAATAAAATAATTTGATCTAGTAAGAAAATCGTAAAACGACTGAGGCGACTTTTTTTGGAGTGGTGATGGGAAAAGTCGGAAAAAGTACAGAAAATTTCAAAAAAATGCTGGAATTTTCACACAACACCAAACTAAGCAGAGCTTGCATTAAGGGAACCAGATAACTGATGGAATACCGTGGAACCTTACAACTTTGCCCGCTTTTTTGCTTATTTTAAACATAACTCAAGAACCATAGACTTGATTTTAAAATTGCATATACAGTTATTTAAGGCTAATTTAAAGGAATAATTCTTTAAAACTTAAATAATATCATCTTAGATTTAAAGCATCAAAAAATACAGTTAAAGAGGTGGGCAACTTTATCTGCCATTCCTTACAAATTTGCCCACCCTCAAAATCTCAGCAACAATAAGCACTATTGCTTTGAAAATAAAATATGTAACGAATAATGGTGTAAAGATGTAAACCATCTCGAAAACAGACAAAAACATCTTTCTTTTTTTTTATTTATTGAGGTGGGCAATGTTGAAATACCTTCCAAAGCTATTTTCATACAAAAGACATGAAGTGCTAGGGTTGCTGCGAAATAAAAATCAGGTATTTTATTGTACCAGGTGTTTTATTCGTACAAATTATTTTTATTAATTAAGTATGCCAAATGGCAAGATTGTACCTACACAGGTAAGCAATAATGTCTTAACAAAATTAAATATCCTATGGATATTTAGTGTCCAAGCGCTGCTCCGGTTTCTTTACAAGTTTTATTTGTTTTGCGTCAATGGATGGCTCAGGGAGTCTTTTTATATTTAATAAAATAATAAAAGACTCTCAGCGTCATCTATTGGCACGGTAAGGAACAAAACTTATAAACAAATCTAAGCGGCGCTTATACAGCTGGAGATCACTATTAATTATAATTATGAATAAACTTAACCTTTGGATAATTAGAGATCAGTTTTTTAGAGATACTTATCCAAAAAATTAAGGATAATCCAGTAACTGCAGAGAGGTTACTTCATGACCTATTATTATAAAAAAAAATTGGCGTATAATAGGTCATAATGTCACCTATACCTGCGTACAGGATTATCCTTCATTTTTTGGACAACCTGTATAAACTTAACAAAGTAGCAATGAATCATCTGAAGTTATTTTAACGTTTAAACAATACTTTCCAAAACAGGCAATTCAAAAGCTACCTAATTAAACTTTGAATTAAGAAAAAACAATAATATACTATATCTAAATCAAAAACTCAAAACGAACATTTTTGAAAAGCCCAATGGGTTGGACCAATCTATTAAAATAATGCTATTGTATCCTACAGTAAAAATGTAAAATATTTGGATGTCAGCATATCACTATTAGGCTATGTACAAGTACCTGCTCAAAATATTCCAAAAATATTTTAAATTCAAATATATTATACGCCAAAAAATTACAATCAAACAATCTAACTTTTAAATTCGTAGGTTGAATCAAAAAGGACATCAATGTCATTTACAGCAAGCAAGTCATTGGTTATAACCAGTCGTAAATTATACGAGTGATGATGATTTATTGAATGTTGTAATCACATAAATTTATCTTAAAAATTAATTGTCCGCGCCGAGAAATATTTGGTTTTGGTAAAATCAGAAGAATATCATCTGTGTGGTCCATTTCGCATACATCATCTATGTCTGGGTAAGTAAAAACTAATCCTTTTGAATTTTTCGAATTTTTAACTTTCCTTAAAAATTTGACTGTAGGAATATTGTTAGTCACTCTTAAAATGCGCCCGACATAGTGTTTCAGACTCTTCTTCGTTGCAAACTTGGCAACAACCCAATCATCTTTATTGTAGTTATTATCTGCGCAGTATAGAACGTCACTGCACCCAAATGGTACAACATCTGATTCTGGATCCATATTTTCTGTCCCGTTTTGTTCTTCAAGAAAAGCTGTGAGATATTCATCAAATGTTCCATCAAATGAATCATCTGTGTTTTCTATGCTCATAGTATCTGAAACTTCGGAGCTTGTTTCCATTTTCAAGTTTATCTTCTTTTTTACAGCCCTCTTCTTTGATTTTGCCTTTTTTTCACGCTTCGTTACCTTATTGCTTACTTCTGGTCTTTCTTTACTTGCAGTATCATCTTTTGTAAAAAAATTGCATTTTGTCACTTTTTTCTGAACTCTTTGACTCTCTGAATTTTTAGAATCATTTCTATTACATTTTCTTGTTGCGTCAATTGATGTACTCGGTTCATCACTAGTATTTTTTTCATAAATATTAACTTCATGTTTTACTCCTTTTCGTTTTTTCATGGGAGCCAATTTCATCTGCAAAGCTGAATGTCTTATAATGTCTGCTCCGCTTAGAAGTTTTTTAATTTTGTTTACTTTTTCGGGACATGTTTTTTTGTTGTCAAAATTTACCTTTTCATTAGAGATTATTAATTTTTTTGTCAAATTGTTTTTTAAGTTTTGGGTGTCCGATATTGCACCTGATTTTAAATTTTTATATTTAATATACGTGTTGAAGGAATATCTTTGAGTGTTTCTTCCAAATTGTTAAAATATTCAAGGAATTCATCCACTGTTTTCTCTGCTCTAGCCAATTTTATATTTTGACAGCTTCTCGTTGTCAGTTTTGATTCATGCCTTTCCATGAAACATTCTACCCATTGCTTTCCGGGAGGTTGGTTGTTAAAGATTTCATCACGACCATTTTTTTTAAAATAACCATGGACTACCAGCCTTAAATCCAGCTTCGTTAGAGGACAACCAAAGTCCGCTGCTGCAACTATAACTTTAACAATGTTTTCCTCTTCTTCCTCAGATAACAATGTAGGTTTCCCTACATTTTTTGGGTGATTCTCTTTTTGTTTGTTTAATAACGTGCGCCGTGGTATGCCGAACTGGCGTTCGGCTTCTCTTGAAGACATTTTTTTTTCTTTTATATATTGTACCGCCAAGTCCAACATCTCTTTTGTGTAGTTTTTGTACGGTCGTGCACCTACACGTCTACGGCTTTTTTTTTTCGTTGTTTTGGCCATCCTGTAGAAAAAAAAACTAAGTAGGGACATTTATTTTCATTTTGTGTAATAAAGTGTTTGAACTAGCAGACCTGCCAAATATTTTTGGTTAGGTATAGTGTCCCACTACTGGGCAAAGGCCTCCTTCCCACTCCATTCGATCTGCCAAATTTTGTAAAACCTAAGCTTAGCGCCACCTATTCATTGAGTCCAGTTGCGAATCTAAGCCATCAAAGGTAAGTACAAATATGACTCACAATCTTTACCTACAAAAAAAATGAAAAACCTTATCTGTGTTTACATATTTTCCAGATTGAAAAAGTGACAACCCTAGCACCTTTTTTAGGGTGGGCAATGTTGCAAACTCTTTGCTACACAGTTGCTTACAACTTTGCCCACTTGTTTTTTTTCGTATTAAAGACCGCTAATACGGTAAAACCAGAACAAAATTAATCGCTATTCAATCAGTTATGGGCACAATAACTTAAACTCACCTACAATAATTATTTTGGATACAGCACGATTCAGCACGATCAACAAAATTGGCACCACCTGCGTAGACCTCACTTGGACAACTGCTGAGAGCCAACTGAGTGAAGTTAGGAACACAACGGATAATTTGTGTGGCCATAAAGATGTCGAAGATTGCACGAAATGTTGAAAAATGTAGCCATTAAAGAAAAAAAAAGGGGTACGACTACTTTTAGTTAATTTTCGGTTTTGGGCAAAATTGTATTCCGAGGGCAATGTTGTAAGGTTCTACGGTACTGATTTTTTTTTTGTGAATACATCTTACAATATTAGAGAAACAACCAGACCCGGAACAAATATCCGTTGATTATTCAAACATGGGAATCGAACCCGCAACCTCATGCGTCTCAGGCAGCTATTCGCCTATTGTGCCAACATGTTTTGAGAAATAGGATAAGTTCATATGAGTAACTGGCCTGCAAAAAGTAGCATGGCCACCTCACTAGATGGAAAGATGACCTGATATTTTTTTTCGGTTCATCAATAGATAAGCTAAGCGATAAGACCGCCCATTGCACTTGTTGCTTTGTGAATTTTTAGTTTTATGTTTGTTACTTTTGTAGTGTACAATAAAGTATTTTCATTCCTTCATTCATTCAACAGTGGACGCCCTACTGATGTTATGATTTTGATGATCTTTGATTTGTTGGATTTGTCTCCACCCCGAATAGCAGAATACTTATCAAAATATCGGAAAAATTCATGCAAAAAAAATTATAATGAAAATTTATTTTCTCGTACATAGATGCAGCTAATGATGGCCGATTGATAATACTATCGGCGACGTACATTGGCAGCCCGCGCCATATGCATGTCAAAGCGGTATGAAGTTCGACGGGTCCGATAGTAATAAATAAATAAGTAATCCTGGACATATTACACATCACTATCTAGCCCCAAACTAAGTAAAGCTTGAACTCTAGGAACCAGATAACTGATTACTTTTTTGTATAAATACATATTTATAATATATAGAGAAACAACCAGACTCGGAACAAATATATATAGATCGTGCAAACATTTATTCCCTTCGGAATCGAACCCGCAACCTCCTGCGTCTTAGCCGGCTATTCGGCCACTACGCCACGGAGGTCGAAGATTATTTGGATCTGAAGATCGGAGTAAGTCGCGGCGCATTGGTGTGAAATCCATAGTTATAGTAAATCACTCTTTATAATATCAGTACCTATAGATAGAGTGTTTAGCTATTACTTACTATTACTTACCGGGAATCAAAACTATGTATTTGTATCTCAACTAGCTGCATTTTCTGATTCACCCTGTCCTTTCACAATAAAAATATCATAAAAATTATTATCCATCAAACTACATCACCATCAAAAATCAAAAGCCGCAAGCCATAAAAATATGATTTTCATTCACCTGACCATTCGACCTACAAGAAAGTGTATCAGTTATTTGAGTAAACTCTGCTGCGTGACAAATATTTGCATGGTTTACAAATATTTGTTCCGGGTTTGGGTATCTCCTAATACATAAAAATCTCGTGTCACGGTGTTTGTGGTCGCACTCCTCCGAAACGGGTCGACCAATTTAAATGTTTTTTTTTGTTTATTTAGTAGGTATGAGAATAGGTCGTAAATTATTTTCACACTCCTTCCCCCACCCCCGATTTTGAATCGTGAACACGTATTTTTGTATGAACAATATCCATATAATTTAACCGTCGTTCATTGACGTGAAGTCATTTACATGAAGTGTCGCGTCACTTTGACAAGAGTGTTTCATATAGTTTATATCGCGAAGTTTCCACGGGAACGGGAAATTTCAAGGGTGCGAAGCCGCGGGCGGGTCAGCTAGTTTTTTATATAAGTATGTATTTGCAAAATAAAAATGTATACTTCCTGTTTTGTTCTGTACGACATTAATTTTCAAAACAAACATCCAGAATCGTAATAACTGATTTTAGAGGTAGGTTAAATATTTATCCAGTAATCGATACATTTCTAATAAACAATTTTTAAGACGATATACAAATTTAATTTCGGTGACGATTGGGCGGAGCATATAGATCTACTCCGGAAATGCAAAATAGTGACAGTGCATTTACTTGCTTAGGTGAAGAACGAGACAAACATGTATCATAGCCGCGCGCATTGTTGCAGGAGTAAATGACGTCAGCGACAAAAGATAAAATCTCAAGATGCATGAGAACCAACAAATTAAAAAAAAATGCTATTACATTAAATTAGGTACCATAATTACCCACATAACTACGTAAAAAATACTTTAAATCTTTTCTAGAGTCGGATATTAGTGTTTTAGAAGAGCTGATTTTGATAAATAATTGTATCGAGAAAAGTTTCACCAATTGCGTTTCTGACTTTCATTTATGTAGTTTAAATGCTCAAGTAAATATGGCTTAAATATGAAATCAGTACCATTTTTTTTTTATTGAATACGACAATTGCTTAGCGGTTCAAATTTTTTTACATATCGTGTTAATGCAAATCGGCGGTGCCTGTGCGACAATGCCGCGATACCTACTTACATGATGAATGAATATGATTTGTTAACCTGTTTTATACAGGCTGTTTCATTGATATTTTAGGAATTGACACTAAGGTTGTATGAAAATTTAAAATTGTCTATGGTAATGAATTTGAATCAACCTATTTTTATCAATACTAGCTAATAGTCCCTATTTTCATTTAATGTCGTACATTACAAAACACGTAGTATAAGAATTCTATCAGTTATCTGGTTCCCATAGTACAAGCTTTGCTTAGTTTGGGGCTAGATAGCGCTGTGTAAAGTGTTCAGCATTATTTTATTATTTACTATCTGTTGCCCGCGACTTCGTATGAATTACACTACTAAATGTGTAGGTAACCTAGAAATAAAGCTAAACTCGCTGTTGCAACTTGACTTGACACCCCATTTCTATCCCATGGGACCTGATTTATGGGATAAAAAGTAGCCTATGTGTTAATCCAGGTTATAATCTACGTGCATATTAAATTCCATCGAAATCAGTTTCGCCATTACGACGTGATTGAGTAACAAACAAATAAATAAACATCCAAACATTCGCATGATTGTGATTTATGGTTTGTCAAACCTTTTTGCATTGGCAACCCTACTTTATTACCACACATTTTCCATCGCCGTTTTAAGATAATTTACAACGTTCATAAAAATCCGTAACTATTATCCGTACATTTATCCGTAAACAATGCCGCGGCCTCATTCCGTTGACGAGCACACACGCCACCGGATTCCGTTGCGACCGTTTGTATACATACATCTGTGTTACTATGATTTATTTACAATGCAATTAACAGGGAAATTCCTACTTCAAATGAGACGTTTGGTGAACTTTGGTGGCTACTTTTTTAAAAAGAAGGGGTGTTATAAGTTTATCCCTCTTATAAACGCGAATGTTTGTATAGATGTGTGTCACTCTTTCACGTCGGAACGGCTGAACCGATTTTGATGAAAGTTGGTATGTACGTAGATCATAGCCTGGATTAACATATAAGCTACTTTTTATTGGCAAAACACGCGTGCGAAGCCGCAGGCGGAAACTTGTACATAAATAAATAATCCTGGACATTTCACACAGCGTCATCTAGCCCCAAACTAAGCCAAGCTTGTACTATAAAACCAGATAACTGATGGAATACTTGTAAGACAGGTAGTTTTTTTGTAAATACATACCTACTTAACTTTCTTCTAATATACATATCTAGTTCAAATCTAGTTCAAATCACCTAGAATGAACCATCATACGATTTATAACGTTAATTAAGCTAAAACGCTTCTCAAAACTTATAAAAATAAATTTAACCTAATGTAGGTATACTTATTAAAAACTAACATAACTTATTTAAAACCCCAATATTGGTGTTTTAAATTTTTCTATATGAACCCTTAAAAACATGTAAGCTTTGACCCGGATTAATTCAAGTGTCAGAAAAAGTCAAAAAAACAGGTCTCATCAATCCATACTTGTGATGGTAGGAACAATTCTGCGACCTAATTCCACGCGCTGTCAATCACCCGGCGCCTTCCGATTCCGCGCGCGTGTCGTATTAGTATTCCAATTGTGGAGATTACAGAGATGTCTATTGCATTTTCGTTTTAATAAGCGCTTGTTAATTGAAATTTGATTAGATTTGATAAATATTAGGTCTTTACCTATGAAATTGCCGTTTTGTATGGAATAAGTGAAAGTACTTATTTTTTTAAACTTTTTTATTTCTGTTATTCAAAGTAATCACCCATGCAATCGACGCATTTTTGCCAAAGCATTGGCAGTTTATTGATGCCCTTCTTGTAAAAACCAGCTGGACGGAAGGCAACACACTCTTTAAAGGCATTTTGTACTGCCTCTCGGGAATTGAATTATTTACCCACTAAAAAGTTGACTAAATTTTGGAAAAAGTAATAGTCGGTAGGTGCAAGGTCTGGTGAGTATGGTGGATGAGGGAGAGCTTTCAACCCCAGCTCTTGCAGCTTGGAGACTGTATGTTGTGCAGTATGGGGTCGCGCGTTGTCGTGAAGGAGCAGTGGGGTCGACCGATTGACCAAAGCTGGTTGCCGATGTGCAAGCTTCTCCATCATTGTCTCCAATTCTTCACAGTACACATCTGCAGTAATGCTCATGCCGTTTTGTAAAAAGCTGTGGTGAATCACACCCGCACTAGACGACCAAACTGTAACCATCACCTTTTTAGGGGTCATTTTTGGTTTAGGGCATTGCTTTGGTGCTGAACCAGGATCTAACCAACTTGCTGAGCGCTTTCGATTGTCGAACTGAATCCATTTTTCAACGCACGTAACAATTCGGTTCAAATTTCATTAATTTCTTTGCCTATTGAGCAGCGCGAGGCAGGTCTCGACGCGTACGTTGCGCTGGCGATCGTTAAGTTCGTGGGGCACCCATCTATCAAGTTTTTTACCTTGCCTATTTGTCGCAAATGGATCAAAATTGTTTTGATGCTTACATCAAAAGCTGCTGCTAGCTCAGCTGTAGATTGCGTTTAGTCAGCTTCCACAATCACCTTTAATTCATCATTGTTGACCAAAGTCTCCGGACGACCACGAGCTTCATTTTTCAAGTCAAGTTTTCCATAACGGAACCGGGAAAACCAATAACGGGTTGTGCGTTCGTTTGTACAGTTCTCTCCGTAAACGTTTTTGATATTACGTGCCGTTTGTGTCGCGTTGGTGCCACGACGGAACTCATATTCCATAATTACACGATTTTTTAAAGTATCCATTATGACGAAAAATGTTCAAATGTAATAAAAATACAAAGCTAATCAATAAACAAAAGGCTGAGTTTGTAAAAAGAATGTCATGTTTTTAAAACAAAATTAATTTGAATTTAGAATACAAAGCCATTCCAAACTTTTTTCTATTTGAAATGACCAGTACTGAAGAACGGCAATTTCATAGGTAAAGACCTATTATGACATTAACGTCACATACGGTGAATATGCCATAATATATTATTTTTGTTAAGACAAATATCGCTCATTATACAATTCAGTGGAAGAGTAATATATATTTTACTAGCTTCTGCCAGCGGCTTCGCACGCGTGGTTTATCAATAAAAATTAGCCTATGTGTCAATCCAGGTCATAATCTGTCGACATACCAAATTTCATCAAAATTAGTTCAGCCATTATGACGTGATTGAGTAACAAACAAACAAACATCTGTTCACAATTTTGTTGTGACTAAATGAGCTAAAAATGTGGGGGTTGTTGAGATATTAGGGTTTAAGAGGGGTAAAAAAATTGGAACTATCCGGTCGAATGGCACGTCTAATAAAAGATCTTTGTCGCGTTTTTATTTTCAGTGTAAATCCTGTAGTTTTTTAGTTATTAGCCATAATAAAAACTGAACTTTGACAAAATTCACAGGGCACACCAGTGACCCCACACTGCTGAAATTTGGTATGCGTGTAGCTTCAGTGACAAAAATATAGGGAAAAGTCTGAAATTCAGAATAACTGCAATTTCTACCCCAAACAAAAGTAACAAATTAACATGAACTCCCGTTACCTGTAATTTGAATGAAACTGTAGGTCAAGCTTAGATAGTGCATTAAGCTTAGGTTGTGCATTTCGTGGCACTATTTTATTAGACAAAGATTAAGGCCAGCTTGCTCACCGATTCCTAAATGTATTTAGCGACTAAATTTAATTTTAATAAAAAAAAAAATATTTATCACAAGATGTCAATTTTAGTTTAGGTCCAACACCTTTCGCTTAAGCTAAGTATGCAATTTAAATCATATTTGAATTTATAATAATTACAGTGTCGTATAGAAGTATAAAGGATTCAGAATGTCAATAAGTAATTATATCATGACATTACAGTATTATCATATCGCGTGTTGTCATAGTTTCATAACTATATCATATACAAAAAACTCATTTAACAACTTAACTAAGTAGGTAGTATAACAACATATAACTAACCGATTATATAAAAAATGAAAAGGACTTATAATGCTGAGTCCCTCGATCAGTGCTCTCAGGCAGCTGTTAGATATTTGTAAGTCCTGCGCAGCCCATGGGCTCAAGAACAATTCAAAAGAGTGAGATAATGTTGTTTAAGTCAGGGAGTACTTACACTGTTCCTCCAGTCTTGCTTGATGGAACAGTTTAAGTACTTGGGCCACCGGGTCACTGAGGACATGAGTGATGACGGGAACGTAGAGCGCTGTCGGTTCGTTGCAATATGTTAGCTCGCAGGTTCGCACGTTCTTCTGCCCCGTATATGGCCAGCTTTAAGCCCCTCTTATTGTGTCGAGTTTAAAAAAAAAACTAAACAACCTGTTCCCGGTAAAAATAAGAAAAATACTATTTGACGTTCAAACAATTAAATGAAAATACGTTCAAAGAGCGGCCAGCCGTTTGCTTCCCGCAAAAATAAACACACACGACAAATAAGGCTGCCACACGTGCCGGAATTTCCTCTTAAAAATACACGGATTAACATAAACGTAGAAGCCGCAATTTGTCGCTTACATACAACCTCATCGGAGGTTAATTGAGGGTGAGTTGTGGTTCCTCGAGTTCTGCCCTGCCTGGGATGTAGAGCGCCAGGCTCTCGGTGACATAGTAGGTCACGACCTCTCTCTCTCGACAGTAGTTTGCGCAATGGTCGAGAGCAATAGGTCGTGGCAAGCTGTTAAGGACTTCTGCAAAAATGTAGTGCAGCAGAAGGAAGCAGCGGAGAGGGACAGGGGATCTGAGAGCACTCTCTAAACCCGCTGCACAAGACCGGGGCGAAGAAGGAGGGCGTATGCGAGAGCGTACGCCGACCTCCACCCCCCATAGCAGTGGCCTAACTTATGCTGTTGTATATAGTTTTATATAGCCTAACTATATAATAATGTATATAGTTAGTATACTAATGTATATAGTTAGTAGAGATGACCCTAAACCCTGAGAGATGGGCCCCGCAAGAGCGGTCCTCGGTATACAGCGAGCGGAGGAACGCCGTGGAGGTTTAGCCGGTAGGAGTCCGACATACCGCTCCCTGGGTTTAGAGCGGTATCCATGAGGATTCCTCCACGTAAAAAAAAGGCTGAGTTGTGGTAATCTAGGTAAGATTCAATGCACTTTAAACCTTGTAATACGTTCAGGATTGCATCCGAAATAGGTACAATTTTTTTAGTGCAACTCTTGAGATAATAGAAAATAAAAGAACAATAGAAAAATAAAAAGACAAAACCTCCTTGTCCAGTGCTGACAAGTTGTACTTCTCAAGAATGAAATAATCTTATCATACTTATCATCTTAACTTTATTACAGTCATACAATACCTCGCCGTAACACAGTTTTTAACTAGCACGGAGGGTGTGTTCCAAAACCTTAGTGCTTACATTGTTAACATTGTTTTTAACCGATTTCAAAAAAGAAGGAAGCTCTATGTTCAATTGTATATTTTTTATTTTTTTTATGTATGTACACAGATTTCTCCGTCAATTGTGTTGATTGATTGAACGATGGTGGTGAACGATTTCAAAATTCTTTTTTTATTCAAAAGAGTGCACTTCCGAGGTGGTCCCATTGGAACCAAGTGAGCCTCTGTGGCGCAGTGGGCGTATAGCCGGCTGAGACGCAGGAGGTAGCGGGTTCGATTCCGGCCGCGGAACAAATGTTTGCATGATCTACAGATATTTGTTCCGGGTTTGGGTATTTTTATATATATTATAAGTATGTATTTACAAAAAAAACTTATATAAGTATTCTATCAGTTATCTGGTTCCCATAGTACAAGCTCTGCTTAGTTTGGGGATAGATAACGCTGTGTGAAATGTCCAGCGATATTTATATTTATTTATTTATTTTTATTTATTTAAGTCAGGATCTGCTGGTCGAATCCGGGGAAATTGAGGGAGACCCTCAAATTTCAAAGGCACGTACAATGTTTTACGCATATTTTTTTTATCTAACAAATAATCAGATATTTGTGTAAATTGTTATACTGTATCTGAAGTCAGTTATATTTTTGTTAAAAAGTTACTTTTTATCACTAGTAATTCGTCCCGAACTGAGATCTCGCGAGTCTCCAACAAAAACAAAAAAATATTATTTCTAATCTTTGGCTATCAAAATAGGGCCACGAAATGCATAACCAACTAACTTAACCTACAGTTTCCTACACATGGGACCTGATTTATGATATAAAAAGTAGCGTATTTGTTAATCCAGGTTATAATCTACGTACATACTAAATTTCATCAAAATCGGTTCAGCCGTTACGATGTGATTAAGAAACAAACAAACAAACATCCAAACTTTCGCATTATTAGTCTGATTTGAAGACAGTTTAAACGCGACTCAGAATAACCCCAAACCTTTTTTTAGCATGACCAGGATGACTGGTAGATAATGCTATTAGCATTAAGTCCTCCTAGCACTATTCTGTTATGTGTGAAAGTATAAAATAAAAATATAAAACTACGGATGAACGAAATAAGGAAAGAGTGCAATTTGTCACTTTCTAAATATAACCCAACGGAGACCTCGCGTAAATCTTGCTAATAAAATTTAGAGGCTCTCGAGGCAATCTAATCTACTCATTTTTTACTTTTGCTCTTGGGCGGGTTTCCTTATTATTAAATAATGAGAAAGAAATTTATTATTATTAAAATTAATAGAATATTAGTTATTTATTGTGCAATTTTGTTTCAATTATTAAAAATTATGAAGTGTTTGACAATTTCTTCACCTGACGACAGTGATGGTATGGCCGATGACGTGCAACATGTTTGCCTAGAGATAATCATTTCACCCTAGATGACTATTACACAGATGTTTTGTTCTGGAAAAAAACTGCCTTTTGTTAGTTGATCGAGCGAAGCGAGATCTCCAAATCAACTTGGGCAAATCGGCGTTGTATGTATATATGTATGTTTGTCTGTTTGTCCGAGGATAACTTTTGAAGCGTTTAACCGATCATCGTAAAATTCGGTATATAGGTAGTATGTAGGTAGTGATGGCACAATTGTGTTGTGACTAAATGAGCTATAAATGAGGGAGTGGTTGTTGAGATTTTGGGGTTCAAGAGGGGTAAAAAAAGACCAAAATGGAACTATCCGGTCTAGGGGTACGTCTAATAAAAGGTATTTGTGCATACATTTTGATCCCGTTTTTATTTTTAGTTTAAACCTTGTAGTTTTTAAGTTATTAGCCATAATAAAAACTGACTTTGACAAAATCCACAGGGTACACCAGTGACCCCACAGTGCTGAAATTTGGTATGCGCGTAGCTTTAGTGACATAAATATAGGAAAAAGTCTGAAATCCAGAATAACTGCGATGTCTACCCTAAAAATGTATAACCAATTAACATGAACTCCCGTTACCTGTAATTTGAATGAAACTGTAGGTTAAGTTAGGTGGTTATGCATTTTGTGGCACTATTTTGATAGTCAAAGATTACAAACGCTCAGTTCGGGGCGAACCACTAGTTCTACTCTTTAATTGTAATAACAGCAAAAATGTTAACTGATCCTTTCATACGGCCGGGTAGACCAGCTAAGTCAGGCACTTTTCAGTACGTCTAAAGTAAGTATTTCCAGTGTATTTTGTTAGGTATAATAGTTATTGCCGGTAAAAATACCGCGTATTTTGCATAAGTAACAAGTAAATTAACTAAGTACTATTTATCACAGTACTTAAAATGTATAATTAGTAACCTTGATTTAAAACAATCTATCAATTGATTATTCGGAAACTAGAAAGTGTACTGTCTATAAGTTTACGGAAGCCAATCATAGACGTCGACCAATCACAGCTCACCTCGTTTTTTTACGGTGACATGTCGTACGATGCGATGCCGTCGTTTCTTGAAATATTTTACACGTGTTACTTTGTCTAGACAAAGTAACACGTGTATGCCTGATGCCTGAAGTTGATGAACGCAGGGCAATGAATTTTTGAGCACGTTTCTAAAATGCGCGACCTACGAGGCAATAATTTGTTATATAGGGTGTTTGATAATATACGCACAAAAATGAAAGGGGTTATTTTGATGAGCATAATAAATAATTTTGTGGAATGTTTACCACAGAAATATGAACTTTATTTTTGCATGTAAAAACAAAAACTTTATTAAACTTATGTTGTGCTGTTGCATAATGCTTGCCATCTAACCACAGATACTGTATTGGTGACGTCTCGAGATATCTCGTGGTGTCTCTTTCTAACCCAAGACCTACAGTCATTTCCGAAAGAGATATCAAATCGGCCTTTATTTGTGGATGTCGATTGCAAGAGTAGGCAGTAAGTTTTATATCGAATTAATCACCTAAACTAAGTCGATTTCTTTAAAATGTGATAATATTAAGTAGTTTTTTTTTCGAGAAGTCATTTTTTATGTTTTGAGAATGACTTTTCACTTGAATATCGTCAGTATATTACAACCTGTATGCGCTGGTTACCACTTAACATCAGGTGGGCCATATGCCTGTTTCATCTCCAAATCCAGAGTGAATAGGTTCTTTCTAGGCAAGCGTGCTCCATCTTCGATCACACCATCACTTACCACCGGGAGAGGTAGTGGTCAAGCGCCTTACTATCATAAATAAAAAAAATAGTACAAAGAAAAACAAAATAATTAATTATTAATATTGCACTCTCACTATCCGTATGTATAACTAACATTATCGTTCAAAAATACTGGTCACTAGGACACTAACACCGTTCTAAATTTAAATCTCAATTGACAGTATCGATGCATTTCGAGATTTATGTTTGGAACAGCTTGCGCGAACTTTTGCGAGTGATTCATTGTTTGAAAAGAAAATAGGTCATTGCTGTTATTTGGAACCGAAGAGCTCGGATATTTGCTTTTTGGGCCAGTATGCCAAAACTACGTAAACCACAAACATAAAACGCTAGTTAAAACTGAATCGTAACTCAGACATTTTTAACAACTTGTTATTATGGAAGCTGTCAAAAAATCCACGCATTAGATCTAGCCTGTGCAACGAAATATCACAGCGCGATTTTTATTGTCGCGGTTTATATCCGCGTCAAAATTTGTATGAAACCACAAATTTTCACCACATCTACGTCGTGAATCGAGAGGGTTTGGGGAAGAGGGCGGGTGGGTGAGTTCGCGCTCTATTCTGTATGATATCAGCCAAAGAACCTCCACTGCTGAACATAAACCTCCTCCATAGATTTCCAAAGCAACCGATCTTACGCGGCCTGCACACAACGGCTCCTAGCTGTCCTTATCAGGTCGTCTTTCTATATATTTTCATAATATGTCTTAGAATTATAGGAAAATGCATTCAAGAAATATATAAAAAATCACTGTACCAAAACAGCATATTACAGCATGATGGGCCATGTTGGGCGATTATAGACAATCACCATCGTGTAGAGGGCATAATTGCCTGTAATCGCCCATGATCGGTGACGATCGAGCGTTATTGGCGCTATGTCGGTTTTTCGGACAAAAATCAAAGGAGTTTGCGGCCATGATTGTAAGCGTGTCCATACGATCGCCGATCACTCAGTTCGTGTTTGTTTACGGTACGGTGCGGACGCGTGCGTTATATATAAAATGTGTTATTATAATGGTTTTATACACTAAATAAATAAATAGCGGCAGCTGCTACTGTTTCGACGTCCATAATTAACAAATGTAGCAGCGCAATCACGGTGGCAATCATTGTGCATTCTGTGATTGTCCGTCATGGCCCATGGTGTAGAGGCTATATTAGACTGAGGAACTTGGAATGAATAGTTTTAGGTTTGACAAAGCTCTTGTACAGCTGCAAAAAGTTGTATTTTATCGGACAAGGCCTTTTTACAGCCGCTCTAATATTAATTATTTTTCAAGATTTTTTGATTTTTAGTATTATTTGACAAGGCCCCTATACAGCTGCTTTCACTTTGTGCTTTTGTCATTTGCATTTCTTTTCTGTAACCTGACGTAACTAAGAGCTCTCTTCTCTTCGACCTTTAATAAGCGCACCCCCAAAGAATGGAACGCCTTGCCGGAGTCTGTGTTTCCTGATAACTACAACCTGGGTGTCTTCAAGTCGGGAGTGCATAGGCAAGCATGATCCATTGTAGATTGCATCATCGCTTACCATCAGGCGAGATCGTGGTCAAACGCAAGTCTATAATAATAAAAAAAGGGTTCCTTGTTATCCTAAAATTTGAATAAATGTCTGTTTCTATGTCTATAGTGAGGGTTGCCCTACGCTGCGCTTTCCAGTGCGTGGTTTCTATTCTAGAACCTAACAAACTATTATATTTCTACAAATATGTGATATATATATATACGGTCTTTTTACGTGGCACCATTCCAGATAAATGGCATAACTAATGACAAAGAGCCATTGTCTTATCATCACTGTTCACCTCATAAAAAGGCTCAAGGTCACTGGATTTTCAGATCGACCAAAGATCTAAAAAATATTGATGTTTTAGGACTGGTATTTCACACATTCGTTCTAACACTATTTAAAGTGTGTAAGTAATGTATGTCAGATTCGTAATAGGTGCGAATTAACTTAAATAGGTTGACGTTACGTTGACAATCTTCGCAACCATCTCATAAATTATATAATATTCTTTGCATGCTTACCAGATTCCGATTAAAGTTAAACTCTAATTGTAAACCGGCCTCCCGCGATACAGGCAAGTCCTAGTGCGGGGACCACCAGTCAAATTAATGTAATTATGTAATTTTTCGGTTAATAAATATTTTGTATTTGTAATTTGTATCTCTCGTTTTCTAGCGGGCAATAACCCTAAATAAATTTCTCAACGCCTCATAGCGTGCAATGTACAGCAAACAACTAATTCGCATTTTTTTATATTAGAGTTGAGTAGAACCTGGTCACGTCTATTGCATTTATGGTTACCTTATTAAGATCGTCCCTTGTGCAGGTCATAGGCACAAAGGACAGTTAAGCAGGTGGGGCATAGTCTGGATAAGGTGCCCACAATCACAGCTGGTTAGCGAAGACTCTCGCATTCCTCATTTACAGAGGATTTTCTTACACCGCCCAACCTGACCTGAGACAAGATAGCTAAAAATTATATAGTTATTCCAATGTTGTTTGAAACTGCTCAACGTTTTGTTTCGTTATTTGAAAAAGCCTCAATGACACATCGCTAGTTCAGACGCAACTAACGCACCCGCGCTATAAAATCGCGAAGCGTCATAAAATAGCGGTTAACTTCGAGTATAATAATACACTTACGATATATTTGATTGATGATCTTTGTACCATACGTGGAAGTGGCATAAGTTTTACCTCTTCTTTTCAGTCATTACACTCTTAGTAGAGTGGTCATGGTCGTCACTTCGGGGGTAGTGGCGCGCTTGACAATCCTACGCCACTCCTCTCGTATCGCTGCTTTTCTGGTGCACTCGTGTAGGTGACCGTCAAGTGTTGCTTTGATTATGTCCGTCCAGTGGTCACGTACCCTCACCCTTCCCCTGCACCAAAAGGCGCTCAATGGACACCTCTCCCATCTCTCCACGCCGCGACACGTGCTCGGAGAACGTCAGGATGCGAGATTGCACAGTAGAAGAAAGACACTGCTTGATGACGGGTTCTTGGAGTATAAACTGGTTGGTACGGAATTCTGTCCAAGATACCACAAGCATTCTTCTCCAGCACAACACTCCGACAGCATCTATTCTCTTCTTCTCGCTTTCTCGTCCACGTCTCCGCTGCGTAGAGAAAGATGGCTGACGAGTACGTATTATACATACGTATTATGTATGTACAATACGGCATCGTCGTCAAAGTTAAACATGTTTAGTCGCTAAATACATTCAGAGATCGTTGTGGAAGCCGGGCTGAACACCGCTTTCTTAAGTAAGTAAAACTTACAACTTTGCTCGCTCAGATTTTATGGATTCCGATTAAACTGCGACATAAGAGTCGTTAGTACTCATACGAACTTACAAAACAAATAAAAAATAGCTATTTGTAACAAACAAGATTAAACTTTCATGAACTGAATTTTCAGGAATTTTGTTCATTTTGTGCCTTACTACATTAACGTTAAGAGTTCATTCCCAAGAGGTCCGAGAAATGTGCCGGGTTTTTTCAAGGTCTCAAGTATACTGCAATTGCAAGATAAGACAAGGTTGTACCTTGAATTACATTGCAGTATAATGCGCATATTTTTGAATAAAAATAGTCTAATCCTAGGGTGGGGGCAATAAGATCTGCACGGACGTCCCTCATTGGGGTATATTGGGCATTACACACCTTCTAACCTGACCCCAGCCAACCCAACTCCTTAAAGTAGCGGATTAGGACTTTGGGTTTATGGCAGCAGTTTTCCAGAATCCCCGAGGTCGTTGCTGACGTCGAAGATGACCCGATGAATTCGTGCAGTTCCGTCTTCAGTCTGGCTTCGTGAGTGTGCGTACAGTGCAGCAGCACGTGCTCCACGGTCTCTTCATCCGGTAGGCATCTCGAACATAGCCGTGGCCCCTGTCTTGAGGAGATGCTGATTTAGTTCGCAGTGTCCTGTGATGATAGCTACCATCATCCGCAAGCCCTCACGTTTCATCTTTAGCAGTGTGTTGATTATCTTCCGGTCTTTTATCGGAAGCATTTTTTTGGTCTGCTTGAATTCAGTTCTGATTTCCCAAATTTTCTGATGCTCCTCGGAATTTTGTTTCAACCTGTTCCTGATTTTCGCAGCCGGTGGGCTGGACAGGGTGATATCGTGCGGAGTCAGTCGGGTTGAGTTTGGCTCCTTCCCGTGCTAAGGAGTCCGCCATTGTGTTTTCCGGGCATGCATCATGGCTTTTTGACTTATATTAATAGACATTTCCATCCCGAAAGAGAGAAAATTAAATAAGCCTTATTAAATACAGTTTCATTAGGTTAGTTTCACCATAATCATCAGTGGACTCTGGAAGATGATGATGATGATGTCAAGTTTAGCGGGCAGCAGCTAGTAATCCCACTATAATATTATATTATAAACGTGAAAGTTTGTATGTATGTATGGATGTTTGTTACTCTTTTACGTCGGAAAGGCTTAATCGATTTTGATGAAATTTGGTATGTACATACGTAGATCATAACCTGGATTAATACATAAGCTACTTTTTATTGACAAACCACGCGTGCGAAGCCGCTGGCGGAAGCTTGTATATAAATAATGCTGGACATCTCACAAAGCGCTGAACTAGCTAAGCTAAGTACAAGCCTTAAGCTTGTACTATGGGAACGAGATAACTAATATAAATACTTTGTTTAATATATTGATTTGTATGTTTTTGGTTTTAATTGTATTTATTTGTGATCGTTGATATTTTGTATGGACAGACACTGTCTGAAAATGATTATTCTTAACCGACTTTAAAAAACGAGGAGAATTCAGTTGTATTTTTTACGTTTGTTACCTCAGAACTCCGTCATTTATCAACCGATTAGAAAAATTCTTTAGAAATGTAATTGGTTCAGTAGTTTGGTTTTTTCTGGTATCTAAAATTCCATCTGAATCTGTAATCTGAATTTTTCTGGTTATATTTTTATTAAAAATATACTTGTTTTGTAAATACTTGTATAATGTAGAGAAATACCCAGACCTGGAACAAATATCTGTAGAACATGCAAACATTGTACAATTTGTACCAGGGATGTCACGGATGCAGATTTTTTGACATCCGCGGAAGCGGATGCGGATGAAAATTTTTGAAGGCCCACATACGTGCATGCCGATCTTAAGATTGTTCTTAAGAAACTTCGCTTTGGTGCGGGACTAAAACAAAAATATAAACTACTAGCTGACCCGCCCGCGGCTTCGCACGCGTGGTTTGTCCTTCTGCACAGTCGGGTAAAAAGTAGCCTATGTCCCAATCCCGGTTACAATATATCTATATACCAACTGTGTATATGGAGTTCATCTAAAGAATACCTCATAATTTTATGCCCCTTTAGGGGTGATTTCTCAAAAAAGTTGATACAATTATTTCTTGCCTTTTCAGATCCCTAACTTAAGGAACTCTGTATTGCCCATACAAATTTTTAAGCCCAATTTCACCCCCCCTTCAAGATTATTTTTTGAGACAAAAGGTAGTCTATGTCCTTCTCGAGGATATAATATATCTCCTTGCCGAATTTCATTACGATCCGACCGTTAAGCCGTTTAGTCGTGAAAAGGTAACAAACAAACAAACTTACAAACAAACTAACAGCGTTACTTTCGCATTTATAATGTTAGTATGGATATCGACCATATTTTTGATCCTCTCCATCCAAAGATTGAAGGTTGTCTGGATCGCTTCAAAGCGATAAAACCACCCATTTGGTTTGATGTCTTCTATTTGGTCTGTAATTTTTATTTTTTATGGTGTACAATAAAGTGTTTACATTCATTCATTCATTCATACAGTTAGGATCCTAGATTGTTGAAATTATGTAAGGATACTTATTGATTTTCTTTCCTGGCTTGGTCGTGGAGGAACAGGCAGTAAATTGACGTTTCAAAGTGAGCCTGTGTGTAACTGAGTGAGTAAAAAGTACCAATAATTTTAAAAATAAAGTCCCTAACTAAAAATTTTGGCCTGCAAGGATAATTTAGGTGGGGTTATTAGGGACGTAAATCCCTTTTTTCCAAACACTTTTTGTGTTAGCTCTGAAAAACGCTAGAGGTTTAATTAAAAAAAAACATACTAAAATTCGAACTATTATAAAATATTTTAAGTAAGCCTTTTAACGAAATATAAAGTCCATATAAACTTACATCCCCTATGAATTTTGAAAAATTCTTCCTTATTGGATGCCTACGTCATAAGAGGAATACGTGTGCGAAATTTTAAGTTTCTAGCCCTTAGGGTTTGGCCAGTGCGTTTATTTAATACTTTTATCTCCTATTTTACCGTCTTAGGAGTCGAATTTTGGAAAACGCTGAATCAGTAACTCATTATTTTTCAGTACTCAATTCATGCAAATAGGTATGTCCAAATAAAGAAGTTTCATACAAACTTTTATCCCCTATTTCACCCCTTTGGGGATTGAATTTTGAAAAATCCTTCCTTAGTAGATGCCTACGTCATAAGAGGAATACATGTGCAAAATTTTAATTTTCTAGCCTTAATTTGTGCGTTGATACATCAGTCAATCACTTTTGCCTTATACATATATATATTAGCTAACTGCAGAATACTCGCTTAACATACAATACTGAATGTTTATTCACAATAACACAAAAACTGCAATGTTCATACGATAAGTACAAGTAGGTAAACACGTTATGATTGATTTACGAGATAAACAATAACAAACTTGTCGATTCTTGTCACCGAAATATTCGCTCCTAATGCCAATCAGCACGTGCCCACGGCATGCAACACTCGTAAGCCCCACCCAATTTATTTCTTATCGTGACCTGCGCTGCATCTGCATCCGCATGCACGGTTATTGCGGATGTGGATACAGACGTCCAAAAAGCATCCCTGATTTGTACATACGAGTAATATCCCTTTGAAGGGATATTCCTTAGTACGAAATCCTACGAAATCTCACAGGCGGAGATTGCGTCCGCTCTCCGACATTGGATTTTATGAATACGGAAATTACTTGAAAACAGCTAAGAGACAATTCTTAATTCATTCGTATTTTATATTTGGATTTGCAAATAGGTATTGCTTAGATCTATCTATTTATAAAAAATATAAATATATATATGACGACCTCCGTGGCGCAGTGGGCGAACAGCCGGCTGAGACGCAGGAGGTAGTGGGTTCGATTCCCGCCGCGGAACAAATGTTTGCATGATCTCCAGATATTTGTTCCGGGTCTGGTTGTTTTTCTATATATATATATTATAAGTATGTATTTATAAACAAAAATTATATAAGTATTCTATCAGTTATCTGGTTCCCGTAGTACAAGCTCTGCTTAGTTTGGGGCTAGATAGCGCTGTGTGAAATGTCCAGCAATATTTATTATATTATTATTATTTATATATATTTATAAATACGTAAAGAGAACACTTGACGTATTTATAAGTAGATATTACTTTTTATGCCCCTTTTTAAACTTAATGCGCGCACTGAGAAGTGTGAGATTTGGCATAGTTAAAGTTTGTATGCAGAAGGCTAAAAAATTAATTATGGTAGAATTTCAAGCACTGCGTACTAGCAACTAGTAATAATAAATAATGCTAGATATTTCACACACAGCTATTCTATCCCCCAACCAAGCAAATATGGGAACCAGATACTCTATTCTCGTTCATTATACCTAACACATTTTTTTTTTGTAAATACGTACTTAAGGTTTTTCAAAACATAAAGAAACGTCTGACCCGGAACATGGCATACTTATATCGTTAGATCGTGCAAACACTTGTTTCGCAGAATCGAACCAGCAACCTTTTGCGTCTCAGCCGGCTATTGGCTCATTGCGCCACGGAGGTCGATTATACCAGATTTGAAGGGACTGCGAATCCAATCTACAGTTTCTCACATTTATGTATAAAAAGACAACTCAAAGAACTGACGGTTGTTGGGGCAGAAAGGTTCTAGAGTTGAGACCACGCACTGGAAAGCGCAGCGTAAGATTCCCCCCCCCCACTAGATGTAAAGATGACCTGATAAAGGTTGCTGGGAGTCATTGGGTGCAGGCCGCACAAGATCGGTTGCTCTGGAAATCGATGAGGGAGGCCTATGTTCAGCAGTGGAAGTTCTGATGATAATGATGTACAAAAATGTAGGTATTTAGATTAACGTTAAAACTGGAGATGGGGCTACAACACATAAAAATTCAAAATATGCACACCCTATGTCCATAATCTTAAAAGCTATATTTCACAAGTTGCTTTTTCCGGGTCCCTAACCCGAAAACCGAGTATTTCCGGAAATTTCCGGAAATAGCCGAAGCAACTTTCCCCCTCAATTGTAATAGAAAATGGCTATGACAATCAATTTGTTACAGACTCAACCGCCCCAAACTTTTCTTTGAAAAGAATGAAACAGAATTGTGAATCAAAATTCAAACAAAATTTATGACAGCTCGTTAATAGAAACTGTTCAAAGATTGTTGAGTAGGAACATAAGTTCAGGAAGTTGAGTCTGATATATGTCAAAAAAATCGAATGTGTACATAAAAATCTCGTGTCGCGGTGTTTGTGATCGCACTTTTCCGAAATGGATTGACCGATTTCAATGATTTTTTTAAAAATACGCTTACCATATTTAGTAGTATATATTGGTATGAGTTGGTAAGGTAGTAAAGTATTTTTCACCCTCTTACCCCCAACTTTTAATCACGATATTTCAGAATTTTTTATGAATAATATCCATATATTTTAACCGTCGTTCATTATGTAACGTGAAGTATTTACATAAATTGTCGTGTCACTTTGACAAAAGTGTTTTATATCGTTTTTATCCAGAAGTTCCCACGGGAACGGGAAATTTCAAGCGTGCGAATCCGCGGGCGGGTCAGCTAGTATATTGTATAAACCTCAAGTAGGAACATACCTACCATATAATAAACCTACCATATAATAAAACTTCCTTAAGTTACCTGCCTACTTTTGAAACAATTACACTTCTGAACTCATTATTCATTCATTTATATTCTGTGGGGTAGTTACGTAACTTAAGTTGCAATCAGTTGCGATTTGAAACCGGTAAATATGGAAATTAAGGTTGATTTAAATTGGTTAGTTTATAGATGGTTCCTCCTTCAATAATACTTTGGATTATTTCCAACGTATCATATTCGGATACATTAAAAATAATTTAAATTGTAAATTAATTTACAATCTTCGGATTTTCTGTCAGGAATAACCGACTAATTGTAACAAAGTTACAATATCCCATATAGCTAAAATACCGTACGATGAAACTGCGCGGCTATTTTAAAACGGAGAGCTGTCGGATCGGTCCGGTAGTTGTTTTTCGGAATCGATTTTTAATCCAAAATGCTATTTAAATCTATTTCGGATTGACCATAAAGTTCGGATACCTTTCCGAGAGTGATTCAAAGGTTGATAATTACCTATATAATTCACAGGTATGGTCTTGCATTTTCTCAGTAGGACCTATCTAGTCTTAAGTGTAAATAAGTAGTTTATAAGTACTAGATATTATTTTTCATTGTCGCTTTGGTGTCACTGTAATGGCGGTGTAAAAATTAAAATATATAAAAAAAGTGGCACTTATATACAGAGGTGGCGGTAACGGTAACAGTATCGTGAGTTCAATGGTTTTTTCCCATCTCAAAAAATGCCCAACGCGCCTAAAGAAGTTTTCACTACTTATGTACAGAGGGGTTGGTAACGGTAACAGTGTCGCGAGTTCAATGGTTTTTTCCCCATCTCAAAAAATGCCCAACGTGCCTAAAGAAGTTTTCACTACTTATATACAGAGGGGTCGGTAACGGTAACAGTGTCGCGAGTTCAATGGTTTTTTCCCCATCTCAAAAAATGCCCAACGCGCCTAAAGAAGTTTTCACGTCAAAAAAATAGCTAATAAATTAGCTTTCGTTTGAAAATAGCCCCACTGATTACTATTTGGCTACATTTTTCCCAGAGATGGGCTACGTTGCTACGATACGGATGTGTGTTTAACCTACCAATAGGATTACTTCATTTGCCTTTTATTTAATATATTACACATTTAGACACACAAACTGATGGGCCTCCTGATGTTAAGTGGTCACCGTCGTCTATAAACTCCTGCAGGACTCGAGGTACTGCAGTCGTGTTGCCTAAAACCTAAAGCTTTATTTACACCTCTCTTGAAGCCGTTCATGTTGAAGCCCACCGGGAAAACCTCCGGAGGAAGGTCATTCCACATCTTGCAGATGCGTGGAAGAAACGAGTGGGTGAAACGCACCGTATGAGACTTTCACGCAACTACAATATGTGGGTGAGCTCGTTGCCTGTTGCGGGAAGTTCTATACTAGAAGTCGAGAGCAGGGATTAAATTGAATAGCTCTTCAGAACAGACTTTGACCTGGATTAAAACATACGTTTTATTGACAAGTCGCGCATACGAAACCGAGGGCGAAGCTAGTAAAAGTATACCTACTTCTAAAGCAAGATTCATCAATATCTCACTTTGCAGATACACCAAACCCGCAATCGAATAAAGGCGACAATGTAAACAGCAGCTCAGCAGGGCCATTGCCAGCCCCGGGAGTACCAAGCCTTGCAGCCCCATGGCATGTACGGCCCGCCCCAGTGGGAAACACCATACGAACCAGCCGGGGATGTATCTTGCTATTGTATTTTCGGTCCTGGTTTCCATCAAATCCTGTTTATGTCGTTGCCATTTGGCTGCTTTTCCCTCAACGTGATACGTTGCTAAGACGTACCTATCACGTTTTTTTCCTCGCTAACCGCTTACGCACAGCTGTGGTGGAAAGCCACGCTTAAGTTCGCCATTGCCATGAGAACACAATTGGGGCGGGTTTTAATAATAAAAGCCTTTGAGTTGTAACAGTTCTACAAGGAATGGACAATGAGGGCTGCAAATATACTTGGGTTTGATGGAGGCTTTCAATTTGGGAACGGTGTTGTATTTTGAAATTTAGGAATACATTAAACATTATGTAGGTATTCTCACCACGACGATTATGTAGGTACGCGAATTGTTTTAAAGTTCTTCCTCAACTCTGTAATAAATAATGTAGACCTACCCTCATATTGCTTTACAACTCTTCATAAATCCCATCTGTAACATTCAACCCGTTTCATCAAGGGGATGAAAGTTAAGGTTGTCACCGGCGGGTAATTAATTACCCTCATTAGGGTTACCGCAGTCAGTTTAATATTAAATGCATCATTATTAAGCTGAGCTTTGAATACTTTTTGCCCTACTGCCGAAGGAGCGTTATGCTTTTAGCACTTATATATGTAGGTATGTAATACTTAGTTATGATTACCCCTGACCCCTCACCCCTCTGCCTTTGATTAAGTTAGAAATATAGGTTTTGCTGCATTTGTAATGCATTTCCTAGTGTTCCTAGAGTATCCAGCTCGTCCCACCATCTACGTTTCGGTCTGACGCGTCTTCTAGCTGGGTAATGGCACCACTCGATGGCTATTCTTACCCACAGTTCACTTGTCATGACAAACAAGCCCAGTCCAGTTCCACACTTCAGTTAAGTGGCTTTGGAAGCTACGACTTGGATCTTTAACCGCAGATCGATGTTCCGGACTCTGTCCGTTCGCTTGATACCTAAGATGCTGTGAAGATACCTTGAGTTCGGATGTTAGAATGTTGGTCAGAGACCAAGGTCTGCGCACCGTAATTCCAAACATGGAGGATGTCTACATCCATTAGATTTCGCTTCAAGGATCAGGATCGGGGGAGATCCTTTCATCATATCTCCTATGGCCCAATAGCTCCTTCTTAAGCTTGTCCTCGAAGGAGACTATTTGGCCCCAGTAGATAATTCAATTCAATTATTTTTCAGATGTCAAAGACCCATATTTGTTATTAAACATTTCGAATACCCTTAGTATAAGTGTGATTTCATAATAGGCACAATTCAAATATAGCAAAATTAATTTATTATTTTTTTATTTTTTTATTAATTTAAATAAAAGTTAAAAGTCCGTCACTCAAGTGCTGAGCCAACACTCACACAGACTATTCAATCAGATCCCGAGTGAAGGACTTCACAATCGTTATGTCGTATTTATCTGCTTTGACTTGCAGGATAGTAATTATATTCATGGACGTATTATAGGCCTTCTCCAGCCACCGTTATTCTGATCCGCTGTTAGTCATGACCTTGGTTTTCTCGAGTATATTCTCGAAATTCCCACTGCTACGTCCCCACCGGCTTGTAGGGACAATTACTATAAATATACAAGCTTGAAAACGGGGGTATATTCGAATGTTATTTTTTTTATGTTATTTGTAGGGAAACGTCAACGTCGCCTATTGACACCGGCAACACCCGGGATATTGTCGATGCATTCCCTACCCTGTAGAAAACTCTTTACATTTCTCTTGAAACGCACCATGTCGTAGCCTAACGTTATTTGTGGGGAAACAGGCTTACCTCATTTTTATCAGGCTTATTTCTTATTAAATTATTTAAAAACAAACTACACGTATTAAAGAATGTATATTGGTAGTAACTGTCCAGGGTCCGTAGCCAAATTACATTCGCTACGAATCTATTCGATTTCTACATACATTTGTTGTCGCTGTATCACGTGGTATTTCTATAGCATGTGTCAAAACCCATACATGTTCGGACTTATCGACTAGCGTCATCGCTAATCGACTGTAACTTGGCTAAGCCCTCAGGGCCTCTACGCACCGGTGGGACGTAACGATGGATATTTTTTTTTTGTATAAATTATAGGCTAGCGTTTGACCACGATCTCGCACGCTTGCTTAGAATAAACCTATTCACTCGCACACAGATTTCGAGAACAACCCATTTTTCATTCCAAGACTTGCGATGTTAGTTCTATAAGGACCCAATGTAGGACTTAACCTATTTTTTTACGCTATAGCTACCCATAAAAACAGTACTCACCTCGTGTATTAACTTTTATTTGTCCCAAGCCATTAAAATATCGATTAATATAATTCACACTTTTATTCTCTATTCCAATGGGATAGAGTTTAAATTATAAACATATGTATAATTATTGAAAATATGTTCTCAATCCTTATTTCAAGGGGATAGAGTTCACAATGAATGGTAATGCTTTAACGAGATTGTCATGATTTGATTATTCGCTTGCATGGAGCCATTAATTTTTATGAGGATTTAGCGTTTTGTATATGGCTTCGTGAGCGTGGTAACTATACTAAAAGTAGCCTATTATGCCTTCTACATGCTTAGTAAACATGTTTGTGCCCTTGTCTGAAAACCAGCACTGCATCCTACCCATCGAAGTTTCAAAGCAAATAGATAGATAGATATCTGTATTTAATAACCACACAACCAGAAATAATACAAAAATAAGTGCTAGACTAGAATAGATAAGGCAATACAATGGGCGGCCTTATCACTGGAAGCGATCTCTTCCAACCTTTAGATGGAGCGAAATTTACGAAGATACTGATAAAGATGGACGCAGGGAAGTGCATCGTAGGGCACATTTCTAAGGAGCGTGACCTACGAAGCAAACTTTGTTATAGGCGATGGTTACCACTTAACATCAGGTGGGCCATAGGCGTGTTCCATCTCCAAAGTATAAAAAAAAAAAAAAAAAAATTGTTGGACATTTCACACAGCGCTATCTAGCCCCAAACTAAGCAGAGCTTGTACTATGGGAACCAGATAACTTATAAAATACTTATATACTTTTGTTTTGTAAATACATACTTATAATATATAGAACATCCAGACCCGAAACAAATATTTTTAAATCATGCAAACCTTTTTCCCGAGGTAGGAATCGAACCTGCGACCTCCTGCGTCACAGCCGGCTATACGCCTACTGCGCCACGGACATCGTCATCAATAAAAAAAGATATAGACAGGAGTAAAGTAATACATAATATATGACAATTAAATTGTATGCATATAGAAATGCTGTCATGTACAGGGTTATGTGAAAACCCCTGAGCTCAGCATATGCTGTAAACTAGTTTACAACGTTGATTTACAACAGAAGGCTTTGATGACTACTAAAGAACGACAATTCCTATAGCAATGCAAGGCGTATGTTCCCACGTTCCTAAGGTGCGTACCCTACGAGGCAATGCTTTGTTATAGCTTGCTCGGTAGTAAAAAAAAGAAGTCCCGGAGAAGAACTACCATTATACCTATTTCTGCCGCCAAGCAGCATTGCTATGTTTCAGTATGAAGGGTATGATTTCCGGTGAAATTACAGGCACTTGAGGCTCTACACCTGTATGCCTCAAGTTGATGAACGCAGGGCAGTGCAGCGTAGTGCAGGTTTATAATTTGCGTGACCTACGAGACAATACTTTGTTATAGGCAAAGGTTACTACCACATACCATCAGGTGGGCCATATGCTTGTCCCATCACCAGGTTGTATAAAACAAAAATATTTTTTACCGTTTAATTAGTTTACACGTGCTCATGGCGCATGCAACTGCGTCGAAATATCGGGATACTCAAAAACTCACAAATCATGGTTTTGAGTTAAAATAGTGGAAACATATTTTGTACAGTCGTGTTTTTAGGGTATTTCCCCTTTATGGAACTTGTAGTTGATATTTTTTTACTCGCACACTGTTATTCTCGTCGGAAATGCGAATATTGCGATGGATGTGTGGGGTAACGAGAATGGATAAGATATGGAATGAGTATTGGTATTAGAGGAAGTTTAAAAGTAGCGCCAGTTATAGAAAAATTGATTAGTAAGAGGCTAGCGTGGTATGGACATGTCATGCCGAGGGAAGAAAATCATGTAACTAAAAGAGTGTTAGGTATGAATGTGGATGGATATAGAAGTAGAGGAAGGCCGAAGAAGAGATAGATGGACTGTGTGAAGAATTATATGGTAGTGACAACGGAGATGACGGCTGATAGAGAGATGTGGAGGAGAAATACCTACATGTTGTGCCGACCCCGCGTAATGTGGAGAAAGGGCAGGAAGAAGACACCGTTATGTTCGTCTGGAGTTAGGTTTGTTAACTGTTCATAATAATGTTCGTAAAAAATACCAAATAATTTTGTATTTTTAACTGACTTCAAAAAAGGAGGAGGTTTTATGTTCGACTGTATATATTTTTTTTATGTATGTTCACCAGTTTCTCCGTCAATTGTAGACCCATTTTCAAAATTCTTGTTTTAAAAGTAAATTTTTAACAAAAATATAACCGAATTAACCAAACTATATAACTGATTCTGATGACATTTCTATGAGACCAGTATAAAACTATATGCTTTCAAATAAAAAAGAATTTTACAAATCGGTTTATAAACGACGGAGTTCTGAGGTAAAAACATAAAACAATTATGCGTCCTTATAAAATTTGAGGGATCCCGTCATCAGATCCTGACTTGGTGCCAATGGCATCACTTGGGAAGTATACCATTTTAAATCAAAAAACAATTTCTCGAATCGGTCCAAGCGTATTCGAGTATTGAAGATTCCGACGAATTGAAACACTCCTCGTTTTTGAAGTCGGTTAAGACTAAGGTACAGCGGTATTGCATACAGAACCCTTAACTGTGCGTGATCCGATACGTGCTTAACCCGTTTACTGAACTCTTTTAATCAGATTTAAATACCGTAATGAGATGGATTTACTATATAAATGAGCATTGAATTTCCGTGCTTCCACGATATAATTAAATTTACGCATTCAATCCGTTTCCCTTGAAACGTAATGCTTTCGGCTTTCAAATAATCATGTAATGAATTATCAATACTCGAACGGAAACGTAAAACGGTAAATTATTCCGTTGTTTGCATGATTTCAACAGAATTTTATAGTTCACTATCTGACCCGCCCGCGGCTTTGCACGCGTCGTTTGTAAAAACATTACCCTACTTCTGCGAGGTTGGGTAAAAAAGTAGCCTATGTCTCAATCCCGGTCATAACTTATCTATCTACCAAATTTCATTGATACAAAAAACAATACGTCCATAATCCAAAGAGGCAATACCCATAAAAAATTAACAACTTTTAAGTTTTTCAACTGTTGTTATGAGTTTTCTCCTTTCTTTTCTTTTAAACCACCCCTGTATTAGATCGAACAAAACAAAAAAAAAGTGGCACTCCGGGAATGCCGACAGAAGTGAAACTTGAATAAAAGCAGACTACACTACATATACCCACTTATATTCGACGACCTACGTGGCGCAGTAGCAGACGCAGGAGGTAGCGGGTTCGATTTCTGCCACGGAACAAATGTTTGTATGATCTACAGGTATTTGTTCCGTGTCTGGGTGATTTCTATATATCAAAAGTATATAATTTACAAAAAAAAGTATTAAGTATTCTAACAGTTACCTGATTCCCATAATACAAGCTCTGCTTAGTCTGGGGCTAGATAGCGCTGTGTGAAATGTCCATCAATATTTATTTATTTATATATTATATACAGAGTTGTCGGTAACAGTGTCGCGAGTTCAATGGTTTTTACATATGCATTTTCAGATTCCAAACTTGAGGAATTATGGATTGCCCATACCAACTTTCAACCCCTATTTCACCCCTTCAAGATTTTTTGAGATAAATGATAGCCTATGTCCAGGCTATAATATCTCCTTGCCAAATTTCATTAGGATCGGCTCAGCTGTTTAGTCGTGAAAAGATAACAAACAAACAAACAGAGTTACGTTCGCATTTATTGATCGAAAGAAACGATATCTCCAAATCAACGTCAAGGCAAATCGGCGTTGTATGTATGTATGTATGTTTGTTTGTCCGAGGATAACTTTCGAATCGTTTATCTGATCATCGTGAAATTTAGTATAATATAGGTAGGTAATGATGGCACAATTTTGGTGTGACTAAATGAGCTGTAAATGTGGGGGGGTGGTTGAGATACTGGGGTTCAAGAGGGGTAAAAAATAACCAAAATGAGACTATCCGGTCAAATGGCACGTCTAACAAAAGGTGTTTGTGAGTACATTTCGACCCCGTTTCAATTTTTAGTTTAAACCTTGTGGTTTTTAAGTTATTAGCCATTATAAAAACTAAACTTTGACAAAAATCACAGGGTACACCAGTCACCAGTATGCGTGTAGTTTTAGTGATACAAATATAGGGAAAAGTCTGAAATCCAGAATGACTGCAATTTCTACCCCAAAAAAGAGTAATTAATTAACATGAACATTTTGTGGAATATTCAACAAAATGTAACATCAAAATGTATGTACCGATAGTCTAGCAAATAAACGTTCTGATTATTGATAGTCACTAGATTATAATTGCCATCAACTAATATATAATTATAGTTGTTAATCACAATAATCTGCAACGCACCAGTTTTTCCATAAAAAGTAGCCTATGCCTCAATCCAAGTCATAATCTATCTAAATACCAAATTTCATCGAAACCGGTTCAGCAGGTAGGACGTAAAAACGTAACCAACAAACAAACCAACTCATTTTGGTATGAACAATAAATGTTTTTATTTCTATTTGCTATACTAGTGGTTCGCACCGAACTGAGATCTTGCGAGTCTACCATAAAAACAAAAAAAATATATTATTTGTAATCTTTTACTATCAAAATAGTGCTACGAAATACATAACCACATTACTTGATCTACAGTTTCATTCAAATTACAAGTAACGGGAGTTCATTTTAATTGGTTCCTCTTTTTTGGAGTACAAATTGCAGTTATTTTAGATTTCAGACTTTTGCCTATATTTGTAGTACTTAAGCTACACGTATACCAATTTACAGCACTGTGGGGTCACTGGTGTACCCTGTGAATTTTGTCAAAGTTTAGTTTTTATTATGGCTAATAATTCAAAAACTACAAAAACTTTACTAAAAATAAAAACGGGGTCGAAATGTAATAATGAAGACCTTTCATTTGACGTCTCACTTAATCTAATAGTCTCATTTTCGTTTTTTTTTACCCCTCTTGAACCCCAATATCTCAACAACCCCCCAAAAATTTTAGCACATTGAGTCACACCAAAATTGTGTCATCATTACATACCTATATACCAAATTTCACGATGATCGGATAAACGCTTCGAACGTTATCCTCGGACAAACAAACATACATACAACGCCGTTTTGCCCAAGTTGATTTGGAGATCTCGCTTCGCTCGGTCAATTATTAGCATGATAAAGCTATCAGAAATTCACCCAAATATAAAAAAATCCCATCAAAACAGATCATCAATCACCGAGCCAACGATTCAGCGGATTCAGCTTCAATTGATCACTCGAACAACAACGACATAATCACACACTCATTAGGAACAACTCGATTGTAATTCTAATTATAACTATTGATTGGATCACTCTATTTACTTTTACTGTTACGCACTGGTTTTACGTGTAAACACGTTAACGTATTACCTTACAACGTTACGTCTTCTCATCCAAAATAACCATGTGTCTGAAGACAAAAGAAGGCTCAAGGTTGCTCAGCGTGCTATGGAGAGGGTTATGCTTGGTGATTCTCTAGATCGAATCAGAAATGAGGACAACCGTATACAAACCAAGGTCACAGACATAGCCAAGAGGAGGATAGCAAGCTGAAGCGACACTAGACAGGGCACAGCTCGAAGAACTAATGGCTGTTGGGACAGAAAGGTTCTAGAGTGGAGACCACGCACTGGTTTCCAAAGTACAAGCTTGGCTTAGTTGCGGCTAGACAGAGCTATGTAAAACAAAAAAAACCGGCACTCCGGGAGTGTCGACAGAAATGAAAACTTGAACAGTTACGAGATACTTTTATACAGAGGTGTCGGTAACGGTAACAGTGTCGCGAGTTCAATGGTTTTTCCCATCTCAAAAAATTCCCAACGCGCCTAAAGAAGTGTTCACTTCAAAAAAAGGTGATACGAGATACTCATATACAGAGGTGTCGGTAACGGTAACAGTGTCGAGAGTTCAATGGTTTTTTCCCCATCTCAAAAAATGCCCAATGCGCCTAAAGAAGTTTTCACTTCAGAAAAAAGTGATCGTGACTACCGCTTTTGGCCGAGTCTAGTGGCTACAGACGTATTAGTTTTCTGTGATAGACGTTCCAGCATTCCACGGTATATATCAGAAGTGTCTCCATTTAGCATTTAAAAAATAGCTCAATCAAAAAAGTATTTTATCATTAACTGTGTAAAAAAGTTTGTTTACAAACTAAATTTGAGCGCGTCGCATAAAATTCAGTTTTTTCACAAGGTATGAGAGATTTTGGCGCTAAGCCAAGAGATTACTTTAAATCTATAAACGATTGATATCAGAGGAAGTCGTTTTAAAATGGATTAGTGTGGCAAGGTCGAGACCGGAGATGGCTTTAAATTGGTGGCGATTCTGTTGTTCAAATCTACAGTATATGTATCCAAAGGGTGCCTGAAAGAGATAGCTTTAAGCGATAAGTTCGCCTATTATAATACCACGTATTAATTACTGATTAAAACGGGTAGGTATTTTTTTTTTCGCATTTGTACCTTTTTTATTTGTTACGGGCCGTGACCACGGCTGTTGCAACACAATCGAAATGGGATAATAAATAAAGAAGGTACTCAAGCGATAAATACGCATTTTAAACAGTAATTATGTACGTGATCGCGAAAGTTTGAAAAATACCACCATGTCTTTAAGTTTTCTATGTTAAGTTATTGTAATTTGGTGTAACAATAAAGAATTATCTATCTAGATATCTATATGTACTGCTATTGTGGATACTGATTTTTTAATTGTAAAATACTTTAACGCCGAAAGGCAAAATCTAGTGCTTACATTAAACCCGTACCACCTAACATTGTACCTAGATTTACAAGCAGTAAATGAATATGATTACCTATTCTTATGTACTTCACAAGAATAGCGGTTTGGCTGGTAGGGGAGGGGATAAACACACGACTATTATAAAAATGGCCACTTCAAAACTTCATCATCATCATCTCAGCCCACATCCATGCACTGTTGGGTATGGGCCTCCTCGTTATCATGCCACTCTCTCCGGTCCTGTGCCGAGCGCATCCATTACCTTCCTGCAACTCTCGCGATGTCGTCCGACCAGCTCTTATCTAATACTAATATGTGAAGAGAAAACTTTGTATCTTTTTAGGGTTCCGTACCTCAAAAGGTAAAAAAAGGAACTCTTATAAGACCACTCACTTGTCCGTCTGTCTTTCTGTCCGTCTGTCCGTGTGTCACCACCGATTTTTCAGGAACGGGTGGACCTAGGAATTTGAAATTTATACCAGATACTGAGTTTTATAGTTCCTACTAGGTGTATAAAAAACAAGGTCCACATAACAACAAAAACACAACAAAAAACACACACAACAAAACAGTCAACACGATAAGAAGATATGGGCAAATTTAGATTTTCGCGAAAACCAAAATTTACCTTAATTTTCAACTTTTTTTATTTTTCGGAATTTTCCCTTTAACCAAAATTGACAATTCTAGATCAACCGGTAGTACCCTATAGGTTTCGGGTCGAAAACCCATATGGTAGTTCCCGTTGACCTAGAATCACTAAATTTGACAAAAAACAAGGTCTTATAGCACAAATAAAGGAAAATTTCAAAAAATAAAACAAGTTGAAAATTAAAGGGTGTCCCCATACATCATACATAGTTGATGCCAATTAAGATAGTCCTCTGAGTTGTATGGGCGCTCATACAATTTAGAGGACTAGCTTAATCGACACCAACTTCAAATAAGGTAAATAAATAAAATTGAGCTATTATAATGGCCAGGCGCGGTGATGACAGGTGGAGCAGGGTGCTGACTGAGTGGTGGCCCCGAGATGGAACTATGAACGCAGGTCGTCCACCGGCAAGATGGGTCGACGACATTATAAAAATCGCAGGTCGTATGTGGGTTAGAACAGCGCAGGACAGAGGTGAATGGCGACAACGAAGAGAGGCCTATGCCCAGCAGTGGGATGAGAAAGGCTGACAATGATGATGATGATGATAATGGGTAGGTACGGAACCCTCGACGCACGAGTCCCACTCGCACTTGACCGGGTTTTTAAATCTTATTGCGTACACGGTGGAGTGAGAAAATTGGCATGGTTAAAGTTTTTATGGCCGGCTGAAATTAAAAAAAAAAGCAGATTCAACGTCTTTGACCTAAATAGTGTCCAAACTTAAACTACACACTGAAACTGAGTTATACTTAGTTCAAACTTCAATCTCTATTGCGCGTTCGTGCAGCCAGCAATATCCTGTTTTCTATTAAAACTTGCCAACTCCGTACTTGTTTGAGATCAATTCATAACGTAACGATGGCGTTACGTAACTAAAGTTGTACCTGCTTCGATCCAAAGGCTACTGTTTGCTGAACCATGACTGTTTTTTATTTAACTTAATGTATTTATTATGGTACATTAGCAGAATACAATCAACCAATCAATCAATTGCTTCGTTTTGACTCCCTCCAGAGAAGAGCCATTAGAATCATCGGCGATCCCAAACCCGCCGACAGGCTGAAACCGCTGAGTCAACACCGTGACATCGGATCGCTCAGTGTATTCTACCGACTGTATAATGGGGAATGTTCTGAGGAGCTATTTGATCTCATCCCGTTGTCCAGATTTTACCACCGCACTTCTCGACAACGTAATAAATCTCATCCACATATCGGTAACAATTGGATATCGCGCACCACACGCTTCACGCGATCTTTTCTACCCCATACTTGTAAGAGGTGGAATGAGAGCTGCCATCTGAGATTTTCATAGAAATGTTAAGAGGTTTCTACAGGGTACGGAACGCATCGACAATACCCCGGGTGATGCCGGTGTCAATAGGCGACGGTGACCGCTTACCATCAGATGGGCCGTAAGCCTGTTTCCCCATAAATAACATAAAAAAACCAGCGGACTCGCGCACGAAGGGTTCCGTACCATTATCTATAAAAACGGCAAAAAAATCAGGTCTGTTGTGTGGGAGCCCCACTTAAATATTTATTTTATTCTGTTTTTAGTATTTGTTGTATAGCGGCAATAGAAATACATCATCTATGAAAATTTCAACTGTCTAACTATCACGGTTCATGAGATACAACCTGGTGACAGACGGACAGCCAGACAGACAGACGGACAGACAGAAAGACAGCGGAGTCTTAGTAATAGTGACGTTTTACCCTTTGGGTACGGAACCCTAAAAACAGATACAAAATATAATTATCAACTTTTAGACCTAGATTGTATCCCAAAGCATATGTACACAAACAATTCTAGAGCTCTGTGAAGGTTAAGAGTTATTATGTACAAGACCTTTATATCCAGTTTTATTATGTACGACGTTAATTAAAAATAAACATCCGGAATCGTATTAACTGATTTTAGAGGTAGGTTTAATACCGGTAGCTTGAATAGTAGCTTGAATCCAGTAATCGACATATTTCTAATAAACAATTTTTAACGTAAATCGGCGGCGCCTTTATGACGATGCCTCTTAGTTAGTTAACAGGTTTACCTATTTTATACAGGCTGTTTCATGGATATTTTAGGACTTCAAATGAAGGTGGTTTGAATTAAAAAAAAATTCTGTGGTAATTAATTTGAACACAGCACCCAGAACCGGAGCAAATATTTGCAGATCAAGCAAACATTTGTGCTGCAACGGGATTCTAACTCGCAACCTCTTGCGTCTCACTGAGCCCACCTTGCCAGTACAGTTCACAAACTTTAGTGGGCATTCGCCTCGACTTGTGGGTCGAGCGTCTAAACTAGTCGACTAATGGGAACTACAGGTAGATCTACGATAGTTCTCAAACTTCCCCGTAAATTGTGAGAGCTATGCAATAGCTAGATAGATAGATACTCTTTATTCATTTCATTGAGGCATTTCACGAAAAGCAACGATTTAAGAGCACGTATTTAATGAGCACTAATTGTATTCCGCGGAGATCACCGATTTATATTTTGGCTTGGTGCTTTTTGTGGAATACTGAAAACTATTTCAAATGTTTCAACGAAGGACACCTACAATGTAATAGTTTCTAGTGATGTGGTATTTTTTATTTTTCTATCAATAATGATGGATTGTATCAATTACAAGATAATTTTGATAAATAAAATGAATATGTTATTATTGTTAGTATCACAATCAGTTTAGGTTATTCAAACTTGAATTAGCCGTATCTCGGGAACTAGACGTTCTAGGCTATCGGTGTCTTGGGACAAATTGTAGGTATCAATGAGATAGTGATGATCTAGTGTTGGGGTATTATATATTTTACTTTAAACCTCTTAAATCGGTGCTTTTCGTGGAATGCTTAATTTTGTTTATTAAAAAACCATAGAAATACAATTGGTTAAGTCATAATAGGTAGATATTGTCTAACGGGGTATTATAATATGATTACACTAGCTGTTGCCTGCGACTTCGTAGGCGTTACACTTCTAAATGTGTAGGTAACCTAGAAATAAAGCTAAACCTGCTGTTGCAACTTGACACCCCATTTTTATCCCATGGGATAAAAGTAGCTTATGTGGTAATCCAGGTTATAATCTACGTATATACCAAACTTCATCGAAATCGTTCCGCCGTTACGACGTGATTGGGTAACAAATAAACAAACATCCAAAATTTCACATTTATCATATTAGTGTAATGTAAAAAAATCGCACAAAACAATACACATTAAATTAAACTTCTAAGACAAACTAAAAGAAAACTATTTTCTTCTGACCAAAATAAATATAAATAAATATTGCTGGACATTTTACACAGCGCTATCTAATAATATTATAAAGTATGTTATTATAATAAGTATAAATAGTCTACTATGGAAATATGTAGTTGACAATCTTCGTCATAAAACCGTACAAGCTATATTAGTTAGACGATAAACAGAACATTGTAATACCATTGTTATAATCTCTGTGCAGCATAAAATGGAAACGTTATTGCATACTGAAAAGTAGAAAATACGGGATATTTCAAAAGCTTTTACGTAACTTACTTTGGGTATTAAATGTATTTGTGTGCTGAAAAATCTGGTAAGACCCAGATACTATTATGTAATTGGGCTTCCGGACGAAATAGATTCCCAAACTCATTTAGAATAATCCCACTTCCCACTAATATTACTAGTGGTTCACCACGAACTGAGATCTCGCGAGTCTCCAATAAAAACAAAAAAATATTATTCGTAATCTTTGACCATATCAAAATAGTGCCACGAAATATAACCAACTAACTTGACCTACAGTTTCATTAAAATTACAGGTAACAGGAGTTCATGTTGTATGAAGCAGAACCTTTTTTTTAAATACATATATAATATACCTACGTAGATAAACACCCAAATCCGGAACAAATATCTGTAGATTATAAACATTTGTTCCGCGATGGGAATCAACCCCGCAACCTCCTGCGTCTCAGCCGACTTAATTTGGCATTGTACCCAGAATATACACTAAGGATGACTTGCGCAACGATGCCTAATCGTATTTAATACCTATAAATCTTTATGCGAGTTGTCAAATCCTACAAATACGACAAATTTAAACATTTTTAATCGCTAAACACGTTTAGGGATTGTAGTGCAAGTCACTCTAAATATGTACCTAAGGTACTATTATAAACACGATTTCTAATAATGCTAAAAAAAAAAAAAGATTTTCAAATAAATGATTATGATTACCTATCCACAGCACGGTCAGCCACCTTGAGCCTTCATAAAAGTCCCACTGTGTTTCTCAGTTATGTTTGGTGAAAATTAGTAGAGCCAGTCCATCTAGGGTTTTAAATGTAAAAATGATCGTTATCCCAGTAATATTATAAACGCGAAAGTTGTATGATGTATGGATGTTTGTTATTCTTTCATGTCGGAACGGCTTAACCGATTTCGATGAAATTTGGTATGTACGTAGATTATAACCTGGATTAACATATAAGCTACTTTTTATTGGTAAACCACTCGTGCAAAGCCGCGGGCGGAAGCTTGTATAACATAAAAGAGCATTATATTTAAATCCAAAACTACTTCCATCTAGGGTCTGGCTTATAAATTCTTCATCACGCCATCTCGCGATAAACCCTCATTCAGCTATTGTAGAGAGCTACTTCAACACTTTTGTCACAAAAAAGTGCCTCTTGGACTTTACAATGATCTATTTAAAGCAGTTTAGTTACTGGATCTAGTCACTGTCATTAGTTGAAAGTGTCGTTGTATTTAATTGCAGACTTTTTCACTCAAAAACTAGCGCTAGTGGCATATCGTCCGCCAAAGACATTACGATTGTTGGTGGTAAAACCGATAAAACAGTATGTGATAAATCCCCTAATTATAATAATGATGACTTGCAAACTTATACTTTAGAATATGCAACCTGTATTGTTATGTACGACATTAATTTAAAACACACATTCGAAATCATACTAACTGATTTTAGAGGTAGGTGTAATACCGGTAGCTTGAATATTTATCCCGTTATTTCTAATAAATACAAATTAACGTAAATCAGCGGCGTCTTTTGGACGATGGCGTTTACTCAGTTTAACAGGTACCTACTTACATGATGAATGAATATGATTTGTTTACCTATTTTATACAGGCTGTTTCATTTATATTTTAGGACTTTATATCAAGGTTATTTGAAAATTAAAAAATCTGTGGTAATGGATTTGTTCAAACCTATTTTACAACAATACTTAGACAACCTACCCGTGTTTTCATTTAATGTCGTACATAACAAAACACGTCTATGTACTCGTTCACCGTTCGCAATTCACACTATCTACTTGAACGATCTAGTAACTACACAGTATAAACAGGGCAAAACAAAAAGTGCCCACTCGGTCACCGACAAGGACCATTATCTGAGCGAGCGATACCGCTGACTCGCGTCTGGAGAATTATACTTTTAATGTATCTTAGCGTGTGCGGTTAATGTGGTCTTTGGTTTACATTTAAAGTTTTTTAAATTACCGTGGAAACAATGACTTTTCAACTCTAAAACGCTGTTTTTACATCTGTTTAGTTTGGGGCTAGATAGCGCTATGTGAAATGTCCAGCAATATTTATTTATATTATTTATTTATACATTATTGATCGAGAGAAGCGAGATCTCTAAATCAACTTGGGCAAATAGGCGTTGTATGTATGTATGTTTGTTTGTCAAAGGATAACTTTCGAAGCGTTTATCCGATCATCGTGAAAAAAAGGTAAGTAGTGTAGTAATATTTTAGATAGTAAATTAAATATAATTGAACAGTAACACAACAATGGAAGATAAAGATGACCATACTTCACCATACCTATTTCTCCTACAAATCAGCATTACTGTGTTTCAATTTGAAGGGTATGGTTGCTTAACTTAAATCAGCGGCGTCAGTTAAACATGTGAAACAGGCTACTTACATGATGAATGACTATGATTTGTTTGCCTATTTTATACTTTTCATTGATATTTTAGGATTTGATATTAAAAGTGTTCACAAATTTTAATTTTTCTAATGAATTTGAAATACAACAATACTAACCAGTAGTCCTACCCGTGTTTCCATTTAATGTCGTAAATAACAAAACATGTGAATTATGGCAATGTATCTGGACACTCAAACCATGATAGCATCAAGGCCACTCAGCATGCTATGAAAAGTGTGGATTTTACGAGATCGAATCATAAATGAGGAGATTCGTAGACGAACCCAGGTAATTAGCCCAGAGGACAAGCTGAATTTGTGGGCAACATAGTTCGAAGAACTAATGGCCGTTGAAGCAGAGATTTTCTCGAGTGGAGAGCTCAGCGTAGGACGGCCCCCCACTAAACGGATAGAGGGCTCGATTTGATAGAACGAAAGCAAAAATTACCCGTTTTTCGGGCAATGATTTCGTGTTTAGCTTACAATGAACGAAATCGGTGTCTCACGAGAGCATGATAGTCCATGGGTCTACGATTCGCGGTTAGCACTGGCGGGGGTCCGAGTATTCCTAGACTGGGGCTGGTGGTAGCCGTGGCGATAGTGAGTTTACTCGGATAACTTTTTTAATAAATAAATAAATATTGCTCGACATTTCACACAGCGCTATCTAACCCCAAACTAAGCAGAGCTTGTACTATGGAAACCAGATCACTGATAATATACCTATAATTTTTTTTGTAAATACATACTTATAATATATAGAGAAACATCCAGACCCGGAACAAATACTCGTATCTGTAGATTATGCAAACATTTGTTCCCCGGCAGGAATCGAAGCCGCTACCTCCTGCGTCTCAGCCGGCTATTCGCTCACTGCACCACGGAGGTTGTCAATTTAATTTAATGCGATGGTACAAGTGTTTGTCACGGTTTCTGGGAGTCGTTGGATGCAGGCAGCACAAGGTCGCTTTGGAGACTCACGGAGGTGGCCGATGTTCAGTTGTGGGCAATATCTATCAATTTATGATTATTTATGATTATATCAACAATTTATCATTTTACCTATGTTTATTGATCACATTAAAGTTATATACATATCATATACATTGTATTACTAGGGTTTATTGATGTTTAAGTTTTAGAAAATAGGTTTATTGAATACCTTCAGATAAACAATCTTGATTTAATATTTGTTTACATCTATATGTCTTGAAATTTAAATTAAACCGCTCCCTCTACCAAATATGCAGTACATATAATAACTGTTTGTTCGCATTACACAAAGGTTAACTGGAAGAAAATGCTATCTAGCATTAAGTTCGTCTATGTACAGATTATTTTATTTTCTGCAATAAAGAACTTATATTTATTCATTCATATTATCCTCGCTAATCACACAGTGGGGGTAAAACAAATGGGGAAAATGAATTGTATGCTCCGCTTATCGCCCCGCTACACGCTTAACTTATTAGCACATACAATTTGACCTCCCAAATAAGGTCAGTTAATTAATGGCGTCCGCGCTATTGCAGGAAGGTTTCGCCCTATATTGCAGGTTCGTAGGGTTCCGTGGATTTCGCGGAATGTTATTATTTTGACATTATATGGTGCAAAGTTTCAGAAGTTTATCGTAATTCTTTAAGGAAAAGTTAGTTATAATGTGATATAAACACGGAAAGATATTCCCATATTTCTTTAAGTTTATTTATTAGTTTCTTTACATCCGAAGGTTGCGTGGAATAGTGTTCTCTCAGCCTTTTTAGTTTAGCTTAATGCTTGTAATGTTCTGTGTAATTTAACGACTTTCATGGCGTGGTATGTAAATAGCCGGCTGAGGTTGCCGGTTTGATTTCCGCTACGGAACGAATGTTTACATGATCTATGGATAGGTTCCAAGTCTGGGTGTTTTTCAATATGTTTTAAGAAAGTATTAACAAAAAAGTATGTGTTTATTTATTAGTTATCTGGTCCTCATGGTACATGCTTAGATTAGGGCTAGATAGCGCTGTGTGAAATGCCCGTCGTGATATATTGATTCAATTAATAATTGCATACCTACACGTTAACTGAAAAACAGGGCTTCATTTTTTAAAACCAAATTGAACAACCAAGTTTTGTAAAGAAAAAAATAATAACTTGCTACTTACTTAGCTAGACTCTTCATATAATTTATAAATTCAAAACAAATAATCTTCAATTATCTTCTAAATTAGAAAGACGCCCTAATAAAGGTTGCTGGGAGCGGTTGGGTACAGGCCACACAAAATCGGTCTACACAAGTATAAAACTAAACTAAACAAGTAAATAATAATAATAAGTAGCCGGCTGAGACGCAGGAGGTAGTGGGTTCGATTCCCGCCGCGGAACAAATGTTTGCATGGTCTACAAATATTTGTTCCGTGTCTGGGTGTTTTTCTATATATTATAAGTATATATTTACAAAAAAAAGTGTATATAAGTATTTTACCAGTTATCTGGTTCCCATAGTACAAGCTCTGCTTAGTTTGGGGCTAGATAGCGCTGTGTGAAATGTCCAGCGATATTTATTATTATTATTTATTAAATAAAAACTTTTTAAAAAGGCTTACATATCAATAATTACTGATGAAAACGGGTATTTATCACGTATGTAACTTTTTTATTTGTTATCCCGACGTTTTATTCGTTAGTCCGCCCGTGACCACGCAATACAGTCAAAATGTCGGGATAACAAATAAAAGAGGTACATACGCGATAAATAACCCGTTTTAATCGGTAATTATGTACAGTGATCGCGAAAGTTTGAAAAATACTATAACATATCGGATTATTTAAATAATAAAAAAGCTTTGGATTGAAATTGCTCCAAATCAATCAAAAGTGTTACTATTTAGACGTAATCTATTTTCTTTATTGATACCGTCTTCTTCTTCTTCTTCTTCAGAAGAAGAAAATTGAGACCATAAAAGGATTATTAAAAAAATAACCAGCTTACTTTCTTGCTTATTTTTCCTGGCTTGGAGGAACCTAGTGATTTGAATGAATAATTAAATTATGAATTTGTTTTTGATTTTGATGATTTTCAACGTAACTTTATTATGCACACCGCCAACGAGTGGAACAACTTGCCCAAGTCTGTGTTTCCTGATAACTACAACCTAGGGTCTACAAGCCTTTTTTTATACGACCTGGAGATGGAACAAGCTTATGGCTCACCTGATGTTAAGTGGTATCTATTGGTTTTAACAAAGCATTTCCTCGTTGGTCATGCTCCTTAGATACGTGCCCTACGATGCACTGTTCTACGTCCATCAACTTGATTTGAACCCTTCAAACCGAAACAGCAATGCTGCTTAGCGACAGAAATAGGTATGGCGGGTACTTCCCCGGGCGAGCCCTTTCACCACGAACATTACTACTCTATTTACTCGTTTCTTCTAGGCAAACACGTACCATCGTAGATTGCATCATCGCTTACCATCAGGCGAGATCGTGGTCAAACGCATGTCTATAAACTTATTTAAAAAAATATCGCAGAGAATTTCAAATGCTTTCTTTTTGATTGACGAAAATACTGCAAAGAAAGTTGAGACAGAATATAGTTGACATTCTGTCTCAACTTTCTTTGATATACATAAGATTCTTTCTCATAAGATGTGCCTACTGCATATTGCAACATGTAGCGATTCTTTCAAATACAATTCTTTCAAATATGGAGGCTCTTTGAGACATCAATATTCAAAAAATATTCAATATTCATTTATTCACCCTTTCATTACATTGCATAATATTGGTATGTCAAAACTATATCACAAACTAGCTGTTGCCCGCGACTTCGTAACTTTACACTACTAAATGTGTAGGTAGCCTAGAAATAACGCTAAACTCGCTGTTGCAACTTGACTTGACACTCCATTTTTATACCATGGGACTTGATTTATGGGATCAAAAGTATATGTGTTAAGCCAAGTTAAAATAAAATACTCGGCTCGAAAAACAGACGGTCCCAAGGTTGTCTGAAAGAAATTGCTTCAAAGCGATAAGACCCCCCATTGTACTATTTGATTTGTGTCTTCTATTTTGTCTGTAATTTTTATTTATACAATAAAGTGTTTTCATTCATTCATTCACATATAATTTAATAAACAATAACAAGACACCTGGAAATACAAGTGGTTGCCTTATTGCTAAAAGCTATCGCTTCCAGACAACCTTTGGATGGACTAATTTCACGAAAACCTAGGTACCTAGTTTTTATCAAATAATTAATTAGAAATATACTTTTTTAAACCTAATAAATGTATTTTGACTCATTAGCCCACATTATACGCTATTAGGTTAAAGTTTTTGAAATTTTAAAACTAGCCTCCAACTGTACATAATCTATTTACATTCCAGGCACTTACACAGACACATATATACAAACACTTGATTGAGTAACAAACAAACATCTAAACTTTTGCATTAATAATTATTAGTGTGCATATTATAAATCGCTGGCTTCGCCTCCCTCAACCAGTAGCTAACTCTAGTATAGGTAAGAGCGATAAACGTCTCAGTCTGACCCAGTTGCCGCCCTAACTTAATTGGGAAGGTTATTTCAGTTCCATTTAGCGTGCGAACTATTTTTATTTGATTTAAATACGACCTCTTTTGAGGTTCCGCTTTGAGGGCCTCTCTTATTTTTTAATACATTTTTGAAACTAATAACATACCTAAGTCATCATCAAATCAGCTAACGTAATATGACGTCCACTGCTGAGCATAAGCCTCCCCCATTTTCCAGAGCGATCAATCTCGTGTGGCCTGCGCCCAACGGTTCCTTTAAACACGGCACAGCGCAAGTGCGTCACAAGTCGCAGACTTTACGTGTCTGCAAATAGTCTTAAGTATTGTAATATGTATGTTAGTCACTAAGGTATACAGTCTGTCACCGCATTCACGACATTAATTTAAAACACATATGCAGAATCGTAATAACCAATTTTATAGATTGAATAATACTAGTAGCTTGAATATTTATCCAGTATTCGATACATTTCCAATAAACAATTTTTAACGCAAATCGGCGGCGCCTTTGTGCCGATGCCGCTTAGTCAGTTTAGCAGGTATCTTCTTACATGATGAATGAAAATTATTTATATAACAATTTTATACAGGGTGGTTCATTGATATTTTAGAACTTGAAATTAAGGTAGATTGAAATTTAAACAAAACTGTGGTAATGAATTTGAAAAGAAAAACTATTTTACTAAATACTAGCTATCAGCCCTACCCGTGATTTAAAATCTGGTGGAATATGTAGTAAAATGAGTAAGTTTAATTAATATTAAGGCAGTTTAATTTAATTTGGTGCTAGTGAATTGAATTCGTTCAAATTCAATTAATACTTAAACGTTTAAAATGAGAAAATCCGTATAATTTGCGGCAACAATTGTTTTGTTAAAAATCTGTGCAAATCCATTACGCTAGTTGAAACTGGTTTTTATTTTGTAAATCGTAAATAAAAAGCCGTCATTAAGGGCGTCAGAAACGATGAACATGGCGAGCGATATTATAACATATTTAGTATAAAAACTAGCTGACCCGCCCGCGGCTTTGCACGCTTAGTTTTTCAATAAAATAAATTCCTGCCTTTTGCGAAGTCAGGTAAAAATAAGCCTTTATCCTTACCCAGAATATAATCTATCTCCTTGCCAAATTTCATTACGATCCGTTCAGCCGTTTCAAACTAACAAACAAGCAGAGCTACATTCGCATTTATAATATTAGTACCTATAGATTATAGAGCTTTAGAGTTAAATCACGTTACAATTTAACTCTAAATCAGTCATTCACCTAGCATATCCTAGCCTCTTGTAAATAAGAATTTTATTACCTATGTACTCTTCTCCTTAGTGGGTGTTCGAGCGAGAGGTGCACTGCCCGACGAGATACAGTTTCAAACTAGTTCGTAGGGTCTTATCGAGCTTTTCACTTCAATCATGTAACTAATCTGATTATTACATACATGACATAATAATACTTACCAGAATGTATAGGCTTCATTCATATTTTAATGTAATACAATGTATTTTAATGTAAAATGTAAAAATGTTGGAAGTGTTGTTGAGAGTTTTGTCTAATATCTTAAGGAGTTTGACTCCTGAATCTGAAAACATTCGACAGCTACACTATTCTGTAGTGATGTTGATGAATGATGCTTCCTGCGACCACTATATCTGCTCATAACCTAATACCTACTTACCCTCTTATATATATTTGGCGTTCTCCGTGGCGCAGTGGGCGAATAGCCACCTGAGACGCAGGAGGTAGCGGGTTCGATTCCCGACGCGGAACAAATGTTTGCACGATGTACAGATATTTCTTTCGGGTCTGGATGTTTTTCTTTATATTATAAGTATGTATTTAGAAAAAAAAAGGATATAAGTATTCTATCAGTTATCTGGTTCCCATAGTACAAGCTCTGCTTAGTGTGGGGCTAGATAGCGCTGTGTGAAATGTCCTGCAATATTTATTTGTTTATTTCTATATATATACTAGCTGACCCCGCTAACTTCGTACCGCCGTAGAATCAATAAATGTTGTGTTGCTAAGCTGAGATAAATTATTATTTTTTTCAATGTCATTTTCTATGCACGTATACCATAATCAACTTTCTCTATATTCAAAGTAGAAAATTATTAAATTACTAATATCGCTATTAAAAAATATGTGTTGGTGGTAGAAAAGGGTGAAAATGTATAGTTGTAGGTATTTTTATTGCCAAACCATAAAAAAATAAAAATGAATTGTCCAAAAATTTAAAAATAAATTTTTGTGTGTAATTTATAACACATTTGCTCGTAAAGGGTCTCTTATTTCACCAATTTCAATATCGTAATGTATGTGGACTGCCTCCGTGGCGCAGTGGGCGTATAGCCGGCTGAGACGCAGGAGGTAGCGGGTTCGATTCCCGCCGCGGAACAAATGTTTGCATGATCTACAGATATTTGTTCCGTGTATGGGTGTTTGTCTATATATTATAAGTATGTATTTACAAAAAAAAAAAGTATATAAGTATTCTATCAGTCATCTGGTTCCCATAGTACAAGCTCTGCTTAGTTTGGGGCTAGATAGCGCTGTGTAAAATGTCCAGCGATATTTATTTATTTATTTATATCATTACGTACTTGTGCGTTATTGTAATGTAAAACGCACGAGTTTCTATTTAATAAGGTAAAACGTACGGTTTGTCAAGATGCTCCGTCTAAAACGAACGGTACTTTTTTAAATCTTAGCAGAGTTTTTATGTCAGAAAAGTGGTCAACATTTTATGAATAAAATTAACTTTAGAAGATAATAATAATAACTTGGTAACATTAAAAATGCCAACTGGCAACGTAATAATCAATTTTACAAATTGTTCAAATATTTCTAACTGCTTTAACAAGTGATTAAAGATTTATTCGTTTAAGAAAGTCCGAGTTTTATTTATTTCCTCGTAAATATGTTATAAAACGTCGTATGACATACGTGCGCTTTGATAATTACAGCCTCTGCTTTCTTGTAGCCCTCGCCTACGGCTCGGGCTAGCAATATCCCTCGCCTCGGCTGTAATTTTCAACTTACCGCACTTATATCATAATCCCTATGCTCAGACCTACCGAATATACACAAAAAAATTCATAAGATTCGGTCAAGCCGTTTCGGAGGAGTTTTGTTACAAATACTGAGAATTTTATATAGGATATTCGTATAAATTGCAAATGTGTGTATTATTTGTAAAAATAAAAAAACTTTTTACTTTACTTTACTATGCTGTACAGTTCTGTGCGCGTAATGAAATTAAAATAAATGCTGTTAGAGCATCTGAGAGGGAAACCCTCTCATCTAAACACAAGTACAGTCCGCGAGGTATAAGCTGAGCTTTGCATTTGTGTGAGTGTACATGGATAGTGTAGGTGTGACAACCGGCCTTAGGCGCGGCGCCATTTTCGCCCGGTAAAAACCGATTTAAACTGATTTTGGGTAACCGGCCTGAGGCGCGGCGCCATTCTGTCTCTTGTGATTGGTGATCACTCACACTAATGCAAAGCTCAGCTTATACCTCGCGGACTGTAGGCATATACTGCAGGCTCATTTCGTATTTGACCTATTTCTGGCCATACTAAGAGCTAAAATGCACACTTTGATTCATAAAAGACAATAATTCAAAGAAAAACACATTTTTAATGATGTTTTGAATAAGTAAAAACGATAGGTACTTAGATATATAAATAACTACGTGAGCCGCCGAACTTCGTACCGCCTTGAAATGCATATGACGCGGGCGGCCAATGTACGCCTCGGTAGAATTGTCAATCGGCTATCATTAGCTGCATCTATGTATGAGAAAATGCATTATCTACATATTTTTTTTGCGTTAAAATTTCCAAAATTTTAATAGTTATTCTGCTCTTCGGGACGGAGACAAATTCAACAAATCAAAAACCATGAAAATCGGTCCAGACGTTCTCGAGTTATAAGTGTTCAAACAAACCCGACTTTGTTTTATATATATATTAAATGAATGAACATGAGTAATTTTATTTATTTTGCGACAATAATATCTAACTAACTCGATACGCATTTGTTTAGACATTTCTGTTGTTCATCTAGTGAATAGCCACTGAACGTTTGATCGAACTTCATTTAATTTCATGACATCATCATTTTCCTTGACTAGGGGGGATGACGGGCATTGGACGATGGTGATTACAGAGTGGTGGCCACGGGACGCTCGTAGACTAAGAGGCAGGCCAGCCGCCCGATGGTCAAATGACGTTGTAAGCGTAGCTGGGTGTTAATGGATGAGACTCGCAAGAAACCGAAAAGAAACCGAAAAGAATGTCGTAATAAAGAGGTGGCCTATACAGTGGCTGCAGACGGGCTGAGATGATGATGATCATTTTTCTTTTAGTAATTTTAGTAATGTAAGCCTTTTAAGCAATCACTTAGCGGCAGAAATAGGTATGGTAGTACCTCCCCGGGCTACCTTTTTACTACTCTTAGAATTTTCAACACCCAGTGTATATATATACCAGAGAACGTACACTCAGATTAATATGTTGATCTTTAATACGGATGCCAGTGTGATAGAGCAGAACTGCCTCTCGGGGCTTGCTCTAGATGCATTAATTACTCGAATATATGCTTTACTATATACATATATACATGTATCTTTGTATGTAGAGCACTGGGGTGGTGACCCCAACTTCTGAACCTAAAACCCACATTCTAGAATTCAACGGCAAACTTAAACGATACTTGAGCATATATTTTTGTTAGTTCATACAATTAAAACTCTCACAAAGAAAAATTATACAAGTTTTCTGTTCTTATTGATCGAACGAAGCGAGATCTCCAAATCAACTTGGGCAAATCGGCGTTGTATGGATGTGTATGTTTGTTTGTCCGAGGATAACTTTCGAAGCGTTTATCCGATCATCGTGAAATTTGGTATATAGGTAGATAATGATGGCACAATTTTGTTGTGACTCAATGAACTAAAAATTTTAAGGGGTTCTTGAGATATTGGGGTTCAAGAGGGGTAAAAATAAATGAAAATGAGACTATTAGGTCAAGTGAGACGTCAAAGGTCTTCATTAGTACATTTCGACCCCGTTTTTATTTTTAGTATAGTTTTTGAGTTATTAGCCATAATAAAAACTAAACTTTGACAAAATTCACAGGTACACCAGTGACCCTACAGTGCTGTTATTTGGTATGCGTGAAGCTTAAGTATCACAAATATAGGCAAAAGTCTGAAATCTAGAATAACTGCAATTTGTATCCAAAAAAAGAGTAACCAAATTACATGAACTCCCGTTACCTATAATTTGAATGAAACTGTAGGTCAAGTTAGTTTGTTAAGTATTTCGCGGAACTATTTTGATAGTCAAAGATTACGAATATTATTTTTTTGTTTTTATGGTAGACTCGCGAGATCTCAGTTCGGGGCGAACTGGTTATAAATATGCGTTTTATCGGTGTTACGACCGACAACCTCTTAGGCTCTTAGCTTAGTTGTAATTTTTGAAGTGAAAACTTCTTTAGGCGCGTTGGGCATTTTCTGAGATGACAAAAAAACCATTGAACTCGCGACACTGTTACCATTACCGACACCTCTGTATCTAAGTATCTCGTAATTGTTTATGTTTTCACTTCTGTCGGCAATCCTGGAGTGCTACTTTTTTTTTAAATTTCTATAGTTAAATGACATTTATAATATACATTATTTTTGTCATACCAATATTATGAAATGTTTTTAAATTGTGAATAAATGAATACTGAATGTTTCGGTTCAATTCGTGAACCTGCATCGGGTGAGTTCGATCCGCTCCGCACTGCGTCTCGCTTCGCTCTGCCACGATGCACAATCGTAACACCGATAAAACGCGATACGAGATAAATCCTGTATTTATATTTGAATGAATCACGAAAGTTTTGTAAGGTAAATTTTCTATCGGTTATCTGATTCTGGTTCCCACAGTACAAGCTTTGCTTACTTTGGGACTAAATAGTGCTGTGAAATGGCCAGCATTTTTTTACACTGCGAGCACTTCTATCATTCCCATATTACTTAATTTTGCAATATCAGTACACATTTTCTTTTGTTTTACAATTGGTATATATCAGGTATTTATATTTTATTTTTTAATGATTCCTATTAATATTGTGTAAATGACTACTAACAAGAATAACCAACCTTGTTTCTCGCCTGAGTCTTTCCTGGCTTGGTCGCGAAGGGACAGGCGATAAAATTGACGTTTCAAAGTGATCCGTGTGATTTTAATTAATAAATTAATATTGACTAGCTTAAAACAAAAAAATATAAGAGAAAAGTTATTTATTTCTCACAATAAAAATATACATTTACAAACAACTCGAGCTAAATACTGAACTGAGATCTCGCGAATCTCCCGTATAACGTATTTAGTGGCTAAATATAATTTAAAGTGTTGTCAAATCATACAAATACTTCATATTTAAACATGTTTAGTCGCTAAATACGTTTAGTGATCTTTGTGCATGCCGGCTTTAATCTTTGACTAATAAATTAGTGCTACGAAATGATTTAACCAACTTACTTGACCTACAGTTTCATTCAAATTAGATGTAACGGGGGTTCTTGTTAACTGGTTATATTTTTGGGGTACAAATGGCAGTTATTCTGGATTTTAGACTTTTGCCTATATTTGTGTCACTAAAGCTACACGAATACCAAATTTCAGCACTGTGGGGTCACTGGTGTACCCTGTGAATTTTGTCAATGTTCAGTTTTTATTATGGCTAAAAACTACAAGGTTATATATATATAACTTAAAATGCACACCAGTTAAATTCACAGGGTACACCAGTGGTGTACCCTGTGAATTTTGTCAAAGTTTGTGAATGCGAAAGTTTGGATGTTTGTTAACCAAGTTCGATGAAATTTGTTTTGTACATAGATTATACCTGGATAAGCTACTTTTTATGGGTAAGCCGAAGCCGCGGGCGGAAGCTAGTTTGATATGTGCCTTTTACTATCCAGACTAAAAAGTAAAGTGTAGGTACACTAGATAGGTACTGGCAACATGTGCTCACCTCACACGATGCCAAATACGTAACAGCGATATAAGCTGCACCACGAAGTCTGTTGTTTACAATTTTTATTTACGAGCGTGGTTATGATTCATGCGAACAGACGCTCATGTGACCATTGATTTTGCCTGATTATGACTGTTGCTTACACTAGCTTTGTTTATGACGACCTCCGTGGCGCAGTGGGCGAATAGCCGGCTGAGACGCAGGAGGTAGTGGGTTTGATTCCCGCCGCGGAACAAATGTTTGCATGATCTACAGATATTTGTTCCGGGGCTGGTTGTTTTTCTGTATATTATAAGTATGTATTTTTTAAAAAAGTATATAAGTATTCTATCAGTTATCTGGTTCCCATTTATAACTCAAGAACGGCTGGACCAACTTTAATTTGTTGCATTTGTCTCCGCCTCGACTAGCAGAATAACTATACATATAGAGAAACTCACGCAAAAAAAAATTATGAAGAAAATTCATTTTCTCATACATAGATGCAGCTAATCATGGCTGATTGACAATTCTACCGGTGACGTACATTGGCAACCCACGTCATATGCATATCAAGGCGGTACGAAGTTCGGCGAGTCAGCCAGTAACATATAAATTAATAAATAAATATTGCTGGACATTTCACACAGCGCTATCTAGCCCCAAACTAAGCAGAGCTTATACTATGGGAACTAGATAACTGATATAATACTCATATACATTTTTTTTTGTAAATACATAATTTTTTTTTTCTCTAACCTATCTCGTCCCACTGCTGGGCAAAGGTCTCCCCCAAGTCCCTCCAAGTATCCCTATCCGTCGCTATCTCCCACCATCTTCTTTGGAAGGTGACCAAATCGTCCCGCCAACGCTTTCTCGGCCGACCCCGATGTCGCCCTCCGTCTTCAGGCGTCCATGGTGTCACAATATGGGCCCATTTCTCGGAGTGCATTCGGGCAACGTGGCCCGCCCAGTCCCACTTAAGTCCAGCCGATCTCCTCCCAACATCTGCAATGGCGGTAAGTGAGCGTAGCATGGTGTTACGAACTCGGTCGACACGTTTAAAGCCGAGAATGCTGCGCTCCATTGCCCTTTGACAAATCTTGAGCTTTGACTTCTGGGCTTCAGTCAGAGACCATGTCTGCGCACCGTAAGTTAGGATGGGCAGGATACACATGTCGATGAGTTGGCGCTTAAGTGTCAGAGGAAGGTCACCCTTCATGTGCTCCTTCATGGACCAGTAGCTCTTCCAGGCATTCTCGATACGGCGATCGATTTCCTTATCTTGCCTGTTTTCGAAGCTAGCTAACTGGCCCAAGTAAATATACTCATCGACATACTGTATTACCTGTCCATCTACCTCGACCTTACGTTTCGTGCTGTTTGACATGATCTTCGTCTTCGACTGGTTTATTCGAAGCCCAACCTCAAGACTTGCCGCGCTCAGATCTTGGAGCATTTGTTGCAGTTCTGAAGGAGTAGGTGCAAAAAGTACTATGTCATCCGCAAACCGCAAATTTGTCAAGCGTTTGCCTCCGATGACAATTCCCTTTGTGGTCCATGAGTCTGCTAGGGGTTTGAAGATCTCTTCCAAGGTACTAGTAAAAATTTTGGGAGAAAGCGGGTCTCCTTGCTTCACTCCCTTCTTAATATGAAACAGTGGGCCGATGGAGTTGAGCTTTATGTTGGCGGTACTATTGTGATACATAATTATAATACATAGAAAAACATCCAGACCCGGAACAAATATCTGTAAATCATACATTTGTTCCACGGCGGGAATTGAACCCGCTACCTTCTGCGTCTCAGCCGGCTATTCGCACATTGCACCACCAAGGTTGCTTCCTAGTGCTAGTGGAAAAATAACATGCAACTTTTTTTCTGTGTCACGCCTCAGGCTCGGACTATATGACATCCGGGCTTGTCAGGGACCGTTTTTAACGGCCCCTGACCAATCCATCACACAACCAAACATTTGAATTTTTTCTGCATCGACTACACACGATCCGAGGCCATCCGACTCCGATTTTTATCTGGAAGCAACCGGGACATGCTCCGGATACCATATAGTCCGAGCCTTACCTTCTGTTGGCGCAACCAGGATGACTGGTAGATAATGCTATTAGCATTAAGTCCTCCTAGCACTATTCTGTTTTGTGTGAAAGTATTAAATAAATAAAACATGCGGAAACCAATTTTGAACCGTGAATGAAAGCACAATAACTCATTTTCTCAATTTACTAACATCCTAAATCGATTTACTACGTGATTTATTATTGCTATGTCATTTAAACATTTATAATTATAACCAACTAAGTCTGCCTGCTGCTTCGCATGCGTGGTTCGTAAAAAAAGTAGCCTATGTTTAAATCTGGATCGTAATCTATCTGTATACTAACGTTAATCAATATCGGTCCAGCCGTTACGACGTGTTTGAGTAACAAACAAACATCTAAACTTTCGCATTTAAAATATTATGTGTAATATTCAGAGTTTATAAATTATTAGTATTATTAGCCACTTCTGTCCCACTGCTGGGCAAAGGCCTCCCCCATGCCTTATAAATAAGCCTGCTTTTTGTTTTTTATGTAAGTGTTTATTTCGACTCTGGGTATTTCACCATAAATTATTATAAGAACTTTAACAGTTCTCTGGTTCCCATAGTACAAGCTCTGCTTAGCTTGGGGCTAGAATTCTGTGTGAAATTTAGTATGTACGTAGACTAGAACCTGGATCAACACATAGGTAATTTTTTATCCCATAAATCATGTCCCATGGGTTAAAAATGGGGTGTCAAGTTCCAACAGCGAGTTTAGCTTTATTTCAAGGTTACACATTTAATAGTGTAAAGCGTACGAGGACGCAGGCAACAGCTAGTGAATACTATTATATTCTATTCCCCGCGACGAATCACCAATAAGTCTCCAAAATATCGTATGTACCTTTACTATTATGAAACTTATATTCATGTTTATAATTAAATCTAGGTAAATTATAATATGTCACTTTGAGAATCATGGTCACCGCATCACTGGCCTGAGTCCAAGTCACTTAAAATTAATAATTATTAGCCGTTTACACGTAAAACGATCGGGGAAACAATATTATGAGAACGCATGCGCAGATGCCGCTATCAACTACATAGGGACTAGTGCAAAGTACTGACAATGTTTCATCCGACAATTTTGTACTTTTTATGTGGTGTTTTTCTACGAGATCGAATCATGAATGAGGAGATACGTAGACAAACCAAGGCCACAGATATAGCCATGAGGATTAGCAAGCTGAAGTAGCAGTGGCCAAGGAGGCCTTTACCCAAAGAGGGGTTCACATAAAAATAAATCATTTATAATTTTAACTTTTAATTACAATATAATCTCTGATCCATTCATATAAATTTTAATTAATAATTTCATATTTAATGAATAATAATAATTCCATGTAAACTAAATGACATAATATTTCACCTAACAAATTAGGATACTTATAAAGTTGACAGATTTTTTTGACATTATGAATGTAAAAGTCTCGGACTTACGAACTTACTTTTGTGTGAAATATGAGGGTATTTTATTTTATTTATTTGATTTACTAGCAAGCTGAAGTAACAGTGGGCGTGGCACATAGCTTGGAGGACTGACGGCCGTTGGAGCAGAAATGTTTTAGAGTGGAGACCAGCGTAGGACGGCCCCCGACTAGATGGAAAGACGACCTGATAAAGGTTGCTGGGAGCCGTTGGGTACAGGCCGCATAAGATCGGTCGCTTTGGAAATCTATGAGGGAAGCCTATGTTCAGTGAACGCCCTATGGCTGATATAATACCACCCTTCTCACATAAAAAACCCGCAAAACTGATATAACTAAGAACAACTCCAATTAAACTAGCTTTCTATAAAAAAACCGCGTTCAAATCGGTTCATCCGTTTGGAAACTACGATGCCACAGACAGACATAGGTGGTAAACTTAACCCCCTATTTTGAAAAAAAATATGTAACGGCAAATTAGGACTATAAAGCGTGACACAAACACAGTAAAACATACAAGTTTCATAAAGAAAGTATAAACACATACCTTAAAAGAAACAAAAAAAATAAGTGTAGCTGTGCATAGACACGGCCGTATGTCGTACACACAGCTACACATCAGGCTATACATTTTCAGTATATGCTGACCTCTCATAGTACGGAAAACCTACACAATGCGAGTTCAGCTTATACTGGAAGTGTATAGCTTGAGGTGTATCAGTGTGTACGTTAATACCTGTACAAGTGTACATAACAGGTAATATTTTCTATATAAAATACGCTATTTTATGTCATGTATTTTATTTTATGTCTTCGGGTCATACTAAATGGAAATCTCGAAACGCAGAAAAATGACCACAAAATGGCGGCGCTCCACCGATGCGTAGCAGCCTCACTTCGCGTAACGAATTCTTTGATCCTTTAGCTATCCAGTGGTGTAATTAAATTTTGGATTGATATGTAGCTGCAACACCAAACTGTATACATCGATTTTTTTATTGTTCGTTTTTGAATTTCCTCCCACTATGGAAGCAATTTTAAAAACGTGTTCACGTCAAAAACCATACATTCTATTGTGTTGGCTAAGGAATCATTTTGTCATATTTTACTGAATAAAACATTATTGTGTGACATTTTTTACATCTATAATTTGAATGAATTCTGGCTTATTGTGTGACATTTTGATTAAAATATTTGTTTTTTTTATAATATTGTATTCTGTTGTTAGTGATAAGTTCAGATTTAACACGATTTGATTAAATTTGGATTTTATTAATTACACAGAATAAAGGTGTTGGCTATCGTGGTTCAACCCCGACGAGGCTGAGGTCGATGCAAGGTCATAACGCAATTTCAGTCTTTTAGAGAGCTATTGTCAATGCCTTAGGAGACCTTGCACATGATTACGTCATTGTATACGTTGATGACGTTCTTATTGTCTCAAAAGATGTAGAGCAAGGACTTGAACGTCAAAACACTGTTATTAACGTGGGGACCAAACCGGATTCTCTCTTAAATGAGAAATGAAATACATTTATTAACAGAAAAAATACCTATACAATTATTTACAACACTAAAATACAGAAGAAACAGTTGAATCATCTAAAGACCGTTGCAAACGATCTATAGATAGCTCAAATGCTCCAGATCACTACCAGGCGGAAGTATCTCCAAGAAACTGGCTGCATTGCCCCGCTAAATTGCTATACTAAAAAATAAAATGAATAAATAGATTATATTAGACTCTTAGTGTCTGAGTCTCCCAATAGTGTCCGATTCAGCATGATTGTTGGGGTTAAAAAAAGTATTAGCGTTCGAGACAGAATGGCCTCCAGAAAGTATGTTTCAGAAATAGTCGCGGTTTATTTTTCTAATCTCACGGTTATATCATTATTGCCCTTGATTTACTGATAGCTTCCACGTGGTTCAATTTCACTAAATTATAAATAGATTTTGTGGATATATTTTAAAAACAATGGTCATGAGGAGCATGATTTAACAGAGATGATAAAATAAACAATTACATTGTTTTATATTTGTTTTGTCTCTGTGTGAACATGTACACGTAGATACATGTTAAAATGTTCATTGATTAGTTGTGTAATTTTTAATTGTAATAAAACGCCCTCAGTAATCAGTAGTTTGCGATGCTCGTAAAGGGCAACAAGTATACGTTCCATGACCTAGTTTTTAAGACCTTATTGTATACCTGTTTATGCAAATAAATATCTGGTATCTTGAAATTGTTATTAAAAATTTCGAATTGTGTAAGAGATTGACGAATTTCTAATAGGGCCTTATCACATTAGCGAGGTGCGAGCGTTTTACCACCGAAGCGATTTGTTAACGTGTTCACTGCAGGGCCTGCAGGTCGCAATCTCGCCGCGTTCGCTCAATAGGTAAACACGCTTGTCTTGCCACATTTCAGTCAGGGGCCCAATTCCGCTAATTTATAAGAGAAACGATTATGGAGCCATACCATTAATTAACTTTTTTATTGTTGTTCCTGTCATAAGCTGCCAAATTTTCAATGGTGTTGTCATAGCAACAGCGATAATACATAATAACTTGAAAAAAAACACTTTTTAATGACATTTCAATTAGGTGGAAAAGATGAATACTTAGATATGAAAAAAGATATTTAGAAAGTGTGCAATTTATTGATTTGCCTATAGTATTAAGACGCAGCTAATTCGAAACGCATATGTTTCGAAATGGCCACTGTTCACTTATCTAGTGAATGTGCACAGATTGATTGTATAGGAATCGAACCACCTTAAGACGATATACAAATTTAATTTCGGTGACGATTGGGCGGAACATCCGGAAATGCAAAAAAGTGACAGTGCTATATACTTGCTGAGGTGAAGAGTGAGACAAACATATATCATAGCCGCGCCGCATTGTCGCAGGAGTGAATGATGTAAGCGACAAAAGATAAAATCACGAATTGCATGAGAACCAACAAATGAAAAAAAATGCTGTTTTATTAATTTAGGTACCATAATTACTTACATAACTGTGTAAAAAAATACTTTAAATCTTTTCTAGAGTCGGAGAATTAACGATATTAGTGTTTTAGAAGAGCCGATTTTGACAAATAGTTGTATCGAGAAAAGTTTCACCAATCTGACTTTCATTTATTTAGTTTAAATTCTCAAGTAAATATTGCTTAAATATGAAATCAGTACTAGTTTTCGTTATTAAATACGACAGTTACTTAGCGGCTCAAATTTTTTTACATATCGTCTTAAACAATGTTTTTAGTTTTTGTATAAATAAAAACAAGTATTAAAATTGCCACACAGTTTATTTTCCTTTTTCAGTTCCTACGTTTTTTGATTTTCGACACTGCTAATATTTTTAAATTGCAAAAACCGTTAATCAATAACCTCCATTTTTGAAGTTGGTAAGACTACCTATACATATTTAATCTCAGTGATATTAATATCAAAAACACTATTAATTACATCGCCTCTAGAATCTCACATGACTAAATAATTATGCTCTAAGCCACTCCACATCTCGAAGTGGGTTTGTTTACAACGATCAAGTAACTTGACCATGCATCAGCGGGGCTATTCTGAAATGTCGGAAAGGTATCAGATCGGTCCGACTGTTTTTTTTTGGATTCATACTCATACTCAGGGGCACAATAGAACACTTGGTTACGTCAACAATACTTGATCAAAACTTGATAAAAAATAGTTGATCGAGCGAAGCGAGATCTCTAAGTCAACTTAGGCAAATCGGCGTTGTATGTATGTATGTATGTTTGTTTGTCCGAGGATAACTTTCGAAGCGTTTATCCGATCATCGTGAAGGCAGTGATGGCACAATTTTGATGTGACTAAATGAGCTAAAAAATGTTGGGGGGGGGGGGGGGGTTGTTGAGATATATATTGGAGTAATAAACAAAATTGGACTATCCGGTCAAACGGCACGTCTAATAAAAGGTATTTGTGAGTATAATTCGACACCATTTTTATTATTAGCTTAAACCTTGTGGTTTTTAAGTTATAAGGTATAATAAAAACTAAACTTTGACAAAATTCACAGGGTACACCAGTGACCCCACAGTGCTGGAACTTGGTATGCGTGTAGAGGGACACAAATATAGGGAAAAGTCTGAAATCCAGAATAACTGCAATTTCTACTCCAAAAAAGAGTAACCGTATGTAACTAGACATACCTACGCTTTATCTACCTAGTAGCTCATTGCACCATAATTTTGGAGATGCTAGAATTCCATTTTGAATCAGAAAACACTATTCTGAACCTTTGAATCTGTGTCGCAAAGGTATCCGAGCTTTATGTTCAATCCGAAATAGTTATAAAATAGAGTTTTGGATTAGGCATTGCATCTAAAAAAAAATTACAGACCGACCAAATGCTTTCCGAAAATAGCCCCGCTGGTAAACTAGTAATCAAGCGCTTGGCTTTTAAATATTAAGCTAAATAGCGCTATGTAAAATGTCCAGCAGCATTTATTTATTTTCATTAAATACTAAAATAAATCACGATAAGTTAGTTTAGTTGCTTAATCCATCACTAGCCTAATATCAATCACATCGATACAATATTGTACATCAATCAGCACCTTATTAAAAATAGATCAGCGTAACTTGACATCCTTAGGGCTCGTTTACGGTGACGCTGCGCTGGTTGTGTCACGCGGTGTGAAAGCAGAAGCCGTTCATGCAAACGCTTCTGCATGAACGGTCCAAAACATGGCCATATGTTCGAGTTGACATATGCGACGCGATGCGACGCACCACGCGACGTGTAACGATAAACCATCCCTTAGAGACGAACGTAAAATTTGTTATTTCTTTTGATTCTAGTAGATCTTCCAGTCTTGTCTTATATCGATTGATTTTAATCTATCGATTTTAAATAATTTCCCCCTTACGTCCCTAGACTACGAATTGACTTCACACGAACACGTTCTGAAAATAGATATGGTTGTTTCTGATACACGGGCGCTTAAAACTTGGTACAAAAAAAATAATCATTATATGTTCTATATAATATATAAAACAAAGTCTCCCGAATAGCAGAATAACGAATAACAACATTGGAAAAATTCATTAAAAAAAAATTATGAAGAAAATTTATTTTCCAATGCATAGATGCAGCCACTTAACAATTCTAACGGGGCTAATGTACGTCACAATATTTACAGGCTGCGTCATATGCATGTGAAGGCGGTACGAAGTTTGGCGAGTCAGCTAGTGATTCATGAATTAGAGAATATGTTAAAACAGCCTTTATATGCAATAAAAAGTCCAGTTGTTTTTTGGCCTGCTCAATGCCAAACGTTGTAGTTTAGTACATTGACGAGAGATGTCGCGTTGCTTATTTCAAGATCTATCCAGTTCAAAAAAAAAAATTCAATGCTCGATACTCAATAATTGGTTGTATTCCACAATGTAATAATAGGTGGTTATTTTACATCATTATGGATCTTGTTGGGCACAACAATATACCAAATAAAGATTTTTATTTTTTTTATTTATATATTTTAGAGAGAGGGAGACGTCATTGTTCTTGTTAGGTTATATTCATTTTAAAAAGAAAACATTCAAATCTAATTGTCAAAGTAAGTAGTAGGTAAGTATCTAAAATGTGTCATTAAAATATTCGTCAATTGTAAACTAGTGTTTAGTAGTTAGTGAGTATTTTCGTTGTTTTATAAATTGTATGGTCTCATTTATCAACGTGTCAGGAAGTTTGTTAAATATTTTTATCGACATTACGTAAGGGCTTGAAGAGTGTAGTTTGAGGCGGGAAGTAATCATAAGATTTTTTATATATGATAGCCAAGTGCTTCATCACTACCTCACTTGATGGTAAGTGAAGGTGTGATCGAAGATGGAGCACGCTTGCCTAAAAAGAACTTATTCACTCTGGACTTGAAGTTTGTTTTAAGGTGTAATTTTTAGTAACTCGGCTCACCACTAGTCTCGTGTAAACGGGTAGACTTACCACGCAAGTAGCCTATCTCAGCACATAACTAAGTCAACAGCTTAAGTGGACAACCCCGGAGGAGAGTTATGTGCTTAGCCGTTGCTTACGTATAACTTAGCAGGGTTGAGTAATTAGGTATCAGGATAAACATAATTTTTATTTTATTTATTCCGTGAAAAATGACTTATAATTTCAGTTAAGTTAGATTATGTTGATGGATAGAAAACGCTTAATCACACTTAAATTAAGTAGTGGTTCGTCCCGAACTGAAACCTCGCGAGTCTGCCATAAAAACTAAAAAAATATTATTTGTAATCTTTAACTATCAAAATAGTGCCACAAAATAAACATCCAACCCACTTGGCCTACAGTTTCATTCAAATTACAGGTAATGGGAGTTCATGTCATTGGTTACTGTTTTTGGGGTAGAAATTGAAATTATTCTCGATTTCAGACTTTTTCCTTTACTTGTGTCAATAAAGCTAAACGTTTCATTACCATTTCATTCATTTTAGCACTGTGGGGTCTCTGGTGCACCCTGTGAATTTCGTCAAAGTTTCGTTTTTAATATATCTAATAACTTATAACTACAAGAATTAAACTAATAATAAAAACGGGATCGAAATGTACTCATGAAGACCTTCTATTAGACGTGTCACTTGACTGGATAGTATTACGCTTCGAAAGATATCCTCGGACAAACAAACATACATACATAAAACGTTGATTTGGAGATCTCGCTTCGCTCGATCAATAAACAATATTAAGCAAATAACTAGACACGCGGAAATAAATATAAGTGGTAGTTAAGGCCGCCTTCACTCGATAAATTTCTAAAAGTTATTACTAAAATCCTGAGTGCAGATAGGGAATCATATAAGCATGCCCAAGACGCAGACAGCTTTATCCACGAGGAAAATACTCTACTTTTCACACTTTCTGCGAGACAAATTTTGTCTTTGTTACAGCGTTTCGCGGCATTTTCTTAATATGATACGTATGGCATAAGAAGAAATAAAATGATATAAGAAGACTTAAGAAGACACAAGAAGACCTAAACATACCTAAGAAAACCTAGGAACACATCATACATATTTTGCGTTCTGTACAGAGGCTAGTTCGATTATCGAATACGTTCATATTGTGTGGGTCTCTTTGGTTCAAATTTTAATACAAATGAGGTTCCAAATTCAAATCACATCATACCCGCGCGGGCATAATAAATTCAGTACAACTTTACTCCTGGCTCAGCCGTAGGGCTTTAATTATCTGCTTTCAGTGAGGTTTATATGAGATGTAATTTGACATTGTCGAGCAGGTGGTGTGAAAATCATATTAGGTCTCTTTACCTATGAAATTGCCGTTTTGTATGAAATAAGTGAAAGTACTTCTTATTTTAAACTTTTTTATTTATCTTATTCAAAGTAATCACCCATGCAATCGACGCATCTTTGCCAACGCATTGGCAGTTTATTGATGCCCTTCTTGTAAAAATCAACTGGACGGGAGGCAACAAACTCTTCAAAGGTATTTTGTACTGCCTCTCGGGAATTGAATTTTTTACCCACTAAAAAGTTGTCTAAATTTTGGAAAAAGTAATAGTCGGTAGGTGCAAGGTCTGGTGAGTATGGCGCATGAGGGAGAGCTTCCAACCCCAGCTCTTGCAGCTTGGAGACTGTCTGTTGTGCAGTATGGGGTCGCGCGTTGTCGTGAAGGAACAGTGGGGACGACCGATTGACCAAAGTGCACCAATGTGCAAGCTTCTCCATCATTGTCTCCAGTTCTTCACATTACACATCTGCAGTAATGCTCATGCCGTTTTGTAAAAGGCTGTGGTGAATCACACCCGCACTAGACCACCAAACAGTGACCATCACCTTTTTAGGGGTCATTTTTGGTTTAGGGCATTGCTTTGGTGCTGAACCAGGATCTAAGATTGTCGAACAGAATCCATTTTTCATCGCACGTAACAATTCGGTTCAAAATTCCTTCATTTCTTTGCCTATTGAGCAGCGCGAGGCAGGTCTCGACGCGTACGTTGCGCTGGCGATCGTTAAGTTCGTGGGGCACCCATCTATCAAGTTTTTTTACCTTGCCTATTTGTCGCAAATGGATCAAAATTGTTTTGATGCTAACATCAAAAGCTGCTGCTAGCTCAGCTGTAGATTGAGTTTCGTCAGCTTCCACAATCGCCTTTAATTCATCATTGTTGACCAAAGTCTCCGGACGACCACGAGCTTCATTTTTCAAATCAAAATTTCCAGAACGGAATTGGGAAAACCAATAACGGGTTATGCGTTCGTTTGTACAGTTCTCTCCATAAACGTTTTTAATGTTACGTGCAGTTTGTGTCGCGTTGGTGCCACGACGGAACTCATATTTCATAATTACACGAATTTTTAACGTATCCATTATGACAAAAAATGTTCAAATTTAATGAAAATACAACGCTAATCAATAAACAAAAGACTGAGTTTGTAAAAAGAATGTCATGTTTTTAAAACAAAATTAATTTGAATTTAGAATACAAAGCCATTTCAAACTTTTTTTCTATTTGAAATGACCAGTACTGAAGAACGGCAATTTCACAGGTAAAGACCTATTATTATGAGTGTGGCCTCTTTCATTTTTCAATGGAAATAAGGATTTGTCATGGAGGTTGTATTTAGTTTGGTATATTATTAATGTAATGAGCCTCATTCTATTTTCAATTTTACTTCCGTCCCTAGGGGCATAAAACGCATTTACGTATCAGGTATCTAGCTAACAATGAACAACTTTCAGAGTATGAGTAATGAAAATTTTATTTCACAAATCATTAACATTTTAACGTAAATTCGATCAACTTGTAACTTACTATTAAATCGAGTCGCACAAACCAAACGACGACGTCTATAAAATTATCTTCGATTATGAAACCACTAAAAATATCAGTACGGAAATCGAACCTTGGTCTCTGACGCTAAGCCAGACATTGACCCATATGTTACTTGTGTACTTTGACAGATTACGAAATATGTAAACAAGGTTATTGAAAAATTCTGAACGAGTTGTAAACGTCAATTTTTAGTGGATTTTTTTATTAATTTTTATTCGTCTCTAGGAACAGATTTTACGATGTTTTTGTTCGGCATTTTTTGTTAGTTTTTTTTTAATTGAGTTTTTCAAGCTTTAAGACTTTAAGAAAGCTTCTATAACTATTATTTAATTCAATTCAGTTTATTTATATATATCTCAAAAATGTTATCCATTCTGTTCATCACACTAATATTATATGTGAAAGTATGGATTTTTGTTTATTTATTTGTTTGTTTCTTTGTTTATTACTCAATTACGTTGAAACGGCAGAACCGATTTCGATGAAATTTGGTATGTATGTAGATTATAACCTGGATTACCACATAGGCTACTTTTTATCCCATATATCAGTTACCATGGTATAAAAATAGGATGTCAAATTTTCTATGTATTTATGCACCCCATAACAACACTGGCAAAGCCGCTGGCAACAGCTTGTAAACAATAAAAAACTAATATGTTAGAAGACATTAAACATTAAAAATGCTGAAACAAAAGAGTCGTTTAAGAGATTGGTGAGTCAGCGCTTCCTTGAGAAGTTGAAGACAATTTAGCCACCATCATGCGTTTGACTTAGATTTGCAATGTAATTTCTATTTAATATTTTTAGTTAATTTATAGATTTTTTTGTAAGATAACTGTATTTATATATACATATACATATATATTATAATTATTATGTTAGGCATTTTTATTATGTTTTTATTTAGTCACTTAGGGTCTATATTTATTAACCATTATAGCTTTGAAATACCTTTTTTCCTGTGTCACGCCTTACCTTCTGTTAGCGCAACCAGGATGACTGGTAAATAATGCTATTAGCATTAAGTCCTCCTAGCACTATTATGTTTTAAGTGAAAGTAATAAATAAATTAATAAGACAGGTAATTGTAATTCAATAAACTAAAATAACATACAAATCTGTACATTTAAAATAATCTAACAATTAATAATAAATTAAAATTTAGGCAATTAATAGCTGGGTCTAACAAATAAATAATGAAATTAAATTTATTTCCAATTATAATTCCTAAAGACGTAAGACGTACGTACGTATCATCATATTAGCCACAGGACGTCTACTGCTGAACGGACGTCTTGTGACCTCCCATTTTCCAGATGAACCGATCTGGTGCAGCCTGCACCTAACGGCCTGTGGAACTCACTCAAATAAGAGGACTTAGGTAGAAAATGGGTCAAACGAATCGTGGAGTTCTCGTGAGTGATTATGTCTGCGAGTGATAAATGTCAAAAATAAAACGGCGACTTTAAAGTTACTTTGTGATGGCGTGATTTTTTTTGATTATTTCCAGAATAAATAAATAAATATTGGTGGACATTTTACACAGCGCTATCTAGCCCCAAATTAAGCAGAGCTTGTACTATGGGAACCAGATAACTGATAGAATACTTTTATACCTTTTTTTATGTAAAACATACATTTATATAGAAAAACATCCAGACCCGGAACAAATATTTATAGATCATGCAAACATTTGTCCCGTGGCGGGAATCGAACCCGCTATATCCTGCGTCACAGCCGGCTGGCCCACTGCGCCACGAAAGTCGTCAAAGACATAGACAATCATTAATTTAATACAATAACACATAACACAAATACACTTTAAAACAGAGAAAAGACATGATACAATGAAATAGTGGAGGTGAATATTAAACAAAAATGATAACCATTCTCGATACAAAACATTTTTTTATATTATTCTAGCTTCAATAAAAAGTAACCTATGTTTTTATCCAGGTCGTATTCTATCTATATACCAAATTTTATCGAAATCGGTTCCGCCGTTACGACGTGATTGAGTAATGTATAATATTAGTGCGATTATACTACACAGCCAATCTTCTGATAAATACAAATACTCCTTTTCGGGCAAGGTTTGTCTAGAAGAGACTGACAAGATGCCGATTGTAGTTAGCGATCGTTTTTCTAGACATGAATACGTTTTTAAAAATTGCTTCCATAGTGGGAGGCAATTCAAAAAACTAATGATTATAAAATCAGGGGATACATTTTGGTCATGCAGCTACATATCTATCATCTCCAGCCAAAATTTAATTATGCCACTGGACAGCTAAAGGATCAAAGAATTTGTTACGCTAAGTGAGGACTGTGACGCATCGTGCGCGGTGGAGGGGGAAGCACCGCCATTTTGAGGTCATTTTGCTGCGTTTCGAGATTTCCATTTAGTGACCCGGAAGACTTCTTAGTGTTCAAACATGATTATAACATACATAAAATAGCGTATTTTAAATTTTGTATAGAAAATATTACCTGTAACGTACAACACATGAACGAATGAATTATTGTAGGGTGTACAGTAGTTTTTTTTATTTGTATAATGTGATCCGAACATTTACGGAAAATATCATAATTTTTAAACCATCTTAAAAAATTTCAATCCTAGACATGCTTGGATAGTGCATCCTCGTAACAAGAAGAAAGTTGCTGGTTCAAGCCCCGTCTAGGCTTGAAAATATTTGAGATGGTTTTAAAATCTTGTACAGTCGTTGTTAGGTATTAAAATATTTGTCGTTCCACTAATTCAACCAATATTGGTATGCGAAGGTTGGCAACACATAATCAAAATAAATTTAGATTTAACAATTAATATTATTAAAAAATAATGATGAAAATGTCAGCGAAGGAAGTGTCTCATTGTGCATGTCAAACTCTGATGTAATTATCCATTTCACTGTTTACCATGTCTATTATTTAGTTAGCCAATCCGCAGCTTCGCACGCGTAGTTTTTCAATAAAAACATTACCCTCCTTCTGGGCAGTTTGGTAAAAAGTAGCTTATGTTACTCAAGGATAATGTAGCATTAAATGGTGTAAGAATTATTGAAATCGGACTTGTAATTTTTGAGTTTATTCGTTACATAAACACAAATCTTTCTTCTTAAAATATTGGTATAGAAGTACCTATAAATTTCATTTCTAAAAACTTCAATGAAAGCCATCTATGTAGCGCGGTTTTAAACTTGATAAGCGGCAAATCTGTCAAGTCCTTGGACAGATTCTTATAATTTTTGATAGTTATGTAGACATTTCGTTTGTAAAGTTCCAGTTTGCATTTAAGTAAGTAAAGTCAAAATAGAAATAAACTAATTAAAACTTTTCACTAGTTAAAAGAGGGATGACATTCGTTTGTTAACTTTGTAACTGAGACCTGTCGGCACTCGTCAGTGAACATGTGTCCATCCTGTGACATATCCGGAATCCCCCGTGGCACAACTAGGCATGTATATGATTGCTATTTTAAATCATTTTCATAAGATCATCATCATTATTGACGACCTCCGTGGCACAGTGGACGAATATTTTTATTTTTATTTTATTTTTTGAATTTTTGGAAAACTTATAGCTAGGTTACAGAAAAGGTATTTGAATAGGAAATAAACAACAGTAAATGCTACTTATTACAAGAATAGCCGGCTGAGTCGCAGCAGGAAGCGGGTTCGATTCCCGCCGCGGAATAAATGTTTGTATGATCTACAGATATTTTTTCCGGGTCTGAATGCTTTTCTATATATTATAAGTATGTATTTACAAAAAAAGAGTACCTATATAAGTATTCTATCAGCTATTTGGTTCCCGTAGTACAAGCTTTGCTTAGTTTGTGGCTAGATGGCGCTGTGTGAAATGTCCAGCATTATATATTTATTTATTTATTATGGTGGCCTTTTCGTGCTCTAATCTTGGATATAGGCCTCTTCGCTTCTTCTCCATTCCTGGAGATCTTTTGCCCGTCTCATCCAGTCATGTCCTGCGTGTCGTCTAATGTCATCCACCCAGCGATTCGGCGGTCGGCCTTATCCCTGGGTCTGTTCTGGATGTCATATGATCACATGATTATTTATTATCACTGTTGTTGCACATGTGAAAAATCACAGGGACTGACTTTTCATTATGATACCGTAATATCACACTTGCTATTTCACATGCGAAAAATCAAAGCCAATGATTTTTCATTATGATGCCATAATATCACACTTGCTATTTCACATGTGAAAAATCACGGGTAATGATTTCATTATGATGCCGTAATGTCACTTTTGCTATTTCACATGTGAAAAATCACAGGCAATGATTTTTCATTATGATACCGTAATATCACACTTGCTATTTCACATGCGACAAATCACGGGTAATGATTTCATTATGATGCCGTAACATCCCACTTGCTATTTCACATGTTTAAAAATCACGGGCAATGATTTCATTATTATGCCGTAATGTCACACTTGCTTAGTCATGTTAAAATTTTATTGTGATTTGAATTTGGAACCTAATCTGTATTAAAATTTTATACACCAAAGAGGCCCTCACAATAGGAACTTATTCGTAAATCGAACTAACCTCTGCACATAATGCACTAACCTAGGATCGGTTTTTATTGTCTCGCAGAAAGTGTAAAAAGTTGTGTATTCTCCTCGTGGATAAAGCTGTCTGCGTCTTGGGCGTGCTTATATCCCTCTCTGCACTCAGAATTGTAGTAACACTCCTCCGCTCGTGAGTAAACTCTAGAATTCTTCGTTACGTTCGGGATTCAATATAGCGCCCGTGACGCAAGACACTACTTTATCCATCGTTTAGTAATCTACTATTAATACTATCAACACATTTTTCATCATAACTTATTCCTAAAAAGTATAATTCCATTATTTCACACCCACTGTGAATTTTTCTCGTCCTACTCATTTGATCATAACTGGCATACTCGTACCTGGTCCCTAATCACACTATCAAAATGGCCTTGGAAACAGTGTAATGAACCCCACACACGTGATTTGATGCTAACGATTTCTTTGCGCAAGCCTTGTGCAAGCCCGGCCATAACAGGCAATCGTTTTGACAAACTTTTTAAATGACTATTATTGTTAAAGTTTCAAATTTTTCAGTTTTTTCCAAATTTTTAGAATTTCAAAAAAATCTCAACAATAGGTCAAACATAAATTAGGACTCAAGTATTCTTAGAACTACTAAGTGCAAATAAAGGTTTTTTTAAACAAACACTTTAAAAAAATATTTCTTAGTCTTGATTTAATTTTGAGTATTTTGCCAATATCAAGTTCATGGCAGCGTCCAATGTAAAACCATCGAAATTTCTATGGTTGTGTGTTGATTCGCGCTTGAGTTTCATTCGAACTCAATGCATATCTTCATCGTCATATTGAACTGAAGATTCTAGAACAGAACTGCTCTAGAATTGTCATGCTGTGTACACATGCTTTGGGATACAATCTAGGTCTAAAAGTTGATTATATTTTGTATCTATTTTGTGAGCCTAAGTAATTAAATTAAATATCAGCCATGAGCCTACTGCTGAACATAGGTTTCTCCATAAATTACCAGAGCGGCCCGCACCCAACGGCTCCCATCAGTTTTTGCTATTTACTTAAGTTCGTTTTTTATCTAATGTTGGTCCATTTATTCCTTTATTGTACAAAAACAGATTAAAGACATAAAAAATTACAACTAAAGACGACACGCACAAAGGCGAGCTTAACCCTAACAACCGTTTTTTTTCCAGGAAACCTTCGATGATAAAGATAGGATCCTTAATTGGTTAAAATGATTGCCATGGATGCAATCTCCATCGCCATTTTGCTAGTGCAATTAGCGATTTGCACTGACCTTGCTCAGGAATCAACCGATAGATAAATCAAACAGCTAATTGAAAGTCGGATGCATAAACACTTTGTACGATGAACTGTATACAAGTTTGTAAAAAACTATATGATCTTGAATATTTCTTGAATGACCTTCGTCGATTGAGAAAATGAAAGGTCAGAAAGGTCAGAAGGTATTAATTTTAGATAATTCTCTGACTAAAATTAAATTAAATCAATATATTTGCTATATATGCAGTTGGAAGCCGCTTAGAAGATAATTTAAAAAATGTACCATGTAAAACGCAATGGCTACGTAGCAGTGTGTTCTGTATGGCTCCTACTATTTACAACAAAATTCCAAATTCTGTTCGCTTGCTCTCCAATAATGAATTTAAGAGCAAGTTGAATGATATTCTAGTTAAAAAAGCATATTACACTGTAAAAGAATTTCTTAATGACCAAAATATTATTTAACATTATTTTATATAAATCTATTATTGTTGCTATTACTTTTAATTTATTGACATCTCCATTTGACATAACTATTATTATTCTACATGATTGTAATTATTATTGTTCTTATTTATGCAAATCTTTTGACATTTTTCTTGAATTTTTAATAACTGTTTTCTCTATTTGATTTAATGTGATTCTGAATTGTATTAATTTTATCATCGACAAAATATGTAATATCAAGATAAGTATTGTAGTAATTAATAAAATTGTTATATAAATGTTTGTACGCCTAAATGGCAGAACCTAGAATAGTGCTATTTATAAGTTCAACCATCAATCATATACCTAGGTTCACGAACAATAAAGAATTATGAATTATGAATTATATATATTGATGCGATTTCCAGTGCATGGCCTCCACTAGAGAACCTTTCTGCCCCAACGTCCGTCATTTCTTCGAGATATGTGCCCTGCCTACTGCCACTACAGCTCCTTTGTTCTAAGTCGGTGACTTTGGTGCGTCTACGAATCTCGTCAAATCTGATTCGATTTCGTAGAGATGCCCGCCGACTAGATAGTGTGTATTGTGAAATATTTATAATAAAGTAAATAAATAAATATTGCTGGACATTTAACACAGCGCTATCTAGCTCCAAACTAAGCAGAGCTTGTACTATGGGAACCAGATAACTGATAGAATACATACTTATAATATATAGAAAAACAACCAGATCCGGAACAAATATCTGTAGATCATGCAAACATTTGTTCCGCGGCGGGAATCAAATCCACTACCTCCTTCGTCTCAGCCGGCTATTCGCCCACTGCGCCACGGAGGTCGTCGAATAATAATATATTAATTTACATAATGTATTTTATAATTTCTATGTTCTAGCTTCATCTCTTCAAAACTTTAGCAAAAACAATGGAAATGGATGTGGCCTTGGGTTTTAAGTTATTGCGTAGATTGTGTAAGAACTAATTAATTCTACGTACCTTGTAAATTAACTAGTTTTAAAAACATGCGAAGTCTACGGATTACGTCCAAGGTGAAAGCTTCTTAAGAATTACCACGACAAGAAAAAAAATGGGGTGTGGCTGTGTCATGGACACGGCCGTGTGTTGTACGTGTACGTAACAGGTAATATTTTCTATGCAAAATATAACATACGATATTTTATGTAAGTTCAAGTTTTAATCATCTTTGAACATTAAGAAGTCCTTCGGGTCATACTAAATGGAAATCTCAAAACGCAGCAGAAATACCTCAAAATGGTGGAGCTTTCCCCTCCACCGAACGCGATGCGTTACAGTCCTCACTTAGCATAATGTATTCTTTGATCCTTTACCTATCCTGTGGTGTAATTAAATTTTGGATGGAGATGACATATACAGCTGTAAAATCAAATTGTATCCCCCGATTTTGTTACCATTCGTTTTTTGAATTGCCTCTCACTATGGAAGCAATTTTAAAACATATTCACATCAAAACCTTGTACCTTCCAAAATGGAAATACGAAATGTGGGAATTCCCACAGTTAAATGTAATGTACCGCTAGCTAGCACAAAGCTTACAGAACCGACAGCCATTGGGCAGAAAGGTTTTCGAGTTCTCTATCTATTCTACTAACAAGGTTGTCTGGTAAAGATCGACACATAGGGATAAGACCGCCAATTGTATACATTTATTTTAAATTGTATTTTTATTTATAAATTGTTATTCGAACATTTACGGAAAATTCCAAGATTTTTAAAACGATCTCAAAAATGATCAAGCCTAAACGGGACTTGAACCTGCAACCTTCCACTTGATACGAGGATGCACTACCAATTATGCTACAGGCTCTTGTCAAGTCAGGGTCGAAATTTGATTCAGATTACGACTAAAGCGCCTACTTACTTACTACTTACTTTAGTCGTAATCATAATCATCTCACTAATTGCGACCCTGACGTCACAAGTACCTGTAGCATAATTGGTAGTGCATCCTCGTATCAAGAGGAAGGTTGTAGGTTCAAGTTCCGTCTAAGCTTGATAATTTTTGAGATGGTTTTAAAAATCTTGGTGCATTCATTTTAATTGAGCTGATAGAAATTGTTTTCTGTTTATGGTATGCAATAACATATTTTCTACCTTTTATCTGTATATCTATCATATTTTAATAATTACACACGAAAATATGAAACTCGATAGTCAATAGGGTTCGACCCAAGAAACCTTCAAAGGGTGCGGAATTACAACATCTTCAGAAACTGTGTCAGTTAGTAATCTTGATTGATTGACAATGTATTCGAGGCAATACATCAGGGTTGAAAGTTGGAGGCTTTACAAAGGTGCTACGAATCCTCTACGAAGGTACTACGAATCCTCTACGAAATTGCTCAATACTCAATACATTTATTGCTTTCACATGGTGACAAAATTGTTACAGGTAGTAAGTAGATAATTTCACATATGAACCCTGGCAGGGTTTAGCAACTGGAAAGAAGGCCACGTTCTTGTATCTAAATAGGTAGATATGCTGTTTATACTCTACAAGTTTTTTGATATTTTATAATTTTTATTATTACCTATGGCGCTCAAATCTGGTCTTTGACGGATCAACAAAAGTCCAAACTCGGGGTTTGTCAGCGAGCCATGGAGCACAGTATTCTAAAAGTCAAATTAACAGACCGCATTAGAAACAGTGAACTGCGCTCCCAAACACAAATCGCGGACGTTGGGCACCAAGTAGGCAAGTTAAAGAGGGACTGGGTGGGCCATGTCCGCCGCATGTCGGAAGAGTTGTGGGCAAAATCCACCACCGAGTGGATCCCAAAAGACAGAAAACGAGTACACGGCAGACCGTGACGCTGATGTAAAGACGAACTTTACTCGTATATATAAAACTGGACAACACATGCGCATGATAGAGTGGAGTGGAAGGAAGGAAGGGAGGCCTTTGCCCTGCAGTGGGATAGTACATGCTCCATTATAATAGTTATTATTTTAGGCGTTATTTTTAGTTTTAGATTTGCTTTGGTAATAATGTATAAAGTAGGTTATGGTAATAATTTATATAACTAAGAATCAAATTATTCGATATAGGTAGGTACATACTTTATAATATTAGTGTAGATTTGTATTACGTAACCAATTTAATTAGTTTTGTAAAGTTTGTTACATGTTTTAAGCATTTGTTTTAGTTTTACAAATTTGACATTCTATACTTAGTTTACACACACACATACAGTTTACAGTTAAATTATTTTTATATTTTTATTATTATATTTCCGAGATATCTAAGAACACATTTGCTTCGAATCCTCTACGAATATACTACGAAGCCTCTACGATATTGCTACGTAACCTCTACAAAGGTCTTTATTAACCGACTTCAAAAAAAGGAGGAAGTTCTCAATTCGTCAGAAACTTTTTTTTTGTCTTTAATGTATGTTTCCCGATTGCTCCAAAACGCCTGGACCGACTCGAGAATTTTTTTTGTTTTTTGGGTTTTTTTCTCTTTGGTCCCATTAGCACCAAGTCAGGATCTGATGATGGGATCCCAAAAAGATAGAGGGCAACACTCAATTTTTATAGTCACGCAATTCGGTTTTATGTTTGTTATTGTTACAAAGTTACTTGTCTTTAAAAAAAACTATTCAAGTACTTGCGTCTGGTACTGTTCATCTCATGTTGCTAAGCTGATGATGGAAAATATAACTCCTGAACTATTAAGAGTTAGTGGATAAATCTTTAAATATTATAGGCTCGTATAGACCGCTACTTATGTTCTTTTCAGTTATTCAGGTGAGCTGATGATGGAAGGTACAACTCCTTGTTTATTTGAAAGAATATATTTTTAGATTAGTCTAGTATAAATTTCATCAAAATCAGTTAATTAGTTTGGATTTAGCTGTTATCTGAAGTCGCTTATATTTTTGTTAAAAAGTTACCTACTTGTTTATTAATAGCGCATTGATTTGTTCATTCATGACTTAAAGACTCCAAGATTTAAGAGTTTGTCAAAGACCAGATTTGAGCGCCATAGGTCATAATAAAAATTATAAAATATCAAAAAACTTGTAGAGTATAAACAGCATATCTACCTATTTAGATACAAGAACGTGGTCTTCGTTCCAGTTGCTATACCCTGCCAGGGTTCATATGTGAAATTATCTACTTACTACCTGTAACAATTTTGTCACCATGTGAAAGAAAATTAAGGTACATTGAGTACCGTTACTATGCTATACACCTTCTAAACCAACAGTATTAAAAGCATACCATAAGGCCATTTTTATAAGCTAAAGCCATGAAAAAAATAATAAGATGATCTGAAATGATAAGTCACGAAACCTATCACCAAGACTGAAATTTATACGGAACATTTGGATACTCTCAAGCTTTAGTAAAAAATAATTTCATTCATATTATGAATAACATCCCTAGGGGTATCCTAGTAAGCTATGGAGCGCAGTGTGAAAGAGTACACAGTGCTCCAAAACTTAGATCACTGACGTTTGTCAAAAAGCAGCCAGTCTGAAGTATCGCTAGACACGTTTGCGAACAAAGAAACTCACAGAACGGATGGAATAAGACACCGGCTTTAATCTTTGACTAATAAATTGGTGCCACGAAATGCATAACCAACCTACTTGACCTACAATTTCTCACAGCGCTATCTAGCCCCAAATTAAGCAGAGCTTGTACTATGGGAACCAGTTAATTGATAGTATAATAATATATTTATACAGTTATAACGTATAAATATGCTATCAGATAGGTTGTTCCCATAGTACAAGCTTGGATTCGTTTGGGGCTAGAGAGCGCTGTGTGAAATGTCCAGCATTATTTGTTTTCTTCCAGCAAACCTGTGCAGATAAAGATAGCAAATCAGAAAAAGTGCTGTTAATAACAATTTCAATACAGAATTATGCTTCGAATTACTCTTTTTTGTCACATATTGATCTTCGTTTGACCACCTCATGGTAAGCAATGATGACGATGTAGCAGTACGATGTAGCAGTACGATGTTGCAGGACGATCTAGAAGGTATCATAAAAAGACTCAGATATAATTTTTCATGAAAGATAGTGAGACGATAGAATATTCTATACAAGCTGTTGGTTCCAGCTTTGATAATTAATAATATCAATTTCAATTCAATTTATTTAATACTAGCTGACCCACCTGCGGCTTCGCACGCGTGGTTTTCTCAATAAAAACATTATAAATAAAACCCTTATTTTGCGTAGACGGTTAAAAACTAACCTATGCCCCAATTCTGGTCATAATAATTATATCTGTGTACCAAATTTAATCGAAATCGGTCAAGCGGTTTAGTCGTGAAAAGGTAACAAACAAACAGACTTACTATCGAATTTATAACATTAGCAGGTATGCATAGTATAGATTAGTATGGATTCAGATATTACATCTATAATTTGCTAGTAAAACAATTTGAAACTAGTTTATTATAATAATAATTGGTAATTCATTATTATATTATTAAATTATAATAATAATATCGTCGCCATGTTAAGATTTGTAAATACAGACACCATTGCTAGACACTAGCAAATTACGAACTGGAACCTTTGCTCATAATCAATAGTTGGAGTAAGGACGCATTGATATTAAATGCAACTATCTCTTTCTATCCTGATCGCAGTACCGTTTGATTGGATTCATAAATATTGAGATATAATAAGCAAATGGATTTACTAAGAGTAAGAATGTACAAGTATTAACATATATCATTATAAAACTCCGACCTCAGTGGCGCAGTGAGCGTATAGCCGACTGAGACGCAGGAGGTAGCGGGTTTGATTCCCGCCGCAGAACAAATTTTTTCATGATCTATAAATATTTGTTTCGGGTGTGGATGTTTTTCTATATATTATAAGTATGTAATTAAAAATAAATCGAGTGTGCTTTAGACCACACGACTGAAGTAAAACTTCTTTAGCACCTCTCTCTCTTGCCCCTACAGTAATACTCGAAACGTAACTCTCTCTTTTTCTATCTTCACTAACTTATATTTTCCTCTCAACTTCCGTTCGCCTCGCCTGATTACACTTTTCGTAACGCTCTCGTCACGTATTCACCACCTTACTTTGCTTTACTGCAAAGAGTATAATAAGTATTCTATCAGTTATCTGGTTCCCATAGTACAAGCTTTGCTTAATTTGGGGATAGATAGCGCTGTGTGAAATGTCCAGCAATATTTATTTATTAATACAAAAGAGACCATTCATCCTTATTTAGAATGTTGCAAACGATCTCATTTCTCAATACATTTACTGCTTTCACATGATTATAAAGTTGTTGCATGTATCAAGTTAACAGTTTGACATACGAATTCTAGCAGTATATAAATTCAAATTCAAATTCGTGTTTTTACACTTAAATATAACTTTATAGAATTAATCTAATACGCTATGTCTAAAACTTCTACAAGAAAAAATATTTATATAGCAATAGATATTGTTTAGCAATAGGAAGACACTTTTTCCATATAATATCACATCACACTAATATTATAAATGCGAAAGTTTGAATGTTTGTTTGTTACTCAATCACGGCGTAACGGATGTACCGATTTCGATGAAATTTGGTATGTACATAGACTATAACCTGTATTAAGTGTAGTAAGAGTAGTAGAGTTTCTTGTGAAAGGGCTCGCCCGGAGAAGTGCTACCACCATACCTATTTCTACCGCCAAGTACCATTGCTGTGTTTCGGTTTGAAGAAAATGGTTGCCGGTGAAATTACAGGCACATAAGGCTTTACACTTGAATGCCTCAAGTTGATGGACGCAGGGAAGTGCATCGTAGGGCACATTTCTAAGGAGCGTGACCAGGCAAACTTTGTTATAGGCGATGGTTATCACTAACATCAGGTGGGCCATAGGCTTGTTCCATCTCAAAAGAATAAAAAAAAATTAACACATGCTACTTTTTATCCCATAAATCAGGTCGCATGGGATAAAAATAGGGTGTCAAGTTTCTATAGAAAACATATTTTAGCCTTCGTTACCACTTTACATATAGTTTACACTTTACACGAGTTTATCTTTATTTCTAGGTTACCTACACATTTAGTAGTAACAGTTAGTTGAAAATAAATCAAAAATTTGGACTGCGCCATAGATTTTTAAATAGTATGTATTAAATAGTAGAGTTAACAAGTAACTTTCGAACAATAATATAACCAACATAACCAAACTTCTTAACCGATTTTGATGAAATTTCTATGGAGTCATTCTGAAACTATACCGTTTCAAATAAACAAGGAGTTGTACCTTCCATCATCAGCTCACCTGATAACTCAAAGGAACATAAATAACTGTCTATACGAGCCTGTAATATTTAAAGAAGTATCCCCTAACTCCTAATAGTTAAGGAGTTATATTTTCCATCATCAGCTCAGCAACAGGAGATGACTCAAATACTTGAATAGTTTTTTTTTATAGAAAATATATTAAACACAGTATGCGTCCCTATAAAATATGAGGGTTGCCCTTGATTTTTTTGGGATCCCATCATCAGATCCTGACTTGGTGACAATGGGACCAATTGGGAAGCCTTAAAACAAAAAAATAATTTCTCGAATCAGTCCTGGCGTCTTTGAGTAATCGGGGAACAAACATAAAAAAAAAAGATTCTGACGAATTGAGAACCTCCTCTTTTTTGAAGTCGGTTAAAACCGTCTTCATGGTCGCGTCAGACTGGGTGTGTGTGGCGCTCAGGTTTAACCAAAGTGTACAGAAAAAAAAACTTTTAGGTTTAACTATGTTGAAAGAGGGAAGGGCTGCCTTTGCCTTGCAGTGGGAGTCTACGGGCTGATAATAATAATAATATGTATGATATTCGTACATAGTTCAACCAAAAAGTTACATGAACGGGCAGTCCGTACTTACTTTAATTGGCGCTGTTATAATGTATGGCAATAATTTAAGTAGGTACACGCGAAGTCCGGTAAACAGCTCATTGGTAAATAATAAATAAATATTGCTGGACATTTCATACAGCGCTATCTAGCCCCAAACTAAGCAGAGCTTGTACTATGGGAACCAGATAACTGATAGAATACTTATATACTTTTATTTGTAAATACATACTTATTATAGGTATATAGAAAAAGAACCAGACCCAGAACAAATATCTGTAGATCATACAAACATTTGTTCTGCGGCGGGAATCAAACCCACTACCTCCTGCGTCTCAGCCGGCTGTTCGCCCACTGCGCCACGGAGGTCGTCAATAATAGTTTTAGTTTACGTGTAATTGTAATGTTAATTGTGTGTTTAGATGTAGTTAAGTAAGTTTAATTGTAAGTCTAATTACATAAAGTTTTCACAAACTTAGTTTGGCAAGTATACAAAAATTGTTAAGATTTTTTTTATGTACTCGTTAATCAGTTGTTTAACTTTTTGTGGTAACGAAGCAAATTTCTTATTTCCAAACAAATTACTCATTTATAAAATACAAAAATCGGAAAAGTTTTTCATTTTATAAATTACGTTGTTTAAAGGCTAACGCTACACACATCCGGAAAAAATGTATACAATCGTTATGCATAATTTATTAAGTACACAATTATGGTATATTCCAATTATGTTATAGAAGCGATCACAGCATATAAGTACCTATAGTCAGATCCAAAAGGACAGGTACTTCTCCGCTCCATAGTTCAAAAATTCGAAACCTTGTCTAGAATAAAGTTTAACTAGAGATTTTAAATACCTACCTCATTTTATAAGCACACTTCAGGCCTACCATGTTTTTACATAAGACAAATGGTGATTTGTTATCGCTTCCGAATCCAAATGTTATATCAAATCAGTCAGACAAATATATATGAAAAAAACAAATATATATGAAAACATTAGATATCTGGCTCTATGTTTTTCAACACGTCAAAGTCGCAACGTTATGCGCCAACATGTATTTGAATAAAAATCCGAGCACATTCCAACGTGCACATAAAATATTTCCACGGCCATATCAACAATTTGTCACCAAAACGGTGGCAAATCTACCCAAAATGGTTTACGAGCCTGCAGTAACCACTTTACAAATGAAAACAAAGAATTAAAACAGCATATCATCAATGTTTCAACCTTTAAACCATTTATGGCGGCCATGACAGTTATTTTCCCGCGCTTGCTTAATGGCGGCGACAGGTGTCAGAGTGAAGCAAAAAGTACGCACGGATTTTTAAATAATTGGTAGAATAGGTGCAGCTACAGTGGTCTTAATACTAAGGTCACTGTCTACTGAAGCGTACCTGCATAGACGTTTCAAAATCTAGCGCGCAGTCTTCATTGTCCGAAGAAGTTGTACGAAGGCTGCGCGCTACATTTTGATGCACTATGCAGCGACGCTTTAGTGGACAGTGGTGCTTACACTACGACTCACCCCAGAGTTGTCATCGTCACAATTGTGTACCAAAAGGCAGCAGGAATGGATGTGAAGTTAGTATCTTGTTCATTCTTCTCAGCGTAGAACATCACTGTAGCGAAGATGATAATAGCCATCGCCAATGAGAAGACCAGAAATCCAAGCTCGCTGGCACAGGACTTCAGCGTGTACCCCAGGATTCTTAACCCTTGGGAGTGCCTAGAGAACTTGAAGATTCGGAACACTCTGAACACTCTCAGGGTGACGAAGGCTCCTGATACATCATCGTTATCAGTGATGCCCAATCCGATATAGTATGGCAGAATCGCCACGACGTCAATGATACTCATGACTGAACGCACGAATTTGCACCTGTCGGGCGCGGCGAACAGTCGCAGCAGATACTCCGCCGTGAAGATCATCACGCAAGCGGTGTCCAGGCAGAAGAACACGATCTTGTATCTCTCTCCACAAGGCAAAGTCCCGGCTTTGCCTGGTCTGTGGCCGCAGGGAACTGTCTCGACTACGTTGGCCATCACAGACACAGCAATGAAAAATCCAGTTACATAGTAAAACACTAAAGCAGCGGTCGAGGTATGAGGGTTTTCGAACGCCCTCCACATCTTTTGTCGCAAGTCCGTGAGCTGCGGTAGACTTTGGTCTCCCGCCTCACTGAGTTTATCGTCCATAAGCCGTTCGGCATTCTCCCTCTTTCTGTCCCTATAGTCCTCATAACAACAATCCCCGATAACATCTGGCAAGATTCCGAAGAACGCCAGCTCCTCATCGTAACCAGTCAAGCATTCGTGTTTAGGATAATGCAGCTTGCCAGTCCTGTAGTAGTTGAGGATATGCCTGAATATATCAGGATCCCGATCGAAGAAGTACTCTCGACTGTCTTCATCGTAGAAAAACTCTCGTTCTGTAGAACCGAGGAGCGAGTCCGGGTATTTTTCTAGTGTGTTGCGCCATGTCTCGAAGCGTCGCCCGGAGACGTTGATGAGGAGTTTCTCGTCTTCCGCGCGGCGACGGTCTTTGGGGACGGGGGGTGGGGGGAGTGGATGTGTGGCAATGGGCACCCATCCGATGGCGGCAGCCCTGGCGAAGGGGAGCCACGCGGCCACGGACGCCATGACGCGACCGGACACGCCACCGGCGGCGCGGCAACTAACCTCCCCCGCGACTATTTCGGGCAGACCGCCCAGATGACTCCGATGTTGCCAGACGTACACTGAATTTAGCCAAATTCATTACTAACGTTGTTGTTTATTCAACGTTTGATGTTTAGTCTGACGGTAATTGAACGTGGTTGTTTTTACTATTGTGTAGGCTTTTGGTCTTAGAGGAAAATAATATGCTGATTTCAAAATTCAATTAACAATAGGGTGTGTCATTTCTTCCCACACAGTCAAGACAGACAGACACAACTATGACAAGTTTTTAACGCATTATTTCTAGATCATCGAAGATGAGAGAATTAGCTCAAACTAAACACTAAAAAGAAACCATGCTATTTTGTTCGAGTTCTCATACCTTTTCTTAATTTAAGAAAAAATCTTAGAACAGTTTTACATTGAAGTACGAAATGAAAATGAAATCGTCTCTTAAATCATCTTTATTGCCTCTAAAAAATATACATTAAACAGAATAATAAACAATATTTTCTTTTTCCTGAATTTCCCAACATTTCTTAATTTCTCCCAACAGTTAGCAACCCCATCCCGGGAGAACTCTCACTGCGCATGTCGACTCCGTGACGTCACTACCTAATAAATTGATTTTCATATACCCATCTTTCTCTTCCGTATCACTTTTACCATCATTCTGTCTCCCTCGCCCTTGAAGCTACAGTGACCTTTTGTATATTTTTCAGTGCTTCAAAAGATTTTCAAAGCCTTTTGTCTTTCAGAAAGGCCTGAATATAGCCTGGGGCATCTATTATTTTTAAGGGCCTTTTGCCAACAGCGTTTAGTTATTAAATAGAAAAACACGGAGTTTTGCCCCTACGAAGGTTTTATTCGGCAGGCATTGCTGCAGTTCTAAAAGAGTGTCCTTTCTGCTGGCTTTACTTTGTCCTTGACAGTGTTCTCGCCTTCTATTTTTTTTATTTGTGTTTGTTCTGGCATAAAATTCTTCTTCACACAACTTTTTGTTACTGGCCATTGACTTTCATAACTTTTTCTTGTGTTTTTTATTTTCTTTTTGTGTCCATATTTTTTAAATTAAATCGTCCAAACACAAATTTTGCTAATAAGGCTTTCTTTAGCCTCTGTAAATTTCAAAATTATTTCTTGGCGTCTGGTCGAAGCGACGTGTGATCCGAGAGCTGGCGGTTATCTGGGTCAACGCATAAGCATTGCAATTCAGCGGGGCAATGCAACCAGTGTCTTGGGGACGCTTCCGGCTGGTCTGGAGCCTATTGAGCTACCTATAGATCGTTTGCAACGGGTTTTTTATATGATTCAACTGTTTTTTCTGTATTTTATAGTCTTGTAAATAATTGTATATTCTTGTGTCTTGTAAATATGTAATTATTAACAAAATTGTTGTTGTCTTGTAAATAATTGTAAATGACGACCTCCGTGGCGCAGTGGGCGAATAGTCGGCTGAGACGCAGGAGGTAGTGGGTTCGATTCCCGCCGCGGAACAAATGTTTACATGATCTACAGATATTTGTTCCGGGTCTGGTTGTTTTTTCATATATAAAAATTACGTATTTTAAAAAATGTACATATGTATTCTATCAGTTATCTGGTTCCCATAGCTCTGCTTAGTTTGGGGCTAGATAGAGCTGTGTGAAATGTCCAACAATATTTATTTATTTATCCTTCCAACTATTTGTTTTTTATATCTTACTAATTTTCTCTCGGAGATGGCGCCACTGTCAATACATTCTAGTATCGCCATCTAGAGGGGATAGCCGAAAATTCCTCTAAAGAGTAGCTTACTACTTGAAATTGCAATGAACCCTGTCTAGAAAATAATATAAATTAAATCTAAATTTTGTTCTTAGATGGCGCTGCACAAATGTTAAGAAGGGCTAAGATTTATTTGTATATTCTTATTACATGCTAGATGAATGGCTGACGGAGAAACAATGGATCTACGATATTTCCGAACTGGGGCAGAAACTTGATGTGGCGCCTCCTCTCTCCTCCAGCATTTGAGAGGGGCAGGAGGGGGGTATATTAATATGAGACACGCATTCTTTACTTTCTGTCTAATGTCAAAGTTTCATTTTCTTGGATACATTTTATGTCATTTTGGGTATATTGGGTTTAGCCAGAGTGAGGTTTTGGGGCCTCAAATCAAATGACTAATCGATAGTACGACGTGCACTGGATACTAGCTAAGCGTTTTGTGAAACAAGTTTTTTTTTTCAAACATGAATTTGGCGCCCGAGGCAAGTTCCTCTGTTTGCCCCCCTCTAGGTCCGGGACTGACACAAGTTATTATGTTATAATAATTATAACATAATTATTATAAATAATTATAGCATAATTCGGATGTGTCCTAAGAGCATAAAAATATAAAATAATCATTTAAACCAATAGTAGGTCCCCACAAGCGGTCATGCTCCACGTTTTTGCGTCCGTTCTAACATGATTGAACGTACGAGTATATACCGATTAAACTTAAGACATATTCAAAGGCGAATCAAAATGCTTGATTATAATTGTTAATAATTATGGATTACTTGCTAATCGTAGGTCGTATATGGGTTAGAACAGCGCAAGACAGAGGTGAATGGCGACAACGAAGAGAGGCCTATGCCCAGCAGTGGGATGAGAAAGGCAATGACTTGCTAATCGAGCATGAACGTACGTAGAGGCACCTTATCATCATATCAGCCCTAGGGCGTCCACTGCTGAACATACCCATAGATTTCCAGAGCGATCGATCTTGTGCATCCCAATGGCCTGATAAACTTATTAAAGGTTGAGAGTTGAGAGGAGACCTGATAAACCTAGGGTATATCTTTTTTCCATCTAGTGGGGGCCGTCCTACACTGTGATTTCCAGTGCGTGGTCTCCATTCGAGAACCTTTTTACCCACACGTTAGCTTTCGAGCTATGTGCCCTGCCCACTGCCACTTCAACTTGCTAATCCTTTCTGCTATGTCGGTGAGTTTGGTTGGTCTACGAATCTCTTCATTTCTGATTCGATCACGTAGAGAAACACCAAGCATAGCCCTCACCATAGCACGCTGAACACTTTAAGACAGACTTTGTAACTTACTCTAAATACATCTGTCCATAAACAAATTTCATTTATTATTTCAATGTATTTTTACTTTGAAAACCATTAAACTTAGGCAATATTTTACTTTTCATATTTATCAATCAATACATTACTTTTTTTTTAAAGAAAGTATTGTCTGTTACAAAGGGTAGGCAGTATTTGAATTACTTGTAATTAAAATACGTAATTGAAATTTAAATACGTATTTTGTATTTGTATTTAATTCAATTACTTCGTAAAAATTTAATTTGTAATTGGTATTTCAAATAGCTGATGCTGTGGTATTTTGTTGTTAGTATTTCAAATACTTATGGCTTTGTAAAAATACCAGCTTTGTTTCGTGCCTTTCTTTCCTGGCTTGGTCGCGAAGGAACAGGCAGTAAAATTGACGTTTCAAAGTGATCCTTGTGATTTTAATTAATGTAAATATTTGACTTTGACTTTGACTCTGACTTTAAAATGGTGCGTTTTACAGAAAATAGCGCTCGATAGTTTTCGTAAGCAAAATGGCGATCGCTAAATATGTCTTTATCTTTAAAGTTTTATCGTCTATATCTTTAAAGTTGGCAACACTGCACTTTTGCTGTACGTCAAATTCTGAAGTATTTAACACCTGACTGTATTTTATAATTTGTATTTTATATCAGAGAACTCTCTCTTCTTTGTTCCCATGTTTTATTTGCAATAAATGATTTGTATTTGTATATTTTTAATAATAATAGTTAAAATACTGTATTTTGTATTTTATATTTAAAATACACGACTTAAAAATATTTGTTATTACGTATTTTAAATACGTGCGAGATAGTATTTTGTAATTTTTATTTTACATGTTACCGTGTTACTCCAATTAATCAGATCCAATTAGAACCGCTGCAGACTATTTTGACGACAAGAAAATCTACCCTACTAAAGCAGCCCAATGTATAAACATATTTAGTAGAAGTATTCTATCAGTTATCTGGTTCCCATAGTTCAAGCTTTGCTGAGTTTAGGGCTTGGTGGCGCTGTATGAAATGTCTAGCATTATTTGTTTTTTATTTATTTATTACTAGGCATTTAAAATTTAGTATCCGAGGTTGCAAAAATACTCGCAAATCACCTTGTAAAGCCGTAGCTTTATTAGGTACATAAGCCAATCGCTGTCGTCTGCCGTCGTTCGGTTCAGGCCGTCCCTTACACACGTAAGATACACACTATAGGTGTGAAAGGAACGACCTGAGCTGAACGACAGGCGGACGACAGCGACTCAGTGAGTCGGACTCACTTACGAGGCTACCCCGGTAGCAATGAACCCCAAAACAGAACGAATGATGACAACAAAGAGAGGTATATACCAAACAGTGGAATGAGAAGGACTGCCGATGAATGAATGATCGATTATGACAAATCAAAACCCCTATAAATCTTTGTAAAATTTACATTTATTCTTACAGTAATCACGTTCTATTTACATCAGAAAGCGCACTATATTACTATACATACACAAAAATACTTCAGTAGTGTACACCAAAAAAATTAAAACATCGAATGCTATGAACCAAAATGTGTAATTCAGTCAAAAAGTTAATAGATAATTTGAATTTATTGTGCGCGATTTTCATTACAAAAACCTGCTTTCTAATATTGCTTATTTTGATATTTTATTGTAAAAATACTGAGAAAATAAATTAACAAAATTGCACAAGCTCTTTGGTGACAATTTAAAATTACAGACTAGAATAAAAATATTAAAATTAAAAGAATAAAATCTTAAATAATTTATTTTAAATTCATGGAATGCATAACATTTTCTATTTGGAATTATTTATGAAAGTGACAACTCTATTAATCTGCTTTTTTCTGATAACATAAAAATACTTATGCGTTTGATCTCGCAACATTAATAACAATTCAGTTACTTTTTAACTTACGAAAGAAGTTAAATCAGGAACTATAGTTATCTCAACAAAAATTACTTTTGACTTAAAGTAACGTTTTATTTTACTTTTGACAACGTTATACAAAACTTAATTAATTTCCTACTTTGCACAAATCAGACTAGAAGATGTTAGTATAAGCAATACATATTTACCTAAATATTTTACGAAATATCACGCTTTGCAAAGGTGTAAAGGTTCAAAATGCAGTGACAGTGACCTCCTGATTAGTAGGTATATTACAAAATGTTAAATAATACTGTTTGTTTATCTATGAATGTAAATAATAATAATTGTGACTTTATTTATAGTGATAACTATAATTCTCAACTTTCTATGCAGTATTTATATAGGGTGGAAAGAATAACGGGGTCCTAGAGGAGAAATACCCTGATATTTAATAATCTTCTTTAAACTTAAAATATGTCTTTTATCAGAAAAAATGTTAAGATTGACACATTAATCATGCTGTACAGGGTGTTACTTTCTTATTTCTGTCTGAAGTTGGTGGTATTCTAAAAAGAGCAGTTATCTTAATTACAAAAATTTAGTAAAATATTAGGGTGCTTTTGTTACTCCCGTTCTTTCCAATCTGTATAGGGTAAACAGTTTATCTCAAAAAATTCGAGAATTTTTTCTACTCGACATTTTACTTAAAAGACAGCTTTATAAATACCGCAGAAAATTTCAAAATAAGTCAAAATCTATTAGCTTAGGTACCTATTCGAAAATATGGTCATACTCACTTCTAGCAATATTTTCTGAAATCTTCTTCAAATCGTATGACATTTTCATTCGATTTTATCGAACATTTTTCTAAACATTCTTTAAAATTGAAACTGTACGTAAAGTGACATTTCAGCGCATTTTACAAGTGAGTGTCCCAAGGCAAGAATAAAAAACATTCAGTACGTACCATAGGGTAACTATAACTTCAAATTATACTTAAATTCTACGTCTTTTTGTCAAATCACTTTCAAATTTTAACTTAACTCTGAGAAATAACCATGAGCGACCAAGTTTCAAAAATCGGCATACATCGTTTTTGTCTAAATTCAAACTAACTCGCGTGTAAATCGTTGGCTACATCTCAGTAGGACGTAAGGCGTTTTATTTGTCACTTTGAGCTAAAAATTAGACTAGGATGTTTCCTACTGAATTTAAGATTTTCTAGCCAACAACTTTCGCAAGAATTTTAATATGTATAGCATCGCTGCAGTTTCAATCGAACAACAGAACTACTTTCTATTACATCTTTATTTTCATATTGTCGCAATTTACACCCAGTATTTTCTAGCGACTAGTTTCAAAACAGTTTTTACATAAAAATATTTACAGTTTCACTAAATACCAATAAAGTATATCAAGCGACTGTAAAACTATAAACTGACTAAATAAAACTAAATATTAATAATAAACAAATACCTACGTAAGTCTTTTTTATTAAGGATTATTGAAAATAATCTTAGCTTTATAAAGTGAATTTGAAAGTGGTGGAATAACTGTGACCTAAAACAGAATATCAGCTGTTGCAAACACCTTACAATTTTTGAAATCAAATGTTACGAGCTAAACAGGAATATAAGTCACAACCTCCCTCTTGGTACGAGGGCGGGATACCAATTACAACTTACTCCATATTGAAATATGGTAGAATGGTTTAACGTTACTCAGTCCCAGCTTAAAAAATATCATAATCGAATATTGCATGCTCATAAGCTGATTATGGAGGATCTGAATTATATATTTATTTATCATCTGATGCCGTGTACAGACTGTCTACTCCAAAAATGAACGCCCCTCCACTTCGTTAGGTACGTCAAAGCGAAATGTTCTTTATTAACTGTGAACACAAGGCTCATTTTGAATTGTCTTGTTGTGGTGTTGACGCACAGTAACTAAGTGGAGGGGCGTTCAGTTTTAGGGTAGACGATCTCTAACTCCTTATAGTATTGACGGCGCAGTGGGCGAATAGTCAGCTGAGACGCAGGAGGTAGCGGGTTTGATTTCAGCGAAACAAATGTTTACACGATCTAAAGATATTTATTCCAGGTGTGGATGTTTTTCTATATATCAAAATTATGTATTTCCAATAAAAAAATGTATATAAGTATTCTAACATTTATCTGGTTCGCATAGTATAAGGTGTTCTTAGATTGGGGCTAGATAGTACTGTCTAAAATATCCTGCAATATTTAAAAAAATAAAAATTTACCCATTTTTACAATGAATAAATGGAATTATATGAAACGAGTACAGTAATAAAGAACTTCCGTCTAGGCTTGAAAATTTTTGAGATTGTTCTAAATCTTGGAATATAGTGTTGTTTCTGTCATAACATAATTCATTAACAAAAACACCACTACAATCAATTTCTTTCAAGATATCTTATAATATCTTAGTTAATATAAAATAGAATGGACGAGACCAAGATAAAGTTAGTATTAACATAATTAGATAATCTACGTTAGGTATTTGTTTAAAATTAATTTAGCAAAATGACTAAAATCCACCATGACTAGCAACGTCTGCTGAAGAGATCATTACAGTTATAATTTTTATAATTAATAGTCCTTTGTATCATCATACTAATAGAAAAAAAGACTATAGGATTTAAAAACTACCCTTGTTACCACAAAAATGTTAAACAACTTTTTAATGCGTGTTTAAAAAAATCCTTAGCATTTTTTGTATAGGAAATTTTTAAACACGCACTAAATAGTATTTAATTTTTTTTTTGGTAAGACCCTACTTGTTTTCATAAAATTATTTGCTAATGCGTTAATTTAAATTTGTTCAAATGTAAATTCAGTACATCTTCGGATTAACGTTCTCTTTCTCTTTTCTCTCACCAGAAGAGAGAAACTAAGTTAAACCAACAGTATACCAATGGGATAGTAAAACTCGTTTAGTATAACGTGGCATAATATTTTTACAGGACGTATTTTTTGTAATTATTTTGACAGCATAATAAATACTTACCTAATGGTGACGATTCTGTTATTTACTAACTAAAGTTTCGTAAAATGTGAACGTAAAATAATAGAGACCCACACAATATGAACGTATTCGTAAATCGAACTAACCACTGCACAGAATGCACCAACCTAGATTTGGTTTTTATTGTCTCGCAGAAAGTGTGAAAAGTAGAGTAAGATAAAGCGATAAAACTGTCTGCATCCTGGGCGTGCTTATAGCCCTCTCTGCACTCAGGATTCTGGTAACTCTCTCGCTCCACTCGTGAGTAACTCTAGAATCCTTCGTTACGTTCGGGATTCAATAAATATAGCGCCCGTGACGTTAGACACTGCTTTATCCCCTCTTTTAATAATTTACTATTAATCGTTGTTTTTTGATGTAAATTTCTGTAGAATTTATTTTGATTGTTTTGTTATTTCGTCCTATTGTACATACATGTCTACAGCAAGTAAAATGGCCTTAACGGAAGACCAGCGCTGGTTGTTACAACCAGCACATGCTGAGTTAAAGACCATTTTGCACCTATACTTTGTGCATACTTTTAGATTTGTTTTTATGTGCTTTACATGTTTTTATTTATTTGCTTTTTATTTAACTTTGTATGTTGCATTTAAAATATTATTCTATTCTATTTGTATGATAATACATAAGGACAAGATACGCTAGTTATAAATAATCATAGCACTAAATGTTCGTACTTATTACAAAATGTACAATTCGAGTGGCCGGTAAATTTGAACCGAACAATAAACACTAAGCTTGGCTTGCACAACGATTCCTTAACGTATTTAGCAACTAAACCTGTTTAAATTTGACGCATTTGTATGATTTGACAATTCCTTAAATAATATTTAGCCACTAAATACTTTTAGGCATCGTTGCGCAAGTCGCCCTTAGTGTACCAGTGAAAATACAGTAAAAATTTGTGAATAATTTTTTTAGGTTGAGATAGGATTGCAGCTTACGTAACTATAGCTTTGAAAGTCATTAATTAGACGCGTTTAGTAAAAAAAATACAATGACTAACACAAATCAATATTTTATCATCGCTGTAAAGTTTATCTGCCACCATTCTCTATCTAGAAAGTCACCCAGTGAGAGTTTTCCCTGTGTGATTTGACAATTCTGAGCCTAGTATTTTTGGGTCACCGAGTCACTGATTTTCAAGATATAAAATAGGGGACTGTTAAGAACGACCCAGCATCATAATACTATACCATCGCTACTCAAACTCGACTTGTGAGTCCTTTGGTCTTTTCCCTTTAAATTCTAGTATCTAACTAAAGAACAAGAAACCTAACCCAGCATACTTGGTTAAAAGGTTTAGAAAAGATTTTGGGACCTTTAATTTTCCCAACGAAATCCTTTCAAAATCTATAAATCTCAAATGCAGTGCCCATAAAGTTCAAAACCGGCCACCTCAACAGTTTCAGAGCACTAACAACTGCTGGTTATGGATACGGCGTCACAACAGCACATCATCAGTATCATCGTGGTCTTCCTCCGAATCTGCTGAATCCAAACTCGGTACGTGGTCTAGATCCTGGATGTCTAGTTGCTGTTCTAACTCGGACGGCGCGTCATCGTCTTTCCATTTATCCATGGATCTTCGGCGAGCGTTCATGAAGAAGTTACCAACGGTAGTGGGTTCGAGGCCGAGCTGGCGTGCGATTGTGACCTGCATCTCTTTTGACGGCCGTTTTGTTTCCTGGAATAAGAGAGATTAATTGTCATTTAATGAGGATTAACTGAAATCCGCGATACAGGGAATCCTAGCGTGGATTCAGTACTACATAGTAATATAAAAAAAGAAGCACATCTTCGCCCAGTTCTGGGTACAGACCCTTCCTAAGTTTGCGCCATCCACCACAATCCTGCGCTAGTCTTAATATGATGTATGTTACTTTATTAATAGAATTTTAACCGTTCGTCATGTCACCGATTCCTTCTTGTGAATCCTTTTCAGAACCCAAAGGAGGTTCACTTTGGGTTAACAAGAAAAAACACTTGACAAGGTATTTTCAAGGTCAAAGTGATAAAGGATTCGATGTTTGTCGAATTGATAAGAAAACATATGAAACAAATGGAATTAAACTGCAGATGGTTCTTGATTAAGTCGCTTTAGAACAATTTAAAACTGTCCATAAGATGTCAATGAATAAAGCCTGAGAAGTTTGGCTGGGTAATATTTTCATAACTCTAAAAGTCGGTCATTCTTAACTCAAAATGCGATTTTCGGTCCTAGGGCATAAATAAAATTTGAAAATAGATCGAGGCTAATTACGTTCATAATATGCTATATTTAAATACAATCTCCATGATAAATCATTATTTCTCTTTAAAAATAGAACTGGCCATCGACCGACGTGGAAAGAATTTAACAATGCCCAATTTTCTTGTTAACAACAAACTTTTAATTCGTGATGAAAAGTAATTATATTATACCATTAATAGCAAATACCCTGATGACGACAAAAGTTCAGCTAATTTTAGCCATGGCTACATTTTCGTCAAATACAGAAGGTAATTTAAGATTTTTAAAACTTTGAACTTGAACCCGCAACCTTCCTCTTGAACCTACGAGAATGCACTGCCAATGCTGCAATGTTTTTGAGATGGTTTTAAAATTTTAGAATTTCCGTAAGTGTTCGGGTAACCAGAGCGTACACCAGACATTGCTGTCACAGGCAAGTTCTCAAAAACCCTGTTAATATAAGTTTTTGGTTGTGTTGTGTACATATATGAGCTACATAATTGCTTGAAATAAATGTATATATTTTTTTATTTATAAAAATCTAGCTGACCCGGCAAACTTTATTCTGAAATATAAATTAACAAAGAAATCAAATGCAGAATGAAATGTCAAAGTATCGCGAGACTTCGTGTAAATGACTTCACGTCAATGAACGACAGTTAAATTATATTGAACTTTCAACCCCTATTTTACCTTCTTCAAGATTATTTTTTGAAACAATAGATAGCCTATGTCCTTCCCCAGGATATAATCTATCTTCTTGCCAAATTTAATTACGATCCGTTCAGCTCTTTAGTCGTGAAAAGGTAACAAACAAACAGTTACTATCGCATTTATAATATTAGTATGGATAACATACTAAATGGTATTTACCTTAAAAATAGCCTGCAGAGTACGCCGCTGGAGGTCTGTGAAAACCAAACGGGGCTTCTTCGGGGAAGGGAGCGACTCCGTACACTCCTCCTTGCGCTTGCAGGCTGGAAACATGTCAAAAGCTACTCCTTTGTGTTTAAAGTTCAAATAATGATGGCTACAGGTAATACAAACAGAAATATCAAATATGGCGAGCTCCGTGGCGCAGTGGGTGAATCACCCACTGAGACGTAGGAGGTTCCGTGTTCGATCCCTGTCGCTGAACATATGTTTGTAGGATCTTTAGATATTTGTGCCTTGTCTGGTTGTTTCAAAGTTTTTATCAGTTATCTGGCTCCCATAGTACAAGCTTTGCTTAGTTTGGGACTAGATGGCGCTGTGTGTAATGTCTTTTATTATTTGTTTTAATTACATGACAAGACTGCATGTTTAGTCTACATTGTGGCTGCGGAGGAGTTTTTGCTTGATTTGAGGCACCCTTAGCACTCCTCGTGACTGCCACCCAGCACAAACTATTATTATGGTATGATACCAGTAGACTAGGAGCTCGGCTAGCACAATATGGTCTTTATTCTATTCTTTGAGACTCATATCTGCAAAGCTGGGGAAGATCATCAAATCACAAAAAAACTGGATCTCAAAATGACTCAACATAAAGTCTAGATCTAACTATTCGTCTCGAACAGGCTCAAACATTCAGAAAATACATTTATTCTTTAAATGTACGGATAGCGGGAATCGAACCCGTAAAATTCTATTGATGCAGAGGTACAGTGGTACTTTCCAGCAGCCCTCTTCACTGGGCAAGACTAGACAGTTAGTTCAGTCTTCGTTAACGTACTTAGGCATTATAAATAGCCTAATTGCAATATCAATTTAAAAAAAAAAAACATTTTAGCAATTTAGTGAAATACTTACTGCCTCTCTGAGGGATCTGGGCCGCTGTAACAAAACAAACAAACCAATTATTTTATGCATATTAACTTACGATCTATAAAGTAAATTAAAATAATCACATCGGATAATAAATCCGATCAGTCGTAACAATGCTTCCATCTATGACAATAATCATGCTACTAAACATTAAGAAGATAAAAAATTGATTTTACACGCAGTAAATACCTTCAACAATACTAATATACAAAAATCATTAGGCTCAAATAATAAAACGATAAAGTCGTGAAGAAATTACTGCATGTAAAATCAAACAAAGATCAAACCAAAAACATCTATAACATCAAAGAAACATTTATTTTTCCTATAAAAATTGGCGCCCAACGTGGGACTTTTCTAAGATGATTGTTTTTCAGCTAAGTAATAACAATTTAGAGCTAAATCAGACACAATGGAACATAGATCACATCATAATTATTATATTTAAGAACTATATGCTGTCGCTATTAATTCCCAAAGCTTGTTTTCTGGATAAACCTATGTTTAGGTTTAGTCTAGTAACAATTTGTTCCAATATGTCCGACACATCTAAAACATCAAAAGTATTATGTAAAAACGCATACCTGGCGACAATGTAAACAACATTAATAAAGGGTTCTGAAATCTCGCAGGCACCTATGAAATCATATTAAGAAAACTATGGCAGCCCTTGCGTAGGGGAAAAACAAAAAGGAAGGGATTGGGGCAGCAATAGCAGTCTAACATTCATCTTGGCTTCTTGAAGCTAACAAAATACACATACCTACAACTAGAAAATAATCGTCAAAACATTTCTCTAAGACAATGACTTTTGTAGGCAGTATCTTTGCCAATATTCTAATACGTTATTTTGATAAAAGCGTACGATATTTCACTAATATATATAAGCTCTGGAAAAGATACTGCCTATATAAATAAAACGACATCTATATGAGCAAATCTCTATACAATTTACACAATTACTTGTTTAATAATACATAAATAATAAAAATATTCATTCAGACGTTTCTCTCTCAATCTAAGTAAAGAGGCTTGTCACAAAGCGACCTGTTTAAAATAGAATAAACGTTACTACTTATATAAATTTCTTATTTTTATATAATTATAATAAATAATATAATATTTCTATATGTTACCTTTGAGACAAGTCTATTCACAAAAATATCGTATAAAATACCTACAAGAAACCAAGTCCACTGCTATGCAGCCACGGAATAAGGAAGGAATCAAAGGATTATAGGGATTTTTTTAACAAACCAACACCTCAAAGTTTAAAAAAACAAACGTTAAGTTAAAAACTATAGAACCCATGATTAAATAATCTAAACAAACTGTTATTTTTAAACTTATATTTCCAAGAATTTAACAGATTTCCCATTACAATAAACCCATAAAAAGCTCTATATAGGGATAAACAGGATTTGATGGAAACCAGGACCGAAAACCAGGTGGAGGGAGGACTCACAAGCAAGATACATCCCCGGCTGGTTCGTATGGTGTTTCCCACTGGGGCGGGCCGTACATGCCATGGGGCTGCGAGGCTTGGTACTCCCGGGGCTGGCAATAGCCCTGCTGAGCCATGTTGTTTACATTGTCGCCTTTATTCGATTGCTGGTTTGGCGTATCTGCAAAGTGAGATATTGATGAATCTTGCTTTAGAAGAATAGTTTTACTAGCTTCGCCCGCGGTTTTGCACGCGCAACTTGTCAATAAAAAGTAGCCTATGTTTTAATCCAGGTCAAAGTCTGTTCTGAAGAGCTGTTCAATTTAATCCCCGCTCCCCACTTCTAGTATCGAACCTCCCGCAACCGGCAACGAGCTCACCCACATATTGCAGATGCGTAGAAGTCTCATACGGTGCGTTTCACCTGCTCGTTTCTTCCACGCACCTGCAAGATGTGGAATGACCTTCCTCCGGAGGTTTTTCCGGTGGGCTTCAACTTGAACGCCTTCAAGAGAGGTGTAAATAAGGCATAAAGTTTTAGGCAATGCGACTGCAGTACCTCGAGTCCTGCACGAGTTTATAGGCGACTGTGACCACTTAACACCAGGAGGCCCGTCAGCTTGTGTATCTAAATGTATAATATACAAAAAGTCTATCAATATACGAAATTTCATAAAAATCGGTTCACTCGTTACGACGTAATTGAGTAAAAAACAAACAAATCAATATCTAAACTTTCGCATTAATAATAGTGTGATTATTTTATTTTACATATCAATTGGAGAACAAGGAGGAAATACAATACATAGGATTGTACGCAACTATACTCTTTGTACTTGTCGACTTTTTATGATTTGTTAGTTAAATCTAAGTGTATGTATCATCTTCATCTCAACCCGTCTGCACACGCTGTTGGGTATAGGCTTCCTCTTTATTACGCCATTCTTTCCGGTCCCTTGCGAGTCTCATCCATTGACACCCAGCTACGCTTTCAATGTCATTTGACCATAGGGCGGGTGGTCTGCCTCTTGGTCTACGAGCATCCCTTGGCCTCCACTCTGTAATCGCCTTCGTCCACCGCCCATCATCCCTCCTAGCCAAGTGTCCAGCCCATCTCCACTTCAGCCCTGCAATCCTCATACCCACGTCCACAACGTTTATGCGACGTCGGATTTCGACATTGGGTAAGTGATCCAAAATTGTATATATGTATCATATATATTACTTCTGTTTAGGGTACCGGATCAAAATGCTAAAAATATGACCCATGGTGCGACTTTCTCCGTCCGTCCGTTTATCCGTCTGTCACATCTAATTATATATGTGTGGCTATAGTGGGCGAATAGCCGGCTGAGACGCAAGACGTTGCGGTTTCGATTACGGGGTAAATGTTTGCATGGTCTACAGATATTTGTTTCTGGCCTAGGTATTTTAATAATTAAGTACGTATGTACGAAAAAAAGTGGCACACCGGAAGTGCCGACAGATGTGAAAACTTGAACAATTACGAGATACTTATATAGAGAGGTGTTAGTAACGGTAACGGTAACAGTGTAGTGATTTCAATGGTTTTTTTCCATCTCAAAAATGCCCAACGCGCCTAAAGAGGTTTTCACTTCAAAAAATCTTATTCTATCAGTTATCTGATTCCCATGGTACATACATATATATTGCTTTGCTTAGTTTGGGACTAGGCAGCGCTGTGTGAAACTCCAAGCAATATTATTATTATTTTTGTTTATGACTTTTAACTCTGCTCAGAAAAGCCGGGTAATAACCGAGGTGCACGGGCCTAAGCCAAGTGTTCCTCAGTGGTTTGGGTGGTATCATTATGAACCGTTGTTGTACATTATAGTCAGGTGACGATTCGATGGATACGTCAGTCTTCAAGAAATTTCTCACGATCCTGCATGTTTAAAAAATTACTGCTTTAAATATTCTAATTATCTTTCTTATTATTTTTCATTATATAAGGCAGTTATTTGGCATATCTTGATGAATGGATGTGAAGCCTGGACGCTGACCCAGAAAGAAGAGCGTAAACTTCTGGTGACGGAAAGAAAAGTGCTAAGAAAGATCCTAGGCCTGGTGCAACGAGAAGATGGTACTCTGCGAGTGAAGAAGAATTGGGAGGTAGCGGAACTGGTGTCCGAGAGCAATATCATAGGCGAAATAAAATCTCATCGATTACGCTGGCTCGGTCACGTTGAGCGAATGGGAGATGATCGTGCTGCCAAACGTGCCCACCTAGGAATACCAGATATCGCTGGAAGGATGAGGTGGAGAAAGACCTTCGCGCTCTCCAAGTCAAGAAGTGGCGCAGAATAGGGACCAGTGGCGTCTTTTAGTGTTGGAGCCAAGACCCGCTTCGGGGTTGATGCGCCAGGATAGTAAGTAAGTACATTTATAAGGTCAGGCTCATGTGCCTATAATTTCAACGGCAGTTTCAAAGTTCAAACTTATACAAAATCTCTATCCAACATTATTAATCGTAACAATATCTCACTTTCAAATAATCCTAAGTCTAAAAACTAATGGGAAAAGTAAAAAGCCTAAGAAACCCTCGTTTCAACTGGAGCAGGGGGCGGGGGTAGGTGAGGGAGGGGGAGGGAGGGGGTTGGTGGATCGATAGCGGGGGTGGGACGGGTAGGGGAGGTGATGTCACGAGAGGGCCATGCTTGCGGTTCGCTGCTTTGTAGTTTTTAGTAGATGCTAATTATCAGACAGAAATATTGTTTTGAATGTATATAAACTGTTCACTTGTTATGCAACTTACAAATCGTCCATTCTTGTAACTCAAAGCACAACATATGACAAAATACAACAATAAATTAAGATTCGTTCTATGTTATTTTTCCAAACAAATTGTATCGCCGTTGGTTTCTCTAAATATAAATAAATAAAAAACAAATAAAGGTTCCATTTTTACCATTTTGATCCTGAACCCTAAATACTACCTATCTCAAATAAATAAATATTATAAATAAATATTGCTGGACATTTCACACAGCGGTATCTAGCCCCAAACTAAACAGAGCTTATACTATGAGAACCAGATACCTAACTGGTAGAATAGGTACATATATATATATATATATATATAATGTAAATATGTACATACAATATATAGAAAAACAACCAGACCTGGAACAAATATCTGTAGATCATACAAACATTTGATCCGCGGCGGGAATCGAACCCGCAACCTTCTGCATCTCAGCTCGGCCCACTGCGCCACGGAGGTCGTACGGAAAATAAATAAAATATCGATACAAGCTCGAACCCAATTTCTTTTCTAGAGTAAAATTAATTACGAACACATTTTTATTCAATGTATTCTCTTTTATAAAGCTACAATTCCAGCTAGAATTCATGGAATCACTATTATATAATTATTTAGCTCGAAATGTTGCGAGTAGTTCCTGTTTCGTGAAAAACAACGTCCTTTATATTACGGACGTGATAAAGTTGAGAGATGTTTTGGCTTAGTGGAGTATCTGACTTCCAATCGTTAAGTTAAATGTTCGAATCTCGGCCGTGACAGACCTTTCTAACAAAAACACGTTCTTTAAAATATTAAGAAAACCCTGGGGACGACACTCGTAGCTTAGTTAGCTCTGCACGTAAACAAATATAAATATATCTATTTCGTGCCTAAAGTAAATATTTTAAAAAACAATATACAATAGGTATGTTTCGACAATGTCTTTCCTGCAGAATAATGCATACTAAACTAAGAAGTCAAACAAAGATCACAGACAAGCTGAAGTAGCAGTGGGCAGGGTACATAGCTCGAAGAACGATGGCCTTTGCGGCAGAAAGGTTCTCGAGTGGAGATCACGCACTTGAAAGCTCAGTGAACAATAGCGCCGTCTCTTAGCAGTTTTAAAAACATGGCCGTGAACACCCCTCATTCTTAGAAGACTTAAACTGAATCATCGCAGGCAAAGGCTTAAGAATTAAAAAAATTACAAAAATTAAATTGAATGAATTAAAAAAATTAAGAAAGAAAAGCCCCCAGCTCATGTCAAAAATTAACCACACTCCAGCCGGTCGTCAAATAACGTCAGCCTCTTTTTAGAAAACCAGGATTGCAAGACATTTCTGTTATGTTGCTAGTTAATGGTTTGTCTTTCTTGGAAATAATTTTAAAGCTGGCTGTGAAAATGTTGAATTTATATTATACTCTTTCTGCATTAGCCTAACGGGGATTTTACCCATCTAAAAATATCATTGTATAATATTTTTCGAAATACAGTTCAGTTCGAGTTAAGTTCGCTTTTGTACATAACAAGAATAGCATATACGATTTGTAAGCTGAAGTGGCAGTGGGCAGGGTACATAGCTCGAAGGACTGACGGCCGTTGGTACAGAAAGGTTCTCGAGTGAAAACCGCGCACTGCAACGACGATCCGATAAAGATTGCTGGCAGCCGGGAGCAAGTTGCTCTAGAAATCTATGGGAAAGGCCTATGTTTAGCAGTGGACCTGTGGCTGATATAATGGTGATGTATAACTTAAACTTATTACAAAAAATAGTGAAACACTGTTTAAATCCTTAATAACTAGTGGTTTGCCCCGAACTGAGATCTCGCGAGTCTCCCATAAAAACAAAAAAATATTGTTCTTAATCCCTGACTATCCACGAAATAAAAACCAATTAACTTGACCTACAGTTTCATTCAAATTACAGGTAACGGGAGTTCATGTTATTTGGTTCCTCTTTTTTGGGGTAGACATTGCAGCTATTCTGGATTTCAGACTTTTGCCTATATTTGTGTCACTAAAGCTACACGCATACCAAATTTCAGCACTGTGGGGTCACTGGTGTACCCTGTGAATTTTGTCAAAGTTCCGTTTTTATTATGGCTAATAACATAAAAACTACAAGGTTTAAACTAAAATTAAAACGGGGTCGTAATGCACTCACAAATACCTTTTATAAGACGTGCCATATGACCGGATAGTCTCATTTTTTGGTTTTCTTTTTACCCCACTTGAACCCCAATATCTCAACAACCCCCCTACATTTTTTGTTTATTTAGTCACACCAAAATTGTGTCATCACAACCTACCTATATACTGAATTTCACGAAGATCACATACACACTTCGAAAGTTATCCATGGACAAACAAACATACACACATACAACGCCGATTTGCCAAAGTTGATTTAGAGATCTCACTTTACTAGATCAATTATTTTAGGGAATTTTGTTAAACAGTGTTTAGCGGGTATTTAACTTTTTTGTGACAAGACTCTTGTTATCTAGCCAACCCTATCACTGCGGCAGATAGTGACGTTAATCGATCAGGCTGTGAAACAGCTCCATCGATTTCCAGCAATCGATATCAGCTGAGAGATAAAGTCCCTATAACTCAACGTCACTAGTTTATAACTTGTTTTGGTAGTTTTCTAAGTAAAATTGTTTTGATAACCTGCTCGAAGTTCTATTCAATTTTCATTCATGCGTAAATAAACTGACATCACGCACTACCATTTTAAATTCCTTAAAAAATAGTAGATTATTAAACAAGGGGATAAAGCAGTGGCTTGCGTCACGGGCGCTATATTGAATCCCGAATGTAACAAAGTATGCTACTAGAATCCTGAGTTCAGAGAGGGATATAAGCACGCCCGAGACGCAAACAGCTTTATCCACGAAGAGAACACTCGACTTTTCACACTTTCTAACCATTTTGGCTTTTAATCATAAATTTAACACAAAAACACTCGCACGCTCTGCGAGACAAATTTTGTCTTTGTAACTGCGTTTTGCGGCATTTACTTTATAAGATACGTAAGACATAAGAAGAAATAAAAGGACATAAAAAACACAAGGAGACATAAGTAGATCTAAGAACACATAATACGAGTTAACGAAGGCTATTATAGCTTGATTAACGAATAAGTTCTTATTGTGTGGGTCTCTTTGGTTCAAATTTAAACATAAATGAGGTTCCAAATTCAAATCACATTATTCCCGCGCGGGCATAATGAAATTCAGTACAACTTTACTCCCAGCTCAGCTGTAGGGCTTTAATCACCTGCTTTCGGTGAGATTTATATGACATGTAATTTGACATTGTTGAGCAGGTGGTGTGAAATAGTAGATGTTTTTAATTTCTCTAGAAGACTAATTTTTTAAAGTGATGGATCTTTTGCCATATAAAATTAAACACTGTTTAGTGCACGTTTAAAAAAACCTTCCCAATTTTGGTATATAATTTTTTTTAAACATATCTGTAAAATAAGTATCTATTATTTGCATTAAGTATTAGCTATAAGAGTTTGTTTCCATTGATATCAAGTGCCGTTGATTCTGTAATTAATGAAATTTTAAAAAAATCGTAGACTGTATCATCGCTTACCATCAGGCGAGATCGTGGTCAAACGGGAGATCATTTTGCGTGCCGTGATAACTTAGTATGAAAAATCAACCCTTGTAATTTTTCATACTAAGTTATCACGGCACGCAAAATGATAGCAAAATGATGGGCGCTAAATCGGCCCTATTGGATTTCCACGAGTTTAGTATAGGTCAACGCATCACGGTAGTAATGAGGTTCGGTATCGATCGCTCAACGGTGCCCGATGCCGCTTAGATAGTTTAACACGTACCTACTTACAAAGTCAAAGTCAAAATATTTTATTCATTAAAATCACAAGGATCACTTTGAAACGTCAATTTTGCTGCCTGTTCCTTCGCGACCAAGCCAGGAAAGAAAGGCAAGAAACAAGGCTGGTTGTTTTATTTAATAAAAACCTTAATATCTACCCTTTAACACACAAAAAATGTAAAGAGAAAGTTAAAAAAATGCTATCTACTCTTACATACGAAGAAACCGAAGAAATCATACAGGTAAAATAATAACTTTCCCTCTATATCATTAGATTACTGTTATGCGCTCGCAAGTTACACCCTTACCCACCAGAGACACATACCCACACAAACACTCACCTTTACACATACGCATACTACCACCCACCCTTACACATACACACACCACCACACACTCATTGACACACTACCATAAACTCACACACCTTCCAACCCTCATACACGCAGACCCCTGCATACACACTACTACACCCTTTTACACCCTCATAGACCCACTCCCCTAACACTCTGAAACACACTCACACACACATACTTACACACAACTTACTTACCATGGCATAGCATGTTTATTTATTTGATTTTTCTTTATATACTTTACTTTTTTTATTTAAATCAATTTTGTAATTAGGTTAATTGGTATACTTCGTAATCAGGAAGGAACGTCAAACTCATTTAGTTGTATGTACGGGCACTGGAAACTGCGACACAGTATTTTACTAATGCAGTTTCCAGTGTTCACTTTGTTTTAGTTACATGTAGAAAGTTCACAATAAATAAATAAATAAAAAATAAAATTTAATGATCCTTTTAGAATACATAACAATGTAGAAAATAAATTAGGTCTAAATTGTAACATTTTGAATGAGCCAATTTCAATCCCAAGCTTCTCTATCATCTAACTAAATGATCCGATATTTTATAGTAGGCTTTTTTATAATGATGAATATGATTTGTTTACCTAGTTTATTCAGGCTGTCTCATTGATATTTTAGGACTTGAAATTAAGGTAGATAGAAAATAAAAAAAAATTCTTGGTAATAAATTTGAAAAAAAAAACTATTTTACAACAAGCGGTGACACGCAGTTTACAATAGATACCCGGGCCTTTTATGCAGTACAAGTTTCCTGCAATTTCGCGCATTTAATTGATAATAGTCAAGCGCTCACCTGGTGGTAAGTGATGGTGTGATCGAAGATGGAGCACGCTTGCCTAGAAAGAACCTATTCATTCTGGACTTGAAAACTCCTTACTTAAACTCAGCTTCTTTATATCTCTTTTTTTTTGGCAGAATAGCTTCGGTCTCGTATTTTTCACTTTCGCGATCACTGTACATAATTATTGATTAAAACGGGTATTTATCGCGTATGTACTTTTTTATTTGTTATCCGATGTTTTGGCTGTATTGCAACAGGCGTGGTCACGGGTTGACTGGAGTGCTTGGAGCTACCGTCGAGAAGTGTGGGTAGCTGCAGCAACTACCCACACTTGGCCTTCAGAATTATAAATGTCCTCGTTCATATTACGACACACTACACTAACCGTATCTACGCATTGAGACGACCAATCACGACGCGCACACCTAGCAATCACCGGGTTCGAGGACTCTGAGAGTCTATAGCCATCTTCCCGATTGAAACTTTGAAATTTCTTGATTTGAATAGCTTCACGAACCATTCTCTTGTAATAATGGAGTTCACTAGAGAGAACCTTAGGATCATGAAGTTCAATCCAATGATTCGGTCCCGAGTCTACCAGATGCTCTGCTATCGCTGACTTGTTTACCTGGCGATTTTTGACAGCTGCGATAATGCTCTTTGACACGCTCGGCTATGGTACGTTTGGTTTGCTTCGGTCTCGTTATGACTATCTATAAATTTTTATTTAAAAATATTTTTACACTGGCCTTTTTACTTTTTGGGTTATAATATAAGCCAAAATCTGGAAAAACTAATAAAAATATGTTTTCTCTTAAATTTAAATAAATTATGCAAGTAAATTCTGTTTTAGATTAATCGGTCAGGCACCATGATCATGCAAAATATATTGTCGTAAGGGCCAAAGAATTGAATTCATTTAAACAATGAAATTGAATTTAAAATTTGGATTTGATCCATGTTATTCATGGTCCTGTTGTAAGACTAAAAATATGAGATATTTGTTAACAAAACATCGCGAGATCTCAGTTTAGGGCGAAGCACTAGTTAAGATCAATGCACTATAGATTTTTTAGTACAAAATAGATTAATCTTTTTACTTAGAAAACTTTTGTGATTTATTTCAATCATTATTATAATTTATTACGTACCGTTTTATTAGAGTTACGACCGAAAATATTTCTCTTAGAACACTCTCAGTGCGAGGCGAGACGCATTATAGATCTCGCTAACCTTGATGAATATCGGATATGGATCGCTCATGAATTGAACAGAAACATTGTCGATCGTAAGACTGATAAAACGGTACGTGATAAATCCCGTATATAAAATAATAAATGTACGAATCGTTCACAGGTTAACGCATGGTAGTGTTGTGACGACGCATCGACCGCTCGATGTGACGCGTCGCATCGACCGCGCGGTGACCGACTGACGCCGCATCGATTCTCAACAATCGATGTACGCGAAGCTGTAGATTTGAAACGTGACGGTGTCAATCATGCCTAAGAGGATTTTGTTCATTTTAAAATGAGATAAATAACGTTTCTTGTGACCTGATTATGTTCTGCATTGCTTGTATCACTCGTTAGATACGATTTTTTTTACGCACAAAAATGGAAGGGGTTATATTGATGAGCATAATAAATAAATATGTGAAATATTTACCACAGAAATATGAAATTTATTTTGGCACGTATTATTAACTTATGTTGTGCTATTGCATAATGCATAATTTTACTTACATAATATATAGTAATATTATTAAAAATGTGTATCAATGTGCTTCGTAGTGTTGTGAGGCTTAGCATCGACCGCTCGATGTGACGCGTCGCATCGACCGCGCGGTGACCGACTGACGCCGCATCGATTCACAACAATCGATGTAAGCAGCCAGTACAGTGAATTTGAATTGTGGTATTTTTCCTTCATTTCGGCAAAAAGGTTGTAAAAGCATTTGTGATTATTTGAATACTCTACTGTTGGCAGTGAATCTACTCATAGTTTAACACCTAAAATTACATTCCACTTGAGTAGTTGTTGATAGATAAGAAGTATTTAGCGTGCTATACGAGCCATGCTTATCTATCATGTTGCAATTTTATCAACGTTCGTTGTAGCAATTTTTTTTTTTGTAATAATATTTCTACAAAATAGGTTAATTACTGATGTTAAGTGGTAACCATCGCCTATAGCAAAAGCCTACGATCCACTGCCCTTCGACCATCAACTTGAGGTATGGTGTATAGCCTCATGTGCCTGTAATTTCACCGGAAAATATACCCTTCATACCGAAACACAGCAATGATGCTTAGCGCAGAAATAGGTTTATTTGTTTATGTATTAACAGACTAGCTGTTGCCCGCGACTTCGTACGCGTTACTCTGCTAAATGTGTAGGTAACCTAGAAATAAAGCTATACTCGCCGTAGCAACTTGACTTGACACCCCATTTTTATCCCATAGGAACTGATTTATGGGGTAAAAGTTAGCCTATGTCTAACCTAAATCGGTTCACCTGTTACGACGAGATTGAGTAACAAACAAAAAATAAATATCAAACATCCAAACTTTCACATTTATAATATTAGTGTGATTACATCTATTTTTACAGCTATGGTGGTAGTACTTCTCCGGGCGAGACCTTTTACGAGGAACTCTATTACCCTTACTTACTTTACTTGCAGACTGTCTGATTGTAAAAGCACCACAGCCTTTAAAATTCACAATAGTTTGACTTCCATTTACTGTTCAGTCAGGGTTTTTGAGCTGCGTGCATCGATTGTCGGAAATCGATAGGTAGCGTTGGTCGGGTGGCCGATGCGAGATGTCACTACCTTGGGGGAGCGTCTGGGGTAAACGTCACTGTGACGATTATACAATACATTTAATTTTATGTTGTTTATTATCCACTTACACCATAACCATTAAATAAAGAATGAATAAATTATTTATTACACCTTAGAAGCTAGATACAACATAATGAGAAAAGAAAATGTATGTAATGTAATAAAAGCAATTTCAGACAACCTTTGGATGGACAGGAGTATAATTAAAAGAAAGATTGGCCGAATAATAAGTACTTGGCTAACATGTTAATTTGTTTGAAATAAATTTAATGATTTGTTTAAAAATAAAAACAGCATCGGATAAAACCAATGAATATAAAATAAATAAATGATGTTGGACATTTCATATACCTATCTACCCCCAAACTTGCAATGCGGGAATATTTTTTTTATGATCAATACAAAAAAAATTATACTAAAACGTCAGTAAGCCAATATTACATGGGCAATAATAATGTATATTATATATTATACTAGTTGACCCGGCTACCTTCGTACCGCCTTGGCATATATATGACGCAGGCTGCCAATGTACGTCGCCGTTAGAATTGTCAATCAGCCATCATTAGCCGCATCTGTGTATGAGAAAGTGAACTTTCTTCATAATGGTTTTTTGCGTTAACATTTCCGATATTTTAATAATTATTCTGCTTTTCGGGGCGGAGACAAATCCAACAAATCAAAGATCATCAAAATCGGTCCCGCCGTTCTTGAGTTATAAATGGTGTAACTAATCCAACTTTGTTTTATTTAAATAAATAATAATATTCTATCAGTTTTCTGGTTCCCATATCTTTGCTTAGTTTGCTGCTAAATAGCGCTGTACGAAATGTCTAGCATTATTTTTTATATTGTGTATTAAAAATCGAAAATTGAATGCAAATTCTAGTTCCCAGCCCTAGAATAGAGTTGCACCTTGTCAGTTTACCCGCGACCGCTCCCCCGAGCTAGTGACGTCGCGCATCGACCGCGCGCCCGACGTCGACTATCGATTCTCGACAATCGATGCACGCAGCTGACGTCCTGTTTGTAAACGAGATCAGAAAAATCGATACTTATACAGTTTCACATAGCAATTTTGATGAAGTTAACTGTAGATATCTTTACTTCGACAATATCTATACATGTCTTGTTCTTATAATATCTGATCTACGCCACGCCACCGCCGTCCTTATTTGTTCACACAGATCTTACCCGCTTGGAAAAGATCGCTATTAGCGATAAGGCTGCCCATTGTAGCTATGATTTTAAAGTGTTTTTTCTTACATTTGTTTGTTTTTAAGAATGTGCAATAAAGACATTATCTATCTATCTATCACGAAAATCAAATCAAATAAAAAAAGGTGGGTCAGTATTCGACTGAGACGCATGAGGTGCGTTCGATTCCCGTTAGGACAAATGAGTGCATAATCACACTAATAATAGAAATGTGAAAGTTTTGTTGTTTGTTTATTTATTTGTTTGTTTTTTACTCAACAACGTCGTAATTGCTGAACCGATTTCGATGAATTTTTGTGTGTTGATAGATTACGACCTGGATTCAAACATAGGCTACTTTTGGTTGACAAACAACTCGTGCGAAGCCACTGGCGGAAGCTAGTATTATAAATGTGAAAGTTTGGATGTTTGTTTGTTACTCAAACACGTATTTAAGACTGAATATACATATATTGATGAAAATTGGTTTATAGATAGATTTTGGCCTAGATTTAAACAAGGGTACTTTAAATAGAAAAACCACGTGTACGAAGCCTTGGTGGGTGGGTGATGTACCTACATTGTGTATACTATTGTACTAGCAGTTCTAATACCCATCCCATAAGACGCTGGGCTGTTATTTAATAATACTAGTAATTAGTGTTATTTATTATTACTCGAACTAAGATCTCGCGAGTCTCCGCTAAAACAAAAAAAAACTGACTGCCTCCGTGGCGCAGTGGGCGTATAGCCGGCTGAGACGCAGGAGGTAGCGAGTTCAATTCCCGCCGCGGAACAAATGTTTGCATGATCTACAGATATTTATTCCGTGTCTGGGTGTTTTTCTATATATTATAAGTATGTATTTACAAATAACAAGTATATAAGTATTCTATCAGTTATCTGGTTCCCATAGTACAAACTCTGCTTAGTTTGGGGCTAGATAGCGCTGTGTGAAATGTCCAGCGATATTTATTTATTTATTTTATTTTATTTAAACAAAAAAAATGTTATTTGTAATCTTTGACTATTAAAGTAGTGCCACAAAATGAAAACCAATTAACTTGACCTACAGTTTCATTCAAATTATAGGCAACGGGAGTTCATGTGTATTGATTGCTCTTTTTTGGGGTAGAAATGGCAGTTATTCTGGAGTTCAGACTTTTTTCTATATTTGTGTCACTAAAGGTACACGCATACCAAATTTCAGCACTGTGGGGTCACTGGTATACCCTGTATAACTTAAAAACTACAAGGTTTAAACCAAAAATAAAAACGGAGTCGAAATGTTCTGATGAAGACCTTTCATTTGACGTCCCATTTGATCTAATAGTCTAATTTTTTTTACTCCTCTTGAACTCCAATATCTCAACAACCCCCCCCCCCCCCACATTTTTAGCTTGTTTAGTCACATCTACATTGTACCATCACTACCTACCTATTTATCAAATTTCACGATGATCGGACTAACGCTTCGAAAGTTATCCTCGGGACAAACAAACATACATACAACGCCGATTTGCCGAAGTTGTTTTGGAGATCTCGCTTCGTCGATCAATTAATACAATTCAATAAATATGTAGGTTTAAGATTTCTAGTGACTTCATTGACCTCAAATTTCGTACTTATAGTAGATTAAGAAAAGATATTTCTTAAGGTAGTCAATGTTAAAAATATAGGCAGTGACTTAGGTTACTTTGGTTAGGTTAGGGGAATAATTACGTCGATAGTGCCGTGGACGGAGGTCGATGCGTCTGGACGCACGAGTGACTTATCGATTAGCGACAATCGATCACTGTGTTGACGCAACCCTACTTTCATTTTTATCTAACTGGCAGAGGGAGGATGGCGCTTTATTTTTGTCCGACTGCCAGAGGAAGGGTCATGTTTTTTCGTGTATTGTTTGTCATAGTGAAAATCACATGAGATTCTATTGTGTTGGAAACAAAGGGTCGTTGCAACTCGTTGTGTTGGTCTAAAATATGAGATAAACAAGCGAACTTACACTCGTGATATTACTTAGCACTTTTTCTGCCAGTATCTTAGACGTTTGGTCGTCATTTTATTCCATTCAAAAGTTATCTAGAAGAAAACGCCAACGACTCTTTTTACTTTTAGTGTCTATTTTGCTCGTTTCTTTTGTCTTTTGCTTGGACTATTTTGATAAAACTTCATAAAAAAAAGACTCATTTTTCAGACGCCCCGAAAAATGTTAATCGATAGAGCAAATGCCTAAGTTTAATACTAAAATGTATAGGCACTAGCTGAGTTAATTAACAATTTAGCCCTACTAAATAACCACCATACCTACTGGAAGTACTACCACCATACCTATTTTTGCCGCCAAGTAGCATTGCTGTGTTTTGGTTTGAAGGGTATGATTACCGGTGAAATTACAGGCACATGAAGCTTTGCATCTGTATGCCTCAAGTTACGCAGGGCAGTGCATCGTAGGGCACGTTTCTAAGGTGCGTGACCTACGAGGCAATTCGTTGTTATAGGCGATGGTTACCACTTAACATCTGATCAGGTGAGTCATAACAAACAATGGCCCACCTACTCTCATGTCCTCTATGTCCAACCACCTGCACACGAGAAGACTTGTACCAGGCAACAGAGAGAGGTGTGGAAGTTATTCTCTATTGGGTTAATAAAATTTAGAAGTCAAACAGTTTGTTCCATCACAAGATAATATTTAAAAAAAATAAAAACGGTAACGAAACACATTGGTTCTTTCTACAAACTTCAGATACGAAGTACCCTATGGCTGTAAAGCTTAAAATATACAAGTTATAATTAACAAAAGAACTGGGATATAACCACAGAGTATATAAGTTGAAACTGGGAATCCAGGTCACACAAATACCTATGTTAATGTGTAGGTTCAGCGGAAGGTATTTCAGGCTGAAACTCGGTGGTTTTGTGAAAATGATGGTCAGTGACCCAGTTAAGGTATGGTGTCACTATAGAATACTTATGCCCAATGGATTTTACTACTTGAAAACGTAATAAGATCGCATTTACACGTGTCCAAAACGACATGTCTTATCCGTAGCATAGTTAACTTCAAACGTATTTTCCCCGTCTTGTCAGAAAGGCTTGCCAAATGATCTTTAGGACGGCCACTGCCGCAACTGCGATTTTAAGGCCAAAATCATAGCAACCTTTCAAAAAACACTAATTGGGAGAGCGAGGTAGACCAGGACTCTTGGAGGAAATCCATCGCTAGCGGAGTATTTAGTAGGACTCTTGGAGTCAAACCCATGACAATGCTTGGCTCGACCATCTGAGCATAAACTTATTGCAAACCCTAGACCATCCACATGGATTTTGTTTACCTATCAAAAGTTCGGTCGTGTTTTACCGCTTCCAAATTGTCCTCTTTAGGCATGAAAGAATTAGGCGGTCTCGGCAGAACAACAGCGTCCACTGGTAACCCAGTTGACATAATGCTGAGTCGAGGCCCATTGCTGATATAGAACACAATATACCTTATGATCAAAAAAAGGTTGCTCTCTGGGAGTGCCGACAGAAGTGAAAACTTGAACAATTACAAGATACTTCTATACAGGTGTCGGTAACAGTAACAGTTCGCGTTCAGAGCGAGTTCAATAATTTTTTCCCATATCAAAAAATATTTGTTTCTATTTGTATGTGGACTCATCTTTCTTTTTTATGCTTTTATCTGTAGTATTATGTGTGCTAAGTGACAAATAAATGAGTATCTATGTCTAAGAAAATGCTCATCATAACCAACCTGACGCTTGCTTATATCTTTATTTAAAGATATAAGGGCCATGATGATGAGCTAAGCTGGGAGGACGGTAAAGGAGCAAGCCGTCTAAATTTCTGTCATCGGACACTACAGTAGCGGTTTGTATCCAGCAAATACTGCAACTTGTCACCAAGCGCCGTATGTCAAGTTTCAAAGCTTAAAGTTTAAAATATCATTTTCTGATCTTAGGAGCCGTTGGGTGCAGGCCGCACAAGGTCGGTTGTTCTAAAGATATATGGGAAGGCCTATGTTTAGCATGAACGTTCTATGGTTGATATAATGATAATCTCATTTTCGAACGATTCAAAATAAATTGATTACTTCGTTTTAAATTAAGTTAGTTTCTATGTCGAAAGCAAAAATGCTTTATACCACTAGTTCTATTTATTTATATAAATAAGGATAGTTAATGCCCCACTAGTTTAGGATTTCAGTCGTTTCTTATAATAAACTAAACAGAATTAAGTTGCTTCTAAAATTCTAAAATTAGTTGTGAATTATCCTATTTGTAATCATAAAACTGTTATTGAACTTGTAAATGACACTTACTTACCAGGAAAATTACAGACAACTGAATTACTTATTATCGATAGTAATCTAAGTTGTAGAGACAAAGGTACAGGCTAGATAGAGCTTTGATTAACAAAGCTGTAGAGATTAAAAATGAAAACACAAATATAAAATTCTAAATATGTATCTAAAAGCGTCATGCGACATACCTGCTAGTCGAAGTGCCGACATCCTCTGATACTCCGGCTCTTGTAGCCACTTCCACATTCGCCTGAACGTCTCCCTTCCAGACTTGAGCTTCGACCAGGGTTTAGGGTTTCTGAGAAGATCGCTAAGAGTTCCTTGCGACCTGCAAAGTACCCTCTGAGCGAATATTGCTTGAGGAATCGAGTAACGTTTTAACTCTCCGCTTATTCGTTGAGCGAGCTCTTTTGTGTTGATTTCTTCGGTGTCGTTCTGTAGTTGTGATTGCTGCGCTTGATGTTCTTCTCTGGCCATCAGCGCCGCATTGAGATCTAACCCAGGACTGGGTAGAGGCGGCGTCGGGGAGCGTCTTTCAAACGAACTCGGGGAAACGCTTCTTCTACTGTAAGCGGATTGCGGCGACAGCGGTTCATTGTACGCCGCTGGTGATAGCGCAGCATAGGACTGCTGCTGTTGAATGACCGTAAACGTTCCCCCGGCATGGTAGTGGAATTTATCTGAGACAGTGCTGATCGGTGGGAGCGGTAGCAGAGGTGTTAGGGTCGCGTACGAGGCAGGTTCGAGTCCGGGAGGCGTGAGGCGTCCGTTGACGGCAGAGAGCGGATGGAAGGCGGCGTCGCCATCGGGCAGGAGGTCTGCCGGCGACAGCCGAGGGGGGGAGACATGGCTGGGCGCCACGATGACTGTAAGTGGCACATGTGAGCGGTCGCGGAGACGTGCCTCGTCCATGGCGCGCGGCCGGCGGCATCGGGGTCGCGCGCGCGACTGAACAACGCCTGCGCGACGCACCCTGCTACCACCCCGCGCGTCCTGCAAACACCCTCACTTTACCGTCCTTCTGTTCACAGCTCTAAAACAACCTAACCTACACCCTAGTTTTAGAAAACTGAACTCTGTACGCAAGGAATTTCGATTAGTTTGGCGTGAACGCGGTCACATGTATGGGGTAGCAAACATGAGCACTATACAATGCACCCTTAACCTACCCTCTACCCAAAGCGACCTATCTCTCTATCATTCCGAGTTGTTCATCAACCAATGCTGGGTTTTCTGTCTCTACGTTTTTCAGCTATAGTTGCAAACGAGCAGTGAATTTGAAGATGTTTGATTAGGGGAAAGGTTTGGAGGGTGTTTGGAACCTTAGTAACGGTCGGCCTGGTTCAACCGCGGCTCTGTCACTTGGCTACTTGTAGGTTGGGACTTAAATATAAATAGCTACATTCAGGCTAAGCGGCATAAAGAGAAAACATTTTATGATCCGTGCTGTCTGCCTAAATAAACCTGACATCGAAATACCTACTCATACCTAAACAAAGTTAAAGGCCATTCGTTTATGTGACTTTAGACAAGGCTGTTATGAATTGATATTAAAAGGTTAAATTGTACACAGCCAGAGCTTTCTAGTTTTAAATTTGTATCACAGTTGACATTGCTTCTATTTCTTAAAAAACTGAAACACTTATTGCAACTATATTTTTAAATACTTCTCCAAATGGCAGCTATTAAACATGGAGATGCAAACAAGTAACTTTTTAAATAAAATATAACCAATTTCAGATAACAGAAAAAAAAATACCACAATGTGAATGCCATAGTCAGAACTGGACCAAATTGAAATAGGACCACACGAGAGGCACCAGCTTTCAAATAAAAAAGAGTCATCAAAATCGGTTCACCCAGTCAAAAGTTCTGAGGTAACAAACGTAAAAAACAGTCGAATTGAGAACCTCCTCCTTTTTTAAAGTCGGTTAAAAAAGGTTTTGGAACTGGGAAAACCTATGTAGAAGTAATCCTTTTAGGTTTTCCCAAGTTAGGGTAATTTCCAAGTTAAGGTAGGTAATGTAATTTAATACCAAAAACTCTGATGTTTTTGGCAGAACTTGCTTTGCCACTTTGTTCAGGGTTTTATAAACAGTCGACCAATTTTAAGGTACGAATCAGTCTGTTATCCAAGACAATGGTCAGTATTTATTTCAGCTTCCGCCAGCGGCTTCGCAGGCGTGGCTTTTCAATAAAAAGCAGTATTTTTCTCATCTAGTTCATAATCGAACTATACACCAAATTTCATCGAAATTTATTCAGCCGTTTAGTCGTGAAAACGTAACAAATAGACAGATAGACAGAACTACTTTAGAAATTACAATTGTGAAACTTCTGAATTTCATTGAACTTACCTAATGGTGTTTAGAACAAGATTTACCAGAATTACTTTTAAAACTGGTTTATGCCTGACATACTACAATGGGTGGCCTTATCGCTTAAAACCATTTGTTCCAGACATCCTTTGAATTGAAAGGAATGAGCGAAGCCATTTGCTTCAGCTTTTCTTGTTAGCAAGAAAGGAGTGGAACTCACTTCCGGCGTATGTTTTTCCGAACCAGTATAAGAGAAGAGTGAATAGGTTCTTTCTAAGCAAGCATGCTTCATCTTCGATCACACCATAACTTACCACTAGGTGAGGTAGTGGTCAAGCGCTTGACTACCTAGATCAATAAAAAAAAATAAGCAGTATTGGACGACTTTGATAGATAAATGAAAACGATATTGTACATCATTATAAAGAAACATCAAAAGGATGATAATTGGAATCAGAGGTACAATGGACGATCTTATCGCTGAAAGCGATCTTTTCCAGGCAACCTTTACAGGATCTATGTAACTAAGAAAAGTAGGACGCATAAATACAAAGAGATAACCAAGACCTGGTATCTCTTATTATGCTAACGTTTTTTGCTACCACTGAGATTGGCAGGTAGAAAATGCTTTTATCATTAAGCCCACCTTTTGTACATTTCATGTGTACTTTGTGCAAAAAGTATTAAAATTAAATTAAATTAAAATATTTGTCTTCGTTTTGAGCCCAACATTTACTTTAATTTTCTGTGAACCGTTGTTATAACAAGACCTAAATATATTTGAATTGAACATGTGTGTTTAATTCGGCGACACGGTAACGCACGCACACATAGAGTAATGACCCCACGACACCTGGCTCACGACAAAGGGCTGCTAGGGAAGTACAAAACATCGATAAATAGTAGGTAAAGTATATTTTCTTCTTAGACCACAAATATGCAATAGAGACGCAGCGTATGTACGTCACGATGCGCTGACAACTCGAACATGCAGAAGATCTATTAAATAGCCATGCGTTTGCTTTATTTTGAGCGTTACTCGCGGCGGAGCACGCGGCGATCATCGCTCTGTAGCGGACGCAACGTTAGACGCGGTGGCGCACGCCGCGTAAAACCCCACGTCTTCATAAACAATACAATACAATTCTTTATTTATAACGCCAAGTTACAAGTCTAATACGAAAAAGATATAAAGGTAAGCAATAAATTCAATATTGACCATTAATAAAATATCTAATGTAAACATAATTAATTAATTGTACGTATAATAAATTAATTTATAACAAATTTAAATAATAGGCAATGTGTAGAACTTGTCTACGAAGTGAAAAGAACTCTCTATGAGCCATTTTTTAAATCTATTTTTAAATATTATGGTGGAAGTTGCATCCTTTTGAATCGTGTCCTGCAGCCTGTTGTAGACCGAGAGACCTATTATACATATACTCTGACTTGCGCAGCTTGTGCGCGGGCGTGACAAGGACGTAAGCGATCTTGTTACTGCGCAGAGCGCGGCCGGTGAATAATAATGTTGAATAAGTTTTTTGTCGAAAAAATACATTATTAACAAACCTTTTTAAAATTTGTATGGTACCATATTATTGCATTGTCACCAAAGTTACATACTTATATATGTACATATGTATTCCAAATTTCAGCTCAATCGGTTGGGGGAAATTGGTTTAAAATTCAGATGAAAGATTTGACCTAAACAAACTAGCAAATATTGCAAGTTAAATAAAAGCTTCTAATAAAGCTTGTGAACGCGCGTGTTTTGCCGCGATTACCAACGTGGAGCCCATCGCAGTTATCGACGCGTTTCACAATTTACATGGAGAGCCATGGACGGACAAACTCGTGACGCACCACACGACACATAGTGTGTCAATAGTCAATACACTTCTCGCCCGTTTCTCACGTTTCTATGATCCTGTCGAAAGTGTGTATTTATCGACAGTCGATAATCGCGCCAAGCACATCACTATTACCTACCAGCCGCCCCTATGCCACGTCCGGAGTGATAACTATTACGTCACAGAATTGAGCCCGACTGTGCCTAGACTTCACCTGTCAGAAAGCATTTCATAATTCATAATTCGTTTATTCTTTGTAAACCTGGGTACATACAATGGTAGAACTTTACTAGGCTTTGCCATTTTAGCGTACAAACATTACAATTAGTCACATAAATTAATACAATAAAATGCCAAAGTTTTAAGAGAAATGTCAGAAGTCATAATCACAATAATAATACATTATAAGTGCACATTGTTAATTGAAAATGTCAAAGAATTTGGATATTAAAGTGTATTAAGAAAATAATAATATTGTCAAATTGAATAAAGATGTCAATAGTTATTTTCAGAAATTGGAACAATATAGGTATTTATCAAAATTAATGTTCGATAATGTTTCGATCACCCATAAATATTGTAATGGTATAAAATACTTTTTTTTGCCAAAATATCACTCAATCTGCACTCGAATTGACTATTGGAGAGACTATTTCATTTATAAGTTATAAGCATTTATTGCTAATTTTTGTTTACATGTCATTCATTCTATAATTGTCGTAATATCATTCATTATTACATTTTTAATGGAAATTAAATTATACATATGTCTATTAAGGTCAAAGTAAAAGAATAAAAAATAATTATTTGTCAAAATAAATAAAATAATAAAGTAACAAAAACTAGTCAATAAAACATCTGACCACTCAACAACGAGCTAAACTGTTTTTTTTGTACCTGTTGTTTAGTAGAAGTATGAAACTTGCTTATCTTAGTGGAATTGACCACGAAAGCGGAGACGATGCACGGAAAGCGCAACGGCTACTGCTTGATGGATATAGGACGCTGGGAGCCGTTTGATGACGCACAACACCGGCCGCTCTGGAAATCCATAAGGGAAGCCTATTCTTACGGATCGATGAAATCTACTCGGAAATACAAATGTGATCTAATCTCAATTCGATCATCGACGTTTGATGAAGCTGCTTTAGAAACTTTTAACTGGGGCATTGAGCCCATGCGCGTAGCCGAATATTGAACAAGACATTATATCCATTTCAAACCATGCGACAAAATTATTATCAAATAGCACAAGACTGCCATTTAAAAGTAATGCATAACAATGAGATTTCTTTGTTGTTGTTCTTTTTATAGCACACTTTCTTTTTATAGGCAAAGTCCAGTACAAAAATTCAAAATTAACAATAAATTCATACAAAATCACAAAACATGCTTCCTAAAATAACTAACCCTCCGTTACGCATTGTAATGTCTAAAAACCTATTTGCGTGCGTAAAATATTATCTACCCCTTACAATATCACCCTATTTCATTAGCATTTCTGACAGCTGCGCACGCAGACGCCATCTTGCGTGACGTCATATCATCGATCTTTTGTTGTAATCGATATCATCGACCGAACACCTGTGCTCGCTCGTGCCACGCACTATCTTCCGGGAGCGTTGACCTTTTTACTTTTTTCTTGAATGAAGATGCAAGGGATGTCTTGTTCATTCAGCTTAGGGGCACGGTTTTTTGTTGCTATTTTGCATAATATTGGGGTTCATTGGAACTACTTCAAGTAGATTGTGTATTAGGAGCATGGTAATAAAATTGTTCATATAAAACTTTGTTTCGTATGAACTCTAATGAGAGCCATACAGACTGACATACATTTTATACGACATGAGAGTTTTATAAGAACAATAATCGAAGGAAAAAAGTCAGATAAATGAGAAGATCACGCGTTTCATAAAACGCGTTGAAAGCGACAAGATAAACGGAGAGAGATTCAAGTTGCTCCGACAAAAGCGAAGCTCATATACGAAAGAGAAAATTTACCAGTTCTTTAACATCAATAATAAGAGACACTATGCCTTATAATGAACCCCGTCTCTCCGATACGAGCTTGACCAATTATTATCAAATCTTGAAAGGAGCAGAATCGAGAAAAGGGTGAAAAAAGGAACGGTTTTCCTGTCCAGGCAGACGAACAAAATGGTGAGTGTTTTACGAGTATGTTTGTCAGGTTTGGTAAAATATACCAGCCCTGGTATAATTAAGAAAGGTTTAAAGGAAATACGGCTTCGTAACTCGTGGTTGCAACAAAGGAAGTTGACAAAGGGTGCAACTCCCCCTGTTACCACATCCTATGAGCAACATTGTAATGTTCCGTAAAAATTGGACACGTGCTATACGTATACGCACTTACCTACTTCTAGTTTTAAATGCGTCATATGTTTAGAAATCCATACTAATGTTATAAATTCGAAAGTAGCTCTGTCTTTCTGTCTGTTTGTTAAGTTTTGACGACTAAACGGCTGGACTGATTTCGATGAAAGATTATGACAGGGGTTGGGACACAGGATACTATTTACCCGACTGCGCAGAAGGGTAATATTGATACAATATGCGTGCAAATCCGCGGCTAGGTCAGCTAGTTTTCCATAAAATCATTTTCACACAATCAAAAGTAAGAAGTGGTAACTATTAGTGCGTAGTAAATTCACGTAGTCCATTCTATCCTAAGATTGTCTGGCAGATATCACTAGTCATTAACAACACCACTAATTGAATTTCGAACTTGGATTTAAGTTGTTTTACGAGTATTTTAATATTTGTTAAATGGCTGCCCTTACAGTCAAATTACCAGATTTTTTTGTTAATTCGGGAACGTTGTTAAAACTAATTTTGAAAAGATATATTTATACTTCGCTCTTTTTTATGCTGTAAAGAAGCGCAGTTGAATCTTCAATTTTCAAGTATAAACTCGATCAACGATCAATCAATACCAAATAGAGTTTCAGCCAGCAAGATCAAGACGCAGGATCAAAATAGATAATGCATTTTCAATTTTACTGTGACTCAACGATTTCAATGCAAGTAAGCAAAATAATATTAATAAATAAATTTTATATCAGACACACAGAAAATTAAAAAAGAACAATTATAAATAAACAAGAATAAAATAGGAAATGGGTGAAAATTAGAAGCTACCATTTTGTGCACAGGATGACTGAATGAGGAAATTATTTTCTTCAGGAACCACCCATCTAAAAATTAAAAAAAACTGTACCTACCGGCTTTATCGGCAAGCGGCAAAAAATTCATCGGGAAGAGTAATTTAGTTGAGTTAGAGATAATATTGTTTATACATTATTATATTATTAATATTATAGTTGATTCTTTGTAAACCTTTCAAGGATGACATGTTCCATTAGGAACATAAATGATTAAAAAAAAACACCCTTTGCACGTAGCACTTCCAGAGTGGAGATGTGCAACATTCAGCCTCCGTCCTCAGGGTGCTGTTGCGACTGTCCGGAACTCTGTTCATCAGGGATGCTGTTTTATTACGCATGATGGAGTGAAAGTCATCTCTGTGATAAACGAAGCTTTGTTAAAAAAAACTTAAAACTAGAGCACCTATTTTCCGATATATTGTTGTTGACTGCAAAATGTCAAACTACCAATCTTCAAAAACTTTTAAGACAATGAAAATCTTACCGAATCGATAATTTGATCGTTGTGCTTCTCGATTATCGACTCCCCACAATCAAGGCTGATCGCCATCGAGTCATCCTTCACGAATACTTTTATAACAAGCTCCGACATTATTGAGTGACCTAAAAATATCGAAAACTGATAACGGAGATCCTATTGGAAATCTTACCCCTAGTCTGTTGTCATAGCAACGCCACGTCGAGTGACCCCTGCTAACGCCACAACAATTTACCACCCTACATCTCTGTCTCACTTATTTGCTTTTTCTATAAGTGCGAGAGAGATGGTCTTATGATTGTTATTGCGTTTGATGAAAACTGGTGCTTGGTAAAATCGATATCGCACAAGGCTAGGCGTCGATTATCCGTTCCATAATTTTGAAAAGCTAAACATCATATCTTCCCATGCTTGCATGAAACTTTAACCTTTATGTGTAAGGGTTTAATGTTGTTTTTTGTTGTGTATGTGTTTGTAGGTAAGGTTTTTGGATGGAGTGGCGTGTTCTAGGCATTTTGCGTGGTACACGACATCGACTATTGATTTTCGCGATCGCTGCGTTCGATGCTTCTGATGTTTTTCGATTTATTGGATAGACTTTGACTCGATGTTGTTATGCTATTACTTTTGTGGTGAAGAACAATGATAAAAAAATAGAAACCCCCCCCCCCCCCCTTTATGCATTGCGGGCTACGAACTGACATAGCTAGAACAACGCCAGATTATTTTTTAAAGCGCGTAGGTACGAATTGGCTTTCGAAACTAGCTTTTTTTAAACCGCGTACGAATCGGTCCATTCGTTTGGGAACAACGATACCATAAACAGATAGACACACGCACAAAGTGGCGTCTTTATAACGACCCTCGTCTTACGTCCGGGGGTTAATAAGATACAGGCTGAAAAATAACTTTTTGGAGGACCAATTGGATGACTTGTTTCATCAGATGTGAAATTACAGGCACATGATAACATGAAGCTTTTCACCTGTGACTGAATAGGTCGACCGATTTTCTAACGTGCCAAGTGGCCGACCTAATAATATTGAATACCAATAAAATATGATTTTCATCACTCATGCACCTAAAGTTAGTCATTGTACAATCGATATCGTCTCAGAAAATTTACTACTACTTACGGCTCTAGGGCCGTAAGTAAATTAAAGTCTAATAAAAAGACTTTCTTTAGAAAAGAATCTGTTTGTTGTTTTATAATCTGGTGTAACCAATCAATAACACCCTTGCTAGCTCCTCGCTCGATCGTTGCGAAAATATCTCGGATGTAGGTAAGTACAATGAATTCTTTCACGGAATACTTGCCTATTCATTTGTAATTAACTACTCGCACTCGCCAGTGGGTTATTCTCGTTGGGCCCCACGCCTTGTCCCCACTGAGGAGCAGCGGATAGAGTAGAATAGAATAAACATTTATTTGGTACACACAAAATGACACATGAAGCAATTATAGGGAACAGTAGATACAATTAAATCCAATAAGACAGTTCGACGAGTTATCTGCGTATCAAAATAGCGTAGCCTACATACAGCTCAGCATAATGTTGGATATTAAGCACCCAACGCTGATTTTCAGAATGATAGAAAACTGCCTGCTGGTCCCAATGGAGACGAGCACTTCTAAAAAACTTCTGCTAGTTTTATATAAAATTCATATTTGGACTGCCTAAAAACTCCGACACCAGAGTTGACCACTAGCTTATACAAACCTTCTTATAGGGAACATTATCATCATCCTCATAATATCAGCCACAGGACGACCACTGCTGAACATAAGCCTCCCCTATAGATTTCCAGGCGACCGACCTTGTGCGGCCTGCACACAACGGCATCTAATCTTTACCTGGTCGTCTTTCCATCTAGTGGGGCCCGTCCTACGCTGCTCTTTCCAGTGCGTGCTCTCCACGAACCTTTCTGCCCCAACGGCCGTCCGTCAGTCCTTATAGGGTACATTATGGATAAATAAAACGCAAATATGTGTTTCTTTGTTTGTATTGCATCAACTGTAACACTTTCAGTTTCATCGTGATTGAGCAAAGTTTACCTACATTATTATAACTGCTTGCTGTGACATTGAATTGTTTATTCACGATGATACCTAATCCTCTAGAGACACCCCCCCCCTCCTCCTTCTCCCCCCCCCCCCCCCCCCCCCGTATAATACCAAACTGACTAACGTTTGACAAGTTAAAGATCAAACGGAAGTGGGCATCCCCTTCACTTGGGTACACAAAAATTAAGATACAATAAAAAATATATTCGTCAATTATTTTGTTAATAATAAATACAACAAAGTCGTTCCGGAGGTAATCCAAAATAAGAATAAGGCGAGTTACCAGTTTTTTTTAATATCAACTAAATCTTGTGAATCTCGTCTGATGGTAAGTGACGATGCACTTCTACGATGGAACAACCTTGCTTAAAAGAAACCTGTTCACTCGCGACTTGAAGTCTCCATGTTGTAGTAATAATTATCAGGAAACACAGACTCAGACGTGTTGTGTCTATAGTTAAGAACTCCCAAAAATTAAATTTTACAGATGAAGGTTTAACATTTGCATGGAACAGCGGATTTATTTTTCACGCATTCCTGAGTAAAAATTGTGCGTATTCATGGGTTTTCAGTTTCGGCGTTTGAAATATTCGGGAGTATCTTTTACACTCTGTAGGTATTGACTATCGTTACACTACTTTAGTATATCCTTAGTACAAGCAGTTAATCCTTTGATAAAAGTGTTACCGACTAAACCTTCTCTGCGTAAGAATTCACTAATTGCTGAGTTACTAAATATTTCAAATTGAGTGACGAAATAGCATTTATAACGCATAAATGAAATATTTCTTTAGTAGAGAAGTAGAATGATATAATTCTGTAAATTTCTTTCTGTTTAGTTTCTTAATGCAAAATGCGGGTCAAGCGCAGTAACGTTGTCATGAGGTAAATATACTATTAATTATAATTTGTTGTGTTACTAACATTATTTTGACGGTTATCTGAATATTTATCACGGCAATGTTATTTTTTAAGACAGATAAATTTTTAAATTTTATACTCTTCTAATAGTTCTTTACTGTGTAAGAATAGACAATTCAGTGTCATTAGCAAGCATAACAACGCATGCTATGTCATAATGCTCGAACTCTCCATGACAATACATGCGACATCTTGTGCCGACATCATTGTTTAAGCTTTAAGCACCAATTTTCTTTATAACAAGTCGTTCGAAATAATTAAACGACTACATTCTATAAATATCTTACTATAATATAGGTTAAAAATACATGTTATAACATTTTTTACAAGTCTATCTTTAGTTTATTGCCCGGGTCAAATAACCTGTTCTGTTTGGTGTTTTAGGTTCTAAGAAGAGGTCATTTGACGCGTGTCTACTTTAAAAATAATTTTAAAAAATTGTAAAAACCTATAAAATTATATGAAAGCGCGAAGGACATGACAAACACAAAATAAGTAAATTCGTGTACTACTATTAATTTTATAATATGTAAATTATAAATACACTCTCCGGAACATATTTACATACAAATATGGTCATGGACACAATATTAATCACTAAAATAATTAATAAATTCGCCAAAAAAAACGTGTTAAATTGCACTTCAGATGAACTAAGAAATCCGTAGCTAATGAGTAATTCTTCTAACGGTTAATTTTATTTATCTTATAATTATTACCTATTTATTTACGTATGTGAGTTATTTAATTTATGAAATTCACAAAACTTAATAAGACGGATTTTTGTTCCATAATTAAGATTAATTGGAGAAATCAAACAACAAAATTCAGTTTAGAAGATATTGGTAGAATTGGATAATATCAAAAAGCCATGCAAGAATCAAAATCATCTAATTTTTGTTTGAAACTAAGCGTGCCTAATCCAAATCTCGCATAGATTAAGTTATATACCAGTAAAATATATTACTTAAGTGGGTATAATGTAGGTAAGTACTAAAATTATAGAATATAGTAGAAGTATTTTAAGATCAGCGCAACTACGCTTCAAAGCGTTACTTAATCGTACAATAATTTAATATTAGGGATTACAATTCAAACTCTGGATTCGAAATCAAGTTCCAGACTGCTGGGTGCCCAGATTACAGTTTCGATAAAGTAATAAATCATCATTCGACTTAATAAGGGTTTGCTACTTAAAAGGGAGAAGATAGAAAGAAAAAAATATAGGTAAAGAGACAGCGATACATTTTAGGAAGAAAGTACACAAGCTTCTGCAAATATAAGATCTAACAATGAAGATAACCATACAAAGTCCAGGCATTCAAAATAATGTTAATCATTTATTTCTAGTTAGCACGTTGTATAGAACGCATCATAAATATCATACAATATTGTTGTATCTAAGGCACATAATGTTTAGGCATTCCATTATTACTCCATATCGTATCAATGGTGCTAAAAAAACTAAATAAAAAATTACAATTTGTGACGAATACACAATTTTCTAATGAGTATCAATTTTGGTAACTTTTTGAGATACAATTATTGTTGATTACTAAATTTTGTATTTGTCACAATAAATTAACAAAGCTATCAAAAGAAATCCATCTACCAAATCTACGACGCTGTAAAAAAAGTTATACCTCAGCTTTCCTTTACCTGTTAAATCTTCGGCCAACAAATGCATACTTGCTACTTCCCAAAATCCTATAATACAGTTTGTATTATTATCCATTTTCTAAGCACATTCCGTGCATTGCCAAACATACAAAACAACTATTTCAATATAAGACACGTTCAGAATGAACAAATTGAATCACAGTCTAGAATTTTCGGCACCAATGAGCTTTTAAATTCGTCACCAATTTTAATTGCTTTACCACATTACAAGGTCATCTCATCCAGATTTTACAACGACGAAATTTCGAACCACAAGCCATAGTGTCATACAATTTTATTCCTCTAGGTTTTATATACCTCTAGTAACTTCTATAGCTAGCAATTGACTAATTTTCGCTTTTCTGCCTATTTGAACTATTACAGCCGTAATATAATCTAATATAATCTTGTCTGTGAAATAGCTATCATTGTACCAAAATGCTTCTCTAACTTTTTAATCAATTTTATACATAGAACCCAGTCCTGCCTTCCTCCTATAGAAAAAATATTTTGCGAGTCAATTTTTACGATTATAGGATCATTCTAATTTCAGTACCGATCTCTAGCTTCTCTAAAGCCTTTTGTAATTATAATTTTAATTAATTATTGCTTGTCATTTATTGCTACGTTCCCTACGAATTATCTTTCTATATTTTATAAACATACAAAGGCATTTTGATGGTGATTTGAAAAATGCGATGTGTAAATGAGAAATCCAGAGTAACAAACCTGATCATTCCAGCCGTTATAGTGATGTTTTAATGTTCGAAACGAAATTTGAACAAAAATTAAAATCAGTAGTTTTTCAGATTTTAAATCTTAAAGTCACATTCGGTATCACCACGCATAGCTACGAACTGTCCAACTTAACTGTACCTTACATACGTAGGTCTATATCTATAAAATCGTGTATATTATATTTGGATTTCATTACTTGTAATTTGGCCACAATTTTTAGTTTCGAGCCCCTTACTAATAAACGTAAGAGGCGAATAATGTAAATATTTTTTAACATTAAATTTACATTGTATCTCTAATGACTAGTTATCTCGTATGGCCACGGTCACCGAACAAAATCGTGCTTATGAATGACGAAATAAAAAACTATGAGGACTTACATAAAGGGGAAAGTATCTACTGTGCCTAAGACAACTTTAAATTTTGTGATTTCTTCAGCCACAGACTACAAAAAAAGATTTATGAGAATTATCAGAGTAATAAATATGAGCGGGTGGATGAAAACTACGTTTTACAAATACCTATTATGTAAGTTATTATAAGTTTTCCTATAAAAGGCACCTATAAAATGTCTCTCGACCATTGTCGATCTACCTAGATTTGTTAATATTTTCGATGACGAATACTGACCCCGGATTTACCCCCTAATTAAGTACTTATTTTTATGAAATCATGAGTATTACGTTTCGGTTCAAAATTATAATTCTAAATCGAAAATAGAAACAAATCGTCTACACTGTTAGCTTCTAACTTTACAACTAAACTAATCTCTTAAGCAAGGCTCGTCTTTCTTAAATATTCAATAAATTAAAGAAAAAAATATTTTTAAACTAACCGACACTTACACTATTTTCTTTTTTATTACAAAAACACACAACAACGAAACGAAAAACAACTTATAATATCACACTTTCGTCAATTCGAAACCATTTTTGACGCTAGTAATGGAAGCATTTTCAAATTCCGCTTTTCTGTCTCACAGCTCAGCAAATAAAATTTTTCAAGCTGCACTTATTAATTTTTACTTCACTAAATTACTGGAAGGCTTGATCATAATCATACTTTTTATATTCTATAAAAATATTAGAATATAACGTTATTTTTATAAGTATCTTTATACTTTAATTATCGTTGGAGTATTGTATTTTGTTCGCCTTATCCATTATTTAAATCCGCATCGACTGTCCGCATTCACAACGCCGCTACTAGATGGCGTTATTTTCAATAGCGCAAGCCGCTCTTACAAAGTCACTGCGCATTGCACGGACAGTCAAGACAGTAGTACCTAAGTTTCCTACAACATTTTATATGTACATGTACCCCAAAAGCCGCCTCATGGACCCTAGTTACTTCGATGTGTGACGGGACGCCAATGCGGCAGCGGCGCCGGCGTCCAGCGCAGGACTGTCGCGTTCGAGTAGCTTGATGACTGATGGTTTGATGCATCTGTAAGGCTGACGTCTGTGAGATCAGCCTGGTCACATGGGGCGGTCTGGGGCGTGGATCACGGAGACCGGAGATCGGGTGCCTTGTCGGGTGCGATGTCGTCCGTGTCCACCACGGACTGGCCGACAGAGGTCGTGTCCATCGCGGTAGCTTCGGAAGTAATCACGCTGGATTGAAAGAAGCGCTCTGTAAAGAGGACTGCATTTAGTTTATTACAGTTTCGTTGGAAAATCTCTAGATTTTTGGCATAAAGTTAAACAACATTTTGGTACCTTAATATTTTTAAATCATCCTAAAAATAACGGTCAAGTGCTAATGGAACTAGCGCACCGATGGTTCTGTATTGACTTAGGTTTATGCTAATTTAGCCATCTAGTCATGTGAAAATATCTAATATGGTAGTTGGAACGAATTCTTCTTAAATCTAAAATGGAATGCCTTCATTCTGTTGGATTTTTTATTTAATTATATGCTAGCGTTTGGTAAGCGATGATGCAGTCTACGATGGTACACGCTTGCCTAGAAGAAACCTATTCACTCACTGAAGAACCGAACTGAACTGAAGACCTCTAGGTTGTAGTTATCAGGAAACACAGACTCAGGCAAGGCGTCTTACTCCTTGGCGGTGCGCATAATAAAAGTGGAAGAGTACCGCTTTGTGCGTATGGGAGGTATGTCTACCATGTAGCGGTGGCGCGCCGCGAAGCGTCTGGTTATCCGATGATAGAATGGGGATGGTGGGATCAGGTTGAAAAGCTCCGCAGCACACTCTCCGAAATGTATCCGATAAAAAACCGAGAGGCTTGCAACCCTTCGACGATGCTCGAGGCTGTGGAGCCTTACATCTGCTAGCTCGTCATTGCAACTCGGCTTTTACACCAAATTTAAGTTTGACAGCACTAAATTAACAACTGCCTCTTCCAGTCCGAATGAAACAAAGAAGGATGCCAATATTTTTAGATCTTTCACACCTAAATTTAGTTTCATTTGTGTCAGAACAGAATTACCTCCAAAGTTAACTATATGACAATGTACCGTGGATTTAAAACAAGGCTTTAGGTGCGGGTCGGAGTCTCGCTGGTGTTGTGTGGATAAAAAAAGTGGCACTCCGGGAGTGCCGACAGAAGTGAAAACTTGAACAATAACTTGTGTATTTTTTGAATCGTCAGGAACAGTGTCGGTAACGGTAACAGTGTTGCGAGTTCAATGCTTTTTCCCATCTAAAAAAATGTCCAACGCTCCTAAACAAGTTTTCACATCAAAAAAAATTTGCAAAATGACCATGATGGATGTAAACATGAAAATTTGCTAAGAAAGTTGTCTTATGCCCCTCCACAAACTAAAAAAAATCAAATTATATACAGAGGTGTCGGTAACAGTGTCGCGAGTCAATGGTTTTTTCGGATCTCAAAAATGCCCAACGCGCCTAAAGAAGTTTTCACGTCACAAACTTTTAGAAAGTGTGTTATACTTACTACTAACGAATAATTGTGTTTTGCTTATAAGATCTAAGCTGATAAGTCAATAAACAGCAAGTCGGCCAACTTAACAAATTAGCTGATCATTTACACATGAAACTCAAGTTGACTCACCATAAACTTAAATCGTCTAAACGAGTGCTACCAGCATGACCACCATTGAAACGTTTTTCTCTATGAAAGAATGACATTTCAGCGTACAGAGTAGAAACACGACCGTACAAATCTAGTCACACCATTTATAACTCAAGAATGGCTGGACCGATTTTGATGATCTTTGTTAGATTTGTCTTCCCCCCAAATAGCAGAATAACTATTAAAATATCGGAAAAATTACGGCGAAAAAAATTATAAAAAATCCATTTTCTCATACATAGATGCAGCTAATGAAAGTCGATTGACCATTCTACCGTACGTCACCGGTAGAATTAAAGCCCGCGTCATATGCATGTCAAGGCGGTACGAAGTTCGCTGGGTCAACTAATAATTATATAAATAAATAAATGATGCTGGACTTTTCACGCAGCGCCATCTAGCCCCAAACTAAGCAAAGCCAATGTACTTTTTTTGTAAGTACCTACATAATTGTAATATATAAAGAAACAAACAGACCCGGAACAAATATCTGTTCAGAACAAATGTTACTGTCATCGCTAAAATATCATTTTATTATATTCTTTTGTACAGATAAGCTTTTCTAGGATAGTCATGCTAACCCGGCTCGTATTAGCAATAAATGAGTATGTACCAAAATAGTGATGTAGGGTCTCAAAATAGTGCTGTTGTTAGCCAATCAGATACAATATTTTAGGAACTTGCGGTTCTGTGGTCGCCTCCTCAATGTTTTGCGTTAGACCTATTGAGTAAAGGTTAGTACGTATTATCATTAGACAGCAGTATTTTGCAACTTGAAACCGAGTTTGATGACCTCCATGAGGTGACAGCAAAATAACAGTAAAATAATAAGTTATTATTTGAAAGCAAAATTTACCTTTTAAAAAATATTAGATTGGGGAAAAAGTTTCTTCGCATTTTTTAAGAAAATTCAAAACATTTTTTAATATAGTTTATTTACATTTAACTAAAATATGTAGGTACCATTTTGTTCGATAACTTTTTGCAATCTTGTAGGTAGGGGCATGATCCCATTGCTATCGAAATTTTAGGACTTCTGATCAAAATACCGCGACAAGTGGTTTTGGCAGTCCTCTCGTGATGTTAACCTGACACTGCCTAAAGAATTTTGAAGAGACCGAAACAGATGGAAATCTGAAGGTGCATGGTTAGGACTATACGGCGGATGCATTAACACCTCCCAGCCAAACTCTCTTAATGTTTGCTGAGTGGCTAAAGATGTGTGAGGTCTAGCGTTATCATGATGAAAAACCACACCCCTTCTGTTGATTAATTCCGGCCGCTTTCTCTCAACTTCTTGCTTTAATCTCATCAGTTGTTCGCAGTAGAGTTCAGAATCGATGGTCCTGCCTGGTGGTAACAGCTCATAATGACTAATACCATTCCAATCCCTCCACACACACAGCATCACCTTGTTGCGAGTTAACCCGGGTTTCGCCACAGTCTGTGAAGCCTGACCGGCCTTTGACCACGACCTTTTTCGCACGTTCTTGTCGTACGTGATCCACTTTTCATCACCAGTTATCAGCTTCTTCAAAAATGGTTCGGTTTCATTACGTCGTAATAAAGAATCACAAATGAGTACACGGTTCATTAGGTTTCTTTCAGTGAGCTCGTGAGGTACCCAAATATCGAGCTTTTTTGTGTACCCAGATTTTTTCAAATGCGCCAAAACTGTTTTGTGGTCAATTCCCAGTTCTTCAGCTACGTCGTAACTACTTATATGCCGATCTTGCTCCACTTTTTCAAAAATGGCATCAATTTTATCCGTGATAGGGCGACCAGAGCGACGTGCATCTTTGACATCAAAATTTCCGGATTGAAAACGCTTAAACCAAATTTGTGCTACTCTCACAGACACTGCACTAGGTCCATAAACATCGCAAATTTTTTTTGCGGCTTGCGTTGCATTTTTATCTTTTTTGTAGTAAAATTTTAAAATGTATCAAATTTCTTCATTAGATTCACTCATATTTACAGTACGAAAAACAAATAAAAATCACACATTTTCCTAATTTGAATTTGGAATTATCTTCTTTAAAATTTAAACTTTGAATGATACCAAAACCAGCCAGATACAAATAGTATAGCCAAAGAGATTTTATTACAAGTTCATACATACTATAATGCGAAAAGACTTTTTCCCCAACCTATTAATACTTTTGTCTCGTATAGACCGTATTTCATTGGCAAAATACGGTCAAATCTTCAACATTTATTTTTACAAAGTGATATAAGCATAACTATGAAAAGCTGTTTCGACAAAAAGCCTAAACCAGCATTCAAAGTAACTATACAGCATTTAACGTAAATAAAACTGCATTTAATATTACTAAAATTACATTTATAGTATCAAAAACAAAATTAATATAACTAAAACATAGTTTAATTTCAATTAACTAAAACCGGTTTTTAATGTAACAAAAACATTATTTAATTCAAAGTACCTAAAACAATATACAACCTGTTTTTTTATGTACGACATTAATTTAAAACACACATCTGGAATCGTATTAACTTATTTTAAAGGTTAATTTAAGATTTAATACTGGTAGCTTCTATATTTATCCAGTACTGTATACATTTCCAATAAACAATTTTTAACGTAAATCGGAGGCACCTTTGCGCCGATGCCGCTTAGTCAGTTTAACAGGTACCAACTTACATGATGAATAAATATGATTTGTTAACCAATTTTTACAGGCTTTTTCTTGATATTCAAGAATATAATATTAAGGTTGATTGAAAATTTAATATTTTCAATGGTAATGAAAACAACCTATTCACAACATACTAGCCATTAGCCCTACCCGTGTTTTCATTTAATGTCCTACATAACAAAACACGTAGTAAGTATAACGTTACTTCAAATCGTTAAAATTAACTAAAACTGTACAAAATGTAACTTAAAAATAATTTAGATTGACTAAAACAGTGCTTAAAATAACTTAAACAGCATTTAAAGCAACTTACCATCATCCAACAGGACGACGTGCTCCGGCCCAGCCGGCGCCGCCATCATATTGAACTCTTCCTCAAGGGTAGGGAATGGTGCATTCCATCTAAAAAACCAAAAAGGCCACCTTAAATTTGTACTCTTGGTAATCATGATAGAAAGTCATCATTTCAGCCACAGGATGGCCACTGCTGAACATAGATCCCCCATAGATTTCCAGAACAAACTCCCAAGTGATATAAGTACAAAAATTGACAATTAACAAATTTAAAAACGTAATTAAACAAAGTTTTTATAAAAAAGCCTACATATCGGATTATTTAGATGATAGAGAAGCTTGGGATTGTTTTCTAACTCGGTTAAAAATTTAACAATTTAGACGTAATTTATTTTATTTATGGGGTTATTTTGATGAGCGTAATAAATAAATTTGTGAAATGATTACCATAGAAATGTGAAATTTATTTTGGCATGTAAAAACAAACACTTTATTAAACTTATGTTGTGCTATTGCATAATGCTTGCTATCTAACCACAGATACTGTATTGGTGACATCTCGAGATATCTCTTGTTGTCCCTTTCTAACCCAAAACCCGCAGCCATTTCCGAAAGAGACATCAAATCGGCCTTTATTTTTGTATGTCGATTGCAAGAGAAGGCAGTAAGTTTTATATCGAATTAATCACCTAAACTTAGTCGATTTCCTTTAAAATTTGATAATATAACTAGTAGCTTTTTCCATCAGGTGGGGAACCGTCTTACGCTTCGCTTTCCAGTGCGTGATAGATTCCTGATACATTGCATAGGTATCACGAAAAATTCATCATCATCATCAATCCTGTGCCAATATTATCTAGGTACGGCCCGACCCGGCCTGTGTAAAAAGTAGCCGACCCAAATAAAATTGTCAACCCCCTTTTTTTCAACTCGTCACTCAGTTATAATTTTTTGCGGTGTGCTTTCTGTTCACTTTCCCCGAAAATAAATAATGAGAGGCTCATTCCGCCATTCATTGTGCCACCAGTTCATTTATTTTTAAAAATCATTACTGATTTAGAGAAATAAAATACGTGACACACACAGGAAAGTTCACAAAGTTCATAGTTAACTGAAAAACACAAATAACACACAAGAAAGAAAAAGTACATAAGTAGGCGAGTAGCAAAAATAGTGTTCCGTGCTGTGTGGGACAAACAGGCCCCGTCTCAGCGTATTGCTGCTAACCATTCGAAGATTGTAAGCGGCTGGAAAGTAGCATACATACCTAGGTGGTGCTCTAGTGGAGGCCCTAGGCGCGTACAGGCCCAGCCCGCCCGGCGGTGACACCCCCCCGCTCCCAGACAGCACTGCCCCTCCGCCGCCCGCTCCACTGCCCAGCCCGCCCAGAGATCCGTATGTGAACATCTGGAAATTAAATACACAAGATTTTAATCAAGAACTCCTCATACATCTTTATCATGAGTTGAAGATCTGAGACAATCTACCAATGTAATAAAAGTCGTGAGTTTTTTTTTCGATATCGATTGATATTTTTTCGTAAGGACAATTTTGAGAAAAATATTGTTTTGTTATTTATTTTTATTTTACCGGTTACGCTACAAGTCTAAGTCTACATTGGATTTATTTTCCCGAACTTAATCTCAGAAAGTAACATTTTTGGCCCTAGACTTGGAAGTCTGTAAGGTAAATTACCTGCTGCGATTGTGGATGGAAGTGGTTGAAGTGTGATATCGGCGGGTGTTCAGTTCTGTACGCGTGCGGCGAGCGTCGCCTCGGCGAGGTGGGTGGGGAACGGACTTCTGGAGATGCAGGGGAACCGCCTGCGCTGTTGCCTACCAGCTCACTCGCTGAAACAAATGGTATTTTATATCAAGAAGGTATATTTCAAGTTGCACCGACTGTGTCTTTCCATAGTTTTGCTTAGCTTAATGGCGATGAAAACTGTCCATAAAAAGAGCCTTTCTAAAATGCGCTGAATGTTTCTACGAGTACCATACATTTTTCTACTTGATCGGTTGCACTGTAAATCTATGAGGGAGGCCTATGTTAAGCAGTGGAAGTCCAATGGCTGATATGATGATAATGAGGATGATTCTTCTACCGTCGATCTCAATATCTTTTTCAATGTGGTTGTTTCCTAAACTGGTCGTCTTCCTAACGTAATTTGTCAAATGAAGAACCTTAACAAACGGATTGAAAGAATATCTTTATCTATCTAACCAGTTTGCATCCACTCCACTGCAGTTACCCTGCTGTCTATATTCTTTCTTTTAGGGTACTCGTTCCAGCCTAGTGCTTACCAAATCCATTGTCGTCCGTCCACACTGACGATGTCATCTGACGATCGGGCAGGTGGTCTGCCTCTAAAGGTATTATCCAAAATTATTGTTTGTGTACGTAAGTCTAGCCTACCTGAATACTTGGTAAAATTTTATGTATCTATATAAAACGGATGTACATATCTTGTATTTTACCAAATGCAATATACCCTACTTAGCCGAGTCCTAGGTATTTTCTGGTAGATGCTACTTATTAGGAGCTTACCTGTTGATCTGATAATGGCCACAGGCCGGGCCATGGGCGGTAGAGGAGGTGGTGGTAGCATTGAGCTGCTAAAGTAAGCAGGCTTTGGACTTCGTGATAACTGGAACACAAGAAACACAAGACTTATCGACACGTTGACAAGCTAAAATAATCTTGATTACTATGAGCTTAGAGGACTGGATTATAAACACCACAAGATAATGCCCAATATTGTGGCACCTAAGTCATGTGATAATAAATATAACATATAGAATATAAACATATATAAAATAAATAAATAAATCAATAAATATTGCTGGACATTACACACAGCGCTATCTAGCCCCAAACTAAGCAGAGCTTGTACTATGGGAACCAGATAACTGATAGAATACTTATTATACTTTTTTTTTTGTAAATACATACTTATAATATATAGAAAAACACCCAGACACGGAACAAATATCTGTAGATCATGCAAACATTTGTTCCGCGGCGGGAATCGAACCCGCTACCTCCTGCGTTTCAGCCGACTATACGCCCACTGCGCCACGGAGGCAGTCAAATATAATAATAAATGTCCAGTTTTATTTATTCACATATTATTATTATTTTTTGACATGTGCTTTAATTTATTTTATTTGTATTTAATTTAATAACCAGGTAGCACAATTGGATAGTGCATCCTCGTATCAAGAGGAACGTTGCGGTTTCGAGTCCCGTCTAGGATTGAAAATTTTTGAGATGGTTTTAAAATCTTTGAATTTTCCGTATGTGATCGGATAACACTATAAAAATAAAAATACTATTTGAAATAAGCAACGCGACATCTCTTGTTAATGTACTAAACTGCAACGTTTGATATTGAGCAGGTCAAAAACTGTATAAGCTTTCCTGTAGTGACTAAAGCTAACGGCGCTTTAGTCGTAATGTAAATCATCTCACTAATTTTGACCCTGACGTGACATAGCCCGGTAGCACAATTGGATCCTCGTCATCCTCGTATTAAGAGGAAGCTTGCGGGTTCAAGTCCCGTTTAGGTTTGAACATTTTTAAGATGATTTTATAATCTTGTATTTAATTTATTTTGATTTTGATTGAAATTACTCGTCATTAATATTTATTTATTTTAGATTTTAATAACTAACAAATACACAAACAGATTTAGTAGTAACCAATTTAGTACTAAACGTGCCAACGGAAATGATCTTTATAACAACAGAGCAAGCTTTAGATAGATAGATAGATTAGAGCTTTAATCTTACCTGTAATTGCTGCACGTCACTAGGCTCCTGACACACGAAAGTAACGAAGTCTCCCAAAGAGTCCTGTGGAGCTCCATCATATTTTGTCGAGTGCTGACTCGATAGAGCGTCTGAGGCTGCAACATAGTAATGCTCTATTTCTATTTGTATACTCGTTTTGAGGCCCCGTGCCTGATGCGGGGCCTTTATGGTAGTGATGATGGCAACTCATGGTGTGATGGCAATCTATTTCTATCATTATGATACCTTGAATAAAAATCTAGAGGTCAACCCGGGGAATAAAAACCCTCATTTATTCAGAAGGCCGAGGCATGCCATAGAGTTGAGGAGAAAAGTAATAATGGGCTGTACATATTTGACGTTTGAAGATCAATTAAATTATATGATAAATATTTTAAATTTGCTTGTTGTTCCTGATCTGTTACTAATAGTTAACGATACCCACGACACATGGAGTCATAATGTAGGGTCAACACTACTTCGGTGAAGTTCAAAAATACAGCTTATTTAAATATGAAGTGGAAGGTAAGTGGTTGCTGGCACTAGGAAAATGGCTACCTGTAGAGTGTGTGTCGGTAGGAGGTGGTGCGTGCTGGTAGAAGATTGTGTTGGATGGCACTAGGGGGGACTGCGCAGCGCTCAGCCCTGCTGAGCTGTGGGGAATACCTGCAAAGATAAAGAGAAATTAGACCTGTTCAAAACTACCAATCCAAAATTACCGCAGCAACTACTATTCTTGGGCTCATCTATCCTCAAGTCCTTCCTATCCTGCATAAATAAAGGCCTCTTAAACCTAGTGTTTTTATGCTACATGGAGATGGAACAAGCTTATAGTCCACCTGATGTTAAGTGGTAACCATCGCCTATAATAGAGAATTGCCTCGTGGGTCACGCACCTTAGAAATGTGCCCTACGATGCACTGCCCTGTGTCCATCAACTTGAGGCATGCAGGTGTAAAACCTCATGTGCCTGTAATTTCACCGACAACCGTACCCTTCAAACCGAAACACAGTTTTCAATGTAATGCTCATCAAAGCTTACATGTTTTTAAATGTTAATACATAAAGATTTAAAACCACAATATGTATCGTAACACGAAGTACCTACTTTAGGTTCAATTTGAGTTTTATTAGTTTTGAGAAACGTTTTAGCTTAATTAACGATATAAATCATATGATTGTTCATTCTAGGATTAAATTCACACCGTAATTTTAAATTTGAATACCCTTCAAACCAAGTAACTTCAAACACAGTATTTTTTTTTTCAGTTTTGTTTTTTTTTAATCATCCTTTTTGTTAAACGTTTTTCTTCCAATGCTCAATGCTATTGAAAATTAGAGAAATTCAGGGATCTCCAATTCAAGAACATTTTTATTAGTTGCATTAAACTTAAAATTCGTTGAAACCAACCATCATACGCTTACACGAAGCGCTTACGTTTACATTATCAATAACATCAAAAAATTATGCATTCGTGTCGTCTGTCATCGCTTTTGTTTAGATAGTACCCGGAGTTCACCGACACGTTGATTCATCACTAATTATATTCAGTTTAAAACCAACTTTACATCTAATAAAATAAGAAACAGTAGGATAACTTTATTGCCACCAAAAGTTTAGATCATCTAAGTCAAAATTCAAAATATTTTTTATTTATTAAAATCACAAGGATCACTTTGAAACGTCAATTTTACTGCCTGCTCCTTCGCAACCAAGCCTAAATTGTATAATCTAAATTGTTAATGATTTAATAGGTTACAGTAACTCAGTAAGCGCTTGACCACTATTTCACTTCACCTTGGGATTCTGGGGTTGAAGGACCACACTGGCCTAGAAAAAACCTGTTCTTTATGGTGTTCCAAAATTATATTCCGAGATTCACGCCGGAAGCGAGTTCCTCTCTTTGCTCGTACTAACAATGAAAGTTAAAGCGAAAGAAAGTGAAGAAGTGCGGTCAATCTAAGCCGAATGTGACTTTTAAATGTGTGTATTTCGTACAGTAAGTATTTATTTATTTATTAACAAATAGGACAATATAATATACAACAGCAACAACAATATAATATATAGAAATATTTTCACATTTTACAAATTTTAACATTGAGTTCTAGGACTGATACATATGCCTATTATAGGCGTACACAACACTGAATCGAGTTAGACAATATATTTAAGCAACTATGACCTAAGATTTCACGAACCTACTAAAACTACTAGCATTGATTGTGTGAGCTTGGTTTTGTTCAAGTGCTCTAAGAGGAACCTTCAACCTGACTCAACTTAATGTTAGTTTGTCATCTTGTCGTCAAGCGTCCAGCATCAGTCATGAGGCTGTTTCAGGGCCGCCATTCCTCAACGAATCTTTGCACCTACCAGGGTATCCAATTATACTACTTCTGATGCCATTGGTTTGCCAGCGTCACCCTATTTTTTGTTTTTATAAATTACTAGCTGCACCGCCCGCGGCTTCGCACGCGGGGTTTATCAATAAAAACATTGTCCTTCTTCTGTGGAGTCGGGAAAAACGTAAATTATGTCCCAATATCAATCATAATCTATTTATATACCAAATTTCATCGAAATCGGTCCAGCCATTTAGTCGTGAAAACGTAAAAAACAGACAGAGAGACAGAGGAACAGAGTTACTTTCGAATTTATAATATTGGTATAGATAATCTATCGTTTGACCACGATCTCTCCTGGATGGTAAGCGATGATGCAGTCTACGATGAAACTGCTAGCCTAGAAGAAACCTAATCACTTGCGACTTGAAGGCTCCTAGGTTGAATTTATCAGGAAACACAGACTCAGACAAGGCATTCCATTATATGCTTATACCATGCTGGTATCTTTGATTGAGAACAGCGGCAGTGCCCTTCAGCCAGTTCAAGAAGGAATAAGAGTTTTTTTTTTTTTTTTTTTATAAATTATAGGCTAGCGTTTGACCACTATCTCGCCTGATGGTAAGCGATGATGCAGTCTACGATGGTACACGCTTGCCTAGAAGAAACCTATTCACTCGTGACTTGAAGATCCCTAGGTTGTAGTTATCAGGAAAAAAGATTGTTGTTGTTAAAAAGTTCTTTTTGCAATAAAACGATGCACATTGCATTACAGATTTACAAGACGTTAATTTTACTCTGACAAAAATACTTGTTAGTGTGCGTGAGCTGAATCAGAAATAATACGTGAGCTACTGGTATATTTATATATACTGTGATGTGACTACTATATTTAGAGCGACTGCCACTTACGTTGTAACACGTGCGAGGGTCGAATACAAATCATGGAATTATATTTGTATTGCTTATAATTATTTTGATTAATAATTGCAGATGTTTGGTGGTCCTTATGTGCGGTCTTTGTTTTTTGCGCTAATCTAAACGATGTAATGCACGGGCTTGATTTTTTCTGTTTTAAATTATTACTCCACTTTTGTTCATTTTACATTAACATGTTTAATTTAAAGAATAATTGGAATACAGTTTAACTGTATAAGTAATCAGACGAGGGGTTCCGTTGCCTTCACAACTGAAGGACTTTCTTCGTTCTCTTCTCTCGTGGGGCGTATAAAATATTAAAAGTACGCAATTATACTCTGGAGTAGAACCTAGCTGCGTCTATTGCATTTTTGGTGAATTTATCAAGATCGCCCTTTATGCAGGTCGTAGAGCACAATCGACAGATATACGGGTGAGGCATAGCCTCAATGTGGTGTCCACAGTCACTATTAGTTAGTAAAGCTCTCACATTCTCATTACATCGGTTTTTCCTACTACGTCCAACCTACAATAAATGAATATGGTAAGTACGGAGTCGGTTAATAGACTTCGAGACCAGCCCCGGCCACGGAAGGTCATCCAGGGACTTCAAGAAGGATCAATAATTTAAGATACATTTACTATTGTAATGCTAAATCCAATATCTAAGTTCAGCTGTGGACGTTTTAAGATTCTTGTCTTGGCTGATATGAAAAATCTATACGTAAATTTGGGTTTACTTACTAAAACACTGGGGAACTAGCATGGTGCTGGGCGCCCTCTCTGCTGGCGGCTCGAAGGCGGGCGGCGCAGGGCTGTTGTACCCGCAGTAGTACGAGGACTCCAGCTTGATGCCGCCCTCACCAGGAGACTCCGACCCTGACTCCTGGAGGATTGACGCTGGAAAGATGAAAAAATTAGTTGTAAAGTGTGAAATATGTATCTGATGCCAAAAGGATTGATAATGGAAATATGAATAAATCAATTGCAAATGAGTCCGGATTCTTAGATTGTTTAAGTTATAACGAATTAAGAAAAATAAGATATTGGCTGCATTGCCCAGCTGATTCTTATCATCATCATCTATAGCCGGGAGTAGGTATTGGTTCTGTCCAGTAAATAAATCCAGCCTGATTCGTTTAGAGCTTTTTCTTTCTTGCATCTGACTCCTATGGCTTTTATACCTTACTTTATGCCATCAAGTTACTACAGTTTAGGCAGCGTTTGACCATCTATTTGCCTTCATAAGACCAAGCAGATTCGCTGCAATGCCGATTCTACCTACTAAGCTTAAATATATTGAATTCGTCATCCATACACATTCCCTCTGACATCAATCGATTGTTTTGCCAGTATCAATAATTATACTCGCTTTAAATTCTATTCACGTCGCTGCACTTTTTTGGATTGTACCTTCTCGCACATTTTGGACAATGGTGAACAAATTGTAATTGCGTTTGCTGAATTTTGTCTACGTGATCCGACTGAGGTATGCTTTTCTATGATCAAGTCAGGATTACGAACACTAGGCACGTATTGTATAGTTAATCTCAGCTTTTACAACGTTGACCTAGGTCATGTTGATAGGTTATCGTGATGATGACTGTTATGTTAATAGATTATGGTGAACTTTACCTGGCGTAGCCCAAGTTTTGTCCACAATATAGTTTAATAATTCTACCAAACAAATTGGGTGTTGTGACGCTACGTTCTGCGAAAATTGTTTTGTCATCATTTATTATTAAAATAAATTAGAATGAGCTCTAACTTTAGGGTCTTATCACATTGGCGATTCGTGAACGTGTTTCCAGGGAGGCGATTTGTGAACGTGTACGCCGCGTCACTAAATAGGTAAACATGCACCCCGCCACACTTCAGCCAATCATATTATTGTAGGAACTATTGTAACGTTTTACGAATTGTGACAATGCCACAGACATGCAGCGACCTTGTTGAATGATCGCCTAGCTGGAAACTCGCTCGTAAATTGCCAGTGATAACGCCGTTAGTTACCAGAACGTCAAGGATTTATTTACGACAAAAACCTTTGACGCATCTACGACGTTCATGTCATAACAGAAGATATTCTATGTGGACAAAATTTCAGCTACATAATATTAACTGTTTTAGTAAAAATCAGAAGAAAACACAAGTTATTTCAAACAATAAACAAACAGACATACCTTTAGACAACTTCCATAGTTCCTTCGACGAGAAGACTCCGGTCGCTAGAATAATATCGTTGCAAATTACCCCGTTGTATGGATTGTGGCTATAGCCTGAAATCCATCATCACATCGTCACGTTACACTAACGGTTGGTCTCTCATAAACAAACTATGGAGTTGAGTTCTCATATTAACTGACACGAAATCCACTCGATCATCGATGTGGTTGTGAGACTAGTTATTTTAAACATTTCATCTCATAATTCTGAGCCACATCAAGAAAACAAATGTCGCGGCTTGAGATACGTGTTTCCAGACATGTCCTGCGATGCTCTCCAAGCATCGTATGACGTCACCAGATATCATGCGATTTAACTAAATCCCATGCAAAGTTGCTGGAAATCTTGTGTCACGTGAAATACTAGAAGTCTGATGACGTCACAGGAAATACCTGATAACACGCGTCCTGGGACATTTTTTGCCGAGTAAATACATGTGGTATTAAACTTCTTGGCGAGGTTTTAGCCTTTGTGCCATTATCATGTTAAATTAAATCCATCTGTATTCATACGTTGGTATTTTGATCTTCTATGTAAATATTACTTTATGGTGATTAAAACTCACAGATGGATTAAATATTGAGAATGACAGAAAGTTATTAATATTTCTTTTATCGATAAATATGAGAACCCGCTCAGGGGACTATCATGATACCTACAGATGGACTTGTGCTTTTTGCCACACACGTGTTAGTGTTACCAGAAAATCTCTGTAGAATATATGGACACAAGTAAAATAGAAAAATTATAATTAAAATTACGAAGAAAGGGTTTAAAACATACTTACTATAGGGACAACTAAGATGCCTGTTTGCTTACAGGGTTATAAGTAAAAAATCACAAATACACACAAATCTAGTAATATAAGTAATAAGGTCAAAGATAAAATATTGGCTGATCCTATTTTAAAATACTGAAGAATAAATTTGAATAAAACGAATACTATATTCAAACACATAAAAAAACATTTTGTCAACGGATCTCATTATTTCTGATTCGATCTCGTAAAGAAACACCAAGAATAATAAAGACATAGTAAATGTCGTTAAATAATAAGATAATAAAACCTCAATTAAGTTTGTTAGGAATAAAGTCTTATTCAAAAGGAAGTAAGGTTGATCTTTGTATATCAGTATTTTAGAACAGCATCAATATTTTAAACATCAAGATATTAAAAGAGAAGGAACACCGACTACAATACAAACAAATTTCCATACAAACGAGCATTAAAACTCCAAAATTTGAAATTTAAAAGCATGGAAGTGTAAGTGCAAGCCAATACGAGGACGAATTTTGTATCAAAATGCAAAAAATAATAATGTAACAGTGTGTTTGTGCAATACCAATCACGAACAATTACATTTTTGACGTTGTGGCAATCAAATCATTCGATAAATAAAATTAGATTTTATTTCTAAAGAACCGTTTCTTAAACAGCTTCTTGGTCGGCTTATAAATCTTTTCACCATACGGATTACTGATTCTCTGTGAGTCGTTATAAAAAGAAATTCATCGGATGCATCAGTCAATAACTAACTAACTTAATAACACGTATTAATGTCTCAAACGCCAAGACCAAGCAAACAACGCAATATTATCATACCCTGGAGCCTTAGCACGAATTTTTACTTTAGCACATCGACTAGCTGTCATTAAATTATAACTGTTGTCTCTAACGTCTAACAAAAATATTCATGCTAAGGCCCCTGATAATATTTGTTTTCATCAGCTTGTATGTACTCTACCATATCTAGTTTATACCTTTTCTTTTTAAATTTTTAGACTATCATGGTTATGAACACTAATTACACTAATATACTATATTCACAAATCATGGTAAGTATACCGTTTTTAGTGCAAATAGTATAAGGTATACTATTTCTCTCCTATTTCTAAAGTCTTAATCCATCTGTACTATTGTATAGTTCTGTTTTCTTACTTGGTGCTATTGGCGCCCAACGTGGGGGAGTCCCTGTTGGGGCGCCAATTTATAGAAGCTTAACAATGTATTTACAAGCTTTTATTTTGTCATTCGTTTTGTTACGCCTTAACATTTAAGTATCAAGTAATCCAATTGCCACATAACTAACGACACACAGAATCACAACACCGATGACGTCACTCCATCGGCTGTTACCTTTCGTCTTAGCCTCGTGTTCGTTCTCTTTATCCCTAGGCGGGTGGGGCGAGAGAGAACCGCTTAGAATATCTGAAACATATCAGCTGGTTATACTACGCTAGCAAGCAAAGGGTGCAAAAACTATTAGTTATGATCCAAATTACAGGTTTTTTACTAAAAAGAAAAACGTAATTTCTAAAGTTTTGTTATAATTACTTCAACTTTGAATTGACAAATACAAAATGTCTACGTATACACTTATTGGCACATAACGCAAGACACTTTTGGTTCATGTTTTTTAAGCATTTAAGCAGCAACTTTGCAGTTATTTGCCAGATAATGCGCGTTATGTGTACCATAAAACATAAACGAACATAAAAGTGGCAAAAAACATAAAATGAACTTGCAAGCATAACCATAATTCTTGCACCTTATAGTCTAATGCAACTTAATATAATACAAAGAAAGAGTGGTCACAAAAAGTGATTCTAATGAACAGTCCAAAAATACATCTTAAAGTACTTTCAATGAAAATCTTAAAACTTTGAACTGCAAGAGGATATCTTTCAACCTTGAACAAAATTTTTAGGGATGTTTATCTTCTGGGTCAACGCATAAGCATTGCAATTCAGTAGGGCAATGCAGCCAGTGTCTTGGGAACACTTACACCTAGTGATCTGGAGCAGTTGAGCTATCTATAGATCGTTTGCAACGGTCTTTAGATGATTCAACTGTTTCTTCTGTATTTTAGTAATGTAAATATTTATTGTATATTCTTTTTGTTCTTAAAAGCATTTTGCCCATTTAAAAAAAAATAGGCTAATCTGAGAATTTTATCTTGAACACTCTTCCTCAAAAAACAAAACCACAAAGCGTATAATATCTGAGCGAGAGACCTGGTAGACCGTCGCTGCCATTACCGTAGCTGTTGATGAAATTGGCCAGGTACAGGTCCAGTTCTCTAACCGACACGTTGATGTGGTAAGGGTTCACGCAGAGCCCAGGCTGTGTGCATTCTGGATGCTTCTCGAGCCGTTCACCGTCCGTACTCTCTAGGGGTATGGCCTTGAATAGTATCACCATTACAAGGTCCAGCCGCCAGACCTGGAATTGAGAGATTGGAATTGAGAATTGAAAAATGCTATGCAGTCATTGAGAAATATTTTAAATCAGACTTTACGAAGAATAAATCAATCAGAGTCAAGATACAATAAAAAAATCCAAAGTTTCTTGGAGTAAGAACTTATTAAAATGTTCATGATGAAAAACCACCATAGTAGTCGAGATTCAAAAAGACCTTGTAAAAAACTATTAACTCATCGGAATTCTTTGACCGACCTAGAAACTTTGACAACATAACTTAGCTATATCCACCATAAACTTTATTTTTACATAGATATATTTGTTCTTCGTCATCGAGCTACTGGATTGGTAAAACCTTGATGAATTGAGTTAAAGTACCTATGTTAGTAAACTTAAGTTAGTAGATAGGTACCTAATATTCTAATAGTTAAATTAACAGTTTATTTTACTTGATATTAATATAGGTAAGTTATGTTAGTACTTATGTTAGTGCCCCAGTTTTAGTGCCCAAATTTTGTCTTAAATATCTATTGTAAAAACCAACATGAAACAATAAATATCTATGACTATTCATCACCAATATATAGAGTATGGAACCCCAAACAAAACACTTAGATTTAGTATATCATCTTGCACCACAAGTCATCGAGGGTGCAAGATCAGTTAGATACTCACTTTATCAGCCTGGCGGAGGCAGTCTATCCGTCGCATCTTGCCCTTCTGGTCTGGATTGCTCAACACACACACCGCCGGCCGCTTTCCCGTGATACTCAGCACAAAGTCTTCCCTGCAGTCTTGGGTGATGTCCTTGCGGAGTTTCCCTAGTAGCCGTGAAGCCCATTTCTGTTTCACTTCTGCTTTCTCGTTCTGAAACAGTTACATTAAAACATAAGAATCTGTCATCTTTAGTGTTCGTATATTACTGTACACTACTGAATAGTAATAGCATAAGTTTACATCCGTTATAAGTGCATAATAAAGCTTTTATTATTCTCAGTAGGCGTTTTGTCTTATAAAGGCAGTACCTACTTTAAGTTATTGCGGGCTTCTGAAGTCCACTATAAAAAAGGCACCCAGGCAAGACGTTGATGCTTACTAAGGTACAAATGAAGCGATCTCTAAGCTACATTATTACGCCTGTTACCTTGCAATATTAGCATCATAGCCTAAGCTTATATAAATTACAAAGAAAAAACATGTTTCAGGACCATAAATAAAAACGAGCGACACTACGAATGAACGAACATTTCAGCTCGGATATATGCATGTAGTTTGTTGATCTTAGTGCGCTTGCGCTATCAAGAGTTAAATATAGATTTTATTTGCGCATAGAAATGCGCATTAGTTCAACAATACCATCGTTACTGCTGGCTGAATATTGCTGTTTGATAGTTTCCTTTCAGGTTTAATGCGGGTCTGTAATACTTAAAATATGATGAACAGCTTAATTTTGATCAAGGCCTTACCTGTTTGGTTATCGTCACTCATGAACCTTAGACTAGTATTAATAAAACTGTTTTACCTGTAATTCATATTTAGTATGCCGTTCCTCCTCGAGACTCATCCGTTTTTCGTGTTTCTTATAATATTTCCGTTTGGCCGCTTGTAAATTGAACCAAGTATACGAAAAGGACTTTACAAAAGGCATCAGCGCCTCTATGAACGGATGGAACTCGTCCTGTGAACAAGCAAATAGTGGAACACTGGTTTTAGTTAGGGTGTAATATTGGCGCCCAACAATTACTAATTTGGCGCCCAACGTGGTACTCAAATTATTTTGATCTCTTTTCTGAATGTTATTGACTTGATTTTGGAATTAATTTACTATTAGAACTTGAGTAATAATTAAACGATCAATGAGATTAATAGGATTGATTCTAATTGTTTGGATAGTATTATAACAATCAATAATTCAGACAACTTTTTTTATTAGAATACTTTAAATCTTACCTCCATTGTATTATTTTCTTTTGCAAGGTTTTCTATCATCAAAATACGGCTAGTCTTCAAATTGGTAGAATATTTTCTGACTTCTCAATTTAAATTAAATATTACCATGAATTTTTCTAGATCGAAGTAAAACAGCTAACATGATAAAAAGTTGTCTGAACTAAACAGAAATCCAATGGTACAATATTATTTACACATTTAAACAATAATATTAATATCGAGTGAAACATTTATTTACATACAAAAGCGCTTGCAGACAAGAACGTTCAGGTTATACACTCCAGACATCGAGATCTTGAAATTGGGAGGAAGTGAACTTCTATCTAATTGTGAATCTTTGATTTAGAAAAGTTTGTGAAGTATTGTGTCGTTTAAAAAATAAATAACGCTTCAGACTTTTATTCTATCAAAATCTAATTGGGTCAGACGCCGAGCGACGCCTCAATAAAACAACAAATTGCCAGTAAGTACCTACTCCAAATAAAAAAGTTTCTTGCTTTGATCTATTTGAAACTGAAATTCTTACTAAATCCACTAAAGAATCGTATTTATCGTATTCTCTTTCTAAGACCCAATTCTAACTGACCGCTTGAAAAATTTTGTATTCACCGCTAGTAAAAGCATGAATTGAGCATGCTACTTGAATCATAATATGCAAAACGCGTGTCTGATTTATTAGACCCTCGAGTTGGCAACACTGTACAGGAATTTTCGATTGTTTGTTTTATTACGAGTTACTACTTTCGTGGAAATATTCGAGAGGATTTGAGGATAAATTAAATTGTATTTAAAATTATTCAAACTGCAGTTTCTGTTTGGCATTAGAATGTATAACATAAGGGATTGCAATAAAGATTTCGGCTGCTTTCACGAACTTAATGAATAAAACATTAAAATGCTGCAGAGTTTATTTTAATGAAATCTAACCTAATCTATTTCATAAAATTGGCATTACTTAGGGCCGATTTCACCATTTTCTTCGGAAACTAAGTTTAATAAAACCACGTTTTGTTTAACTGAGTTGAAATGTTTTACTTGATCTCGGTTTTCATGAAACGGAATTCACCAGCTTCGTTTTGATTTCGTTTACTAAAACTAAGTTTATCTAGAATCATAGACAAAAAAGCGATGCGTTTCGTATTTGCAACATCAAACAGTGTCTTGGTGCTACTAAACTTATCAATATCGATACGATCGAAACGCAGTTGTCAAACAAAACTGTCATAATCACGTTTTGTTTGTAGTTACGCCGCCCCATTCGTAGTAGATCCGATTTTATCATTAATCGACTCCAATACAGACATAACTGTTGGTTTCGTGAGACGAAATCTGGACACAAAATCCTTGTCATCAAGGGTGTCGAAGTGCTATTCTCTTTCGCGTATCCATCTTGGACGACGAACAAAGTATTCATCATCACTTTCGTCAAATGCTAGTGCCAACGCTTTTTTCGTTCTGGATATAAACTATATGAATAATATAAAAAATACTTCTGTAACAGATATTTCGCAAAATAAAGTCAATTACACTTTTTGACTTTTGATTGACATCTCTCTAAACTCGTTTAGATGAGCTAAACGTCGAAAATTGGACGTTCAGAATTTGAACCGCGTTTAGCTTTAACTGCGTTTAGTTGATTTTGGTGAAATGCAAACTGTAGACTTGAACTCAGTTAAACGCGTAAACTGAGTTTAGCTTGAACTGATCGCGTTTAGTTTCGACGGTGAATTCGGCCCTTAGTCGTATATATATTTGGTCGTATCCAATCACACACTTTTACACAACAATGTGGACCAGTATGAATGAGGATAGCGAGAGAGAGTATGGAGGAATTTAGGCTAGGCCTACGCCGTGGAGGCGACTATGGCTGAAGAGATAGATAATTAAGATCGAATTAGTATGAAATATGTATGAATATGTCTAAGATTTCATAATTAATTAATTCAATAAGTAATAGAAATAAATACTTTTATTCATCGGAATCTTTTTTTTTATGTGTGTTCCCCGATTACTCGAAGACACCAAGACCGATTCAAGAAATTCTTTTTTTAAAGGATATACTTCCCAGGTGGTCTCATTGGCAACAAGACAGGATCTGATAATGTGATCCCAAAAAAATTTAGGGCAACCCTCAAATTTTATGGGACGCAAACGATTTATATAATTATTTTTATTTGAAAGAATATACTTTCAGACTAATTTCCTAGAAATTTCATCAAAATCGGTTCTGTAGTTTGATTATCTTGTTCACACAAGGTAAAAAAACTGTTATAATTTCATCTATTTACTTATAGCAAATAAACGTCCCGTTATTATGAAACTCCACAAAATAATCACCAACATAAAAAGCAACCTTCAAAACGACAAAACATAATCATAATCTAACCTAACCTTCTTGTACACATAAACACTCGCCAGTCAAAACATTTAGTTGGCCGGCTTCGCAGACGGCCCTGGCAGTGGTTCCCTAGGTACCAGTAGTTGGCAGGACCTCCTCCCACGTGCCTCCATTCAACTTTTATAGGTGAAAAAATTCTTGGAATTTATACGGCTGGGAATATTGGTCAAGGTTAAAGTGATGACTTTAGATTGGGGGTAATGGAGTTGAATGTTATAATGTGTTGCATTTTGTTTTCTTATAGACTAATAATAGTGTTGATAAGTAAACCTCCCCCCCCCCCCCTTAGAATCACATTCACCTCGTAACTTCTTCACCACATTAGATCTTTCATCAATGATAACAAGGTCCATTTCAATATATTTTATTCTGTTTCTGAATTTTACCTCAAGCTGATCTAACGCTGGATAATGTCCACACAGTCCACTCCATTCCAAAGGTAGTCTGGTAGAAATCGTTATTTAGCGATAAGACCGCCAATTGTATGACATAGTTTTACAGTGTTCTTTTTAGTTGTATTGTTTTATGGTGTGCAATAAAGAATTATCTAATCTAAACAAAAATTTACCAAAAACATATTAAGTAAAAGCTTTATCTTTATAATTTCTCTAAATTAATCTATCCAATTAGCCACCATTGAGCACCAAAAATTTAAACTTTTCTCTTTCAAAATGGTTATTCCCGAAACTTGCCCCACTGAACTCCAGGTTAACGACACTCCTCAATCAAAGTACTATAATGTGCCAGCATCGTCCAGTCACAACAGTGAGTTGGCGGAGGAAGTGGCCGCCGCTGCCAGTTGCAGAGAGCCCAGTTGGCAGGACCTCTGGCCACGTGGCGACGTGAATTCCTTGGAACGGTAGATCAAGTTTTTGCACAGAGATTTGATTAGGTCGATAGCCTATATCCTACTGTAGATGCGAAAGTTTGTGTGTATGTTTGACCCTTCAAATGTAAAGTTACATTTTTTAATAAAACTAGATATCCTAGGTTACAAAAAATAGACAAAGGAGCCAATAAAGTGCGATGGATTCAAGTATATTATATGATGAATCTCTATAAACGGCTTCTAACATCCTAAGTTTATAAAGCATTCGTAACTATTATCTCATAAATAGACGCGGCTATAAAGCACACAGAAACTACGAATGAAAAAAGGCCTCATAAAACTATCACAACATACGATAAGGTGCAAATATTTGGCAAATATAAGAACAACAAATGAACTGGATAGCAAGATTGTTGGCAAAGGTGCCTACGATAGTGGATTCCCTGTATGAAATCATAGTACGAAAAAGTTTGATCGAAATGTAACGTAAAATTCTTTGTCAGGTTTTTTTTGTGTCATTCAGAAGGATTGTTGAGAGAATATTGGTAGACATTTTTTCAAACTTTGATCTACCGGTTATTTACTAGGCAAAAAATGCTTTAGCTCCGTAAAAACTTGGATGCGCATAAATATATAAAAACAACCAAATGATGTGTTTATTGCTTAAATGGTGATCTGTATGAGTTTTTCAGGTAGAACACGAAAAGCCTGTAGAATATTTGCGGACAGATCTGTAGTCTATAGGCTCGTTCGATGAGCATGTATACTATGTTTTACTATCACAAATAAATTTAGAGTTATTTCCCATCAATACCACTAACCGATTGTCGATAAAACTTATCATATAAAACAAACTATTAGGACAACTTCCAACATCCGGACCATGCCAAAACACTGGAGTGCGTTCACCCTGAACATTTTGGCGGCAAATCTCATCGCACTGACGCTTACTTCATTATTATTTTTTTCCGGCTTTATTCCGCGGCGTTTCCAATTTATTTTATAGATATTGGCGCTGGTTCATTGGGGATGCCCGCCTGGTCTTGGCCGTGGCACCGGTTGGCGTGCCTAACTGGGTCGGCTACGTCACGCAGGAACTCTGGCCAAAATCACGGCACACGCGGAAAGACGTGAAAAAAAGTCACGCATAGCGGCCATCTTGCCACGCGCCGTTTTGGCGCGCAAATGCAACAAGTCAACGCGCGCAGAAAGCGCACTTATTTGCTGACAACGCACGTATTTCCACAATAAATCGTATTGTTGCATCGCATGCATAATGCTTACGAATTCGATTATATGTATTTACGTACTTAAAGCGCACGCATACTGAATGTATACAGGTATCCTTAAGAAATGTCACGTTCTAAAAGATGTAACTATGCGAGGATAATATCAATAAAGTAGTAGATAATGTGACGTTTGATGTCCCAGCGTTGGGCTGAAGTAGGCTGATTTGAAAGCAAATGGATGGCGCACGAAATCTAAAGAAAATGAGACCTGCTTTGTGGTAACAAAACATTATGGTTCCCAAGCACTGCCGTCTTTTCATTCTTGCCTTTTCGAAGTTTAGTGAAACAGAGCATCAAATTATGCATCTCACAGGTTTTTCTTGTGCAGCTACAAGCGTAGTTTTCAGAGCGGCACCTAGATTTATTTTTCTCTATGACGTCATTACTTTACCTACAATACTCTATTATAAGAGTCTCTTTACATTCTGCTGTTAAATAGATATGCAGATAACGCTTTGTTGTTTATAATACTTAAATTAGAAAACAATTAACAAGACACGTGAAAATACAAGTGGCGGTCTTATCGCTAAAATTGATCTCTTCCAGAGAATCTGATAGAATAAGTACGTAGTAATAGCAAGTTCTCTTTGGCAAATCAAAACGCATAAACACAAGGTAATATGTCGTTATTTGGGGAATCATTAATACCACCCGGTTTAAATCGCTAAATTGGTAAGATCTACAAGATGTGATGTCACCTCGTGGACAATATATCGAAGAATACGAGCCCAGCTTCTCGTTACTCCCAGAATATTTACTGAAAAATGTTCCTTGGAAACTATTTCTTCACGAGTCCCTCGGGATCTATTCCGACCATTGTATGCTTGACGCTAAAACTCGCTACACGATACGCGTCGTAAACCGACTATCAAACAGGCTCGGTTAAAAAGTCGTCTATTTTAAACCGTGGTAACTGTCCTCATTTGCTGCCCTATTGATGTTCCGCTATTAGAACAGCAATATTTCCGGACTGGCTATAAAGAACTTTTGATTTATTTATCTATGTCAAACTCGTATTGTGATAGTACAACAATAAGACAGGATGAAAGAGATTACAAAATACCGGTTAAGAATATAGCGTTTGACCACTATCTCGCCTGGTGGTTAGCGATGATGTGGTCGATGGTAAAGCGCACGCTTGTCCAAAAAAACCTTGTTCACTCTGTACTTGAAGTCTCTGAAAGTTTAATAGTAGATTATTAAACGAGGGGACAAAGCAGTGTCTTGCGTCTTGCGCTATATTGAATCCCGAACGTAACGAAGTATTCTAGAGTTAACTCACGAGCGGAGCGAGGAAGTTCCTAGAATCCTGAGTGCAGAGAGGGGTATAAGCGCGCCAAAGATGCAGACAGCTTTATCCACGAGGAAAATACTCTACTTTTCACACTTTCTGCGAGACAAATATCGTCGGTGGAAAGGCAAAATGACTGGAGCGAAAAAATATTTTTGCGAGATAAAGCCAGTCAAAGTTTTTATTTTAAGAAAAAAAATCATAACTTTTTACTCAATTATCCAATTATAATAAAATAAGTTTATAAATAATTTTATTTGTGGCACGCATTTACGCGTAGTGATTGAAGTACGTTTTTGTGGCTACTTTCCAAGTTAAGTGTCGCTAAAGTCATTATGACCTAATAAATAGTAAGCCAAATTTACTTATACGCTATCAATCTAAACTTCGATGTTAAGTTAAAAGTACTGAACACGATACGATTAGTGAATGAGGGTGGGATCAAATTTCTTATAACATTGTTTATAGTGTCGTACTGGTGTATCAAAATAACTTAAAGGGAAATATTTTTACTACTCAAGTATAACAGTTTTACTCATGAGTCAATACGATAACTAAATAACTTGAACAAAATTACTTAAATTGGTATTTTTTTGTAATAAGTCATTCAGCAAAGTAACGTTAGCGATTAATCATACTTTATCACATCTGGGATAAACCTACTGCTCCCTTTAAATATTCGATTGTTTTTCAAATTTGTGTTTTTAAAAATTACTGTTACATGTATATTTGAGGGCTTTGACACCTTTTGATGAATATAAAATACATAAAGTTATAAAAAACAACGGCTATTCGTTGGTCTTACCAGGGGAGTAGGTTTTGACAGTGGTTGGGTTAGGGAAGGGTGTGTAGGGTAACGGGGGGTGGTTAAACCGGGAGATGTAGGTGTAATCACTGGGCATCTAAACGGTCTCATGATAACTGTAAATTTATTTTTACAAAATAAATGCAATTAGTAATAGAATAATAAATTTTTATTGAATAAAAAACGTAAGTCTCATAATTATGTATGAATTAGGGCACACTTAAGAGCTAAAAACCATTTGTTCTTAACGAAAACTTAATGGAACAGCAATAAAAACAAATCAAAAATTAAAAAGCCTCTTGTGACAGAAACAAGTAACTAAATTATAAAAATATTTTTAATTGTCAAGCAATATAAATAACAATGGATAATGATCTATTAAAAATTACGAGAATTTAAAAGAACATAGAACCATTATCCTTTATTGAGAATCATTGTCTGTCTTCAGTTCTTTAGCGACTTAGACATAATTAGAGTAAAACAAATCAAAAACTAAAAGCCTCTCGTGGCATTAACAAATAACAAAATTATAAAAACATTTTAAACTATTAAGCAATGTAAATCACAATGGATCATGATATATTAATCATAACAAAAACTTAAAAAATAGTAGACCAATGGACAATTATCCTTTCTAGCTCTTAATTATAACTACCATAATGAGAATCATTGTTTTCTGTTAGTCTTCAGTTCTTACTTAATAAATCAACAATTTAAAGCCTCTTTTGGCAAATTCTAAAATCAAACTCTTAAAATTTGGCATATCTTAATAAACAAACAATCATCACATAAGATTATCGAGCTTCAAAGAACACTCTAATAATAATTATTATTATTATTCACTTTCTTCGTCCTCTTCATCTGTTTCTGCCAAACAGTCTTTTATATTGTTAGAATAAGTCAGCCTTTTGTACTCTTCGTGATACATTCTTGGTATAACATAGTTCGTACATAGTTTGTTGAGATCCATGTATTTCTTTTTGGAAATTGGCAACATAGCTTTATAACACGGCTTTAATTGAATGTTTTCATTCGTTTTCTGTATTCGGACTGTTTCAGTTTCTGCATTAGCATCCATGGAATATTTCACAAAAGCCATGTTTGCTGCTGTTTTTCTGAATGTTACCGTTCTCAGTTTACTGATTTTTCCAGCCAAATTTCCTTTGAAATAATTTTCCGCAATCGTGTCCCACTTTTTGAAGTCTGTATGCATTAGAACTTCTACTTCATATGGTTTGTGCGACTTCCTAGCCAAGGCAAAGACCGTATACCATTGGGAAGATGCCCAAATGATTACACCACTCAGGCTATTTTCAATAACTGAATGGATGGAATCAACGGGCATGTATGTATGCCCCGGGAGCAAATAATTAATTTGAATAGATACAAGGTTCTTGCATTTTCGAAGCGTCTCGTTTATACAAGCCAAAACTATTTTATTTTTGTTTTGGCCTGGACAAGAGTCACAGTATAGCAACAAGTGTTTAATTGTTTTTCTTTCATCTACTTTCTTGATATATGTTTGTAAAATGGATGCTACTTCGTTACCTCCTCTTTTTCCGTCGACTTCAGACCATGTATAGCAAAACCCATTTCTAGTGACAGACTCGTAAAATGTCAAATTATACACAGCTAATTTTCGGCTGTAATATAACATCATATTTTCTCCATGAGGCGTATTCAGTACTTTTTGGAGATCAAAAGATGTGCATAAAATAGTGTCATCCTTGTTACGAATCTCTTGGTGTGCTTTAAATCTTTGCTCAGATTCTTCTTTGTCTTTCAAGTGTTTTTCTTTTTCCTCATTATCAGCATCTTTGTTATTTTCAAACTTAATACACTTCGAACATTTATCCTTTCGAGGTAAATGAAATCCGATGTTGAATTCAGTTGTAAATATTTTTTTGAATAGCTTTTCTCCTACGTACTGCATTCCATTTTCTTCTTGATTCTTTTTGTAAAGTCTATATAAGTTTGTTAAATTTTTGAATTCTTGTGGTAAATAAACTCTTTTGCTATCCTTCCTGCAGTAATGTGATGGTAAAGCTGGTAGTTCTTGAATATATTTTCGTAAATTTTCTACAACAGTGTTAGGGGTTTTGTTAATAGGCACGTGCTTGCCTCTCATATCTTCGCTTGCAGAACCGCAAAAGGAGTTCATAACTGTATTGTATAGCAAAATGCCTATTCCACCGTACACTCCGAAAAAATAATAAAGCAAAATGGCTGGAACGCCAGGAATCAGTCTAATAAACGTAAGCCAAAATTACTTGAGCTTTATTTTTATTACATTCATGGAACGCACTAATTTCTGAAATCCATTCTTTTTAAGGCTTCACGAAGCAAATTTTACTCAAGCTTTAAAGTTAATATTTCATATGCAGTAAATATTTCTTGAGCGACATAAGTCTAAAATTGAACAAAAAATGCGTCGCTTGAGTAAATGAGCCAACGAAATTTCGCCATTTTCCTGGTTACTTAAGCGCCACAAAAATGCTCTGATCGACATGTTTCCTAGACAGATCGACGCAGAAAAATTCGCTGATTCCGAATATATATATAACTCAATTTTGACCACTTTGTATGGCAGAAGTCATTTTGCCTTTCCACCGACGATATGGTATTTGTAACAGCGTTTCGCGGCATTTGCTTTAAAACATACATAAGTACATATACATACAGATACATAAACAGTCATTAGAAGACCTAAGACGACTTAAAAAGGTACAAAAAGACACAAAAACACATAAGATGACCTAAGAAGACAAAACAAGACATTAGAAGACTTAAGAAGACATAAAAAGACCTAAGAAGACACAAGGAGACACAAGAAGACCTAAGAAAACATAAAAAGACACAAAAAGACATAAGGCGACCTAAGAAGACAAAGGAAGATATAAGAAATAGAAAAACATAGGAAGACATAGAAAGACATAAGAAGACCTATTAAGCCATAATACATATTTTGCGTTCTGACCAGAGAGGTTAGTTCGATTAACGAATAAGTTCTTATTGTGTGGGTCTCTATGGTTCAAATTTTAATACAAATAAGGTTCTAAATTCAAATCTCATTATGCCCTAGGGAACAATGAAATTCAGTACAACTTTACTCCCGGCTTAGTCGTAAGGCTTTAATTTAATCACCTGCTTTCGGTTAGGTTTACATGATATATAATTTAACATTGTCGATTTGACAAGTCAAGATTTTTCATTACTTCTATTTCACTATCTTCTTTTGTTTTATTTTGTGCCAAATAAATTTTTTCATGATAATTTTTACATATTTATTTTTTTTCATTTTATTTATTTGTTAATTAGAACGGCGATTGCCAATTACACTAATTAATTAATTATAATTTCAATTTACATCAATTACAAACAATTTACATACAAACAATAAAAACAAAAAAGATACAATTACAATTTATAAAATAGAAAAATAAAATAAAATGTCAAAATAAAATAAAATGTCAAAGTAAAATAATACAATGTCATTCATCTCTCTCACAATAGAGCAGACAATAACTTACTGTATGAGTTAATATATTGGGAAATTACTATTTTTATTATTAACTGGATTCAGCCTGGTACGCTATGAGGTAGAATTTCTGCACACAATATTAGATTCTATAATTAAAATGTACAACTGCGTCTCAGACGTGTTGCGTAAACGATTATGTACCAGATTCGTAAATGATGGAAATTTTCAATTGAACCAACATTCGTTCCATACAATAACTTTATGTTTCATTATAAATACCAATCCATTATTCCCAATACTACTTTGTAGATTCAAATAACAGAGCGATTCATAGCTTTATGGGCATCGGTGCTACGTATTTATATCGGCATACCAACAAGTGAAGACTGGTAACAGCTGAACGGTTGCAGAAATAGAAAATAGTTTCAAGAACTAAAGGTGGGGCTGAGTACATAGCGGAATAGATGCACTAGTTCTGCCTGCATCTACCAATAGTGCTCGCCTCGTTTTAAACAACAAACGAATAGTGGAAAATCTATTTCATACTCAAAACCATTTATTGTAACCCATAGTAATATAGATTTTTAAAATTATCACAAAAATTTCAAGCCTAGACGGGACTAGAACCCGCAACCTTCCTCTTGATACGAGGACGCACTTTCAACTGTGCTACCAGGCAATTCACGTCAGGGTAGAAATTATTGAGATGATTCAAATTACGACTAAAGCGCCGTTAGCTCCATCTACAGGAAAACTTATACAGTTTTTTTTGACCTGCTCAATGGCAAACGTTGCAGTTTAGTAGATTGACAAGAGTAAGATAGTAACATCTGAACACTGGTGATGTCATTTATGCTAGGTCAATATTCAATATTCATGAAAATCACAAGAATCACTTTGAAGCATTAATTTTACCGCCTGTTCCTCCGCAGCTAACCTAATAAAGAATCAGGCAAGAAACAAGGCTGGTTATTCTTTTTTTATGATCAATTACACAATATAGCAATAGGAATAATACAAAAATATAAGTAAGTACCTAACAGGAATGTTCCGAATATTCGCATCAGCATCCGAAAATGCGGAGCCTCCGCATCAATTTCTGCATCCGCATTCACAATAATCGATGCGGATGTTCATGTGGATGCAGATGCAGCGCAGTTTGCGACAAAAAAGAAATCGGGTGGATTTTGCGAGTGGCGCGTGTCGTGGCCCGTGCTGATTGACCTTGACCAATAGGAGCGAAGATTTCGGTGACAAAATTCGATGTGTTAGTTATTGTTTATCATTTTATCTCGTAAATCAATCATAACGTGTTCACTTGCGCTTATCGTATAAACATTGCAGTTTTTGAGTGTACAGTATACAGTGAGTGTTATGTGTTAATCGAGTTTAGTTTATATTTTCGTTTTATTTCGGCACAAAACGAAGTTTCTTAAAAATAATCTTAAGATCCGCATCCGCATCCACGAAGGTCAAAAAATCGGCATCCGCAAAATCCCTGGTACCTAATATAAATCAATTGTAAAACAAAAGAAAATGTGTACTGATATTGTAAAATTGTAATAATATCAGCTGTCAAGAGGCTGATCGACATCGAGCCACGGGATTTTATCATCAATATAATCAGCTATAGTGTATACTTAATTACATTGCGTCTATTAGGTAGTAGCTTAATGCACTCTAATTTGAAAAGGTGTTAGAAACAGATACGCAGCTAACATACACAATATGATAACCACCTATTAAAAAGTATGATTTAAGTCATTAATAGCCGCAAGTTTGACACTTTTTCAAAGAGCTTTCACTTTTTTAATTACGATCTAATAAATTTACTCGCTTGGCGTATAATACTTCATGCCGTCATATTTTACTATAGTAGCACTAAGATTTACCATTTGTACATGTGACCGCTAAATATTGTCAGTATATGCTATGTTAATCCTATAATTAATAAATAAAGAGAAACGTGTCGTTATCGGTTACCGATGCATAAAGGAACCGGTCCTAAATTGATTACAAAAAAATAGCATTTAACTACTACAAGCACAAAAAATACTACATAACGGTAGTATCCATGTTTGTCAAAGATCGTCACAAATAATAGTGTCAAAGAAATGCTTAAAAAAGGTGAAATAGAATACAGATACCGACAGAGTATCAAAATAGATATTTTAATAAACGGCAGAATAACAAAGCTGCAGCTGTCACTACAGAATCTGACTTAAAAAATCTTGAGAGATTATTTCGGTACGTCCGCAACGACATATTTATAGATATTATAAAGTTTTAACGATGGACCTGACGCTCAATCTGTTGAGTGAAACGTCGGAATCGCATTTTAATGGTGAATATATAAAAAAATGAGTGATGTATCGCAAAATGTTAAACTGATAATATTTTGCACATTGGAATAGGTAGGTACCTAACTTATGAACAAGTGCTAATAAATATGAAAAATAACGTAGATTTTTAAGATTGAGCTCATTCTCAAGGTTTTCTTAATTTTACTTAGAAAACTTTCGTGATTTATTTCAATCATTATTATAAATAATGATCGGTCGAAACATCGATAAAACGGTACGTGATAAATCTCGTATTTATAGTAATGGTTTTCTTAATTGTTTCGCTATCCTTATTTTATATGAGTTCCTGAAATTTTACTTAAACTACTTTTATAAGAGTAGGTACCACATATTCACACATATAAACACATATAAAGAACATTTTCGAAACCTCAATATTCTGACAGTTCCCAGTCTATACCTTCTAGTAGTCTTAATGGACGTGGTTAAAAATCCGCTTAAATATGAAACTTTTGAACAAAGGAAAAACAGAATAGACACAAGACGAAAAGATCTTGAAACACCTCTCTGTCCAAAATTGAATGTTGCCAAACATGGCTCGCGGTACCAAACTGTAAGACTTTTTAACGCCCTGCCTACTGATATGAAAATTATCGAGAGTCCTTTTAAATTTAAGTCAAGACTAAAAAAGCTTTTGTTGAAAGGGTGTTTCTATTCAGTTAATGATTTTATGACTTGTAATAATATTGAATAGTCGTTTTTATTTTTTCATAGTTAATAGTCAATTTAATGAATTTGTGACATGTATGTATTATCCTTAGTAGTATTATTCTAAATCATTTTTATTTTATATTCTTTTTTCTTTTGACATATTTAGGTATAAGTAGGTACTTTTTGTTTTATTTTATTTTATTATTTTTGACTGTTTTATTTTATTATGTATGTGATCATTTTAAATATTGTAATTTGTGAATGTGATGTAATTTCAAACACAATTACCTGATTGCTGCTGAATAAATAAATGAATGAATGAAAATATTTTTTAACCATCTTTTGGCTTATTTTTCTAACATTAATATTTCTCACGTTTGAAAAACATTAAAAGCGATGGTGTGGTCGAAGATAGAGCACGCTTGCCTTGAAAGAACCTGTTTACTCTCAACTTATAGACTCCTAGATTATAGTGGCCCGGAAAAACAGACTTTTGTTATATGACGTGTCTTGTTTTTGTTAGCTTACCGCTAAAATGCTGGCCATACCCCAAATGCAACCGGGTCGACCTTCTTGCGAGCTTATATCGGATCGCGAGTTTCATTCAAAGTTTTCGATGCTAATGCAACTGTACTGCAACGTTTCAATTGATTTTTACCAAACGACATGTATTTTACCAAAGGTCTGCCTTTAGGAAAATAAAGGCAGGGAAAAACAGTGATTACTGCATATCTCAACAGGTCTCAGTGCAAGTACAGAATATGTCGATGCTTTTTCTAAGCTATTAATTAATAATTTACTGAAAAAAGTGATTCGCCCACTGTTTTTAGTCAAGAAAAAGTAGAAAAGAGATATAATGGAGCATAAATGGATATTTGGTTATTGGTTATTTGGTTTTGGACGACCTCCGTGGTGCAGTGGGCGAATAGCCGGCTGAGACGCAGGAGGTAGCGGGTTCGATTCCCGCCGCGGAACAAATGTTTGCATGATCTACAGATATTTGTTCCGGGTCTGGTTGTTTCTCTATATATTATAAGTATGTATTTACAAAAAAATGTATATAAGTATTCTATCAGTTATCTGGTTCCCATAGTACAAGTTCTGCTTAGTTTGGGGCTAGATAGCGCTGTGTGAAATGTCCAGCAATATTTATTTATTTATTATTTATTTATTGATAGAATATTTAAAGATTGGGGAAGATTTTTATTTTTATTCATCTTTTAAACAAGGTAAGTAACCTTGTTTAAAAGGGAAAATGGGTTAAAATTTAGCATAAATGTAATAGATTTGTAATAGATTTTAGTAAAACATTTTTTTTTTCAATATGAAAACGCCGAATTAAGGATTGGTCACGATGTTGGAGGCCTTTGATTGGTTTAAAAACAACATTATCAAGATTGGTAGTTTATACGAATTTACATGTAAACACATGTGGCCATGCTGTGGTAGGTTACAACCACGACCTTTGGATTAGAAGGCGGATGGGGTTCCACACACATTACCATCAGCGTTTGTTCCACCGACTATTCTCGGTAGCCATTAGATTTACCAATCACTAGTTCCCGTAGTAAACCATAGTACCACTAGTGATTAATCTATTATGAATCTTTGAGTGACGATTAATTTTGTTTACAAAGACACCGATGGGATCCTTTAGGCGTCTAAAGGCGTAATAAATGCTCTTATTTTGCGTGAGAGTCAGGAGAGTCAGGCTGGAGTCAGGTTAGAAGGGGGGTAATGCCCAATACACCCCGATGCGGGACGTCAGTGCAGATTTTATTCACCCCCACCCTAGAATTAGAATTAGAACTCCACCCACACAGCAAAAATTGCATATTTTGCTCCTCAGATGTACCTGATATAGTTAGCTTTAAGTTGTGTATTGATCCTAGATTAGACTCTGTTCACGGCAACTCAAAGATGCGTGTAAGTTCGCGGTGCGCATGCGAATTCGCGTGAAGTCACACGGTGCGCGTGAGCATCGTGCGCGATCCCGGATGTCTCCAGACTTTATGTCTGTGATAGTACAGGGTTTCACGTACAAGTGTATTGTTGTACTGTTAGAGTAATTACTCATACTTATACTCATTTTTTCAAACCGTAGGAACACAATAGAACACTTTATCTACCTAGTAGCTCATTGGACCATACTTTTGGTGGTAGAAACAGACGTGCTTTTCATATACATTTAAGCATCTAAACGCTGATTAATAAGTGTTTAAGATTATAGCTGCTGTAGATAGGCATTGTCAAAGAACTTATTTTATTGACAAAGTTTAGACCTATTTTCAAGATTTCAAAGAAATGGTGGAGGTTCATATATGAACGATTTTCTAGATTATTTTTTTATCGAAAAAGGTCTATCGTAAGTTTGATCCTGTATACATATGGTGATAGCAACATTTATACGGCAATTTGTTGCTGGCAAGTATGGGTGGCAATTTTACTGCTATGCTCATAATGCTCGCCAATATTGTATAGCCCGACCATATTGATACAATATTTTGCACCCCATTTTATTCGTTTTTGATCCTATCGTATTAAATATCTTTTATTAATCACATTCAATATTAAAATAAACATATTTAATAAATGTATAATGAATAGCTATAGGGTCTCCCCTAAAATCCTTCCGACACCGTCTCTCCTAGATGGTCCTAGCCTAAGTATGTAGTATTTTGATTTTAGTTTAGAATGTCCCGGGTTCGCATGCCGCGGTAATAAATACAGGCACTGGAGGAATCCTAATGCCTCTTGCGTTTTAATGTCGCGTCACTCCGCCAGTTTTCCTGGTGTTACATCAGGATATCACCTATTTGTTCTTTTAATCGGCCTATATGTTTTCAAGCACAATAGCTAAAATTACGCGCCCTGCAAGTTTACGTTATGTCGAAGATAAATATTTTATTAAGGTCGGCTTGCACAACGATCCCTAAACGTATTTAGCGATTAAACATATTTAAATCTTACGTATTTGTATGATTTGACAACTCTCTAAATTATATTTTGCCACTTAATACGTTTAGGCATCTTTGCGCAAGTCGCAGTAGTATTTGCTTTAAAATTAATAGAAAATTAAGGAACACTTTTAATTAGATTTTGACAGTTCATTGTTTATTATAATACTAGCTGACCCGCTCGCGGCTTCGTACGCGTGGTTTGTCAATAAAACATTACCCTCCTTCTGTGCAGTCGCGTAAAGTGTATCCTATGTCCTAAATCCATTCATAATCTATCTATGTATATAGGTACCAAATTCCATCAAAATCGGTCGAGCCGTTAAGTCGTGAAAAGGTAACAAACAGACAGAGAGACAGAGTTACTTTCAAATCGGTATATACGTAGATTATAACCTGGATTAACACATAGGCTATTTTTTGTAGACAAACACCGCGTGCGACGCCGCTGGCGGAAACTAATTATACCTTCCTCTTGAATTACTATCTACTGCTGAAAACTACATTAAAATCCGTTGAGTACTTTAAAAGATCTAAGGTAACAGACAGCGGAAGCGACTTCATTTTATACTATGTAATAAGATGATAAGATACACTCGTGGAAATATTTGTCGGATTTGGCAAGTGTCAAAATACTACCAACAAACAACAGAACCAAATGACATATCATTGGCTTATCGTCTTGACAAAATATTGATCCAGGATTAACTAGTGCCTCTCAGTGTAAATTATCGAAATAAAGTAAAACTTGGTACTAATTAGTTATACCCATTTTATAGGGTATGCATAAAAAATAACTATTTTGCAATATCTGGTTGATTTTACGATTTCTTATGTAAACGTTCGTATAAAGTCATCACAGCACGCAAATTGACAGACGTCAAATCGGGCCTATTTGATTTCCTTTAGTGTAATGTAGCCTCTACACGATGGACAATCATAGACGATCACCACCGTGTAGAGGGTTTATTTGCCTGTAATCGCGTATGGTGACGATCGAGCGTAATTGTAGCTATGTCGGTTTTTCCGACAAACATCAGGAGTTTGCGGCAATGATTGTAAGCGTGTCCACACGATCTCCGATCACTCAGTTCGTATTTGTTTACGGTACGGTGCGGACGAGTGCGTTATATATAATGTGTTATATAATGGTTATTTACACTAAATAAATAAATAGCAGCACATTGCACATTCTGTGATTGTCCATCATGGCCCATAGTGTAGACAGCTGCGCAATCATGGTGGCAATCATTGCGCATTCTGTGATTGTCCATCATGATCCATAGTATAGAAAGCTGCGCAATCATGGTGGCAGTCATTGCGCATTCTGTGATTGGCCATCATGGCCCATAGTGTAGACAGCTGCGCAATCATGGTGGCAATCATTGCGCATTCTGTGATTGTCCATCATGGCCCATCGTGTAGAGGCGCTATTAGGAACTACATTGTTATGTTGTCTCTTATGTATTAGAATTATCATCAAGTTGTTAACATTCAGAATACCGATCATATTCTTAATGTTTTGAAATTAGTTATGAAAATTTCATGACATTGATATTATCTGAATTATGACACTCTCTATTCACAGTAGCCAAAAACAAGAACTGAACTGAAGAGATCTGCAATTTTTTAGATAACCCATTTTTAAGTGTTTCATTGTTTGTAAGTTTTTTTTGCTAATATAAATAAATAATAGAAGGATTTAAGAAGGGCCTTTGCCCAACATTAGGGTGCTATAAACCAATTTTAAAAAATGGAGTAATTTTCATACGACAATTATGTCACTGCATTTTAAACAATATACAGGTATTTAATAAGTCCATATTTGAAAGATGTCTATCTGCTATCTTTGCCAAGAAAGTTAAAGCCCTAACATGGTATGATATAATACTATGAATGCAAAAGGCCTAAGTGGGTAAACCCATCCGCTTAGATACGTGAGTGAGGTTGCTTGCCTAACATGAAGAATTACTTATCCACCTATTATCATACTTTACTGGGCAGTGAGAAAATTGTATTTTTAAAGTGAAAACTTTTTATAGGCGCGTTGAGCATTTTTTGAGATAGGAAAAAAATTGAACTCGCGACACTGTTACCTTTACCGTAAACGACACCTCTGTATATAAGTATGTCGTAATTGTTCAAGTTTTCACTTCTGTTGGCACTCCTGGAGTGCCACAATTTTGTGTGTTTTTAGTGATCGCAAAAGTTTGAAAAATACTATGATATAAGTTATTAAGATTCTCTACGAGTAAAACTTTGAAGAGGGTAAAATTAATCATCGATAATATCACTAGCTTACAACCGCGTCTTTGCATGCTTGGTTCGTCGGTAAAAAGTAGAATAACATCCAGGTTAGAGCATTAATTCACAGTAACTAATGCGTCCCCCTGAGATATACAGATGAATAGTCTCATGTGCCTTAAAACACAGCCTTCATAAAAAAGTCCAACAAACGTGTAAAGCTACATTTTGTAATAAACTTTTTGCTTTATACTTGGAGATGAAACAAGCTTATGGAACACATGATGTTAAGTGGTAACTATCGCGTATAACAGAAAATTTCCTGAGCCCTACGATGCACTGTCCTGCGTCCATCAATTTAAGGCATATAGGTGTAAAGCCTCATGTGCCTGTAATTTCACCGGCAACCATACCCTTCAAACCGAAACAGCGATGCTGCTTGGCGGTAGAAATAGATATGGTATTAACGCAAAAAGTCAACAAACAACGAACGAATTCTATATTCGACATCCAATCAGAAAATATATTGAACTAAACATATTTCAATCCGAAATTCAAACATCTGTACGGAAATTTATAGTCTGCTTAAATTTGAAACTCATCCCATGTTCAATTGCATTCCATCCATGTTCAGACCAATCAAGGAAACCAAGAGAATTGTCCTTTCCTCCCACTATTGAGTTTATAGACCGGGAGTACCCTGTAGATAGCCCTATCTTCTCCTGTACCAGCATAAAATATACAAATGCTTCCCCGCGTGCAGAATTGGCAATACGTCGGCGATTACAGTTCCATTTAGTTAATAGTACCTACTGTCAGGTCAGTCAGGTTCTGTTATTAGTTGGTTAGTCAGGTCGTCCGTGATATCAACACTGCCCTCAGCAGAAGACCATCGCTCCAGCATGGTAGCATGCAGTGCATATGCTGAGTTGAAGGCTAGATTATATAATTTTAAAAACGTGTCTTTCTTATTTTAATTTTATATTTAATGTGACTATGTTTAGTTTTCATTGTTTAAGATTATATTTTCTTGATTCTTCTGTAATGCGAATAAATGTATCTTCTTTCTTTCAGGTTCAATTCTCTCGTCGCTGAACCTTAAAGCAAATGGTGTAAGAAAATACAAAATAACGTCATAGAAAGTAAGTGTAAGGAGTTAAAAAATTAAAAAACTCATGACAATTGCAAGAATCTCGCGTCTACCCATTAAATACAAGTAGCAAGAAGCATTATAGTAAGCCTAATCTTAAAAATATAAAACAAAGTTGGGTTAGTTACACCATTTCCATAACTCAAGAACGGCTGGACTGATTTCTATGAAATTTGCGATATAGATAGATTATGATCGGAATTGAGACATAGAGTACTATTTACCCGACTGCGCAGAAGAAAGGTAATGTTTTTATTGACAAACCACGCGTTTTTGAAGCCGCAGGCGGGTCAGCTAGAAATCTAATAAAAATAGCTATTGTACGTATGTGTTCTGCTGTGTAAAATTTGGTTTGAGGCATTTTTACTGATTTTTCTACAAAATTAATACAATAACGTTTCTATTTTGAGAGTTAAAATGTTTTTTTAAGAGATTTGTATTCAATCCACACAATTTATACATCATTCATGTTTTTACTACTAATTAACTTAGGGGGTTGTCCCCAGACTTTTTAGTTTGTGGTGCCTGTGAAAATAATTCTATTCTATTTCTATTTCTACTTGAAGCACATGAGACTTTTCATCTCTATGTTTCAGGGTGACAACGCGCAAGTGATACCATTGGTGCCACAAAGGACTATAGGCTACCGTCACCGCTTACCATCAGATAGACCGTATTCCACCTTGGTTGTATAAAAAAACGTTTTTGCATCATCAAATTGTTCTAACCTAAACATTAGATATTAGTCTTATTGATTTTGATGTTCTGTACTGCTGACAAATCTTTTTTTACCCGACAGCACAAAAGGAGGGTTAAGGAATAAATTTAGGGAGTTTTAAGATACCGACTATAGTCACTTCGACAGTGATATTCAGATCTGAATTGTGTTATTTTGTATCTACTATTTTAGTTTTAAGTAATAGAGCAAATTTATGAATAATTTGATTGAATAACAAATGACAACGCCCCTATACATCGGAATTTAAATATAATTTTTTCTTTGAACAATTTTTATCCATATACATAAGGTATTGACAAGTCATAGTATTATAGTGCTTAATTTTGTACCTTGTAATGAATATAATGTATTTTTTTAATGTATTTGAATTACAGTGCTTTTTCTATGGTAATATATTATTCTTTAAAAGTATGAAACTCGATATGGTACTCGATAAGGTAGGGTTTTCTGCAGTACCCACTCGATTTATTTTCTCCCATAACTTCCGAACAAGAAAACTTCGACCAGCAACTTGCGAGAGTTAATATTTTATTTGGCACTTGGTCAAATGAATTACTGTCTCCATCTCAAGGTTATTTGGTTTTAAAACTAATGATATTTTTTAAGCTTTGGTTTGTTTGTTTTTTGTTGATGGCAGTTTTAAAGGTTGCAGAAGCTGTTTTTCTATTTTAATTTATGAACAAAATCCAATCAGAAATGAGGAGATTCGTGAGCAAACCAAGGTCACTGACAATGCCCAGAGGATTAGCAGGCTGAAGTGGCAGTGGGCGGGGCACATAGTTCGAAGAACTGACGGCAGTTACAGTAGAAAGGTTCTAGAGTGGAGACCACGCACTGGAACGCGCAGCGCAGGACGGCCTCCACTAGATGGAAAGACAACCTATGCCCAGCAGTGGATGTCCTACATCTGATATGATGATAAAGATGAATCAATTAAAAGCTTCTAAATTTATTTACTACAGAAAGAAAGAAAGAAAGAAAAATATTTATTTTGTGTCCATTTTTACACTCTACGAATACAACAATTATACTTATACCTAATACAAGACTACAAAATAGGTCGTCACTCAGCGGTGTGCCACTGTAACTGTACAGAGGAATTATATTATATAATGTACATTTTAATTAACATGTTAATTAAAAAATAAACTGGTTAAATATCAGTTGCAGTACCTAGTTATCGTTGCCCAAAGAAAACTACTATTTCAAGACTAAATTCTTTAATTTTTTTATCGATGCTAGTCAAGCGCTTGACAACTACCTCACCGTGTGATCGAAGATGGAGCAAGCTTGCCTAAAAATCTTTTAGTATTTTTCAAACTTTTGCGACCACTGTACATTATTACTGATTTAAACGGGTATTTATCGCGTATGTACACGTTCCAGTCTATGCTGACCTCTCTTTGTACGAAAAACCTACAAAATGCGAGGTCAGCTTATACTGGAAATGTATAGCTTGAGGTGTAGCCGTGTGTACCTGTTTTATTAGCCCGCGACCACGGCGGTTGCACCATATTCGAAACGTCGGAATAACAAATGAAAAAGGTACATACGTGATAAATACCCGTTTATATCAGTAATTATATTCGGCTTTTGTTTTCACTTGAAAAGAGATAAAGAGAGAATGATTATTATCTATCAGTTAAAATCAGTCTGTGGTCGTGAAATAGGCACTAGTCTAATGAGTAATGACTTTTAATCTCGACCGTAAAGGCCACACTGACGCGGCTAAAGTACTAAAAAACTACTTTGTCAAGGTCCTTAAAAGTTAAACTATTTATTAGATTAGTTTCATGGAAATCGATTCAGCTCTGCAGTATAACTTCTATTGGGACTTTATTACGAGTAGCGCAATCAAACGCTCCTAAATATAACCCAAGGTTTGGATCGATCGTATATTATAAAGATGTTTCTTGTGTCGTGTTTTATTATTACTTCTGTGGGAGAATAGTACAGAGAAAAGGCCATGGTGAGGATTACAGTTTTATTAAACACAAGCTTCCGCGCATGGCTTCGCACGTGTGGTTTGTCAATAGAAACATTAAAAAGGAGCCTATATCTCAATTCTCGTCTTAATCTATCTATCGTTCGCGCTTTTTTACAATAAAATATTTTTGTTGTAAATCACACTATTCTGAATTTAAATTTAATTACTAATTTAAATTATTTTCTACTTTTTAGTTCGGTTATCTACAAAAGCGTGCTTTTTAGTTTTTTTAACTATTATTTATTTAATGATGACGTCTTAATTTTCCTGATTTCCTCCAATATTTTCAAAAGCATATCTTAAAATCCCACGATAACCCGTTACTTATAAATTGTGTATAAATCAGCGCTCGTTTAAATTCGCTATCCGTAGTGCAAGGTGAATGGAGGGCATCGCACCGGACCCAGAAATATTTGCAAATTACCAATGACTATGCAACTCACGGACCCTTTTTTACAATGGTTGACGTATAATAAATGTTATGGTAATGTGCATTGTTTGTTGCGTAAGTTTGTAGGACATTTTGAGGCGTGGCTTTTATTGTTGATGGGTTTTTAGTCCTGTCTTTGTGACTTTAGAATGTATCGTGAGGGTTACTTGCAGAATTTTTGAATTTTCATAACTTTAACGAGCAGATGTTCGGCGTATGTTCTTCCGAATCAGTATAACCTCGCAGTCTTTAAGTCCAGAGTCAATAGGTTCTCTTTAGGCAAGCGTGCTCCATCTTCGATCACACCATCTCTTACCATCAGGTGATCAGTAAAAATATATATATATAAATCTTTGTCAGTTTTTTAATGCAAGTTATTCTTAAATCTACGCTTGTGTACCGATTCACACATCATTGTCTTAAATTAAGATTTTTAAAATATAGATCAAGATTTACGTTTTGCGTTAATTTAATGGGTTGTGCCAAAATTGGAGCGTAATTTTTTTTTAACTGATCATTTGTAGATTCCGAGATTTCGTGACTGAGTGGCAAATTGTTGTGTCATTACCTAAAAGAAATGCTATTCATATGTCCTAGCGCATTGTAGTCACAAGGTTATATTATTTTCATAATTCCATTGGAAAGTCGACCTCATAAAGGTTGCTGGGAGCCGTTGGGTGTAGGCATCATATTGGTCACTCTGAAAGTCTAAGGGGTGGCGTATGTCCAGCAGTGGATGACTGATATGATGATGATGAAAGGTATATTGCGACTAAGTATAGACACAGCATAGAATAGAGTTTATCTATCATTATTTATATAAAACAGTCAGGTTAGTTACACCATTTATAACTCTAGAACGACTTGACCGATTTTGATAATATTTAATTAGTTGGATTTGTTTTCGCCCCGAATAGCAGAATAACTATTAAAATATAGGAAACTTCACGCAAAAAAAAAAAGAAAAATCATTTTCTTATACATAGATGCAGCCAATGATGGCCGATTAACAATTCTACCGGCGACGTACATTGGTAGCCAACGTCATATGCATATCAAGGCGGTACGAAGTTCGGCGGGTCAACTAGTATATCTATATTTTGTACCTAGGGAAGTCTATTCGGCAGCTATAGCATTCCTTATAAGACAGGTATGCGAAATCATACACACAGCCCCTTAAACCCCAGAATAATTCCCTGGATAAGACGTGCAATACGCGATGACGGTAACGGGCATCGTATGCAAATATCCCGTGCTATCCCGTGCTCCGGGATTATGGTTGCACATCACTAATCCGTGTGACTTAGCACTGTGGGCTTACGTCTTACATATTGTAGGCGGTCGCCTGAGATATTGAGGCAGGGTTGGCCTAAGGTGGGCACCGTTAAACTTTATACTATTTACCACAAAAAAGTTAAAAAACGGTTTAACTCTCGATTTAAAAATTCCTTACCAATTTATGTATACACATTTTTTAAACATGCGCTAAACAGTGTTAAATTTGTTTGGTAAAACAGTGTTCAATTTGTTTGGTAAGACCCTGTTCGTTTTTTATGTACTAGTAACAACGCTTTTTTTTTGTAAACTCTTATGTTATTTCTGGAGTAATAAACAAATGTGTTCTCTTTATCCAAACTTCGATACCACACAATAAATCAGGTGAAACACTGAGCCAAATGTGACTTTAACTTTATTTTTGCTTGAATCAGGCAAAGATCCTTCAAGAAAAAAATCCGGAACGATTTTGCCAAGAACTTTTAGCTATATGACTTTTGCGAGCGACTCGTTATCGTTAAAAACTGATGTCCTCCGTCATTACAACACAAGACCACAGTCCATCGTAGATCAATCACCTTAGGAACCTACGGCAGTGCTTTGTTTTAGGCAACGGTTACCACTTAGGGCCTATGCACACGGCGTATTTTAAAAGCATTTACGCGCCGTAACATCAATCATAATCATCACACTAATATTATAAATGTGAAAGTTTCGATGTTTGTTTATTTATTTGTTCGTTTGTTTGTTTGTTACTCAATCACGTCGTAACGGCTGAACTCATTTCGATGAAATTTGGTATATACGTAGATTATAACCTGGATTACCACCTTTTATCCTATAAATATGTTCCCATGGGGTAAAAATTGGGTGTCAAGTCAAGTTGCAACAACGAGTTTAGCTTTATTCATTCCTACACATTTAGTAGAGTAACACGTAACATGTCCAGGACAACAGTTAGTAAGTAATAAGTTAGGAATCGCGTTTGCAGCGCGTTAGCGCGCGTCATCGGGGCGTCAGCGCGGCGGCACGTTCAAAATACGCCAACGACTCCCAAGTACGCATAAATATATGAAGGCTCTTAGCATCAGATGGGTAGTTTTGTTGTTCCATCTCCTTGTCCTTTAATAAAAAAAAAGTAAAGTTAATGGACGTGAAAAGTATAAAAAACCCCATTTTAATTTGATTTTAAATCATAAGTTCGGGCTGAACTAAACATACTAACATAATATACTGCAACAAATAAGTAATATATGACATTAATTCTGTTTTGACGCTATTTGAGCTAATTCAAGAATAGGGAATATCAATAAAACCGCCCATTGTACGTTTTACTTTGTATTTTCTATTTTGTATGTTTCATTTTATGTTTGCTTTGTGTTTTCATTAATTTCAGAGGCTTAAAGTTATGATCACCCACCAGTAATTGGGGGCTGTCCTAAGTCCGTCCCATGTAGAGATATTAGTAACGCCAGTGTAGAGTTACTAGTATGTTGGCACATAGAGTCGATTTGCACTGTTTAATGTCGGAAGTAATGGGGTGGTGGAGTCTGGTGATAGAGCATATCATGCGCTGTTATCCACTACTAACTGTATAATTGGTAAAGAGAGTGGGAGATGTATCTAAATAAATACTGCTGGACATTTCACACAATGCTATCTAGCCTCAAACTAAGCAGAGCTACTATGGAAACTGGTAAAATAAGTATTCTACCAGTTTACTATACTTTTACTATAGTATACTTTTTTGTAAATATATACTTATAATAATATTATAAGTATATATTATATAGAAAACATCCAGACCCGGAACAAATATCTGTAGATTATGCAAACATTTGTTCCGCAGCGAGAAGCGAACTCGCTACCTCCTGTGTCTCAGCCGGCTATTCGCCCACTCCGCCACGGAAGTCATCTATTGAAATCTATTGAAATAATCATGGTTATTTTATAATTTTCATCAAAAAGACAGTTTATCCTGTGATCATAGCGCATGCTGTGTAGAAATATCCGATTATCCGGGTCAGAACAAATTATTTTTACAACAGATGCAAATCCACCATCGAGTGGTTCCCAAACGACAGAAAACGACCAGGTGGCAGACCGCGACGCCGATGGAAAGACGAACTCGACTCGTTTATGGAAGACTGGACTACACAAGCGTATGATAGAGTGGAGTGGAAGGAAGGAAGGGAGGCCTTTGCCCTGCAGTGGGACAGTACAGGCTCCAAATAATAATAATAAAAACAGATGCGTATTAGGGCTGAAATTGTACAGTCACATCCTGATATGTTTTCTGACTATCATGCACCAAGGGACAATATGCAGGAAAGTTTTAACAAATGTATTTGTTGGTGATAAGTTAACTGATAAATTATAACCTCATTGGTTCATACTGACCACTTTTATGATAAATGGTTTAAGATCGTCACTTATTTCTTTAAAGATTACAAATCACTTGCGAGAAACAAACTGGAAATTGTAAACAACACATTCATTATGTCATTATAAATGCGAAAGTTTGGATGTTTGTTTGTTTGTTACTCAATCACGTCGTAACAGCTGAACCGATTTCGATGAAATTTAGTAAGTACGTAGATTATAATCTGGATTACCACATAGGCTACTTTTTATCCCATAAATCAGGTCCCATGGGATAAAAATCGGGTGTCAAGTCAAGTTGAAACAGCGAGTTTAGCATTTTTCTCGGTGACCTACATTTTAACATTTTACATTTAGTAGTGTAACGCGTACGAAGTTGCTGGCAACAGCTAGTAGTTCATAAAGTTCAGAATAGAGCATTAAACAAAAGAAATGTGGGTAGTTGTTCAATGTTTTGAATATACACTAACAAAAGAATCAAAGCTTTACACAATTTTATAGGTTCTTGGTTATAGGGTTTGTCAATCAAAGTAGTCCAGAGTCCATGTCTCTGGTTATAATCTATCCATATATCTACCAAAATTCATCGAATTCGGTATAAAAGAACCAAACAAGCCAATCTATGGCATGAAAGTAGTGGAATGCATTTAAAACATATCCAGAAGATTATTCTGTTCAGAAACTATACGAATAAAAGCATTTCATTTCTTCAAAAGCATCTCAAGTTTGCATTTCATTTCTTTTCTGTAACCTAAAGTAACTAAGAGTTCCTTGTGATCTAAAAGTTTAAATAAATGTATATAATATATGTCTATTTATTACATAACAGCAAAAATACACAATTATTTCACATATATTCTTGATACTTCTGAGAGACATAATTATTGATTAAAACGGGTATTTATCACGTATGTACCTTTTTTATTTGTTATCCCGACGTTTCGGCTGTGTTGCAACAGGCGTGGTCCCGGGTTAACCCGTTTTTGTTATTTTTTTTTATTTTGTACTCATACTATAAGGCTTGTATATACTTATCTACTGAGTAAACAACCTAATAATGTACCAAATCTGTATTTTGAACTGTTAAAGATGATCTAACATTTTTACTTATTATTAGATATTATTTTCACTTGTTTAAAAAAAATTGTTTATGTTTTATTTTCTGTGTGTATTTTTCTTTTAGTGCAGATATATGGACTTTATTATTGTCTGAAATAAAATATTTTTATTTTTTTAACAGTTCAAAATACAGATTTGACACATTATTAGGTTTTTTACGCAGTAAGTATATACAAGCCTTATAGTACGAGTACAGGAGTAAAAAAAAACATGGGAAAAAAAATAGTACGAGTACAGGAGTAAGAAGAAACAGTATTTTTTCAAATAACGCACTATAAGGGGTTATTTTAATGAATAGGTTATCTAATGAGGGTTTATTTTAGTCTGGTCTCTATGGTATATCTGGGGGATTTTTACTCGATTGTATATCTATAGCGTAGAGCATAAAAAGTTAGTTTTTCTAAAACTTTACAGAGCAAAAAGTGAAAATTGAAAATGCTGATGGAAAAGATAGGCACGAACGCCATCGGATAAATAGCGTAAGTGAGAGGTCGCTTATGCAACCAACGTCCTTAAACATCGTTTGAATTTAGAAAATGCTTTATTTCGATTTCTGTGTCGTGTTGAACAAGTTTAAATAAAGGAGTTTGAAAATGAAAATTTAGTCAGGAAGCTGGCATAGTCCTGGAAACGCATTTTACTTTTCTCAAAGTCACGTCGTTCAATGTAACTTACATATTTGCATAGGAAACATATAGATGCATACAAAATGTCGTATTGCATAATGTCGTATAGTACCACGTTATGGAGATAATTAGACATAATTAAGTAAAAAAATGGCATTTTCAAACCTCTTTCAAAAAATCTCCCACCATGAAAAAAATCATATATAATCGTGATACATATCCTGGTTGTAGTAAAAGTAACGGCAGAAAAAAGACATATAAGCAGTTTGTAACGAAGTCAAGGGAAGTTAATGTTCATTAAAATCACAAGGATCACTTTGAAACGTCAATTTTATCGCCTGTTCCTCCGCGATCAATAACATAATATAGACTTTTTTTATAACATATAAGTAGGTACAACGAGGGCAAAGTCGCGGGTAAGGAAGTTAAATAGCGCGTAAAAAACAACGAGGAAATACTGAAAAAGGCAGTCATTAAAATACGAGTCTTAAAATAAAAAGTCACGTCTCCACTTAAAGTTAAGTGGGCTTCGAATGGAGGCCGTCGTTAGGAGAAAAGAGTAATTAAAAGTACGATAAAAAATCACGAACAAAAACTCCTTTCTAAGGAACAGTTGATGATAATATTCTATAATCGGTAATATAGTTAAAATTGGTAACTAGATTTATTTACATCAGCGGATAGTAATAAAAATACGTCATGAAATTGTTCATGAAATTAAGGATTTTAAATGGGTATTTGTGGTATTGACAGTTTAGAACCATTAAACGTACTTATCTCAGTTTGTAGTTCTATTTAAAAATTAATATTAATCTTAAAAAATATGAAATGACATAAAACTCATGAACTAACACAAATCTGACTAGTAATATAAATACCTAATCAGAATAATACGAGTATCATATTATACATCTTAGGAAGTAGGAAATAAGGTGTAAATAAGGTGTAAACACTACATTATCAGAAAAAAACGAGTGCAACTGTTGAACTATAAACAAGAGTTTGGCAAGGCTGCAAGGCGGGCCCGATCACACTGCGCCATCATACCGTAACTTCATTCAATATTTTTTTTGCCGAACGCTGTAATTTCTTGGCTCAAACGCATCCGTTTACATGCCAAACAATAAATTTATTAGTCGAACGGAGGAGTGGCAACACTAAACTTACGTCACGCATCGAAACGTCAGAAGTTACGTCACAATTTTGACATTTTCAAAGATTTCGGAACGTTCGGTTCGATTCGCGCTTATATAACGCACGCACCGTCCGCATCCGCGTCAAGGTGACTCGTTCGAACCTACTACCGATTCTATTTTAGTTCGAATTTCATAAATATCCCGTGACAGCTCATCTCTCCTCTCCCGCGTCTTTGCAGCGGCGGCCATGTTTGAATCAGCTTGCGTAATTATCGGCCACTGTTGTCGCTACCAAAATATCTAGCTGCTCGGTCTGGCCGCGTGAACTCGCGTCCTTGCTAATTTTAAAGTCCTTTCTCAAAGTTTGGCGTTTGTGAGATAAGCATATGTGACGTAGCGTTGGCAGAATGCCGGACGTACGGTGCTGAGGAAAAATCTGTGAGACTCGTGCTGCGGTAAATATAGACCGGTCCCCGCCACGCACCTTGAGGTACCGTCGCCGGTCGCCGGGAATCTCAGAATCTATATCTAATCGCTATCGCGCGATCTGCGACCGCTTCAGACTTGACGACGCTCTTTCAACTCAAATCACCGAACTATTCAAACTTTCTTGTTCGTTCTCGTTCTATTTTTACCCGACTACGGCAAAGCCAAAACGAAGGGCTATGTTTTTAGCAGTTCATGTGTATATTTTGCATTGCATTTGCAGTCTATATTTTTAGTACCTTACCACAAGTTATTGATGTTACCGAGTCGCTGAAAAACTCAACGTTAGCAACAAATTAACGCCAAAAAATTGTAGTAAAAATATAGTTTCTTGATTTTAAGAAAGGGTGCACACTTGGTGAGATTGTTTTCTTTCAGGTTACTGTTCAACACCATATGATGAAATCCTAAAAAAATATTTAGTAGAAACAATTCTATATCATGCTCAATACTATTTCAAAATTGACCTTACATTGAGTTTGTTTATGCCCAAAGCAATTTCAAAGCTGTACAATGTTACCAACAAACTTTAACGTCCAAAAATTCGATCAAGCCATTTCCCTCGCACTAAACCATCGCATAACAATCAAAATAACCGTGAACTAATCGTATATCATCGTATAGGCAGCAGATGGGCTGACCAAAATTGCCCAGTGGCTATCAATACCTACCTAATTGAATATAATACTGCAATTTGTGTTGCCGAAAATCTGGCGCGTAATATGCGGTCTCCATATATCGTGGGCTTAATGTTTTCTATGGGCACACGATGCAGTCAACGATGCAACTCATACAACTAAATTTAGTGCGAATATCAGAGTGAGAAAATGCTGTAGAACCTACTTGTCTGATTCTTTTTGATTTTATTATAATAGCTGACCCACGTTGCACGGATTTTAATCAAAATTAAATAAAATTAAATAGCACACAGGGATAGTGCAGCCTTCTATCAGTGAAAGAGTTGGTTCAGTAGTTTTGATAAATAATATAATAACAGGACAGGACTGACGACGTTCAATAATGGAGAAGCACCTGAATAAGAAAAACATAATCCTGTATTATTCATCGGTTAGCTATGCTTGGAGTTTATCTACGAGATCGAATCAGAAATGACATGATCCGTAGACAAACTAAGATCACAGACATAGCCAAGGGGATTAGCAAATTGAAGTGACAGTGGGTGGAGGACAGGAACTGACTGCCGTTGGGCCAGAAAGTGGAGACCACGTACTAAAAAGCGCAGTGTAGGACGGCTCTTAACTAGATGGAAAGACGACCTTATAAATAATGCGTTCAGGGTGTTATTTTGGCTGCCTCGCTTCTGTAGCGCATCGGGAATGTTCGTGGAGGCACGAGTAGACGGGTTCACAGCGATACTGTGCAAGAGAACGACGTCCCTGATGCTTAGGGAGCGTGGCAGCTCCAAGAGCTACCTGCAACTCATTGCAGGGACTTTGACTGTGACTTCATGGAAAACTGGACAAGAGCGCACACTGTGCACGTCTAGTATCTCTGTCGACCTGGCTGTTATCTTTATGTTTTTATGTTGTTTTGTGTACACACGGCTACACTTCAAGCTATACATTTCCAGTATAAGCTCACCTCGCATTGCGTAGGTTTTTCGTACAAAGAGAGGTCAGCCTAGACTGGAAAAATATAGCTTTATGTGTAGCCGTGTATACCACCCATCTGTGAAGTTTAGTTTTTATTATGGCTAATAACTTAAAAACTACAGGGTTTAAACTAAAAATAAAAACGGGGTCAAAATGTACTAACAAAGACCTTTTATTAGACATGCCACTTGACCAGATAGTTCCATTTTTGGTTTTTTTACCCCTTTTGAACCCAACACATCTCAACAACACCCCCCCCCCCCCCCATTTTTAGCACATTGAGTCACACCAAAATTGTGCCATCACCTACTTATATACTAAATTTCATGATGATCAGATAAAAGCTTCGAAAGTTATTATAGTTAATATAGTGACGACCTCCGTGGTGCAGTGGGCGAATAGCCGGCTGAGACGCAGGAGGTAGCGGGTTCGATTCCCGCCGCGGAACAAATGTTTGCATGATCTACAGATATTTGTTCCGGGTCTGGTTGTATCTCTATATATTATAAGTATGTATTTACAAAAAAAAATTTAGATAAGTATTCTATCAGTTATCTGGTTCCCATAGTACAAGCTCTGCTTAATTTGGGGCTAGATAGCGCTGTGTGAAATGTCCAGCAATATTTATTTATTTATTTATTCTCGGACAAACAAACATACATACATATGTACAACGCCAATTTGCCCAAGTTAATTTGGAGATCTCGCTTCGCTCGATCAATAAAAGTTGGTGGGGGCCAGACGTTGTGTGCAGGCCGCACAAGGTCGGTTGCTCTGGAAGTGTATGGAGGAGGCCTACGAGTATGTTCAGCGGTGGACGTCCTGTGATGATTCACCGAGGCTTACAAGAGATGTTGCATATTGCTACTCCGCCGGTAGCCCTGGTACAGTCGGGTGTTTGCGCAACCCATCGTGCTCTGTTCTATTATCGGAAAAATGGGCGACGCTGCTTTTTCAGGCGGGTTTATGCGATTTTTGGTGGTCGCCTTTTGATACGATTTATGTTGTTTTGGTTTACGTAATTACAAACACATAGGCCAAAGAAAATGGCAGGTTCTTTTTTTTTTCAAGTGAAAACTTCTTTAGGCGCGTTGGGCATTTTATGAGATGGGGAAAAACCATTGATCTCGCGACACTGTTACCGTTACCGACACCTCTGTATATGATATGAAGTGAAAACTTCTTTAGGAGCGTTGGGCATTTTTTGAGATGGGTAAAAACCATTGATCTCGCGACACTGTTACCGTTACCGACACCTCTGTATATGAAGTGAAAACTTCTTAAGGCGCGTTGGGCATTTTTTGAGATGGGAAAAAACCATTGAACTCGTGACACTGTTATCGTTACCGACACCTCTGTATTTAGATATCTCGTAATTGTTCAAGTTTTCACTTCTGTCGGCACTCCCGGAGTGCCACTTTTTATTCTACATGGAGATGGAACAAGCTTATGGCCCACCTAATGTTAAGTGGTAACCATCGCCTGTAACAGATAATTGCCTCGTAGGTCACGCAATGTAAAATTGTGCCCTACAATGCACTGCCCTGCGTCCATCAACTTGAGATATACAAGGTGAAAAGCCTCATGTGCCTGTAATTTTTAATAGCGTTACAAAAAATCCCATTTATTTAGCAGCTGTATAATAATCCAGTGCATCTAAAGGTAGCCTGGAAGAGATTGGTATAATCGATAAAGCCGCCTATTATACCACCGTATTCAAAGTTTTTTATGTTCATTTATTGTGATTTGGTGTAAAAATAAAGAGTAATTCTTCAAAATCAATCAATCCAAAGGGTGTTTGGAAGAGATCGCTTTTAGCGATAAAACCACCTATTGTACTTACCTTAATGTTTGTGTATTTTTATTGTATTTTTAATTTTGTTGGTGTGCAATAAAGAGTATTCTATTCTATTCTATCAATCAATATTCGATTTTGAAGTAAACAAACCGCGCCACTTTTTAGTCTTGACGAAATTCTATAAATTATCCATCATACTAATAAATTCACGGCGGTAATAGGCGGTCTTGTCGCTGTATTTAGGTCAAGGTGATGTAAGATGAGTCAACTAAATAGACCCCTAGTGACATACCAAAAGAATGAATAAATACGCCTCCCAAATCTATTGTTTTCAGAAGTTGTTTTCCTCAACCGAGTAAGATTGATTCGCAAAAGTCAAGTGCCTATAATTTCTTACTTCCCTGACCTTCGAAATACAGCTATCTATGGAAATGAGGATTCATCGCCTCTGTATCGCCATTTTCCTTATTGTGAACATCTATATTGTAGATATTCATACCCGTGACTTCAGGACTAAGCTCTTTGATCAAAAGGCACATTTCAATCTCATCTTTTTGGTTATGGGTCGCTTTAATTTCTTTTATTCGTGAATATTTAGTTTGTGGAACGGTCTCCCTGCCGAGGTACATACAAAGAATAATGTTACAAACGTCAATAGGCGGATGCTACCCCGCGTGCAGAATCGGCACTCGTCGAATTATAAATAAAAAATAAAAAAAATATTTCGGATATCATAAATCCATACATTGTTAATTTGTTACTCAAAGACTAGGTACACACACAATAGGTAAATAAAATAAAATTATGAAACGCAGTGTCTTTAAGCCGACCCTTGCTTTAGTTTCGGCATGCCGAGTTTAATGTTTTTTGACGCAGAGTAGGCATAACGACGATGCTACGGTAACCGCTTACGACAAGTTGTACGTTTTTTAACCGAGATGGTGGTATAAAATGTACCAATAATGTTTAAGTTCATATTTACTTCTTTTTTTTATTGATGATAGTCTAGCGCTTGACCACTACCTCACCTAGTGGTAAGGATGGTGTGATCGAAGATGGAGCAGGCTTGCCTAGAAAGAATCTATTCACTCTGGATTTGAAGACTGCGAGATTATACTGGTTCAGAAAAACATACGCCGAAAGTGACTTCCACTCCTTACTTGTGCTAACAAGGGTGGTACTTCTCGGTACGTCTGCTTGTCCGGTGGTGGAAGGGGGAAGGAGGGCTGCTCGGTGTCTGTGCTCTAGACTTTGTAAATTGGCTTCCACTAGGGAGTCATCACCAATGAGTCTAGCAGCACGTCGCTCAATCAAATCAAGGGCTTCAAGTTGATACAGCGATGAGCAGAGATGGCAGCAGTATTCCATACATGAGCGGACTTGTGCTTTGTAGAGACTGAGCAACTGACTTACTTTAAAAGCCTAACAGTATTATATTGTAATCATTTTTAATCATTCGAAATAATGACGACCTCCGTGGCGCAGTGGACGAATAGCCGGCTGAGACGCAGGAGGTTGCGGGTTCGCTTCTCGCTGCGGAACAAATGTTTGCATGATCTACAGACATTTGTTCCGGGTCTGTTTATTTCTATTTAATTTTTAGAATAACAATATAGAATAAATATAGAAGAATATAGAAATGTGTAGGATTATAATAATAATAATCAATAGTCTAGTTGCCGATGTCTATAGGCGACGGTGACCGGTAGCAGGTACTTCGTCACTTGTTTTTTTGTTTCTAACATGATTTTGTTTCGCTAAAACAAAATCATGTTTGAAACAAAAAAACACCTATTCTAAGAGCTATGCAAAACCAACATTAAACGTAATAAATATTTGGACTTTGACTTCAAAAAAGGTAATATTCCATCACCGTTTCTCTAACACATCTCTAGTAATTTCCAATTATAGTCTTAAGCAAATGTTCCTCATATTGAAATGAGTATATTTACCATACTTTGAAGCCTGCATTGCATTTTAGTAAAAAACAAACAATTTTACAAAGAACCTGGTTTCAGATAAAAATATCAATGGTCGAATCTGGAAGCAAATGTCGCGGGCAGGCGTAGATAAACTATCGGAAAAGTGAAATTATTTTTCGGCGAGTCTTTTCGAGGAAAATAGAAGATGGCGGCGTATTTTTAAAATACCATTAAAAGTGCTTGTTGAGGGTAGATGAGATATTGGGGTTCAAGAGGGGTGAAAAAAAACAAAATGGGACTATCCGGTCAAGCGACACGTTTAATGAAAGGTATTCATGAGTAGGTTTCGTCCCTGTTTTTAGTTTTAGTTAAAACTTTGTAGTTTTTAAGTTATTAGGTATAATAAAAGTTGAACTTTGACGGAATTCACAGGGTAGGTACACCAGTGACCCCACCACAGTGCTGAACTTTGGTATTCGTGTAGCTTTAGTAATACAAATATAGGAAAAAGTCTGAAATCCAGAATAACTGCAATTTCTACCCTTAAAAAGAGTAACCAATTAACAAGAGCTCCCGTTGATTGTAATTTGAATGCAACTGTAGGTCAAGTCATAAGATTATTTATATTGTGTGACACTATTTTATTAGTCAAAGATTAGGAATAATATATTTTTTTTGTTTTCTGAGAGACTCGCGAGATCAGACAGTTCAGGGCGAACCACTAGTGTAATTGTTTTATTGTGTGCAATAAACTATTTCCTATGTATCTTTCTAAGCGACGTTTTTTTACTTATAAAGATTATGTAGAGTCATCAATACGATAATTAATTGATCTGAATAAATTGAATGAAAACTTGTTAAGGTTCGGGACCAAAATGGTAAAAGCGGAACTCTTCGGTAAATCCGACTGTCACAGCTGATTATCTCTGCAACTATTGAAGCTATCAACTTGATACTTGGAATAGTTGTAAATTAATAGCCGAACAAGCCCGGCTTTGCGCGGACTTTTATCAAAATAAAATATAGCATTTAGTCTAGTTTTCGTATATGTGTGGGGTAACGGGATTGGATAAGATAAGGAATGAGTATATTAGAGGAAGTTTGAAAGTAGCGCCCGTTATAGAAAAATTGAGGAGTAAGAGGCTATCGTGGTATGGGCATGTCATGCGGAGGGAATAAAATTATGTAACTAAAAGAGTGTTAGATATGAGTGTGGATGGACATAGAAGAAGAGGAAGGCCGAAGAAGAGATGGATGGACTTTGTGAAGAATAATATGGGTAGAAAAGAAATGATAAGGGAGATGACGGCTGATAGAGATATATGGAAGAAAAATACATGTGCCGACCCCACGTAACGTGAGAAAAGGGCAGGAAGAAGAGTGTAGTTTTCATATACGAAATAATTTTCAGAATTAGTTCAGTAGTGTCAGAGATTATCTACGAACATACAAACTTGTATATTTATTATTTTATCGTTCTTATAAACTTAAAAACCTATATAAAATACATCTAAGACAGTGAAATGGCTCAAATTTTATCCTTCAGGAAGTCATCACAATTTCATTAAAATTCGAACTGATTTACATGATGTGGTTACAACTTTAGCAATGGATTTCAGCTTAGCAGGTTTTATTACTGAAATGTGCAAGAAATCTCAACTTGTTTTTCAGCATAGTTCAACAATACCCTCCAAAGGGGAATGTGTCGTAAAAAAGACATTCTCTGCGGTATAGGGGAATGTCTTAAGTGGCGCATCTGCCCAATACTACCGGGATACCACAAGGACTTGTACTTGCGCTCGTGAGACTGAAACCAGAATAATACTGTGCTAAAGTGAACATCTTGACTGTAATATTATACTACAAGCCGAAACACAGCTATTGCACCTTGTAACTAAGTATTTAAGAACCTATTCAACTGTTTACAGAACTCTGAGACCGAATTGCTATTGCACAGTCGTCGAAATACGACCGTAACTCATAAATATATCTTTTTTAGCTTAATTTCAGCATTCGCCATTTACATTTTAAGTACGCCAAATCTGAAACTCCTCCAAGCGCGCAATAAGCTTAAAATGGGGAACTAAGTTTTCTTTACACGTAATTTATTTAAAGATAAATACAAACTACTATCACAGCCTATCTAATAATAATAATAATCTCTTTATTTGCACACCTAATCAAAATACAGTAACAGAGGAAATATACAATAAATAACGGCACAATGAGCGGTCTTATCGCTAAAAGCGATCTCTTCCAGGCAACTTGTATTCCTATCTATTACTGTCCTAAAAAATAAATATAATTATATTAATTTTAATTATATGTTCATTTTTACTGTATTTTTGTCTCTTGTGCGTGAATTTGATTAAGAAAACTTGTAAATATGTTTCCTCGAACTCTGGTGGGTTTCTATATCCGTCGGTAACCAGCTACGACTCGTTTCTCCTTGAAAACTTGTCGAAAGTTTGTCACTAATTTGACACTTTTTCAAGGAGATATAAGTCGTAGTCGGTTACCAATGGATATAGGAATCCGCCATTAGTCCAGTGAAGAAACAGACAAGTCCTTATAAATTATATGGGTCTTACCACGAAAAAATTAAACACAGGTTAGTGCATGTTTAAATAATTCCTGTACAAAAATTGGTAAGGATTTTTTTAAACACGCGCTAAACAGTGTTTAATTTTTTTTTGTGTTAATATGTGTTTATAATTTGATGCCACCATCCCCATTCTTTCATCGGGCTAGAGATCTGTGGCGCCACGTACCATCTACCCTTAGGTACGTAGTTTTCATCTACCTTTCAAAAGAAATAGTTGTTGAACGCGACCCTATGTAATAAATAAAGAATGTACCACCTTATACAATACTAGCTGACCCGCCTGCGGCTTCACACGCGTCAATTCTCAACAAAAACATTACCCTACCTCTATACAGCCAGTTTAAAAGTAACATATGTCTTAATCTCGGTTAAGCATATGCATAATATGTCTAATCTATGTTTATACCAAATTTCATAGATATCGCTCAAGCTGTTTAGTCGTGAAAACGTAAAAACAAACAGACAGAGAGACAAGAGCTACTTTTGAATTTATAATATGACTAGCTAACCAATCCGCAGCTTCGCACATGTAGTTTTTCAATAAAAACATTACCCTCCTTCTGCATAGTTAAAAAATAGCCTATGTCTCAATCTGGTTATAACCTATCTATATACCAAATTTCATCGAAATCAGTCTAGCCGTTTAGTTGTGAAAACGTAACAAACATACAAAAATACAAATCTTTCCTCTTTTTAATAATATACAGATATAGATGAGTATATAGATGACCTACATTCAAATCCACATTGCTCCGTCTATATTTTTTACTATCCTTTTCAAGTTAGTGGAACTTACGATTGAGTACTTCAGTGCTTAAGAGGGCAAGTTTAACTGTCAGTCCCAGCTGAATCAGTTCATAAGCTCTACCGTAGGACTTTTAAAAATTCTATTTAGTACGACAGGACTGCCCAGTACCTACCCACTAGATATAACCGTATGATACAAAACTGTCAGTCCCGGCTGAATCAGTTCATAAACTCTACCGTAGGACTTTTAAAAATTCTATTTAGTACGACAGGACTGCCCAGTACCCACCCACTAGATATAACCGTATGATACAAAACTGTCAGTCCCGGCTGAATCAGTTCATAAACTCTACCGTAGGGCTTTTAGGTATCCCATTTACTACGACAGGACTGCCCATTACCTACCCACTAGATATAACCGTATAATACAAAACTGTCAGTCCCGGCTGAATCAGTTCATAAACTCTACCGTAGGACTTTTAAAAATTCTATTTAGTACGACAGGACTGCCCAGTACCTACCCACTAGATATAACCGTATGATACAAAACTGTCAGTCCCGGCTGAATCAGTTCATAAACTCTACCGTAGGACTTTTAAAAATTCTATTTAGTACGACAGGACTGCCCAGTACCTACCCACTAGATATAACCGTATGATACAAAATTGTCAGTCCCGGCTGAATCAGTTCATAAACTCTACCGTAGGACTTTTAAAAATTCTATTTAGTACGACAGGACTGCCCAGTACCTACCCACTAGATATAACCGTATGATACAAAACTGTCAGTCCCGGCTGAATCAGTTCATAAACTCTACCGTAGGGCTTTTAGGTATCCTATTTACTACGACAGGACTGCCCATTACCTACCCACTAGATATAACCGTATAATACAAAACTGTCAGTCCCGGCTGAATCTGTTCATAAACTCTACCGTAGGACTTTTAAAAATTCTATTTAGTACGACATGACTGCCCAGTACCCACCCACTAGATATAACCGTATGATACAAAACTGTCAGTCCCGGCTGAATCAGTTCATAAACTCTACCGTAGGGCTTTTAGGTATCCTATTTACTACGACAGGACTGCCCATTACCTACCCACTAGATATAACCGTATAATACAAAACTGTCAGTCCCGGCTGAATCAGTTCATAAACTCTACCGTAGGACTTTTAAAAATTCTATTTAGTACGACAGGACTGCCCAGTACCTACCCACTAGATACAACCGTATGATACAAAACTGTCAGTCCCGGCTGAATCAGTTCATAAACTCTACCGTAGGACTTTTAAAAATTCTATTTAGTACGACAGGACTGCCCAGTACCTACCCACTAGATATAACCGTATGATACAAAACTGTCAGTCCCGGCTGAATCAGTTCATAAACTCTACCGTAGGACTTTTAAAAATTCTATTTAGTACGACAGGACTGCCCAGTACCTACCCACTAGATATAACCGTATGATACAAAACTGTCAGTCCTGGCTGAATCAGTTCATAAACTCTACCGTAGGGCTTTTAGGTATCCTATTTACTACGACAGGACTGCCCATTACCTACCCACTAGATATAACCGTATAATACAAAACTGTCAGTCCCGGCTGAATCAGCTCATAAACTCTACCGTAGGACTTTTAAAAATTCTATTTAGTACGACAGGACTGCCCAGTACCTACCCACTAGATATAACCGTATGATACAAAACTGTCAGTCCCGGCTGAATCAGTTCATAAACTCTACCGTAGGGCTTTTAGGTATCCTATTTACTACGACAGGACTGCCCATTACCTACCCACTAGATATAACCGTATGATACAAAACTGTCAGTCCCGGCTGAATCAGTTCATAAACTCTACCGTAGGACTTTTAAAAATTCTATTTAGTACGACAGGACTACCCAGTACCTACCCACTAGATATAACCGTATGATACAAAACTGTCACTCCCGGCTGAATCAGTTCATAAATTCTATCGTAGGGCTTTTAGGTATTCTATTTAGTACGACAGGACTGCCCAGTACCTACCCACTAGATATAACCGTATGATACAAAACTGTCAGTCCCGGCTGAATCAGTTCATAAGCTCTACCGTAGGGCTTTTAGGTATCCTATTTACTACGACAGGACTGCCCAGTACCTACCCACTAGATATAACCGTATGATACAAAACTGTCAGTCCCGGCTGAATCAGTTCATAAATTCTATCGTAGGGCTTTTAGGAATTCTATTTACTACGACAGGACTGTCCAGTACCTACCCACTAGATATACTCGTATGATACAAAACTGTCAGTCCCGGCTGAATCAGTTCATAAATTCTATCGTAGGGCTTTTAGGCATTCTATTTAGTACGACAAGTCTGCCCAGGACCTGCCCACTAGATATACTCGTATGATACAAAACTGTCAGTCCCGGCTGAATCAGTTCATAAACTCTATCGTAGGACTTTTAGGAATTCTATTTACTACGACAGGACTGTCCAGTACCTACCCACTAGATATACTCGTATGATACAAAACTGTCAGTCCCGGCTGAATCAGTTCATAAACTCTATCGTAGGACTTTTAGGAATTCTATTTACTACGACAGGACTGTCCAGTACCTACCCACTAGATATACTCGTATGATACAAAACTGTCAGTCCCGGCTGAATCAGTTCATAAACTCTATCGTAGGGCTTTTAGGTATTCTATTTACTACGACAGGACTGCCCAGTACCTACTCACTAGATATACTCGTATGATACAAAACTGTCAGTCCCGGCTGAATCAGTTCATAAACTCTATCGTAGGGCTTTTAGGCATTCTATTTACTACGACAGGACTGCCCATTACCTACCCACTAGATATACTCGTATGATACAAAACTGTCAGTCCCGGCTGAATCAGTTCATAAACTCTATCGTAGGGCTTTTTGGCATTCTATTTACTACGACAGGACTGCCCATTACCTACCCACTAAGTATACTCGTAAGATACAAAACTATAGCTTGTTTTTACAACTAAGCTAGTTATGTGTTGTAAGAACCAATATTAGTTATCAGGTCGAATGAGATAAAAATGGAGTGTCAAGTTGCAACAGCGAGTTTAGGTTTATTTGTAGGTTCCCTACTCATTTAGTAGTGTAACGCGTACGAAGACGCGGGCAACAGCTAGTAATAAAAATAAAAATGTAACATAGTTTTTGACAGACTTTCTTTACAAAGTCTCTTTTTCTGTATTTACAAATGTATTTTCTTGTGTGCAATAAAGAATAAAGAATAAAGAAAAGTGTCAAGAATGACAGTTGTTTTAATTAAATTGAGTGAAAATTGAAATTAAACAGAGTGGCTTAAATCTTTAAATTACGAAGATACTGAGGACCTCCTAAAGATTCCCAAGTAGTGCCTACACACAAAAACACACACTCCATTACTCACATACATACACACACACCCTCACACAAACACACACACATGCACACAACCACCCACTCACAAACACATTCACCCACACAGATCCTTCTGGTCTGTTGGAAAATAACTAGAATTTTTAGTTTAGTTTTTTATAATGTACCATTTACCTGATTGGAACTCATTGATGTATAGGAGGAGGGCGTTGGTGTCTGTAACACAGTTTTCATACTAATACAGGCATCATCGTTTCAATCTGTACACATGGCTGTATATTTGTTGTTCCTCAATAAATGCTTTTTATTATTTATTATTATTATTTATTAAAAATTCTCGGAATATTAGACCTTCATTTTATGTCATATTTTTGTACCGTACTTCCTTCCTTTGAATTACTTAAACTAAAACTAAAAACGTTTTTCGAAAACCATCCATTTTATTATTTAAATGAATACATGAGCTGTTCATTTTCTTATCTGCTGTAACCAATGCTCTGGTTAAATGTTATTTGTTTATTTTTCTTTTATTATATTTTTATTTATTTCTATTATTATCTGATATTTGTAATATGTTTTTGAGATACCAATATTATGCAATGTAATAAAATGGTGAATAAATGAATACTGGATACTTTGATTATTTCTACCAATGTCAAACATCAAGTAAAACCTCAAGTAAATTTGAATGGCAGGCGTTGACAGATGCCATAATTCAAAATGAATATTACTCAACAACAAAACCGTCAGTTTTGTCGCTTATAATAAGTCTTGTTGGCACGTGGTGTTTTGCCGCCCCTGCCAACTACTAGCCTGTCCGTGACACTGACAATGTCAGAGTCACTATGATCGCTGATTCTTGGAAACTGTACACCTCAAAAATTTCATTAGTACACAGAAACTTTATTTATCTGCAGCGTTCCCTCGTCCTACCTCCTTTAAATATTTACCAACCCTTACCTTTTCCCCTATAATTAATTATGTTGTATGTAAATTTATAAATGCCTTGTTGACCTGTCTCAGGCTTCGAACGCATGGTTTGTCAAAAAAAATATTACCCCCCATCTGCGCAGTCTGGTAAAAAGTAGCCTATGTTATGATAATGTAATAAATGATAATGTAGCCAAATTATGACACTCTCTTGTCAGAGTTGCCACAAACAAGAATTGAACTGAACTATATTTATTATAGACTAGTTGACCCGGCGACCTTCGTACCGCCTTGCCATGCATATGACGCGGGCTGTCAATATACGTCTCATTATCTGCATCAATGTATGAGAAAATGATTTCTTTTCGATATTTTAATAATTATTCTGCTATTCGGGACGGAGTCAAATACGACAAATAAAAAATCATCAAAGTCGGTCCAGCCGTTCTCGAGATATAAGTGTTCTAACAAACCCGACTTTAATTTTTTGATTAGTTAATTATTGCTATTATGATTATAGATATAGTAATATGCGGGTAACGAGCTCATGCACATACTGTAGATGCGTGGAAGTTTCACACGGTACGTTTCACCCGCTCATTTCTTCTCAGATGTGGAATGAGGTTTTCCCGTCGGGCTTCAACATAAACGCCTTTAAGAGAGGTGTAAATAAGTCATTAAGTGCTAGGCAATGTGTTTCCAGTACCAGGAGTGTTGCAGGAGTTTATAGGTGGCGGTGACACTCAGGAGGCCCGTCAGCTTGTGGGTCTACAAGTTTATTAAAAAAAAAAATTTGTCGCAACTTTAAATATTACGTCATTAATTCAGTTTTGCTTGAAGTTGTGCCCAGGATGAACATTCTTATCATTATTATAAATACGGGATTTATCACGTACGGTCTTATTGGTGTTTCGACCGACAATGTTTCGGTTCAATTCGTGAACCTTCATCAGGGTGAGTGCGAGGAGAGACGTTATTCGGAGCGGATTATAATGATTGAAATAAATCACGAAAATTTTCTAAGTAAAACGAATATTCTTATTACTCGCCGCAGGCTCGAAGATTTATGCGCCCAAGAATGGGTCCCTAATGCAACACGGCCACAGCAAACCACCACGAAGATGGTGTGACGACTTGGATGTGCATTTACCAGTCTGGCACATTGTAGCAGGGGACAGAAAAAACTGGAAAAAAGGAGGGAGGCCTTTGCCCTGCAGTGGAACAACACAAGTTAAAAATCATCGTCATCATTGACCTCTAACATCAACGAGATACCAGTTTGTTAGGTAAATAAATACTTACGTTAAGGTAAGATAGAGTAAGATAAGGCTTATAAGGTCTATAGAGGAGTGACAGCTATGACCGCATTTTCCAATTATAGGTGTACACAATATTCTCCAACGACGGGAAATGAAAATTGAAGTTTGAAACAAACAGTTTCTTAGTCATTACAGTCCTTATTTGTGTTAGGGGGTAAAATTACGAAAGAAATTGAAAACATTGTTCTATTGTTTTTGTAGGTTAAAAGTAAAATACAACCGCCCAAGGGCATGTTGGATTCAAAGTATAATATACCATGTTGTTTTTTTTTTCTCATGCCCGTTATTCACTCGAGTTTGATTGAATTTAGATCCCATATTTTTTTATTGCGAATATTCAAGAGATTGGTCACCACCTCGCCTGAAGGTAAGTAATGATGTCGTCAAAGATAGAGCACGTTCGTCTTGAAAGAACCTGTTCACTCTCGGCTTGATGAGTCCAAGATTATTTTGGTCCAAAGAAATATTTTCGTATGCGAGATTTTTACTAAATTTTTTGTTTTTTTATGCTACATGGAGATAGAACAAGCTTATGGCCCACTTGATGTTAAGTGGTAACCATAGCCTATAACAGAGAATTGCCTCTACATTGCACTACCCTGCGTCCATCAACATGAGGTATAGAGGTGTAAAGCCTCATGTACCTGTCTACATTAATTCCACCGGCAACCATACCCTTCAAACAGAAACACAGCACTGCTGCTTAGCGACAGAAATAGGTATGGTGGTAGTACTTCCCCGGGCGAGCCCTTTCACAAGGAACTCTACTACTCTTACTTTAGATCAACTAGTGACGAGTAATATAATCTGTAGGTGTGTTTGTAAACTTGTAAGCCCACAAGGTCGGGTCATCGTCTAGTCAAGCCTAAGAGTCAAAGGTCGCTTGCCAACTTGGCAGCGTCAAGCTAACGTTTATTTCTAACCGTTAAAACTTACAGTTGATACGAGCACTTCGTTTGAATTGTATGCATTTTGATTGCCTCATTTTGGTCGATTTTGAGAAACTTTTTATGAGGTAGAATGGTACTTTTCGTGTGATGTCTCAAAGCAGATGCAAGCTTTTTAATTCAGGAAGCTGTTTTTTTCGATGGGCGAAAAAAGGGGTGTTATAAGTTCGTAACTTGTCTGTCCGTCTGTCTGTCTGTGGCAATCGGATGAACTGATTTCAATACGATCATTTGGTGATGTAAAACCAAAGATCTTCTTAGCGTATCAATAGTTATGCTCATACTATTTTAGATAAATACTTGACTACATTGATAGCGTCAGTAGCGACCAAGTTTAAATCATCCCTAGTGTAGGGGTAAAATCAATGATGAATTTCAAAAAATAAATACCTTCTTTGTGGAAAAATGTAAAGACTGAATAGGGAAAAAATACGTTATCTGACGCCTGAAAGAATTTTACCTTGATAAATATGATTATGGTAAAAACTGATAGACAACATTCACTAAAAAGTACTTTTAAACACGTTCTTAAATTAAAAAGGACGCGGTGTGACCATTTCAAAGAACTTATAGGTTTCTTCGTGCTTTATCTTAGACCACATCATCGCTTACAATCAATTCAATTTTCAATCGTGAGATTGAGGTCAAACGAAGATCTATCCAGTTTAAAAAATGACATTTTATATATAAACTCTTATATTATATATAACTTTTAAACTCTGGTAAATTGAATGACTAGCGTACATACTAAATTCGATTTTTATCCTACTCGATGATATCGCACTGTGCGTCCTCTATATTCCTGTGAGCCGGCCATGTGTCACTCACTGTCGCTGTAAACGTCCCGGAGTGAGAGGCATCGTAACTTCTCTACGGAAAATATCCCCGACATTTTTAGGGTTCTGTACCTTTTCAAACTAACTGCTGCGCGTAAACATTATTAAGCAGTCATTATTATAAATACAGGATTTATCACGTACCGTTTTATCGGTGTTTTAACCGACAATGTTTCGGTTCATTTCGTGTGCAAGGCGAGACGTTATTCGGAGCGAATCGCACCCACCCTGTTAAAGGTTTACGAATTGAATCGAAACATTGTCAGTCAAAACACAGTTAAAAAGGTACGTGACAAATCCCGTACTTATAATAATGATTGAAATCAATCACGAAAGTTTTCTGAGTAAAATTATTAAGTAGTGCTAACAACCGTCTTGTCTGGGTGTCTGCAAGTCGCGAGTGAACAGATTTCTTCTAGGCAAGCGTGATCTATCGTAGACTGCATTATCGATTACCGTTAGGCAAGATCGTGGTCAAACGCAAGCCTAAAATGTATTAAAAATACCTGATTTTCCCAGACACTCCCAGACACTTCTGTGGCAAAACTAATTCCCATGGCAAAACTAATTCTTCGTGTTATTGTGAGAGGAATAAAATATGCATTGACGTATTTATACTTGACAATAAGACCGCATTGGGGTGTATTTGGCATCACCCTCTTTTACCCTGACTTCCGATCCTAGCTCCTTCATACTTCAAGGAGCTGGGATCGGCAGGATCGAATCAGGGTTGATGACAACATTTTTTTTAGGATCTCCGATAAGATGTTGTTGATGTGATGGAGGATGACTCGATGAGCTTATTCTGATCCGTTTTCCCACTGGCGTCGTTTGTAGATGTATTATTGTATGACCCAAAACCAATATATTATTTTTGTGGATTCTAAATTCGTAATTACAGTGGTAGGCGTTCTTCTTAGACTCATTTGCGTTTTTTTCTCTAAAAATAAATTCCAACGGCATTCGGTCGAAAATTACAAAGCAATCTGAGACGACCTTGAGGCGATGAATAACATTTCCCATAAGAAAGACATGATTTATTATGCTCATACAAGTTTCCCCCATAAAGGACTTCAGCCGAATACTAATGTCATTGTTCGGAAAGAACGGCTGCTTCAATCAAACTGTTTACTCTGATATTTTATCAAACGGTCTAGAAAAGTAAAGGAGTTAGTTTTTTTTTTTAATGTGTATTTTGGGCAAACAGGCTTACGGCCCACCTGATGGTAAGCGGTCACCGTCGGCTATTGGCACCGGTAACACCCGGGGTATTGTCGATGCGTTCCCTACCCTGTAGAAACCTCTACATTTCTCTTGAAGTGTGCCATGTCGTAGCCTAATGGGAAAACCTCAGATGGTAGCTCATTCCACATCTTGCAAGTATGGGGTAGAAAATATCGCGTGAAGCGTGTGGTGCACGATACCCAATTGTCGACGATATATATATGTGGATGAGCTTTATTAGTTGATAAAGAGTGTTTATAGTATTATGTAGTGCTTATATTACATAAATACTAGCTGACTTAGAATCAATAAATTTTGTGTTGCTAAGCTGAGATAGGGGTTTATGGTAGAAGTGTGAAAATTTAGGGGTGTATGTATTTTTGAATGTTGTATCATAAAAAAATAAAAACAAAAAATATCGTCAAAAAATTAAAAAAAAAAATTTAAGGGTGAACAACCCTTATCACTTAGGGGTATGGAAAGTAGATAGTAGCGGATTCTCAGACCTACTGAATACGCATATAAAATTTGGTAAAAATTGGTAAAGCCGTTTCGGAGGAGTACGGTAACTAACATTGTGACATGGAAATTTTATATATTAGAAGATTGTTATTACCAGAACCCATCGAGAGGTGAAGGCCTCCTTTAAAGATTCGTCAGTGATTTTAATTTTTTTATATTTCAGTGCTTCTGTATAACTAATGATTTATCCCAAGGTTCTGCATAATTTTAATTTGTTTATGTAATATATTTCTATTAGTATCTGATATATATATTTTTGGCATACCAATGTTATGCAATGTAATGAAATGGTGAATAAATGAATACTGAACCATAAAGTATTCGCATGGAGTCACACAGCTTTTTCTCTGTAGTATGTGGCACTGCTGGCAAAGCGGAAGCTGCCTCGAAATATAAAAATAAATCAGTTTGCTCTATGGTGTCTATAAAAGCGCTGTAAAGTTGTATGCATAAAAATTTGTGATGAAAGAAATATTAGCCGTTTTATTTTTAGTCGTCTGTGGCAAAAACTGGGTAATTTGTTATAGAAAACTAGATTAAACATGAGTTTTTACGAGAAATGGATAGATTTTAATTGTTTTTTGATACCACTAAGATGGCAACACATTTAAGGCCCACCTAGATGCAAAGCGGTTACTAGCTTAAGGATGTTTGTAACACCAAAGGTAAACCTGTTACCCTATAAAATATAAAACTCCCTTATTTAAAAACCCCAAACTGTTGTTTATTTTTATATAAATTATAACTCCCGCTCCAAACCTCAGCAGGCAATAATATATTTTCAAAAAATTAGTTATTACCCACTAAGTGCTGGTATGCCACTCTATCCAGTCTCTACTCTCTATTCTCATGCATTTTTATTATATTTGACGACCTCCGTGGTGCAGTGGGCGAATAGCCGGCTGAGACGCAGGAGGTAGCGGGTTCGATCCCCGTCGCGGAACAAATGTTTGCATGATCTACAGATATTTGTTCCGGGTCTGGTTGTTTCTCTATATATTATAAGTATGTATTTAAAAAAAATGTATATAAGTATTCTATCAGTTATCTGGTTCCCATAGTACAAGCTCTGCTTAGTTGGGGCTAGATAGCGTTGTGTGAAATGTCCAGCAGTATTTATTATTATTATTTATTATTTGTGACCAACCTCGCTAACGTATCTTACGACTATCAATATATTAACGTACTAGCTTCTGCCAGCGGCTTTGCACGCGTTGTTTATCAACAAAAAGTAGCCTGTGCGTTAATCCAGGTTATAATCTACATACATACCAAACTTCATTGAAATCGGTTCAGCCGTTACGACGTGATTGAGTAACAAACAAACATCCAAACTTTCGCATTTATAATATTAGTGTGATTGAAAAACTATCTGATTTGATTTTCCTCTTCCTAAAATAATTTTATAGAAGTTAAGCTATCTGTAGATCGTATGCAACGGTGTTTAGGTAATGCAACTGTTTCTTTTGTATTTTTAAAGAGACTTTATTTATATATTTATTTAATACTTTCACACAAAACAGAATAGTGCTAGGAGGACTTAATGCTAATAGCATTGTCTACCAGTCATACAGAGATATGTAAATAAATATACATTCCGTTTCAAGGATCCAAGGATGACATCATTATTATATTCAGCCCTCTGTGTCCCACTGCTGAGCAAGGCCTCCACACATTATTTCCAGTTACTTCTTTCCAACGGCAATTTGCTTAGAAGTTAGTGAGCTAGTGATGACATCTTATTTAACATATTTCTTCACTACCTATAGGGTAGTCAGGAGGAATAATGCAAATAAATCTAGTACAGGAGTAGAGGAAAGCATTTCTGCAATCAAACCTACTGGGGTAGAAAAGTAAATTCAATATCGAAATATTTATTTTTTTGATTAAAATACTACAAAAATCTTATTCTTACAAGCTAAAATTATTAATCAATAATATATGTATGTATACTGTAAGCCGATCCCTTCAATATCTCGCCCCGAGTGCCTATCAATATCGGCTTGCGTGCGCCATCTTAATCTGATCGCATGAAGATTCTAATGGAAAGAGGTTGAACGTCTCAACCTTTGATTTTCCGCTTTCAAGCTTTTAGATTTCAATTTGACTTGAATCTATTTTTGGAGATATATTTGGGGAAATATAAAGAAGCAAAAGTGACAAAATTAAAAAAAAGTTAAGCTGATATCAAAATAATGCGGTTTATACCGGATTCAGGTATGTTTGTAGGTAGGTTATTACATATAGGATGGTGTAGATGACACATCCAAAGAACGTAAATCTTCTACGCAATGGCGCACTTCTGGTTAGAATTTTATTTGATTTACGCATTGTAAATAATGTTCAAATATTGTAATTGCTAGTAATAGGACTATTATTTCTGTCTTACACATAAAATAACTAAAGTACCTAACAGTTTTATGTAACAGCCCTCAAAAGAAAAGTTGCCCCACACAAAAATGGCCGACAACAGACATAAACTTTATTACGCAATAAGAGGTACATTTCTCATTTGCCCCCAAAACAGAAGAAACAATAAAAGAAGGAAAACCATAAATAAAAGGATATAGTATGGTGATTGTTAAAACTTGATGGCAAAGCTCTAACACTTTATGTGTACATTTTTTTTTGTAATTATCTTCCAGCTATATTTAGGCTGTTGGCGCAGAAAGGCTCTCGAGTGGAGACCACGCCCGGGAAAGTGCAGCGTAGGACGGTCCCCCAATATAATTATAGAAAGATGTCATAATAAAAGTTTCCAGGAGCCGTTGAGTGAAAGATATACAAAATCGATTGCTCTGGAAATCTATGGGGGATTATATCTTTAGCAGTCGATTTCCTATGGCTGATATTCGGATGGTGTGCCTTACCTCATTTATGTCATTAACTAAATCGAAGTTTTCATCCATAGATATCATTCCTATATAAAAATAATAATAATTACGAACTCTTTGATTTCACTCACTAATTTCATATCCGCCGAAATGATTAAAATATCCTCAAATACAGTGTTGCCAGTCGAAAATAATTACATAGCCTGAATTTGGAGTCCGATTGACCCAAAAAAGAACATGTAATCACAGATTTTATTCTAGTAATGATTTTGATTACTTACCGAAATTGTAGAACTTGCTGTAGTAATATCCTGAAATGTGCTACCAACCCAAAATTTTAAATATTGAAAAAAAATTAAAAACGAATTTTCGGACCACATTTTCTTTTTGAATCGTTATAAATAAATAGTTCTAAATGACTAAAAAAATTTACTAAAACATTATGAAAAGTAAAAACGATTTAAATCTGAAAAGAAATCCTTTCTATATTTGCAGGCTTGGATCGAATTTCATAAGTGAAAATAAAATAGTTACATAAATAGAGACAAATACTTCACAAACCTTCAAGCTGAAGCCATCAATATCCGGTTTTAATACCCATTTTGTCCATTAGCAAAATAATAATCCATTTTATCCATTAGCAAAATTGAACTCTCTGATCAAAGTTCGTAAATTAAAAAGAAGTTCGGAAAAAACGAAAAATATAGGTTCGTGCAACATTCTTGCTTTACGAAGTGCATTCGGGACTCATGCACATATATAAATAAATTAAATACTAAACTGTGACTAGAAAAATCCAATTTTCTATGAAAATAGTAAATAAAATCTAAATACAGCTGTTTGTTGTATCAATACATTTTAGATAGGCTAGACTTTTTAAACATTAAGGCCCTGGATTATAATGAGTATTCAATTTGAATAACATACCTTTTCTGATTGATTTTTTTAATCACAATTCTTGACATTTAGAAACAATACACACCACTTTTAAAATAATTTTTGATTCTGTAAATATAGTGTAATTAAAAAGAAAATAGAAACAATTTTTTGTGTAAAAATGCAATTTCTGATGAAATACAATCTTTTCAAAAGTGGTGGCAATTGTAAATAGGTATATGTTTACCTGTCACGTGTATTAAACTTTTGTAAATATAAAAATAATATCATTCTAGTATTTCATGATACAAATAAACTAATTAGGCAAAAAACTTTAAAAAAAAATTTAAAAAACAGGTGAAAAAACTTTATTTATTTATTTTCGTAAGAGAACACGCAACAAACAAACATATTGAACTAACAACATTATACGAAGGGTTATTATTAACAGTTAGTGATAAACATTCAAACATCGAAAGTGAGAAAAGGTGAGAAATAGAAATAAACACACGATAGAGGGGGATAGAAAACATCGAGGGGGTACAAAACATTGAGTATATTGTTTGGAACACCGATGCGACGCGGTTTCGCACTGCGGCAGCCGGCCGGGTATTTTTGGCCTGTTTTTTCAATTTTACAATTGTTTTTTCGACATATTTTAGAAGCATCCGTCATGAATAAAACAAATAACAAGAATCACCGATGGCTTTCATAGCTTATTTTGTTTTATTGTCAAACGATTTTCCTACTTAAGTTTCTTTTGAGACCTTTTTAAACCTTTTATTTTTCTATTTTTTTCATCTTGAAATAACAATAATACAAATAAAAATCGATTACGTCCTGTATTTTTCTATTTTGTAAATTATTATTATTATTATTTTGAATTTTGAACTAATTTCTACGTAAAGTCTATCAATTATTCTCCTAACTTTACTGCCTAAACCGTTCCTTATTCAGTCATTTCATAATCTTATAATTAATTTAATTAACTATCTAATAACTTAAAAATAAACTAAGACAAAAACAGAACCAATTAGGTTTATTTAGCCAAAAGGTATAGAAGTAATATTCCAGTTATCCACCGAATCAGTTCAAAAAATACTCTTACTAGACAAGGAATAAGCAAAGTATTTCTTAACAAACCTACGATACGGCACTTGAGCTAAATTAAATTAGAATTTCTGTGGAATTGAAATATCAGCGGAATCGAGCTCAGAGCACCGGGGCCCGATACCCACCTGCCGACTTGCAAACCTACTAGTTTGCATTTCCAGACGGAATTTGTATAGGTACATCTAGGTAAACGATTACTGTTACGTACTTTGTATAGTATGGTTCTCTTCCGGAATGTTTGTGTACCTAGGAATTAGACATTTCTAGGAAAATGTAGAAGTATACATTTAGGGAAAACTGGTACGTTTACTTTTACTTATTTTCTGTAGATATACTCGTACTTCTATAATATTATTTTTTTATATAAAAATAATAATCAAGTATTTGATCACGTATTTTTATGTATTTATATACTATACAGATGTAAAACTTAGTATAAATTGGTATACTTCTAGTATAAATGTAAATAAGTACATCGAGTTTTAGAGAAATATTAAATTACTCTTTACCACATTCAAACGACCTTTATCTCCTCAATTAAAATAAAATTGTGTATAGTGAACTCATTAAATTATTTATTTAATATATTTTGTATACAGACAAAATAACTAGCAAAAATGACATGTGTTTTTTTTAAATGTGTTTTAATGTACCTCAGGGGTAGATTTTGTTTTACTTGCATATGTTTAGTGTAAACAATTTTGTATTGTACTGGCTCTACCGTTTATCACTATTCTGTGCAACGTAATAGAAAATATTCTACCTTGCGACTTTATATCTACAGTCTAGGCAAATGTTATTTTCACTGTACATTATTTGAAAATTACTTTTGCCTCGTGTAGGTTAATTTTCTTTATTTTTACGACTTTCATTTTATTATTTAAGTGAGTTAGTGTGAGCTAGTAACTAAACATTGTTTTAAGTATTTAGACCACTTATGAATCCAACATTGCATGTGTCAATATGTAGTTTTCAATTAATGAATTTCAAAAAAAAGAGGAGGTACTTTTGTAGTTTTTTATAAGTTCAGTGATAATTCTTTATCTCGTTGTTCGATTTCAATGATTATTTTTTTGTTAGAAAGAGAGTACTAGGGTGGTCCCATATAAATTTTATCAAGATTTAATGATGGAATCTATGAGAAAATTTCAGCTATTTTTTTAGATTCTGGTTTCTGAAGTCTGAAGAATTACTATTCTTGAAAAGTTTTTTTTTTATATTTGATATAGCCTGAATTTTCTAGTCTCATATCACTGTCGTCCATTTACGAGTACTAGAGTGCTGTATCGACTATTTCATTTTTTTTTTGGTTAAGGTATGGAACTTTTAAGGAAAAAAAAGCCCAAAAGGAATGCAAATTATAATAACACAAGAACGTGCAGGGAGGTGCATAAATAGACGAATAAAATCATGCTTACCATTTAAAATATGCACTTTATCCCCCTAAAAATAAAGTCTATTTTGTATGTTCGAAATAAGATTACATAATTGTTTAAAACAAGCTTTATATAGTTATTACTTTAGTAAAAAATCCGAATGTTTATTAAAAATTTATTAAATGGGTTGACTAGTGTATCGTTTAAAAAAAATACGAAAAATACGCGTAAAATAGGTAGTTCGTTTTTAGTTATTTATATTATGTTCTTCTATCTTTGATAACTTTATTTGTATTTGCACATGATTGTGTTGTTTATTTTTTATTATCCTTATTTCCTTCCTTATCCTTATCCTGTCTCGTTTTTTTAATTTTAATTTAATATAACTCATAGGAAGGTAGAGAGAGAAAACGAACGCAGGGTGAATCACTAAACACATACTTTAGTCATATTTGATGTATAACGTTTTTTCTATTTATTATAATACGAATTATTTAACATTATTTATTATTATTAAATAATAAAAATGTATCATTATTATTATTTTTAATAACACATATTTAACATTTATTTTTTTTATTTTGGTAGGAAACATTGATAGTCAAACTTAAAACAAAGGTACATATATACTAGATTCTGACATTCTAGTTTTTTTTTATATTAAATATTTTAAAAAACCACAGACAAAAACTTTAAGAATCGTGAAACCCAACTCAATAACGTGTAAATAAACGCGTTTTTTCCTAGGTTTGTTTGCTAAACAGTTTCGATTTTATTGAAGTTTTTCTTAATATTATATCGATAAATCCATATATTAAATTTTTATCCTGAATAGCATGTCATCAAGAAGAGAAACGCAGATGACAAGCTAAACTGAAAGGCTTGTCTGAAGAAACACAACCTTGCAAGAGGCTTTATTTTTAGGCTTTATTTGTATTTATTACATAAGCTTTTTTTATCCTATGGACTTTTTCTGAAATAAATTATCAATTTTTAATAGGCGTTCAAGCTATGACAAACTTTGACATCAGGTAAGAAGCCAATAGCAATTTTCAAGGTTTGAAAAGTTACTAAAAATGCTTTAAAAGATTGTTGGCGTTGAGTGCCGTGAAGATTGCTAAGATCAGGTAATGATTTTTTTTACCGTTCAAGAGAATACAAGAGAATGTAAGTTTTTGAATAGAATAGTGCAAATTGCTTGAGATTCAAAATGAACCTTGGGATTTTTTTGAAAAGTTATTGATACTTATTAATTCAATAAATTGACGTATCATATTTTGACTAAATAAGACCACATGTAATGTGTCGTAAGTTAATAAATAATATGATAATTGACGACCTGTCAACATTGACATTGACGATTGAGCCGGCTGTGACGCAGGAGGTTGCGGGTTCGATTCCCGCTGCGGAACAAATGTTTGAATGATCTACAGATATTTGTATCGGATCTGGATGTTTTTCTATATATTATAAGTAATGTATTTACAAAAAAGGTATATAAGTATTCTATCAGTTATTTGGTTCTCTTAGCTCTGCTTAATTTGGGGCTAAATAGCGCTGTGTGAAATGTCCAGCAATATTTATTTAAATAATTATTGAATTGCCTCACAACTTTCGCATCTGATCTCAGAATCACTATCTGGCCATAACATTAGTATTCACCGACACAAAACACAGTCGTATCAAAACCCTGACTTTTAACTCACAAAAAACAATGGCAATTATTGATTTTGTAGATTTTAATGAACCCCTCTAACCCTATCTTTAATAAAGTAACACCGAAACATTAAATAAGTACCTACATATTGCACAAATCCCTCCAACGGATTACATTCATGCTATTCCGGAAGTTGTTATGGCTTACTTCATGTAACATGTCATGTTGTCGTGAGTTGCGGAAGGGCATAAACTCCTCATTTTGTTATTCCAAAACAAGACAGATCTCTCTGATCTTGGCCCACAAAACAATGAAATTAAATGTTTTATTCAGTTTGTGAAACTAGGTGTAAAGATGTTAAAATTTTAATTTATGTAATCCAGTTCCAACCACCAAGTGTTGGTGTAATTTTTTTTTATAATTGGATTATGAGTTGTGCGACTAGCGTTATTTGGTTTGAAGAACTTTGAACGTTTATTGGCCTTAATATTAATTTGTTATTATTACTTATTATTCAGAGTAATGTCGCTATGTATTTTATAAATAATAAAATTCCTCGAGATCTCGCGCATAATGATATTTCAAAAGTAATAGCGTAGAAATCTTATGTGCAGTTCTGTCGGTGCCTTTTTAGATATCTAGATTTGTTGCGGTATCAATCCATCACCGAGCACGAACCTATACTAAATGCAAAGGTGCAATGCGTATCTCTTGACAATATGATATAAAGCCACATGAAGCAACTCAAACACGATCCCGAATCACCAGGTTAGGGTGGATTCAAAGAGGAAATCGGATGGTTATTAAAAGCGTAACTGCTTTTGACAAACTAATCAAAATCAGATACAAGCACACAGCATGGAAAAATCCTATCAAATGAGAAAATATAAAACGACTACGCTAACTCTGCGTTTCGCAAAAAATTGATTGATTTTAAAAATTATTAGCATAAAGTTTTAAAAAAAATACACTGAACGTTAAAAATAAAAGCTGGGAAATTAAAAGTCTTCGTATCGGTATTAATCTGTAAAGGGTGACGGTAAAATGTATTTTCCAAAAAGTAATGTTTAATTCCAACATAATCCGAAGTACCTTCTACTTTAAACAAATGATTACACTGAAAAGCCAAGTTCAATACGACCCGTGTTTTTTTTTAAATTGGTGATAGTCAAGCGCTTGACCACTACTTCACCTAATGATAAGTGATGGTGTTATGCAAGATGGAGCACGCTTGCCAAAAAGAACCTGTTCCCTCTGGACTTGAAGACTTCCAGGTTATACTGGTCCGGAAGAACATACGCTATAACCAAGATCAGAAAACAATATACCAAAAATCAGTAAAACATGCCGTAAATGGCTGACAGATAAAGTCCCATTTCAATTGAGCAGTACAAACTATGGATGTTTTGCCTGATCAATGTGAATATTAGCTCGCAATCGCGATCCATTGGGAACATATTTAATTCAATAAAACAGTTGCAACAAATCAGAGATTCGTTGGGAGCTTTTTTGTGATCAGATGCAACTGTTGACAGATGAATTATATGATAAGTTGGGAATAACCCGTTAACACTAAAACATATTTGAATACAATTTACATGAAGCTCTGTTGATGACGACCTTTCAACAAAATTAGATGACAGTTTTCAAAAAAATATACCAGATTTTTTTTTTTTTTTTTTTTCAAAAACACTGATAGTTCTCTATTTGTTATACTGTTTATTTAGAAATTTTCATCAAGTTATTTCCATGGCTTCACAACTATATCATACTTTTATGTAAACCTTTTTCCTGAGAAAATTATCGACATCAGAACACACTAATATTCCTAGCTCCTGAACTATACAAAATCGTACGTAGCTAAAAATATTTTTGTGCCTTGATTTCGATAACTTTCTGAGGAAAAAGGTTTATATGGAGGTGATTCGGGTAGCCCTAGCGGTGGTCTGGACTATACCACTGGACTTCCGGTTTACACTATTTTATGGGACACCCTGATGTTATCTCAATACCTACGATGCAATTACAATCTCCTAACAAACTCGGCAAGTCAAGCCTAGCAAAGGTAAGGTCTAAAAAACATGAACTTACATACCAAAAGTGTATGATATTTTGTAGATGACAACTTGATTGATAGATTGATAATTAAAAGCATAAAATAAATCAATTTGTACATAGGCGAACATAATGCTAGATAGCATTCTCTTCCTGTTAAACTTTGTGGTAACAACGATTTCCCAACGAACGCGGCGTAACTCAGCAAACCAAGGTCTAAAAAACAATATACCAAAAGTAAACGCCATATCGGGCCGACAGATAAAATCTCCCATTAAAGATACAACTGCAGATAGAAATGGGCGTTATGCTACAATGCCGTAGTTTGCCTGCAGTTGCTTCTTACATCTTTCCCACCCCATATCGATTTACCACCACTTACAAATTCTATAAGTCTTTCCCAATGTGACGGCCTTTTTGTCTGTAATCGTATACCATTTTCATATTTTTCTGTTTTTTAAACTTAATATTACAAACTGAATAATTGCAACAGTGTAATTGTATTTATTATCTATGGGTTTTCTTTATGCTTACATAAAACCTTTTATATTTTCGGCCTGAAACTCTGATGTTCTCTTTTCGAATTGAATCGAACTATTTGAATGTGATTTGTAGTTTTTGTCTATGGTTTTTAGTTTTACACGTTATCAAAGCTCTGTTCTATTTTTGAATTGAGAAGCTCTGGCGTTTTATATTTAAAAATTGATGTTCCTACTAAAAATATAAATTAACCCTAGTAAAGCCACGGCGTAATAAATTCAACGATTGTATTCTTTTGGGAATAAAATATGGTAATAAAAGTGTTTACCAATTTATGTAACAATTGATAAATATTGGCTACAATTGAAATGTAGACGCTTCCACGTGCTTTCCTATCAGATGTTTAAATAATGTGTACCTGTTTTCATAAATGAAGGTAACATTTTGTGTAATGTTGCTCTAGTTTTTACGCAAAAGCGCTTTCTATTTAAACAAAATGGTTTACTTGGAGTACTTTTTCTACAATTCTGAGTAATTATCGGTTAGAGCTTATAAAAGCTTAAATCTAATAAATTAACTGCTCATTTATAAACATCTTAGATCCTCTCTGACCGTGATTCACACAACTATTTGGAATTCTTTTCGAGTGATTCGACATAATGTCTTCGTGTTGTCGCCTTGAGGTTATAAAACCTCTTTATTTACAGTGTCGGGTCAATACAATCGATTTGACGTTTTATTTCTTAATAAACATCTATTTTTGTTTAAGCGTTTGAGCTCGTTCATTTTATTTTATTGAACTTTAAGCTTTTCAAGGTTTTGGGGATACAATTCGGCTACAGTAAAATGTACGATATAATAACTTTTCAGACACTATTGCATGCTATTTTACAAGACAGTTTCTGGTAAATATTTCCAAAGACACTTCGTTTGTTTCTTTTCTAACAAAAAGTCAAGGGTTTCTTTAGACATTCATCCCTCAACTCTCCAAAGCTCTGACAACCATTAAACTGACCTCCGATCTGTTTACACCGTTTGTTTTCACCACCATTTCCTCCATCATTCATAACTTCCATTCGTTCATTATTGATTTTTCTGGTAGAATAGGCACGTGGCGTCAAAACGTCAAAAAGTTTTTTTTAATGGCGTCGGAAAGTGGTCACTATCACGTGGGTCCGATCGATCCGACGGCTAAATCGTACCGAAAATACCCGGGCGGCGGACGCGGTCAGGTAAGCGACAGTAGCTCACAACATCTGTTAATATCATCATTGTTAATTACATATGGGTTGTTGTTAATATATTGTAGCCACCTGTCCCGAGGAGGGCGCTTGGAGGTAAGTCGCTACGTCGTCCACCATGCAGGCGCGCGGGAGGTCTGGGAGGAACATAATACGTTAGAGAGCGCGCATTTCGCGAGTGGGCAGCGCGGCGCCCCGCGACCGACTGACGACGCGATCGGTCCCCCCGCCCCCGCGCCGTGCCGTACCCCGGCCCCGCCTCCCCGCCAGGGTTGACACGCAGCTTTTCCGGATATTGTAATTAATGTTGATAGAACAGTTTTCTTTTGGATTCTGTCATAGATAATAGGGAATTACGATGTCGTTTTTTTATTTTAAATATATATGTAATGGCCATTAACAAGTTTCCGCATATTGAATCTAAGTTATGGTAAGTTTATATCGATAGTTTACATTATTCTGAACTAAAGTTGCTTAGATGTTTGCCGGTGAGATTATTAGTCACACAATATACCCAAAGATTTTGAAAATAGATTAATAATATAATATTTTTATACTACTCAGACTATTTTATATTTTCGGCAAAAGTACGATCAATGTATAATACACATTGGTGAACTCAATGCTATTATAAATAATTAATTTCACAAATCAAGCAATTTTTATACGTTATTGTACACAAGAAAATATATTAAAATATACAGAACATGCACAATACAATGGCGAGCTTAACCCTAAGAACAGTTTTTTTAGACTAAGCAATATACATACATTATTATTAAACTAAGAGCAGATTACAATTCTTTACTATCAAAAATTCTCTTCGAGTCAACCGTGTGTAATACGGAAAAATCTATTTTGTACCTACAAAAATGTACGCATTTTCCCGCGTGCCAACCCTATCCCACTACGTCGTAATGCATTCGCGGCACTCGCAGTCGCTCGGCGCCACTCGGACCCGATCGGTAAGCGTTCGGCTCAACTCGGAAAGCTCTTTCAAATTCGGAACATAGACGTGACATATCTGTTTCCATCGCAAACAAAACCAAACCTTCTAATCAACAACCAACAGTATAAATTACATTGTACAACAAAAACTTCAAGTGTCGTCTTCGGCTTTCGAAATATCCTAATTTAACCGTCCTTTTTATCGTTATAGGCTTTATCGCAAAGGAATAAAAACTATGTTTCTTTGCAGTAGTTTTTCAGCTGACGCGTCTATAAATGTCACATAAATTGCGTTTGTGTGCGTAGATTTGTGTGTGTGAGTTAAAAATACATCTTGGGTGGGTCGGCGAAGATTTTAGGCAGATTTTTTCTCTATGATAATGTTTTTGGCCTAATTTCTGATCGTTCTTATCTAGCTAGTATATATAGGTAATTATTCTGATAGGATATCATAATAAAGGATATCTATCGGCAGTTATGGGTTAAATATGTTTGACCTAAGGCTTTTCCACGTGGTTGTACCAGCTCAAGGTCTCAAAATGAAATGGTTTTGAGTACGATAAGTTGGTTATAATTATCAGTATTAAAAAAGATTACGCGTGTATTATTAATAATTTTTTGTTAAATTATTACTTATTGTGTTTTTGGATGAAGGAGGTTGCAGGATCGATTCCCGATACGGAATAGAAATTTGCATGATCTACAGATATTGGTCCTGAGTCAGACCCGGAACCAATATCTGTTTCTCTGAGTTTCTCTATTTAAGTATGTATTAACAAAAAATATGTATTCTATCAGTTATCTGGTTCCTCTTTTACAAGCTTGGCTTATTTTGGGGCTAGATAGCGCTGTGTGGAATGTTCAGCATTATTCTTGCATATTTTAACAATAAGTATTTGGTGTTATGTACAATAATATTTAGTTAAAACAGTATCAGCGCATTGACGTTGTCAATTATAGTATTGACACTGTCAATTGGAACTTAGCAACCGAATACTCTTCGCTAACAAAGTCCAGACTTATTTTAGTTAATTTTTTACTAAAGAAGTGTAATTCAAAAATATAAAGAACTCTTGACCCCCTATTTTTGCGTTGAGGGTTAAAAACTGATAAAGCTAAGAACCTCCAAAGTTCAACTAGATTTCTATTTAAAAAACCGCGTCCCAATCAGTCCATCCATTCGGGAACTAAGATGCCACAGACAGACACACACGCATACTTATAACAGTCCTTTTGCGTCGGGGTTAAAAACCTAGGTCGTATAACCACGAGGGAATAGCTTGCATTCGATATTACCTCTCACCACCCACTCTAGATTTATAACTCACTGTAAGTGCTTTTATTATTAACCGACTTAAAAAAAGGAGGTTCTTAATTCGGTTGTATTTTTTTTTGTTCTTTACCTCAATACTTTACCATTTATCAACAGTTTTGGAAAGTCCTTTCATTAAAATCGGTTCAGTAGTTTAGTTCTTACTGTTATCTGAAGTTGGGTCATCATCATCATCATATCAGCCACAAGACGTCCACTGCTGAACATAGGCCTCCCCCATAGATTTCCAGAGCAACCGATCTTGTTCGGCCTGGATCCAACGGCTCCCAGAAACCTTTAACAGGTCATTTTTCCATCAAATAGGGAGCTGTCCTACGCTGCGCTTTCCAGTGCGTGGTCTCCACTCGATAACCTTTCTGCCCCAACAGCCGTCAGGTCTTTAAAGTATTACTGTTTTATGACGTCTTTGTGAAATCCAGTCGACCATTCTGCACTGGCAACCAGTTATTATGAATACGGGATTTATCACATACTGTTTTATCACTAGAGACATTGTAAGCGTTGAGTGTTTTTCTGTGCCGAGGACTACTGAAGAGGAAGCAGTAATGATGATGATGATGCAGCCTCGCAATACGACTGGCCACCAGTGACGCAGAGAATCTCACGCGCAGAGCTATGGCGCGTAGTGCGAGGCGAGGCGCAGTGCGGAGTGGATCGCACGCACCCTGATGAAGGTTCACAAATTAAACCGAATCATTGTCGGTCGTACTACCAATAAAACGGTAGGTGATACATATATTATAGGTGCTTCGCACGCATGGTTTGTCCGTAAAAAGTAGCTTAAAGTTACTTTTTTAAAAGAGTAAAAAGTTATAATCTACGTACATACCAAATTTCATCGAAATCGGTTCAGCCGTTACGGTGTGGTTGAGTAACAAACAAATAAATAAACAAACATCCAAATTTTCGCATTTATAATATCAGTGTGATACGCAAGAGATTGACTAAGGAACAAACGTTTACGTGACAAATATGTGTTCCGTTTGCGTGACAAATATGTGTTTCGTGTCTGGGTGTTGTGGTACACAGGTAATCCTAGTTCCTGAAACCAACGATACAAGAAATTCAAGTGTGGGGTCATAATTCAAATACATACCAGATTTACCAGTCTTCAACTGCACGCCCTTCTACATTACATCAAAGCAAAAAAAGCTTTATTCACTGGAAGCTATGGTTCACTTTGCAATGTCTGACTATGAGTAAACTTCAAGTGGACTCAGTGGAGGGAGGTGCAATTTAAGACTGGAAGATAACATAGCCCTAGCGGTAAAAGTCTTCATTTGTGTTTCGTAGACGTTGCTACGCAGGGGTCGTAGCGCTAGCTACGACGTAGAGGTGCTACGAGAGTGGTATCTTTGATCTAACTTTGTTTAGTACATTGTTTTAGAGTTTTTTATCCCTAAAATACTAGTTACAGATTTATTGGGGTCGATGGAGCCTAAATATCCTGGTAAATAACTTTATGTTGCTTTAACTACTTAAGAATGGTATAAAAATATAAAAACATTTGACTTGCATTTAAAAAATACTATTTTAAATGTATCTTAAGCAGAGTTAATAATATATTTAAATAATTGTTATTGGATATAATAATAATTTAAACTAATATGTGGTATATCACTGTTAATGATAAAATATCAAAATTAAACATACAAAATTATTCATTATTTTTATATTAGATATGGTTATAGTTTTTTGTTTACACCCTTTTTCCCATTAACTTATTTTTATATAATTTAAGTCTCGGTTTTGACAACGAAGGGATTAGCTTGTTTAGAGATCTTTTATCTTAGTACTTTATGTTTAATATTGTATTACGTAGTTATCATGATATACAAAGGCGTTTCACTCTTTGACATACATGTTCCAAATCAAGGAATGACGAGAAGAGACAACAAATGACGACCTTCGTGGTGCAGTGACGAATAGCCGGCGGAGACGCAGGAGGTAGCGGGTTCGATTCCCGCCGCGGAACAAATGTTTGCATGATCTACAGATATTTGTTCCGAGTCTGGATGTTTTTCTATATATTATAAGTATTTTTTTACAAAAAAATATATATTAGTATTTTATCAGTTATCTGGTTCCCATAAAACAATCTCTGCTTAGTTTGGGGCTAGATAGCGCTGTCTGAAATGTCCAGCAATATTTATTTATTTTATTTATTTACAAGTCAAAATTGTTACATAATTATTATTAACTAGCTATCGCCCGCGGCTTCACATGCGTGGTTTGTCAATTTACAACCGCCGTGGCTCAATGGTTGAATAGCCGTCTGAGACGCAGGAGGTTGCGGGTTCGATTCCCACCGCGGAACAAATATTTGCATGATCTACAGATATATTTTCCGGATCTTGTTGTTTCTCTATATATTACCAGTATTATATTAGTGTGATGATTATTAATTTGTGACGTTCTCTGTTGCTCTTTTGATTCAGCCTGTAAACTCTCAAAAATAAACCCAAAAAGCTAACTCTACATTATGAGAAGGTTAATTTCAAAGACATGTGCAATCTGGCAGAATAAGGCTAACGTCCTTGCTATATGTGCACTAGGTAGGTTTATCTGGAGGCTTGTGGCTGCGCGCGTTATTTATGTGTTTAACTGATTAGCGATATTATGTAAGGGCACAGTGCAGTGTAGTATTATTGCAGAGACGGCGAGCCGGCGCGGGCTGGTGTAGAGTAGCTTGTTATAGAGAATACACTAGAATTACTAAGCCAAACCAAACTGACATAGCCCTGGATTAGCAAGCTGAAGTGGGCGGGGCACAAATCTCGATGAAAATCATCATGATGGCTTTGGCAGAAAGGTTTTTGAGTGGAGACCACGCACTGGAATGCACAGCGTAGGACGGCTTTCACTAAATAAAGGTTATCATCATCATCATCATCCAGAGCCTCACTTCACCCATTCTTGACTATAAGCCTCCCCATATCTAGCCAAGTATCCCGCCCAAGACCATTTGAGCTCCAAAACTCGAATTCCAACGTCATGAACCTTCGTTCGTCTTCGGGTCTCGACATTTGGAACTCGATCTAACAGTCTGATGCTGAGCATGGTACGCTCCATGGCTCTCTATGCAACTTTTAACCTGTACACAGCCTCCTGCGTGTGCGTCCATGTCTCGGTACCCTAGGTCATGGTGGGCAGAACACATTGGTCGAATAAGCGGGTTCAGGTGACTTAAGGATGTCATCTAGCTGAATGCAGCTCATCCCAATTGGATCTTTTTAGAGATCTCCTTCTGCTGATGCTCTTTATCAAACGATTGAATATGTTCAAGATAAACATACTGGTCGACTGTTTCCAGCCTCTCATTTTTTACTGTTACAACGAGGTTTGTCACAAAAAACGTGTAAATAAAAATAAGACCTAATAAAGGTTGCTAATAGCACATGGGCGCTGGTCGAGCATGGGAGTAGCACAGGGTTCTGCGGTTTCCAACATCTTGTTCTCCATACTACTCAACTATCTCCCGGAAGCTATATACTCCGTGCAGGTATTGATGTATGCCAATGGTGTGGCTGCAGTTGTGTCCGCCGCTACTATGAATAGCTTAGAACAGAAGCTAAATCAAACTTTTCCTCAATTAGCGGAATGGTTTAAAGACTTTATCCATATTTGTCTGTCGGGGCGTCTTTCCTGGGAGCTTACGGTTCTCGTGGGGAATACTAAAATAGAGCAAGGGGAGAGCACCACGTTTCTGGGTTTCGAGATCGACAGGAGGCTTGGGAATCCCATATTGATAAATTATGTGGAAAACTGGGTAGCACATGCTATGCGTTCGGGAGACTGTCTCGATTCTTGCCTGGTCACGTGGTTCGCTCCTGTTACTTCGCCACTGTCCATTCGCTCTTTCAATACGGGGTGGAACTGTGGGGGCGCACAGCCGACTGGCAGCGTGCTTTCCGCATGGAGAAGCGAGCCGTGAGAGCAATGGTCAGAATACCGCAAGATACCTCCGTGAGACCGTATTTTCGAGAGCTGGAAATATTGACGCTCCCGCCTATCATCATATTCCAGGTTGCGGTCTTTGTGGGGTCTAACCTAGAACTGTTCAGTAAGAACAGGAATAGGCATCCGTACAACACTCGGCGAGCTGACAGTCTTGCTACCGTGTCCCGTACCTTGGCCAAGTCGGATAAGCCAACGCATGTAATGAGAGCGACGGTATATATCAGACTACCCTGTACTGTAACTGAGGCAACCAGTTACAATACATTTAAACTCAAACTGAAGCGCTGGCTCCTGAGTAACACCTTCTACAGTTATTAGGAGCTTGACATGACAAATTAATATAATAATTTTATTGGACTATTGACTATTTTTATTGAATAATTTGTATGACTATTTATAATTATATTGACTTGTGTAATATGGGTATCCAATTTTGTTTATATTATTTCTTTAAATAACTTTTATTATTATTCCACATATTTATTACTTTACACAAGCTTTAGGCCTGGACCTTTACAAAGGCATTACCGGGGCCGAAGCCAACGAGTAAGAGGCCTGTTTTTTTTATAAAATTCACTATGACATGGTGGAGGTGAGACAGATGGTACTACTATTACAACACATTTTGGGCTATTGTTAGAGTAATGCTTATCAAATAGAGTATGGGTTATCAGAGGAATGAGATACGGCACCTGCCAATCCTATAATATTAAGAATGATTGAGGCAGGTGGTGACTAGCCGTCCACTAAACGGGCCACCATAAGTGCCGCCAATAGAAAGCAGCGTAAGGGGCAACGTTGGTGTGACCAGTTAAAGAGTTTTGAGAGGTGTTCTGCAGTTTCACTAAGCGCTACTCCCGGCTTTATGCCCTTTAACACTTCAAGCCTTGGAGCATAGGTTCCGCTCTTGCGCCTCCACCCTTGACCGGCCAACTAAGGCAAACCATGGGTCAGGGGTTTCTGTCAACCCCAGGGTTGACAGAACACACACTCGCCACAAGCGTGCCCTGCGAGGTTTATTATTTTATTATTATTCACACATATTTATTTTAAAATACAATTTTTAAAACACAAAAAAATACATTTTTCACTACAAAGTATCTTACAAAAAACAAACATTATAGTAAAAAATATATTTATAAAAACGGTAAATCACCGACCCCGAAGCAAGGCCCAAGCGATCGGTGGCTAGGGGTGCAGAGAGAGGAACCTCCTGACTATGCGTGCCGAGTCCAGGAGTACCGCCTTCTGTATCTGACCCTTGATCCAACTTCCTAGCGAGAGCCTCTTAAGGTATTGGTCGAGGCTCTTCGCTATCAGTCCGTTGACCGACACAACTATCGGAACGATAATCGTTGATTCCACATCCCACATGGCGGTAATCTCATGAGCCAAGTCAAGGTACTTGCTTAGCTTGTCCTTCTCGGCCTTCACGAGATTAGCATCATGTGCGATAGTAATATCAACAAGTATCGCTCGGCGCTCTGACCGGTCTACCAGCACGATATCTGGCTTATTGGCAACAATAGTCCTGGCCGTGATGATAGACCGGTCCCAATAGAGCGCGGCACGGCCATTTTCAAGAACTGGCTCTGGCACATATTTATAATAAGGCACCTCAGGTCCAACAAGGCCATATTGAAGAGCAAGCTGCTGATGGATAATTCTGGCCACTTGATTATGTGTATGCAAGTACTCAGAGTTAGCAAGATGCGAACAACCCTAAAGCACATGTCTGAGGGACTCTCCGGGCTGGTGACAAGCTCTGCAGATGTCGATCGTCCCATCCTTCATAATATACTTTCGGTAATTGTTCGTCTTGATAACCTCTTTATCCATCCTCCTCTACCTCTCTTATTATTATTATTATTTGCTTATATTTACTATGTGTGTACTCTGTGTACCGATACGAACCAACCAGATACCAATAAGGTACCAATAAGAATTATAACGTGTAATATTCTTACCAAATAAATGATTATGATTATAATGATGATGAATCACGGTGGTGTACAATAATGTATATCTATATCCCCTCAGTTTAAAAGGTTTGGATGCTTGTGAAATTACAGGGTCATGAAACTTTTTACCCGTATGTCTCAAGGCAATGGGCGTAATGCAATCAGGCCATTCAAGGTTGACAACATAACCCTGTACTAACATCTATCAAATATATCCGATGCAAAAAAATACTTGTTTTTTTTAACCTCTTCACAAGATTACGTCAACTTTAAAGTAATTTAAAGTAATAGTAGTAAGAGACGATCTCCGTGGCGCAGTGGGCGTATAGCCGGCTGAGACGCAGGAAGTAGCGGGTTCGATTCCCGCCGCGGAATAAATGTTTGCATGATCTACAGATATTTGTTCCGAGTCTGGATGTTTTTCTATATATTATAAGTATTTTTTTACAAAAAAAAAATATATTAGTATTTTATCAGTTATCTGGTTCCCATAAAACAATCTCTGCTTAGTTTGGGGCTAGATAGCGCTGTCTGAAATGTCCAGCACTATTTATTATTTAGAGATGTGGTAAATCGATGATTATGAAGTCTTCGTTATACAATTTTTATAGAGAAATGTAATCAGGAGCATTGCTGTGTTTCGGTTTGCAGGTCATGGTTTCCGGTGAAATTACTGGCACATGACGTTTTACACATGTGTGCCTCAAGTTGATAGACGCAGGGCAGTGCATCGTAGAGCACGTTTCTAAGGTGCGTGACCTACGAGGCAATACTTTGTTATAGCGATGGTACCACTTTACATGAGGCGGGCCATAGATTTGTTCCATCTCCAGGTGGTATAAAAAAAGGGTATCGGTTTGTTTCACCACCTCATCTTATCCTTATCCGAATCGTGATGTCTCTGGAATGTAAAGCTACTCTGCAAATAATCAGGCAGCAGTAAATCTAATATAGCGCGACTAGTAGTCACAAACCCGGCGTATATTATATTAGGCCAAGAGTTCTGGTGCAGTGTGCGCTCGGCTTAATGCGAGATTTCATTCGTAGAGCAATGTATCGTGAAATACAGAGTTTTTAGTTCGTTGCCTTGATCGGGTTATGTGATTGGAGAAGGTTAAAATCATCTCTCTCTCTAGCCTTAAAGGTTTGCTGGAGGAAAACTCTTCTTAGGGTTAAGCTCGCCTTTGTACATGACCTCTATTTTTGTATTTTTAAATGTATTTTCTTGTGTGCAATAAAGAATAAAGAAGGTTAAAAATGAATTCGTAAATACCTAAGCTCCAAAGTGTACAATCACCAACTCACTTTCTCACTCATGAACGAAGCCTTACTAACATTGTGGTAATATTTATAAGTGACCCCGTCTCTTTGGCTGTCTGATTGTTACATTTTCACTACTAAACGGCTTAACCGATTTCAATTAAATTGGGTATAAAGATTATGACTTAAGACGTAGGCTACTTTTAACTTGACTGCGCAGAAGGAGGGTCATGTTTTTATTGAGCTAGTGTTTCTTATTTGTTTATGTAGTACAAGCGTTTATGTAGTACGGATCCTAGTTTGCGGATGCTCATAACTTGGACGTACCTACTACCTATTTATATTGTATATTTTTATTTCAATTTTTTCTATGTTATACTTATTGTCGTGTTATTTTTGTAACTGTGTATGTCTTTGTTTTGTTATGTCTGCAAATAAATGTATTTTCTTTCTTCTTTTTTTCTTTAAGCGCCCGCAGCTTTGCACTCGTAGTTTGTATATGTAATAACCTATGTCTTAATCCAGATTATATATCTACCTATATACCAAATTGTATCGGTCCAGCCGTTTAGTTGTGCAAACGTAACAGACAGACATAGAGACAGACAGAGAGTTTAAGTAACTTTCAAATATATTATATTAGTATGTATTATAGTAATGATATTTACAAGTTTATCAACTGTTTCAAATATGTACTGTTATATTAGAAGGTAAGCTTATTGAAAATATTGTATGTATATTTTTGATGTTTAGGTATTTTAAATACTCTCCTTCGACTCCAGGCAGGATAAGGAAATCACTCAGTGAACCGAGAATGCCTGGATGAGCTATTGGTCCATCGGAGATTTGATGAAGGGTAACCTTCCTCTTCCGCTCAAATGAAACTTAATGGACGTATGCATCCTGCTCGTTCTAACTTATGGTGCGCAGACCTGGTCTTTGACCAACATCCAAGAGTATAAACTCAAAGTTTGCCAACGTGCGGTGAGCGCAGCATTCTCGGATTCAAGCGTACTGACCGCATACGCAACACCGAGCTGCGTTCACGAACACAAATCGTAGAAGTATCTACGAAAGCCACCAAACTCAAATGGGACTGGGTCATTTATGCCGTATTTCGGGTGATCAGAGCGCACAGCCCGAATACGTTGCGGCAAAAACAAAAAAATATGGAGGTACGAGCTCACTAATTTCCAAGCGGACTGGCCAATCTTAGCGCCTGAAAGAAGTGTCTGGAAAGAATAGGGGGAGGCCTTTGCCCATCAGTGAGACACAGTGGGCTGATAATAATAATAGGTATTATAACAAGGTAATAAATAAATATTGCTGGACATTTCACACAACGCTATCTAGCCCCAAACTAAGCAGAGCTATAGGAACCAGATAACTGATAGAATACTTATATACATTTTTTTTTTGTAAATACATACTTATAATATATAGAGACACAACCAGACCCGGAACAAATATCTGTAGATCATGCAAACATTTGTTCCGCGGCGGGAATCGAACCCACTACCTCCTGCGTCTTAGCCGGTTATTCGCCCACTGCACCACGGAGGTCGGAGGTATCTCTGAATTTGGTTTTACCACATAACAAAAAGTTATTTGGAAGAGAATACTAACTTCTTATAGATGGATATATTGATTTTGTTGTTACCTATACTACATTCGCTTATAAACCAACAAAATAACAATTTATCACTCCAATTAATTCCTAATAATGTCCCTATAACATGAATTTAACTGTATCTCCGAATATCTAGATATCTAATAGTTCTGCTATCTGATAGTTAATAGTTTATCTGACATTAACTGGCAATAACTGATAACTGGCATATTTCTATGCTAGTAACTGCCCTGTTTTCAAATAACTATAAAATGGCGGAATTTCATCAAGGAAGAATACTCTTTGATTCTAATCATGTGGAGACAGTTGATCACTTGGACAAACAACCTGATAAAGGTTGTGGGAGCCGTTGGGTGCAGACCTCACAAGATCGATCACTCTGGAAATATATGGGGTGGCTTATGTTCATAATTTATTTCAGACAACAATACAGCCCATATCTAAAACTAAAACACACAGAAGAAATTAAAAAAGAAGAACAATTATATGATTTTAAATTTAAAACCATTAATGTATGATTTGAACCTAAAACTAAAAAACTTAAAAAATATAAAATAATAACTAAAATATATTATTAAAAGGAGTCCCTTTAGGCAAGGTTCCCGCGATCACTGCGCTTTTGGAACGGTTTTCCTGCCAAGGTTTTCCCCAAGGACTACAGTATGGGGTTCTTCAAAAAGGGGGTTTGATATATGGCATAGGCTACGGTAACCACTTACCATCAGGTGGGCCGTATGCTTGTTTGTTACCTAAGTACTCGTAGTATAAAAAAACAGTAAGAATGTACAATTACTTACACCTCTCAATAAAACATACAAATTAAATAGTTAAATCATCAAGTTGAATCATCAGACGATCCATAGGTAGCTCAACTGCTCCAGACCACAGGTAGAAGTTTCCCAAAGATACTGGTTGCATTACCCCGCTGAATGACCCAAATAATCACCACCTCTCAGATCACACGTCGCTTTGCCTAGAAAAAAAATTTAAAACGCTAAGCCACGGAACCCTGGGTGCCAACCTCAATCTCTTATAGCAATATTAAAATAATATAACACTGACATTTCGTACCGTGACCCTCAATTAGGAAGCATAGGTTCTTTATTATTTGCGAAGCAGTTTTGGTGACGTCACCATAAATCGTTCACTCAAAACGTTTCACATTAGAGCTCAAATAAAGCGTAAAATTATCCTAAAAAGTAAGTAAATCGTGTTTATTTTCGCAATGTTTTATACTGAACATGGTGTAATCACTAGAAATCACTAAATATACAACATTATTAGGATTATAATAGAAATGTTTAAAAGTTTTGTGGTTTAAATTGAAGTAATGTTGCTACAAGCTTGAAACAAAACACTCCTGAAACATGATGGTTTTCTAAAAGATTGTGGTTGGCACCTTATGGACTCTAGGGTTTCAACCAGAAATCTTGTTTGGTTTTATATGAGGTGTACAATAAAATGTTTTATGATATTTTATTCTATTTAAGTAAAAAAACACAGTTCTACATTAGTTCAACGTAGTGCAAAAACGATCGGCCGATAGACCGCTGGAGGCGAGCGCATTTATCTGAGAACATAAAGTCAAACGGGGAGAAATTAAAAAGAGTAACGGTCAATAACTACTGGGCCTTCTGTTTTGCTGTTTTATGGCTCGCTAGTTTGGAAATCTTTCTAAATTAGAGTGGTCTTCCCTAAAGCAGGCTATTACAGTCATCACACTAATATAATATATGCAAAAGTTTAGATGTTTTTGAAGTAAAAACTTCTATATTCTTCTTTGCATTTTTTGAGATGGTTAAAAACCCATTGAACTCGCGACACTGTTACCGTTACCGAAACCTCTGTATATAATATAAGTATCTCGTAATTGCTCAAGTGTTTACTTCTGTCGGCACTCCCGGAGTGCCACTTTTTTTATTTGTCAATTAATCACGTATCCACCGAACGACCCACGTCCACGTCTGAACTGATTTTGATTAAATTTGGTACTTATAAAATTAATTGGGTAATTAATTAATGGTAATTGGTTATCTTAATTTGGTATTTGTATAAATTTTTATTAATTTTATAGATATTGACTGAGATTTAAATGTAGCTTACAATCTTACAATCAAGCTACGCTAGTTCACCACACACACAGAAAACAGAACACAGAATGAAAGAAAGAGAAAGGGTGGACACAGAAATTATCACGTACCGTTTTATCGGCAATTTGACCGACAATGTTTCGGTGAACATAGGCCTACCCCTGAAGATTTCCCGAGCATCCCAGATGAACAAAAACAGGCAGATTAAAAAAAAGGTATGTCAACGAGCTGGGCCATCGTTGACTCAATCTCCACCACCGCACCCGTCTACTCGCGTGCAGAGGGCTGCGGGGCACAGTGCGAGGCGAGACATTATTTGGAGCGGATCGCACTCACCCTGATGAAGGTTCACGAATTGAACCGAAATATTGTCGGTCGAAACACCGATAAGACGGTACATGATAAATCCCGTATTTATAATAATGATTAAAAAAAAGGTTTTCCAAATCAATATTTTGTTTCTTTACTCACTAAAACATATCATCATGCCAAATTTTCAGCTTCAGCATTCTACAAATAAAACGCTGAAAATAGCTGTACAAACTGTACCTTGTACTTACGCAATAAATGAAGTTTGATTTGATTTGAAACTGTAACTGCTGTGACTGGTCGGTCTATGGATTGTACCACGAGATCGCGACAGACAGAATCTCTAGACCGACTGTTCATTTTGTCAAACCTATTAAAAAATAGAGTTGCATAAAATATATGAAGCAACCTTATAAAACTATTTCCTAAATGTTTTACGAGATGGCGACACGGTGGAAGATTGCTACTCGCCTCTTACATTAAAATGCTCTGGAATTTGTGAATATTGGATGGGAATTTATATAACGTGTTACAACGTGGTTAGCCTGAGGAAAACGAACTAGAGACAGTCTAGAGAAGGTCACAATTTAAAATTAATTTTACTAGTGGTTCGCCCCGAACTGAGATCTCGCGAGTCTCACATTAAAACAAAAAAAAATATGATGTGTAATCTTTGACTATCAAAATAGAGCCCCGAAATATTTATATAACCAAGTCACTTGACCTACAGTTTCATACAAATTACAGTTAACGGGAGTTCATGTTAATTGGTTATTTTTTTTTGGTAGAAATTGCAGTTATTCTGGAATTTAGACTTTTCTCTATATTTGTGTCACTAAAGCTACACGCATACCAAATTTCAACACTGTGGGATTCTGGTGTACCCTGTGAATTTTGAGAAAGTTCAGTTTTTATGATGGTTAATAACTTAAAAACTACAAGGTACAAACTAAAAATAAAAACGAGGTTAAAATGTACTCACACAGACCTTTTATTAAACTTCCCACTTGACCGGATAGTCCCATTTTGAATTTTTTACCCCTCTTGAACCCCGATATCTCAACAACCCCCCTCCCCCCCCTCCCCCCCTCCCCCCTCCCCCATCCCCCCTCCCCCCTCCCACATTTTTAGCTCATTAAGTCACACCAAAATTGTGCCATCACTACCTATATACCAAATTTCACGATGATCGGATAAACGCTTCGAAAGTTATCCTCGGACAAACAAACATACCTACATGCATACAACGCCGATTTGCTCAAGTTGATCGATGAATTAAGTCTGATGTGTATTTTTAACGGCCTATATTGTTTTACTTCTATGGAAGTTTGATTGCAATGCTTCGGTTTGGATGGTTGGCGGTGAAATTACAGGCACATGAGGCTTATACCTGTTCGAGTTCAAGTTGATGGACGGTCCATCGTAGGACACGTTTCTAAGGCACAATCTACGAAGCAATACTCTGTTATCGGCGATGGTTTCCACTTAACATCAGGTGGGCCATATACTTGTTCCATTTCAAGGTCGTATAAAAAAATCTGCCCCAGCCTGTAGAATTAACAAGCAGTGGCAGTGCGTGGGGCTCGCAGTTCGAAGAACTAACGACTGTCGGGGCAGCAAGCTTCTTGAGTTCCCCACTGGCTATACGGATAAGGATGACCCAATAAAAGTTAGGGTCCGGGAGACGTTACTTGCAGGCCGCATAAAGCATAATATCGCTTAACAAGATCGGCAACGTCCTATGGCGGATATGATGATAATGATTATAAATATAAACATAAATATCGCTGGACATTTAACAATGCGCTATCTAGCCCCAAACTAAGCAGAGCTTGTACTATGGGAACCAGATAACTGATAGAATACGTATATGCTTTTTTTTTGTAAATACATACTTATGATATATAGAAAAACACCCAGTCACAGAACAAATATCTGTAGATCATGCAAACATTTGTTCCGCGGCGGGAATCGAACCCGCTACCTCCTGCGTTTCAGCCGGCTATACGCCCACTGCGCCACGGAGGTCGTCTCTTACTACTATTACATTAAATTACTTTAAAGTTGACGTAATCTTGTGAAGAGGTTAAATAAAAAGTATTTCTTTGTATCGGATATATTTGATAGATATTAGTACAGAGTTATGTTGTCAACCTTGAATGGCCTGATTGCATTACGCCCACTGCGCCACGGAGGCAGTCAAATTTAAACAGAGATAATGGTTTAGCAAAAATATTTTTGAAGTGAAAACTTCTTTAGGCACGTTGGGCATTTATTGAGATGGCACACAACCATTGAACTCGCGTTACTGTTACCGTTACCCTTACCGACACCGCTGTATATAAGTATCTCGTAATTGTTCAAGTTTTCACTTTTGCAGCACTCCCGGAGTGCCACTTTTGTGTTTTTTTCCTAGAAACTATCTATTGTATCTTAAGTCTACAATTTTCAAGATTATCTTTTGATGTAAGCGGCGCGAGTTAGCACCTCTAGACCGCAGAACGGGATACCGAGGAAAACAACGTATTATAATATTTTAGGAGTATGCTTATCTATTTCGTATTTTCTAAGATATTAAATGTATGGACTTTATCCATACTAATACTGATCCACGCGGTTACTAATCCCAGTAATATTATAAACGCGAAAGTTTGTATGGATGTATGACATGTGTGGATGTTTGTTACTCTTTCACGCAAAAACTACTGAATGGATTTTAATGAAATTCGATAAGTACGTTGATTATAACCTTGATTAACACATTGTTAACACATAGAACCTAGTGTTATTGATCGAGCGAAGCGAGATCTCTAAATCAACTTGTGCAAATCGGCGTTGTATGTATGTTTGTTTGTCCGAGGATAACTTTCGAATCGTTGATCCTATCATCGTGAAATTTGATTCATAGGTAGTGACTAAATGTTGGTGTGACTAAATGAGCTAAAAATGTTGGGGGGTTGTTGAGGTATTGGGGTTAAAGAGGCGTAAAAAATTTAATTGAGACTATTAGGTTAAATGGGACGTCAAATGAAAGATCTTTATATTTATTTTTAGGGAGTCTAATATAGTTTTTGAGTTATTAACCACCAGTGACCTCAAAGTGCTTAAATTTGGTATGCGTGTAGCTTTAGTGACACAAATTTATGGAAAAGTCTGAAATCCAGAATAACTGCAATTTCTTCCCCAAAAAAGAGTAACCAATTAACAATGTTTGTTTCTATTTTTGCATATACTGTTTAATATTTATTTTTATGTTCATAATATTAAATCATCTTTCTTTCTCTCTTGTATCTCAATCTGTTGTAAATGTATTATGTGCGCTATTTAGCAAATAAATGATTGTCTATCTTATGCCTATGTTTACTTAATAATAATTGGTTTTCTGTTTAGTATTAGTTAATTGTTAAGTTATTATAACTGTTGGTTTTCCTTAAACTATATGATTATAATACAGCAACGGTAACTTAAAGGTGCCTGTAATAAATTAGTGCATAATGCTGGAAATATCGCACAACTTTTTCGTAGACAATTTCGTAGACTGCATCATCGCTTACCATCAGGCGAGATTGTGGTCAAACGTAAGGTTATAATAAATAAAAAAACAACGCTATCTAACCCCATACCAAGCAGAACTTATAATGTGCAAACCAGATAACTGATAGAATACTTATACGAGTACATACTATAGATCATAATGCAACTGAAAGTAGACGTTAAATTTGGTGATCGTGTCCTGCCGTGACCTAGTTATTGCAATGCTGCAGTTCAAAAACTATTCAGTTATATTTTACAAAGTATATTTTGTACACTGAATACAAAATAAATTGTGCCTGCAGGTTTTATTATCAACTTCCTACCCATATGGCATTACGTGAGGTCGACACAACATGTTACCCTCTTCTTTAAATCTAATAAATCAGTACTTCTTTCTTACTCCTACCACCTTTCCAAGGATATAATAGATAACCCAAAATCTAACTTCGTGTTAACTCCATTTGTCAATAAATCAAAATTAAAAAAAAAAAAGTTACGAAGCCTCTACACACCGGTGGGGATGTAGTGGTGGGGATTTCGAGGATAAAACGATCTTATTTACTTCATGTATATACTTAAATGTATATAATCTATTTTGTTACTCGTAAGTACGGCAATGAATAGTCAAAAGTCAAAGTCACTGTGCTACGGGCAGCCTCTACGAACCGCTACGAAAAGGCTACGCGGCTGTGCAAGCGAGACAGCACTAGTAGGGCTGGGCTCAAAGGTTTATTTGTAAATATTTTATTAGACTCTTTTGATCCGAAATCATCAGATAACTAATGGGCCTCCCCCATAGATTTCCAGAGCGACCGATCTTGCTTTTGTGGCCTGCACTCAACGGCTCCCAGCAACCTTTATCAAGTATTAGTCAATCCAAAATATCTTTATAAAAGCCTTATTTTTTGTAACAAATTATCAGTATTTGATAATCTTTATTTAGATATGTCTAGATTCTACTGAATTGTCAAATATTAATAATGAGAGTACGGCCAGTTATAAAACCAAGCTACCATCTGTAAACCCATCTATTATTAATTCATGGATCTGTACCATCTATGAAACATGATTATGCAACGTCATAGATGTTATATGCAAATTAATTAATTAATATATTAGTATTTTTCAAACTTTCACGTTCACTGTACATAATTATTAAATAAAACGGGTATTTATCGCGTATGTACCTTTTTTATTTATTATCCCGACGTTTCAGCTGTTTTGCAACGGTCGTGGTGACGGATGGACTGGAGTACTTGGAGCTACCGTTGAGAAGTGATAGCAGCTGCAGCAACTACCCTCACTTGGTCTTCAGAATTAGAAATGTCCTCGTTCATATTACCACACACTACATTAACCGTATCTAAGCACTGAGACGACCGATCGCGACGCGAACACGGGGTGATAGTAATCACCGGTTCCAGGACGCTGAGAGTCTATAGTCTTCCCGATTGAAATTTGGAAATTTCTTGATTTCAATCGCTTCACGAACCATTCTCTTGTAATAATGGCGTTCACTAGAGAAAACCTTAGGAGCATGAAGTTCAATCCAATGATTCGGTCCCGAGTCTACCAGATGATCTGCTATCGCTGACTTATTTACCTGGATTTTTGACAGCTGCAATATGCTCTTACTCAATATAAATATATTACCTAAATACAGTTCTTCTCAAGGTTATCTGGAAGAGATAGCTCATAGCGATAAGACTGCCGATTGTAAGTCGAGCTTTTATTATGTGTTTCTTTAATTGTGTTTTTTAGTTTGGTTTTTAGATGGTGTACAATAACGTGTTTTCTATTCTATAACAAGCTTTCGCCCGTGACTTAGCACACGTGGGTTGTCAATAAAAAGTAGCCTATGTCTCAATCAAGGTCATAATCTATCTATATACCAAATTTCATTAAAATCAGTACAGTCGTGAGAACGTAACAGACAGAGAGCAGAGTTACTTTCGAGTTTATAATATTAGCACAGATTAAGGTGATATTAGCTTTTAGCGATAAGGCTGCCTATTGCACCTATGATTTAAAAGTGTGTTTTCTTTTATATGTTTATATTTAATTGTGTGCAATAAAAAAATTATCTAATCTAATTTAATCTATTAGTATTCATAACTTTGGCATTAGATAACCTCTAACTAAAAACCATAGGTTGACGTCACTAGAGTGAGCGGGACGACATATTTTCTTGGTGGCGGCATTTTTCCGTAGCTTGCGGGTGCGTTGAGATTTATGCGTCGGTTATCTCATGGATTTATTTGTCTGCGCGCTCCTGCACCGATGCTGCCTCTATGTGGGCTTCGAAAACATAGACAGGCATTGTTTTCAAATATTAGTACGTTTTTATCTCATACATTTATTTGCCGTCTTTTTACAGATTATAAATTAATTAATTTATAAATACGAAAATCAGAAATCATTACGCAATAAGTTTCATAAATAAATATTATGACATTCCCTTGTCAATACACCTATGAAAATCTGATGTATGTTCACAAAAATATTAATTTGTTTAAGAAAAATTGCGATAATCATAATTTTTATACAAGAAATAAAGATAAACTCACTGTTGCCATTTGTAGACTCCATAAAGTTGGTAAATCGTTTAAAGGGCAAGGTGTACGCTTTTATAACAAACTCCCATATGATGTACAAAAATTGATAATTAACAAAGTTAAAAACGTAATTAATCAAAATCTTTATAAAAAATCCTACTATAAAATATCGGATTATTTAGATAATACAGGAGCTTGGGATTGAAATTGCTCCAACTCGTTCAAAATGTTACAATTTAGACGTAGTTTATTTTCTGTATTGTTATGTGTATTCTAAAAGGATCATTAAAAAAAACAACCAGCCTTGTTTATCGCCTTTCTTTACTGGCTTGGTCGCGAAGGAACAAGCACTAAAATCGACGTTTCAAAGTGATCTACAAGGATCACATATTTTAATGAATAAAAGATTTTAACTTTTACTTTGACTTTGGTAAGATATAAGTAAAATTGGGGTAAGATATGAGTATTAATAATTAGCAAAAGTCAAAAGTACGGATAAAGAATTGTGTGCCGTCACATGTATTTGTATATAATAAGATAAGATGATTATTAACTGTTTTCTATAATTATAAATTCTTCTTATAACTCATACTCATAACTAATATAAAACTTTTATTTGCAAAGTAAAACTATATTTTGTGTCCTTTTACAAACCTTTGATACACGGATACTGTTTATTTTGTTTTTTATAAAGGAATTTATAAATAATTGTATTTATATTTCTAACTAATAAATTATAAATGTACTTATGTATCTTTCAATTCAAGTATTTTTAATTAATTGTGGTTTAGTTTCGGTCGATTCAAGACAGTTCTGCCGATGCGTTAGCATCCTCATAGTCTGTGTTCTGCCCTTTCCTGGGGTCTAAGTTTGAACATTATTAACGAGGAACAACCGAAAATTCATTGCTAACAATTTCCAAAAAATACAACCTAATTGAGAACCTCTTCCTTTTTTGAAGCCAGTTACAAAACGTGACCTCTTTTACTAAAATATCAGTTCTACTAAAAGGTTAGATATGCCCGCCAAAGCCACCACTAAACCTTTCTACATCTACTCGCCTCGAAGTCTCCAGGCGCGGGTAATTGTACAAATTATAAAGTGACCGACTGCCGCTCTCTGGATTAAAACGCCGCCGCCCCGCAGTAGCCCCGCAGCCGCCCCGCACTTGCCCCGCAGACGCAACGCAGCCGTTTTGTTTATTCAGCGTGGGCAGACGCCCCGCGGCGTTTTGAATTTTATTGCCGGTTTTTAAATTTAATCTTACTTTTACTGGATTTTTTGGAAATTTTATGAAAATAACATACTTAAAGATACAGTGGTACATACAGTCCATGGTATCGAGATTGAGACTGACGGTAAAATAACCTTACGGTAGAATGCTTCTCCTTTCATGCAAACTGGTTGCTGGAAAATTACCTACCGCGATGCAAAAAATGGGTGTTAATACTTTACCTAAAGCCTAAGTCTGTCCGTACGTTGGCTTATCTATCTGTAAAATAAAACTGAAATAACGTAAAAGAAACAAAAAGTTTAGATTTTATTTATACTCTTTAAATAAAATGTATTATGTTATATTTAATTCAATAAATACACACTCAAAAACCAATCCAACGAACAAAATTAAAAATCTGCCCCTGCAAAAAATCTTATAGCAATAAGTGCGCTGCAGCTGTCCAATATTAGGCGCTTTGTATTTCCGGAGGCAATTACAACTTCTCTAGATACTGTGCATCCTGAAAGGGTCAATGACCTGGTTATTGTTTTTTTTAATGTTGTATACAGTATTTAGTTGAAGAAGGCAGATAGATAGAGTCCTTTTCACAGAAGTACCTCGGCTGTTTGAAAGAAGTCACTTTTGTCACCTTCGTGTACTCGCTATATAACAAGTTCTATGTATGTATACGTACTAAACGTATTCATAAGAGATCATCATGGATGGACCGATTTTCAAAACGTTTAGTACCTAATGAAAACGTAACAACCAGACAGAGACAGCGTTACTTCTAAATTTATAATACTAGTGGTTCGCCCCGAACTGAGATCTTGAGAGTCTGCAATTAAAACAAAAAAAAATATTATTTGTAATCTTTGACTATAAAAATAGTGCCACGGAATAAGTAACCAAGTAACTTGACCTACTTCAAATTACAGGTAACGGGAGTTCATGTAAGTAGGTAATAATTAAGAATTCTGGCACAAGGTCATTCACTTCACTCGTGAATGAACCTTTTGCCAGAATTCTTAATTATTCCATTGAAAATTGGCATATTCAATTATTCCATTGAACATTGCTATATTCAATTATTCCATTAAATATTGGTATATTAAATTATTTTATATGAATAATGGTTTATTCATCTTATTATAAAAACGATTCACTCATCAATTAAAATTTAGGTAGTATTTAAAAAATGTAATATTCTTTGAATCATCAATAATCGATTATTTACCTACTCTTTTTTAAATAGAATCAATTCACTAGTTTTTTACATACCTACAATAAAAACGTAACCCTTCTTTAAACTCGGGTAAAAAGTAGCCCACATCTCAATCCTAGTTATAATCTATATACTAAAATTTCATCAAAAATCAAAACTGGATATTATGATGTAAATAAGGAGATAATAATAACTTTGTTGTAATTTTAACATTTAGCTGATAATGAGTGTAATAAAATTGTTGTTTGAAACGAATCGTTGGATGGAGCACTCGTGCTATTTAGAAGGTAGCATCAGTAAAGACGATGATAATGGTGGAAATTAATGGGCCCTTGTTTCCATGGTATTCCTCAAAAATTGTACGATTGAAGAGTTTCAGTGATTGGCCTTTGAACATGTGTAAAAAACCAGAGGAGCTAGCAGATGCGGGTTTCTTCTACACCGGTTACGAAGATAAAATTATGTGTTTTTATTGCGGTGGTGGTCTGAAGAATTGGGAAACGGATGATGATCCTTGGCAAGAACATCTTCGATGGTTCAGTCGGTGTCCTTTAGTGTATGCTAAGTTTAATAAAAAGTGTTCATTCTATGCTATTATGGAGAGGAATATATTATAAGAAATAAATAAAATGTTATAGTAATTCCAATTTTTAAAATGTGTATTATTTATCCTTTAGATTTTTATTATTATCGTTACGTAGATAAATTAAACTCAAAGTAAATTAATCAAAATTATCTTTATTACACAACCATTTTCTTATACAGGTTACATTTTTTAAGGCACATATATGAGAATGATAGATACAACTAAATACATCACTAGACATAGAATAATTTTCATGCAAAGTTCTTAGGCTGGGACAATCATCTAAATTTAAAATGTTATCATTATTAATAATATTTTTTAACCACAATGCTTTTTCAAATCCTTTGACAAAAATAAGTTTATCTTGTAAATAAGTATCGAAATATTGTTTAAAGTTTGAATATGGTACAAATCCCTCTCGCCAATATATTTTTCTGTTTCTCTCTATCCACTGGGCTTGTATTTTTTCAGATTTAGTTAAGTTATAAAAAGAGAATGGTGGTTTTACTAATAACACAAGTGTTTGATTTTCACATAATATTGCTATTTCTTTAACGATAAATTCATTTTTGTCCGTCTTAAATCCCTGCAGATCCACTATAGCAATTTTCATATTAACCTTCTCACAATATTACTCAATGGTTTGTATTCTATTAAACGATCGTTAATTATCAGACAATATGCTGTAGTGTTTTCTGGAATATCTTCCGAGCTTTCTATTTCCAATCTCACATCAATGGCTCCAGTTTTTAATGTTTCATTTTGTCGCGAACAATCGATTACAAAAAGAGGTGCTTTTTCTTTAAACTGATTAAAATCAAGCATGGGTTCGCAATCAGTGTTGTAATAAGACTGACGAAATTTTGTGTACATCTCGTATAATATATGATACTTGTTGTCAGAAAATTTTGCATTTACTGATTCATACGGATAATATTGAGAATTCAAAAATAGAGTAACGTTCGATAATTTGCAATGATCAAACACTGAGCAATCTCTCGATGTCGTGTTTTTTCTATTCGTTTGCAAACCAAATATTACGTACCTAGGTTTTTCAAGTTGTGAAGATGTCTTTACGACCCAGGAATGTTTTGTAGTTTTAGGCAATAAAGGATATTCATATAAATCCCAATTTCTAAAAGCCATTTGAATTGGACGATCTTTTTCTAAGTGTTTAAGCAAAATTAATCTTTCACGATCTGAAACTTTTAAATGAGGAACCCGCCACTGTATCCTTTCTAAAACGATTTCAATCTTATCATCTTTGTCAAGAGTGACGCTGTTAAGATTGGTGTTGCTTCTATTAAGTATGAGCTCATGTTTACTGTTTATTATGACTTTATTATAATCTTCTGCAAATCCCAAAATATTTTTTAATGGTATGAGGGCGCTAAAAATACCCTTATCATTTTTTAATCCATTTAAATTCCAACCCCAAATAGCAGCAGCTTTATTCTGACCATCATTGAAAGAAACATATGATTTAAGAGTTGTAGTTATTCCCACATTTTTATTTCGATCAATTTCAACACCATTGATTTCATATCGAATATCTTGAAAAAGATAAGATATTGGATTGTTTGTAAAATTAACACTTTTTTTGGTTAGTTTTGCAGTTAGATCCTTTGAAGTCACATCAGCACGGCCTTCGATGTAAATGTAACTTGCAGATGGAAGCACATAAATGTCTTGCTGATGAATAGGTATTCTTATCTCGTCATTTTCATTAAAACTATTGCTATACGGATTGTAAGCATGAATTTCATAACTTACTATCGAATTATCAGAATGAGGTGAATCAGTAATGTGAAGAAAATTCATAATTTAAATCCCAGACTTTGCATAAACAATTTATTAGCTTTTGTGAGTTTTTTCTCCTTTCATTTATGCGCGCTGAATGAAAACATTATAAGAAACATGATGTTATATTTACTTTTTACCTTTAGACAACATTCGTTTTATGAATCCAGGAATTTTCATTTGATGGTAACCCCAACCACTTTACCAAAACGTTATTACCTTTTCGTTTAATAACTTTTTCAACCAGGTAAATGTGTGGATGTTTAGTTTTCTGAAGTTCTTGAGAGTAAAATGCTCCCATTATAGGTTGTTGTTTAGCATCTTCTAATAAGTAAGTATCAGGGCATGTATTTCGAACGGTTTTAATTCGAAATAGCTCGGTAGACCAGTTTGAAGTATACCCTTTTTCAAAACAACCCTTATGCTTGCTTATTCGAACACAATCACCAATTTTGAACTTTATACGCTTACATTTTGAATTTATTTCACTTTTTTTTTTGTATTTATTTAATAATATTGTCTTATTTGTATTATTAACACTAACTGGTGACATTCCAATTGTTCTATGTTTTGTATGATTGTATTTGTCAATTATGCTGTCAAGGGTACCATCAACCCATTTATAATTTCCTTTAAAATTAAATTCTTTATAAAGGTTATTTTTAATTGTCCTGATAAACCTTTCTACGATAGAAGCTTTTTTTGTAGAAAATGTAGAATAGTGATTTATTGAATATTTATTTAATATTGTATTAAATTTATCATTGTAAAATTCTGTTCCTAAATCTGTCTGCAAATTTTTGGGGCAGCGGTGTTGCTTGCTTAGTAAATAATCAAAAGCATTAGACACGTTTACTTTATCTTTCTTTCTTAATGGGAAAGCCCAAGCAAACTTTGAAAAGGTATCGATAACAACTAATACATATTTATGTTTATTATTATGTGAAGATATATTTTGCATATCTATTAAATCGGCTTGCCATAAATCATCTATGTCTTTTTGTACAACATGTCTTCTTTGAAAGTTTTTCCTTGCATTTTTATGAATTTCATTTACAATATCTCTTTTCACTTTACTCATGGTAACTTGTTGTTTCGTACAATAACATAAATTGAACTAACATAAGTATTTGATACAAAGCTTTTTATCCTTTTATGATCCCACTCTCCTTTAATTCTTCAATTATTGACAAAATTTCATTATCTAGGTTAGTATTGCCAGCAGTTTTAGATGCTATTAAAAGTTTGAGTCTTTCCACCAGCTCATTAGGGTCATCCCAATAAACTAGTTCAGTGTTTTTATAGTATTTTTTCAGTTTCGGCAATCCTGCACCTTTTTTTTCAGCTGAGTGAGTTTCTTTGAGATCTCGTAAAATATTGCAAGATTCAAATAATGGTTTGATTATTTCCCGATACTTTGGTCCCTTATCGCCCCTAATTTGTGCAGAAGAATCATAATCCCTCTTATGAGCATTTGTAGTTTCAAGGATATTTTTATAGTTAAGATTATCATCTCGATTGATCACTTTTAGGTCTGGTTTCTTACGCAGTAATAATTCTTTCAAACCAGGAGTCAATTCGTATCTGTTATCAGCAACGGTTATGAAATAAGTTTTTTCACCAAAATTTGTAGATGAGGAAAGTTTAACAACTGTATTTCCTATCATCAACTTGTTATTTTCACTACGTATACCAAAAGGGATATTCATATCCTCATATATTTCAACGAGGTCTTCCTTATTTAGAGATACGTCAGTAGTATCTTCAGCGCCAGATTCATGTTCATATTCACAATCCGAGTAAAATTGATCTGGTGAATTAAGTATAGTATCGGAGTTAGATTTTTTAATATCAGAATATTTCTCGCTCATTAAAATATTAGGAACATTTTGCAGATTATTGAATTGATCAACACAAAACTCTTCATTTTTTAAGGCAGGTGCATGTTTATTGGTTGTTAAAATTTCATTTAGGGGACCTGCGATCGATTTAAAAAAATAATTAAGACGGGTGCTTGCATCAAACTCGTCATCTTTCATTTGCTTTACTTTGCTTTTGATGACGTCCGCAGATTTCACCAACTGATTTGTAATGCTGTGCTCCATAGTACGACTTATGTGGAGACGTATGTAGAAATGATTAACTTACCAATAACATCACATTATATAATTACTCGAGTGTTATATAGTTGTGCAACGACTGTCTATATCTTCCTTTGTTTAGTTCGCAATCCTTGTTAATTGTTACGAAATCATAAGGCTTAATCCAAATATTTGAACATAGTTCTTTAAATTTAGACCATTCCATATCGGAACAGACATGCTCATCATAAATATGTTTAAGATTAGTACTATCTTGCTTGTAAATAATTAAGAAATTCGCATTATCACGTAACAGCTGCTTCGGGACTTTTGAGTATGTTTGTGATAAATAAAAACAATCTATTTCTTTATGCCTTCCCATCGTATAGTAGTTACGTATATTTGACTGCTTTTCACCAACAATATCATCAAAAATGATAACAGAATTTGGTAACGCATCATTAGGATGAATAACATCTTCATCAGAATGAAAAATAAAAAAATTTACTTCTGGAACACATTGTAACATTTGTTTTAAATACCAATATTTTGGTTGAAAACTAGTTTTGGAATATAAGTACACGTTTTTAAACTTTAAACCATTTTTATGAACTAACAGACTGATCATAGTATTTGTTTTACCACAATTAGAGGGACCACATATAATACATCGAATATTGTTAGGAAACAGGATACTATGTTTTATATGCGTGGCATTTTCTTTTATTGCAATGTCTTCTACTTCTAAAGATACTGATTGCTTTACCACCTTCATGTTGATAACTGTCACGAAAAGGTAATCGCTCTTGTATTTATATAAGTTTGCATTTCATTAGCTTTCTATGTTTGTGAATGCTTCTACCACTATAGGACCACTAGTTAGTTGGAAGATTGTGATGACAGGATTAGCCAGCAAAACTGCAAAGAAACAGTCTAACTGTCCAGGGTGCGCCGGACGTTTTTATAATCATAGGGATTGATTTGCTTACGCCACTCGGGGAGGCTCCTGTGTATTATGCACCCCATACATTTGTTTTTTCATATCATAAACTAGTATTATATACATTTATACGGTTGTGCTAATTCACATGTCTAATTACATGAGTAATTTTTGAATAATTCCTTACTACATGCAATAGCATTATTATGAAATAGCCAAAATGTCATCCTGTTATAATAACATAACAATGGAAAAAAATAAAACACGTATTCAACATAAATAATTTATTTTACATTTTAAAATAATTTAATTAGGTTATTACAATTTAAGTTCATAAATATAAATGAATACAATATCAAACTTAAATGTTTATGTAACTTATTAAGTATCGTTTAAATTTATTATAGATTTACACATTTTTGATAATCTGTTCCACATAACAATTATAACATTTGGTATACAGAACTGTAGTGACCCCAGGGCAAAGTTTCTATCTGATTTGAAAGTATTTGCCGTTTGTCATCATTTCTGTTTAGCACAAGTTTATTTAACTGTTGTGAATACAATTTGTGTTTGATTGATTTGATCATATTCATTTTACATGTCAAGTTTTTGTTATAATATAATGTTTCTGCATACTGTGATAATTTTAATCTTGATGTTACAGATTTGGATACTCCTTTAGCTTTCATTATTTTTGTTTTTACGGAATGTAAACAGTATAATTTAGCTCTTAAACCAATGAACTCTGTAATAACATCACCACCAAGTTCGTCTTTAAATAAGCCTGGTACCTTCGCATTAACATTAGGCATCGCATAAGGATTATCCTCAGAAAAATTACTAGTATCGTACTTAGCAATATCGTCTTTCATATCTGAGTAAAAATCATCAGTCTGTACTAAATAAAGAAGACTATCAGTATCTGTATAGCACAGTTTAATTTGATCACCATACTTCTTTTTCATAAAGTCGTAGTGAAATTGATACAAATGTTGTTTAGCATATTCCAATACAGTGAAACCGATGTATATTGGTCTATCAAGAACAATCTTTTCGCGGTTTAACTGGACAGCAATGAAATTTTCATTAAAAATGGAAATGCTTTTCAAATTCGGTTTCGTAATCAATTTTTCAGCACTCAGATGCTTATTTGTTCTGTTAGCATTATCATTCCAGTAACTTATCAATTTTACATCGACTTGCTTTCGTCTGTTTTCAATAGTTTTTCCAAATATAGCATTATTTAAAAGCTTGAAAAAATCTTTTTGGAATGCTGATGTTGACTGTTGACGTAACTGAGTATTTAAATCGATATAATTTTGTAAGAAATTATCTTGTCGAAAAATTAATACTCGATGTGTTTTCAACAGAACTAGCCCATTTTTTAAGCATTCTTTTAAATGAACATAATGTATAACATAATTGTTTTTATCATATAAGTTTGCTACGAGTTTTGGTGCTCTTCCTCCAGGAGGAATCAGTTTTTGAGCAGCAAAGGGTAAATCACTATGTGAATCATGCAAGTGATCAGGATAAGCTAAATCAACTTCCAAAATGTATCCGTAATAAGCATCATCTGATATGCTCATCACATTGAAACTGTTCATTTCATCCGCTGACATAAACTTGAAATCAGAAATGGGCATTTTTTTTGTCATTGCGTGACCATAAAGATTATTACAATCAAGATATATCAAATACTGTGACGGTTTTGTGTCATCATAAGCAGGTACATACTTATTATTGGCCTTAGCATGTCGTATTGCACATTGTGCTAAGCCCCCACGTATGCCTTTTTCCAACATTTCATAAATTTCCAAATCGTGAATCAATTCTAGTTCTACGCCAGTGTAAAGCAGCATAGCATCCCAACTCAAACTAGGTGATGTTATGTAATACGCACAGTCGAGATTATAATATTGTAAACACAATTTTCTAAAGTTTTCAAATACATCGCATAACAGCAACACATCACATTTCACGTATAAATCGGTATATTCTCCAAGTGACTGAATATTAAAACATTTCCATACAGTTTTTGCACGAGCATAGTCATCGTTGGAAATGTTGGTCATTTTCAAACTACTATAAAAATTTTCTTTCGATGGAAGCTGTGGTTCATCATACTTTGGCCAAGAATCCATGTATTCGTATGGATAAATGCCCTTTTTTCGCAATAAATCACATTTAAGTTTACTAACAAATTCTGATTTCAAATGTACAAAATCTTTGTCACCTAAATTATTACTCAACGTGTCCAGACTTGTACTTAAGAATTGAAATGAATCAATAAACTTTATCTGAATTGGGCGTGTACCATCACTTGTTTTAATCACTTTTGTGAAAGTTAGGTACGTCTCTTTAGTTTTTGGTATAACTGTAATTGCTCCTGCATTTTTAGCCAACTCAGTGATAAATATATGTGAATCATAACCAGACAGATTGTGAAATACGACAGGTATGAATGGGCACACTCTATGCATCAAATTACAGTGAGAGTGAGCTGGCCCTCTATACTCGCCAGTGATATGGTCATGGTCACGAACTTTATCAGCGAATAACATTTGTTTACAAATATGACATGTCTTAGCAAATTGATAACTATTTTCTTGTTCTTCAGTCAATGGGTTCATATCTTTTATAGTGCACAAGATCTTGTTAATGTATTTAACTTCATTCAATAAATATTTAATAAATACTTTAACACAATCTTTCCCTCTATAAGATACAAGTTTGTTCAAAGACTCATCGTGAGAACAACAAATATAATATGCAAAACATGAAGGTTCATGTACTTTATTTGTCTCAGTATTTTTTGTTTTAATTTCATTATAATCCATCAATAAGCACTCAAAATCAGCATAAATCACAAAATTAATTTTTTGTTGTCTTTCATAGTGCATAAATTTGAGAAATTTATTTTTATCTGGTAAAATTGTTAAAACATTAGAGCAATCATGTAAATTACGTTTGGTTTCATTTGCGAAAAATTGTAAACATGTATCACATAAATACATTTTATTATTGTTCCGTGATACTTGCCTACGAACTAATCGTACCAAGTCTTTGATCAAACAATAGTGGGCCGTACCATTTCTTTCAAAATATAGTAAATTAAAATGGTTTGGCTTCTTACAAAGTGTTTTATATAGAGGACCTGTCACAACATGTCTATCGTCCAAACCATATACATTTACACTTATATGACAATTATTTCTTTCAAATAATGATATATCTTTATATGTAGGTGGAAAAGATAACCCACTTGTTTTTAAAACCATTGAGTAATGCGGATACGATGTAGTTCTGCATACACTTTTTTTGGCAGGAAACATGCCCGCAACAATACTCCATAAAAAACAGTTATCATCAGAGTTTTTCACATTTAAGCAACTTTTAGTATTCTTTATGATTGGAGGTAATTCAATATAACTTCCACCTCTCATAGGAGAATATTTATTGATATTTATCTCTAAGTGGCTTATCGAAAGAAAAGACCACCCAGACCCACATTGTGTAAACTCTGTCAATTTCTGTTTAAATTTCTCTATAATATTTATAAACAGTTCATCAAAGTTTGTACTGTGGTAAATAACTTCGTATTTAGTATTAAATGATTTCAATTGTTGCTCATTTGATTTAAACAGTACAAAATAAGCAAACAATTCACAATTCATTTTAATACAATGGTTTTTCATTAAAGATTCATTGATCAGTTTTGTAATGACTCGTTTATTATCCTGCAGGAACGCCTCAGCTGAGAGGTACTCGACTTCCTGCGAGGCATTCAAACGATATGTCATTATTCGATTCTTGAATGCAGTAGCAACTATATCAATATTTTCATAGCCAGACTTGAGCAAGCAATTTGATTTGTGCATATTAGTTCTGATATGATATCGATAATAATTACTCGGTAATTCAATATTACATTGTTTACAGTGTGCGACTCCATTTGAAATTGGGACTGAAAAAAAAACAAAAATAATAATGATACAATAGAACATTTTATTAGCTAATAGGAACCCTATTTTCTATGATTACTAATTCTATGATTATAAGGATACTACTAACAATATTAATAATGGAATAAGTGATTAAACATTGATTAACATAAGTATTATGTTATAGGTATACTATAGGTATTGATAATAATCAATAATACTGACTAATGAATGTAGGTGGGCACTTTTTAAAATCTTTGCGTGTAGCAGCTACGAGCTCTCCTAATACTCTCCACGTGTCGCTCCCATCATCTACCTGATTTTTTATAGTTATAATTGAGTGCCGCCACCTATTCACCGGCAAAATGTTCTCGATTTCGTTAGTTTTGTAAATTTTAACCTCCACATAATGTGAACCGCTTTTAGTTTCATTACTCTGGCGTGAATAACCGTTCGCCAGCCTTCTCGTGAAATAAGAATACACAGGAGCCGCCTTTTTACCTTTCTTAACTGATTCAGGCGTCACCTGCTCCTCCTCACTGTCCGAGCCGAACAAGTCGTGAGCACTGGGCTTGTTGATAGTTACCGGGCTGATTTTCAGCTTTTTGGCCTTCTTGGACGGCCCCGGTTCAGGTACCGCAGCTGATGATCGCTTCTTCGGCTTATCCACTTTTTGAATTTCTACGTCTGAGCAGCCACCACTAGCAGATTCATCTTCTGACGGGAACAGGGTATCCGCGGTAGTGTTGCACGGTTGCTTGGACCTGTCAAAAAATAATTGATTAGTATGGTACCTGAGCATACATATTTAAAACTATTGGAATAGTGAAATAAGTATTGAAAGATTTTATTCAAGTTTATTCTATGAGTAAATGAATTGAGTAATGATTGAATTAAGTATCAATTTAATGATTACCATTGAATTATATAAATTCGACGATTGTCTGAATCTAGCGAATGAACGTGTGAATCGAAATTGAATTGAATCGTGATTCGATCGATTACTCTAAATGTTAGGGTAGGTAGGTAGGTAGGTACTTACATTTTTATTTGATTGTCAGCTCGCTCGGTAATCACTGTTGATGAAGAGGCGTTGCGTATCGTCCAGGAAAGTGGTATGTGGTTTGATCAAGAAATAGGGAGCTTTTATAGTATCCTATTCATGTGACTCTTGCCCATTTTTGGTGAACACAGATACACACTAAGAAAAATGCTTACTGGGATACTGCACACAATCAATTAAACGTTATCAACTTACAAACCTCTACAGTTTAATTCATCTTAGTAAGAATAATACAATCTCATTACCATGACTTTGCTTGCTTGTTTTACTTACATCGAAAGTAATAAATGTATCAACAGACAGACAAATACTGTTTATAGGTTTGATATTTCGATGACCTCGGTGGCTCAGTGAGCGGATCACTCAACCATGGCCCGCAGCGGGAATTGAACCCGTACCTCTTGCATCTCAGCCGGCTATTTACTCACCACACCATAGAGAACATCTCACTATTATAAAATTAAACTTTCTTAGTGGAGCATACCTATTTATTTAGATAGTAACTTATAAACCTCTGCAGTTTAATTCGTCTTAGTAAGAATAATACAATCTTATTACCATGACTTTCCTTGCTGGTTTTACTTACATCGAAAGTAATAAATGTATCAACAGACAGACAAATACTGCTTATAGGTTTGATATTTCAATGACCTCGGTGGCTCAGTGAGCGAATCACTCAACCATGGCCCGCAGCGGGAATTGAACCCGCACCTCTTGCATCTCAGCCGGCTATTTACTCACCACACCATAGAGAACATCTCACTATTAAAACATTAAACTTTCTTACTGAGGCCTTCGTATTGATTTAGGTAGGTATTTGATTAATTGGGCCACAGCCCATGCTTTCGATGAAATTTGTAATAGATAGTTATAAACGGATGCACTTAAATAATGCACTATGTCTCTAGGTAGGTACTGAGAGTGAGGCACGTGCTTGTATGTCAGGAATGTGGTAAGGCGGTGTAGTATGTCAATGTTACTTTTATGGTAGGGAAGTGTGTACCTACCTAGTTCAGCATTAACATGCATTTTTAAATTGTTATATCATTTCAAACCTTATGCTGAAGAATTAGACAACTTCTAAAAAAGTATAAATTAAGAAATAAAAATATTCTACGTTCACTTTGCGTTTGGAAAGCCTGCATCTCCGTCCTCTCCAAATAAATTAGCTGAAAGACATGTCGGTAAGTACTATGTACCTATTAAATAAATTATTTTAATATGTAGGCTAATCAGTCGAATCGATTGTGTGAATGCCATTTCGTAATTTTGTTATGTGCCTACCTACCTATATTCATAAGTAAAAGATATTATTTTTTGTTTCAGGATTCTGAAGACTTATTCAACTTTGTTGTCGACGACTCTGCTATTAACAGGAATGCAGAAGAACAGCGTAAGAGAGTTATTAATGAGGGCCCCATTACCACAAACTATTCATTTGTGAAGAAACCCGCATATGGATACAAAATCATACGTATTGAAATTCATGATGCAAGAAATTTTGAAAACACAGAAGATACCTTTTGTAAATGCAAAGCTGAGTTATGCGCTCAACACGTCGTCAGAGGTGTACTATTCGATGAAATTTATACCAGCACAAGGGAAATTATTTCAAAAATACAGCATTCAATATCAAATAATGCCTATTCATCTAGTGTGTGAGATATTTTATAAATAATATCTTCCTAAGTATGTACATTTAATCAATAGTTAGACATAATTTAAATGATTGTTTGAATTGATCTTCAATAATGATGTCTCTATACACTTCTACTTAAATTTAATTTCTAGATGTATCTTTAATTTCTGTGTCTAGGCATCTATGTAAATTTCATCAGAAAAATAAATGATTATGATTATGAACTTCGAATAAAGTAAGCTATCTAAAATTTAAACATAACTTGGTGTTTCATTTCAATACTAAATACTCCAAGTAGGTAGTAATGTGTGTAAGGTAGTATGTAAAACACTAGTGAATCGATATATAATTCATTGGTAAAGTGAATTTTGATTCTATTTCAAAAAAGAGTATACTACCAAAATTTTAATTGATGAGTAAATCGTTATTATAATAAGATGTATATTCAATGGAATAATTGAATATATCAATATTCAATGGAATAATTGAATATATATATATATCAATATTCAATGGAATAATTGAATATACCAATATTCGATGGAATAATTGAATATACCAATATTCATGGAATAATTAAGAATTCTTATAATTCATTAGTAAAGTGAATTTTGATTCTATTTCAAAAAAGAGTATACTACCAAAATTTTAATTGATGAGTAAATCGTTATTATAATAAGATGTATATTCAATGGAATAATTGAATATACCAATATTCAATAGAATAATTGAATATACCAATATTCGATGGAATAATTGAATATACCAATATTCATGGAATAATTAAGAATTCTGGCAAAAGGTCCATTCACGAGTGAAGTGAATGACCTTGTGCCAGAATTCTTAATTATTACCTACTCATGTATTTTGGTTACTGTTTTTTGGGTACAAATTGCAGTTATTCTGGATTTCAGACTTTTACCTATATTTGTGTCACTTATGCTACACGCATACCAAATTACAGCACTGTGGGTCACTGATGTACCCTGTAAATTTTGTCAAAGTTCAGTTGTAACGGACGATCAAAGACGGGGCAGGATCGGATGTAGATTTGAAATGTATTAGGTAGTTATAAGATCGAATCAGATTCAAATGTTAACAGGTAGCTAAGATTGTAACCGTTTAAACTTGTAAAGGTCAAAAGAGTGAGATAGCTACATGTAAGTCCCCGTCTAACTTTGCTGGAAACTTCGATGTATTAAGAATTGTATAACATGATTTGTGAAAGCGTGAATTACGATCCCCGCACCATGGCTAGGGCGAGGAGTAGTTTTGTATAAAGATAAACCGTTTTCAAGCAGAAATTTGTGATCATTCAAGAACGCGATTTATACCTTGTAAACTAGCAACTAAGAAGAAAAATAAATACAGTCCACTTTTGCACAGTACCGAGTCTATCAATGAAGCCTGGGTAGGACCTCTACAAGTTTTGGTCCTCTGACCCGGATAAGCCGTTCCTGCGACGACCGGACCAGTTGTTCCTGCGGAGCCGACAAGACCCGCTCCACTGGATTTCAAGAAACAGTTACATCGTATAACCACTGAAGAGACGGCGCGGGCTTGAAGATCACCCAACGGTGCGACGAGCATCGTTGTCAAGACCGGCGCAAGGGCACGGGGTGCCTGAAGATCACCCAACGGTGCGACGTGCGACGTTGTCAAGACCGGCGCAAGGGCACGGGGTGCCTGAAGATAAGCCCGCGTCCGTTGAAGACAACCGAACGAGGACGTCACCCGAAGAGTGAAGACCCCCCACCCCCTCACGTGGCTGGTCCACGGCCCGTTTATTCCGGCCACCTAACGGTGCCAAACGGTCGGAATAGCGGGTAAACGCCTTAGGGCGGTTTTAGTGTTAGTGTTAGGGACCGCTAGGTAGGTAGGGGCATCAAGTGCTGAAGAAGATGACCACCAGGAGCCCACCAGTGACGAGGGGGAAGAAGGCTGCACTTCGCGTCTACGAAGACTTCCCCGCGTCCCCGTCCGAACCCGCGCTTCCGAATGCTCCCGTTGAGCCGCGACCCGCCGAAGCGGGACCCTCCTCCGCTCGCGTAGCGTCAGAGACGACCGCGCCCGCGCCCGCGACCGAGGTAGCACCGCGAGTGACCACACACGCCGAGCCCGAACGCCGGCGTGCCCCGTCCGTCCGCTCGCAACGCTCCACCGCCAGCGCGATGGCAAGGATCCGGCAAATTGAATTTGAAGCTGAAGAACGACTGGCCGAGATTAAGAGGCAAGAGCTCCATATTCAAGCGGAACTTATAAGAAAGAGGTTGATTGCCGAAGTCGCTACAATACGGGAAGAAGATGAACAAGAAAGCATCCAGGGCACGGGTGCACGGAACGGAGCCCTAGACACAGAACACAGAATAGAGGACTGGCTCCAACGCCATCATAAACGGGGGGAGCCAGAACAACTGCGAGACAGATCACTCACGCCGGACCGAACGCGAGACAGAGGGATTGATCGATTAACGGAAGCCATAGAGAAGATGGCTCACCGTAGACCACCTCCGAGACAGACGTACGACCTACCTGTATTCGGAGGTGCTGCGGGGGATTGGCTACCGTTCAAGGCAGCCATGAAGGAATCGACGATCATCCACAAGATCTCATCGGCTGAGAATCTAGCGAGGCTTAGAACATGCCTGAAAGGCGAAGCCCGTCAAGCAGTGTCGGCTTTGTTATACACTGCAACCGAACCGGCAGTTATAATGAAGACTTTGGAGCAGTGTTACGGTCGCCCAGAGATGATTATAGACAACGCGTTAGAAGAGATTAAGAAGCTACCGCGACTGGGCGCGATCGCAGGCGAATTAAACGCTTTCGCCATCAAACTACAGAACGTAGTAACCGCCATCTCTTGTATGGACCAACGCGGCTACCTGCAGAACCCGATGTTTGCGCGACAGGTAGCCGAGAAGTTGACACCGCACATCCGATCAAAATGGTGCGACTATGCGGAGGAATTTGGCAGCCGAAATGAACCAGAAATATTGACGCTGTCCCAGTTCCTGATGAGAGAGGCAGATCGCGCAATGCGATACGCGTATACAGCTACGCCTTCGCAGAGCACCTCAAAGGCCCGACCTACAGAGCAGCGACCCAGGGTGAACGAACGAAATCGTGGGTCGGTGTACGCTACACAGAACGCGGCATCGGAGAAGGAAGCCTCAACGAGTAAGAACGCAGTAACGGACAAGAACGAGTGCCGTTGCTGCGGGGGCAACCATAGAACCGTCGAGTGTAAAAAGCTTGCGGCGATGCCAGTAGACAAGAGATGGGAATGGGCCAAAGAGACAGGCATATGTTTTCGCTGTCTGAACAGCAAGCATAGACGCTTTATGTGCAAGAGCAAGCGATGCGGAGTAGGTGAATGCACACGTCCGCATCACGCACTGTTACATGCGCCGAAAATAAGGAACGAGGGTGCCAGTGAGCAGGGCCAGACCGAAGAATCAGCCATCACTGCATCTGCGCATGTAACAGCAAGGAATCAAGTCCTACTGAAGGTGTGTCCAGTCGTGATTGAGGGCAGTAACGGCATGGAAATGAATACGTATGCGTTACTGGACGAAGGATCAACGATAACTCTGATCGATGAAGAGATCGCCGCGATGATCGGAACGGAAGGCCCGACAAAAGCCTTGAACATCGTGGGGGCTACGACTAGTCAGAGGGAACCCGAGAGCCGGGTAGTGAATATCGTGATCCGAGGACACAAGTCGGACTCACATCGGATCACAGCGCGTACTGTGAAGAACCTGACCTTAGGAAATCAACTCGTCAGTACCGATGTGTTAAAATACGCGCATTTGAAGAAACTCCGTCCAGAAGCCGTGTGCTATGCGTCAGCGAAGCCACGCATACTCATCGGGGCCGACAACTGGCATCTTATTGTGACGAGGAAGCTTCTGACAGGGAAGAGAAACCAGCCAGCTGCATCACTAACGCAGCTGGGATGGGTTATCCATGGATCAATCCCCAGGAGCACAATAAGACAGCAGGAGACGGTACTACACGTCCATACGTGCCAAGGTGTCCAGAACGGACATACTTTGAACGACCAAGACGAGGAATTAAGCAAGCTCGTGAAAGCACACTTTGAGATAGATGCTTTGGGCGTTTCAATTAAAAGAAAGCCAAACGCAAAGGATGAGCGGGCTCAAAGCATTTTCGACAGAACAGCGAGACGAGTGAACGGTCGTTTTGAAGTGGGACTACCTTGGGCCAGCGATGAGGTGAAGATGCCGCCCAGCTACGACATGGCCATACGACGCTTACATGGGATCGAACGTAAGATGGACAGATCGCCGGAGTTTAGAAGTGCATACACCGCGCAAGTGGAGAAGCTGCTAGAAAAGGGTTATGCAGAAAAGAGCGAGGAGGAACAGAGTCAGAACGAACGTCTCTGGTTTCTCCCTCACTTCGCGGTGACAAACCCCAACAAGCCGGGGAAGTTTAGAATGGTTTTCGATGCATCCGCGCGTGCTAATAGAACATGTCTCAACGACGCGCTGCTGGACGGACCAGATCTACTACAGACATTACATGGCGTCTTGTTTCGCTTCAGAACGAAGCCGATCGCGGTCACTGCGGACATTCGGGACATGTTCCTGAGGGTGACCATAAGACAAGAGGACCGTACAGCCCAACACTTTCTATGGCGCGGCGACAACCGAACAGATCCACCGCAGAAGTACACGATGAAGTCCATGATATTCGGAGCGAGAAGTTCTCCATTTCTGGCTCATAGCGTCAGGAACAGGAACGCGAAAGATCACGAGCGGACACACCCGCTAGCGTTTGACGCTATAACTCAGAACCACTACATGGACGACTGGGTGGACAGATTTGAAACGGAAGAGATAGCCGCCAGAGCTATAGAACAAGTGCAAGAGGTGCATCAACAAGCGGGTTTTGAACTTGCAAGGTGGAGCGCAAAGCGTGAAGGCTTACTGGATAGTATTACCCCGGAGAACCGAGCGCATGCACCAAAAGAGCTAGCGGCCAATGTACATGTATATGGAAATCATAAGGCTGAGCGGTAGGATCAACGCCGCTACAGTACCGGATCGCATGAAGGATCCACCCATTCTGGACGGAGCGCACCGCTTATCACGTCTACTAATCAGGCGGGAACATGAGAAGAATAAGCACGCGGGCAGAGAACAGATCGTGAATAATCTGCGCCAGCGATTTTGGATACTGCGGTTGCGTCCGGCGGTCAGAACGGTTCTGAACGATTGTACGCTGTGTAAGATAAGGAGAGCGAACCCAAAGAAGCCAGTAAAGGGCGACTTGCCGAGGATTCGCCTAGAGATGAACACGAGACCCTTCACTAACTGCGGCATCGATTGTTTCGGCCCTATGTGGGTAGCGATCGGGCGGCGCCGTGAGAAGCGATGGGGTATGCTCTTTACGTGTCTAGTAACGAGAACTATACACGTGGAGCTTATAGCGAGTCTCAGCACCGACTCGGCTATTATGGCTATCAGGCGAATGGCTGCCCCAAGGGGGACTCCTCGTACAATCGTGTCAGACAATGGAACGAACTTCCACGGATCGGAAGTGGAACTAAGAAAGGCGTACGATGAGTGGCTCCCAGGCCTAAAAGAGTACGCACTCAAAGAGCGGATCGAGTGGCGGTACATCGACCCTGGTGCTCCAAACCAGGGGGGAGCCTGGGAGCGAATGATAAAAACGGTGAAGAGAGCCCTAGCCATCACCTTAAATGAACGTGCCCCGCGAGAAGAGGTATTGAATACGCTAATGACAGAAATCGAGCACACCGTGAACTCGCGGACTTTAACGCATGTACCCGTGGACCCAGAGGAAAAGGAAGCTTTAACGCCGAACCACTTTTTATTGGGGACGGCAGTAGGTTTGCCATATGTGGGAGACTGCGACGTAGCCGACAGAAGGACGTGGCGCGCCGCACAAGCTCTGGCAAACTCCTTTTGGAAGCGCTGGATCGACGAGTACTTGCCTACGTTGGCGCCGCGAGGCGACGTCAGAAGACAGCAAGAGAACATCAAAGAAGGGGACGTCGTCATAATCGCGGACGGTTTGCTACCTCGGAACGTATGGCCGCGGGGCCAGATCGAGCGCGTGATTACGGGTCCGGACGGAGTAGTTCGGAGCGCTGAGGTGCGGACGCGGGGAGGCGTTTTCCGGAGGCCAGTGAGAAGGTTGATCGTCCTCCCGATTGAATAAGAAGGCTGCGAGGATCTGCGCCGGGGGGAGACTGTAACGGACGATCAAAGACGGGGCAGGATCGAATGTAGATTTGAAATGTATTAGGTAGTTATAAGATCGAATCAGATTCAAATGTTAACAGGTAGCTAAGATTGTAACAGTTTAAACTTGTAAAGGTCAAAAGAGTGAGATAGCTACATGTAAGTCCCCGTCTAACTTTGCTGGAAACTTCGATGTATTAAGAATTGTATAACATGATTTGTGAAAGCGTGAATTACGATCCCCGCACCATGGCTAGGGCGAGGAGTAGTTTTGTATAAAGATAAACCGTTTTCAAGCAGAAATTTGTGATCATTCAAGAACGCGATTTATACCTTGTAAACTAGCAACTAAGAAGAAAAATAAATACAGTCCACTTTTGCACAGTACCGAGTCTATCAATGAAGCCTGGGTAGGACCTCTACATCAGTCTTTATTATGGTTAATAATAACTCAAAAACTATAAAAACTTTACTAAAAACAAAAACGGAGTCTAAACGTAGTAATAAAGATCTTTCATTCGACGTCCCATTTGACCTAATAGTCTCATTTTCATTTTTTTTACCCCTCTTGAACCCCAATATCTCAACAACCCCCGAACATTTTTATCTCATTTAGTCACACCAAAATTGTGCCATCACTACCTACCTACCTATATACCAAATTTCACGATGATCGTATAAACGCTTCGAAAGCTATCCTCGGACAAACAAACATACCTACATACATAGGTACATACAACGCCGATTTGGCCAAGTTGATTTTGAGATCTGGCTTCGCTCAATCTATTTTTACTAGCTGTAACCCGCGCCTTTGCACGCGTGGCTTGTCAAGTAGCCTTTGTTTCAATCTAAGTCATAATCTATCCATATTCCAAATTTTATCGTAATCGGTTCAGCCGACGTGATTGAGTAACAAACAAACATCCAAACTTTCACATTTATAATACTAGTTTGATTATGGATATAAAAAATTAATATCCAGCAGATAAACATAAGAAAACGTCTACTATGCTAAGTACGTAACTAGATATTTGTGTGGTATGTATAGGTTAGGTATACCACATGCATCCAAGTGCGCGCCGGCATTTAGCGTTGAACCCCGAAACTAAAAAGTAACGGCGAACGTTATGTAACTTCGACTCGGCGGCTAAATGCAATAGGCAGGGCAAGGATATACGAAAATTGGATAAGTTAGTTTTTTGTTTGTTACCTTGTGTCTAGCTAGACACAGTTAGACAGTTAGTTACACAAAGTAGCAGCCTTAGGGCTGCGAACAATACCTACCATATTTTGTGGTATCTATCCTACCATATTTTGAGGGCAATTAGGTACCATAAATGTTTTATGATACCTAGGCTAAAATACCATATTTTGACGGTCTTATCGCTAAATAAGCGATCTCTTCCAGAAACCCTTTGGATGGAGAGGATTACTAGTGAATGTAAGATTGGCCGAGGTGTAATATAAATAATAGTACCTATTGTTTAATAGTATACCTAGTACTTAATATAATACCTACAATTTATGACGACTCTTCAGAGAGACAGTAACAATGTGATTTTACAAATTACTAGCTTCCGCCAGCGACGTCGCTCGCGTTGTTTGTCAACGAAAAGTAGCCTATGTTTTAATCCAGGTCTTAATCTAATTAACACAATAAATTTCATCGAAATCAGTTCAGCCATTATGACGTGATTGAGTAACAAACATTTAAACAAACTTCCAGACTTTAACATTTATAATATTAGTGTGATGTGATATTCATTCGCATGTCCTTCTAGGATCTTCATTCCTAGCTCCTGGGCTCCTGATTCGTCTCGCGCCATATCGCCACGTTTTTCCCGCGCTAATTACTACTGTGCTGTTACGACTCGAGTTAGTTTTCCAAAGCCAGGCGTTTTGTGGGATTTCGTTCCGCGTTCTACTTGTTAGACAGCCGCTTGTGGGTATAAACCCTTATTGCTGGCTGGCTGTAATTGTAGATACGCTCTGTAGATACCTACTTTTAGTTCGCAAAACACTAGTAGATTGTAGACGCTTATATAGTGTCTCAGAACTAATACGTTATCCCGAGGCAATTCTCGACACTTAGGAGAACAACAAATTTTCTACGACTTTTGTGAATTCGATGATTTTCATTGAAGAATCACTGTGTAAAAATCAGCTGATTTCGGTTAAAATTCTGTTTATCCGCTGTTTGAATCAAGTCAAAAGGGAAGGCGCAAAGTCTTAAAAACAACTGATTTAAAGTCAAATTAAAAAGTTCAAGTTATCCTGAAAAATATAATGTTTATTTTTTTTTTCTATAAAATATTGCTAATTTATATGGCCGAAAACACCCCTTTAGGCTTACTTACCTTTAGTACTTGTTCCGGGACACCCTGTATATATCTACTTAATCAGCATTCGTAGGGTAACTTTCCCCTAACGTCGATAACCGGCGACCAAACGTTTAGTTTTACCAGCCATTAGTCGATTCAAAATGAAAACTTATAGGAAACTATAATCTAGATAGGCTGACCGAAAATGCTAAAATCTTGACCAGCCCGCCCTAAAGTTTTGTTAGTATTTTATTTTGATCCTAACAATCACCATTAGATAAAACGGTGCCAGTTAGTAGCCTCGCTTTGTGATTTGGCGGTGTAGGAGCCGAACTATTTAACCGACTTCAAAAAAAGGAGGATGTTCTGAATACAGTTGTTATTTTTTTATGTTTGTTACCTCAGAACTCCGTCATTTATCAACCTATTAGGAAAATCTTTTTTTTTTAATTAAAAGGATGTCATCTAAATCGGTCAGTTTAGTTTTGAAATCAAAATAACTGATTACGATTTTCTGTTTTCTGAAGTCGGTTTCCTATAACCACTTCAGAACTTCAGAAACGACTTTTGTTAAAAAAATTGTTGTTTTTATAAAGAAGTCAAGTTATAAAACTGCCGAAAGTCTTATAAAACTATAGGACATAGCTTTAGCTAAAAGGTGCCCGAAGCACCCTGAATGTACTTATAGTTTATTAACTTGGGCGATTCAACGCATGAAAATCTTACCAGTATAAAAAAAATTATGTCTAAATTTAACATCAAATAATTTTTTGAAATTTAGTCCATATTCAAATCAGCTGTTTCTTGGATCGTGTGCCTGAACTTTAAACATACGAGTCGTAGAACAATGAAAATAGATGATGATGAGGACCTACTTAACCATCTATCTATCTAGCCTCCAGCACCCACTGTTGGGTATAGGCTTCCTCTCTATGGACACCGCCCATCTAATCAGCCTTGAGTAAGCCATCCATTGTGTCAAACTTCCGCTACGAGATCGTCAGACCATCGGGTGGTCTGCCCTGCGGTCGACGTCCATCTCTTGGCCACCACCCTGTGACTGCCTTGGTCAATATGTGGTCATCGGGCCTAGCCAAGTGTACCACCAACCTTGATTCGTACATTTTCGCCTTTAGTTCGACGCCAAATCTTGACTTTTGGTATAGTCACACATCATCACACTAATATTATAAATACGAAAGTTTGGATGTTGTTTGTTACTCAATCACGTCATAACAGCTGAACCAATTTCAATGAAATTTGATATGTAGATTGATTGATGATAGATTATGACCCTTAGGCTTCTTTTCATTGACGAAACACGAGTGCGAAGCCGCGGGCGGAAGCTGGTTAGGAAATAGGTAAAAAAAATACACAGATTTCAACATCACTCAAAAACATTAACCTTTTTTATTATTAACATTTTTTACATTCTTATTTTTACTATTCTTAATTAGACTAGTAGTGTCATCATTTAATTGCTGGAAGAAGGCCTTAGAAGTCTTCAAAGACTTATCATTAGCCTCTGTACCCTTTGTCGTATTCCTGTGTTCCGTAACTTTATTGATTGGCCCTTTGGATTTCTGTAGCTTCTTCTTTTTCCTTCTTTCTCTTTTCTTGTCTGTCTGTGTGCGTTCTTCTTTGCTCATCAGATCTCCTCTGTGTTTCTTCTTTACTTCTTCCGGAGCTAGTAATGCTGCATCACTGACTGAAACAGGAGCCACTTCTTCCATGGATATAGCTGGAGTGTTAGACACAATTTTAACCTCAGCTTGAGCTGGTTTCGGGGTATAATGATAGTGGCATAGAGCATTGAGTTTCGAGAAAAGCTGGCTCATTGATTCACGTATCTGTGTATGACTTTCAGGCTCTTTTTCCTCCTCGATGTCTCCAGTTGCTGCTTGCTTCTGCTTAAGATACTCAGCTTCGTAAACCTGAGCTAGACTGAGCTTGCTCTTTGACTGATCTAAGATTTCTGTTTTACGGAAATTGAGCTGGTCATCAACTGGCTTTTCTTTTTTGACAACATCATCCCAGGCTTTGTCCTTTATGCGTTGTCTGATAATGTCTTCTAGTGTTACTGTGGTCTGCTCAGTGATGATCGGAGCTGGTCGAGTAGTAAGATCGAAGTCTACCACTTCTTCAAGTAAGGAGTTTTGTGGACGTTTGTGGGCATCAACTTCTCCTTTTAACTGCCACGGGGCTTCATTTAGAGTCTTCTTTTCCAACCTGTCTATAGTATCCTTTAACCTCTCCTGACGTAACTCAAATTCTGACTTCTTTTCATTTGACAATGTTTTAGGTTCTACCTTATCATCCTCAGAATCATCATCTGACGATGATGGTTGAGCAAATCTGACTTTTTTGTCTTTTCTAGATGGAGGTTCATATTCCTCAGTTTCTTTTTCAATGTCCTCCATATCATCCATATCATTTTCTGACATTTCATCACCATCTTCATTTTGATGGTTACTTTCATCTGCGTTGTCTTGGTCGAAGAAATCAGAGTACATCACATCTTTTCCACCTTCTTTTTCTTCATCCTCATCATCTTCTTCGTCCTCATCATCGATATCCTCAAACAGATCAATAGATTCGTCATCACTGTCTTCTGAGACCTTCTTTTTATTTGATCCTTCACTTTTCTCTTCTTTTAACAAAAACTGCTCCATTTCTTGCAATTTAAAGAATTTATCATCAACAATGGATGGTTTAACTTTAGTTTTAGGTTTTAGAATCTTTTTCTTGGGTTTAACAGGATCTTCCTCATCCGTGGGTTCTTCATTGAAGTGATCCTTGAAAGCAGCAATATCCTCATCATCACCTTCCTGTTCTGAATCTGCCATATCCTCATTGCCATCCTGTTCAGAGGCTATGGTATCCTCATCATCATCCACATGTTTAGCGTCTTCAACAGGACATTCATCAGTGTTTAAAGGGAACACTAAATCATTTTGGAGCGTCATACAATTCGCTACTTCCCATACAAGTTGGTCCCAACATTGATTGTTTTGAAGCTCGATTTCTTGCCATATCTGCTCCTCGTCTAAATCTTGGACGATAAGTTTGGGTAATGCGCCTTTTTTGGGTTTTTTCATACCCTTTTCCTGTGTTTTAGTGAAGTCGTACAACGATTTTACCAAACTTTTGATATCGTCTTTCACATCATTTTGAACAGCGAGGAATTTTGCGGGTTTTTCAGTGAAACTGTTAAATTTGTCAATGACACCCTCTAGCTTACGGCGAGCCATGTTGACGTTTGCAGTTTTATAGGGCGCCGTGGTTATTTACATGGGAAAAATTGATTGAAAAATTATAAAAACTTTGTAGCACTCCAACCAAAATAACACGCGGTCCATGCCGTGTTTTTGACAGTGACAGTTGCTTGACGTAACGTTCCTAATTTCTATACGAAGCCTCAATTTAGACAAATAAAAAAATTAAAATAATGAAATTATAAAAGTAAAATAATTATAAAAATTACTTGTTTTCCTATTCCTGTTGTTTCGAACACACAATATACTCTATGGACCGCCCTCACTCTATCTTGTCTATTTAATTTATTTAATTAGTTCATTCGACTCGTTGAGTTGAATGAATGAATTGATAACTCCTTTCCTTCCTTTTCTTCATTCTTTGGTTTATTTTGTTTTTTTTTTTCATTCATTTCATTGCTTGCTTTGTAGAAAATTGTTGGCCAAAAAACCAATTTTTCACGGTGAATTAGCATCAAAACTACCAATAAATGACGATAATCATCCAAGCTAGTGTTTGATTGTGTTACCAATCAGTCCCCTCATAGACGTAAGTTTAAAAACCACACTTTATTGAGTACTGTGTTCGTGGTATTTTTTGGAATTTACAGTCATAATTTCCTCGCTCCAGTGGGTATGGCGTGGGTTTTTATGTAGGTACATTACGGTTTGGTAGACCACGCTCACCCACGTAGTGTCCTGGTCTGTTATCTGAGTTCACAATCATAAAGTGAAAGGCATGTTTGGATCCAAAGAGTACCTACCAATGATATTTCGGTCCTACTTCCTAGTTTAAGCCTCATCTCACCTCGAGTAAACAATTTTATAGCCACAGCCTAAGGTCATGCTTTATGGCTTTTAGGCATTGTTTTAACATTCTGAATGTCATACAAGATGAAACAAAATGTTATGCTTCAATGTCATTGACATCACCAGTAAGTACATAACTACATATTTTGGTGTGCATGAAAAGAACCCTTCGTTAGGCGTACTGAATGTTCTGACCACACTCTACTACAAATGTGTTAAACTCTAAAAGGATTATCATAATTGTTCCTGGTCAATGACTTCCTGAAGTATCACAGTGCTGAGGTGACCATAAAATTGTACACGAACTAAAGGCTAGTTTTGAAGGATGCCTGTGCATGTTATTGTAGTAGTGGTATTGGAAGATGATTAAGATTTGATGACCCTTTGCATTATCCCATTATTTCAAGATGTTAGGGTAGGTAGGGTTTGGTTAGGAGGGTAATACACAATACACCCTAATGTGGGTCGTCAGTGCAGATCTTGACCTCGTAATGCCCATGGTCCTTTACAATATAGTGGTTACAGCCCATTGCTATGGCCAATTTCAACAAGTAGCCCCCTGGAGTCCTTGCAACTCTTTTGACAGGATGCACGGGGTTATTATAATTTTTAACTCAATTTTAGGGTTCTGTACCTAAAAATGTAAAAAAAGGAACCCTTATAAGATCACTTTCTTGTCCATCTGTCCGTGTGTCACCACCAATTTTCTCAGGAATGGGTGACCCTAGCAAGTTAAACTTTATACCAAATACTGAGGTCTGATAGTCCCTCTTAGGTGTATAAAAATCAAGGTCCTGAATCAACACAATAAAAAGATATGGGCAAAATTTTTCGGAATTTTCCCTTTACGTGTACTGTAAGACCTTGCTTTTAACCAAAATTGACAATTCTAGGTCAACCGGAAGTACCCTATAGCTTTTGGGTCTAAACCTATATGGTAGTTCCTGTTGACCTAGAATCACGAAATTTGGCAAAAAGCAAGGTCTTACAGCATAAATAAAGGAAAAATTCCAAAAAATAAAAGAAGTTGAAAATTAAAGGTTGTCCCCATACATACATAGTTAACGCCAATTAAGATAGTCCTCTGAGTTGTATGGGCGCTCATACAATTTAGAGGATAATGGGTAGGTACGGAACCCTTGGCGCACGAGTTCGACTCGCACTTGACTGGTCTTTTTACCATCTGTAAAATAAAATCAACTGACCAGTTAGAACTGCCTCACAGGGATTTGTCTATACAATTTTACTGTTACTCAGCAACTGTTCCTGATTTGCCTTTAGGGTGACCAAGAACCAGTGACATGTGCATTGAAGTAACAGAATTATGAAACTAATTAACCTGTCAAAGATTACACCAATACATTCTTGTATGGTTGTAATGCCTGAGCAATTAAGTATGAAAAGTCAGTTATTGACTACATTTATTTTCATTTCAGCACAATGGACGGTCAAGAACCAATGGAAATGAAGTTCAGCGGTACCAACGAGGTTGGTGGGCTTGAGCTCTGTATCGTGTGTGGAGACAGGGCTTCAGGGAGACATTATGGAGCTATCAGCTGTGAAGGTAACATTTTATCACACAATTAATAATCATTATCATCAAGTGATGCAAAAAGCACACTTAATAAAATGGAAATTAGGTAGACATAAAGTTCATCATGCTATGTACAACGAAATTCGCTTTCATTTGTCTGTGGAAATGTACATTGAGTCAATTTTAAATTTGAAAAACAATTTTTACGTTATGGAAAAGAACTAAATTAGGTATGAAAACATGCAAGTTACATCTAAGTATTTTAATTCTAGTCATGATCTAGTTCAATTCGCAGAACATGTTTACATGGCATGATCAGGCAAGACGCAGTGTTTTTAATAATTTATAATGATGTTAGTACTATGAGTACATCAAAGAAAACATAGTATTACCTGAACCAAATCATTCCGAGTCCTATGGTATTCCAAAGTTCAAAACCCTATAAAATACATGTACCGCACCACCTTAAGAGATAACAAGGCGCTCCGGGGGTACGTTGTTCAGGGGGCGCTGACGGAAGACGGCCAACTCAATACTGAACAGGGCAATGCGCGATTTTCCTGAGGCTTGAAGCTCCTATGGTGTTCTTCAGGCTTGAAAGTAAAACTGGCAGGCTTGAGATCTCTACCTACACCTCTTTATATAGTGTTCTAAGCTTGAGGTCTTGCGAATTGAGTTCCACTACAAATTCCTCTTACAATTCCCGCTATATTTATATAAAAACCTCTGGAAGGGACAGAGCTATCCCAATCGGTCCCTGGCCAATCAGAGAGCTTTGTTTGTGTTTGTTGTCTCGCTCGCCGGCGCCATATGGTAAAGCTCTGTGATTAGCCGCGGATTGAAACAAACCTACTCTCGTTTACAATTCTTTATACTACTCCTACCTAAAAAATGCCATTTTCGTTAATTACTCAAAACTATTCCATACATATGTATTTAAATGTTCTATATTCTAATATTTCATTAAGAACTTAATAGTCTTAAGGCTTTGGGTCGACGTCGCTAACAATACAGTAAACACCTGTTTTCTAGGTTGCAAAGGTTTCTTCAAGCGCTCGATCAGAAAGAAGCTCGGCTACCAATGCCGCGGCAGCATGAACTGTGAGGTGACGAAGCACCATCGCAATCGCTGCCAGTACTGCCGGCTGCAGAAGTGCCTCGCGTGCGGCATGAGGAGTGACTGTGAGTACTGATGTGATTACCTGTACCATAGATAAGATAAGAGACAGATGAGCCTGTACCTATTACTGAGTCTGTTTTCATATCATCATATAACTTTTGAAGCTATCATGGTTATGAAAACTATTTTCACTGAAATCGGTTGCATCCATATTCATATTTTCCTTGTAAATCTAGGTACAATGTTAGGTGGTAGGGGTTTTATATAAGCGCTAAATTTTGCCTTGCGGCATACAAGTATTCGTTGTTTTTAGTAAATGATGATTTGCGTCGAAATATCGGGATAATCGAAAACTCACAAATCATACTATATATGTATATCCCGTTTTTAATGAAAATGTCATCATCATATGTGACGACCACTGTAGCGCATTTGGCGAATAGATGGCCGAGTCGCAGGTGGTTACGGGTTCGATTCCCGCTGCGAGACAAATATTTGCATGGTCTACGGATATTTGTTCTAGGTTCGGGTATTTCTTTATACACTAAAAGTATATACATATTTATAAAAATAAATGTATATATTCCTACTTCTACTATATACTATGAGTTATAGTACAAGCTTTGCTTAGTTTGGGGCTAGATAGCGTTGTGTGAAATGTCCAGCATTATTTATTTTATTTGTTATTTGTCCATTACTGAGCATAGGCCTCCTTAGATTTCCAGAGCGACCGATCTTGTGCAGCCCCCGTTTGAACCCCCAAACCCTGCCCGTGGCTAATATTATATATCCGAAAATAAAACCCTTGGCTCTCTGTTTCACCATTTCACGACGTAACGGCTGGACTGATTATGATGAAATTATCACAATCGGGTCAGCCTGTTTTTCTATATTTCTATAATACATATAAATGACCGCATTTTATTATGTAATTTTTTATTAGTTACTTTCTTTTTTTTATATCTTTTGTCTGTTTTATGTTTTTTTTTATATATATCTAAATTGTTTGATAATGAGTCTGTTAATATGTATGTGTGTGTTTCATATAACAAATAAATGCTATATCGATCCAAATTAGGCTTCTTGCGAGTAATGTCTGTTCTTATGTTATATCTAGCTTGAGTTCATTGTAACTGTATTATCGCTGAGAAATAAAAAAATATTTACATATATTTTTTAAACTGTCCCGTTCAATAACCCAATAATGAGCAGTAATTCTTGTTCGTTTTCGCCAGCGGTCCAGCACGAACGGAAGCCGATAGTGGACAAGAAGGGAGACCAGAGGGATATGCAGATGCAGCAGGCTTCATACTCCAAGCTGTTGGGCCTTGCAAACCAACAAGATAGACAGGTGAATATAAGAATGAATGAATTAAATGAATTAAATACTCTTTATTGCACACCAAACAAAAATACACTAACAAAGGAAATAACGGTACAATGGGCGGTCTTATCGCTAAAAGCTAAAAGACCTTATTAGTGTGTCAAGAGTTCTACGTTTTAGTTAAAAGTATGTTGGACAGGTGTTTGGCCACAACAATAGGATTAGGTGAGGCGGTTATTAGGTCCTCCATCGTGCCGGTATTCAGGCACAAAGGGCACAGTAGCAATGCTGCATTGACTGCGTGGGATCACCGCAGTCGCACTGCGTTATTTTAGGGTTCCTGAATCCCCATTTGCACATATTAAATCTGCAGCAGCCAATCTGGGTGCGGAGCCTGCCTAAAAGAACCTAAAACATCATATAGTTTATTTATGTACAGACCGTCTAATCTAAAACTGAATGCTGAACTACTTCATTCAAAGTTATCTATCACTGTAATATGTAATTTTAAGAGTAGAGTTTCTTGTAAACGGGCTCATCCGGGGAAGTACTACATATGTACTCGTGAGATAGACGGGATACGTTAGAACCGGTTCACCGGTTATTCGCCACACACGTAACGCGAACGCATTACGCTAACAATGCGCCTACTTAACGCGCGCTCGCGCTGGCAAATGACTTTCTACAAGAGTTCTAACATGTTGACATAATTAACGATAGTCTTAGTTTTATTTATGTGGCGCTTAGGGCATTACTAATATACCCAATATTTAAGTTTTATACTGCGTGTCACCGCATTTACGACATTTATTAAAATCACGAGTAGTGTGATGATACTAGTATGTATGGATGATGGTTAGTATTGTTGTAAAATTGTTTTTTTTTCTTACTTATTAACAGGATTTTTTCTTAATTTCATATCCAAAAATATTAATGAAACAGCCTGTATAAAATAGGTAAAAAAATCAAATTCATCCATCATGTAAATAAGTACCTATTAAAAATGGTCTATTGGAAATGTATCGATTACTGGATCAAGCTATCGGTATTAAACCAATCACTAAAATCAGTTGATATGATACTGCATTATGAGTTTTAAATTAATGTAGTTAATGCGGTGATAAACTGTAAATTTTTTTGTTTGTGTGTTAATTTAACGGCAGTTTGCGTTTTGATTACAATTGTTAGCAACTGTTTAATTTAATAAAATATAAATGATAAAATTTATGATTGGACCAGGTTTGTATGGTTAAAACGACCTGAATATACGGTTCGGCCGGTTTATTCTCGAAATCCCCACCGGTATGTCCCCCACCAGTTCGTAGAGGTGTCGTAAATGAACAATTGAGTCGTATATAATCAAAGTTTGCAATCTGTCATTTTGAGTAAAAATTTGTTATGAATGTGGCAACATCAAACATGGCAAACGATTTAAAAAAACTGACCATAAGATTGAGATTGGCATTAAATGTGGCTGTCTGTATCTAATGTCAAAATCAAAGGCGACTATCTGTCTTGCTCGACCAATCTTATGCGTTTATTATATCATGACATGACCTACAACAGATTTCAGTTGGGCGTTCCAATGGTTTTTTCGATTTAGCAACATCCTGAGAACTGACAGATTGCCACCTTTGATTCTATACGACTTAACTACAACAAATACATGCTTTAACACAGGCAATTTGTTTTCAAATAATTTAATAAGAAATTTCTTGTGTATGTTTGTAGGCCTTTACGAACTGGTGGGGATTCCGAGAATATACCGGTTCGGCCTGTATATACAGGGTGACAAATGGGAAGTTGCCTAAAGTATATGCATCTCTTTCCTCCTTTATTCTACAGTATAAGGCTGGACCCACGTAGGTATATTCTAGAACGTTGTCAGTTTCTATTGAGACGCCATAAAGAGCAGTACGTGTACTTTAAAATGAGTGACCTTACGAACGAAGAAAAGGTGTATCTCATTGAGTGCTTTTATTCTAGAGGTAAAAACTATACTGAAGCATATAGAGGTTTTCGTACCAAGTTTGGAAGTAAAAGAGTAGCTAGTAAAAATACTCTTAGAAGGTAAGAATAAAAAAAAATATATTTGACTTTATAGTATGACCGTATTCTTTAATGAAGTCTTAATTTTTTTTTTACTTCTTTCTTAGAGTAATTGATAACTTCATCAATTATTATACTCTTGACGATCGTCGTCATGATCTTCCTGGTCCTTCATACACAGTTACCACAGAAGATAAGGTTGCCGAGGTAGAAGAACATTTCAAGAATAACCCAACGGATTCAATAAGAAAAGCTGCAGTAGCTTTAAAACTGAATCGAGAGACACTAAGATTAATAATGAAAAAGTTCATCAAGTTACATCCTTACAAAATGACAACTCATCAATTGCTCCGTACATTCTAAAGAAAAAAGAATTGAGTTTAGTAAAGTTATGACAAATAAATTGGAAAACAACGAGATCAATATTAATCACATAATTTTCTCAGACGAGGCTCACTTTTATTTCAACGGATATGTCAATAAACAAAATTACCGTTTTTGGGGTACTGAAAATCCACATTTAACTGAAGATAAACCCAAGACCAAAAATGATTTGAGAGAAGCTATCAGAAAAGGAATTTCTAATATTTCTTCATCTACAATTGAACAAAGTTTTTATAGCTTTCAAAAACGACTTGATTATTGTGCAAGTTCAGATGGGGATCATTTCGAAAATATTTACCATTAATAGTCATTCCCTAGCCAGATTTTGTCATTTTTTTTTAAAACTTAATTGTGCCTATTGAAAATGTTCAATTAAACTGAAACCTATCCAAATAAAAATGACTACTTCAGTGATTCAATGTATGTTTTTATTATTTTTTTTCCTGAACCTATCTCAAAATTATAAATGATTACTTTAGGCAACTTCCCATTTGTCACCCTGTACATGGTCAAAATGTTATCGGTAAATTTTGTATCATCAGATGAACCACCTGATGAAAGAGGAGCCAAACGAAGCGTTCGGCGCGGTGTCCCCCGCAGCCCCCGCCATCAACTTCGCACTCGCAGCCGCCGTGGCTTTCAACAATAACAAGGGAAACTCGGGTAAGTTATCCCCTAATTCTAATTCTAGAGGGGAATAAAAACCTGCACTGACGTTCCGCATAAGGGTGTATTATTTATTAGTATATTACATGTGTACTACGTGTTTTTTTATGTATGACATTAGATATTAAGGTTGTTTATGGTAATGAATCTGAAAAACCTATTTTACAACAATACTAGCCATTAGCCCTACCCGAGTTTTCATTTAATGTCGTATATAACAAAACACGTAGTATATGTGCATTACATGTTTACACTACACCTACTTTAATTTGATTTAGTTTAGTTGTTGAGTTGAGTTTTTCAAATATTTTTTTCTACTATATTTTTATTTTGGTTTTGTTTATTTTATTTAGTTTCTCCGTACTTGCCTGGAAACGCGGTTGATATAGAGGGCGCGCGCAGGCAACAGCTAATGCTACAGACACAGCTAGCTAAGAACCTATTCAAAATGGGACAGTTCGGTAAGTTACCTGCAAAATTAGGGAAAAATATATATTTTAAAACAAGCTTGCAAATTTTTATAATTGCAGGGGCCATAAACTTGATTTTTGGAATGGTCTTTTAAATACCTTCACTTGGATACCCCCACGATAGGTTTTAAAAAATAATATTTGGAAAAACTACCTTATTAGTTTATAGCATCTTAGTTCTTTTTTTTTCAATATATTTTTTTTATCCGACTACGGAAAAGCCAGCAGGAAGGGTTATGTTTTTAGCAGTCTTATGTATGTGTTGTGTCATAATGAGGGAAGGGGTGCGTATGCGACACGTGTGCCGTATGTCAGACACAATGTGCGCGAATACCACCACAGAATGGCTCCCAAGCAACGGACAACGCCCGCGTGGAAGGCCCAGGCGAAAGTGGCGGGATGAGCTAAACTCCTACCTCAAAGATTGGCCCTTACTTGCGAACAACAGAGACGAGTGGAAAGAGGGAAGGGAGGCCTTTGCCCTGCAGTGGGACACAACAGGCTTATAATAATAGTATATGTATATTTGCTCCACCGTAGCGTCCAAACTACTCATCAGATTTTGATGAATAAGTCAAATGATTTGTTATTATGTTCCGTGTGACCTTTCATTTTTGCCAAGTTGATTGCAAGTCATCTTGGAATGGTCTAACTGTCTTAGCAACGTATACGAATGTTTGCAGGTGCTATAAACGAGTACCTGCAGTCCGCATACGGCGCCACTCCGCCCGAGGTGCCCATGTCGGCTCTGCACACCGCCGAAACTACACAGGCTGAACGTAAGTTATTATAATTTATCTCTTCTTCTTTCTGCCCTTTTCCCCACATTACGTGGGGTCGGCACAACATGTATTCCTCCTCTACATCGCTCTATCAGTCGTCATCTCCGTCGTCATTTCTTTCCTACCCATATCATTCTTCACACAGTCCATCCATCTCTTCTTCGGCCTTCCTCTAGTTCTATATCCATCCACACTCATATCTAACACTCTTTTAGTCACATGATTTTCTTCCCTCGGCATGACATGTCTAATACCACGCTAACCTCTTACTGCTCAATTTTTCTATCACTGGCGCTACTTTCAAACTTCCTGTAATATACACGTTCCTTATCTTATCCATTCTCGTTCCCGCACACATCCATCTCAACATTCGCATTCCCGCCGCGTGCACTCTTCTTTCATCCGTCTCTTTCGCGGCCAACACTCAGAACCATACATTACGATTACGACAGGTCTAATGATCGTCTTGTAAATTTCCCCTTAAGTTTAAGGGGCGTTCGAGGATCGCACGTTGTTTCTGTAATCTGTCGCCATTTCCTCCATCCCGTATTTATTCTATTTTTAACGTAAGTTACTATAATATCTCTATTAGCAATTTTAAAACAAAAGTACACACCCATTATCTGTTCTTGTGTTGAAATTGCTTGTTAATTCATCATAACTATTTTCATGTTTGCTTTTTTAAATTTATGTTATTATTAATATTTTAGGTTTATGGTATGTAGGTATGTTTTTAATATTATATAGATGCACCGCCGTCATGTGATCAATTATTATCCTGTCCATACAAAGGTTGTCTGGAAGAGATAGTTTTTAGTGATAAGACCGCCCATTGTACAAAATCTATTTGTAAAAGTTATATTCTGTATTTTACATTGGTGTACAATAAAAAGTTATCTTATAATATAGTAAGTGTTACTCTTTTAATCCAAAACATGGGCGAAGAAACCAAAGAGGAAAAATTGGAAACTCTTGGAGGAGACCTATTATACCTGTCGGAAGGGTTTTTAATTAAGAGAAGATATCAATATAACACTACGCAATTAAAAAATATTAAACAAAATTAAGTAACAATTTATTTTATACGTGTAACATTTACAAAGAAAAATTTGTTCATTTGGAAAAAAAAACTCACATATATGGCTGTTGACAAGGTTGATAGCTGTCAGCCATTGAAAAGAGGAGATCTCCCTACCGAGTGACCTTTGGCTCGGGGTCCTAAGACCAACAGGTATTGTTGAGAAGTATTATATTTGTTAAGCCGCGTACGGACAGTGCGTACATTGGCACGCGTAGTCGGTTACGCGTGTCCTGGAACGTCATGTCCATACCTTGCAGCTACGCGCTACACTCTTAGGGAACGCGTGCCGCGCGAACCGCCGTCAGTCGGTTTTTGGTCGGGCGTCAAAGAAAATATGTACGTGTTATTTAGACGGCAAAATAGCTCACGCGTTCCCGCCGCCATTCAGCCACGTCGAACTGACTCGACGTGGCTGGTGGATTGTTTCACCTCGCGTTCAGACTCGCGGCAGTCCGTACAAGTGTCGTACGCGCGTTCAACAAAGCTAGACTTCGCGTACACTGGAACGCGCAGTCTATACGCAGCTTCACAGTTCTCAAAATATGTTGGTTGCGCGATCTAGGATTATATTCCTACGATTGCCGTTAGATGTCGTTGACGCTCGCTCTATAGGTTAGCTTGATGCCAAAGTTGTTTCTTTAATGGAGCAATAGATGTCGCTACACATAAAATTAACCAATTTAAGCTCTAGGAAAATGTTGAGCTGATGTTCTTTATTTCCAGCTGAACCGGAATCCAGCATACTAAGCACAGCGGAGTCCCTCCAATTAGGCGTAGCCCTGAACCAATCGGCGCCGCCCCAGCTCCGACTGCAGGCTGCCTGCGAGTCCGCCTCGCGCCTGCTCGGAGCCCTGGCGCGCTGGGCCCTCGCAGTACCCGCCTTCACTGCGCTATCGTTAGTTATATACAACCTGTTTTGTTCTGTACGACATAGTTATATACAACCTGTTTTGTTCTGTACGACATTAATTTAAAACACACATCGGGATTCGTATCAACTTCTTCTTTCGTGTCGATGTCTCAAGGCTATAGCCATTTTGACCAGTACGTCGCCACGTTCATGGCAGCGTCGAAGCAGGTCATCAGTTGCTCCATCGTGCAGGTGGTAGGGCAGGATGGACATGTAAGGACGTGAGCCATTGTTTGGAGCTGGGCACCACATTGGCATTGCGTCACCGATTTGTCTATAATACCCCATTTACAAACATTACACCTGCAGCGGCCGACTTGGGTACGCAGTCTGTTGAGGGTCCTCCACACTGGCCAAAGTAGATGTTGACCAGGGGGTAGTTCCTCTGCAGGTATAACATAGCCAGGTGGGGGGGTTTATTTAGTTTCCACAGGGTAACACGGGCATCACTTGCATTATTTGTGGTGGTTTCTGTAGACTGCAAAAAACCCCTGCGACTACGTAGTCGATTTCTTGGTGGAGTAACGCCATACAAACAGTGTCAGACATCACATTTCTGTTTTGCCTTTTCTGTGGCACAGACAATGTCTCGCCGGATGTCAGGTGGCGCTATACCTACCAAAGGGTATAGCTTGTGTAACGGGGTAGGCTTCAGATATCCGGTTATTATTCTATTGGTCTCGTTTAGTGCAGTGTCTACTTCTCTAGCGTGGCTTGAACGATGCCACACTGGGCATGCGTACTCCCCAACTGAGAAGCAGAGGGAGAGACCAGTTGTTCGGAGAACCGAAGGTGAAGTACCTCAGGATGTTGTGGTGAGCCGACGAAGAATAATATTTCGTGAGCAGACTTTGGCTTTTGTTTTCTGGCAGTGGATTTTGAAACCAAATGTTCTGTCCTGGGTTACTCCTAGATACACCGGGTTTGAGTACAGTATTATGGGTGTACCTCGCCACGTTAGCTGAAGTGGACGGTTGGCTTGGTGGCTCCGCTTGGTGGTTGGCGTTCATATTAACTGATTTTAGAAGTGTTGATAGTTAGTTTTAGATGTGCGATCAAGCTCTTTCTCTATATAGTTTACTAGTTGTGTGCCCGTGACTTCGTCCGCAATTTTCTAATCTCAAAAACAGCATCTGCCCGGTTTAATTGTGAATCTAAACAAAAATAAATCGTCAAAATCGAGTCAGCCGTTTTTGAGTTTTAGTGAGACTAACGAACAGCAATTGATTTTTTTATATATACTAGCTTCCGCCAACAGCTTCACACGCGTGGCTTGTCAATAAAAAGTATCATCTGTGTTAATCCAGGTACGTACATACCAAATTTCATCAATATCGATTCAACTGTTACGACGTGATGGAGTAACAAACAAACAAACATCCAAACTTTCAGTTATAAAATTTGTGTGATTTCAGGTTGAACATCCAAGTGACCCTATTCAAGAAATGCTGGCCAGAACTGTTTGTGCTGGGCCTTGCAAAGTTCTCCCAGGCGCTAAACCTTAGCACGCTGCTACCCATGATGAGCGCACACCTGCAGTCCGTGCTGAGGGACCGGGCTCAGGGCCCAGACTGCCCCGATGGCAACACCGATGCACTGGAGCCTGAAGTAAGCTGAATAATGCTGGACATTTCACACAGCGCCATCTAGCCCCAAACTAAGCAAAGCTTGTACTATGGGAACCAGATAACTGATAGAATACTTATATACGGGTTTTTTTAAATACTTATAATATATATTAGGTGTGGGAAAAAGTTTCTTCGCATTTTTTAAGAAAATTCAAAACATTTTTTAATATAGTTTATTTACATTTAACTAAAGTATGTAGGTACCATTTTCTTCGATAACTTTTTGCCATCTTGTAGGTAGGGACATGATCCCATGGCTATAGAAATTTTGGGGCTTCTGATCAAAATACCGCGACAAGTGGTTTTGGCAGTCCTCTCGTGATGTCAACCTGACACTGCCTAAAGAATTCTGAAGAGACCGAAACAGGTGGAAATCTGAAGGTCAGGACTATACAGTGGATGCATTAACACCTCCCAGCCAAACTCTCTTAGTTTTTGCTGAGTGGCTAAATATTAGGTTGGGGAAAAAGTTTCTTCGCATTTTTTAAGAAAATTCAAAACATTTTTTAATATAGTTTATTTACATTTAACTAAAACAAGTAGGTACCATTTTGTTCGATAACTCTTTGCCATCTTGTAGGTAGGGACATGATCCCGTTGCTATAGAAATTTTGGGGCTTCTGATCAAAATACCGCGACAAGTGGTTTTGGCAGTCCTCTCGTGATGTTAACCTGACACTGCCTAAAGAATTCTGAAGAGACCGAAACAGATGGAAATCTGAAGGGGCAAGGTCAGAACTATACGGCACATGCATTAACACCTCCCAGCCAAACTCTCTTAATTTTTGCTGAGTGGGTAAAGATGTGTGAGGTCTAGCGTTATCATGATGAAAAACCACACCCCTTCTGTTGATTAATTCCGGCCGCTTTCTCTCAACTTCTTGCTTTAATCTCATCAGTTGTTCGCAGTAGAGTTCAGAATCAATGGTCCTGCCTGGTGGTAACAGCTCATTATGAATAATGCCCTTCCAATCTCACCACACACACAGCATCACCTTGTTGCGAGTTAACCCGGGTTTCGCCACAGTCTGTGAAGCCTGACCGGCCTTTGACCACGACCTTTTTCGCACGTTCTTGTCGTACGTGATCCACTTTTCATCACCAGTTTCTTCAAAAATGATTCGGTTTCATTACGTCGTAATAAAGAATCACAAATGAGTACACGGTTCATTAGGTTTCTTTGAGTGAGCTCGTGCTTTTTTCACCCAAATATCGAGCTTTTTTGTGTACCCAGTTTTTTCAAATGCGCCAAAACTGTTTTGTGGTCAATTCCCAGTTCTTCAGCTACGTCGTAACTACTGATATGCCGATCTTGCTCCACTTTTCCAAAAATGGCATCAATTTTATCCGTCATAGGGCGACCAGAGCGACGTGCATCTTTGACATCAAAATTTCCTGATTGAAAACGCTTAAACCAAATTTGTGCTACTCTCACAGACACTGCACTAGGTCCATAAACATCGCAAATTTTTTTCGCGGCTTGCGTTGCATTTTTACCTTTTTTGTAGTAAAATTTTAAAATGTATCGAATTTCTTCATTAGATTCACTAATCTTTACAGTACGAAAAACAAATAAAAATCACACATTTTCCTAATTTGAATTTAGAATTACCTATCCTCTTTAAAATTTAAACTTTGAATGATACCAAAACCAGCCGGATACAAATAGTATAGCCAAAGAGATTTTATTACAAGTTCATACATACTATAATGCGAAAAGACTTTTACCTCAACCTATTATGTGTGAGGTCTAGCGTTATCATGATAAAAAACCACACCCCTTCTGTTGATTAATTCCGGCCGCTTTCTCTCAACTTCTTGCTTTAATCTCATCAGTTTTTCGCAGTAGAGTTCAGAATCGATGGCCCTGCTTGGTGGTAACAGCTCATAATGAATAATGCCCTTCCAATCCCACCACACACTCAGCATCACTTTGTTGCGAGTTAACCCGGGGTTCGCCACAGTCTGTGAAGCCTGACCGGCCTTTGACCACGACCTTTTTCGCACGTTCTTGTCGTACGTGATCCACTTTTCATCACCAGTTTCTTCAAAAATGATTCGGTTTCATTACGTCGTAATAAAGAATCACAAATGAGTACACGGTTCATTAGGTTTCTTTGAGTGAGCTCGTGCTTTTTTCACCCAAATATCAAGCTTTTTTGTGTACCCAGTTTTTTCAAATACGCCAAAACTGTTTTGTGGTCAATTCCCAGTTCTTCAGCTACGTCGTAACTACTGATATGCCGATCTTGCTCCACTTTTCCAAAAATGGCATCAATTTTATCCGTCATAGGGCGACCAGAGCGACGTGCATCTTTGACATCAAAATTTCCTGATTGAAAACGCTTAAACCCTCTTGAAGACCGGGGCCACAGACAGTGGGCTCTGTCGCGCATGTCTTCAGGAGGAAGAGACGGTGGAGCACGTGATGCTTCACTGTACGGCCACGAGCGATATCAGGCTGAGGACGGGTTTGCAAGAGCTCATCGAATCCTCATCCGCTAACACAACGGCATCCACGGGGATCTTGGAAAGCTGCATCCATCAACCCAAAATCCTGCTCCGTTACTTCAAGGAGCTAGGATGGCTGGGGTCAGGTTAGAAGGGGGGTAATGCACAATACACCCCAATGCGGGACGTCAGTGCAGATCTTATTCCCCCCACCCTAGAATTAGAATTAGAACGCTTAAACCAAATTTGTGCTACTCTCACAGACACTGCACTAGGTCCATAAACATCGCAAATTTTTTTCGCGCCTTGCGTTGCATTTTTACCTTTTTTGTAGTAAAATTTTAAAATGTATCGAATTTCTTCATTAGATTCACTCAACTTTACAGTGCGAAAAATAAATAAAAATCACACATTTTCCGAATTTGAATTTGGAATTATCTTCTTTAAAATTTAAACTTTGAATGATACCAAAACCAGCCGGATACAAATAGTATAGCCAAAGAGATTTTATTACAAGTTCATACATACTATAATGCGAAAATACTTTTACCTCAACCTATTATGTGTGAGGTCTAGCGTTATCATGATAAAAAACCACACCCCTTCTGTTGATTAATTCCGGCCGCTTTCTCTCAACTTCTTGCTTTAATCTCATCAGTTGTTCGCAGTAGAGTTCAGAATCGATGGCCCTGCTTGGTGGTAACAGCTCATAATGAATAATGCCCTTCCAATCCCACCACACACTCAGCATCACTTTGTTGCGAGTTAACCCGGGTTTCGCCACAGTCTGTGAAGCCTGACCGGCCTTTGACCACGACCTTTTTCGCACGTTCTTGTCGTACGTGATCCACTTTTCATCACCAGTTTCTTCAAAAATGATTCGGTTTCATTACGTCGTAATAAAGAATCACAAATGAGTACACGGTTCATTAGGTTTCTTTGAGTGAGCTCGTGCTTTTTTCACCCAAATATCAAGCTTTTTTGTGTACCCAGTTTTTTCAAATGCGCCAAAACTGTTTTGTGGTCAATTCCCAGTTCTTCAGCTACGTCGTAACTACTGATATGCCGATCTTGCTCCACTTTTCCAAAAATGGCATCAATTTTATCCGTCATAGGGCGACCAGAGCGACGTGCATCTTTGACATCAAAATTTCCTGATTGAAAACGCTTAAACCAAATTTGTGCTACTCTCACAGACACTGCACTAGGTCCATAAACATCGCAAATTTTTTTCGCGCCTTGCGTTGCATTTTTACCTTTTTTGTTGTAAAATTTTAAAATGTATCGAATTTCTTCATTAGATTCACTCAACTTTACAGTGCGAAAAACAAATAAAAATCACACATTTTCCGAATTTGAATTTGGAATTATCTTCTTTAAAATTTAAACTTTGAATGATACCAAAACCAGCCAGATACAAATAGTATAGCCAAAGAGATTTTATTAAAAGTTCATACATACTATAATGCGAAAAGACTTTTTCCCCAACCTATTGTTATAAGTATTTAAACCCCGGGACCTGGAACAAATATCTGTAGATCATGCAAACATTAGTTCCGCGGCGGGAATCGAACCCGCAACCTCCTGCGTCTCAGCCGACTATTCGTCCACTGAGCCACGGAGGTCGACATTATAACTACAAAATGATAATATAATTTTGTCTTTTCAGATTTCAATATCGGACTATTCAGACGAGCGTATTGAAGAAGTGTTACAAATGTTGGCGCGTCTTCAGCAAGTGATCGGAAACATCGAGCAACTGCGTTTGAATGAACGGGAGCACGCGCATTTGAGAGGACTGTGTTTGTTCTCACCAGGTAATATTTTTCATTTGAGAGGTCTATGTTTGTTCTGATCAGGTAATACATTTAATTTGAGAGGACTATGTTTGTTCTCACCAGGTAATGCTTTTCATTTGAGAGGACTATGTTTGTTCTCACCAGGTAATGCTTTTCATTTGAGAGGTCTATGTTTGTTCTCACCAGGTAACACTTTTCATTCGAGAGGACTTATGTTTGTTCTCACCAGGTAATACTTTTCATTTGAGGGGACTATGTGTGTCCTAACCAGGTAATACTTTTCATTTGAGAGGACTGTTTGTTCTCACCAGGTAATGCTTTTCATTTGTTTGAGAGGTCTATGTTTGTTCTCACCAGGTAACACTTTTCATTCGAGAGGACTATATATAAGCAATCATAAAAACGTATTCACGTCAAAAACCATTTACTATTTTATTTTTTCTCAACAGACGGAGTACCAGACTTCCTAACTCGCAAACTCCAAGAGCACCAATCCCATATTCTGCAGTCGCTGGGCTCCTCCGCCCTCGGGTCGGAGCGCGCCAGCACGCTGGTGCTGCAGCTGGCGACGCTGAGGGCGTTCCAGGCGCCCTTCATAGAGGACATCTTCTTCGTGCCGTGTCTCGGAGACGTGTGCATTGACGACGCGCTGCCCTATCTACTGTCCGCTGAGAGGACCACATAGAAAACACGAATTTTTTTTCTTCTCATTATGACCCGCAATCAGTTGGAGGACTATAGGCGGATGGGTTGATTTATTTGTGGCGTTCGGGATCAAGACACCGTCCTTTTTCCCTTTAGAAGCAGCAAGCTGGTTGTCCAAGACATGGACTCTTTTCAGCCACTTTGTGTCAAAATGATTTTACACCAGCACTCTTGCCAGTAGATTATCATGGCATTTTAGGCGATCCAGGTATATTTTCCCTATGAAGCTCATTTCTTGGGTAATTGTGGAAGTGTAAATTGTGGAAGGAGTGAATGACCAAGCAACTAATGTTCCGATGAATTTGTTTGCTAAGTTTCTGTGTGACCAATATTGAGGGTGTTCGGAAAAAGTGACTGCATTAGTGTTATAAATTTTATATTAATCTCAAAATCAAGTGAGAGATAGTGAAATAATTTGAAGGTATTCAGAAGTGTCTATATTATAAAGATTAAGAAGTGACTATATTAGTAATACTGTCATAAACATAATTACTGATTTAAACGGGTACTTATCGCGTATGTACCTATTTTATTTGTTTCTAATTCTGAACACCCAAGTGAGGGTAGTTGATGCAGCTGCCATCACTTTTCGACGGTAGCTCCAAGTATTCCATTCCGCCCGCGACCACGACTGTTGCAACTTGCAACATAGTTGAAACGTCGTCGGGATAACAAATAAAAAAGGAACATATGCGATAAATACGTTTAATCAGTAATTATGTACAGTGATCGCAAAAGTTTGAAAAATACTATAATTGTCTCCTCTTTAACACTAAAAAAAATATTGCGCCTGCCCCGCCATCTTGTTTTTTGGATATGCTAAAATATTGCTCCACACACATCATATGAAAAATGCACAAAACCCGAAATAAGTACACACCACTTTTTCATTTTGTTAATATTGAGTAAACGAAATAATAAAAATGTAAAATGCCGCTGAACAAATGTTTGCATGATCTACAGATATTTGTTACGGGTCTGGGTGTTTTTCTATTATAAAAAAGTATCAGTTATCTGATTCAATAGTACAAGCTTTGCTTAGTTGGAGCACAGTGTGAAATGTCCAGAATTATATATTCATTTATTATGATTTTTAAAATCATGCCAAAAATTATGAACCAGATGGGATTTTCTCAGTGTTTGATAACACTTTTAAAATAAAATGATTTTATTTAGTCGATTCCAATGATACCATCACTTGTCAAAAGCCTTCAAGTCATTCAGCCTTCCTACAGAATGCACCAAATGAACATACATACCCTATATTTGCACAGTCTGGTAATTAAAATGTATAAAATTCCTAATTATTTTCTGGGCCTAGAACTAATTTTTAGGTAATTATAATAATATTGATGTACAGACCGCATCGCTAACTGGTGGTAACCCTGCATCTTTAAAGATTGAGATACTTGAAGAAGGATGATATCCAGTTTTTTATTATCCTGTCAATGATCTCACCAATACATTTTTGTATGGTTGTGGTGAAATAAAAAATACCAGTTAGTGATGCTGACTGTACATTGGCTTGGCCGATATGAATAAGCTAGTGTTACTGTTTAGTAAAAAAATTATATGTTGCACATTGCACAAATTCGTGCTGTATTGCAAGTGATGCTTAGTTAAATCTTAATATTAACCGTCCAATTAAAATAAACAGCATTTATCAAGTATGGATTAAAGAATTACTTATTGTTAGGTTTGTTATACACACAAGTGTCTGATAGGTTTAAACCGTGGTTTGAACATTCGCGCTAGTGGCGAGGCGAGTAGCTCGTAACTCGTCTCGTTTGCAAGTAGTGAGCGTGAATGTACCTATAATATGTTATCTAAGCTATGATCAAAACTATTTACATTTCGCTTACATTAAACACTTGATTGAGATAATTTTTATATAAGTACTGGTAGTTGTACTGGTAGTAACTAGGTTTAGTATTATGTTATCTGTGACTTAAGTAAGAACATACGAAATAAAGAGTACTTGTACAATTTGTGTTCTAAATGAATTTCATTGTTATTGATACTTATTCAGATAGATGTATGTGCCTACATTATTTTGTCCCACTCCAAATAAAATAATAATATAATAGATAAGCAAATAGATTGTAATATTGTAATTATTCAATGAATAAAATTCTTATTTGACCATCTAATTTGTTGGTTTTAATGTGCGAGCATTAGAGAGAGCGTTCACGTGGTTGTGAACATTTTCCCCGAACCAAGCATGGTGAAAATGTCCCCCTTTTCATCCACCCTGTCCCTACCAGGCTAGCCACTGGTACTAACATGGAATTTTCTACACTTTTCTAGGTCTTTTTTCTGTGGTACAGGCAGCGTAGGTCGCTTACTGGTGCATGATAATAAAAACTAACACTTGTCTATACGATAATTAGAGAGAGGAGTAGGTATTACATGCTCAGATTAGGTATTTCGTTTACGCGATCTAGGATAGTTCTTCAATTTTGTAGCTAGATGTCGCCGTCTCAGTGCCAGTCATAATGACAGTGCTGCCAACTCCTATATAAGAAGAGCATGTATGAATGCAACTTTAATCAAATAAAGTTTGGATTTTGTTTGTTTGTGTTTTCCATATACCTACATGGAAATGTATATCTCTTGGCACTGTATACTTCTGTGTCGAGTTTACAAAAATGTATCAATTACTGGCCTTAAAACTGTTTTGATTTGTACTCCAAGTGTCGTCAGATACGTTGCCAAACCATTTTTGTCGCTAAGACTTAAACAAAAGTCGTCACTTCTAGCGACAAAGTAACTAAATTGGCAACACCGCATAATGACGCTCGCTCTAAACAGTGTACCTACGTAAATAGCGTAGCAGTCTTGATGATGACCAAATAGTTCTTCCATGTGGCGATAGATGTAGCTACAAGGGTTACCATAACTATTAGTATTTCTCTATGTTCCTTCCTATCATGTCATTTAATCATTGAACACCATGATTAGAATATTTAGCCTATTCTTTTATTGACGGAAATACCACAGCTTAACGATAATACATAACAGCTTAACGCACAGATCACTTATATATATTTTATGAACCTAAAACATGTGAAAATATTTTTATCCGGTAAAACCAAATATTTTTTCCCCATTCACCCATCAAATCAATAAATGATATGAAGTGGCAACACTTCTTATGTTTAGCACCACAAAGATGCTAAACATTGAGTGATTGAATCATTACTGTTCTTCACAAAACAAATTTATCAAATACTTACTAAATAATAGTACCTAAATTGTGTAGGTATGATTTATACACTGAAGTATAAACATGGTACGGTGCAGTGTTAAAGGCTGTAAAAGCGACAGTGGAAGAAAAGATGAAAATATTACATTCCATAGGTAAGCATTTTGGGGATGCCATCGCAAGACTATTTGCCAAAGTATTGACTTTTACCCTCTGTACCCTCTGTAGAATACATGCTTCGCATAGTATTCTACAACCAACATGAAATATTTATATTATTTTCCCCTACGATGGTTGATGTGTGACGATTATTTCAGGTTTCCTAAAGAGTTTGCCATGCGATCGGCATGGGTGACTACGGTATGTCGTCCTAACTGGAATCTTACCACATACTCACGTGTGTGTTCTAAGCATTTTGAAGCGCAGAGTTTTCAGAAGACCGAAAAATTAACCATTCTACGTGCTGGTTCCGTTCCTAAACTTTTCTTACAAGTAAGTTAACGGGCATTGTGGTAGGTATAAAACTATCTGAACTTTGCAGTATATGATAAAATCGGTAAAAAAAAATCTGGTTTAGTATGCGAACGAGTAGGTACCAAAACTATACGGTTTCTATAGCGCGCATAACTGAACAAAGGAATTTTATCTCCAGAGAAAAAGTAACGGAAATCGCAAAGCCGCTGCCACCAAACGAGAAGCGGATTCTGAAGAAAGAAATTCATACTTACCTCATAAAGATAATTTAAATGTCGTCATGTTATTATTTTTATAATAATTCCCCTAAATAAATACTATTCCTATTCTCAATTAACTGACACTTAGCTTAACTTAATAATAAGCAGCTAAAAGCATCACTATTCATTAATTACTAATTTCAATCATTAAATTCAGGTTAAAACAACGAACACTAAAGCCAAGCGAGATGACGTGATTGTGCTTAGTATAAATGACAATGATTCTCCGCGAATGAAAAAGTTAAAAGAAGAAATTATTCTGCTCAGGAAGAAATCAAAAGAAGATGGAATCAAGATCAAGTGTCTTCAGAACAAGATTAGACGCCTATTGCGTAAACAGGTACGTACATAGTTTGTTTATGCAACATTGCTATTTATTTTAGGATCGGGGTAGTTTATGTTGTAGTATGGTAGCCCCGACTCATTCGAAAGAGCTATGACAGTTCCGTGGCTGGTTTGGTAGAGCTTTACCAAAAAGTCTCAGAAAGTACCATGCTCAAAATATGTACTTAGTTACTACTTTTGCCTGCCAGACCCAAACCAATAGAGTTGTTAAACCACTGATTTCAATGTTCTTTAAAATTAATTTTTACGTTAGCAATACGTAGTGTAATTCACAAAAAACATTTATTATTAATACTTTGGTAGAGGTTTTTAGACAATTGCCATCCTCATGGACAAATGCAGGCATTGAAATCGGCGACCAAAAACTTACAAACCTTAGGTTCGCTGACGACATAGTTCTCTTTGCCACCAGTGCCCCCCAATTAGAACAAATGCTCCAAGACCTGAGCAAGGCAAGCCTCGAGGTTGGACTGATGATGAACCAGTCAAAGACCCAAGTTATGACCAATAGCAAGAAACATAGGGTCAAGGTAGATGGGCAAGAGATACACTATGTCGATGAGTATATTTCTCTGGGCCAGATAGTCTCTTTCAAGAACAGACAAGATCGAGAAGTAGACCGTCGTGTCGATAACGCTTGGAAGAGCTACTGGTCCATGAAAGAGCTAATGAAGGGCAACCTTCCACTGTCACTTAAGCGAAAACTCATCGACATGTGTATCTTACCCATTCTAACCTACGGTGCTCAGACTTGGTCATTGACGGACTCACAAAAGTTCAAACTCGGGGTATGCCAACGAGCGATGGAGCGTAGCATTTTAGGTGTTAAGCGGACCGATAGAATCCGCAACACTACTCTACGCTCTATGACCGGAATCATCGACGTGGGGTACAAGGCTGCAAGACTCAAATGGGACTGGGCGGGTCATGTCACTCGAATGCACCCTGAAAGGTGGACTAAGATCTCCACCGACTGGCAACCTACAGGACGACGGCAACGAGGCAGACCGCGAAAACGCTGGCGCGACGATCTGGATGGGTTCCATTCTGACTGGAAGGAGATTTCTGGAGAACGCAAGGAATGGAAGCAAATGGGGGAGACCTTTGCCCAGCAGTGGGACAGTATAGGTTATTAAAAAAAAATACTTTTGTTATTGAAATCTGCAAAACAATTATCAGCCAGACCCATGCCAGGCCAAATCAAAGTAATGTTATTAATTTATCCTAAAACTACGTACCTAGGTATCGCATTTGAAAATGAGAAAAAGACCGTCCATTGTACCACCGCGAATAAGTCTTAAGTTTTCTTCTTTTAGTTAGGTGTTGTATTTTTTGGTTTAATAATAAAGAATTATCTACATCTATCATAGCATAAACCTAATTCTTTTACTTAATTTTAGAAGTGTTGTTTATTTTTGTGCTTACGGTAAAGTCACGGAATTGTGAACAGAGGTTAAATTTAGTAGTAGTACATAAATATATAAATTATAATAAATAAATAAATGCGTGTGCGTGCGCCTGTCATCGCTCGTTGTGCTAATCTTACTTTCTGTATGAGATCTGAGATTTTGGCATTTGAACCATAATTTTTGATTGCTTTTTGATGAAAAATATCGCCTTTGCAGGGAAAAAGCAAGGAAATAATCAAAGGCAATGCGACGATTCGACACCGAAATTTAAAAAGACAGAGGAGTCCATCTCTATCCGCTGAAGAGTCTTCAGGCTCTGCGCAGTCCGTGCCGTATTCGCCTACTCCTACTGAAAAAAATCATGATGTAAACTTGGAAATAGAAAGAGTTAAAAATGAGCCAATGGACAGTGAAGGCGACGCTGGTCTATCGGCTGATCTCTCTGGTAACATAATTTTTTTTATAGTTACTAGTACAATACAACATTTTATTTATAGTGTTGGTAATTAAGTAGCAAGAGTCCATAATGTTAGTAGGTAGGTATATGTAATTTCTAACTATTAAATATGTGAATTAATACAATCAATTGGACCTACCATATTCCATTAATAATGATCATGGTGTTGGTCTCGCTTGGGTCTAGTCTCGCCAATATTCTTTTGGTAGAATCAGTTTATTTATTTTAATTATGTACTTAGATATTAAATTAAATAATAATATATTTTGCAGATGCAGGGTTGGAAGAAGATTTAATAGAAATACTAAAGACGGATGAAGATGAGGATCCTTTAAAGTGCCAATTTGCCAATGGTTAGCTCAAACCAAAATTCACAAGGATTTATAAAAAATAAATAGAAACCGAGAATTACAGGTGCTGTGATGACAGCATACATAGACGAGGCCTTATAACAGCATAGCAGAGCCATTTATTTATATTATTTTATACGTATGTACTGGAATAATTTATATTTAATTCACCTACTCTAATACTCTGTTAATGTACCTAACTTAAATTCTGTATCTAATTTTTTCGGTGGTAAATTAATAAATACTCTTTTAATTTAATAATTTATTTGAACTGTCAAATACTTTCAAAATTTTCAAATTCTTGCGAGTATTTCAGGTCACACGTCGCGACGCACATTCCCTAGATAGATTGGAACGGCAATTTCGTAGGTAAAGACCTATTATTTTTTTGTCGCACGCAAGGCTTAAACAATAGAGTACTGGTCATTTCAAATAGAAAAAAGTTTGGAATGGCTTTGCATTCTAAATTCAAATTAATTTTGTTTTAAAAACATGACATTCTTTTTACAAACTCAGTCTTTTGTTTATTGATTAGCGTTGTATTTTCATTACATTTGAACATTTTTCGTCATAATGGATACTTTTAAAATTCGTGTAATTATGGAATATGAGTTCCGTCGTGGCACCAATGCGACACAAACGGCACGCAACATCAAAACCGATTACGAAAACAACTGTACAAACGAACGCACAACCCGTTATTGGTTTTCCCGGTTCCGTTCTGGAAATTTTGGCTTGAAAAATGAAGCTCGTGGACAAGGGCATCAATAAACTGCCAATGCGTTGGCAAAGATGCGTCGATTGCATGGGTGATTACTTTGAATAACAGAAATAAAAAAGTTTAAAAAATAAGTACTTTCACTTATTCTATACAAAACGGAAATTTCATAGGTAAAGACCTAATATTTTACGACAAAAATGGTTTAGCGACTAATGGGACGACTTATAGAGTATAAATCAAAATAGTTTAAGGAGCAGTAATAGATACATTTTTTGTTTACTCGACACAGAATTATATAGTGCCATGAAAACTACATGGAAAACGTAAACGCGCATGCGCACCAAATACAAGTTGCATTCGTATATGATAATAATAATAAAACTTTTATTTCAGACCAGACAGATCCATAATTTTAGTTAGTAACACAGAAAAATCTTACTTAAATAATATTGTTAGTAGGTACACAAAAAAACAAGATAAAAATAAATACAGTAATATTGGAACATGAGAGCATCTACTCAGACACCAGGCATGGGATTGGCTTAAGCAAAGCTATATACTCTAGCTTTAGCTGTTTCAAAAAATATTCAAATCTAAACATCCAATTTTTTTGAATCTTCTTTAGCATCGTTGTTATTTGAAAGTCGATCAAACGAAAAATGTCGCTTTTTCGTTCGTTTAGTTACCATAAGCCTCTTTTATCATTTATCGAAAATGTAAGCTCTGAGTCTGAATAAATCTATGTAATATAATAATAAAATATACGAATAAAAATAAAATAATTATCTAACTTTGCATCGCTATGATCATTACTAAAACCTACAATTATCATCTTCCTGAAATTTTACATTCGTCTCATTATATTGAAATCAAAATTTTTGCATATTTCACTTGTACCACGTGTGAATTGCACACATGCTTTTTTCCTATTTTAGTTTTTTAATTAGCTCTAGTTAAATAATAAACTTTTTGAGAGAAGCAGAACAAAATCCTGAGTTCGCTCCTGTAGAATCATTGTAAAATTCTAGTTTCTGGCGACTTTTGATACGACCAATAAATTCGAGTTCCTATCGCTAAACTGAGGTTAGGGATAGGGACTCTAATTTATTGGAGTTGGCAGTACTGGATAGACGTCAATAATAAAATAAATACCTACATGTTTGTTTGTGCCTTTGTGGAAGGCGTGGAAGCAGTAGAAGCGAGTCCGTTCGGATATTATTGTTCGTTCTGTGAGCGAGTGCGTCTTGTATTTGTGGGCTAAAATTTAGTTTTTTAATTAGGTATAACCAGTTACCGTTATAGTCGTGCTAAACTTACTTGAAACTAATCAGAATGTCGGAGGCGTTTAATAAAAGCAACGAACAGGTCAAAGACGGTGCGGTGATACGGAGGCGCCAAGGTTTGAAGCGACGTAGGAGTACTCCATCCGAGTCCAACGACTCTACGGAGTCCGGGCCGCCTTCATCTTCTATCGAGGAGAATCATGATGGCTTAACAATTGTTGAAATAGTTAAGAATGAACCAATACATGACATAAACTTTGAAGTTGAAGGAGCTATGGATGAACCAATGGAGAATGAAAGTGGAGACACTAGCCAAATGGCTGATCTTTCAGGTATAACATACATTTATTACACAGTACCATAACAGCAGGCTGAGTGCGAATTACGCTGATTAAGAACAAACTCAAATCGGATCACTGACCACCTGCTACTGACCCATATTCACAATAAATAAATTGATTTGAATTGTCAAAATCTATCAAGCTATTTAGCCTCTAAGATGCATCAAATAAACAAACATGCATACACCCTAAAAACATAACCCTCCTTCTTCACAGTCAATAATGCTGCTCAGTTAAAATACGAATGAGCAATAATTACTTAATTACTTATAATTAAAACCGTAGAACTGTTGTGTTTGTACATTGGAAATATTTACCAAAAACTGATTAAATAAATAAATATTGCTGGACAATTTACAGTGCTATCTAGCCCCAAACTAAGCAGAGCTTGTATTATGGGAACCAGATAACTGATAAAATACTTTTATTTAATTATTAGATCTCCAAATCAACTTGGCAAATCGGTATTGTATGTATGTATGTTTGTTTGTCCGAGGATAACTTTCGAAGCGTTTATCCGACTATCGTGAAATTTGGTATATAGGTAGGTAGTGATGGCACAATTTTGGTGTGACTAGATGAGCTAAGAATGGGGGGGGGGGGGGTTTGAGATATTGGGGTTCAAGAGGCGTAAAAAATTGGGCTATCTGGTCAAGTGGTACGTCTAATAAAAGATCTTTGTGAGTACATGTTGACCCTGTTTTTATTTTTAGTTTTACCTTATAGTTTTTAAGTTATTAGCCATAATAAACACTGAACTTTGAAAAAATTCACGGGGTACACCATTGGCCCCACAGTCCTGATTTTGTTATGCATGTAGCTTTAGTGACACAAATATAGACAAAAGTCTGAAATCCAGAATAACTGCAATTTCTACCCCAAAAAAGTTTAACCAATTAACATAAACTCCCGTTACCTGTAATTTGAATGAAACTGTAGGTCAAGTTAATTGGTTTAGTTTTTGTGGCACTATTTCGATAGTCAAAGATTATAAATAATATTTTTTTGTTTCTATGGGAGACTCGCGAGATCTCAGTTCGGGGTGAACCACTAGTTTAATAAAAATCAGCTAATGGAAAAAAATATACATTAATATAAAGGTTTAGAAGTCTTCTCAGCTTAGCACAGTTTGTAAAAATGTCAAAAGATAGAGCTTTATCAGTTAAAAGGCACTCACAAAGAAAAAAAAAGTTGTAAGCACAGCTAAGAAAATTAGTAAACAATAAAATTTAACATAATTAACATATCTAATAAAATAGAAAGAAGGGCTAATAATGTTGGATTGCGAAAAATGTAAGGGACATAGAGAGTTTGCATTATCCCTAAATGGGGAACATGCAGGCAAATCAAGAATACATTTGCTGCAGCGCCATCTATTTATTTTATTTAATAATATAAAACATTAATTTGCAGGTGCAAGATTAGAGGAAGATTTGATTGTGGAAATAAAGACAGAAGCTTTAGATGATCCCTTGACTATGGAAGACGCAAACAATGGTTAGTCCTAAATTTTTGTTTATTTGTAAAAACTTTGTATGCACGCTTGAAATGATAAAAATGCTGCCACCTGCTTTCTGGGCCTCTACGGTGCCAGCGCCGAAAACGTGTATTAAATAAATTAAAAAAAATTAGAAATCAAAATATCTTTATTTGGAACATAAATCAGTATACAGAAACAAAATGGAAACGGTGATGCCTGCAGGAGTAAAAATTAAATACTGTGTCATAAATATACCCTAAGGTAGCAAATAAGATTACGGCCCAACCCAACAAAGATTAATGAACAACGCACTCCCGTCTATATAAACTAGATGACACGCCCGGCTTTGCACGGAATATAGGATTTTATTTTTAGGAGAATCCGTGCAAAGCTGGCCTATAGCACTCAGGTATACCTAGTGTAGCTTCTATCAGTAAAATAATTTTCAGAATCTGTCCAGTTTTTTTGAGATTACCCCCTTTAACCATTAGCGGTCTATATCTATAGATAGATGAAGATATGGCCGCTGGAAATTAATACCTCTTTCTTTTAGAAGTCGGCTAAAAAAGAAACACACTTTCGTATTCGCCCGCACCCAACGAATCGCCGTAGGTATTTAGACACGGGGTAGCGTGTCAAGCCAAGTTCAAGCTAACAGAACTGGCGAGCAGCACCGTGTGTAATATTACACGAACTATTTGGAGCCACTTTTGACCCCCTCATAACTCAAAAACTATGTTACAAAAACATGTCAAATTTGGCTCATAATATATTGAGACTTGCAAGTATTATGTGCTCTAAATTTTATAAACACACATCAAACGGTTATTTAGATACGACCTAGTGGTTCTCCCCGAACTGAGTAGAACAGAGTATTAAAAGTTAATAATGTTTGATCGAGCGAAGCGAGATCTCCAAATCAACTTGGGCAAATCGGCGTTGTATGTATGTATGTTTGTTTGTCCGAGGGTAACTTTCGAAGCGTTTATCCAATCATCGTGAAATTTGGTATATAGGTAGTAATAGCACTATTTTGGTGTGAATAAATGAGATAAAAATGTGGGGGGGTTGTTGAGATATTGGGGTTCAAGAGGGATAAAAAAAAACAAAATGGGACTATCCGATCAAGTGGCACGTCTAATAAAAGGTCTTTGTGAGTACATTTTGACCCCGTTTTTATTTTTAGTTTAAACCTTGTAGTTTTTAAGTTATTAGCCATAATAAAAACTGAACTTTGACAAAATTCCCAGGGTACACCAGTGACTCCATAGTGCTGAAATTTGGTATGCGTCTAGCTTTTGTGACACAAATACTTATAGGGAAAAGTCTGAAATCCAGAATAACTGCAATTTCTACCCCAAAAAGTATAAACAATTAACATGAACTCCCGTTACTTGTAATTTTAATAAAACTTTAGGTCAAGTTATTTGGTTATGAATTTTGGGGCACTATTTTGATAGTCAAAGATTACAAATACTTAATATTTTTTTGTTTTTATGGGAGACTCGATCTCAGTTCGAGGCGAACCACTAGTAAGTAGGTAAGTACATAACTCATGAGTTAACTTATTGGTAACAGATAGTTCACTTATGTAGGTACCTATATGTTTCTTGATAATTCAGTAGTTAACAGGTAATCGTTACGTAATCGTCTTAAATAATTATCTTTTTAATACGTATATTGTACAATGAGTCGTACAATAGAATTACTGGTGGGTGACACACTTACCTTACACCGAATTATTCCAATGCCTCCCGATGGAAGCTGCCATCGGTTATGGTATGCTATTCGATTGCATATTCTTTGTTTGAGTATAATGATATGCAACAACCAATAGGTTACGTGAGACTATAGTAGAGTATGTATGTCGTAACTGGGAAGTTTTAAGTGTCTACACTAGCGCTCCAAACGGAGATCATTACTGCTCTGAAGAAGAGTATCGAGTAAGCCTGCTTTGTTCGACAACTTATGGAGCTGCTTCTGAATTAAAGGCTGCAGTGGATTTGCATAACATTAAGATCGAAGTGTATCATCAGGATGGTGTTCTGCTTGGTTTGTTCGGCGAAGAGATATCCTACAAAGCGCTTGCTCTTTACAGGAAATCTCTCTTCGGGCCATTATGACGTTTGTATTCCAGTGAAACAAGACATCAACAATACATCTATTTCTCCCGATACACTTCTAGAGAACGAGCCTTTAAAGGAAAACGAAAACTCTTCGCAAAGGGGCCGTCCACAAAAGCGTAAACCAGGTCGACCTAAAACGTCTGAGAAATCCCGTGCGGAACAACGGCGTGATGCGAATCGGCGTTATAAACAAGCGCATCCTGAAGTAGTTCAAAATGCTCAGAAACGTTATGCAGACAAACACCCCGAGGTGCATCGGGCAGCCGTGAAACGTTATACAGACAAACACCCCGAAGTGCATAGGGCAGCCGTGAAACGTTATACCTACTGTAAAAAATCCAGTTATAAATAAAAGATCGTCGAAATTGTACTACGCAAAGAAAAAATTATCGCATACTTACTAATAAAAATGACATACTCGTAATTATCAAACTAACAGGCAATAAGCACCTACATTAAATTACTAAGCTACAGTTACATACAGATCATTATTATAAATACGAGATTTATCACGTACCGTCTTATCGGTGTTTCGACCGACCGTTTTTCCTAGTTTTTTTTTTATGTTGTGAACTAAAATGAGATGGCATTGGATTGAAGCTGAGTAACAGTTACAGACATTACAGCTTGAATTGCTTAGCACCACCTAGGTACATACATACATAAAATATACAAAATAACACAAAAAAGACAATTATACCCCGTAAACGTAGGAAAATACCTACAGAAGATTACAATAGATAAGTACCAACTAATAATTTATGTACAAAAAGTAATGATATCCCATCAAAAAAATAAATGTGAAATGAGAGCCAAGTTCAATATTAAGATACCTTTATGCCTTGGTTGTTGACTTCAACGACAAAATAAGTGAGATCTAAATGGGTGCCAAGTTCAATGGTCAGCCCTGAAATTTATTTATAACAATATAAAATATTGTATATCAACTTAAAATATAATTTAGGATCATATATTGAAGCCTAAGGCCTGACTTCTGAGTTTACATATCTTTCTTTGAATTTTTTCAAAATACTGAAACGTTCCACATATATCGCGGTCATAGATTACATAAAATGGCTGTCCGGTTTTTGTTCATTCAAGAATGAAACAAATCCACTGTTGTCCTATTGGTCGAGACTTCTTGCTTTCATATGCCACAGTGTTGCCAACTTAGCGCTTTTGCGCCACATCTAGCTATTATTTTGTCATAGCCAGCATTAAAACATGAAATAAGGGGGTTTAACGGCCATGTTTTTATAACTGCTAACAGATGGCGTTGCTCAGTCATACGCTCATTATCAAAGGAAAGTGAATTGTCAATGTCAATTGCCGTGGTAACAATATTTTCCGAGGACCTTGAAATTAAATAAATATCATTTGTGTTTGTATATCTGACGACGTGAGACTGTTTTAGACACATTTTGATTTTGTCTTTGAGATTTTGGCATATAAACCATATTTTTTGGCGGCGTATCTCCAGACATTGCCATCTAATAGGCTAATCGGAACTATTTTTATATTTATTTGTCTAAATTAAAAGCCTTCATTGTATATATCGCTACCTAAGATAACAGACTAGCATTTAGGTACTTGTAAGATCAGAAAAATATAAATTAGGTCGTACGGGCCAGCCTCCTGCTTCCAACATTTAGTATTTAGATGTAACATGCAGCATCTATTTATGTGTATATAATGACAAAGTGCGTTCGTGAAATAAAGACGTAACTGAGTTTTCTGAAATAACAAATTTACTTTTATTCACAACACAATTAAATACAAAGTTTAAACACAATTTACCCCAAACAGAGTAACTTACCTGAAATAACAAAAAACAACATTTAAAGCCTTTACTTCTATTTTAGTTTATATACTTCCTTTTATTAATACAGGAAACTATCTACTGTTCCAAGTTTTACTAAATTATCAGCCTAACCGCATCTTGTTAAAAATTACCTCAATACTGACAGACGGTGACACTGACATTAATCAAAGACCTGTAGATAATTATTCCATAAAGAAAAGGTACGACACCAAACGTAGTGATACTCTTTACATGTATAAAATATGATTTTAAAAATATATAAAGTTCAAATTAAAATACCACAGCTTTTTATTATATTGCTTCGTGGCAGTCTGTATTCTATAAATTAAATGCTTAAAAATTAAAATAATGCTAAGTTTCCTACAGCACACAGTTTTGGATAATTTATCTGCAAATTACCAATACTGCACAGTAGTAAAATAACCGCAAACGCCCTGACCGTATCTCGATTCCAGATTCACTACATAGATATAGTAATAAGATTTAAGTTTTTTACCAACAAAATGGATCCGTTGATATCTGAATAAATAAATTGTTAAATTATAGTACTATTTTTTAAGGATTTCAAGTGGCCTAAAACACCTTCACCAAAAGTATCATCAGCTCTTGAGCTAATAGCCTATATACAAGCCACCCAGGGATCTAAAAGGTGGTCATTAAAGTATGACACTTAGGGCATGTTTAATCAAAGGCGGCCTTCCTTGTACTTTTTAAACAATTTTTAACATTCATTTATATCACAAGGATAATTTTCCAGGATGTTACATGATTTTGCAATATATCTCCTTCCCTCCCTAATTTGCAATTCCATCTATGATTAATTACGGTTGGATCCTGTACGACAAAGAACGGAACGTTAACAATACATATATCTGGGTTTTTGAACGAAATAACAACGTTCTAACCTATCCTACATTGACCGACGTTATACGTGACCATTTGAAAATCCGTGGCGGTAGCTTTGCTTGCTTGACATACTATGACTGTCACACGCATAACAGACACTGTTGTCAAGGATTTGATCAAATGTGCCATCACCAATTCCATGTGGATCTGCAGGTAAGGGCCTCAGGCTTTTAACCCTTTTAAAATTACGAAGAGGTTGATATTTTTGTGGTAGTGCTTTGAAACTGTAATCATTGGTTTGACTCAATTCATTTTCACCCTGAAAAATACGTTTCCTAGTTTTTTTATGTTGTGATGTTGTTTTAAGTGTTTTAAATATGATTTGTTAATTTAAGTGTGGTATACAATAAAGCTTTTTCTATTCTATTCTAATCTATTGGATGGTTTTATAATTTAAACATAATAAGCTATGTGTATATTGGCTTACGAAAATATTTTCAGGGGTAAATTTGAAACAAAATATTTTGAATTTTTAGATTATGTTTTTATGAGCAGCACTATTGCAGTGCTGATATTTATACATCACACAGTGTTGAAAGTCTCATAATGTTATCTTTTGTAGCAATGTCTTAATAATTCGTAGCCAATTATCACGTTTTTTTTAATGAGTTTATTGAAGTAGCAGGAACAACAGTTTCTGGTAGTGTGTTCCAATTATGGACTACCCTGTTACTGAGAAAGTTATGTCTAATCAGTGTATCACGAGGAGCACGATTTTATTTAAGTTTATGTCCTCGAGAAGGTCTTAATTACTGTTTTATTGTGTAGATGCTGTATATATCTGGGAGGTTGTGGGTGCGGATAATAATCTTGTAGGTTTCAATAAGGTCACCTCGAAAGCGTGGAGTCTGTCATCATAGGATTTACGTCGTAGAACCTTGGATGGTATAGTTACTAACAAAATGGATGACATGTCTGAAAAATAAATGAATTGAATTAAAAGGCTACACCATCCAAATTTCAAGTCTCAGGGATGCGACCAGTAGATTAGGCTGTGCGGTCCATATCAGTGAGTCGGTTACGTCAAGCTCTTCGTTTTGACAGATCGGAGATTGCAGCACTGCTCGAGTAGTCGCAAGCCAAGCGGCGTGCGAGAAATGCGTTCTTTCATAAACAGTGCGAAAAAAATGCGCGACGACCCGGAGTTCAACATACAATTCTGTGAGGAGGTTGAAGAGCACCCTCTTCTGTACGATTATACAAAATCTGGGTACTGCAATAGATATTTACAAGATCAAATATGGGGTACAATTTCGCGAAAACTAAATGCAACAGGTGAGTATTTTGATTCAAAGACTTTAAGCCGTGACCTTATGCAATCTATCATTGTAATATCATCCTCAAATTTATTTGAATTTAATAGCTTTGTATAATTTTCAGTTGATGAATGTAAGGATCGTTGGAAAAACATAAGAAACAGATACACCAAGTATAAGAAAACGTTAATTCTTCCATCGGGATCTTCAGCTAAGCCAAAAAGAGAATATTATCTTGCACCTCATCTGTTTTTTTTGAATAATTTTATAAAAACAAGACACCCTCAAGGCAACATTAATAACAACAAAAAAAATTACAACGTAGACAGTAGTGAAGATGAAGTTAGTGAACCTCCTCCAATTCCTGCAGAGTCCGAAGAATTCGTTCAGCCACCAGACCCGCAAATATCAGCTATGAGAAAGTCACGATCCAAGTCACCTACTTTAAAAGATGTCAGCAAAAGTACCTTTGATTATTTCTCCTTAAATAAAAATAGATTAAAAACAATGGATACTGGAAACTTACCGGATTCTGATTTGTCATTTTTACAAAGTGTCTTGCCGGATATGAAATCTATGACTCCTGCTCAGAAACGTAAATTTAAAATCGGTATTCTCAATTTAGCAGGGGCAATATTAGAAAATTCCATTCCTCCTTAGGAAGTCATGGCAAAACGAGTCCCCGTTGAACAGAGCGCGATCGCCAGCAACTTGCCAGATCCTGCCATTCTCTGCTGCCTACCCACTGGAACATCCTCACAACAAGTACACTAGAAATCCACCTGTAGATGGACATAATGTTATGTACCCGTTGGACAGAGTGCCATTGCATGAATCAGATAGCAACTCCCGTGATTCTGCATTATCTGCTTTCTATCCGTTGCACGAAGATTACTATTTAGCCTGACAGTTGCTTTTCGTGGGAGAAAAACGGGGTTAATTTTGGGAGTTAAGATCTGAAAAATTTGATAAAAGTGGCATAGCATAATTAGAAAGAATATAGTAATATAATTTATATTAAGAAGTTTCTGTACCTATCATTACCCACAGTAAGAAGAATAAATAGTCTTAATTCAAAGCCGAACTACAGTTTTATTTATCGGCGAAACGCTTCTTTCGTGGTTTTTCAATCTCACCTTATGGTAAGCGATAATGTGGTCTAAAATGAAACACGATGATCTAGAAGAAACCTCTTAGAATTCTAGAATCTAGAAAACTCTTACTATAATGGTAATCCTGCGGTCGCGTCGCTACAAACACATCCTTCACGATCAATGTTTTTCTGATGTGGCCCTTGAGAGATATATAGTTTAGTTGATAGTTGTTTGGTTAGAAAATAGCATTTTTTTTTCTATTCAACAAAATTGTATGGTGTGTTTTCTATTTGATTTAATGTATATATGGCGATGTGGTCGCTCAGCAACAAAGCCATTTTATCATGCCCCAAATAAAATAAATAATCCACTAGAAAATTCTCACAACACGTATGTTCATTATAATTCACCTACAGTTCATCAAAATGTATTGTAGGTACCAGACAATATTGCCTTTGGTATAAATTCGAAAGCTAAAATACAATGTGTGAGTTTTAAAAAGACTCAGTGATCTAATGTGGGGCGAATGAACCCCAAAATCTAGCAACTTTTGAATCTACTTCAGAAAGTAGTCAGAAGTTCAGAACCCAGTTGGTAACTCTGCTTAACCCTAGTTAGTTTTAATTTCATTCTTCATTCATCCATAGGTTTTCGTGGCCTCATTGTAATTATTGATTTGTGAATAAAATGTGTTTTCCTGTATAAAAGTGAGTAAAAGCTATGATTAATACCAAATATTTACAATTCAGATTGCTATATTGTTTCTTACAATATTCCTGGGTACAGAAATGCCGGCGCAAAGAATTGTAAGCCGGGCCCAAATGGAGATCCTCATCTCGTTTATGAACCAACACAGGGATTTTGCGAACTGTAAAATCCAGGCCAAGAGACAGTCTTCAATGCTTTGGGATGAACTCGCTACTCTACTCAGTAACGTTCGCGATGGAGGAACTAAAAAGTCAGGAGAACTTTGGAGAAGAGTAAGTTTAGTGACACTTCAGATAGATTTAGAACACTGAGCAGCTTACAGACTAAAAGAACTGCTGATAGTTCAGTTGTCTCCAATACAATATCGGTAGAGTAGATTTAAAAACTCCTTCGAAAAAGTATGGTGGTAAATATCGAAGGGATTTACGATGGTTGGCAGATCTTTATGAAAACTTTTGCCCATCAGTGAGACGAAAGGTTAGCTAAAACATAAAAAGGTTAAAAAAAGTGTAGTTTTACAGTAGTTAAACAATTGATTTTACTATCAGATGAACAAGTCTGCAGTCTGTGATAGCCTAGAGATACCTTAGATCAAGGTTTCTTAACCTTTTTGTAGTCACGGACCACTTTCGGAAAATTTCTCTTGAAGAGAAGAATTCTGTGTTTATGAATGGGAGTTGCGAGGAATTCAATCCTTTAGTTATAGCCATGGACCCTCGGGACTCGTGTCATGTATCCCTAAGGGGTCCATGGACCCCAGGTTAAGAAACCCTGCCTTAAATGAAGTATGTATCTATTTAGAACAGGTAGGTTCAAAACTAGGTTAGGGGGAATAAGATCTGTACTGATGTCCCACACGATGTCTGTCTCTCTGAATGTCACATGATGAATATCTGAGACCCTTCTTCTAATCTAAGAGGAATGATACACTTAAGAGAGAGCAGCAGTTTACTGATGGAGCCCTAGTTACTGTCAGCCTATTCCAGTGCTCAACCATCCTACCAGACTAGCATGATAACCCTAGAAAGGTTTCTCAATCTCGTTTTTTGTTTCTATTCCCATTCATTTTTATTACCTGAATAGTACCATGAATACCAAAAAACTATTTGCCGGTATCAATGACGTAATGGTAAAGAATGCCTTAGTTTGTGTGAAAATACTGTTATTTATACTGCCTAGAGATAGAACAAGCACATGACCCACCTGATTTTTAGTGGTAACCCTCGCCTATAACAAAATATTGCCTCTTAGGTCACACACTTTAGAAACATGCCCTACGATGCTCTTCCCTGTCTCCATCAGCTTGAGGCATACAGGTCCAAAGCCTCATGTGCTTGTAATTTCACTGGAAACCATACCCTTTATGCCAAAACAGCTATGCTGCTTGGCGACAGAAATAACCCTTTCACAAGGAACTCTACTACTCTTGATACGCAATATAATAAATAAAAGAAAATTATTTTATTAAATATCTGTAAAATTCGTTTTAGTTTTTGGTAAAATTTTGTCATGTCTGAAGTCACCAATTAAAAATGCCAACCCATCTGACTGGTTTTCACGATACAGGCTTGCCTAGTTTGAAAGCTGCTGCATAATAGTTAATACAATAATACAATATAGTAGGTAGTGCCTTCTAGCTGAAACTTTGTATAATCATGTGTATTGCTATAATATCAGGCATCTTAAGTTTATTACAAAAATTGACTTCAAAGTAATTTGGTTGCAAATAAATATATTTTAATTTTTTTTAATTCTTCCAGTACTGGGCCGAGAGAAAGTACCATGTAAGAAAGAAAGCAAAAGATATCCAACGAGCAGTGAGCTCCGGTAAGCCCCCGCGCATGAAGCTGACAGACGAGGAAATGAAGATATATGATGTTATCGGACGGATGTCTGACAAGGCGGAGCCATGTAGTATGATCCCCTTTCCGGTAAATTATTATTGTTGACTTTTTATTTATTATTGTTTCATGGTATTTGTACTAAAAACGGGATATTTACCATGATTTGTGAGTTCTTGAGTGTCCCGATATTTACACCGATATCACGGGTGATCATGGCGCTCAAGAACTCACAAATCATGGTAAATATCCCGTTTTTAGTACAAATAGTGTTAATAACCATGATAGTTTCAAAAGTTATATTGTTTCATGGCTTTGACAAAAAACAAACAAAAAACCACACCCAGAACAAATATCTGTAGATCGTGCAAACATTTTGTTCCATGGCGAGAATCGTATTCGCTACCGCCTGGGTTGACTCAAGACCCAGGAGGTTGCCCACTGTGCCACAGAGGAAGTATAAAAATATTATCTTTCAGGCATTTTTAATTTTATACTAGCTGAGCCACCCGCGACTTCGCATGCGTGGTTTGTCAATAAAAATATTACCCTACTTCACAGTCATGTAAAAACTAGCTTATGTCTCAATTCCAGTCATAATCTATCCATAAACCAAATTTCAAAATCTGTCAGCCATTTAGTAGTGAAAATGTAACAAACAGACAAGAGAGTTACTTTCGAATTTATAATATTCGTATGGATTGTTTTTCAGGAAGAAGATTCTTCCCAATCTGGGCCCTCCGATCCATTATCAAGCTTTGATAAGTTCCTGACAGATGAAACACCCCAAAAGGAACCAGTCGCTATACAAGAATACAAAGAACCGAGGCAACAACTGGAATCCAAGCCATCAATATTAAACCATATTCAACTATCTGCTAATGAAGATACAGGTAATCATATCAACATACTATAATTAAATAAAGCTGGAAATTTCTGACAGAAGGACTAATGTGTCTTGATCCCTAACGCCACAAATAAATCAATTCATCCGCCTATAGTCGTCCAATTGATAGCGGATCACATTTAGAACAAAAAAAAATCTTACAATGCTGAGCATTAGGCACAACATCCAAGAAACAGCTGATTTGAAGACATATTTTTTTTTTGAAACTTTTCTTCAAGTAATTTTAAAGGCACAATATCTTAATTTTACGTAAAACTTTTTCCTTACGAAATAATCGAAATCAGGACCCAAAAATACCCCCTAACTCCTGAACAATCAAAAATCATAGAATATCATGAACTTGTCTGAATACTTTCGAGAATCTGTCATTATTTACAAAACACTAACTGAAATTTAGTTTGTAAATCTGTATATTTTTTGGAGTAAGTAACTATTGGGGGACTATCTCACGTCTTGTCCAAAATACCTCAGTGTCTGAAGACAAAAGTCTTTGATCAATATCTGTAACAAATGGCATAGAAACATGATCTCTTACTATGGAAGGTTTAAGGTCACTCAGCGTGCTATGGAGAGAGCTATGCTTGGTGTTTCTCTATGAGATCGAATCAGAAATGAGAAGATCCATAGACAAACCAAGGTCACAGTCATAGCCAAGAGGATTAGCAAACTGAAAGGCAGTAGACGGCCACATGGCTCTAAGAACTTATGGCCGTTGGGACAAAAAGGTTCTGTAGTGGAGACCACGCACAGGAAAGCGTAGCGTAAGACTACTAGATGGAAAGACGACCAGGTTGCTGAGAGCAGTTGGATGCAGGCCGCACAAGATCGGTAGCTCTGGAAATCTATAGGAGATGCATATGTTTAGCAGTGGACGTCCTATGGGTGATATGATGAAAATAAAGTCGATCAAAATATTTAACAAACTACCTGGCGCGTTAAATAATGAGACTAATAACATACAATTAATAAACAACTAAAATACTTACTAACTTCTAAAACCTACTATACAATTGATGAATATTTTAATGACAGTTTAGATACTTACCTACTACCTACTTTGACATTAGATTTGAATGTTTTCTTTTTAAAATGAATATAACCTAACAAGAACAATGATGTCCTCCTCTCTCCAAAATATTGTTGTGCCTAACAGGGTCCATAATGATGTACCTATCAACTACCACATATTATTACATTGGGGAATACAATAAATGATTGAGTAATGTAGTATAGCTATAGAGAGTGAATATATTTCAGACCCTGAACCCACAAACCCATTAGAGGGGCCTCCGCAGTGGGCCATAGACATTGAAGAGCGCAGGGTTGCCGCCACAGAGCGAATCGCAGCCTCGCTCGAACTGCTCACATCGGCCGTGGTCGGAATGCACCAATCTCTGCAAACCCTCACACAGGATGTCGCTACTGTTAAAGAAGTGCTAGTGTCCCGGCCGCCCTAACTTCACTGTGATACGGTGAGTGTCATTTAATACTATAATCTCGGAGTCTTTAATTCCACAATGAACAGGTTCTTTCTATGCATGTGGAATTTGTAAATCATCTCTTTGATATGATACCCCACTTGACTATTTTGAAATGTTAATTTCCCACCTTTTCATAATTCACACATTTTGGCTTTTGTGGCCATCAAAATGAAAATATTTTTTACTTGCAATAGAGGAAGGTCAGTATTATTTATGACTATTCCAAATTTTAAGCTGATAAATAAAAAAGTTGCTGAGATAATCAGCTGTGACAGACGGACGGACATGATGAAAAAAGCCGAAAAATCTCCAATTTATAGCATAGTAAGCTAGTGAGTAAAATGGTAAGTTATCGTTTCAAGCTAGGATACTTTACTAAAATGGGGTTTCTGTCCATGTGTGTCTGTAGGTATGTCCGCCCGACCAGTTTCAGCCGTTTTATTTTACTAAAGCCGGCTTGCACAACGATCCCTAAAAGTATTTAGCGACTAAACATGTTTAACTTTGACATATTTGTATTTGAAACCTTAAATCATACTTGGCCGTTAAGTTTCATCATTGCGCAAGTCGCCAAGAATATGCCTAGACCCCCCCTCTCTAGTTTTCTCGTAGTATTCATAAATATGGTTTTATATCATTTTTGCTAATAGAAATATTAATTTGGCTAATATTTGTCTTTATTAATACGGCGCTTGCTTGACGCCATGAGTGCGCGCATATCTATAATTACAAGTTTAAAAAGCTTTAAACGCTGCGCGCCATATTTGAATATAGCTCGAAAAAGCGCGATATTTCCCTAGAGGTATCTACGTGACGAAAACCTAACCTCCCCCGCCCCTGTGACCAAGCGTGGTATTTTTAAGACCCCCTTCCACCTCTGAACGGGTCACGTATGGGTACGTTCCCCAAGTTATGTTAACAAAAACGAAAAAAAAAAACCGGTTAAGTGCGAGTCGAACTCGTGCGCCGAGGGTTCCGCACCTACCCATTATAATAGCACAATTTTATTTTTTACCTTATTTGCGTGCCAATTAAGCTAGTCCTCTAAAATTTATGAGCGCCCATCACATCTCAGAGGACCTATCTTAATTTATGTCAGCTGTGTATGTATGGAGACACCCTTTAATTTTCAACTTATTTTATTTTTTGTAATTTTTCTTTATTTACGCTGTACCTTGCTTTTTGCCAAATTTCGTGATTCTAGGTCAACGGGAAGTACCATATAGGTTTTCGACCCAAAACCTAGGGTACTTCCGGTTGACCTAGAATTGTCAATTTTGGTTAAAAGCAAGGTCTTACAGCACAAGTATAGGGAAAATTCCGAAAGATAAAAAACTTTGAAAATTAAGGTAAATTTTGCGAAAGTCTAAATTTGCCCATATCTTTTTATCGTCTTGACTCGGGACCTTGATTTTTATACACATAATAGGGACTATAGACCTTAGTATCTGGTATAAATTGCAATTTGGTAGGTCCACCCGTTCCTGATAAAATCGGTGGTGACATACGGACAGACGGAAAAGAGGGTGATCTTATATGGGTTTCTTTTTTTACCTTTTGAGGTACGGAACCCTAATAACGACATACCACCTACCTCATGTTTAAAATTAATCATTTTATTGTTTATTTCTGTTTTTGCATGTATGTATTGTTAATTATTTTAAAACACCTTTTGTAAATGTGTTATGTGTGCTATTTAGCAAATAAATGGTTGTCTAAGTCTATATTTTGCGCTTTAAAATAAATACTTGTTTCAGATAATGGTGATACAATTAGCAATCTTCACTTGGAGGAAATCTGAAAGATGAACTATTCTTTAAGAATATATGAGGGAGAACAACATGTACTTATTTCAATAAATAATAGAATTAACATTGTTCCTTTTATTTAATTCTTTACTTATCATCATCATGTCTGCCGTACGGCCACTTCTAAGCATAGCTTTCCACCATAGATTTTCAGTGAGATGTGGTTTGTCAATATAAACATTACCCTCCTGCGCAGTCGGGTAAAAAGTAGCCTAGGTCACAATTTATCAATATACGAACTGTATATAGGGAGTGCATCTAAAGAATACCTTATAATTTTAACCCCTTTACCCACTGATTTGGTCAGTAATTCGTGAAATCACGAAAACGAGATACATGCCCTTTTTGTAGGACATAATCTCACACAACTGAACTGAGAAACAACTGAACCGATTCTGAAAATAATTTCACTGATAGAGAGCTACATTATCCCTGAGTGCTATAGGCTATTACCTGACTAAACAGTTGTAACCTAAAACAGACAACCTTCGATGTCACAGGTTTTAGGGAAAGGAAAAATGTGACGTGATCTAAAGATGAAAGGAAGTGGCTATTTCATGAACATTATTTTACAAACGCACTTCAGTCTTGCATGATTCACGGCGTTTTCTGAAATAGGTATCGAAAGAGAACGGAATAAAATACTCTTCGACGCTTAATTTTATAGTTAATATGTAGATTGAAATGTTTCCAAAAAACAGCGTGAACCACTAGATAAATACATGTGCAGACACCAGTTGCAGCCCCGGATCTACGATATTTCCGAACTGGGGCAGACACTTGGTGTAGCGCCCCCTCTCCTCCAGCGTTTGAGAGGGGGAGGGGGGGGGGTATATTATGAGACACGCAGTTTTTACTTTCTATCATACTCCTTCCCGACGAGCAGTTTGGCTTTCGAGCCCAACATTCATGCCCACAACAGGTGCTCCGCATAACGGAGCATGTCCTCTCCAACTGGCAAAGTACCTGGCCTTCAGATACTGGTGCCGTCTTCCTCGACGTAGCGAAAGCTTTCGACAAAGTCTGGCACAACGGCTTGATCTACAAGCTATTCAAACTCGGAGTCCCAGACAGACTCGTGCTCATCATACGAGACTACTTACAAGGTCGCAGCTTTCGCTACACTGTGGAAGGCACTCTCTCTAGTCCTAGACCAGTCAGAGCAGGAGTCCCTCAAGGCTCCGTTCTCGGCCCCCTCTTGTTCACGCTGTACACCAGCGATATCCCCCGCACTCCTCAAGTGGAAATAGCCCTATACGCAGACGACACAGCCTTGTACACATCCAATCGGAATCCTGATCGGGTGGGTATAAGGCTGCAGGCTGCTCTTCACTCATTAGCCACTTGGTTCCGCAAGTGGCGGATCGAGGTAAACCCGTCGAAAAGTACAGCAGTGTACTTCTCACGGAGAAACCTCACTCCCAAACCGATCTCTCTATTTGGCCAGCCCATTCGCTGGGCCCCATCAGCCAAATATCTGGGTGTCATCCTCGATAGGCGTCTTTCCTTTAGGTTGCACATCACTAAGAGGTGCAACCAAGCAAAGTTCACCCTAGGACGATTGTCCTCACTTCTAGGCGCGAAAAGTAAAATGTCCCTTAAAAATAAGGTGACTCTTTACAAAGCGTGCATTCGCCCCATTATGACATACTCATCTGTAGTATTTGCCCACTCTCCCAAAGTTGGTGCCATTCAGGTTATTCAAAATCGCTTCTTGCGAAAAGCCTCAGGCTCGCCCTGGTACTTTCGCAATAAAGACCTACATCGCGATTTGAAACTAGAATCAATAGCCAGGTTCATGAAGCTCGCTTCCAAGCGGTTTTATGAACTCGCCTCTATTCATCCGAACCCTTTGGTACACACCATTCCGGTTTACCCGTTGGATCCGCCCGCCAACAAAATCCTCCGTCGTCCGAGACACGTTCTCGGAGACCCGGATGACGAAATCACCTCTGCTAATGCGGAAGGTGAGTCATCTATATCAGACAGAGCAAACACTTCACAGAAACACCGACCTCGCCGGCGAGGTCGACGAGTCCCTTCAGTCGCCGCTTATACGAGGTACAGACATGTACCCGGGCGTTTCTCTCCTATCCCCATCCCGGCAACAGCCCAAGCCGAGGTTCGTACCTAAGTGGTGCCCTTGCGCTAGTTGCCTATAAAACTTACTGGGCTGAGCGCCATCTGCGCTCGCCAAAAGTTCGGTTAAGCTGTCACGGCCTCAGAGGCCAACAGCGAGATTAGTCCATTCGAAAAAAAAAAAAAAAATACTTTCTATCATATTTCAAAGTTTTCTTAGATACATTGTATGTCATTTTGGGGCTATTTGACTGGACTACATATTTAATTACACTGATATCGGGTGTAGCCAGAGGGGGGTTTGGGGCCTCAAATCAAATGAGTAATCGATATTACGACGTGCGCTGAATGTCTAAGCGCTTTGTGAAACAAGTTTTTTTTCAAACCTGAATTTGGCGCCCCCTGAAATTGCCGCCTGGAGCAAGCGCCCCGGTTGCCTCGGGCAAGCCACTTTCCATTTTCAAAAGTGGCCGCCTTTGTCCTTATTTCTTTGTAACTCCTACTTATATGGGAATACCTACAGATAATACATATTCACTACGGGACAAATGTCCCAGGACGCAGGGTATGTCGTGTAAGGTGGCCGGACATCGTACGAGAAATTTTGTCTCTCGATTCTTACCTATCACTGGAAAAATCGCGACACATGATGTTTTGCGAGGTCGCACGATGTCGCACTACACGTGTTCCAGGACATTTGTCGCCTAGTGAATGCAAATAGTTAAAAAATGAAGGGAATTAATGAAAACACTAAGGTACACCGTAAAAAATAAAAATTACAGACAAAATAAAAGACACAAAGCAAATAGTACAATGGGTGGTCTTATCGCTTTCTAGCGATTTCTTCTAGACAACCTTTGTATGGAGAGGATTTAGTTATGTCAAAGATATGGTTTCAAATATTTTGTCTATACATATTTTGTTTGTTGTGCAATTGCAGAGAAAGCTTGCGACAAAGGCTATGACCCGGGCACCTCCGAGAATATACCGTTAATAGACGCGCTTGCTGCGGCAGAGGTCTTCATGACATTCCCGGATAAGGATAAGTTGCTGACGAAGGAATTATGGCGACAGTACGTATTGTTGTATTATTTAGGGTTCTGCTACAAAATGGTAAAAACGTTGCCCTTAGGCTTCCACCAGAAATGTGCTGAACTGCGGATGTGTTTTAAACCCACAATAATATTCATTTGCCTAACCTCGCTTAAGCCATTTCCTATTGATGTAAATTTTTCTCACACACCGCATCAAAAAATAAAAAAATATTTTATTCTGACAACATAGATCCACACGTATTATTACAGGTATTTAAAATTGATAACACAAAATAGTCATGACATTAATATTAGAATTAAAATAAATAATACAAAACATAATTAATAAAATTTGTTCGGCATTGTGGTTAATTAGAGCTGACACCTACCATCTCTGCATGGGCCTGTCATGTCTGCCAGTTAGAGCCCCAATCCATTTGTTACGCAGCGTTCTGCGTTTTCTCTCGCACAGCTCTGGTGAAAAGTCAACTAAGTGCCTTTTCACACGTCCCGGTTGCCGGGTAGCCGGTGCCGACTGTCCGGTAATTTAGCTTTCACACGACCCGATTATGTGTTCAGTAGCGTGTAAACCGTCAACGCGAGTGCAGTCGCGTAGTGACTGCATAAATATTTTAAGTTTCTCTCTTCTCCAAAAATGTAATGTGAACAATTAATTGAAATGTGGATTTTGTACCGAAGATACCGCCGCCAGAAAAGGAAGTCAGACAAAACGAGTCGCGCTCTCCATTGTTGTACCTGCGCGACTGGCGGCCGGTGCGTATGAAAGATTGTGCATGTTCCATAATACACCATTGTGAGTCCGACCATCGGCTAACCGGTAGGCAGCCACCGGACGTACAGTGTACATCCGGCGTGCACCCGGCGACCGCTTGCCGGCCAAATTACACCGGTACGTGTGAAAGGCAACCGGGACGTGTGAAAAGGCACGGCAAGGTTATGGTGCGATTTGGTACGGCTGCCACATCACATTGATGATCACATGATTGAGCGATTGTCTCAGCTATCGACTTGAAAGTTGAGTTCAAATTGAAAAAAGTTTGTTTTGTGTACACCCGGCTTGCACAACGATCCCTATACGTATTTGGCGACTAAACATGTTTAAATTTGACTTATTTGTATGATTTGACTCTACGTTTTGGCATCGTTGCACAAGTCGCCCTACATACATAAAAAAGTATTAATTCTATTTCAGACCTTCCGGTCTACTGAACGATTTAATCGGCTACGTCCAAGTCAAGAGAGATGTAATTAGCACCGTCAAATGTGAAGTTGCTACAAAAGCAAAAACGATCACCAACCGCTGTATAATTACATACGACGAGGCCAACCACGTCGTATTAGCCACTGTCTGTGACTGCGGCACGTTGTACTGCAGTCATGTCGTGACTATTTTGATTTGGTTGACAAGACCGGTCAACCCAGGAACTCACTGGTTACAGCCGATGGTCACTAGAGACCCTAGCACTATGAAAATAGGGGCTATTTTCGGGTTTCCTAGACGAGAAGTATCACCGCCTAAGTTTGATTTGTTGGGTGAATTTGTGAGGCTGTGTAAGGTAGGTTATTTATTTTCAATAAAATCATTACCCTCCTTTTGCGCAGTCGGGTAGAAAGTATATGCCCCAATACATAATCTATCTGTAATACCAAATTTTATCGAAATCGGTTCAGCCGTTTAGTCGTGAAAACGTAATAAACAAACAGAGTTACTTTCGCATATTTATAATAATAGTATGGATTTCAGTGAGATGTTTTTCTTCACCGGCTTGAGCACGTGTATAAATACATACATTTATGGCTTAGAAAATCCATTGGTGTACGGCAAGTATTCGAATCCACAACCTCCGAATCAGAAGTCAGGGCTACCACGGCACTCTAAAATATCGATTTTATTTTTATAAAAAGTTGTTTCATGGGCATGATAATAAATGGTTTCTCAAACATGCTTGGAAATTTGAGCGTTTTGACAACCTTCTTCGAAATTGCTGTACCTACTGGCCAAATATGTGAGAAAGCGGTCGGCAAAAGTTGTATGAAAATCCATATCTGTCGTGGTTTAGCGGTCAAATAAATTACATAGTAAACTCATATCTGTCGTGTAATTTCAAAATAGGACAATCTTTTACTCTGAAACATGGCAACCAAGGAGGTAACTTATCAAAGGTTTTATTTAAATTTGAACTGGCTTGCAAATAGATAGCTTTTTATAGAAAAAAAAAACAAATGAACACTTTAACGCGGGAAATATTCTTTTTTTTCGTTGTTCATCATTGACTTTGAAAGGTAATAGTATATTTTATTTTATAATTTCCGCGCATTATTTGAGAAAAGTACTATACAAGCCTTGGCCACAACTGGGCATTGATGGATTTACGTATGTGTGCCTCGGCTTCGCCTCGGCCCACATTTACACGTTCGTCCATCAATGCCTCTTGCTGGTCGCTGCAGCTATGTAGGTACTATTGCTGTAGTAAATACATAATCCACAAACTAAATACAAAAACCTATAAAACAAAAACAAATAGTACGAGTAAGACGTAAGAAAAAGTAAGTAAAGAGTAAGTAGTAGTAAGACTGTAAAATTACGTAAGATGAAAACAATTAATTGGACGTAAACAAAAAAGACAATCAAAAAGGCGCGCATCGTAAACAATTTTTATGTTTGAATGAAAGAGATCAGGTCAGCAGTTTTGAAATAGCAAGCAATATTCCGCGCTGCTCCGGAGCCTAGTCTGACAGAATATGGCATAAAAGCGCCTACGCGCAGCTTGGCAAAACAAAGCGCAGCTTGACAGTTGGCCTCGTATTCACTAGGGGACAAATGTCCCGGGACATGTGTCGCAGCCAGTCGCAGGACACGTATCCGACGATGTCGCGCATGTCTTGCGACACTTGTTCCGGGACATTTTATATTTAGTATTTATTGATTTCCACTTACATAATTATGTTTTACAGGCCTAAATCTAACATTGACATTTATCGCATATGTGACATATTATTTATGAAATATTTCAGGAAAAGAAAAACTTCAGCCCAGCGATAATGAAATATCATTATGAGGATGAGAGGACTCAAGCCTCGCTGCACAAGTTGATATGCAAATATAAAATGTCCTTCCAAACGGATGTTGACGCATTTTTGGATTACTGTAAGGAGAATATCACTAAAAAGGTATTTTTTATCTACTTTCTTGTGAAAGTACTGCAGCATATGTGCTCATATATCAATATTGAACTTGGCTCTCATTTCACATTCATGTTTTTGATGGGATTTATTCTACGGCCCATAGGCCATATCATCTATAGGTACCTTAGCCTAAAATACATATTATAATTAATAATAAAAATTTATATTTAGTTACTAAATAAACTGCAATTTTAGAAGTGAGTTCTCGGTGTTCGGTATCCGTCCTTGGAAACGATGAAATAAGACACCCTTGGGCCAAAAATGTTCCTTCATGAAGGTCGACAGATGTTAGGGCGGCAATCTCACCATGAACCAATTAAAATTAACCCTGTGGCGAGACTCCAACCGCTCGACCGTGAAATTATATTTATACCTACGAGGCAGTTCTCTGTTATAGGCGATTGAACATTAGGTGGACCATAAGTTTGTCCCATCTCCAGGTAGCATAAAAAAAAGGTGGGTGATAGTGATCATTTGTGTTCACATACCGTCCTGTGAATAGTTATCCTATACCTATTTTGATAAATTAATATGGTTATGAATAATTACTTAAAGGATTGTGATGGCGCGCTCAAGTCTACCTTGGAACTGGAGGTGAAGCAAGAGTTGATCTACGGAAGGATCACAGATGATATCCTACACGAGGTTACTACTCAGGAGGGAGTTGTCGAGGCTCTCATCGATAAAATAACTTTACCTGATCCTAAAGAGATAGGTAGGTTTTTTATGATTAGAAATTACAAAAATCTGCTTTGTTTCGGTTGATGGGAGCCGTTGCGTGCAGGCCGCACAAGATCGGTCGCTTTGGAAATTTGTGGGGTGGCCTATGTTCAGCAGTGGACAACCTATGGCTGGTTGATGAAAAATAAAAAAGGGGTTGAAATGTATTAACAAAAGCCCTTTCATTAGACACTTTTGTTTTTTTCTCCTCACGTAAACCCCCTTTTTTTTAATGATCAAGCGAAGCGAGATCTCTAAATCAGCATGGGCAAATTGGCAAATTTGATACATAGGTAGGTAGTAATGGCACAATTTTGGTGTGACTAAATGAGCTAAAAATGTTTGGGGGTTGTTGAGATATTTGAGTTCAAGAGGGGTAAAAAAAAATGAAAATTATATTATTAGGTCAAGTGGGGCATCAAATGAAAGGTCTTCATTAGTACATTTAGACTCCGTTTTTATTTTTAGTAGAGTCCTTATAGTTTTTGAGTTATTTAGCCATAATAAAACTGAACTTTGAAAAAAATTCACAGAGTACACCAGTGCAGTCGCGCGCGGGCGCTTGTTATTGTTAGACGCGTACGCTCGTTATCAATCACAACCGGTTCGAGCAGCCGCTTCGCGCAATATAGTGCACGCGAACGATGCGTTAGCAATGAATAGCTTCGCATTACTCGATGACAATGAGGAAGATAAGTCAAGTGATTTAAATAATTTAATGGAGCGTTATAGCGAGGTGAATAATAGTTATGAGAGTTTGATTGAGATGGAGGAGGGTGAAGACAATACCAATGAAGAGAGGAGGAGACCACAAAAGAGAAACCGTGGAACTAATCAGGAGGAGATTTGGACTACTGTGGGAAGGAGAGGGAAACGATTTGCTCGTGCAGCGGGTCCCGATGAGTCGATTATAGTACCAGAAGATAAAATTGAAATCTGCATGACGTGTACGGAAAAGCTACCTAAACAATTTAGACTGGCCAAAGCTCTTAAATCAGAAAATATACAAGACGTGGTTCATGTTAAATACATCAACCCTTACAAGGTGGTGATAAACTTCAGCAAAGAGGAGAGTGCAGATTTACTAATAAATTCAAAATTATTTAACGATAATGGTTTTAAATGCCAGAAGACCTTTGAAATAAGCCAGTCATACGGAGTCATAAAGGACGTTGACCTTGACCTTACTGATGAGGAAATTTTGGAAAGTCTTAGCTGTGACACTTTAATTATGGGGGTCAAAAGGCTTAAGCGTAGAAATAATTTTGATGGACAATGGCAGCTTAGTGAATCAATCAGAATATGTTTTAAGGGATCTTCATTACCTTCACACGTCAATGTGTTTGATACAAGAGCTAACATCGAACCTTATGTGTACCCAGTTACGCAGTGCTCCCATTGTTGGAGATTTGGCCATACCCTCAGGATGTGCCCATCTAACAGGGTGGTTTGCCCCAAATGTAGTAATAATCATGGTAACTGCGAAACAACAGCCTTTAAATGCAATAATTGTGGAGGGAAACATATGGCCCTGTCTAAAACTTGCCCCGTATTTATTAAAGAAAAGAGGATCCGAGAGCTAATGGCAGAATTCAACTGTTCGTACAAAAGAGCGCTCACTCTGTACGTGCCTCCTACACCCCCCGCTCCACCCCGTGTAGCAGAAGACTTCCCAGTAATTTCTTCCAGGCAAGGGACTGAGTTACGTGAACAGTCCTACCCTACTCCCGTAACTTCAGCCATGAATCAGAATGATACATTCGCAAATGTAGTCAAGGAATCACAATCCAAAAAGGGAAATAAGAGAAAAAGTAAGAGAAAGGGATCCGACAATTTAGAAGATAATAATGCTAATTTCGACACTGGGTCAGAAGAGAGTGAATATGAAAATAGAAGCAGGACGCAGGATGAACCTGGTTCAGGAAAGAAGGCAAAGCATAAGGGAATAATTTCGTGGAAGATAGGGGAGACCGGGGCAAGATGGGATATTTAAGAAAAAATCCGTCATAGTATGAAAATCAAAACGTTTATTAAAAATCTCTTAAAACCAAGGAACACTTACAGTTTTAATTAAAATAATTATAATCTTTTATTACGCTAAATCACATAATTTTTGGCACATAAATGAACTAAATAACACATGTCAAATATCCCGTCTTGCCCCATGATCGGGGCAAGATGGGAAATACAATGGGGCATAATGACGACACATTTAATCTGGTTGGCAACGTTCACATATATGTGCCTCTTCATCGTCATCGTCTACACCTGCGCAGGAATTATGAGCCCAGCCATGGCACACGCTACAAATAACCCATCCTTCAGTGGACTCTGAATATAAGTACCCGCAATATATGCAAGGACAGTCATTTTCATCGTTTTCAGATGAATTAGTATCCGTGTCACTTTTATTTTTGCGTCTTTTGCTTTTATTCTTTTTTTCAGGCTTCTTTTTTTCAGGTTTTTTCTTTTCAGTCTTTTTATTGTCAGGTTTATTTTTTTCAGTCGGCTTATTTACTTTTTGTATTTTATTTATATCTCTAATGAGATCATTCTTGTACGGAGAAGCTGTAAGTATTGCAGTTTTACCGCGTTTTCTTGTTTTTCTCTCTTGGGTTCTTACTTCCTTGGGTATGGCTATGATATTTTCTGGGGTCACAGAAAACGAAGATTTTGCTGGCTGTATTTGTCTCTTAGGGGTCTTCTCTTTAATTAAGTGTGCAGAAGTTGAAGGCTGTGGTATAATCTCAGTGTTCATTGATTCCGCAGCTGCACGATCAGCAGAAGTATCTTTTTGTTGTCTCTCAGGGGTCTTCTCTTTAATTAAGTGTGCAGAAGTCGAAGGCTGAGGTAAAACCTCAGTGTTCATTGGTTCCGCAGCTGCACTATCTTTTTGTGCATTCGATATAGCAATCTCTGGTTGTGTTGCCTCTGAAGGAGTTGACGTTGATGTTGTTGGAACCAGAGATGTTGAGTCAAGGTTTACATTTTCAGAAGGCAAATTCGTTGTGTTTGTTGTTTCAGCCGCTATAAAGTCTGCGTCTGTGAATACATTTCTGTCAAGTGGCCATATTCCACATTTCCTAAACCCGTTTATAGCTGTCAACATCGTAGCTGCTTGTAAATATGCTTGCCCAAATAGCTTTGCCACTTGGTAAGGTGTAACTACGCGTCCGGGATGATTTCTTAGCCACTTTTTCACTTCTGCACCATAATAAGTACTCAGCGGTTTCATGAATGCCACGTCTAAGGGCTGTAATTTGTGTGTACAATGGGGTGGTGTACACAACAGTATTACATGATGCTCCCTTGCGTAATCTATCAAATCAATATTTTTTGTGTGTGACGCATGACCGTCCAATAGCAACAAGACTGGTTTTTCTTTAGTGGGTTTTACGATTTCTACAAACTTTTTGAACCAATCATAGAATAATTGTGAAGTTATCCAACCATTGTCACTACAGGTCCCCCAAAATCCCGGTGGTGCATCATCCAGCAACTCATTCTTCATTCGTTTTCGGGCGTAGATCAGCATTGGTGGTATATATGTTCCAGCGGCGTTAAAACAGATTTCAGCCGTAACTAATTGCCCTCTTTCTGCAGATGACAAGCAGCCAACTTGCTTTTGACCCTTAAGTGACAATATCTTTGACTGACTTTTTGGCACAGTACTAACGGCGGTTTCATCAACATTATAAATCCTGTCAGCGGTAAAGCCATGCTCTTCTACAACTGTTTCTAATAATGTGAAGAACTCATTTACTGCCACTTTGTTAAAAGCCATAGCTCTAGCAGCAGAAGTTGGCTCTGGTCGTCTAAATGAAAGTTCAGGATGCCTTTTTAAGAATCCACTGAGCCAGTCTTCTCCAGCCATTCCAGTCTCTGCGTTAAATGGGTTCTCAATATGATTTCTCTCAGCTAACTGGAAAGCTAAAATCCGAAGCTCTTTGCCAGTTATCCCAAAAAGGCGTGCTTCCATTGATTTAATGTACTGTGATAATTGTTCTTCTTGTTCTTTATTAAAAACTGTTTCGTAGCGTCCTAATTTCTTTTTTCCGTAGTCATTATCTGAATCAGTATCGGCATCTTCAGCACATCGAGCCTTTCTCACTCGACGTTCCAAGGTCGATTTAGGTACGTTATATGTAGCTGAGGCTCGTAGAAATCCCATTGTCTCAGAAAGCACAGCTCTAACAGCTCTTCTCATATCGTCTTCTTCCCATGTTCCACGATCCGTTTTACGCTTATAATTTCGTACCATTTTAACTGCAAAAAAAAAAATGTCATTAAATAGGTGTCAAAAAATTCTACACGGGGCAAAACGGGATACTATCCCATTATGCCCCGACCTTTTTGCCCCAACAGACACATTTTGAAAAAGTAATAATAGTTTTATCCTACAAAATTATTCAACGAAGAATCTGTTGAAATTCTTTAGTTTTGACACTATTATAACAAGTATGCGTAAAAACGTTACATTAGCACTAATACCTACCTTCGTGCACATCGATTAAACACAGAAAACTTCGTAAAAATCCGCAAAAAAACAGTTTTTTCTCGCCGCGCAGCCAAAACACGTAGTGACACGTACGCACCGCTCGGACTCGTGTGACGCGACTGAACATCGCGCGAATGGCGCCGTGTTCGGCTCTGTTGCGTTCACAAGACACGCACACAAGCACATTTCCCGTCCTGCCCCGAGCTTCGTCTTGCCCCGGTCTCCCCTACTGATTAATAAATTAAAGGAGAAAATACTTGACAGTAACCTATCGTGGGAAGATAAGATAAAAAGTTGCATAGAAATTATTTATAAGAGTGCCATATCATTCGCCGTGCAGTACTTTTCAGATTTGCCTTGTTTTGCATTTCTGAACCAATTCGGATTGGGTTAATTCTCTCTTCTCTGTACGCACGAGAAGAGCCTCCCCGAGCGTCGCTCAGCAACAACGCCTGGCGCCAGCCAGTACTCGGTAACGCAGAGTCTGGCTGGCCAACCTCCTCACCTCGATGGTCCAACTCAACTCTTTGAATATTCTACAGTGGAATGCACAAAGTGTTCGTCCTAAAAGTCTTGAGTTTGAAACGCTTTTAAATCGAGAAAAAATCCATGTGGCAATAATTAGCGAAACTTGGCTTGATCCAGATAGTAATTTTCATTTAAAAGGCTATAACTTCTTTAGAAAGGATCGTAATGATGGTTATGGAGGAGTGGCCATTTTGACACATTGGTCGATTAAAGCACAAAGATGTGAATTTAGACACCGTAACAATCGCATTGACCTAATTCATGTTAAAATACAGAACTGTAAACATTTAGAAAACATCATTTCCTTATATTGCCCCCCGAATGTCACTACATCGATTGTAGACTGGGACTGCATATTTTCTTATATGAATCATAAATCACTTATTGCTGGAGATTTCAACGGACATCACTCTAACTGGTCGACGAAGACAGATGTAAGAGGTGGTCTAATATTTGATAGTGCGTTTGAAAATAACTTTATTTCGTTAAACGATGGTAGTCCAACCCGGATAAAGTTGGTAAATGGAATCATTCAGAAAACTGCTCCTGACATTACTTTTTCTACTGCAGATATCGCTCTCAGGTTTAGCTGGAATATTATGAATGAAACCCTGGGCAGCGATCACATGATGTTGAGAATCAATACAGAATATACTCCGTCTAATAACTTCAGAACCCGTAGAATGTTCAAGAAAGCTGATTGGCTCGGATATAAGCTTAAAATAGAGGACAGCTTATCAGTTCTAGTCCCCTCTACAGACCAACAGACGGCCTATGATGGTTTTATAAACGTATTGAATCAAGCTGCCGAGGAATTCATCCCTACAAGCAAAATCGCGAATGATCCTCTAAGATCAGACAGATTTGTTCCTAAACCATTCTGGACCCAAGAACTGTCTAAATCTGTCGCAGAGCGGCGTCTGGCACTAGCAAAATTTAGGAAAAACCCAACCCCTGATAATCTTAGTGCTCTACAGAACAAAGTGAGTTCAGCGCGGTCGGCAATTCACCGCGGCAGACGTAGGTCGTGGCAGAGTTTTTGTGATAGTATAGATAACGTAACTTCCTCAAGTGAAATGTGGACTCGCATGAGGTGGCTGAAAGGCTACAAAACATCTAGACCAAGTGCAGACCGTGAAACTTCTGAAAAATTACTGTGTGGTTTAGCTCCAGACTACGTATCGCCGGAGAGACCTATTTTTACCTCTGACAACGTTCATTTAAGTAGCCCGATCTCGGTACAGGAGCTCAATAACTGCATTAAGCGGTCAGACACAGCTCCTGGAGATGATAACGTATCTTACTCGATGATATATAATCTTCCTGATTTGGGTAAGCTCGCACTTGTTTCCTTATATAATAATTTCTTATCAACTGGTTTTGTGCCAAAACAATGGAAAAAAGTTAATATAGTTCCTGTACCGAAACCGGGAAACGGAAATGGATCGGCGGCGGGGATTAGGCCTATTGCTTTACTTTCTTGTCCTTGTAAAATCCTTCATACTGTGATTACACGCAGGTTGGACTGGTTCCTTGAGAAAAATGATTTTCTTTCTAGCGAAACAACAGGATTTAGAAGATCACGATCATGTTTGGACAATTTAACTCGAATAGTCTCACGTATACAGATTGGCTTTACGAAAGGAATTCCCACTGTTGGGTGTTTTATAGATATTGATGGGGCATATAATAATGTGAATTTAAGTAGTCTTCTAAAGCTTTTGGACAGTCTTGGGGCGGGATCAATCTTGTGCAGTTACCTTTGGGAGTATTTACATGAAAGAATTCTTTCGATACAAGTTGATAATGAAGGGAGTTTATGCCGTACTACTGGCACAGGTATAGCCCAGGGTGACCCATTGTCCCCAACTCTGTTTAATGTTGCAACGTTCAAGATCTGTCATAGTATCCAACATGTTTTTGTTTCGCAATACGCCGACGACTTTGTAATTTATTCCTCTAATTTTGATTTATCTAAGGCAATAGTCGATATCCAGAGTGCGTTATCAATTTTTTCTGAATTAATAGTAAATTTAGGCCTTAACATTTCGTATACAAAATCCAAATTGTGTGTTTTTAGTAGGGGCAAGAGAAATACTAACTTTAACTTACTTGTAGACAATAATCATTTTATTCAACAAGTAGATAGTCTAAGGTATTTAGGCATGTGGTTAGATAGAAGTCTGAAATGGAGTAGACATATCAACGAAACTAGGGACAAATTACTCAAATTTATAAATGTATTCAAAGTTCTAGCAGGGGGAAGCTGGGGAATTCATCCTAAACATCTGAGGCGTCTCTATATATCTATTATCCGTAGTAGGCTCGACTATAGTAGTTTTTTGTATGACAACAGCGTCAACAGCCACTTACAAAAACTCGATAAGGTCCAGAATCAGGCCATGCGTGTTATTGGAGGATTTATTAAAAGCACGCCCATTCATGTAATGCAAAGTGAACTATGTCTCCCACCTTTACACACTCGTAGAAGTTACCTTGCGGGTAAATTCTGGTTAAGGGCAAAATCATTTAAAAACAATGTCACCACTGAAGTAATAGGGCAACTTGAAAACCTTTGTTACAATCATAACTACTGGAGTAGAAAGAAATTGCCTTTGCTAGTTTCTACACACAAAGATTACAAAGACACCCCTATTCAATCTTTTTGTAAATTACCCATACATTCCTTAGATACGTGGATTACTAGTTTCGACCTCTCCGCTAATATTAGAACCAACATCGAAGGGTTAGCGAAGCAAAAAGGTTTTATAATATAGTAAAATTACGAAATATTTGTAATCAAACACTAAGCCTAACATACGATTCGCACTATAGGATTTTTACGGATGGTTCTAAGGACGAGGTGGGAACCGGCGCAGGTTTTTTTGACCCTCAATTAGGCATACTGGTTAAGTTCAATATTAATGCTAATATTTCGATAATGCATGCCGAACTGATTGCTATCTCTGAGTCATTGTCATACGCTTTATCAGTTGATTTTAATAAATTTGTTATTTTTTCCGACTCTAAAAGTGCACTCCTACATCTGGCTCGGATAACCTCGAATATTCGAGGTCTCCCGATTGCCTACACCATCCTCGAAACCATTCGTAAATTACGCGACTCAAAAAAAAACATAATTTTTCAATGGGTTCCCTCTCATGTCGGTATCATAGGTAACGAGGAGGCGGATCGAGCGGCACGTGAAGCTATAGACGACGGTATTCCCTACAGCTGTGTACCGGTGCATAGTGAAGTTTTATTCAAGGTCAAACAAAGATGTCGTCAATCGTGGAGTGAATATTTTGATGAGCGGTCGCGATCTAAAGGGATATGGTACAGAACGATTCAGGGAGAACTTCCTCGTTACCCGTGGTTTGACAGAGTTCAAATGAAAAGAAAACAGATTGTTGGATTACTGAGACTACGTTCCGGACACATCCCGACAAATAAATTTAAATTCCTAATGAAAGTATCGAGTTCACCAAATTGTTCCCACTGTGACACCGTTGAAGATGTGCATCACGTGTTGTCGGAATGTGTTCGGAGCGCGGCCGAGCGCCATACCTCAATGTTGTTTACCGATAACAGCGTAGGGACGTGTAACAGTATCTTGTCTTCACCATCATCTGATGAGGCCAAGAGACTGCTTAAAATTTACCTCTCTTCGCTGGAGGGGAATAGTTAGATAGGTAGTTAATTAATAATTGTTAGTTTTTTGTATTTTTGTTTAAATAGATATAATATGTTGATCAGACTTACGGGAGTGACATAACCATTGTCTGGTTAAAACTCCTACGTTAAATAAAGAAATAAAAAAAAAAAAAAAAAAAAAAGTACACCAGTGACCCCTCAGTGCTGTAATTTGGAATATGTGTGGCTTAAGTGGCACAAATACAGGCAAAAGTCTGAAATCCAGAATAACTGGAATGTGTACCCCATAAAAGTGTAACCACAATATATGAACTCCCGTTACCTGTAATTTGAATGAAACTAGGTCAAGTTAGTTGGTTTTTTGTTTCGTGGCACTCTATTTTGATAGTCAAAGATTACAAATGTTTTTTTTGTTTTAATCGGAGACTCGCGATATCTCAGTTCGGAGCGAACCACATTTTAATATAAGTAACATTTTTTCTATTTCTATGTATTCTATACCTACTCGTAATAATATTAAACTAACGCAATGTATTTTTTTTATTGGAATAAATGACTATGATCTCCCACCTTGCATTTTCCTTTCAGAAAAGGGGGGAATTATGAATTCCCCCATTTTCTAACGCAAGGTGGGAGGAGATCTTTTCTCCCTTATTTTTTTATAATACTTATTCCAAAAACTTTTTTTCAGCTGAAGTCCGTGCCGAAGTAACCAAGAGCTTAGAAAAATCATTGAAGATGAAAATGGATAAATGCGGGTTGCTCATCTCAAAAAATTTCCCCATTTTCGCCGCTTCCCCATACGGGACTACACAAACACATGTGATCCACATCAAACACGTAGCTGAGTCTTCTGATCAATACATTGGCATAAAATTAACACCAGAAATTAATTCTTGTATGCAATTACAAATGTTTCTAGCGAAGAAACAGATTGGCTGTTTCTGTGTAGTTCACGAGACGAATAGGATTGATGTTATCATTGTAAAGTACAATAAGAATACAGTTACAGAACTGATTAAGAAAGCTACGAAGTTCTGGAAGACCTGTATCTATAATAGGATTAATATGGATAATGATGATTAAATGCAAGCTCTATTATCACTACTAAAAGGTGCTAATTGATTGTTTTTGGTACTGTTGAGATGTCAATCAATTATTTTTATAAGACAAAAAGCATTTTGCTTTGGAAAGGATACTTACTTATTAATTACGATTAATTATAATACATAACTTCAGGGATCAGGAAAAAATTATAAAGTCTTGCTTGCAAAAAATCAGTTTTATTTTCTTTATTTTTTTATAATACAGAAAATCATAAACTGATTACTAACTTAAATTCTCAAAACATGCAAAGGTCCGTCTTTAAAAAAACAATATTAAAAGTAAAAAAAAACGAAATATTCACATTAACAATCAGTCTTTTCAAAGTTGAAAGCAATAGAAAAAAGAAATGTAACCAAATTCATTGTATTCAGAGTCCTCTGGGGATCGGGGTACTCAGGGAATAACCCAAAAATCGAATTCCCTTGTAATGTTATGTATTATGAAACTTTTAAAATAAGTTGACCTATTTCTGATTAACAATAAGCATACAAATATTCTATGGTATACATATGTAGATGTAGATGTATGCACTAAGATTAAATTTTTTATGTAAAACACCAATTACAAAACTATAGAAATGCACAATGGGCAGTCTCATCACCAGTGAGTAATTTGAATTCAGTTTCATTATGGTCACACTTATATTAATTGCCATGATGGACATCCTCAGATCTAGATCCCGTGAGAATATCCCACATGGCGGTAGTGAGAGGCAAGTCCAAACATAATGTTTAATGTATCAATAGCAAAGTGGGCATTAACATAATGTTTGATGCCCACTTTTTGTATGTGACATGTTGCAAGCCCAGCAATTCCACATTTTCTTTAATAAACACATATAAATCATATGAATATGTGTTTTTATTTTATTCTCTGTCACAAATTATTGTACCCAGTTCACAATATCTTTATTGTGCCAAACAAATTGCCCTTTTACTGAGTCTGGTGCATCAAGCACTAAGAACAGTGGTGCTTCAGCCCCTTGGTCTATTGTGAGGGGTCCTTTGTGTGACGTCATGTCGGTGTCTACATAGCCTGGGTGGACAGCATTCACTTTCATATCTGGAAATAAACAGGGTATATAATTATTTGTACTAAATACTTGTATTTACCATGGATGTGTGAGTTTTTAGTACAAATAGTATTCATGACCACCTCCGTGGCGCAGTGGACGAATAGCCGGCTGAGACGCAGGTGGTAGTGGGTTCGATTCCCGCCGAGGAACAAATGTTTATTATCTACAGATATTTGTTCCGGGCCTGGATGTTTTTCCATATGTATACTATAAGTATGTATTTACAAAAAAAGTATATAAGCATTCTATCAGATGTCTGGTTCCCATAGTACAAGCTAAGCTTAATTTGGGGCTAGATAGCACTGTGTGAAATGCCCAGCAATATTTATTTATAACCATGATAGTGTCAAAAGTTATATATTGTACCAAAGTCCTCTAGCTAGATAGTAATGAGACTAAGTTAATAATATATGATTCTTGAAAAGAATCTTGTGTTAAAGATATAAATGCAATTGAATTATGCAAAGTGAGCCCCCTCACATACCATGGTTTACCAATGCTAGTTAAGTAGGAAGTGGATTGTAATCGCTCATAGATTACGCTCCAATCATATCCCTTTAAACAGCTTTAATTTTTAATGAAAAAGATAGATGCTCCTAATTTTAATACTTGTAGAGTGTGTCCTGAGTCCATCTATGAGAGAGTTGTACAGAACGCTAAAAGTAAACCAAGTCGATTTAGGCCTGTTTCAGAGTGTGGTAGCTGAACAAACATCTGACTCAGATAACATGCTCTACCGGTCCACATAAGACCTGCTTAAGGAGAATGCTTTGTAGTTATTTGTTACTATAGACAAATAAGGAACTGACATCAACGTAAAGAACGATGCAAGTTCCCTAAAAATAGGTTATAAAAAAAGATATATATATTCAAGAGACTTGTATGTACTTATTGTAAGTTTATTATTAATTTTCATTCAAAACAAGCAATGACAGTGCAAGTACTATATTAATCAGTTCTATAACATACTTGTCATTTGAAGGAGTAAAGCTATTTATCAAAGCAAAGATAACAACAAGATTATGATTCATAACAAAGATTTAGGTAGGTACTTTATGAAAAAACATTTTATAAGGTCTAAAAATACACACCCTTATCATCAAGTATCCTCTGCTGTATCATTGTCAAGGCAGTGACTCCGACTTTAGACACCGCGTATGATGAGTTGCCCCATTCAGCAGCTTGCGTTCCCAACTTAGCTGCTTCAATATAACTTTGCAAAAGCTCAGACAATGCTGGAACAGTCAAATCCGGATCCGTGAACTTTCTGTGAAGCTCCTTACTGGGTATATTGGACAAGCGTCCAGCAGAGCTCGAGACATTCACGACTCTGGCACCTGGCTTCAGCAACGGGAACAGAACATCGCAAGTTGATACTAAACTGAAGTAATTCACGAACAAAGTCTGCTCTGCTTGTACTGAAGCTGGCTCAGACGCATTGTTTTTAAACGCTATAGCGGCATTGTTAACCAAAACATCTATTCCATCGTAGTTTTTCATCACATAATCCCGGAAAATCTCTAAACTCCGCTTGTCGGTGATATCCAACTGGTGGTATTTTGGTTTTAGGCCTTCTTTTTCCATATCTTCTACGGCTTTTTTCCCGCGTCCAACGTCTCGTGATGTAAGATAAACATCTCCGTCAAAACGCTTGCAGAGTCCACGAACTATCGCGAAGCCGATGCCCTTGTTTGCGCCAGTTACAATTGCAAGTTTTGCAGTCATTATAAAATGAAAATCCAAATGGTTCTAGGCAAAGAGTATCTATCTATTGTATACTGGTTCTGGGTTCTATTTTATAGAGTCAGCTGCAGTAGTGTGTGCAGTGCTGCGTCTATTATTATAAGAGTGCAGCCAGTAGAAACGTAACTGCTTAGTTTATACATAATATTGCAAATGATCATCACACACATCACATCAATCGTCAATTTGTCATGTCACAGAGAACTACTAAAAATCAAAATTGACATTGACACAACAACTAGGTGACGCACAAATGAATGAATGTAATTCTTAAACCCGCTTTACACTTGGTTAATTAAAAAAGACTGAATTCAGACATGTATAAAGTTGACACCTCAGATTATACAAACAAACAGATGGAGTGTACGCAACAAACAGTATGACGCCACTTATCATTCATGTTGCGTGGCGATTAGAAATAGCTCTGTAGGGACACGTGCATCAGTGTGCGTGTAATGATACCAGAAAAAGAAAAAAACTCCCTGTATTTTTTTTTATGTCCTTTTACGACAACAGGTTCTAAAATTTTATTTAGATACATGAATTTGTTACTAATTGAATACAAATTTGTGTGAGTATTAGGATTGAACAATTGTTTAATTAACTAGTTTATTAAACACTTAAATATTTCTTGTACCATTGTAAACGCATTGTAAAATTACAGAAGAAATAATATGTGAAGATTTTTATAACTAGCGGTCCGTCCGGTGTTTATTGAGGTTTACATGGACTTTAATGTCCTCCTGGCCGAATTACGGCTACGGCGGCCATCTCGCAAGAGACTAGCCAACAATGCAGGATATATTCCTGACTCCGGACTGTTATTAGAATTAGAAAAATTACAATAACACTTTTTGGAAAAATGGACTTTATAATAATACTTTAGTTTTTTCTGTAGTAATTATTATATAGTATATATATATATGTATATAGTATAGTATTATATATTATTATCTAGTATATTCATTTCATTAGACTGATAAAAAAAACATACATATATGAATCCAAAATATTTATTAAAATCATAATTAATTATATTGCCAAAAAAATTAACCACCTTAATTTTGCACTAATTTCTTGTAATATTGCCGTTTGGCTTCTACATGTCGAGAATTAGTTTCTAATTTTGCTATATGGTGCAATCGCACCATTAAATACTTTTCTATCAACAACTTCACCAGATTCACACTGTGAAATTTTGCACATATTGAATATGATCTGGATTAACATATAGGATATTTTTATCCCGGTAAAATATTCTGGTAGGATATTTTTCCCGAAGCGAAGCGAGGGCGGATCGCTATTACTTTTATATATATATAATTTATTATATAAGTGTATATGCATATGTATGTATATACATACGGAACTAAATTGTTATACATATACAATTATATTTAAAATCCCGCATAAGATATTAATCACCGAATCACAGTAAACGGCAATAACATAATTATAGAAATACATACAAATTCGGAATAACAATTTAGGCGTGAGATTACGCGTGGGAATCGAACCCACGTCCGTACATTTAACAGTCAGGCTAGCTAACGCCTAGATCAACAGGTAGTTTCCCCAATTGAAGGGAAAACATTTTGCCGAAAACTGGCAACACAGTCGAACTAATGTCGAGGTTTTGTGTTTCAAGACAACCGTTTAATTATTGGGTGAATAAATAATAAAATCAATTAAATAATTTATAGTTACTTGTGAAATGATATTCCATCCACTTTTTTTTTATTTTTGGGAACAACTTTTACACTGTTTAATAACACAAGACGGCATTTTTGACAGAAAATAATGAATCACTCGAGACGTTCAAGCAGTACGACGCTATCTTTAGCACTGCCGCGAGATTGTATTCGCTTGTGTGGCTTCACTCGCACGTTCGGCGCGCTCTATCTGTTTGTTTGTATAATCTGAGGTTGACACCTTTTACACTGGCTTTACCCAAATTATGTGCACTGAATTTAGCAAAGTGCAAAGCTGGTTTAACTTTTTTTAGACGAATTAACTTGCTTGTGACATGACAAACAAGGGCTGCTTGTTTGTAATAAATTGTAATTCCTATTAATAAAATTTTATCGGATGCTAGAGGTGTCTTATTTCTAATTAAGCATAAAATAATAGTAAAAGCAATTCTAGTATGTAGTTTATTTCAGTAATTTACCTAGGTAGGTAGGTTCACTTGCCTGTGTTTCACTTGCGAATGCCTAAAACAGGAATACGACTAATTCGTCTTCTAATAAATGTAAAAAAATTGGCAAAAACCACTGCGTTGAACAGATTTATTAATTCCCTAGCCAAGAGTCTCCAACGACTTTCCCCATCCCAACTGACAATCTCTTTAGTGAACCAAATGAACTGCCCTTTGATTGAATCCGGCGCATCTAACGCTAGGTACAGAGGTGCATCGGCGCCTTGCTCAATCGTCAGCATTCCCTTGTGTGAAGTCATGTCTGTGTCTACATAGCCTGGATGAACGGCGTTGACTTTGATGTCTGGAAAAAATCTTACGGATAAATAAAATAAGTAGGAATCGAAGCCTAATCGAAGGTTGTCTGGAAGAAATCGCATCTAAGCGATAAGACATACCATTATACTTTTGGCTTTATGTTTTAAAATTATGTTTCTTTTGTGGTGTACCTACATACACTGTGTTCATTCATTCATCGAATGATAGGTAGGTTTAATTGTATTGTGTTATGGTGTGAAATAAAGGATTATCTAATCTAATGTACCTATTCAAAAATGGACTTTTACTGCTGCTGACTGTGATTATTCTAGTCGACACAATTATAAAATTACCTATATGAAAGTATTTAAATGCGCACCTTTATCAGCAAGTGCTCTTTGATGTATGATGGTCAAGGCCGTGACCCCAACTTTAGACACAGCGTATGACGAATTCCCCCATTCGGCTGCGTGCGTTCCCTGCTTAGCTGCATTAACATACTCTTGCAATAGCTGGGAGAGTTGAGTAACATTTAAGTTAGGATTTGTCAACTTTTTCCGTATTTCCTCACTAGGTATTTTGGACAAGTGACCTGAAGAACTAGAAACATTCACGACTCTAGCGCCGGGTTTCAGCAGTGGGAACAGAATATCGCAAGCTGATACTAAACTGAAGTAATTCACAAACAAAGTCTGCTCTGCTTGTTCTGAAACAGGCTCTGTGGCATTGTTTTTGAACGCCATAGCGGCATTATTTACCAAAACATCTATTCCGTCGTAGTTTTTCGACACATAGTCGCGGAAAACCTCTAAACTTTGCTTATCGGTGATATCTAACTGGTGGAATTTTGGTTTCAAACCATCTTTTTCCAGTTCTTCGATGGCCTTTTTTCCACGTCCTAGATCTCGCGATGTGAGGTAAACATCTCCGTCGAAACGTTTGCACAGTCCACGAACTATCGCGAAACCGATGCCCTTGTTGGCACCGGTAACAATTGCAAGTTTTGCGCTCATAATCGGAAAAAGACTGATTTGTTACTTAGTCAGTAACAAAATCAGCTAAGATTGAAACACTTTACACAACAGTGAATACCTACAAATATCCGCTGATTGACAGACAAAGTTTGAAGAAACACAACGAAACGAATGAAGGTCACAGTCGTCGTCGCATGGCATTCACAACTTGCAAGGTTTTGAATGAATGAATAAAATACATTACTGTAAAGTATAACACAGAATGAATGATTATTTTTAAGGTTGAGCCACACATGGTAGCGGTTGATTCCATGAATTCCACTATGCCTTTGAACTTTTAATAAACGTGACGCTTGACCTGATAGTCCCATTTTGTTTTTTTACCCCTCTTGTACCTCAATATCTCAACAACCCCCCTACATTTTTAATTCATTTAGTCACACCAAAATTGTGCCCTCACATATATACCAAATTTCACAATGATCGGATAAACGCTTCGAAAGTTATCCTCAGACAAACAAACATACATACATGCAACGCCGATTTGTCCAAGTTGATTTGGAGATCTCGCTTCGCTCGATCAAAAAGGTAACTCGCCAGCCGGACTTAGCAAAAGGTTGCGGGTTCAATTCTTGCTGCGAAAAAAATATTACTTGACTGCAAATATTCGTCGCCTGGTCCACCTGTCCCTACTATTATCCCCGATAGTAGGGATAGGTACATGGATTTTTTCTCCACTTTTCCCTACTAGCAGGGGAGGATGGAGTTTCTTTGTCCACCTATATTTATATCGCGGTTCCAATTTATTGTCGAAAGAGCACATCTCTGTTTTTTGTCTTAGCATTATTATATCGCAAAAAGAATAACACTATGAAAATATTTTGCTTTTAATTCATCTAAAATGTATACATATATATGTATCTATACTTTACGAATAATAAACTGCGGATAAAACATATTGTAAGTGCGGTTTAGTAAATGCCTGATGCGAGGTAACTGACCTTGGTTTAATCCATCTTGCGTTCCGGCATACCCTGTGTGAAATCCGCATGTTTATATTTTAGTTGTATAAATTAATTGAATTGAAAATTAATAATAATATACAAGGTTTTTGAGAATACTTAAGTGCCTATGCTATCTTTTGTTTCTTCTTTCTTCAATTTACGGCGAACCTTAATAGGTATATCTATCTCTGCTTTTACCTTACCAGGTTTAAGCAAATCATAATTATCATATATATATATTTCCATGCGTTATATAGATAGATAGTAGGTATATAGAGTTCGGCCGTTAGCAGGTAGGGATGGTGGAACAGCAAGAGAAATTGGTAGTAGGTGGTACTTACATACTGTAGGCAGTGGTTTCTCATTAAAACAACCAGTAATTTCTTCCTAATTTTTATTTACTAAACCATTACACATAACTTATAGAAAATTAGACAAAATTTTGATTTTAATGACTTAAAAAGTGTACAGATACGCATTATATGACACATAATCTCAAAATATATTTTTATAATGATTTTATACAATGTTTAAACATAATTTGGTATTTCACTTACCTCAAAGTATGGTAAAGGAAGCCTTTAATAAAATGATACAATTTACGCAACATTATCTAAAACTTAGATGTTGTCCATACAAAAAGAGAATACTTATTTTCACTCCTAAACATTATCCCGAAGATTGTTTTTTGAATGAACAGCTCTTGAATATTCTCATAAGACTATTCCGATCTTTTCCATTTCATATTAATTCGAAAAAACCGCGATAGTTTATGCTGCACGAATTGACACGTTAGGTACTTTTATATTATGATCAAGTTAACACACATTTAAATAAATTACAATACCCGGGTGTTGCCGGTGTCAATAGGCGACGGTGACCGCTTACAGTCAGGTGGGCCGTAAGCCTGTTTCCCCACAAATAACATAAAAAAATAACAAAACAAAAAAAAGTAACATTTCGTACTACACAAAATGTATTAATTTAAAAATACAGGGTGTATTTGTTAGTGTGTAATCCAAATGAAATTGAAAATCCACCGTTCTATGTAAATCACACTGTCTAACGCCACCGTAATGTATGGAGGTGGATTTCAAATTTAATATTGATTTGAAATAAATATGTTCAGCAGTGGATGTCCTATGGTCAATATTATGATGATAATGCATAGATTCATGGCAGGCCTCAAAATGCTCCGCTCAACTTCGGTTGACAGGCGCGTATTCTAGAACTCGGTCAAGTGTATATCGAGACACAATTTTCCTATGAAAAAACCTGTCAAAATATGATTGAATGTTAATGGAATAGAAATTTCAACAAACTTAGTTTGGTGACACAATATTTATTTGATTGGTATTTGTTTGAGGATAAGCTTATCTGTTTTAGCAGATATACCTTGCCTTGTATATTGTTAAGTTAGCATTGCAATATAAACTGTTACCTACTTATGTGGGTAGAATAGATTTTTTTCCTGACGTTATTTTGTAAGTTGAGAAATAAATAATTTTAAACCATAAACGGTGAAGGAAACGTCAATTTCGCCTGTTTCGGCGGCAAGGCAGCCTCGCCGCTGCTAGCGAACGTTCGATAATTCCCGCAACTGTGCCTTGAGACTGCAGGATATGTACAGTTGTTTAGTCTAATCTTGTCTTTACTTGACAATGATTGTAGCTTGGATATGTTTAAAGGTTAACTTGATCAACTTACTGTAATACTAACTAAAATACTTTTTGCACCCGCAAAATATCTAACAACATATAATATTTCGTACTTCATAAATAAAATATTTTATAAGTACATAAACAAATGTTTATATGCACTGAGCATATATGAACTATATAAAATTGTCTCAAATAATAATTAACATAATAAAATTAATATTATTCCCGAGTGTCTACAGTTTCCGGCTGTTGTAACGGTAAATATGAAGTCATATCGCGCCAATTGCCGGAAACTAAACTTATACAGAATGAATTTTTTAAAAGTCGACGAATTTTTAGGAACGGTTCTGCCCGTAACTCCGAACAATCTGTATTTATTAAGTTTAAAATCCTTCTCATACTCATTGCAGCATCTTTTGACAGTGTTTTTTAATAGAACGGTGTATTTTAAATTAATTATGAGATTAAAATAATAACAAATTTTGTTTTGAATTACGTAAATGAATACACAACAAGTCGACTGTTTACAAATTCACCCTGTACTTACATATTTTCGTGTATATAAACACAAATAATAGTGCAAAGTAAATATTATACTTACTATTTGCAAAGTAAAATTAACTAATATTATCATATGCTTGGTATTATTTTTTAGACAGAATTTACATTTATCAAACTCATATGATATTCACTTTAATCAACATTACAGAATATCTAGTAAGATGTCGATTTGTTATCACTTCATCTTCAAGTTGATATCAATTCTGTCAAAAAATCGACGAAAAACGTCAAACAAATTTGAAGTATGGGCGGTTTGTTTAAAACACATGTTTAGATTTGACGAGTTATTCCCATGACGACCCGTGCCTGACGGCCCGCGGCGAGCCGTGGTGGGAAATTCAACATAAATTGAACTTTAATTTGGCTGAAGTATGCTATTTCCTGTGTCACAAATATCAGAAATTAAGAGTACTTTTATACATTCGGGCGATCGACGTGATGAGAATACATTTAGGGTGGCGAGAGCTGTACGAGGCAGCTAAGGGAACGTATCCATACTACGTGATCCGTTCCGGGGGGGGGGGGCACAAAATACTACGCTTGGTCACGGGAGGGGGGGGGGGGTAGGGTTTCGTTGTTATCATCCTCCAGAGAAATATCGCGCTTTTACAAGCTATATCCAAATATGGCGCGCAGAATTTAGAGATTTTTACTTGTAATTATAGGTATGCGCACACACTCTTGGAGTCACGCGGCAAGGGCCGTATTAATAAAGACAAAACTGAGACAAATTATTATTTTTTTAACATTCTGTTTGCCAAAATGATTTAAAACCATATTTATGAACGTAGGGCGAATTAATACGTTAAAAGTAGAGCTGGGGGGGGGGTCTTGGCATATATTACGGGTGGTCACCGAGGGGGGAGGGGGGGGGGGGTTAAATGGTTTACGTAGTATGGGTACTTTCCCTAAGCGGTAAGAGAGGAACAAATACACCAAGATAGCTGCGCTGTGCGAAGTTAGGCAAATTAAGCAATACTATTAGTGATTTTTCTTCGCTCACCGCTTCGTTATCTCGCACATTTCTGGTGGAAAAGCAGCCTAAAACAGTACTTCTTAAAACCCGCAAAACTTTGCAATATTCAATGCCCTAAATTCAGCATTTCGACTCTCATGTAAAATCAGTGTTTAACTGGCTAAAATATATGTCATAACTTCTATAAACGAACAATAATCGTTCTCAAACATTTCAAGTCAAAGTTCGATGTTATTAAGATTAATCAATTCCATAGAAAGCTTGATGCCAATTATTCTAAGGCTGGTGTTGAACGATACTAACCAACCGTCTACTGTGTCTTTGAAAACCAGATGCATTAATGACCTACATATTGCGATGCAGACATTTTAGGGGTTTTACAGTTTTTACCTTTATAAAGTCAAATCCTGATAGTTCATAGTTCATTTATTAATAACAAAAAAGTTACATGTCATTTACATTAATAAATATGGAATACAGAATGAAATAAAAATATAAATTGCAGTATATTAAATACATTAAATACAATCGTATTAAAAGATTGCTGACTCAAAAAAGTCATCAATTCTATAATACGACTGTATAATAAGCCATTTTTTAAATTTACGCTTAAAGGATTGCATTGATTGTGCATTAATAATGTCCATTGGAAAGCGATTGTAGACGGTGGATATGCATATGGGTCTTTCTTTATGACTTGATGTTTTATAGGCCAGTTTTCTAGGTTTTTTTTTAACTGAATAGATCTTCGTTTGACCACAATCTGGCCGCCCATTGTACTTTATTTAGCTTAAATTAGTTTTTAAATATTCCTAGTGTACATAAAGAATTATTCTATTCTATTCTCACCTGATGGTAAGTGATGATGTGGTCTAAGATGAAGCACGAAGATCTAGAAGAAACCTATTCACACTTACCTTAAAGAGACCCGGATTGTATTTTTTAGGAAGAACAGACGGTAAAGTGTTCCATAGCTTATCTGTACACATCAAGAACGTTAAACCAAAATGGTGTGGCGAATGGGAGGTATAAGTAGCGGCACGAAACTTTAGCGCTGACCGTTATTTCGCAGAAGTAAAGTACCTGTAGTAAGTAAGGTATCTGAGGGGGGGCTAGCGGGATGAAGGGCGGGCGTGCGTAGCACCGATTGGCTCTCCAGTTGCATTCCGTTCCCCGCACTGATACGACGCCCAGCGCACATCCAGTGTACGGTCGCGTTCTTAATTGTATTGTTATTGCTGTTATTAGAATTTGTTTGCTAAATTAACATCAATACATCATGTTAATTATGTCTTAGGTACCTACTATAAATCTTTGGACATTGGAATTGGAGATAAACTATTTACTAAAGTATAGGTAATATTATTTGCGTGCGCGACAGTACTCATGCGTAGCTATCTTCTACATTTCATTCAGAGCTAGACTTACTATTTGACAATACATTAAAATAATGTCATTAACGTTATTTAGCTAATAATTAATTAAAGTTATAATTGTATTGCGTGCGCGACAGTACCCATGCGTAGCTATCACCTCCGCGTATCGTTCAGCGCTAGTCTTTAGTGCCGCTACTTATATATCAAGTAGGTACAGATGGTACTGAGCCGTGCGCCTGCTTGTCCTTTGATGGAAGGGAGATGGCGGGATCAGATCGTATAGTTCCTGCGCACAAGTATAAAGTAGGTAGTTTCATATAAGGAACCCAGACGGTATACTCGTGGCAACAGGAAGACAGAGGTTTATAATGTTTATTAGGTATGGTGTTGACAACACAATTTACAAGTTAAGTCTCAGGTATGGATTGTTTTTAATAATAAGTAGGTACGTTATTAATAATGTTTGTCTGTTTTTAATTAATATGTATAATTAGTGATTTTAAAAGCAAATATTTTAATTGAATTGCCCGTTGCTCTGCGCACCACGTTCAGTTAGTTGAGCTCGTAAGATCCGTTTGGAATAAATAGGTATTTTAAATGCTGTAAAAAGCATGAATACTCTTATTTGAATCACAATTCATACGATATGATTGTGATTTTATATGATACGCAGAGACTTTTTAATTGACTTCTAAAAAAGGAGTTTCTCAATTAATCGGAATCTTTTTATGTTCCCCGATTACTCGAAGACGCCTGGACAGATTCGAGAAATTATTATTTTTTTGTTTAAACGGTTGGTCCCATTAGCACCAAGTCAGAATCTGATGATGGGATACTAAAAAAATCGAGGGCCCCTCAAATTTTATAGGGACGCAATTCGGTTTTATGTTTTTATCTCAGAGCTCTATTTATCAACCGATTTGTAAAATACTTTTTTATTTGAAAGGACTTTCGTATTAGTCTCAAAGAAATTTCATCAAAATTCGTTCAGTAGTTTGATTAAGTCGGTTATATACTCCATCATAATTAGTAGTTTAATATGCAACCCTTTTTATTAGGTATTTCATTCTGTAATTAACGTATTTTTAATAATAACTGCTGTTTATTTTTTTAATTAAAAAGAAGTCAAAGCGTATCATAGGCATAGACTTTCGATATAACAATAATAATTATGACATGATTTAATAAAATTTGATTCCTATTAAATATAAATGCTTAGCAAGTATTTTAGGCATTTTATAATTTAGTAACGCTGCGCCTTCATTATTTAAAATAGAATTTAATTAAGAGTTTCGAATAATCTCAACATTAAGTGATATAATTTTGTTAATTATCAATACATAGTGGTGTTCAAAAATAGGCCATGAGCCCTTGATATAAGGTGCAAATTATATCATAATTTATGTAAACGGTTCGTTCAAGTCTCATTAATAATTATACAAGAAATATGTATAAAAATGTAAAAAAATCCATACAAATTTCGATAGATTCGTTGCCTGGAAAGGCTTAGCTTGCTAGAGATTATCTTTGATGAAATTGCCCGCCCTTATGTAAAAGAAAAACAATCTTTATTCATAGATAGCAAAAGGAACAGTCACGTTTGTATAATCATGTGGCCAACTTTGGTGTCATCCTCTTTAAGATTTTTAAAATCATCTTAATAATTACAAGCTGGACGACACTAAGACTTTAACTTTCCTCTTGATACGATGCCAATTTTGCCACGGGCCCACTACACATCAGGCGTGTTTATTGAGATGTTTCTTACGACTTAAAGCGCCGTTAGCGCCATCTACAGTAAAACATACAGTCATCATGTGATCTGACATGATGACATGCCATCTGTTCAATGACGAGAGATGTCGTATTGCGAATTTCTAATAAGCGGTTTCAAATCCTGTCCTTTAGTTTTTGAGATCAACCAGAAAATAAAAGAAAACTGGTAAACCGCGAAAACACCCCTTGAGACACAACAGCGGTCACCCATCAGAGTAATGAATGCGTGGAATATCGTTTAACTGTTATAGACCTCTAATCAAGTTACTCTACGATATGAGACTAATGAGGCGCGCAATTTCAGCTTGAAATATCCCAAAAGCGTTATGAGTACAATTAACATATAGCACTGACTGACATAACATATCTATACATAGATAATTCATATAAGTGAGTATGTATACAATGTGTATTTAAACGAACCCAGAATATGTATAGCTAAGACATAATTACTGATTAAAACGGGTATTTATCGCGTATGTACCTTTTTTATTTGTTATCCCGACGTTTCGGCTGTGTTACTCCAGTCTGCCCGTGACCACGACTGTTGCAACACAGCCGTAACGTCGGGATAAAAAATAAAAAAGGTGCATGCGCAATAAATACCCGTTTTAATCAGTAATTACGTATAGCTTAAGTTAGCAAAAATATAGAACGTTTAAGCGGCGCCAATGCTTATTAAATTAACATATGTAATATTATAATAAATAAATAATGCTCGACATTTCACACAGTGCTATCTAGCCCCAAACTAAGCAAATCTTGTACTATGGGAACCAGATAACAGATCTTCTTCTTAGATACAATACTTATATACATGCTTATAATACATACATAGAAAAATACCCAAACCCAGAACAAATGTTTGCATGGTCTACAGATATTTGTTTCGGGTCTGGATATTTTTCTATATATATTTTTTTTTATACATTATAGGCTTGCGTTTGACCCCGTGGTTTGACCACGATCTCGCCTGATGCTAAGCGATGAGTCAGTCTACGATGGTACACGCTTGCCTAGAAGAAATCTATTCACTCTCGACTTGAAGACCCCCAGGTTGTAGTTATCAGGAAACACAGACTCGTTCCACTCCTTGGCGGTGCGCATAATAAAGGCGGAAGAGAACTGCGTATTGGAGTTATTTCAACCATATAGCGGTGGCGCATCGCAGAGCGTGTTGTCCATGATAGAATGGAGATGGTGGGATTAGGTTGAAAAGTTCCGCCGCATACTTCCCGAAATGTACTCGATATAAAACCGAAAGGCTTGCAGCCTTTCGTCGATGCTCCAGACTGTGGAGGCTTGAATCAACTAGCTCATCGTTGCCTATGAGCTTCTTGGCTCTTCTCTTCTTGGTTATGTATTTTAAGTATGTATGTATTTACAGAAAAAAATAAGTATACTTATGTAAGTATTCTGACAATTATCTAGTTCCCATAGTACAAGCTCTGCTTAGTTTGGGGCTAGATAGCGCTGTGTGAAATGTCCATCAATATTTATTTATTTATATATAAACAAGCTAACCCGCGACTTCGCACGCTTGGAGTTTTCGTTCCCGTGTTAATTTCGGGATAAAAAGTATGTACTTACATAAAAACTAATATAGTAAAAATCTCGTGTCACGGTTTTAGTGGTCGCACTCCTCCGAAACGGATCGACCGATTTTAATTATGTTTTTTTTGTATATTTGGTATGAGAATAGGTCGTAAAGTATTTTTCACCCTCCTACCCCCGCCCCCTCCATTTTTTAATCGCGATTTTAGTATTTTGTATAATTTAACTGTTCATTTACATGAAGTGTCGCGTCACTTTGACAAGAGTGTTTTGTATAGTTTTCATCTCGAAGTTCCCACGGGAACGGGAAATTTCAATTGTTCCAAGCCGCAGGCGGGTCAGCTAGTTCTATTTTAAAGAAATGCATGTTGTTTAAAATTTTTAAAATTAATCCACTTGTCTAGTTTTGCAGACATACATTAGCTGAATTTTTATATATTAAATTTTCTATATTTTTGAGCCAAACCAAGCTTTTATGTCTCTGAAGAAATGAGGTAATTCTCTGACATAATTTTCCTAAAAATATTCGTATATGTTGGTTCAATGCTGAAAAGTGTATATCAGCTGTTACTTACTAATATTATATACGCGAAAGTTTGTATGGATGTTTGTTACTCTTTCATGCAAAAACTAATGAATGGATTTTAATGAAATTTAGTATGTATGTAGATTATAACCTAGATTAACACATAGGCTACTTTCCATTGACAAACCACACGTGCGACGCCGCGAGCTGTTGCTAGTATGATGATAAAATGATCTAAAACAACTAGTTAAAATTCAATTTTAACTTAAAATGCGTAACCTAAGGCAATGCTTTGTTATAAGATGGGCAATTTGCTTCCATTTCAATGTTATATATAAAAATGTCATACAAAAAAAAATTGTCTAAGAATAACCTCATTTCGGGATAAAAAATATATACATCATATTCTGGGGTCCTGTATAATGTCTATATTAATATAATGAATGCTTAGCTTGCAGGGTTCTCGTCCAGAAACTCGACGTAGGTGAAGGGGAAATGTCCCTCTTTGCCGTTCAGCTCGCCTTCCCACTGACCATTTATATTTATTTTCGTAACCTGTAAAGAAAATTATCATAAATAGGTAATTTTAAAATTGACAATTTCAAGAATTAACATTATTACATACTAACAGCTCGTCCCGGCTTCGCATGGGTGGACATTTTTTTTTTTTTAAATTTTTTATGGCCTTGCTAAATTTAATAACGATCTGTTCAGCCTTTAGTCGTGAAAAGGTAACAAACAAACAAACAGAGTTACTTTCGCATTTATAAAATGTATTAGTATGGAATCCATATTAAATCGTGAATTTAATTACGTTTTTATTGATCGAGCGAAGCGAGATCCCTAAGTCAACTAGGCAAATCAGCGTTGTATGTATGTATGTTTGTTTGTCCGAGGATAACCTTCGAAGCGTTCATCGGATCATCGTGAAATTTGGTATACAGGTAGGTAGTGATGGCACAATTTTGATGTGACTAAATGAGCTAAAAATGTTGGGTGGTTGTTGAGATATTGGGGTTCAAGAGGGGTAAAAAAAAAAATGAAAGGTATTTATTAGTAAATTTAAACCCAGTTTTTATTTTAATTTTTGTAGTTTTTGAGTTATTAGCCATAATAAAAACAAAACTGACAAAATTCACAGGGTACACCAGTGACCCCACAGTGCTGAAATTTGGTATGCATGTAGCTTTTGTGACACAAATACGAGGCATGCCTTTTAAGTTTTGTCGTTTGAAGAAAAAACACAACTAGAACCTTATAGTACTTTTTATTGTTTTTCAAAGTATTCACAACGTAGCTTAAAACACTTTTCCATTCGCTCAAACCAGTTATTATAACATTTATTCCACTCTAAAGTGGGGGTGTTCAAAATGGCTGACTTGAAAGCGTCGACTGCTTCTTCACCGGACTGGAACCTTTGACCACGAAGACTTTTCTTAATTTTAGGAAATGTAAAGAAATCGTTAGGGCTTAGGTCAGGACTGTATGGAGGATGGTCAAGAATTTCTACTTTTTCCTGCTTCAAATACTCAATCGTTTGACGAGCGCTGTGTGAGCTTGCGTTGTCGTGGTGCAGGATGATGCGTCGCTTTGAGTTAGATTTTCGAAGTTCGGCGATGACTTGTGGTAAACAAACTGTAGTATACCACTCTGCGTTAACCGTTCTACGATCTTCAAGTGCAATAGTCGCAACATGGCCGGTTTTTCCAACGAACGTGGCCACCATCTTCTTTGAAGTGCTTCGAGAACGAACAACTTTAGTCGGCTTTGGCTCGTCTTGAAAGACCCAGATTGTAGATTGTTGTTTGGAATCAGGATCGTAGGCATAGATCCAAGATTCGTCACCACTTATGATGTCGTAGACGTGATTTGACTCCCCTCGGTTGAACCTTTGCAGAGTTTTCTTACACCATCTGACGCGGGCCGCCTTGTGATCGTCGGAAAGCAGATGCGGTATCCAACGGCAAACTAGCTTTCTCACACCAAGCGCTTCATGCAAGATCTTCTGAATGGTTGTCTCTGAGATGCCTAATAGAGCCTCTATCTCTCGATACGTCACATGACGATCTTCGAGAATTAGTTGTCTCACAGCAATGATGTTATCTTCAGTGAAGGCGGATTTTGGGCGTCCTTCGCGAAATCTGTCACTAACACTAGTATGTCCACGCTGGAATTCTAAATACCAGCGTTCGACAGTCCGCAGACATGGGGCTACATCACTGAACACAGATGTTAGCTCTTCTAAACACTGAAGCCGTGTCAGGCCTCTTCTAAAGTTGTAGAAAATTATTGCACGAACATTTTCCTTAGAAAGATTCATTTTCGTACGTGACCTGACAGATTCAAATCGAAACTGTGACTAAACAATAGCATTAATCCTAATACTTTCAACTGTTTTGAGATTCAAAATGTAAACACATTCGAATATAGAACAGTTCCAAATTCAAAATTGCCGGAAAATATGGAAACGACAGAACTTAAAAGGCATGCCTCGTATAAGGAAAAGTCTGAAATTCAGAATAACTGCAATTTCTACCTCAAAAAAAAGCAACCAATATACATGAACTCTCGTTACCTGTTATTTGAATGAAACTGTAGGTCAAGTTAGCATACCAAACTACAGCTCTGTGGAGTGACTCCACAGAGCTGTAGTTTGGTATGCTATGGTGCTGTAGTGTGTAGCTTAAGTGACACAAATATAGGCAAAAGTCTGAAACCCAGAATAACTTCAATTTGTACACCAAAAAAGCGTAACCAGCAGATAACATGCAACTCCCGTTAAACCCCAACCTTTGGTTATTTATTTCGTGGCATTATTTTGATAGACAAAGATTACAAATAATATTTTTGTTTTTAATCGAAGACTCGCGAGATCTCAGTTCTGGGCGAACCACTAGTATAGGTACATTTTAGTTCAAAGTTGACCGATGTTGTGCGGGCTGCACCCAAAGCTATATTGGGTGTTTGGTAAAATACGCACACAAATGAAAGGGGTTATTTTGATTAACATAATAAATAAATTTGTGAAATGTTTACCATAGAAATGTGAAATTTATTTATGGCATGTAAAAACAAATATTTTATTAAACTTATCTTGTGCTATTGCATAAAACTTGCCATCTAACCCCAGACACTGTATTGGTGACGTCTCGAAATATCTCTTGTTGTCCCTTTCTAACCCAGAACCCGCAGCCATTTCCGAAAGAGATATCAAATCGGCCTTTATTTTTGGATGTCGATAGCAAGAGTAGGCAGTAAGTTTTATATCAAATTAATCACATAAACGTAGTAGATTTTCTTAAAATTTGATTATATAACTATCGAGAAGTCTTGTTTTATGTTTTGAGAAACCGCCACTTGAATATCGTCAGTATATTACCAAACACCCTGTATAAAATAAAAATATCTATTTTAGTTTAAAAAATGGTACCTGCCTACGTTATACCTGTCGATGGCAATCTATGTCATCCGCACCATAATAACGAATCGATTCGACACCTCATTCATCAAAATCGGATGAGTAATTTAGGCGCTACGGTGGAACATACGTACATACAAACACACATACATTCATACACTGCTACAAGTAACTTTTTAACAAAAATATAACCGACTTCAGATAACAGAATCCAGTTATTTTGATTTAATAATCAAACTACAGAACCGATTTTGATGAAATTTCTATAGAACCAATCTGAAAGTATATCCTTTCAAATAAATACATAATTTTCCAAATGGGTTGATGACGGAGTTCTGAGGTAATAAAAAACTAATACAACCGAATTGAAAACCTCCTCCTTTTTTTGAAGTCGGTTATAAAACAGAACACTTCCTTTTGGCTTTGCCGTAGACGGGTTAAAATATTTTTTTACGATTTATTTATTTGAACAAAACACATAAACACAATTAAAACCCCAAGACAGATAAAACACAATAATTGTAATAGTAGTCGGTTATTTGACAATGGCCCCACACTAGGCTCGGGGCCTGTATCGTGCGTGGGAACCGTTTACGATATAAACATTCACTTATCTTTAAGATTGTGTTGGAACCCTGACTTATCTTGTCGCGGAGGGCGTTGGTATCTGCGACACAGTATTTATTACTCATGCGGGTATCATCGTTTTTCATTTTTGTAATTACACCCTTGTTAAATTGTTTCTAAATAAGAATGATTATGATTTATGACTTAAAATTTAAAAGATAACCCTTGTTACCACAAAAAAGTAAAACAAATGTTTAGCGCGTGTTTAAAAAAATCCTTACCAATTTTTGTATAGGAATTTATTAAAGACGCGCTAAACAGTGTTCATTTTTTTACGAGGCATGCCTTTTAAGTTCTGTCGTTTCCATATTTTCCGGCAATTTTGAATTTGGAACTGTTCTATATTCGAATGTGTTTACATTTTGAATCTCAAAACAGTTGAAAGTATTAGGATTAATGCTATTGTTTAGTCACAGTTTCGATTTGAATCTGTCAGGTCACGTACGAAAATGAATCTTTCTAAGGAAAATGTTCGTGCAATAATTTTCTACAACTTTAGAAGAGGCCTGACACGGCTTCAGTGTTTAGAAGAGCTAACATCTGTGTTCAGTGATGTAGGCCCATGTCTGCGGACTGTCGAACGCTGGTATTTAGAATTCCAGCGTGGACATACTAGTGTTAGTGACAGATTTCGCGAAGGACGCCCAAAATCCGCCTTCACTGAAGATAACATCATTGCTGTGAGACAACTAATTCTCGAAGATCGTCATGTGACGTATCGAGAGATAGAGGCTCTATTAGGCATCTCAGGGACAACCATTCAGAAGATCTTGCATGAAGCGCTTGGTGTGAGAAAGCTAGTTTGCCGTTGGATACCGCATCTGCTTTCCGACGATCACAAGGCGGCCCGCGTCAGATGGTGTAAGAAAACTCTGCAAAGGTTCAACCGAGGGGAGTCAAATCACGTCTACGACATCATAAGTGGTGACGAATCTTGGATCTATGCCTACGATCCTGATACCAAACAACAATCTACAATCTGGGTCTTTCAAGACGAGCCAAAGCCGACTAAAGTTGTTCGTTCTCGAAGCACTTCAAAGAAGATGGTGGCCACGTTCGTTGGAAAAACCGGCCATGTTGCGACTATTGCACTTGAAGATCGTAGAACGGTTAACGCAGAGTGGTATACTACAGTTTGTTTACCACAAGTCATCGCCGAACTTCGAAAATCTAACTCAAAGCGACGCATCATCCTGCACCACGACAACGCAAGCTCACACAGCGCTCGTCAAACGATTGAGTATTTGAAGCAGGAAAAAGTAGAAATTCTTGACCATCCTCCATACAGTCCTGACCTAAGCCCTAACGATTTCTTTACATTTCCTAAAATTAAGAAAAGTCTTCGTGGTCAAAGGTTCCAGTCCGGTGAAGAAGCAGTCGACGCTTTCAAGACAGCCATTTTGAACACCCCACTTTAGAGTGGAATAAATGTTATAATAACTGGTTTGAGCGAATGGAAAAGTGTTTTAAGCTACGTTGTGAATACTTTGAAAAACAATAAAAAGTACTATAAGGTTCTAGATGTGTTTTTTTCTTCAAACGACAAAACTTAAAAGGCATGCCTCGTATGCACATTACCTTTATAATATCTCCTTCTTCAAGTTTGAGTGCGGTTTTATCATATGCGTTGGGCACCCGCGTCTGTCGCACGCGCGCCAGCGCCGGCAGCGTGCGCTGGAATACATACATATTACATTACATTAGATACTGTCTTTCATTCACATCAAGACATTATAATAAGGTTGTCTGGAAGAAATCGCTTTAAGTAATAAGACCGACCATTGTACTTACCTTTATTTTTGTGTATTTCTTTGTATGTTTAATTTTGTTTGGTGTACAATAAAGAGTTTTCTATTCTATAATAGTAGATTGTGTCACAAGGGACCAAAATAATGTATCGAGGGCGAGAGCGATTGTTTGAATCCAGAGCGAAGCGAAGGATTCTAGAGTAGAATCCTAAGCGTAGCGAGGGATTAAAAGTACGTCGCTCGAGGTTAAATAATTTTGGTAACGTGTGGCACACTCTGCTTTTCATCACCCTCTATAATATATACATATAAACTTGAGGGATACAGGTGTAAAGCCTCATGTGCTTGTAATGACGACCTCCGTGACGCAGTGGGCGACCACCCGGCTGAGACACAGGAGGTAGTGGGTTCGATTCCCGCCGCAGAACAAATGTTTGCATGATCTACAGATATCTGTTCCGGGTCTGGTTGTTTTTCTATATATTACGAGGCATGCCTTTTAAGTTCTGTCGTTTCCATATTTTCCGGCAATTTTGAATTTGGAACTGTTCTATATTCGAATGTGTTTACATTTTGAATCCCAAAACAGTTGAAAGTATTAGGATTAATGCTATTGTTTAGTCACAGTTTCGATTTGAATCTGTCAGGTCACGTACGAAAATGAATCTTTCTAAGGAAAATGTTCGTGCAATAATTTTCTACAACTTTAGAAGAGGCCTGACACGGCTTCAGTGTTTAGAAGAGCTAACATCTGTGTTCAGTGATGTAGCCCCATGTCTGCGGACTGTCGAACGCTGGTATTTAGAATTCCAGCGTGGACATACTAGTGTTAGTGACAGATTTCGCGAAGGACGCCCAAAATCCGCCTTCACTGAAGATAACATCATTGCTGTGAGACAACTAATTCTCGAAGATCGTCATGTGACGTATCGAGAGATAGAGGCTCTATTAGGCATCTCAGGGACAACCATTCAGAAGATCTTGCATGAAGCGCTTGGTGTGAGAAAGCTAGTTTGCCGTTGGATACCGCATCTGCTTTCCGACGATCACAAGGCGGCCCGCGTCAGATGGTGTAAGAAAACTCTGCAAAGGTTCAACCGAGGGGAGTCAAATCACGTCTACGACATCATAAGTGGTCACGAATCTTGGATCTATGCCTACGATCCTGATTCCAAACAACAATCTACAATCTATAGGTCTTTCAAGACGAGCCAAAGCCGACTAAAGTTGTTCGTTCTCGAAGCACTTCAAAGAAGATGGTGGCCACGTTCGTTGGAAAAACCGGCCATGTTGCGACTATTGCACTTGAAGATCGTAGAACGGTTAACGCAGAGTGGTATACTACAGTTTGTTTACCACAAGTCATCGCCGAACTTCGAAAATCTAACTCAAAGCGACGCATCATCCTGCACCACGACAACGCAAGCTCACACAGCGCTCGTCAAACGATTGAGTATTTGAAGCAGGAAAAAGTAGAAATTCTTGACCATCCTCCATACAGTCCTGACCTAAGCCCTAACGATTTCTTTACATTTCCTAAAATTAAGAAAAGTCTTCGTGGTCAAAGGTTCCAGTCCGGTGAAGAAGCAGTCGACGCTTTCAAGTCAGCCATTTTGAACACCCCCACTTTAGAGTGGAATAAATGTTATAATAACTGGTTTGAGCGAATGAAAAAGTGTATTAAGCTACGCGGTGAATACTTTGAAAAACAATAAAAAGTACTATAAGGTTCTAGTTGTGTTTTTTTCTTCAAACGACAAAACTTAAAAGGCATGCCTCGTATAAGTATGTATTTACAAAAAAAAAATGTATGGAAGTATTCTATCAGTTATCTGGTTCCCATAGTACAAGCTCTGCTTAGTTTGGGGCTAGATAGCGCTGTGTGAAATGTCCAAAAAAAAATCACCGACAACCATACCCTTCAAACCAAAACACAGCAATGCTGCTTGGCGGCAGAAATATGTAGTACTTCCCCGTGCGTGCCCTTTCACAAGCTACTACTACTACTACTATTCTTGAACTCTGTTTATTGCGTTTTCACGACTAAATGGCTAGACCGATTTCTAAGAAATTTGATATATAAAAAGGACGCACACGAAGCCGCGCCCAGAAGCTAATTTTTAAATATGAACATAAAGATAATAGGCGTTTTTTTTGTCCCCAAATCAAAATGAAAAATTGAACTCTTCAAGGCGTCCTTGACAGGTTAAATAGATAATCGTGACAAAAATGGCCATCACTTTTTTATTGAAAGTAAATTTATTTATAGAAAAAAAAAATACACTAGAGAAAAATAATAATGTAAAATAGGGGCCTAAATCCATGTAGTCATAGAGTGCTGATGATAGTGTTACATAATGGTAGTGTTAGTGTACCTGCATGTTAGTGCGCTGTGGGGGGAGCTTGCTGCTGGGCGGACTAGGTGGGTCGCCGAGGTGGTTGAGGGCTTCTTTAGGGGGGTACGGGACTCCGGCAGGATCCAGGATCTGGAACATATAATAATAATAAATCTTTATTAATTGTAATAGTCCTAAGATTAATATTACTGATTAGTATCTAATTATATGTAACTTCTGAATAGTCAAATCAATAAACGTAATACTCAGTTTTATTTTCACAAAAAACTGGATATTTACCATGATTTATGAGTTTTAGTGAAAATAGTGTTAATTACCATGATAGTTTTAAAAGTTATAATAATGTTAGTGTAAAGTTAGTTGTAAGTTTCTAGTGAGGAAATCATCAGATTTGATGGGAAGAAAAACTCGGCAATGTTTCGGTTCAATTCGTGAACCTTCATCAGGCTGAATGTGATCCGCTCCCGAACTACGCCTAGCATAAGAAAATTTTTGATACGCAATAATAGTATATTATGCAAATAATTAAAGACGGATTTAAAGCGATGGCCCATAGGTGAATCCTGAGCGACGCGAGCGATTCATGGCCCTCGATAAAAATCCGTTTTATTCAAGATTTACATTCTATACTTTATACCATGACTACTAAAAAGAAAGATTTAAGCGAAAAAAGACATTTATTGAAGAAAAAAGGAAGGTTAAATTAATAAAAAAATATAAAAAATGCACATTAAAATTGGAACAATAGCTTGATTTTCATTTATCAATTTGCAAAACTCATCGTAGGCTTTGATGTAAACCAGCCATGATTTGTTGGGTAGCAAGTTTTCTACTATAACGGCCGCCCTCTCTTTCATAAACTCATACAGTATTCATAATAGCGCAAATTTATTATTAACAGCAAAAAACACAAAACAGCTTATCTAATGCTAAGCTCCTTGTCGAAAATGTCGACCAATCAAATCTCAAGGATTTATTTGCACAAGGAGTTTGTATGTCGAGTATTCTTTGCACAAGGAGTTTGTTTCGAGTATTTTTTGCACAAGGAGGTTGTATTGCATTGAGATGGAGGTCGAATATATTGGTGTGTTCTAAATTCAAACACCCAAATAGTGAATTAAAGTGCTTTTATAAGCTTTTAAAGGGGGAATGGTATAAAAAATACTTATTTAGTTTATATCTTTTTTTTTAACCTATACTTTCCCACTGCTGGGCAAAGGTCTCCCCCATGTTCCTCCACATCTCACGATCTCTCGTCACGTCCCACCAGCCATCTTGGAATGCATCGAGGTCGTCACGCCAACGCTTCCTCGGCCTGCCCCGGCTTCGACGCCCATCTGCAGGCACCCATTGTGTGACGACTGTTGCCCATTTGTCTGTGACCATACGACTCACGTGACCCGCCCAGTCCCACTTCAGCCTGGCAGTCTTGTCGCCAACATCTGCGATGCCGGTCTTCGCGCGCAGTGTGGCATTGCGGATCCTGTCGATTCTCTATACCCCTAACACGCTGCGTTCCATAGCTCTTTGGCAAACCTTGAGTTTGGACTTTTGAGATTCCGTCAATGACCAAGTTTGGGCACCATAGGTAAGGACGGGCAGAATACACATGTCGATGAGTTTACGCTTAAGTGACAATGGAAGTCTCCCTTCATTAGCGTCTTCATGGACCAGAAGCTCCTCCAGGCATTTTCGACGCGGCGGACGACCTCTTTATCTTGCCTGTTTTCGAAGGAGACAATCTGGCCCAAGTAAATGTACTCATCGACGTAGTATAATTCTTGCCCGTCTACCATAATTTTTTGTTTGTTGGTGTTGGTCATTAGTTGTGTCTTTGACCGATTCATCATTAGTCCAATCTCAAGGCTTGCAGTGCTCAGGTCTTGGAGTTCTTGTGCTGTAGGGGCAAAAAGAACAATATCATCGGCGAAGCGCAGGTTCGTAAGCTTCTTATCTTCAATAGATACACCTTTTTGTTTTCAAGAGACTGCTAGTTTTCTGAAAATTTCTTCTGAAGTACTTGTGAAGAGTTTGGGGGAGAGCGGGTCACCTTGCTTAACGCCTTTGTCGATTGTAAAATATGGTCCATCTGTTGTTAGTTTGATATTGGCTGTGCTGTTGCTGTAGATGGTTTCGATGAGGTTAATATAAGTTTGATCTATTTCTTGGTTCTTAAGTGCAGTGAAGATGGCGGAATGGTTAATGCTGTCAAAAGCCTTCGTGTAATCCACGAAGGCAAGGTACAAAGGTTTATTAAATTCTTGATATTTTTCGAGGATTTGGTTAAGCGTATGTAGATGGTCAGTTGTCGAAAAGCCAGGGCGGAATCCTGCTTGTTCAGGGGGTTGGTGCCTATCAAGCTTACCACTTATCCTACTTTGAATGACCTTAATGAACGCTTTGTAGATATGGGATACCAGGATTATGGGTCTATAATTACTAATATTGTGTCTCTCACCCTTTTTGTGGAGAAGTATGATGTTAGAGAGTGGCACATTTTTGATGGTAGTGTCCCTGTTTGTAGAACGGAGTTAAACAGGTTAGTAAGGTGCGGTAATAGGGCTCGTGAACCTATTTTATGTGCTTCTGTTGTAACAACATCTTCTCCAGGACTTCTGTCATATTTCATGGAATTAAGTGCTAAATTAACTTCTTGCCCTGTTATAAAGGGAATGTTGTTATCAAAAGTATATGGTTTATTTATTTTAAGTTTAGTGGTGTCGGAATAAAGATTTTTTATAGAAATGTGTGCATATATCCATGATTTTTAATCTATTGTTATATTTCTTTCCCGATTCGTCTTGTAAGCTGTTAATCCAAACTTTTCCTCTAGAAATCCCTTGTTTCGCTGTTCTCAAAGATTTGTTCCCCTCTATTATGACTAAGTGACAATTTAGGTTTCTGATATCTTTTCTTACGCTGCGCTTTACTTGTTTATCTAGTATTCTGTATTCTTTTGTGCCAATTTCCATTTCCGTTCTTTTTTCGATTAATGATTGTGTTTCTATACTAAGTTTGCTATTTTTGTCTCTAGGTTTTCTTATTTTCTTGCTACTGATTCCTACGTTTACTGAGGTTCTACGTTTTCTATTTCTTTTAAGTCTTTAAATATGTTTGATAGTTCTAAGTTAAACTGTTCTGAATTATTAATTAGTATATGTTTTGTTAATTTTTGAATAAAGAGTTTATATCTAAACTTATCTAAATTATTTTGGACCGAATAGCACAGGATAGATTGGAGTGGCGTTTAAAGGAGGCGACTCCAGCAGCGGGCTATCATCTAAGCTGACGATGATGATGATAGTATGCATGTGAACTCACTCTCTGTACATAAGGTACTGGTATAGACCCCGTGAGACCCTGGTTGTTGCGCGCCGTCCACCATTGCTCTTCATCTCGTGTGATCACCATCAGCCGCTCGCCTCGTTTGAAGGGCAGGTCATCGGCATCCTGAAATATTTTAGTTTTATTTAATTATTATAAGGATAATTTATTTAACAGAACTTAAAAATCAGTTGTACTTAAATGCTAAGTTTTAAATAATAAACATACGGTTTGTTGAGGGCTAGATTTGCATTACGTACAGTTAATTCTAAAACTAGTAATGGTTTTAGAACTGTACGTAATGATCCTGCGCTTGTTGTAAACTGTGTACAAAAACTCTTAAACTAACACATATACAAAATAAAAAAATACATAACACCGACCCCCTCTTTTTCGGGTCAGTGGTTATAAACTAACATAGCTAACAACCACCCCCGGTAAGATAGCTTTCTATTAAAAAAACTGAGTCCGAATTGGTTTAACCGCTTGGGAACTACGATACCACAACTAATAGAAAGCTAGTTTAAATGGGGTGGTTCTTAGCTATGTGTGATGAGGATCAGGTCAGCCGATTTGAAGATATCAGCTCTTAGTAATTTATTTATTTATTGAACGAGCGAAGCGAGATCTCCAAATCAACTTGGGCAAATCGGCGTTGTATGCATATAATGTTTGTTTATCGGAGGATAACTTTCGAAGCGTTTATCCGATCATCGTAAAATTTGGTATATAGTTAAGTAGTGATGGCACAATTTTGGTGTGACTAAATGACCTAAAAATGTTGGGGTTCAAGAGGGGTAAAAAACCAAAATGGAACTATCCGTTCAAGTAGCACGTCTAATAAAAGGTCTTCGTGAGTAGATTTCGACCCCATTTTTATTTTCAGTTTAAACCTTGTAGTTTTTAAGTCATAATAAAAACTGAACTTTGACAAAATTCACAGGCTACACCAGTGCTCAAATATGGTATGCATGTAGCTTTTGTGACACAAATATAAGGAAAAGTCTGAAATTCAGAATAACTGCAATTTCTACCTCAAAAAAAAAAACCAATATACATGAACTCCCGTTACCTGTAATTTGAATGAAACTGTAGGTCAAGTTCATTGGTTATGCATTTCGTGGCACTATTTTGATAGTCTAAGATTACAAACATAATTTTTTTTTATTATTATGGGAGTCTCGCGAAGCCTCAGTTTGGGGCGAACCACTAGTTAATTATTTTACTCTTGTTTGCGCTGCGCTAGAAGGCGGACGTACAAACTATATCCTAGTGATAAAATTGGCTAAAAATTAAATTTTATGCAAGCCTCCAGTTGTTTTAATTATGCTCAGAACTCTATTTTCCTTCCGGAATTCCGGAAGAAATTGCTTTAGAGCGATAAGATTGCCCATTGTACTATTTGCTTTGTGACTTCTATTTTGTCTGTAATTTTTATTTTTTATGATGTACAATAAAGTGTTTTTATTCATTCATTCATTTCCTATAAGACATACAAGTAAGTCTCATGTCTCCTTCAAAAATTTACATATACGGATGGAATCAGTGATTTATAGAGATAACCAGTATCACACAGAGAGAGAGAGTAAAGTTTCAGTACATCATCAGTGCAGTTTTGCCGCAGATGGCCCAATAACGAGTCTCAGACATGTGGGCCAACATTCATATGTGAACTCGTACAGGAAAATGCAAACAGCTAACTCAAAAACATTCAACTTCCAAGGCTGATAAACTGATATGATTAATTGAGTGAGACTTTATTGCTCAAGGGAAGTGAGATCTCTGAACCAACTTGGGCAAATCGGCGTTGTATGTATGTTTGTTTGTCCGAAGATAACTTTCGAAGCTTTGATCCGATCATCGTGAAATTTGATACATAGGTAGGTAGTGATGGCACAAATTTGGTATGACTAAATGAGCTAAATGTTGGGGGGTTGTTGAGATATTGGGGTTCAAGAGGGGTAAAAAAAATTTAAAATTAGACTTAGGTCAATAGGATTAGGTCAAGTAGGACGTCAATTGAAAGGTCTTCATTAGTACATTTAGACTTCATTTTTATTTTTAGTAAAGTCTTTAGGTATAGTTGTTGAGTTATTAGCCATAATAAAAACTGAACTTTAACAAAATTCACAGGGTACTGTGTTACTAGTGCTGAAATTTGGTATGCGTGTAGCTTTAGTGACACAAATATAGGCAAAAGTCTGAAATCCAGAATAACTGCAATTTCTACCCCAAAAAAATATAATCAATTAACATGAACTCCCGTTACCTGTAATTTGAATGAAACTGTAGGTCAAGTTAAGTGGTTATGCATTTCGTGGCACTATTTTGATAGTCGAAGATTACGAATAATATTTTTTTGTTTTTATTGGAGACTAAACTTTTATTGGAGGTAAAAAGTAGCCTATGTCACCCGGGGATAGTATAGCTTCCCAACGGTAAAATAATTTTTTAAATCGGTCCAGCCAGTAGTTTCGGAGTCTACTCAATGCAAACAAACAAACAAACAAACAATCAAATCTTTCCTCTTTATAATATAAGTATAGACTCGCGAGATCTCAGTTCGGGGCGAACCACTAGTATTATAAATTAGAAAGAAACTCTGCATCTGTCTGTTTGTTTGTTACGTATTCACGACTGTTTAGTCGTTCGTGCAAGAGTGAACGTTGACGCCAGGCGCAAATAGTTTTTAACCGACTACAGAAAAAGGAGAGTATGTATGTTCACCGATTACTCGAAGACGCTGGGAACGATTCGTGAAATAATTTTTTTGTTTAAAAGGGTATCCTTCCCAGGCGGTCCCATTGACACCAAATCAGGATCTGATGATGGGATCCCAAAAAATCGAGGGCATCCCTTAAATTTTATACGGACACAATTCGGTTTTATGTTTTTTTTTACCTCAGAACTCCGTCATTTATCAACCGATTTGGAAAATATTTTTTTTTATTTCAAAGGATAGACTTTCATATTGATCTCATAGAAATTTCATCAAAATCAGTTCAGTATGTTGGTTAAGTCGGTTATATTATTGTTAAAAAGTTCGAAACAAATTAAAAGCTACAGAAAAAAGGTACGAACTATAAGAATAACTATGCCGAGATAAGTAGTAACGAATCTGAAACACTAAATAATAAAAATGTGTATAAGAAGATCTTGGTATTTCCAAACAGTTCTGAGTACTAACTATAGTTAACAGCAAGCATTTGGAAACTACAGGCATAACTTCAAGATGTTACAGGATATATTCATTTCAAATCTCCACTTGCTAAATTTTCCCCAGTAAGCCTAGCACAGTAACTGTAGAGAAGGATTTAGTGATGAGTCATTCCGAACAAAGAAGACACTTGTCAATCCTCTCAAGCACGGCGATTGCGAGAATGAACAGGAAGAAACGTTGTCGACACTTCCTCGACAGTAGTCTACAACGCCAAGCACGATAGTCATCATTTTCTCTATCTTGGACATTTAAGGATAGACAACTTTCTTCTGATATTGTCTAGGTCTTGCGATGCCTAGACAACACTGTCTTCTCAAGTTGTATCTTTCGCACTCTTCTCAATCGCGCGCTTGCCAACAATTTTTGGTTGGATATATTATTAATTATATACACAATGCACAATGCTATAGACCAGTGGTTCTCAACCTTTTAGTCATGAGGGACCATTTTACCAAATGTTTGTCTTGCCGGGGACCACACAGTTGGTTTTCCTAAATTAAGGATTGTTTGATAAAGAAAACAAGCACAATTTTATAATTAGCACTCATTTATTTATTATTTAGTAAAAATGTAAAAGTTACAGATTTTAATTTAATGTGATTTTTGTGACTGCATACTCTTTACTAACTTCTGAATTCTTGGTTCAGTGCTACTCAAAGCTAAACGCATGTCGGCAGTGGCATCCAACCGATTTCGATGCTTGTTTTAATCATCAGAAGCGTCGAAAACCCCTGCTCGCATAGTTACGTCGATGAAAATAAAGTTAGGTAACGCATAGCAATGTCTCGAAGCCTTGGAAAAGAAATTGCTTTTTGGCTCCAAAATTCCTCAAGATTTATTCCTGATTCGAATGTATCTTTTAAGTTCGTGTCGTGTTGCATTTCAATCACTTCTTCTTGAATTTCATCAGAGACTTCGGAAACATTGAGAATGAAAGGATTCCGGATCAGTTTCTGAATACTTTTGTCCCCGCAGTCAGGAAAATAGCGATTGAATTCAATTTTTAATTTTGTCAAATGGAGCATCATGTTTTTCTGAATTTCTTCTTTAATATCTGCACCTTGTCCGTCAATAATTTGGTTGAGCGTATCAAATGCAGAAAAGTTTTTTTTTGACCTTATTAATCCATAGCTCGATTTTAGCAATAAACGCCCTGATTTTATCTTCATATGCAAATATGTTGCTCATGCCTTGCAACTTCAAATTTCCCGATCCTTGCAGTTGAAGGTTTAATTTATTTATTTGTGCAAAAAAGTCCCAAATAAGCAAAACGTATTTTATATTCGGGCTCACAGAACTGATCTAGCAACTCTTTGTTCTTGTAAGTTAAGAATATTTGTACTTCCTCTCTTAGTTCGTACAACCTTGACAGCATGTTTCCTTTCGAAAGCCAACGAACTTCTGTGTAGAAAAGCAGAGTTAAAACCGCTAAAACAAGGAACGAATGGAACGAAACCCCCGTCCCCGCCCACGTGCACCGCATTTCGCCTTCGGACTCGTGCCGCACGCGCATTGCGCTCGCGGCTCGCGCTGTTTCGACTCGACTCATTACGTCACGCCACATATTATTAGGATGGCTTCGCGGACCACTTGGAATGCCTCCAGGGACCACTAGTGGTCCGCGGACCACCGGTTAAGAACCAATGCTATAGACAGAGCATCTTTCTCTTGTCTAGGAAAAAAACTTATTGAGCCTGCTCGGGGCAAAGACAATTTCAGAAGAATCGTCAGAGAATGGAAAATAATAACGTTTTATTTTACATCATACTCAAATTTAAAAACAATAAAAAAAAACAAATAACAACACACGCAGAAATACAAGTTGTGGTCAGAGCCTTTTCGTCTCTTCGAAGAGTAGACAAGAAAATCTTTGTGCTAGCCCTGCAGGAAACGCGCCTAAAACACCTCGTTTTCGTGTTGTTTCCTTCCTATACGCCTTAAAGGAAGGAAGTGTAACATTTCGGCAGTCATTCATGTAGTACGGTAAACCCCACTATTGTCAATTGTTTTTCCGGCGTTCCCAAGGGATTGACCAAAAAGAAACCAGTGAATAAATAAACCAGGAAAATTTTCATTTATACTTTTTGATAGGCCTTATAATAAGATATAAACATAATCTTCACAACTTTAAGAATACAGCATCAATACCAGAAATTAAACTAAATGGAACCGTATTAAAACGCGTACATAAGTTTAAATATCTCGGACACTACATTACCGACGACCTTGACGATAACATAGAAAGGGAGCGCAGGTCACTGGCGGCTAAAGTAATATGCTGGCGCGCCCACACTCTTCAAAGCCTACTGCCAATCATTTTACACGAGCAGCCTCAGCTGTTCTCAAAAGACACTCAGTGCACTGCGTGTCCAATATAATAATAGATTCATGATGTTGGTGGGGCTGCCTCGCTTCTGCAGCGCTTCGAACATATTTGCAGAGGCGCGGGTCGATGGGTTCCACGCCATCATCCGCAAAAAGAGTGCCTCACTGCTCAGTAGAGTGCGAGGCAGCACCAACACCATCCTGCAGGTCATAGCTGGCAAATACGACTCGCCGATTATGAAGTCCTTCAATCGGGTTCTGATCGAATAGTCTTTGTGAGAGACTATTGGCTCAGGACTTGAGTGAGGGACTTTAACTTAAAATTTTATTTTTATTATTTGAATTTTGTTTGTTTAATTGTGCCTATATTTTGTAATAACCCATGTTTGAATTAAGTTTCTTACTAACAAATATTTTAATATTTGTTAGTAATAATAATGTTAGTATAATAATTTCGGCTCTATTGGTCGGACCGCAATCTCATTAGCAATCTGAACCTTATTTGTATGGGACGAGGATCTTACCTTGCCGTAACACAGTTTACAACTAGCGCGGGAGGTAATGGTGTTCGTGCGTAATGCAAATCTACCCTCAACAAATCGTATGTTTATTTATGCAATAACTTAGCACTTACGTACAACTGTTTTTTAAGTTCTGGCAAAATAAATTATTCTTATTCTTATAAATATGGATCTTTGACATCTCAAAATTGAATAAATTAATCGTATTGAATAAACGTATCGCATTACGTATTTTGTGTCACAAACCACCAACGTCTAATTATGATACAAATAATGTTATCAATCAAAAAAGCACCAAGATTTCGGAAGATATCTCCCGTGCTAGTTCAAAACTGTGTTACAGTGTTACATATTCTGTAAGTATTTACGCAAATACCCAAATAGAAAAAGCCGGCAGTGGCCAACGTAACTACCGTATAGTTTGAACTTTTTTTACTTTGAAAACCTGGATAGCAATGTGCAAATGTGTATTCAAATGCGCACTTATGTGGCGCCGGCTTTAAGATAGCCCCTCTAACTTGATCACATAACGTTTTCACCCAGCTGTTTATCTGAGACTGTGCGCTATAGGCGGCTGATATATCAATTTAAAATACATCTGGAACGTAAAAAACGTTCCTTCCGAGTTATTTTTAACGTAAACAGACGTCGATGAAATTAGATATGACCGATTGTGCTTATATTTGCCGAAAGTTATTTATGAGTTTTTGTCTGGATATAAGGAGCAAGTTCTCGAGCGGAGTGTACGGAATGAGTCTCATTAAGTAATTATGGGTTCTCTTTTTTTAAAACCAAGTGTATCTATCTCTATTGAGGAGCTAATTAGAGTTTAAGTTAAGTTTGTTTGTTGTCTACTCTACTAACATAGTATTTTAAAATTTGGATCTTCAGTCTGAAATAACGTCTTTTTATTTATACCACAGAAATGGTTTTTTGTTGTGAATATTTTCGCAAAATGTACCTTAAGATTTCTCGGTCAAGTATTTAACCTCAAATTATTTTATGATTCAAAGTTATGATTCATCCGTGCAATTTAAAAGATGTTTAAGAAATTTCTAGTATGAGTCACAAAAAATTGAATTCTAGGAATTTCGTTTGTATTTTATTCCTGGTCCGTGGTTCCAGATCGCGCCAAATAGATATTTACAGTTGTTAAATAAAGTTTATTACAAATTTATGGTTTGTTTAGACTTGCTGATCATGTGAAGTTTTGAGCATCGGCCGTTAACTTTTTGTGTAGTATTAAATTAGATTGGATAAATATATTAGGATTAGTCAGCTAGTGAAGAATAAAGAACATGCTTTCGCCAGAATGTGTCTGTATCTGTCTGAATTGGAAACAGCATAACGAGGCTCTAGGTGAAGGTAACCACGACTTGTAGCGCAATAGTTTTTTTAACTTTGAAATTGTATTAGTTTTTACCTAAATTATTGATTATTTTGACCCTAACTATTTATTTAATTTATAATAAATTACCAATTGTACTAACATAGTTTTAAGATGTTTTAACAAGTTATGGATGTAAGTAATATCTGAATTAATAAATTGAAATTGTAGGGATTTTTTTTTCTAATTTGAGCCGAAACCATGTAGCGATACAAATGCCAGCTGAATTAAGATACTCACGTTTCCAGTGAAGTCAAACTTGGCGACCACCAGCTCGAGTACATGATGCGGCTGCGGCGCAGGCTTGCCGGTCTGCGGCAGTGGCCTCGTCAGCGGCGTCGTGTCAAGGTAGTGCAACCGGTAGAATGCCAGCAGGGCAGCCATGTCCGCGAACAGCTGGTCCCCTATTCTGAACCGAATGGTGCCGTCGGCTGATACCACCCGGTTGATTATGTAGTGGGAGACGCGGTCGTCTTCTCTGGAGATTACATAGAAAGGTGTGTTAGTAGTAGTAGATTTCTTTGTGAAAGAGCTCGCCCGGGGAAGTACTACCGCTATACCTATTTCTGCCACCAAGCAGCATTGCTGTGCTTCGATTTGAGGGTATATGTCGGTAACAATACAACTATGCCTTAAGTTGATGGACACAATGCATCGTAGGGTACGTTTCTAAGGTGCGTGATGTACGAGTCAATGCTTCGTTATAGGCGATGGTTACCACTGTGCATTACCCCCTCTAACCTTGAACCCAGTCATCCTAGCTCCTTGAAGTAACGGAGTAGGACTTTGGGTTCACGGCAGCAGTTTTCCAGGATCTATCTAGGTAAAATTACCAAAGGAGAAATGAGAAGATACATAGACTAACCAAAGTCACTGACATAGCCCAGATTACCACTCTGAAGTGACACTGGGCGAAGCACATAGCTCTAAGAATTGACGTTGAGGCAGATAGATTCTCGAGTGGAGTGGAGACCACGCACTGGAGAGCACAGCGAAGTACGGCCCCACTAAATGTAAAGACGACCAGATAAAGGTTGCTGAAAGCCGTTGGGTGCAGGCTGCACAAGATCGGCCACTCTGGAAATCTATGGGTGCGTCTTGTGGCCTATAAGACTATGCTGTTAGATCCTATCCCACTATTGAGCTAACCTTTCAAAGATTTAAGAAATAAAAGCTCCTTTATTTGTGGTAATGCCTTACCTGACGCACAACACGTAGTCTCCCGTTATAGTCTTGGAATCCCGTACTAAGAAGACCCCGCTTTCAGTCTCGTTGAGCAGAAGACGAGTGGCTTCCGCGCGAGACAGGTCGCGGAAGTACCAGCTGTAGACAAAAGGAAAATATTAGTGGATGAATAGTTGGCTGAGACGCAGAAGGTAGCGGATTCGATTCCCGCCGCGGAACAAATGTTTGCATGATCTACACATATTTGATCCGGGTCTGGATGTTTTTTTTATATATTTTGTGTACGTACATATTTACAAAATAAAATGTATATAAGTATTCTATCAGTTATCTGGTTACAATAGTACAAGCTCTGCTTAGTTTGGGGCTAGATACTGCTGTACGAACTGTCCAGAAATATTTATTTATTATAACGAAGCAGCGCTTTTTTAGTTAATCCCTAGTTAATTAGTAGCAGTACTAAATTAAAAGATTAAATTTTAATTTATTCTTTTTTGCACAGAACAAACATGTACAAAGGGAGGGCTTAATGCTGAAAAGCATTTTCTACATGCATGACATCTACAAGTACAACATAGGTTGCCGTGCTTAAACAATAACTTAAAAAAGGAACAAATTAAATGGTAGGTAATTAACTAGCTACTATTAAGCGCCTGTATATCTTGTGGCACTATGTTGAATAACCCTTAATGCCTTATTGACACCTCTCTTGAAGGCGTTTATGTTGAAGCCTACCGATAAAACCTCCAGGGAAGATATTCCAGGGACATGAGAGAAACGAGTGGGTGGAACACACTGTATGAGACTTCCACACATCTACAATATTATGTACTTCGTTTTTGACCAGCTGTATCTAAGATAGCCTAGTGTCTTAAGCATTACATTGATGGGGGCCCTCACATTGATGGGTTGTCGAAGAGACTTAGTTCTGCGGCATACGCAGTCAAAAAGATCCGTCTTTTTACAGACGTAGACACAGCTAGACTAGTTTACTTCAGCTACTTCCACGGCATTATGTCATACGGTATACTGCTGTGGGGGAGTGCTGCAGATATAAACACCGTTTTTGTGCTGCAGAGGAGGGCTGTTCATGCAATTTATAATATGGGCCCCAGAGAATCATTATGCAATAATTTTAAAGAAATAAATATTATGACATTCCCTTGTCAATACATCTATGAAAATCTAATGTATGTTCTCAAAAATATTAATTTGTTTAAGAAAAATAGCGATAATCATAATTTTAATACTAGAAATAAAGATAAACTAGCTGTTGCCACTTGTAGACTCCATAAAGTTAGTAAATCGTTTAAAGGGCAAGGTGTACGCTTTTATAACAAACTCCCAAAGGATGTACAAAAATCGACAATTAATAAATTTAAAAACGTAATTAAACTAAATCTTTATAAAAGAGCCTATTATAAAATATCGGATTATTTAGATGATAGAGAAGCTTGGGATTGAAATTCCTCCAACTCGTTCAAAATGTTACAATTTAGACGTAATTTATTTTCTGTATTATGTATTGTAAAAGGATCATTAAAAAAACAACCAGCCTTGTTTCTTGCCTTTCTTTCCTGGCTTGGTCGCGAAGGAACAGGCAGTAAAATTGACGTTTCAAAGTGATCTTTGTGATTTTAATGAATAAAAATATTTGACTTGACTTTGACTTTGATTATGGATTAGGATGTGTGTCTACAAGGTCATAGAACATTTTTAATCAAACATAGTATTTGTTTCTAAACAAATTTTTACCTCTTTGGACTGACTGACTACGAGGCATGCCTTTTAAGTTCTGTCGTTTCCATATTTTCCGGCAATTTTGAATTTGGAACTGTTCTATATTCGAATGTGTTTACATTTTGAATCTCAAAACAGTTGAAAGTATTAGGATTAATGCTATTGTTTAGTCACAGTTTCGATTTGAATCTGTCAGGTCACGTACGAAAATGAATCTTTCTAAGGAAAATGTTCGTGCAATAATTTTCTACAACTTTAGAAGAGGCCTGACACGGCTTCAGTGTTTAGAAGAGCTAACATCTGTGTTCAGTGATGTAGCCCCATGTCTGCGGACTGTCGAACGCTGTTATTTAGAATTCCAGCGTGGACATACTAGTGTTAGTGACAGATTTCGCGAAGGACGCCCAAAATCCGCCTTCACTGAAGATAACATCATTGCTGTGAGACAACTAATTCTCGAAGATCGTCATGTGACGTATCGAGAGATAGAGGCTCTATTAGGCATCTCAGGGACAACCATTCAGAAGATCTTGCATGAAGCGCTTGGTGTGAGAAAGCTAGTTTACCGTTGGATACCGCATCTGCTTTCCGACGATCACAAGGCGGCCCGCGTCAGATGGTGTAAGAAAACTCTGCAAAGGTTCAACCGAGGGGAGTCAAATCACGTCTACGACATCATAAGTGGTGACGAATCTTGGATCTATGCCTACGATCCTGATACCAAACAACAATCTACAATCTGGGTCTTTCAAGACGAGCCAAAGCCGACTAAAGTTGTTCGTTCTCGAAGCACTTTAAAGAAGATGGTGGCCACGTTCGTTGGAAAAACCGGCCATGTTGCGACTATTGCACTTGAAGATCGTAGAACGGTTAACGCAGAGTGGTATACTACAGTTTGTTTACCACAAGTCATCGCCGAACTTCGAAAATCTAACTCAAAGCGACGCATCATCCTGCACCACGACAACGCAAGCTCACACAGCGCTCGTCAAACGATTGAGTATTTGAAGCAGGAAAAAGTAGAAATTCTTGACCATCCTCCATACAGTCCTGACCTAAGCCCTAACGATTTCTTTACATTTCCTAAAATTAAGAAAAGTCTTCGTGGTCAAAGGTTCCAGTCCGGTGAAGAAGCAGTCGACGCTTTCAAGACAGCCATTTTGAACACCCCACTTTAGAGTGGAATAAATGTTATAATAACTGGTTTGAGCGAATGGAAAAGTGTTTTAAGCTACGTTGTGAATACTTTGAAAAACAATAAAAAGTACTATAAGGTTCTAGATGTGTTTTTTTCTTCAAATGACAAAACTTAAAAGGCATGCCTCGTATTATACAATATTATTACAGCAACATATAATATATAACATTAAAGCGGAAGGAATCAGAATAACCATATTAAGTATATCAGATATATTCATAATATTATTATAATGAGGTAAAGTTATTATGTTTGTAAGGAATTCTGTAACTATTTTATCTATTTTAAAAATAATTTTACTAATATTTCACCTACACTTGCCATGAGTGCTATGTTTTGTTTTGATAAAAAATATGTGTGCAGCCAGGGAGGGTTAGCTTGTAATAACAATGACAACAAACTTTTTAACAAAAATATAACTGACTTTAGATAACAGATTAAACTAAACTACTAAACTAATTTTGATGAAATATCTATAGAACCTGATATTATATCCTTTCAAACAATAAAAGAATTTTCCAAATCAGTTGATAAGAACTTCTTCCTTTTTTGAAGTTAAAATAATAACATATTAAAATTCCTTTCCTATATTCTTTCTATAAACAAGCTTAGTTTGTTTGTTTTTCCTGTGAGACTTGGATATTTTTCAGGAAAAAAGTATGTAGCTTAATTCTAATTCTTGATCTTTGTCCAACATTGGAGAAAAACAGGTAATTTTTTTTTATATTTCCTGGTGGTAGAATAAGCTTATGGCCCACCTGATCTTAAGTGGTTACCATCGCCTATAACAGAAAATTGCCTCATAGGTAATTCTAGGGTAGGGGGAATAAGACCTGTACTGATGTCCCACACACATCCCACCTTTTACTGTGCACTACCAACTCATCTTTATCCGCAATGCACAAAGGTTGTCTGGAAAATAATGGATTTTAGTTTGCCTTTAACTCACTAGAATCACACTAACATTATAAATGCAAAAGTTTGAATGTTTACTTATTGGTTTGTTTGTTACTCAATCACGTAGTAACGGCTGAACCAATTTCGATGAAATTTGGCATGTACATAGATTATAACCTGGATTAACACATAGGCTATTTTTTGTTCACAATCAACGCGTGCGAAGCTTCTTGCAGAAACTAGTTTTCAATAAATCCAACATCCTACAGGAATGTTATTGTGCAATAAAACTTTATTATTTAATATATTATCAAATTCATCAATTCTAATCTATAGTACACCACACTCCTTTAAAGCTTCACTCATTTTGTTCCATTTAAAGGTTACACAGAAGAGATCGCTCTTAGCGATAAGGCCACCCAGTTTAGCTGCCTTTTTAGTTTGTAGCCAGTTAGTCAGTTTGTTTGAATTTAAGCAGGCAGCAACAGTAGCTTCTACTTTACAATTACTGTGTAACTGTTTTAAATCAAAGGGATTTTTTTGTTAGGTTTTGTTTGCTGGTTGTCTGGCAAAACTATACAGATCATATAGTTCTGCTAGGTCCTGGCTGGATTTGTATTCCCTCCCCTATTTTTTTCCTGTCTTCAGCACATCTTACTGTCAATAAATTAGAAATTTTAATGTATGTAAATATCCAATGCCCTTTGACCATTGCCATTTGTAGGAAGACTTTTACAAATTTTTCTAGACAAACCTGAACAAAACATCATGTCAGTATAAAAAAATTAGATTCGATTTTGTTGTATACTTAATTGAGTAGATTTTTGAGTGGTGATTTATAGTCATCATAACACAGCACTGACAGCAATTTATTCTTACTGAGAAGTAGTATTAAATTCAATAAAATATAGTGTTAGTATTAGTTAGTAAGTAAGCCAGTTGTTTTCATTTTAATTTGTAACTTACAAAACTTGCAAATGACTTGTAAAGAAGTCCTGACTTTGGAATAAGTTGTAGGTGGTAAATTAATTGATGTGGGACGAACCTGGTCATGTCATTGGGGTCAAACGTGGCCCCGATCCCGGGGTTCGCCATGCTTACACCGGGAAGTCAGCTAATTACGAATTCACCGTAGGAATCCCATCTCTGCCGGAAATGTCACTCCGATCACTGTGATCACTCCCGCAGTCACTGCACTGAACCAAACCTACTGAACTACGCCCGACACAATAACAATGCCCCTTTATCACTACAGATACAACCCAGTAGAGGAATCCTTAGTTAATTAGAACTTGTTGTCATAGATCACCACTAATGTTCACATCAAAACACATGTTTCCGCATTCGTGCGCGCCGACACAGCGTTGCAACTTCGCACGCGCACCTTTCTAACTAACTTTTGGTTTGTGTTTGCAAAAGAAATCTATAATTAGAAGTGAAATAAAAATAATCTTCCTCGAATACACACGCGAAGTTTCATCCGTCGTCGCTGATGATGAGGCATAGACAATTTGGAAACTTTTTATTTTTTGACGCATTGTCGCATTATCTTCTCGAATCTTTATTGTCTTTGAATAAGACCCCTTCTCACTTCACACATTAGCATACTATCAGCTATCATAAAACGTTATTTCGTTCCTTCATGTTGGCCAGACTGATAAATTACACATCATCTTCGAAATTTTAGTCTATGGTTTGTGTCCATTGTTTTTCTACAATGTTATTTTTCTGACTGCTGCTGGTGGACGAAAATTTAGTATCGCTGCGTGGAGTGTGAGTTTTATCTGGTGTTCGTGTTCGATATTGTGATTTATTAGTAATAGATCACGAAGATGTCGTCACCGAGCGCTGGGAAACGTCGCATGGACACAGATGTCATCAAACTGTATCCTTTCTTTGTTATCGTCATTACAAAGAGCCTATTGCGTTCGAGGGCCTCCATGTAAATAAGTAGGAAAGGGCCATCAGCTGATTGTCACTACCCTTCGCTAAATCGATAAGGGGTGTGTTTCTGATGGGATACAATCTTTGTCCTTTGTTATTTCATCATAATTTTGCTAATGTTTTTTGTGAAGATGATCCTTTTGGCTAGGGAAGTGCGAAGGTGCTTGCATTCTTTGTACAGCCCGTGGGGCTATATCTATATATAACGCGTAGATAAACCTCGTACGTACGTTACGTTGCTCTTCCGCGTTTAGTAGATTGTATATTTCGTAATATTCGATCTAGGCCATGGTCTGAATTGCGCATTTTTCGTCGTGCGTTACGGCCTCAAGCCCGTAGCAACACATTTAGAAAATGTAAATATAGAAAATTGTAGAAGGTCCATGATTACATTGGAATTGTTGCTTTGTTCCTATTTGGGCAAGACATTTTATTGTTTTCCATGAGTAATTCATTTCATTTGCCTACTAACACATCTAAAGTAGCGTTTTATAGGACTGTAGTAATCAAAATGTAACAAAAACATCAGCAAAAACAATGTTGACCCTATCTAACCTTTGTTTTCAATAGGTACCATTCACACAGAATTAGCAAAAATACCTAAAAAAAATATTCCTATCTAAGTGTTCTAATCTTTTTGATAAGGAGGTACATAAATGTGGAAATATTTTATGCTAAATCTGTTCAATAACAAAATCCACCATCTGTTTATTTTTAGCAAACATCTGTGACCTTGTATATTTTTCACATTCTTTTTGGCATGCTGTAAATATTATTCATCTAGAGATTTTATTACTTTATTCTTAAGATTTTTGGATTTGTTATTGTAAACAATAAAAAAAACATATCTCCAATAGCTGTTTCAAGGTGTGGCTACAACTTACATCCTAATACCTTTTCTGATAATCAATGATCGATATACTAATAAAAAAAAAAACATTAAAAAATCATAATTGTGGTAACAAGGTTTCTTATTACTTGTCATATCAGTCTAATAATAATAAGTTTTAAGCAAGGAGCTAACAAATATTAAATATTTCTTTATTTGAAATTGTTATTACTAACATAATGTATATAAAGAAATCTTTACTATATATGGACATATACGTCTGAAATAAATTTATTGAATTGAAGTAATACAGTTTACTTTTAAATCATGAACAACATTTTTTTTTGTTATGTTATTGAGACCGAGAGTTTTGAAAAAAATATATTTTGGATTGAGTGAAGCGAGATCTCCAAATCAACTTGGGCAAATCAGCATTGTACGATATATATGTTTGTTTGTTCGAGGATAACATTTGAAGTGTTGATCCGATCATTGTGAAATTTTATATATTGGTAGGTAGTGTCGGCACAATCCTGGTGTGACTGAATGAGCTAAAAATGTTTAGGGGTTGTTGAGATATTGGGGTTCAGGGGGGTAAAAAAAATCAAAATAGGACTATCTGGTTAAATGGCCAATAATGGTCATGTAATGGTTATCTGGTATGAAAGGTCTTCATTAGTACACTAGACCCCATTTTTATTTTTAGTTTAATCCTTGTAGTTTTAGAGTTATTAGCCATAATAAAAACGGAACTTTGACAAAATTCACAGGGTACACCAGTGACCCCACAGTGCTGAAATTTGGTATGCATGTAGCTTTAGTGACACAAATATAGAGGGAACAGTCTAAAATCCAGAATAATAGCAATATCTACCACAAAAAGAGGTACCTGTAATTTGAATGAAATTGTAGGTCAAGTTATTTGGTTATGAATAGAATAGAATAGAAAAACGTTTATGCATTTCGTGGCACTATTTATTTTGATTACAAATATTATTTTGTTTATTTTTTATGGGAGACTCGCGTGATCTCAGTTCGGGGCAAACCACTAGTGAAGCTGATGAGATTGTTTCAGTGCATTATGTATTCAGTACATATCTACCTTTTTTTATGCTGTTTATTCGGAAAAGGAGGTGGTTTCCGTGTCTCTACATATGGCTTCTTTGGTTTGGCTCTATTAGATGCCCTATTCCATCGCCATTGTTCAGTAAGTTTCCAATGGTCCGAGCCCCATTTATCACTGAAACAAAAAGTAAAAAAATTAAAAATTTACTTAACATACCATCATCACCATCACCTTCCGCAGCCTGACTTCACCCACTGCTGGGCCTCTCTTTGACTGTGCAAAAAAAAAAACATAAAAATCGTAATTAATTAAGATCCCTCAACAAGTTAATTTTAACTAAATTGAAACTCCCAACTCTCGTGAAATGTAAATGAAAAAACATTTTACAGCTGAGATCCCTTCACAAGAAAAAGTTCTGATAGTATTCAGACCGGCTGACCTCTTCATCCACATAGAATTCATCCATATAGAACCACCACAGTGTAATTTAACTAGCATTCTATTAATAAAACCACATCCACATCGGTTCATCCGTTTGGGAACTACGATGCAACAGACAGACAGACGACTTCCGTGGCGCAGTGGGCGAATAGTTGGCTGAGATGCAGATGGTTGCTAGTTCGATTCCCGTTCCAGAAAAAATGTTTGAATGATCTACAAATATTTGTTATGGTATGGTATATTATAAGTATGTATTTATAAAAGTAAAATATAATAATATATTGTACCTATACAGGGTGGTTTTTTGAGAAGGGCGGTGATGACCAAGTCCGAAACCACGAGAGATAAAGTAAAGTCGTAAAAGGAGTCATGCCCTCGATTTATAAAAAAACAATAACTGCATATTTAGTTTTTTTAGTTGATCCTTATCAGTAACAGAGCCCATTGGTTCAATAATACAGGGTGTCTTTTTTTTGAAATATTATTCGGATGGATTAACGTAACAGTAAAAATTAAAAAAAAAAACTGAATATGCAGTTACTGTTTTCTTATAAATTGAGGGCATGCCTCCTTTCACGACTTTTCTCGTGGTTTCGGACTTGGCCGTCATCGCCCTTCCCAAAAAACCAACCTGTATAAGTGTTCTATCAGTTATCTGGGTTCCCAAAGATAGATTACTCCAAATTACAATTACTTAACCTAGTAAAATTAATGAATTGCGGTGGTATAATGGGCGGCATTATTGCTTAAAAGCTATCCCTTCTTCTTGTTCCTTAATACAAGCTATGCTTAGTTTGGGCTAGATGGCGCGCTGGCTATGGGTTAGATACCAAAACACAGTAATGCTGCTTGGCGGCAGAAATAGGTATGATGGTAGTACTTCCCCGGGCGAGCCCTTTTATAAGGAACACTCGCACATCTTTGCCCAGCTGTGGGAAAATGTAGGCTAGAGAAAAAAGGAATCTGTTTTAGGAGAGATATTGCACTGCAAAATACTGATTCATTTGTGTTTTAATCAGGAAAACCCAATATTACGTGAGTAGACATGACCACGTTTATGTCTTATCTATGACGTTCAATGGTTTACCACTACAAATAAAACCACAAAATTCATTCGATTTTGATACATAATGACATATTACTAATGCTGGACATTTCACACAGCGCCATCTAGCCCCAAACTACGCAGCAACGCTTGTACTATAGGAACCAGATAACTGATACATATAATAAAATAAATAAATCAATATTGCTGGACATTTCACACAGCGTTATCTAGCCCCAAACTAAGTAGAGCATGTACTATGGGAACCAGATAACGGGTAAAATAATTATATTTATTTTTTTCATAAAATACATACATACAATATACCTATAGAAAAATATCCAGACCCAGAACAAATATCTGTCGATCATGTAAACATTCGTTCCGCGGCGGGAATCGAACCCGCGACATCCTGCGTCTCAGCTGGCTGTTCGCCCACTGCGCCACGGAGGTCATCTATAGAATACTTAAATATATTTTTATTTTGAACTGTGCTGCCCTACACTCAAAAAAATGGCACCACGGAAGACCAACGCTATAGTAGTATAAATATGCAGTAGGTATATAAATATGCTACTATAGCACAATGCTGAGTGGTGACCGTTTTTGCTCACAAAATTAGCTCTGCAGTTTATACTCATTTGTCTAAGCTGTAATGTACACTTGTGATGCAAAATAAACGTATTCTATTTTATTCTCAACTCGGGAAATTTTCTGCCACGCTTTCAGTGACACGATTAATTGTTCAAAAACTTACCGTTTTTCTTTAGTACTCTGTCTCTCCTCGCTCCTAGAGAACACTGGTTTTCTAGATTCTAGACTTCTTTCTAATTCATAAGAAGATTCTAGATCGATAAAAGTGGTTTCAGGACTCATAGATGCATAGTCCTTGCTTATCCCACTACAGATGGCACCCATCTTAATCTGATGTGCAATAAAATATTCTATTCTTAGCACCACGCGACAAAAAAGAGGTATTGTATTTTTACTTTTAAAACTATTGTAATCGTAGTTAAAGATACAGGGAATCCTAGTTTGGGGTTTTTATTTTATTAAAATATTATTTAATGTGTTAATTACATAACACGATCGGTTCACTGACTAATCAATAACTGGTGAGATATATGAATGACGATGAAGTCCGCACGGTAGTTACTGTTGAGGTATGACCGTAAACGTATTGTGATTTGATAAACCAATAAACTAATTTAATTTTCCTGTACTTATTCACTATTTTGGTATATATTAAAACAACACGGCCAATTACACTAATAAAAGTGGATAGTACACGTTTCACGTGAACACTTTAATCAAAATACAATACAACAAAATATCGAACGGAAAATGATGAAAAATATGCACAGTTCTAAGAATCGTCAGCAAGGCTAGCACAGCGATTTCCTTGTCTGCTTTTCGAAGAGACGACAAGGCTCTGACCGCCACTTGTATATCTGCGTGTATTGTTATTTGTTTTTAAATTTGAGTGTGAGGTACATAATAGCGTTATACTATTCTATTTTATGTCGCTTCTTCGGAAATTGTCTTTGCCCCGAGTAGGCTCACTATGGTTTCTTCCTAGACATGAGAAAGATACTCTAGTCTATAGCAACGGACGTTGTATACATAATTAACTAGCTGACCCGCCCGCGGCTTCGTACGCGTGGTTTGTCAATAAATCATTACTCTCCTTCTGTGCAGTCGCGTAAAGTGTATCCTATGTCTCAAGCCCATTCATAATCTATCTAGGTATATAGGTACCAAATTCCATCGAAATCGGTCCAGCCGTTAAGTCATGAAAAAGTAACAAACAGACAGAGAGACAGTGTTACTTTCAAATCGGTATGTACGTAGATTATAACCTGGATTATCACATAGGCTACTTTCTGTTGACAAACAACGCGTGCGAAGCCGCTGGCGAAAGCTAGTTATACATATTAATCTTCCTCTTGAATCACTATCTATTGCTGAAAACTGCATTAGAAATCCGTTGAGTAGTTTAAAAGATCTAAGGTAACAGGCAGCGGAAGCGACTTCATTTTATACTATGTAAAGATTCATTATATACTGTGTAAAAATTAAATATTTAACCGAGAATTTTTGACAAGCGCACGATTGAGAAGAGTGCGAAAGAGACAAGTTGAGAAGAGAGCGTTGTCTAGGTATCGCAAGACCTAGACAATTTCAGAAGATAGTTGTCTATCCTTAAATGTCAAAGATAGCGAAAATGATGGCTATCGTGCTCAGCGTTGTTCCTGTCGAGGAAGTGTCAACAACGTTTCTTCCCGTTCACTCTCGCAATCGCCGAGCTCGAGACGGTCGACAAATGTCTTCTTTGTTCCGAAAAATGACTCAAGTCTAAACCCTTCTCTACAGTTACTGTTCTAGGCCTACTGGTCTTAGGTAATCTATAGGGATCATGCCCAATACATTTATATTACATAATACAAGCAACTTTTTAACAAAAATTATACCTTAACCAAACTACTGAACCGATTTTGATGAAAATAAAAAATAATTTTCCAAAGCAGTTGATAAATGTCGGAGATCTGAGGTAAAAAAAAAACTACCGAATTGAGAACCTCCTCATTTTTTTGAAGTTGGTTATAAATTTCAAAAATCAATGCAATGAAATTAGAAACTGTTACTGTACTCCAGACTCGCTATAGTGAATTTTTATCAGTGAAATATTTTATAATAGGTTTAGTATAACTCTATGAACTTAAAAACATAAAAAAACTACCAAGTGATGCCTAAAAAGATTTTATTTTCCAAAAAAATTTAAAACACAACACATAATAAACACATTTTATATTTTTTTTATTAGTATTATTATCAGTCATTCGTATCCCACTGCTGGGCAAAAGCCTCCTCCCATTCCTTCCAGACATCGTGGCCCTGAGCTCGTCGCATCCATTTTATAAATATAAATAAATAATTTCAAACCCTTTCCCCAGAGCTACACGCCCTCGCGACGGAGGTGATCAATACCCCTGTGTGTGACAAAATTCGCAAATATTTTAAAATCACAGACGGTATATTTGTCTGATGTACTTATCTTTGGAATATTGCTCTTGGATTATTTCGCGGCCATTGTACCGATAAAGGTTACTGACCGTCTGAAAACGATTGAAATTCATAGGCTAACGGCTAGCAGTTTAACCCCGACTACAAGCTAAATAAAAATGTTGATAGAATAAAGTAACGCTTTACACCAGGAATACTTATACATAGAACTAGTTAATGCCAGATATCGCCATCACTTACCATCAGGTGAGGAAAAAAAAATAGAAGCGATTGTACAATGGGCGGCTTTATCGCTGATCGTTCATCATTGAGCCACTGCTGTACGAGGCATGCCTGTTAAGTTCTGTCGTTTCCATATTTTCCGGCAATTTTGAATTTGGAACTGTTCTATATTCGAATGTGTTTACATTTTGAATCTCAAAACAGTTGAAAGTATTAGGATTAATGCTATTGTTTAGTCACAGTTTCGATTTGAATCTGTCAGGTCACGTACGAAAATGAATCTTTCTAAGGAAAATGTTCGTGCAATAATTTTCTACAACTTTAGAAGAGGCCTGACACGGCTTCAGTGTTTAGAAGAGCTAACATCTGTGTTCAGTGATGTAGCCCCATGTCTGCGGACTGTCGAACGCTGGTATTTAGAATTCCAGCGTGGACATACTAGTGTTAGTGACAGATTTCGCGAAGGACGCCCAAAATCCGCCTTCACTGAAGATAACATCATTGCTGTGAGACAACTAATTCTCGAAGATCGTCATGTGACGTATCGAGAGATAGAGGCTCTATTAGGCATCTCAGGGACAACCATTCAGAAGATCTTGCATGAAGCGCTTGGTGTGAGAAAGCTAGTTTGCCGTTGGATACCGCATCTGCTTTCCGACGATCACAAGGCGGCCCGCGTCAGATGGTGTAAGAAAACTCTGCAAAGGTTCAACCGAGGGGAGTCAAATCACGTCTACGACATCATAAGTGGTGACGAATCTTGGATCTATGCCTACGATCCTGATTCCAAACAACAATCTACAATCTGGGTCTTTCAAGACGAGCCAAAGCCGACTAAAGTTGTTCGTTCTCGAAGCACTTCAAAGAAGATGGTGGCCACGTTCGTTGGAAAAACCGGCCATGTTGCGACTATTGCACTTGAAGATCGTAGAACGGTTAACGCAGAGTGGTATACTACAGTTTGTTTACCACAAGTCATCACCGAACTTCGAAAATCTAACTCAAAGCGACGCATCATCCTGCACCACGACAACGCAAGCTCACACAGCGCTCGTCAAACGACTGAGTATTTGAAGCAGGAAAAAGTAGAAATTCTTGACCATCCTCCATACAGTCCTGACCTAAGCCCTAACGATTTCTTTACATTTCCTAAAATTAAGAAAAGTCTTCGTGGTCAAAGGTTCCAGTCCGGTGAAGAAGCAGTCGACGCTTTCAAGTCAGCCATTTTGAACACCCCCACTTTAGAGTGGAATAAATGTTATAATAACTGGTTTGAGCGAATGGAAAAGTGTATTAAGCTACGCGGTGAATACTTTGAAAAACAATAAAAAGTACTATAAGGTTCTAGTTGTGTTTTTTTCTTCAAACGACAAAACTTAAAAGGCATGCCTCGTACTACCTCCCCCATTGGTATAATCTTACAGTACTTAATTTTATCTACTAGGTATTATCTATTATTACTAGTGGTTCGCCCCGAACTGACATCTCGCGAGTCTCGCATAAAAACAAAAAAAAACATTATTTCTACCTAATCTTTGACTATCAAAATAGTGCCACAAAATGGATTACCAAGTAACTTGACCTACAGTTTCATTCAAAATACAGGTAACGGGAGTTCATGTTAATTTTTTTTTTAGTACAAATTTCAGTTATTCTGGATTTCAGACTTTTCCCTATATTTGTGTCAATAAAGCTACACGCATACCAAATTTTAACACTGTAGGGTGACCCTACAGTGAATTTCCCTGTGAATTTCGTCAAAGTTCAGTTTTTATTATGGCTAATAACTCAAAAACTGCAAGGACTAAACTAAAAATGAAAACGGGGTTGAAATGTACTAATGAAGACCTTTCATTTGACTTCGGCCTAATAGTATAATTTTTTTTTATCCCCTTTTGAACCCCAATATCTCAACAACCCTCCCACATCTTTAGCTCATTTAGTCACACCAAAATTGTGCCATCTCTACCTACCTATGTATCAAATTTTACGATGATCGGATCTACGCTTCCAAAGTTATTCTCGGACAAACGAACATACCTACATACAACGCCGATTTGCCCAAGTTGATATAGATTTAGCTTTGTTGTAGCGCTATCTACCAAAATAAGCTGTTGTCAACTTGTATTTTGGTAGATATTGCCTTCCCTTTGGCACATGCCACAATTTTGCTGTAGCTAAATGAGCTAAAGATGTGGGAGGGTTGTTGAGATATTGGGGTTCAAGAGGGGGTAAAAAAAATGATACTATTAGGCCGAATAGGAAGTCAAATGAAAGGTCTTCATTAGTACATTTCGACCCCGTTTTCATTTTTAGTTTAGTCCTTGCAGTTTTTAAGTTATTAGCCATAATAAAATCTGAAAAAGAAAGCGTATTGTAAAAAAATATATTTAATTAATCTGTAAGACCGACCGATCGATTATATGTTTGTGAACTTAGCAAACTAAGATTAAATTACTTACTTTGACCCTAACACTAAGTTCAATGACTGTCTCGATTGAATTTCACGACTAGTCGTTCTAAACTCTCATATGATTTCCATTTTAATCACACTCCAAATGCACATCAGTATTTTACAACTAGTAATAGATAAAAAATACCGGGCCGTCAATATAAATAGGTTTTTACGGATTTTTTAAGGTTCCGTAGCCAAATAGCAAAAGCGGAACCATTATGGTGCTCCCACACAACAGTTATTTAATTTTATATAACACTAGAACTAGAACACTTATGTAACATTTGTCTAAATATAGGGATAAAATGTTATCTAACTATAAAAAGTTATACAACAAATGTTATAAAACTGCTGTTTGGGAACACCATTATAATTATGATGAATATATTATATATAGGGTGTTTGGTATTATACCGACGATATTCAAGGGACGGTTTCTCAAAACATAAAAAAAACTTCTCGTAAAAAAACTACTTGTTATATTATTAAATTTTAAATAAAATCGATTAAGTTAGGTGATTAATTTGATATAAAACTTACTGCCTACTCTTGCAACCGACATCCAAAAATAAAGGTCGTAATCCACAAAAGTGTAGATTTGCAGAGATGAGAATACCATGCGAAAATAACTAATAGTATATCGATATTCCGACATCTCTCCGCTCAGCTTAAGTGGAAATGGTCAAGCGGCGATGTCTTATTTTCTACAGCGCATTCGTAGAGAGAGGACATAAGTAGCAAATCTACGCTTTTGTGGATTACGGCCTTTATTTTGGATGTCGATTGCAAGAGTAGGCAGTAAGTTTTACGTCGAATTAATCACCTAAACTAGTAGATTTTCTTTGAAATTTGATCATATATTATAACTACTTAGTAGTTTTTTCGAAAAGTGTTTTTTTATGTTTTGAGAAACCGTCACTTGAATATCGTCAGTATATTACCAAACACCCTGTATAAGGTTTTTGAAATTCAGGTTTATTTTAAGAAACTTTTCTATTTCACCTCCTTTTTAGTAACAAGTAACTTTTCTCATGATTTTATCATAGATCCCTCATTTATCAACTGATATGTAAAATTATTTTTTTATTTGAAAGGATCATATACTTGATCAGATTGGTCCCATAGAAATTTCATCAAAATCGGTTCGGTAATTTGGTTGTCGGTTATATTTTTGCTAAAAAGTTACTTATTTTGAAGTCTGTTAAAAATATCGGGCATTCTATATTATTTAGTCATGTCGGAGGACTTTGGACATCTAAAAAACTCAAATTAGGGTGGTCCAACTTTTCCATTAGTGAACTAATGGTGAATAACTAAACGTGAGAATGCAGTAAAGGAAATCGATTGCGTCTTTACATAATTAATCCTTCAGACTACATAAGTTGAACCATCGTTCGATCCTTAAGCTAAGCTCTACCTTATGTACGGATACTGTTATGACCGGTTTCTATAAACAACGGTAACCGATAACGGCACGTCTCTTCTTGAAAAGTTGTCAATGTTTTGATACAAGAGAAACGTATCGCTGGCGGTTTACTACGTTTATAGGAACCGGAACCGTTTACAGTCTTTATAGAGCCTTAACCCCGATCTAATTGTAATGTCACACGTGTTTTCATTTTTACGCTAAGTACTTACAGGTTACACTTTATCTTACTGAAGGTCATACATTTTTGTAGCCATTTCTTTAACATCATTTGTAGAAACTAATTGTAATTTTTTTTATTGTGTGTAGAAAGATAGATAAAACAAACGAAGAAAGCGATCTCTTGCGGCTTTGACTATGTTTCTCGTTCTAGCGAAATATTGCATACGAGGGACCGATCTTTTCGGATATTACTGCTGTGGAAAAAAGACGGTTAAGGAGTGGTTCCATTACTGCAGGATGTGCACGCAGAGGCTACGCACGTTAGCCGCGTGGGTTAATTTGTCTACCTACGTGTGTCTACGTTTCCACTGCGGCGCACGGATATAGACCTACGACCACGTCGCACACGTCAGTTCCCTTTGTGAAACTACACCGCCGTGTGCCACATGTATAGCGTGCGCGGCGTTAAGCTGCGTGGATGACGCATCCGAGGAGGCCACGTGTGTGTTGGTGACGTCGAATAGCTATGCAGCACGTAAAAATGGGCCACAGTGGAATGATCCACCTATATTTTTATACGTGCCCGTGCGCAGCAATGGAACTGAGGCCTTATAGTTACTATGAAAAGCTAAAAATATTACTTAATATTACTTAATATCCCTTAGATAATATAGTGTCAGTATTGTTAAATGTTATCTTATCGTCTAACTTGGGTAAACACTTATGTGATGCGACTTCAAAATATTTTCTTTAGGTATATTTCATCGAGCGAAGCGAGATCTCCAAATCAACTTGGGCAAATCGGCGTTGTATGTATGTATGTATGTTTGTTTGTCCGAGGATAACTTTCGTAGCGTTTATCCGATCATCATGAAATTTGGTTGGTCCATTTGAACGCCGTTTTTATTTTTAGTTTAATTTTTGTAATTTTTGAGTTATTAGCCATAATAAAAACAAAACTTTGACAAAATTCCCAGGGTACACCAGTGACCCCACAATGCTGAAATTTGGTATTCGTGTAGCTTTAGTGACACAAATATAGGCAAAAGTCTGAAATCTAGAAGAACTGCCATTTGTACCCAAAAAAAGAAAACCAATTAACAAGAACCCCCATTACATCAATTTGAATGAAACTGTAGGTCAAGTAGGTTGGTTATGCATTTCGTGGCACCAATTTATTAGTCAAAGGTTAAAGCCGGCATGCACAAAGATCACTAAACATATTTAGCGACTAAACATGTTTAAATTTAAAGTATTTGTATGATTTGACAACTCCTTAAATCATATTTAGCCACTGAATACGTTTAGGCATGGTTGTGCAAATCGCCCTAAGAATAATATTTATTTCGGGGGATTCGCGAGATCTCAGTTCAGGGCGAACCACTAGTTATAAAGTACTAGCTTCCGCACGCGGCTTAGCATGCGTGGTTTGTCAATAAAAACACCTGTCTCAATCCAGGTCATAACGTCCATCGCCACAGTGGTTCATCATGGTAGTGTCTAAGATATATGTTTGAAACAATTTCCTAGCTACAATTAATTTCAGTATCGAAAGCAAACACGAAGTCACCATTTTGGGAGGACTCAACGAGTTCTGCGTAAAATTCTTCGGTCCTCCGGGAAGTAAGTGAATTATATATTTTTTTGTGTATTTTACCATTATTGAAGAATATTTATATAGCGCCTGATTGCAAGTTGTCTGCTCTAGCTGGATGAATGGTCGCAACCTCAGTTATACCTGTAACAGGTTTATAGATGTACTAGCTTCCGCCCGGGGCTTCTCATTTAAAAGTAGCTTATGTCTCAGTCCATGTCATAATCTATCTGTATACCAAATGTCATCGAAATCGGTTCAGCCGTTACGACGTGAAACCGTAACAAACACATTCACTCTCACTCAAACACACTTCGCATTTATAATATGGAGTATGTTAGATGGATTAGGTTTGCCCAGCATCTTTATCATCCTCACAGCCTAAGATTTTAAATATTATCTTAAAAATTACGATCAAGGCAGAATTTGAACCTGCAACCTTTACGCCGATTCCCTTTTCGTCCGTTGCGAAATTATTTGGATGTTTATTTACGGCTCAAGGCGGCGCTCTCAGCTTGATCCAAAAGGACATGGACAAAACGCGTAGAGCTAACGAAGCTGCTAGTTTTCTCACGATGTTTTCATGAAAAGTAAAATTCCTTTGTTAGTAATTATGTGCATGTTTAAGGTCTATGCAAATCGAATGCGTGTGCGTCACGTCACATGAGCATGCGCGCAGGCTGCGTAGCGCGCGTATAAACGCCACGCAGGCGGCGGTCTGACATCTTCCTTAAAATTTCGTACACGCTCACCTACTTATTTGCACAGGCTAGATAACTAGTAGTTTGCCCCGAACTGCGATCTCGCAAGTCTCCCATAAAAAAATATATTTGTAAATTTTGACCATCAAACAAAATAGTGCCATGAAACGAATAACCAACTTACTTGACCTACAGTTTCATTCAAATTACAGGTAATGGTAGTTCATGTTAATTGGATACTCTTTTTTGAAGTAGAAATTGCAGTTACTCTGGATTTCAGTTTTTTGCCTATATTTATGTTACTAAAGCTACACGCATAGCAAATTTCAGCTCTGTGAGGTCACTGGTGCACCCTGTGGATTTTGTCAAAGTTCAGTTTTTATTATGGCTAACTTTTAAAATGGCTAACTTAAAAACTACAAGGTTTAATTAAATTAAAAATAAAAACGGGGTCGAAATGAACTTACAAAAACCTTTTATTAGACGTGCCGCTTGACGGGATAATCCCATTTTTTTACCCCTCTTGAACCCCAATATCTCAATCCCCCCCCCCCTCCGCCCCCTCCATTCAAATTTTTAGCTTATTTAATCACACCAAAATTGTGCCATCACTACCTACCTATATACCAAATTCACGATGATCAAACGCTTCGAAAGTTATCCTCGGTCAAACAAACATACATACATACACACATATATACATACATACTACATACAACGCCGATTTGCCCAAGTTGATTTAAAGATACCAATAGCTGGCTCATTGATGTTATTAATGGTTCTGAAATGTTTTGCAGGAATTGGATACCAGACCTTGGCCAAGAAAACACCCATTAATTAATAAATTATTCATTAAATCAATACCAGAAGTTGAATATGCATGTTTAGATGTTTGTAGCTGACATTATGATTCGATTTCAATGAAAGAAATAGACGATACTTAGACTTCGAGCTGTTGTTGTTCTGTGAGCTAAGCGTATACGCGCATTTTGTAGTACCATGAGAAAGCCTCCATGAAAAATATAAACTTTCGTACAATTATGGCACTAAAATTGCAATGGCGCAAATGGCACTACAATGGCGATCAATTAAATAGTATTAGCAATGTTCCTGTCTAAAACTTGAAAAGAGGACGATTAAATATAAATCTTTATATCTACCAACAGTTATAAGCAAAATTTATTTTCAGAGTCGCTATGAGTACCAGAAAAAAGGTCTAGCGACCGAAAAACTAAACCACGCTTATGTGTAAAGGTCTTCCCTTCCATTCGATCCGGTTGGGGACTACTGTCGACCAATTCACATTATATACAACTAATAAATTGTCTAATTTCCACAGCTCCATATGAAGGCGGAGTGTGGCGTGTAAGAGTGCACCTCCCAGACCACTACCCCTTCAAATCACCCTCCATAGGGTTTATGAACAAAGTCTACCACCCAAATATAGACGAGGTGTCGGGCACTGTGTGTCTTGACGTCATTAACCAAGCTTGGACTGCTCTATATGGTGAGTTTATTGAACTGATAGAACAGTAGGTGACTCGCTTCGCTCCAGTGACAATGCTTCGCTAATAACCTCTGAAAATGAGTGGCTCGTTTTGCCAACAATTATTTGAGAGATCAGTCTAAAATCATTACTTCTTACTCCAGTGACTATAATATTAAGAATTATTTAAGCCTTTTTTCTTGAGGAGACAATAAGAACTTTTAAGTCCGGTCTGTCCCCTTGTTTGTGTTTTGGAAACAGCGTCTCTAGCAAACCGTTTTAGCAACTCATTCTGTCAATAAGACTTACCTAAGACTAACATAATTGATCGATCGAAGCGAGATCTCTAAATCAAATTGGGCAAATCGGCGTTGTATGTATGTGTGTATGTTTGTTTGTCCGAGGATAACTTTCGAAGCGTTTCTCCGATCATCGTGTGATACATAGGTACGTAGTGATGGCACAATTTTGGTGCAACTAAATGAGCTAAAAATGTGGGGGGGGATTGTTGACATATTGGGGTTCAAGACGGGTAAAAAAAACCAAAATAGGACTATCCGGTCAAATGGCACATCTAATTAAAGGTCTTTGTGAGTACATTTTGACCTCGTTTTTATTTTTAGTTTAAACCTTGTAGTTTTTAAGTTATTAGCCATAATAAAAACTGAACTTTGACAAAATTCGCAGGGTACACCAGTGACCCCACAGTGCTGAAATTTGGTATGCGTGTGGTTTTAGTCACACAAATATACGGAAAAATCTGAAATTCAGAATAACTGCAATTTATACCCCAAAAAGAGTAACCAATTAACATGAACTCCCGTTACCTGTAATTTGAATGAAACTGTAGGTCAAGTAGTTTGGTTGCGCATTTCGTGACACTATTTTACTATTCAAAGATTAAGGCCGGCTTGCACAACGATCCTTAACTGTGTTTAGCGACTAAACATGTTTAAATTTTACGTATTTGTATGATTTGACAACTCCTTAAATCATATTTAGCCACTAAATACGTTTAGGCATCGTTGCGCGAGTCGCCCTAAGAATATTTTTTTATGTGTTTTGGGAGACTCGCGAGATCTCAGTTCGGGGCGAACCACTAGTTATTTTATAACATAACTTAGCAGAGTTGTACCGCGGCGTGCTACGCGATTGTGTAAATTGTGGAAGTGTCTACACGACCGAGCGATGAAAGCTTTATGACACTGTTCGCTCCTTCATTAAAAGAGTAAGCTAGCTTCGCTTCGCAGCTGTTACAACTTTCTTATGTACTTGCGGTGGTGTATTCCAGACTTGTCGAACATCTTCGAGTCGTTCTTACCGCAGCTGCTGACGTATCCCAACCCCATCGACCCGCTGAACGGTGACGCCGCCTCCATGTACCTGCACAAACCGGAGGAGTACAAGAAGAAAGTCTCAGGTATTTTATTTTATTTTTTACTAGCTACCGCCCGTAGCCAATGTATTAATCCAGGTTATAATCTACGTACATACCAAGTTACACTAAAATCCATTCAGTAGTTTTTGCGTGAAAGAGTAACAAACATCCACACATACATCCATAAAAACTTTCGCGTTTATAATATTAGTGGGAAGTTATATACTCATTTATCATCTTAGCACCTGAAAGAAGTATCTGGAAAGAATGGGGGGAGGCAGTGGGACACAGTGGGCTGATAATAATAATATACTTATTTTCCAGATTACGTCCGAAGATTCGCGACCGAAGAGGCCCTGCTCGAGAAGGACGCGTTCACCGGCTTGGGCGGCGCCTCCAGCAAGGCCAACGGTGCCGCCAGCGACACCGAGAGCTCCATGAGCGACTTCAGCGACGACGAGGCGCACGACATGGAGTTATAACACGAGGTGCCGCTCACTGCTTGATCCGTATGTTGTAATATCGGTCGAAAAATTGAAGAGATCGCTCGAAAAATTGGATAGTTCGGCCGAAAAATCGAATAGTTCCGTCGGAAAATCGATGTTTTCGGTCAAAAATTGCCTTTTCTCATACACAGCCGCTAGCAGACGTAGAAATCATACAGCGAATGCAAATACAGAAATACCAATAATATATGTGAGCTACATTAGCGAAGATGAGGCAATCAAAATTGAGTATTACACGAGGTGCCGCTCACTGCTTGATCCGTGCCATACTTTCATGTTGTAATGGTCGAACAAGTGAAAAGATCGGCCAAAAAACCGGATAGTTTGGTCGGAAAATAAAAGTTTTCGTTCAAAAATTGCCGTTTCTCATACAAATATTGCTCTTACAACTGCTGACATATGTACAAAATTGTAAGATACGAGTAGAGAATGAGATATAGTAAAAATATCGCAATCGGTTAAAAACTACCGTTTCTCATTCAAAATTGCCTTTAACTTGTAAATAAAAGCAAATAGTCCTAAAAAGTAAATGTTGTAAGAACAGCTTCACCCCTCAATCACTGTTTTTCGTTCACTAGAGCTTTACAAATTTAAATACCATAAAAAACTTGAGATACTCAAGAATACTGGAAATTGAGACACTTCTTATACATATAATTTTTGTTATATTTGAAATCGGCAATGAAATGTTTGAATTGTGTGCTTGAAATATCACTGCCACTAATGATTATAAATACAAGATCAGACGCAATCATTCTTTAAATTAAAATCATCGAAACGTATGAGAAATAGGTATTAAGAGCTTTTTACAACATTAGAGCAGAAAGCTTACAAAACGCCAGATTCATGTTTGCCGTTGAATCAGATTATATTTATGGACCACTTTGTATTTGCCAATATTAGAAATTAAAACTGCTCAGAATTCGGCGAACATGTAACGCTTTAAGTGATTATCATAAGAACTAAAATCGTATTTAAAATTTTTAGTCTTTGGTGTGTTATGGAAAGTTAAGGACGGACCGAGCAGAATTACCTTTATCACGTTCTTAGTCACTTTGAAGGCTAATTTATACGAAATTATGGAGCCATACTTTAACGATTATGTTGTGTTCAATTTCAATTCCAAATTTTCAATGGTGTTGGTTAGCAACGTCGGTCATTGGAATAATATTTAATACCAAGGGTGCATTCCGAAACACGCTAACATCGATATCATCGCACTAACAAGCGTTTCGAGTCACCGTGAGCGCGATTACGATGCCCCGTGAAACGTCATAGATGACGTCACGACATCATTTAGCGCTATCAATGTGCATGCTCTAAACCGAAATCACCGTGCCTCCATGTCAAAAGTGATATGACAGCTGGTTGGTTGTTTTCAGTTCAGTTCTTGTTTGTGTCTACTGTGACTAGGGAGTGTCACAATTCCGCCAATGTTAATGTCATGATATTTTCATCTACTTATTAGGACATAGTGTAGGCAAGAATATGACCGGTATAATGAATTTTGAAAATTTGATAACTCTAATACAAAAGAGACAACACCACATATAAACAGCACATGGTTGGTTTTAATGTTATGAAAATAAATGGGAACACTGACTGCGAGCGCGTTCATTAGCGTTCCGAATCCTTGACAACACTCAAATATCATCAGCGCGATAACTGAATCGGTACGCAAAATAGCTACGTGAACGCTTATGCAGCGATTATGTTTCGATTCGGAATGCACCCCAAAAGATGTGGCCATTTTGCGACGATACCATTGCCATAATGAAGCGATTGGCTAAGTAGAATTTGGCCTCAGGTGCATTATTCCGATGCAGTAGTGAACAAAACTACTGGATGCAGCTTGTTTTTACCCCAATACTTACAGTTTTTTTTTAAATTGGTTATGTATGTCCGGAAAAACTTGCTATATAGTAAGTCATAGTAAGGCACAAGTTTGTAGACACTGACATGGTTTTAAAAGAGTATTTATATGAAATCCTTTTTCATACTAAAAGAGAAACGTTTCTCCACCGCTGGCGGACGATTTTGGATGTCCACCAAAGCAAGGTCTTGAAAAGTATAACTTAGAGGCGTAGCCAGGATTGATTTCTTTGGCAAATGCAAGTTGACACAATTGATTTTTCAAAAAAGAAGTTTATTGGGTCGTTTTCTTAGCTAGGGGATGTGTGCTTTTTAGTCTAACTGATTTGTCCAACAGGAAGAATTTCTCAAACTGGATAGGTCAAACGAGTAGTCAATGAGTAAACAAAGCATTGATTTGTTATAAAAAAATACATAACACCTCACTACCTACTGCCATTCTGTGGCAGGTCTGCTTTGTTATAAAAATATACCTTTCGACCTATTGCCATCCGTTTTTTTTCTAAACTGGATATATCTTTGTTTGTCCACAATCTCACCTGATGGTAAGCGATGATGTGGTCTAAGATGAAGCACGAAAATCTAGAAGAAACCTAATCACTCTTACCTTAAAGAGGCCCGGATTGTATTCTTTAGGAAAAACAGACGACGCCAAAGTGTTCCATGCCTTAGCTGTACGCATCAAGAACGTAGAAGCAAAACGGTGTGTGCGAATGGGTGGTATATCGACTAGGTACGGATGGTACTGAGCCGTGCGCCTGCTGGTTCTTTGATGGAAGAGATGACGGGATCAGATCGTATGGTTCCTGGGCACATTGGCAGGTCGTTAGGTTTTTATCCTCTATCCAAGTAGGACTACGTGGAAAATTATTCTTGTTGGACCAACCAGTTATACTATCTAATTTGACCACAAAAATCTATAAGATAGAATTTAATAATAATAATTTTATATAAGGCGAGCGTTAGTGGGTCAGTTGGAAGAAGACTTCGGCGAAAGTATCTTAACCAAGTTGAAGACATCTTGGAGAAAGGCCAGGGGGCCAACTCACGTAATAAAGTTAGAAAAAATAACGGCCGTTGACCCAAACGAGATTGTATTATGAATTGAATTGAACCAACCTTTTTTCTTGCCTTTCTTTGCTGGCTTAGTCGCAAAGGAACAGGCATTAAAATTGACGTTTCAAAGTGATCCTTGTGATTTTAATGAATAAAAAGATTTTGATTTTTTAATATATTTGGGCATTCTGTTCCACTAATATTACAATATTAGCTTGATAAAATAAAGTTTATAATCCTATGTCAGGCAACTCATACCATTGTATTGTCACGTGAATACCGTTTATGACATTTTAATATAACGAGACTGGATCAAAGCTTGGCTCAAGGCGCCGTTTGCTCCTTCGGAAACCATAGTTTCCGATCTTCGATTCTATTTCTCTTTTTATATGAAAAGGCGATTATATACGCTCATTTCAATCACAGTAACAGCGCAAATTAGAGAGGATAGATTTAAAGTTTAGTACAACTAGCGAAATAGGTCACTCGAACACACGCGTACGAGGTTTGAGATCAAGTTGGTCGAAGCTTCGAACAAATTGATCTGAAATCCTCGTATTCGCGCATTTATAGATGTAGAAATCATTTATTTGCCACAGGCGAGAGAGATGAGGAAAAAAGATGATAATATTTTATGTTGCGTGCGACAGTTTTCACTTGTACTAAACTAAGTTTTTATTCTGTTCCCATTCTGTGGTAACAGCTTAACATGTATCTTGTGACCTATAAAGAGCAAATGTGGTGAAAAGGTATTTCTGATCGGCCAAGTCCTTCGTATTAATGGTTAAAAACTAGGCTGGAGTTTGGCTTGTCTTCGTGTCTTTAAGCTTAGGAATTAGCAGCAATACGATAAAGGAAAAAGTGTTCACTTTGGTGTTATAAATAGACATAGTTTGGCTTCGACGATGGATAGGTTAACAATTACTACTCTTATCAATACTTTATCTATCTGTAACCAAAGATCGATTATCTATCTTGGATTAGAGATAGATCGAGTATTGAGGTGGTTGGATAGATACTATTTGTATGCTAACATACATTACTAAATTTAAATACCATAATTTTTAATTTAAACCTGGCAACACGGAAGTGTGAGTGAGCGAGATTACATTTGTAAATAATAATATCCCAATAGCATAAATAAATCCAATATAAATCGAGTTCGCAGCGACGGACTAAGTCATCACTTTTTAACTCATAGGTATTTAATTTTTTATTTTAGTTACATTTTACGAAAATTTTTACGAATGTGTCGATGTGTTTTGTCAGTCTGTGACGTTTTTATACGTTTATTTTTACTTTTTTGTTGATGGCAATACTAAGGTCCGTATTCCAAAGCTAAACTAAATGTGACTCAAGAAGAACTTTTAACAAACTTAGGGCGTTTTCAGACTAGCGTTTTTCTGCGTGTTTTCGTGCAAGTTTTTGTAAGCGCGTACAGGCGCGCCATTTGTCACAAGCGACACTCGTACAAGTGTTGACGCGCTTATACGCTCGTAACAGTAACGCAAAAGCAATGTTCCATCGTCGGAATCCCTGAGTGAGGTGTCACCTCACTGGCTCGAGCGAACACGCCGGAATAAGCGCGTTAAGTTTTGGAGCGTGAAATGTAGCGCGCGTATAAGCGCGTACGCCGAAACGAGCATAAACGCGCAGAAAAAAATACTAGTCTGATAGCGCCATTAGATATTAAATCATCTGGGTCAACGCATAAGTATTGCAATTCAGGGGGGCAATGCAGCCAGTGTCTTGGGGACACTTCCGCCGAGTCTACCTAGAGCAGTTGAGCGATCTATAGATCGATTGCAAACGATCTTTAGATGATTTAACTTCCGTGGCGCATAGGACGAATAGCCGCCTGAGACGCAGGAGGGAATTCAAACCCGCAAGGTTCGATTCCGAGTTTTTATATTTTTTATTGATGATAATGAAGTGCTTTAGGTACCTCACCTGATGGTGAGTAAGGAATGTGATAATGAAGGAGTCTACCGGTGCTCTGGTTCCCATAGTACAAGCTTTGCTTAGTTTGGGGCTAGATAGCGCTGTGTGAAATGTCTAGCATATCTGTATTGAGATTGAGTTTAGTTTATGAATACGGACTTAAAATTTGTAGTTCACTATCTGTGATTATTTTTGCTTCCTTATTTTTAACGAAATTTGTAATTGTTGAGAAATTGAAATATAATCTGTACTTAGCATAATGCTCTCAGCTTTTTAGATTGTTTATTTAGCCCAATATTATTTACCTTTTAGCATCGCCATTTAAATCTCTTCGATTATATACAGTGTAAAAGCATTGACAGACGACCCAATTTGGCTGGATCCAACCACCCGACGACGTGACGTCACGATTCGACCACCTAAAAATGTATAAATGTAGTTGGCCAATCATAAGTCATTCATTTTTTGCTGATAATCAAAATAAGATCTTAAAATGGCCAGCTTACACATAATGCAATATGGTTGTATGTACCTACGTGACGTCACATCGGGTGGTTGGGTCAAGCTAAACTAGGTCGTCTGTTAATAGCTTAACTAAAGGGGATAAAAGTAATTATCAATATCAATAACTTTCATTTTAGAAGTGACAATAAAGCGCAAAAAAAACAGCTGAAAATGTCCGTACACTTTCAGATTCTCGAACTTTTCTTGTTTTTTATTCTGGTGCGCGGCAACTCATTGAATGGGCCTGCCGAGGTACTTATAACGTACGAAGGTCTTGAAGTATTCGGCAAAGCCATCTATGAATAAAACTACAGAAAATACTGTTTTAAAACTGCTGGCTGCAGATCGTTCCTCCTTTATATAGGGTGTCTCAATAAGAGTGCACTTTTTAAATATTGTGTAATTTTTTTTTCGTGTATGTTGCAACTCTGAAATTTGACAGCTGTCCCCTGTGATTGTTCCGATTAATAAAAATGGAGCATTACACAAAAGAAGAAAATAATTGATTGAAATATCTATAAAACCTGACGGGCTATTACTTTCGCTAGTTGTAAACTAGGGATTTGAGATTTGGCGGTGCTATCAGCATTTTTAGTTCATTGACCGCTTACACCAAATACTTATCAATGCTATGACTAAGTTAAAACTATAATCTTCATCTAGTTTATTCTTAAAGATGATTTACGCAGTGTTTGGTGGCAAGTCACTGCTGGATGAAGGTTTCAGCAGAGTGGAATTCGCTACCGGCACTTTTCATGACCATCTCTGAGTCTAAAATTAACAGGTTTTTATAGACTCCTACAAAAATATGGATTCATATTTTTGACGTTTATCAAATGTCAAAAAGCGTTATAATATTGCCACACCCCTACTAGTGTTGGTACAGCACAGAAAAGAGGGATTAAATCCCAGTAAAGTTTTCTTTAAATTGAGTCAAAATGAGACTAACTCTCATCAACTCTATAAGCTAATGATTAGCTGCTCACTCATGATTACTCATTTTCACGTCATTACTTATCTTCAACGTCAAAATATGAATTGAATTATTTGTAATTATAAACGAGCTTGCTCCATCTTCGACCACACCATCACTTAGCATCAGCAGGGCTAGCACAGTGATTTCCTTGTCTACTCTTCGAAGAGACAATGCGTGTATTGTTATTTGTTTTTTATATTATTTTTAAATTTGAGTGTGATGTACAATAAAGCGTTGTTCTATTCCATTCTCTGTCGATTCTTCCGAAATTGTCTTTGCCCCGAGCAGGCTCTACAAGTTTTCTTCATAGACAAGAAAAGGATACTCTGTCTATAGCAACGTACGTTATATATATATAATTAATCAAATATCTAACTAAAAATTGTTGGCAAGCGCGCGATTGAGAAGAGTGCGAAACAGACAACTTGAGAAGACAGTGGTGTCTAGGCATCGCAAGACCTAGACAATTTTAGAAGAAAGTTGTCTATCCTTAAATGTCAAAGATAGAGAAAATGATGGCTATCGTGCTCGGCGTTGTAGACTACTGTCGAAGAAGTGTCGACAACGTTTCTTCCCGTTCAATTTCGCAATCGCCGTGCTCGAGACGGTCGACAAGTGTCCTCTTTGTTCCGAAAAATGACTCATGACTAAATCCTTCTCTACAGTTACTGTGCTAGGCCTGCTGATGAGGTCAAACGCTTTATCGATATAAAAATCAACGGTAGTGCCTAGGAGAGATATTTAGATAGTCTATCCATCTCAGCTTAGTTAAGTTATATGACAGCAAAGATGGTCAATACATAGCTAATTAAGCGTGAACACATAATTTCTGTTAATATCTTCAATAACTATTGATGATATACTGACAGTTTTAAAGTATGTAGTTATATCTCGCCTTACAGTTTTCGCCAAAGTTGGTGTTTTGGCCGATTTTGTGATGTTCTTTTTGTTTGCGTACTTAATTCTTAAAATATTATAAAATACGGTTGTATGAGAGTTTGAATTATATAATGCTTTGTATTTTTCGCGAATAGTCCAAGAGCCAATTATATTATTCTTACATTGTTGACGTTAGAAAATTAATGTTGGCTTCAAGACTATGATTTTTTTTCGGTACATATCAATAGTGTTGCTGTTTTCAATATGCTATCTACAGGTCAGTTATTTGGGAACATTTCATTGGTCAGCGAAATCAAGACATTGTACTGTTTTGGTCACTGACTTACCGCATCACTAATAAAATCGTATTATATTTGGAATGGTTATTTATGTAGTTGTATTTTTCTCTTTCGATCGTATTTGAAAGTTCAGGGCAATCAGAAATCTATATAAATTATGATGCGAAGTACATTTCGTTGAATCTACCATCTCACCTAGCTAGATGGTGTGCAAATGTGTTAATTACGTAAGTTAAACTCAAATTATTATCGATTTAATTTTTTTATATTCACTTTAGTCACAAGAATAATTTTGATAAGTCAATATTATCAGCTTTATTATTATTGATATGTCAATCAATATTATAGCTACAAAGATAACACTAATACGGTGTAACTTTTTCAAAACAAATGCAAGTTTATTAGTAAGGTGGTGAGTATTTAAAAAGCATATTTTGAAAACGGCTGCAAAGGCATTGAGTCAAAAAGGACATTTCAAAATGACACAGATCTCTTAAGGGTGATGTCCACTGGGCGCAGCGGGTCGAAATAAATCCATCAAGTATGAGATAAGAAACTACGTGCATTAAAGATTAAATGCAAGCTAATTTCTGAGGTATAAAGTGTGAAATGCAAACTCAAATTCAAAATTTCTTTGTTTAACAAAATCTTCGATTATATCTTTAGCGTCTCAGGTATTAGATTCATTTTGAATCAACAGTTTCTCGCGACCAATCACTAATTAGTAACTCTCAAGGTCGCCACTTTGACGTTCGATCCGGCGCGCCTAATAGACACCAACTTTTAATGACACATTGCGAACTAAAAGTCTTGCATGCGTCTTTTAATATAAGTCTAGGATAACATAGATATATCGAGAATATATTATTAATATAGATTTATTGTATCTTCGAAATGATAATTCAGCCATAATACATAATATATTTTGGTATAAGAAGGTTAACATTAAAATTTTAGTTGTATTTTTGATATTGGTTTCTCTAAACAACTTTTACTAATTTTGGAAACTCTCGACAAACGTAAAGCTTCTCGCAAACAGCAGGTTTCAAATAAAAAAAGAACTACAGAAAAATACATTAAAAAAACCTCTTTTTAAGTCGGGGGGAAAACAAAAAAACAGAAAAAGAGCAAAGGTTTTTAATTGCCAGATGAATTTTATCTCCATGACGACGTAGACACGGATTTATATTAGTTTTTATCGATTGAACCTTTCTGTAAATATAATGTTTAATTAAAAATCTTTGCTCAAGAGACAATGTTGGCGGGACATATAATTTCAAACTACTTTGTCTAACTTTGCAACTTTTATATCAAATCTTATGTCAGATGGTACTTACATTTGAAGTGCCCGTGAGCCACTCTTGTATGTTATTGTGACTGCTCGGTTAAAAGAAAATCATTAAAGCAGTATTCAAGGGCCTTTTTCACAATTTCTGGGAAACTGACGGATAAAGAACATTTTAATGTGACGATTACATCGTCGGCCTCATGATCAGAATTCGTAGGTATGGGAAAATTTTACAAGAGCAACAGGATATTGATTTTATCACAAAGTTTGAGAGATTTTTATTAATTATAAGGTAAGATTTTTTTTACCAGCCCGTACTGTCCCACCGCTGGGCAAAGGCCTCCCCCTATTCTTCCATTTATCACGGTCTAGAGACAGATCTCGCCAGTCTCTTTGGAAGACGTCCAAGTTGTCGTTCCAGCGCTTTTTAGGCCTTCCTCGGCGTCGTTTTCCATCTTTAGGAATCCATGTTTGTGACCTTGGCCCACCTATCGGGTTGCATACGGGAGACATGACCCGCCCAGTCCCATTTCAGCTTTGCAGCCTCGATGCCCACGTCAGCGATGCCGGTCTTCCATCGCAGCCAGGAGTTTGGAATCCGGTCGAAGTACAAAGTAAGAATAACCGAATAAAAATCTCTCAAACTTTGTGATAAAATCAGTTTCTTGTTGCTCTTTTAAATTTTCCCTTAGGAACTTACGAATTCCGATAATTAGGCGTCCACTAAAGCGGAATTGGTTGGCACGGTAAGACAAATTGCGATGATTTTAAAAATCTTAAGAAGCGTCTGATATAACTTGAAAAATAAAAGTAAACATTATTCTTTAGAATGTAATAAGAACTAAAAACGTATGTCTACATTGTCCACAATATCATTCTCATGACGATTTTATGAATGTACCAAAATATGACGGAACGCATTGGCGGCCAATGGCATCAGATAAAAGGCGTGTCCACATCTATGCGCAAGCGCATCTAATCTTAAGATCTGGACATACCTACGTGTAACAGAATAAAGGTTTATAATTATACATATTTTTATTTAATTACATGTAATAAACTTACGTTATTTTTAAACTAATTTGCGTTTTATTTTTACTAGTAGTAGTAGTAATAAATTAGTGCCAAGAAATGAAAAACCAAATTACTTGACCAACAGTTTCATTCAAATTAGAGGTAACGGGGGGTTCATATAAATTGGTTACTCTTAGGGGGTAACTATAGGGGTAGAGATTGCAGTTATTCTGAATTTCAGACTTTTCCCTATATTTGTGTCACTAAAGCTACACGAATACCAAATTTCAGCATTGTGGGATCACTGGTGTACCCTGTGAATTTTGACAAAGTTCAGTTTTTATTATGGCTAATAACTCAAAACCTACAAGGATTAAACTAAAAATAAAAACGGGATTGAAATGTATTAACGAAGACCTTTCATTTGACGTCCCACTTGACCTAATCGTCTCATTTTTTTACCCCTCTTGAACGCCAATACCCTAACAACCCCCCAACATTTTTAGCTTATATTTAGCCACACCACAATTGTGCCATCACTACCTGTTGTACTACCTAATGTAACTATCTATCAAATTTCACGATGATCGGACCAACGCTTCGAAAGTTATCATCAGACAAACAAACATACATACAATACGTACAACGCCGATTTGCCCAAGTTGATTTAGAGATCTCGCTTCGCTCGATCAATTAATATGAGACATGCATTTTTTAATATCTGTCAAATGTCAAAGTTTCATTTTCTTAGATTTTATGTCATTTTGGGGCTATTTATTAGGTATGTACACCATGATACCTCAGGTAATGTTCACACAGTCATTCCATCCTATGGTTGTCTGGTAGAGATCGCTATTTAGTGATAACACCGCCAATTGTATGACATAGATTTACGGTGTTCTTTTTAATTGTATTGTTTTATGGAGTGCAATAAATAATGATCTATCTGGTTCATCTGTCTCTGTAACCTGAGAGAATCCGTGATTATCTTATAGCAAAATTGTATAAAGGAAAAGGTGAAAATATTAAAAAATAAAACACATAATTGATTTATTAACATACCTCTATTAAAATAACGTTTCAACAACAGGCCATATGTACATTATCTATCTATTTACATTCATACATAACGCCTCCCAATGGCAGTTCGGTAGCGACTTTTCTGCCCATTCCAGGTTACGGACTCTATGAGCCTAGTTTCAAACCAGTAACACCAGGGGGCCAATTCTCGGAATACAATTTTGAAAACAGAACGAAAGTTGACCCTAATAAGATTAGCTTATGTTATACTAGCTGTTGCCCGCGACTTAGTACGCGTTAAAGTTAAACTCGCTGTAGCAACTAGACTTGACACGCCATTGTTATCCCATGGGAACTGATTTAAGGGATAAAATGTAGCCTATGTGGTGGTCCAGGTTATAATCTACGTATATACCAAATTTCATCGAAATCGGTTCAGCCGTTACGACGTGATTGAGTAACAAACAAATAAATAAACAAACATCCAAACTTTCACATTTATAAGTGTGATTTTAAGCAAAATTCAAGTATCGATCCAGTCTCGTTATGTTAAATGTCATAAACGGTATTCACGTGACAATACAATGGTATGAGTTGACTGACATACGATTATACACTTTATTTATATCAAGCTAATATTGTAATATTAATGGAGCAGAATGCCGAAATATATTCAATTCATAATCCAATCTCATTTCGGTCAACTTTCGTTGTTTTTAAAATTGTATTACGCGATGGCCCCCAGGAGGACAGACCAACGGGGTCAGTTACTGGGCCTGAAAACCAGTAGCTTTACTGTCTAATTTGAAACGAGACGTCAAAAATCGATCATCGATTTTCTCTCCAGTTTTTGATCTTTCGGTTTTGTAACAAAATATTAGACAAATCCGGCTGGTATTAAGTGAAAGCAATTTTAGTGAATTAATAAGTAGTGTATTTAACTCTAGATAACATGAATATTTGTGAGCTCTGTACATATTTGTGGGTGCTGTGGAATTATGGTAGGTGTCATTTTTATATTAATAATGATAATTTTTTTAAAGAGACTGTTATACATAACTCTTTAAACGTCCCGGCATGCACAACGACCCCTAAACGTATTTAGCAACTAAACATATTTAAATATGACGTATTTGTACGATTTGACAACTTAAATCATATTTAGCCACTAAATATGTTTAGGATTTGTTGCGCTAGTCTCAAGTCAATTTCATCAAATTCCAAAGTAAGGTCCTGGAATGGAATTTTGATCACTTTAGGAATACTTTGTGCAATTAAAGAGATATTTGGGGCAATTCTGTTGACACAAATTTAAATTTAGGTATGATACCACTAAAATTATTGCCATCCTTATTTGTTTTGTAAGGGCAGAGAGTGGCAGTTGTGATTTTAGTGCTGGCAAAGCTAAATTTAGTTAAGTACCAACAGAATTGCACCCGTTCTAAGGAATCGTAATACAATGGTTAAAATCAAATTACACCTATCTTTAGTTAGTTCACGAGAAACCTTTCTATAATCCGTGGAAAAATAATGTCAAAATTATAAGATTTCTTTCAAAGTAATTAAAATAATGTATTCTGTAAATATAAAAGATGGAGTGTGGCTGTGTCATGGACACTGCCGTGTGTTGTACGTGAATACGTGTATGTAACAGGTAATATTTTCCATGCAAAATATAAAACACGCTATTTTATGTATGTTATAATCATGTTTGAACACTAAGAAGTCCTTCGGGTAAAAGGAAATCTCGAAACGCAGCAAAATGACCTCAAAATGGCGGCGCTTCCCCCTCCACCGCGCGCGATGCGTCACAGTGCTCACTTAGCGTAACGAATACTTTGATCCTGTAGCTATCCAGTGGTGCAATTAAATTTTGTATGGAGATGATAAATAGATATGTAGTTGCAACACCAAACTGTATCCCCCGATTTTGTTACCATTCGCTTCTACACCAATATTATAAAAAGGTTTTTGTTGTACGTATGTTTGTAGGGGGTAATATCAGAAACGGCTGAACCGATTCTGAAATTGTTCAACTGATAGAAAGCTACACTATTCCTGAGTGCTAGGCTATACTTATTTTGGTAAAAAACGGGTCAGCCAGTGTATCCCTAAAGTGATCACGAAAACGTCATAAATGCTTAACTGGTGCGTAAGTTGAGCTGTTTTTAACAAAAATAATACGTTAAATATTCGCGTAAGAAATCAAAATAAACCATTAACATACATGTTTTACATTCATACATTGCTAATATTAATTTATTTAGGAATTGTTTTTACAGTGTATTCTGGACTTTGATAAATCTTTGGATCATAAAACAAACTAGCTTCCGCCCGCCGATACGCACGCGTGTTTTGTCAATAAAAATTAGCTTATGTGTTAATCCAGATTATAATCTACGTACATACCAAATTTCATTAAAATCCATTCAGTAGTTTTTACGTGAAAGAGTAGGTAACAAACATCCATACAAACTTTCGCGTTATAATATTAGTAGGATATAGGTATTTTTACGTCAGTTAGACTGAAGAGGTTAATAACTTAATTGTGTTATACATAAAAATACTAAGTTTCGAAGTTCAAATCAAATCAAATTGTATTTATTGCGTAATACGGGTATTTCAGATTACTATGGAAACAATAACGGTAGATTTTTAAAATCATTATTAAAATTACAAATTACTCTTTAAACCTGAAACCTCTAGAATACAGTATACAGAACTATGTTTTAATACGTATTTTAAAGTTAGTGACTTTTAGACCAGTGGATTAGCAAGTTGAAGGCAGTGGGCGGGGCATACTATGTTTTAATACGTATTTTAAAGTTAGTGACTTTTAGACCAGTGGATTAGCAAGTTGAAGGCAGTGGGCGGGGCATATATAGCTCGAAGAACTGACGGCCGTTGGGGCAGAAAGGTCATCGAGTGGAGACCACGTACTGGAAAGCGCAGTAGGACGACCCTCACTTTAATAAAGGTTGCTGGGAGTTGGGGCCTGTTTCTGAACGTCGATGATGATTAAATTTTTGACAGTTTCAAATAAAATCTGTCAAAAATCCATGCATGTTCAGTTTAATTCTGGCATTAGTACTTGGAAGATTGTACTATTGGTTTAACCTTCATCCTCCTTGTTTGACATTTATGGAAGAAAAGATAGAAAAAACTAGAAACCGAAGGTATTCATAAATATACCCCTTTGGGAATAACGTGGTCTAATCTTATTTTAGTGAATTTTAATTTTACTGTAGTATTTAAAATACAATTTACATAATTATAGAGTAGATCATAATTGCGTTACAAAGTCCAAAATACATTCACACAGATAACATTTAACTATAATTAATTAACTCGCATTTAAGCTAGTGATTTTTCTCGACCAAACCAAAAATATCAAATTTCTATAGAAATAAATTATTAAATGGATATTTATGATACAATTGGTCAGCAATTGTAAAAATTTAAGTGAACAGCAACTATAATAATTATAACAATTCAAACCGTTGACTTACAAAAAAAATCTAACTGAAACTGAAATTGGATTCGACCTATTTACAGAGGTTTTAGGTTATAGGCTCTACTTAATGGCCTATATAACTCCGTAATTAGGACGGATCAAATATTAAGCTACATTCTCCATAGACAAGTGTTCCGCTGGATAGAGACACACGTTAGACGATTCGGCAACGTTCATGTTTCCCAATTAGTATAATTTTGCAAGCAATGCCCTTCCAACCCGCGGCTCGTGACAGCAGCGAGCTTGAAAAGCACGTGCGGTTCCAGTATTTGGAAATATACTACGTGTTTTGTTATGTACGACATTAAATGAAAACACGGGTATGGCTAATGGCTAGTATTGTTCTACAATAGGGTTTTTTACAAATTCATTACCATAGCAAATTAAGAAATTTCAAACAACCCTAATATCAACGAAACAGCCTGGTATAAAATGGGTAAACAAATCATATTCATTCATCATGTAAGTTAAACTGACTAAGCGGCATCGTCGCAAATGCGCTGCCGATTTACGTTAAAAATTGTTTATTGGAAATGTATCGATTACTGGATATATATTCATGCTACGGGTATTAAACCCACATCTAAAATCAGTTAATATGATTCCGGATGTTTAAATTAATGTCGTACATAATAAAACCGGTTGTATAAGCCATCTGGTTCCCATAGTACAAGCTTTGCTTAGTCTGGGGCTAGATAGTGCTGTGTGAAATGTCCAGCATTGTTTACTAATAGGCGAAATTTGCCAAGGTGTCTAAGCGTCCGTTCGGGCGCCAACTACACCACAGCGACAAAAATGTGGCCGGCAACAAAATGGTATGAAAAATTTCTATTCACACATACATCTAGCAGTTGCGTTCAACTGTGTCGCGAACTTGTGGTCAATACCGACCACAATGCAACTTCACGGTTCCCATTCATACTAGCTACTGTCCCGACAATTTTAACAACATCCGTGGCGCCACGACAGCAACGGCGAATATCCGGTTGAGACGCAGGAGGGTTCGATTCCCGCCGCGGAACAAATATTTGCATGATCTATAGATATTTGTACCAGGTCTGGATGTATTTACAAAAAAAAGTATCTAAACCTTCTATATTTAGTTTGGGGCTAGATAGCGCTGTGTGAAATGTCCAGCAATATTTATTTATTATTTATTTTTGTCTGTGGTGTGATTGTGGCCAGTATGAACAGACGGTAACTTAAATAGCAGTACATACCATGATTTCTGAGTTGAGTGTCCCACACTTAAAAAGGAGTCGTATAGAATCAAAGTTGGCAATGCCATTTTGAGTAAAAAATTGTTATGAATGCGGCAACACCGGAAATTTAAAAAGACACTATAATAATTGAATCAGGATAAAACATGGCAAACTACCTTAAAAAACTGACCGTAAGATTAACATCAAATGTGTCTAATGTCAAAATCGGCAATAATCTGTCTTGTTTCACCAATCCTAAGTGATTATTCCATCATAACCTACAAAACATTTCAGTTGGACGATTCAACGTATCTGCTTCCCATAATGCCTCTGTATAGTTTGGGACTTAGATACCGCTGTGTGAAATTTCCAGCCAAATGAAGTATTTTTTTTCGATTTATCGACATTCTGAACAATGACAGATTGATTTTGATTCTATACGACTATCATAGTATATATCCATAACCGTGGTAGTTACATATGTTAGAATCACTAGCTCGAACGTTTTTCATACTCGAGTCTATCCGATGATGAGTCCGCAGCCGAACTTGAATTGTTGCTTGGCCTGATTGGCCATGCCGGAGAGCGCGAATGTAAAGGGGAGAGGCTGCAGTTTCTTCTCGAGAACCGCTCCGATGTTCCAGTTCGAGTCTACCATTCCTGGAAAGAGATAGAAACATTTCAACACAAATAACAAAAAAATGGTGAGTAGCTGTGACATGGACACCGCTGAACGTAAATACGTGTACGTAACAGGTAATATTATCTATAAAAAATATAAAATACACTATTTTATGTATGTTTTAATCATGTTTGAACACTAAGAAGTCCCTCGGGTCTAATGGAAATCTCAAATTGCAGCAAAATGACCTCAAAATTGCGGCGCTTCCCCTCCACCGCGCGCGATGCGTCACAATCCTCACTTAGCGTAACAACTTCTTTGATCCATTAGCTATCCAGTGGAGTAATTAGATTTTGGATGGAGATATAGATATGCAGCTGCAACACCATACTGTATTCCCCGATTTTGTTATTTGTTTTTTGAAATGCCTCCCACTAACGAAGCAATTTTAAAAACGTATTCACGTCAAAACACAGAGACTACATACAGACCCATTAACTATTTCAGAATAATAGATAGATATACTCTTTATTGCACACCAAATAATAAAGGAAATAAACAATAAATAACGGTACAATGGGCGGTCTTACCGCTACGCTTTTAGCTTCCCGACAAACTTTAGTCATCTGTTTATATGCTTTATGCTGAACAAATTTATTATTGCTGATTCATGCTATGTATATATTGCTGATGCATTAGCGTCTTGATTAAATAAATTTAAAAAAATACTTCAAGTTTTGTACCCACATCAGCTGATACTATAAATTTTCCCTAAAATCAGAATATTTTTAGATCCATTATTCTTTATTGTACGACCGTTGTAGATTATAGTCAAAAAAGCTTACAAAATGGTCATGTACTCTTGGGATAGCATTAATTCCGAAGTATCAAGTATAATATTATATTAACGAATCCAAATATAGATCGAAATAAGTCCAGCCATTACGACGTGATTTAGTAACAAATAAACAAACTCACTTTCGCATATATATTACTAGCTTCCGCCAGCGGCTTCGCACGCATTGTTTATCAACAATAAGTAATTTCAAACACAGGCTATGTTTGAATCCAGGTCTTTAATCTATCAACACACCTAATTTCATCGAAATCGGTTCAGCCATTACGATGTGATTTAGTAACAAACAAACATCCAAACTTTCACATTTTTAATATTATAAAAAATGTAAAGACAGACTTAAAAAAATGCCAATAACACTTACAGACGAAGACACCGAAGAAATCAGACAAGTAAAACAATAAACTTCCCTCTATATCATTACACATACACACACTACCACATACTCACACACCTTCGAACCCTCATACACGTAGACCCACGCATACACACATCCACACCCTCACTCAACACACCCACTCCCCTAACACACTCTAAAACACACACATAGACAAAAAAGCAGAATTACCATGGCATAGCATGTTAATTTTTTTATTATTTTTTATTATGTTTCTTTTTAAATCAATTTTGTAAACGGGGGAACTGTATATCTATAATCAGGAACGTCACTCATTTAGTTGTATGTACGTACGGGCACTGGAAACTGCGACACAGTATTTTACTAATGCATTTTCCAGTGTTCACATTGTTTTAGTTACATGTAAAAAGTTTACTGAAAAAATATATTACAAATTAGTGTGATTAATAAGTAAATGCTGCGTTTTCCAGTTCGGGTAGCAGTTCAGTGCAATGTTCAGTGCACTAAATTCAGCATGTCGACTTTGATGTAAAATTAACCCTTGTTACCACAAAAAAGTTAAACAATTGTTTAACGCGTGTTTAAAACAATCCTTACAAGTTTCTGCATGGGATTTTTTTAAACACGAGCTAAACTGTGCTATTTTTTTTTTGTGATAAGACTGAATGTGTCTAACTAGCTGAGTATTATAGCTAAGTATCCAATATTCTTCTTTTTCATTTAGTCTGAATATTGCAAGGTATAAATTCCGCTTTAATAGATACGTACCTCTAAAGACTAGATCAGCTTTGGGTATGTTGACTTGGTACCCGACGGTCCCCACCGACTCCATCCCTCGGAATGAAGTATCTATTTCTGCTACTACCTGAAATTACATTGTAACATCGCGTATTTCTTTTCTAAGTATTGTGTGTAACAATAAAGGGTCATACCACAAAAAAAAAACACTGTCTAGCGAGTGTTTAAAAAAATCCTAAACAAAAATTGGTAAGGAATTTTCTTAACACGCGTTAAACAGTTTTTTAACTTTTTTGTGGTAACAAGGAAATAAGGAGAGTCTATGTTACTAGTGGTTCGCCCCGAACGAGTCTCCTATAAAATGAAAAAAAAAATGTATTCTTTGACTATCCAAATAGTGCCACGAAATGCATAACCAGCTGACTTGGCCTACAGTTTCAATCAAATTACAGGTAACGGGAGTTCATGTTACTTGGTTATTTTTATTGGCTAGAAATTGCAGTTATTCTAGATATCCGACTTTTCCCTATATTTGTGCCACTAAAGCTACACGCATTCCAAATTTCAGCACTGTGGGGTCACTGGTGCATCCTGTGAATTTTGTCAAAGTTCAGTTTTTATTATGGTTAATAACTTAAACATACAAGGCATTAAGTTCCTAAATATAAAAACGAGGTTTTAACTACTAATATTGACGTCCCCTTTGACCTCATAGTCTCATTATGATTATTTTTTACCCCTCTTGAACGCCAATGCCTCAAAACAACCCCCCCCCCCCCCCACAAACATTTTTTAGCTCATTTAGTTACACCAGGATTGTGCAATCACTACCTACCTATAGACTAAATTTCACGATGATCGGATCAACGCTTCGAAACTTATCCTCGGACAAACATACATACATAAATACAACGCCGATTTGCCCATTTGGAGATTAAATATTACCTGCAATTGTTCACTGGCTTGCTTGAAGTAGCACATATGGAAGTTGGCGGGACTCAGCGTCGCTGATATTTCAGAATCTGAAAAAAAAAAGAATTAAAAAGTTAAGTGTGCATCAGTTTAATTTTATGAGTTTATGAATTATGATTTATTATAATTTAGTTTTGACATACAGTTTTAGTTACGTTTAGATATCTACCTACCTATCTGTTTTGTTTTTAGTATTTCGTTATGACATCACACTAATATTATAAATGTGAAAGTTTGGATGTTTGTTTGTTACTCAATCACGTCGTAATGGCTGAACCGATTTTGATGAAATTTGGTGTATTGATAGATTATGACTTGGATTCAAACATAGGCTACCTTTTGTTGACAAACAACGCGTGCGAAGCATTACCGTTGTAATTTTTAACTGACATGTTTTTTAGTGATATTAATTTGCTTAAATTGTACTTTAATTTAATTATTCTACTTTTTATAATGTAAATACTGACATGTCTGTAACAACCAATTATGGTGGAATAAAAATAAAACTTAAAAAATCTAGTTTTATATTGTTTTTAAAAAAAGTTTTTTCAATGCGTAGAAATGGACAAATGTATACAAACACAAGTATAAATAAAAAAAAATAAAAAAGCCTTGACACCCTTTTTTGCGGTGAGGGTTAAAAACTGACATAGCTAAGAACCACCCCAGTTAAACTAGCTTTCTATTTAAAAAAACCGCGGCCGAATCGATCAGTCCGTTTGGAAACTGTAACCTTTGGGATGCGTAACGACCAAAAACTGTGTATCCTCTGTCTGCGTAAGATGGCGCGCATGATAGAGAGCGCTAGGCAGAGTTCAGAATATGACGAATATTTTCAATAAATTGTATGGAATGTGTATCAACCAGGCATATTAACTAAAAGATAGATAGTTAGAGTACATTTCCTATGTTATAGTTTATTGATAAAATATTTGTAAACTTTTTAATTTCACAGTAAATCGGACCAAATGTTCAACTTTCGCACCTGCCATAATAAATACCTTATTTTCCATATATTTTTTAATTTGTCTTTGTTTTTATGGATAAACACACATAGTTAAATATTATAGTAATCTACTAACATAAAGAATGCATGGTTATCAGAGAAAATTAGCCCATAAATCATTATCTGAAAACCACACATCACCTAGTAAACTTCACCATTTTTGCACTTGGTCTAACCAAACTTTTATTTATTGTAAAAATCGTATTACGGCATGTTTACTGTAAACAAGTATTTATTATGGAGAAGTATATATTAGCCTATACATAAAACATGCAAAAAGTACCCTAATCTGAATAAATAACCATTTATTTGATCGATAGCCTAAATAGTATGCTGTTTGTCAGGCTCATTTTCGTAAACAAATTACAGGGTCAATGAATTCTGTTTAGTCTATGGAAATGCTTGTGTCTATGAGTTCCTGAATTAGGCTGCCCATTGTCGTGGCTGGTAGTCTATGTCCAATAGGAAATAGTTTATAAAACAACTAAAAACTGTAGACAACAGTCTCGTTCATGATTTATATTTTGTGTGCATGTGTGCGTGTACAGCTTAGACGTTCATCTGTGTATGATACGGATCCTGACTTGTTGTTGGTTACCAGTCTGCGTATGTACGGATCCTACCTTGCTGTTGATCAGTCAATCTGTGTATTATACGGATCCTGCCAGAGATAAAGGATGTTTTATTTTTGTTCAGACAAGATGTAAAATTGAAAACAGGTATATTTTTCTGTAATTTTTATTATTGTTTATAAAAAATAATATTAACATTTAGAACATGTTACTTAAAAAGACAAAATAAAATATAATCAATACAAACTAGTGGTTCGCCCTGAACTGAGATCTCACGTAATCTTTGACTATCAAAATAGTGCCACGAAATGAATAACCAACTGACTTGACCTACAGTTGCATTCAAATTACAGGAGTTCATGTCAATTGGTTATTCTTTTTTGGGGTAAAAATTACATTTATTCTGGATTTCAGAAGTTTGCCTGTACTTGTGTCACAAAAGCTATACGCATACCAAATTTCAGCACTGTGGGTTCACTGGTGAATTTCGTCAAAGTTCAGTTTTTATTATGGCTAATAACTAAAAAACTGCAAGGACCAAACTAAAAATAAAAACGGGGTCACAATTGACTAACGAAGACCTTTCATTTGACGTCCCATTTGACCTAAGTCTTAATTTAATTTTTTTACCCCTCTTGTAGCCCAATATCGGGGTGTGATCTCTACCGGCGTGGCCAAGACCAACGGTCGCCCAGCGAAAGGTGTATAAGCATCCATTTTATCTAAAACAAGTTTTAAAATCATCAAGTTCAATATACTTTACAATTAGATACCTACTTATTACATATATATTGAGAGACATAACGTCCTGCAGTGGGTCGAGAAGAGTTGATGATGATGATGATGATAATACTATTTTTCATTATTACACCTTTTCCGGATAAAAATGAAACACCCTATAGGCATAGATGCCTTTGTCAGGATCAGTATCATACACAGACAACGCCAAAATGACAGAAGCCGTGTACGTACACGGCATACTTGAGCATGTGTGAGTGCGTTTGTTTCGAAAATAACGAATGGTTTCAATAATACTAATGTAGATAAATAATTTGAAATTTTTGTGTCAAACTGATTTGATATTCAGAATCTCCATAAAATTTACTTCAAAATGGTATTCGTGACGAAGAATATGAACACTGCGTAATTATAGCACACTTGAATAAAAAAAGATGAGAAGTTTATCCCAAAGTTGCAGTTACTTTTGAACTATAAAAATTATAAGTAAAACACTATTACCACTTGTTGTCTTCATAGATATTTATCAAAATTATATTTATATTACTTATAAAACAATAAAATGGAACATTTACTCACCAAAAACACTTTTATTTAACTTTTTTCACTCGCGTCACACAACTTGATACACACGTACGCGAAGCGGCTGGTGAGTGAATTTCAAATCACTTTTCTGGACATAGCTTATAAATATTTTTCAAAGCATTTATTGTCAATGGTAGATCATTTATTCAACTTTATTTTTATAGAAATAAACACCTTGAGGACACAACAATTCGGCTTAAAATACCGTAAAAGTAGACAAGAGTAGCAATGATACTGATCCATATCAACGCAGATTACTGTTTTAGTAAGGATCCTTACATACGCATCCCAAAGGGTAAGTTCACTTTATTTTAAACTACGATGCCACAAACTTATAACACCCTTTGTTGATGACAGCGCCACCCAGTAACGAACGGTGGAACTCACAGATGTTGATTGGTATCAAATTACGTAGATGAAATACGAGATGGTTCAGATAGGGGAACACAGATGGCGCTGTGGACGAAGTCGAGTACCGAATCTCATGTATAAAAGAAACGAGCTTCATTGACACATCCTTCTGCCATTCAGATAGTCCAAAACCGGTTCTTGTGAAAAGCCACAGGCTCGCCTTGGTATTTTCGCAATAACGATCTGCACCGCGATATGAAATGAGAGTCCATAGCCAAGTTCATGAAGCTCGCTTCCAAGTGACATTATGCACGTGCCACCCATCACCCGAATCCTCTGGTAAATACCATACCCGACTATTCTACAGTTCCACCCGCGGACAAAACCTTCCGTCGACCGAGACACATTCTCGGAGATCCGGATGACGAAATCACCTCCGCTGACGCGGAGTAGATTTCTGTGTCATCTACATTAGACAGAGCAAACAATTCACAGAAACACCGACCTTGCCGGCGAGGTCAAGGAGTCCCTTCAGTCGCCGCCTATACGAGGTACATACATGTACCTATGCGTTTCCCTCCTATCCCCCATCCTGGCAATGGCCCAAGCCGAGGCTCGTACCTAAGTGGTGCCCTTGCACTAGTTGCTTTCAAAACTTACAGGACTCAGCGCCATCTGCGCTCGCCTAAAGTTCGGTTAAGCTGCAACGGCCTCAGAGACCAATAACGAGAAAGTCCATTCGAAAAAAAATCTCTATCTGACGAAATCTGGCAAACTTTTAACTTGTCTTTCGGCTTTGTACATACTTTTGAAACATTAAGTTTTATTACAATAGGTAGAAAAAAAGTTTGGAATAGCTTTGTATTCTAAATTCAAATTAATTTGGTTTTAAAAACATGACATTCTTTTTACAAACCCAGTCTTTTGTCTATTGATTACCATTGTATTTTCATTACATTTGAACATTTTTCGTCATGATGGATACTTTAAAAATTCGTGTAATTATGGAATATGAGTTCCGTCGTGGCACCAACGCGACACAAACGGCACGTAACATCAAAAACGTTTACGGAGAGAACTGTACAAACGAACGCACAACCCGTTATTGGTTTTCCCGGTTCCGTTCTATAAATTTTGACTTGAAAAATGAAGCTCGTGGTTATCCGGAGACTTTGGTCAACAATGATGAATTAAAGGCGATTGTGGAAGCTGACGAAACTCAATCTACAGCTGAGCTAGCAGCAGCTTTTGATGTTAGCATCAAAACAATTTTGATCCATTTGCGACAAATAGGCAAGGTAAAAAAACTTTATAGATGGGTGCCCCACGAACTTAACGATCGCCAGCGCAACGTACGCGTCGAGACCTGCCTCGCGCTGCTCAATAGGCAAAGAAATGAAGGAATTTTGAACCGAATTGTTACGTGCGATGAAAAATGGATTCTGTTCGACAATCGAAAGCGCTCAGCAAGTTGGTTAGATCCTGGTTCAGCACCAAAGCAATGCCCTAAACCAAAAATGACCCCTAAAAAGGTGATGGTCTAGTGCGGGTGTGATTCACCACAGCTTTTTACAAAACGGCATGAGCATTATTGCAGATATGTACTGTGAAGAACTGAAGACAATGATGGAGAAGCTTGCACATCGGCAACCAGCTTTGGTCAATCGGTCGTCCCCACTGCTCCTCCACAACAACGCGCGACCCCATACTACACAACAGACAGTCTCCAAGCTGCAAGAGCTGGGGTTGGAAGCTCTCCCTCATCCGCCATACTCACCAGACCTTGCACCTACCGAGTATTACTTTTTCCAAAATTTAGACAAATTTTTAGTGGGTAAAAAATTCAATTCCCGAGAGGCAGTACAAAATGCCTTTGAAGAGTTTGTTGCCTCCCGTCCAGCTGATTTTTACAAGAAGCGTATCAATAAACTGCCAATGCGTTGGCAAAGATGCGTCGATTGCATGGGTGATTACTTTAAATAACAGAAATAAAAAAGTTTAAAAAAATAAGTACTTTCACTTATTCCATACAAAACGGCAATTTCATAGGTAATATTTGCATAGGAAAGTAGGTACACCAAACACCGCTCTTCTTCCATCGGTTACGTTAGGTGTGGGTAAAATCATGCAATTTATTTTATAAGATAAAATGACGGCATGATGCCTTGGCCCTGTTGATGTTATCAATGATTTTTTTATACTACCTGGAGATGGAACAAGCATATGGCCCACCTGATGTTAAGTGGTAACCATCGCCTTTAAATAAGAATTGCCTTGTAGTTCACACACCTTAGAAATGTGCCCTACGATGTACTGTCCTGCGAATTGTTATATGTAAGTATATAGTAGTATATGAATTGGAATATTTAGATGATAGATAAGCCGAAGATTATGATGATTGAAATTGCCCAACTCGATCATAAATGTTATAATTTACACGTAATTTGTTTTCTTTATTATTATGTATTCCAAAAGATTCATTAAAAAGAACAACCAGCCTCGTATCTTGCCTTCTTTACTGGCTTAGTCCCGAAGGAGCAGGCAGTAAAATTGACGTTTCAAAGCGAACCTTGTGATTTTAATGAATAAAAAGAAATGAATGAATGAAAAATTCTTCATTGCACAAAATTAAAAATTAACTGTATATAGGCGAACTTAATGCTAGATAGCATTCCCTTCCACTTAACCCTTCGATCAACAATAAACCTAGATAAAGGATCGGAGCAAAAAATCCGTCTCGGTAAATAACAGCTCACTTGAGGCGTGAGCTCTTATTTTGTTTAGTCAGGTTGAAAGACAGCCAATGTCAACACGTACCATAATGCCTCAATGCGCATTTAAAAGTTGCAAAAATAATGCCCGGAAAAGCAATTTATCAGCCGGAGTGTCTTACTTTCGGTAAGTACATGGGGAATAAGTTATATTTTAAGCTTTAAATTGACCCGCTAAGAATGTTTGGCCAACGTCAAACGTGTGATATAGCGTTGGGCCAATAGACGCCAATAGCAAACAGAAACGAAATAAAACGATGTAGTTCGCAAGACAATAACAGGAAAAAGTACTTTATTTATTGCTTCATAAGGTTGATTTCACAATAAATGGTATATAACCTACATCTTTTCATTTTGAAGTGACAGGTGTAATTTATTACTTTGTTTGTTTTTTGAGACGAATGATCGTAATATTTAAAGGATTTGTGACTTTATTACAAGGTGCTGTGGTTGTGATTAGGTTGAATTTAAATCTTTTGTCTCATTCTATTGGTAAACGAATGTAGCTGTATATTTATATGTTTACGCGGGCAGCATTTAGCTTTGATTTTGTTTATGACCCGTAATCTATCGTTGATCGAAGACTTAACCTTTGTGTAATGCGGACAAACATTTATTATAGGTAGTGCATATTTGATGTAATTTTTTTTTTTAATTGGATAGATCTTTGCGATGATGTGGTCTAAGATGAAGCACGAAGATCTAGAAGAAACCTATCACTTACGTTAAAGAGGCCCGGATTGTATTATATGTGATTGGCTATAACAATTTAATTTCCTGACAGGTTACATGTAACTAAGACTCGGACTATCTGGCATCCGGGTCCCCCCGATTCTGCGAATCCAGACCATGTCCCGGTGGCTTTCAGGTAAAAATTGGAGTCGGATGGCCTCGGATCGTGAGTAGTTGATGGAGGAAAAATTCAAATGTTTGGTTGTGAGACAGATTAGACAGGGGATGATAAAAAACGGACCCTGACAAGCCCGGACGCCATATAGTCCCAGCCTAAGGATAAGTTCAAATGAACGCGCGGTAATGTAGACGATAAACACTATTTAGTTTGATCTTGTACCGCGCGGTTAGTAGTTCCGCGCGGTACCGCGCGTTCATATGAACTAGAGTTGATGTAAACTTACCATCCATAGTGTACCGTGCTGCTGCCGAGGTGAAGGCAATCTCTCCGCCCATCACCCGCGCTCCGGACTGGTAGATCAGCTCAGCGCCCAGCGCCAGTCTCTTTGTCACCGACTGCAAATCAAATAAAAATCTTTTTAGTCATTAAAATCACAAGGATCACTTTGAAACGTCAATTTTACTGCCTGTTCCTTCGCGACGAAGCAATGAAAGAAAGGCAAGATACACGGCTGGTTGTTTCTATGAGGTGAAAACTTCTATAGGCGTGTTGGGCATTTTTTGAGATTGGAAAAAACCATTGAACTCTACAGTTACCGTTACCGTTGTAACACCTCTGTATCTCTCTCTATCTAAGTATCTCATAATTCTTCAAGCTTTCATTCTGTCGGCACTCCCGGAGTGCCACTTCTTCTTTTTTTTAATGATCCTTTTAGAATACATAATAATAAAGAAAATAAATTACGTCTAAATCTTAACATTTTTGAACGAGTTCGAGCAATTTCGATCCCAAGCTTCTCTATCATCTAAATAATCCGATATTTTATGGTAGGCTTTTTTATAAAGATTATGTTTAATTACGTTTTTAAATTTGTTAATTGTCAATTTTTGTACATCCCTTGGGAGTTTGTTTAAAAGCGTACCTTTAAACGATTTACTAACTTTATGGAGTGCAATGACGGAGTATATTTTTGAGACCATATATCTATACTAATATTATAAAGAGGAAAGATTTGTAATTTTGTATGTTTCTAACGAATAAACTCAAAAACTACTAGTCCGATATCAAAAATTCTTTCACCATTAGAATGCTACATTATCCCAGAGTAACATAATGTAAGCTATATTTATTACTAGGAAAAATTAGGGATCCCTACTAAAACTTTAATAATAAACTTAACCCAAGGTTTAGAAAAAATTGCTATAAAGTATATGTCCACCCATGTGAGATTGTGGACAAACGTAGATTTATACAGTAAAAAAAAAACTTACCTGTAAATAATGTCCTACAAAGACAGCGGATTTGTCACTGAAGTCCGGCTTGCCTATTGCCATTGCCAGTGTGTAGTCCGAGCCCTTGTACTCCAGCGTGCCTTGTGTCGCTGTGATCTTACATTCTTGGATCTGAGGACAAAATAATGACACAACTTAATCATAGCTTAAATAGACTTGACAGAGTCAGAGACAAATGGAAAGGGCAAGACAATGTGATAGGGCTCGCCCGGGGAAGTACTACCACCATACCTCTTTCTGCCACCAAGAACGATAGCGGTGTTTCGATAGGCACATGAGGCTTTACACCTGTATGCCTCAAATTGTTGGACACAGGGCAGCGCATCGTAGGGCAAGTTTTCAAATTGAGTGACCTACGAGGCAACACTTTGCTATATGCAATGGATACCACTTTACATCAGGTGGGCCATATTCTTGTACCAACTCCAGGTAGTATAGAAAAAATAAATGGAACACTTCATATGAATTAAAATGAACAATATATTTATAGGTTATACTAGCTGACTCGCCCTGTCTTCGCACGTATTTTTATCAAAATTAAATATATTCTATAGAACCCCGGGATAATGTAGCTTCCTATGAGTGAAAGAATTTTCAGAATCGGATCAGTAGTTCCAGAGATTACCCAAAACTCACAAACAAACAAACTCACACACTACTATTCTATTACTTAATCCATAACAAGATGAAATTGGGTTTATGATTTTTTTAGATTTATCTAACAATCCCCACACTATTCATACTAATATTATAAATTCGAAAGTAACTCTGTCTCTGTCTGTTTGTTGTGTTTTCACGACTAAGCGGCTGGACCGATTGCGATGAAATTTGGTATATAGATTATGATCGGGATTGAGATATAGGCTACTTTTTACCCGACTACACACAAGGAGGGCAATGCTTATATTGACAAACCACTCGTGCGAAGTCGCAGGCGGGTAAGCTAGCTGATCGAGCGAAGCGAGATTTCTAAATCAACTTGGGAAAATCGGCGTTGTATGTATGTTTGTTTGTCCGAGGATAACTTTCGGAGCGTTTATCCGATCATCGTGTATATACATAGGTAGGTAGTGAGGGCACAATTTTGGTGTTACTAAATGAGCTAAAAATGTAGGGGGGTTGTTGAGATATTGGGGTTCAAGAGGGATAAAAAAACCAAAATGGGACTATCTGGTCAAGTGGCATGTTTAATGAAAGATCTTTGTGAGTACATTTCGACCCTGTTTTTATTTTTAGTTTAAACCTGATAGTTTTTAAGTTATTAGCCATAGTAAAAACTGAACTTTGGCAAATTACACAGGGTACACCAGTAAGTACTGAAATTTGGTATGTGTAGCTTTAGTGACACAAAGATAGGGAAAGTCTGAAATCCAGTCAGAAATCCGTGTAGCTATAGTGACACAAATATAGGGAAAAGTCTGAAATCCAGTCAGAAATCTGTGTAGCTTTAGTGACACAAATATAGGGAAAAGTCTGAAATCCAGTCAGAAATCCGTGTAGCTTTAGTGACACAAAATTAAGGTAAAGTCTGAAATCTGAAATCCAGTCAGAAATCCGTGTAGCTTTAGTGACACAAAATTAGGGAAAAGTCTGAAATCCAGTCAGAAATCCGTGTAGCTTTAGTGATACAAATATAGAGAAAAGTCTGAAATCCAGTCAGAAATCCGTGTAGCTTTAGTGACACAGATATAGGGAAAAGCCTGAAATCCAGAATAACTATATACAACCTGTTTTTACTTAAAACACAAATCCGGAATCATATTAACTGATTTTAGAGGTGGATGTGACACAGATATAGGGAAAAGCCTGAAATCCAGAATAACTATATACAACCTGTTTTTACTTAAAACACAAATCCGGAATCATATTAACTGATTTTAGAGGTGGATTTAACACCGGTAGTTTGAATATTTATCCAGTAATCGATACATTTCTATTAAACAATTTTTAACGTAAATCGGTGGCGCATTTTATACAGGCTGTTACATTGATATTTTAGAACTTGATATTAAGGTTGTTTGAAAATTTTAAATTTACTATGGTAATGAATTTGTAAAAAACCCTATTGTAGAAAAATACTAGCCATTAGCCCTACCCATGTTTTCATTTAATGTCGTACATAACAAAACACATAGTATATGTAGATATCTTGAATGTATAATCTACCTGTGCTGCTCCTTTAACTCTAACTTCCGGCGTCAACTGGTGTATCACATTGAGGTTGACATTCCCCGAGGGATCCACATCTCCGAGTATCACTGGAAATGCCTCCGTTGGTGATATCTGCTTAGTGCCAATGTATGTAGCTCCGAGCTTGTAGCCATTCTGTGCTGAGCTCATTGTTAACGTGTGAGACATCTGGAACAGAGAATAAAGTTGATCAATTGCAACGTTTAAATAAATATAATGCTAGTCATTTCTCAGCACTGACCCCAAACTAAGCAAAGCTTTTATATATATTATTTTATATACATATATATATTTATGAGAACCAGTCTTTTTTATTTGTATTCATACCCCAGAAATGGTTTTTTGAGCTTAATATTTTCACAAGGTGTACCTTTGGATTTCTCGGTCAAGTATTTTCAGATTCAAAGTTATGATTCATCCTTGCAATTTAAAAGATGTTTAAGAATATACCAGATAACTGATTCACCATTTTTGTTTTAGTAAATACATACTTATTTTGAGAATTACCCAGACCCAGAAAATATATCTGTAGATATAGGTATATATTTTTTTAATCTATGTTTTTAGTAGTTTTGCATAGTTTAGTGATGATGTCAGTTCCATAGTATACTCTCTATACATATACAATTAATATTACTCTTCATTTACCAGCTCATATGCAAACTGATAGATTATATTAGCTGTATCTGATGATTGTTCAGCTAACATCATGCAAACATTTGTTCTGCGGCGGGAATAGAACCCGCAACCTCCTGCATCTCACTAGACTATTCGGCCGTAACAATTGTCTGCTTCAACTAACCTATTTCAAAGGTCAGTTTTGTCTGTTCTTTAATTCAAGACCAAAGGTCAAGTGGGAAATTATTTCTAATTCTTTCATTCATTATTGAATACGGTTTGCTTTTGCTTCAAAGGAATAGGCCGTAAATTTAATCTTTAGGTGATTTTGATATATTAGATTCGGTTTTGCAGACAGATTTAGTAATATGGCGATATCTGTCGGTTTCCTTACCAGGCATTGCCTGTGTCAAGGAAGCCAGTAAAACCATTGATGGTTTAATTACTAGATTGTTTTTTAATGGATTCTTTATCTTCTTTTGAATAGGTCCAAAAATACTGAGCAAATATAAAGAACCACTACTGCTTATTCTGAATTATGAGCAACCATAGATTAGAATATCTACAGTTTTTTTCAAATAGCTAGTCACCTGTGACACTTCCGAAATGACGTCACATGATGTATTTACGTAATATTTTACGTTCTATGGACCTGTCATATCTGACTAGCTATAAAAAGTCTACTAAGCTACTAAGATGGTTACAGTCTAAAAAGACTGTAATCATTTTATGGTTGCCGATAAGTAGCAGTATTGCTGTGTTTTGGTTTGAGAGGTATACCCATACCTCACAAACTGAAACACAGCAATGTCAAATTACACAGCTGGTAAAATTACAGTCACAAGACACTTACACCTGTATATCTCGTCTGTATATCACCGTGCACAGGGCGGTGCATTGTAGGACACGTTTTTAAGGTGTGTGACCTATAAGGCAATGCTTTGTCAATGGTTTGTTGCTGATGGTCAATTGCCCTTTTTCATTGACCTGCAGGGTGACCAAGAACATACCAATGACAAGAAGAAGATAGGTGATGGTTACCACTTAATATCAGGTGGGTCATTTGCTTATTCCATCCATATCCACCCATGGCATATATTTTATTTTTATTTATTTTATTAATAGGAATCATCAACACAGACACTGACAATATTTAGCGGTTACATTTACAAATGATAGAACTTAGTGCTACTATATTTACAGATATAAAAAAAAACTGTATTTACCTGGAAGTGATTAGACAAGCCTCTGTTAACCATAAGTTTACCACCTTCAAAGTTAACTGGCATCACATCTGAAATAACGAATTATTAATTTTTAGACAAAAAACATCATCCATACGTGTTTTAGGCATCCAAAAGAACCATCCATCACAACACTGCATTATTTTTTTACTCATCAGTGTTGAAATTATATTGCCACATTATATTTACTTTTGTAGTAATAAAAGGTAAATTAAGTTTGTATGAAGTATTGGCCAATAATCTAGGAAGGACATTTGGAACGGTTTGTTAGGGGGAGGGGGGGGGGGGGTGGGAGGGGATTTGGTACCCCCCCCCCCTCCGTGGGTGAGGACTTACGAAAACTATACTCATATTAAAAAAAGGAAAGATTTGTATTTTTGTCCAATTTAAAAAATTCTTTCACCATTAGAATGCTACATTATCCCAGAGTAGCATAAGCTATTTTTTATCCAACTGCACAGGAGGGTAATGTTTTTATTGAAAAACTATGCGTGCGAAGCTGCAGATTCGTCAGCTAGTAATAAATTAAACAATTTTTGTCACAGTCAGTTGTAAACTCATCCCCCCATAACTTAAACATCTGTAGGTTTAAACGGTACATCTATAAATTCCTGATTCTTTATTATAGCAAAAATAGGTAATGTTGTTTAATTGTCTGAATACTTTTGTTAAATTAATTATGTCTTGTCTAAATTTGCGGTTTCTAGTTTTAAGGTAATTTAATTTTCATTCATGCTACACTTTTTTATTGTATTCACATATTTGATTACAATTTAGATATAAAATTGTATGTTTGGTTTAATTAGTGCTAAGTGGATTGTAACCTGTTTTGTGGATTAATAACCCCTCTTTCCCATTGGGTTTAGCCCCAATAATGTTAAAGGTCCAGGCTAAGTACTTGAGTTGTAAAATAAATATTTGGAATAATAATAGTTTTCGTTTGTAGCCAGTTTGTCATGTTTTATAAAATTACTACTTAAATTAATACTTTTAATAATATAAACTGGACATTTCATTTATACTAGGTGCTTTCAAAAATGATTTTCACAATAGGAAGCTAAGACCTCGTCAAACCTTAAAATTAGGTGAGTACTGATAAATAAGTTATCATAAAATAAACATTGCTTAGTACCTCGCTTGGTCCAGAGCGTTACTACATACTACCTCTTGGTAAAATAAAACTACAAAACAATGACAGATGCTTCTGGCTTTTGGACACTCTTGTAAAAAGTTAAATACTATTTCAGCATATTTACTGCATTATTTTATTAACATTACATCACAAGATAACCAAACTTTTCAACCGCAACACAGCACTGTTTGCCGCCGATTTCTGACTGAACGTAAACTAAAAACTACTCGTAGCGACTCTAATTAGTATTTTAATTTGTATTACTGAGTATATTTCGCTCTGAAATGTTCAGACAAAATACCTTTGCTCTTTTTGTGGAGCTCATCCAAAGTGCCTGGATTTCCTCGATTGCTTTCATTTTCTATAGTTTGGAAGTCGGCACTTGTGAGTCCAGAGTTAGAGACACGGTATCTGCTTGCTATAGCACCCATGTTGATGTAAAACACGTATTAGTTTCCCTAATTTCCACAAAAATCGATGAACATGTGCAATGAAACACAATTTCAGCGAATAAAAGACAATCGCTGCAGAGTGAAGTTGACAGCAAGATTAGGCAACATTAGAAAAATAATAAAAGCATAGAGTAGCTACAAGTAGTTAAACGGTTTTTTCTCTGTTTCCAATAGTTAATTTAGGCTATGTAAAGGGTTCTTCATTTAATTTCTATAGACAACAAGATTACATTCTCTATGGTACGCGTACATTCTGTAAAGTAGCACTGTCAATGTCAATTAGCAATATTGTCAAATTAAATTAATTTATCTTTCTGTCTGTGTCCTGTCTGTTGATTTGGCTGGCTTTCTTTTTGAAAAACCGCGAAATTAGAGGATTTCATGAATTCAGATCTAAATCCAAATTAAGCAAGGCCCCATTGATAACTTACGCTTAAATCGGAACTACAGATTGCGATAATTCGTACGTAGTTAGAATTTTTGATGATCCAATACTTGGTCTGCTGATCTCATTAAAATGCCGAAAGTAGTCTCTAGAAGCATCGTGTGCTCCGACACAAAGGACCAAGAAGAATACAATGAGACCAAACCACTTCATATTTACTACTGTATCTGCGGGCAAATGTCCCTTATCCTTGACTGTACTATCGACCGCTTGCCTCTACGTCCCACCGACGGAGCCCGAGTCATCGACGGATCCAAACACGCCCATAAAATCACTTCAGACCCAGACGAGACTGTATACTTGAAGCGAGAGAACGGAATCGAGCGACAATACCGAATGAAGTGCAAGAAATGTGCAATATCGATCTACTACAAACATGAACAAGAAGGAAATGTACTATTCATAATGCGAGATGCCCTAGTACAGACAGCGCCTGAAGGCGGCGCCGCAGACATCTACAAACAAGTTGCTCTAACCCAGCCCAAGAAAATCATGGTCACAAAACATACCAAAAACATGGGCAAATTCAGTTCTGTCACCGTTTCTACAATTGATGAGGAAGAAGATGAAATTGAAGCTAGAGAAGTGGCCGACAGCTACGCAAATAATGCAAGGATCATTGAAAAACAATTGGAGAGAAAAGGTATGAATAAGAGACAAGCTGAAACTCCAGGGAATATGACAGAAAAGAGAGTTAGAGGTACTTTGATTGATAAATAAATGTCTTGATTAATAACTGTGTGGTCTCAATGCTGATCAAACCTACAACCATAGGAGAAAATTTAAGTACTATGACTCCTTACGCTCTTACAACTCCTACCAACAAAATCCTTCCTGGTCATATCCAGCAGAGTACTTTCTGATGTCACATATCTTTGAAATTTGTGACAAAACTGTGTCAATACTGCAAGATATTAGGCTATGGAATAACTAAGTGCATCTACTTTATCATCATTATATGCACATAGGCCTCCCCACAGATTTCTAGAGAGACTGATCTTGTGCAGTCTGCACCCAACGGCTCCTAGAAACCTTTATCAGGTCGTCTTTCCATCTAGTGTGGGGGGGAGGGGGGCTGTCCTTCGCTGCGCTTTCCAGTGCGTGGACTCCACTCGAGATACTTTCTGCCCCAATGGCCGTCAGTTCTTCGAGCGATGTGCCCCGCCCACTGCCACCTCGGTTTACTAATCCGGCTATGCCAGTGACCTTGGTTTTTGGTTTTACTACAAATCTCCTTATTTCTGGTTTATGTGATTTACTGCTTCCTATAGTTGAAAGTGGTACCGAACCTACCTAAATGAATAAAACTTTCATACCTAGTTTATTTCAATCATTATTATAAATACAGGATTTATCACGTACCGTTTTATCTCATTAATCCCATGATGATGAAAGGTAGGGGGGAGGGAAGTAGGGTTGCGAAAAAACCCTTAATCTGGGATCCGTGACACGAGTGACGAACATACTGTTAACAAATGCGCGCTCGCTACTCGCGTGAATGTGTGTGTACCTACATAGTACCTAAAAGGTTATAAACTAGTGATTCGCCGCGAACTGAGATCTCGTGAGTCTCTCATAAAACAAAAAAAATATTATTTGTCCATATGTTGTACCATCTTTGACTATCAAAATAGTGCCACGAAATGCATAACCAATTACATTGACATACAGTTTCATTCAAATTAAAAGTAACGGGGGTTCATGTTAATTGGATCTCTTATTTGGAGTAGAAAGTGCAGTAATTCTCGATTTCAGACTTCCCTATATTTTTGTCACTAAAGCGCATACCAAATTTCAGCACTGTGGTGTACCCTATGAATTTTGCCAAAGTTCAGTTTTTATTATGGCTATTAACTTAATAACTACAAGGTTTAAACTAAAAATAAAAACGGGGTCGAAATTTACTCACAAAGACCTTTTATTAGACGTTTCATTTGACCGGATAGTCCCATTTTTTTTTACCCCACTTGAACCCCTATATCTCAACAACCCCCCCAACATTTTTAGCTCATTTAGTCACACCAAAAATGTGCCATCACTACCTACCTATATACCAAACTTCACGATGATCGGATAAACGCTTCGAAAGTTATCCTCGGACAAACAAACATACATAGGTACAACGCCGATTTGCCCAAGTTGATTTGGAGATCGCGCTTCACTTGATCAATAAATAAAATAAATGAATCTGTAGATCATGCAAATAATTTTGTTCCGCGGCGGGAATTGAACCCGCAACCTCCTGCAGCCGGCTAGTCGCCCACTGCGCCACGGACCCATGGAGGTCGTCAGAAAGAGAAAGTTCACTGCTATCCAGCACTGAATCCAAAGTGAACAATCTTGTGAGCTTCTCAATGTGCTATTTCTGAAACTTGAATATAATGCAATGCATCTAAGAAATACCTGTTAAATACCTGTACATATGTTTTTAAAATTTTGGTGGTTTAGGCCATTGGTGATTCAGGGGCTAAAGGGAAGTAGAGCAATGATAAAATACGTGATTCCACATTTTTTTATTCATATGAAAACAATTTTACAATGCTCCTTTTATTAAACAATAAATATTGGTAGGTAATTAATACATATTTGAATATTGATTGACAGAAATAATTATGTCCACTTCAACTTTATATTTACACAAATTATTTACAAATTACAACTAGCGCTCTCGCTAGGATTATAAAAATGTTCATAAATTACTGACGATTTGAATTTCTGAAATATTTTTTACAATATTTACATTTTTATTTTACTAAGTAGAAGAATCATCGTAGATAATCAATGCATCTTCTTGATTTGAAGATTATAAATCCTATCACATAAAAATTGAACTTTTCATACTCTTTTGAGTAAACACGTACCCTATATAGTAAAAAGAACATGCATATTGCACGGTAAAAAGATCTTATAGATTCAACGAAAATAAGGTAAAAATAGGATAACAAGAAACAGTAAATATTTCAAAGAAATAACATTTGTTGGCACACTAAAACCGATTAGCGGAAGAATTTGACTCAGCAAGACTACTCAAATCGAGTCTATATTAGATAGACTTATTTTTTTGGTTTTTTAGGTTAACAAATAGTAAAACAATCGATACTGTAAGAAAACCCACAAAATTATCTCGCTTATAGTAGGTAGACAATCGAATGCAAAAATTTGCTGTTTATTTATTTCCATATGTAAATTTTTACTCCATTACAGGTAATTTTTTACCCCAATACAGGTAAATTTTTACCCCATTACAGGTAATTTTTTACCCCAATACAGAAGTTTTTACTCCTTTACTCCAAAAGTTTTTGTATCGTATAGGAGACGAAAGAAGGTCATTTACAAGTTGTCCTTAATACTAGAGGAATGTGGATTATGATGATGGGAGGACATTAACTTTATACTTAGTTTGTTCGATGGTTTAAAAGGACACTTACTAGGGGACTTCTTACAGAGCTAGGTGTGCTTGGAATCACAACACTTTTTTAGACTTGTGAGAGCTTTTAATAATTTTATAAATTTACGAATTAGGTATATACTACAGTTATGTACCTACCTAATTCGTAAAATTATTTGTGCTTAGGTACCTAAGTAAAAGATTTATAAATTCCATATCGTTTTACTCATATAAATATTTAGTCAAAGAAAATGTTGTGATTCCAATGACTAACAAATAATTAAATTATCTCCAAACACTTTCACAATGTGAGATGGAAACTATCGAATTGAATTCAATAAATGCCACTTCGCACAAAACACACAATAAAATTATTATACTACATAGGTACTGTCTTTTATTAACGTAATGATAATCGCGATTCTCTAGTTTAATATCGCCAAGAAACTACATATAAAGTCAGATCTAATAAAAGACTTAACTATAAAAACCTGAACAAGAAGAAAGAGCAAATTTTCCAAATACTGGAAGAATCAAATGACTTTAGGCACAATCAGTTAATCTTAATAAAGAATTTGCAAACAATAACATTTAACTAGAATTGAATATCATTAAACATATACAAGCAAAATCTAACAACCCGAAAGACAATGGATGGAAATAGGTATTAACTACAATACCTAGTAATGAAATCCAAAAAGACGGTTTATTATAAGTTTGTATACCTACCTACTTACAGAAAGATGAAAATCAGACTTCCATCTAGTAATTACTCTTGAAGCCAGATAGCTTAATTCTTTACCGAAGCAGTAAGTCGTCTATGCTGCAGACAATTTTGTGACCAATTCACTCAAATTGAATTGGTATTACCAGATTAAGTTACTGAAATTGGGCAATAAATTATGCTATGTGGCCACAGCATTACACACCTATCCTAGTTTTTCTAAAGTGGTCAACGCTAAGACAAAAGCTGTATTCGTAGAAACGACTCTGCAACAGTCGACAGTATTGTATTTTTACGAATTCAACCAGTTTTACATTCTACTGTAAATTGGATTTCCCTTATTGCGGAATAGTTTTACAATCAGTTCGTCAAAAGTCTTCCAATGTGGTATTGTCACGGGTGTGATAAAAAAATGTGAATTTATACTATTTTATACTCAATCACTGTATAAAACAATTTTCTGGTTTTACTACATAAATCAAAGCAATCATAAAGATTGTTATAAAATCGCAATTGCCGAATAACTAGTTGCTATTATAAAATAATTTTAAGTGGCAGTATAAAACACGACGGCCATAGTTTCTAATGAAAACTATAGGATTAAGCCCAGCTCCAAAGGCCGAAAATAAAAACGGACTGCACTCAAACTATAGTCAATCAATTAGCTTTTCGCAGCTAAGGGCCTTTGGTCTTACAAAGCCTACGTTACGTTAAGGCTGGAAGTCAATAATTTTTTAACAATTGTGTTTATTCTTTCGGTCAAATACTTAAAAATTTATAATTTTTTTCATTAAGTTTCATTAGATTTATCTATAGTACCTACATGTGTACCCAACAATATAAGAATTAAGGGCACTCATGTCAAAAAGAAACCTACTCGTATCCTAGGATGAAGGCAGGCTCCTTAACAATTTAGTTAGATCTTCACAATTGGGATCACTAAACACACTCGTACCAATTTCTAAAATCCACGTTCACTAGGTATGAGTCTAAAGAACTATAATCTCACTTTCTGTGTTATTCACAGCAGTTACTAAGTATAAAACTTCAAATGTGTGTTTTTACGCTTACGAAATGAAACAATAAATGTTTGAGCATAACTTTACGAAGCTTCACAAATACAAATAAAAACCGATAATATTTATAACCTAAAAGCTCCTTACACCAATACTGGTTTACGTTTTCTTTTTCTTCTGTTGTGAGTGTGACGTTTGTTATGTGAGTCAGCGCCGTGCGGGGCGCGGTCCGAGGAGGCTGCTGCTATAACCTCTTGTGAACAGGAGGAGGCATAGTCGCTGGTTGGTGGAAAGGATGATACTGGCGGGCTAGGATGTCGCCCTATAACCCAAATAGTACCCTATACATTCATTACATTTCTAAAGCTGTTAGTACATTGTGAATATTAGTCAGCTACGGTCTCAAGCGAGGAAAAAATACTTACCACTTGTGGCTGTTGGTTTTGAGCTTGCTTTAAGTTTCGCTCTTGTATCATTAGCTGATGCGCCGCTCTGTCAAAACAATAGTAAAAGTTTTTTATTTATCATAAAAAAATATACACTTGCAATCAACTCGATCTATATAGATAAGAGATGATTAGGTTTTTTTTATGCTAAGTACTAAGGTAGCAAACAAGCATAAGGCCCACCTGATGGTAAGCTGTTACACAAGCGATTCCACAAGCGAAGTGTTCGAGGGAGGAAATTCCTCTGGAACCTCACGGTACGCGACCACATCGTCGCCAAGGTGTGTGGATAGATTCCCTTCCGATGGCGAGCAGTGCGATGATAAAAGAAACCTTCAGGCACCATGTCAAACAACTCCTCAAAACACAACCCATTGTACAAGCGGTAGAACATACATAGGGAGGCAAAATCTCTCCTGAGACTTAAGGGCTCAATACCACTTCTGAGAATGGGAACGTCAACAATTCTCACATCTCGTCTTTGAATAGAGTCAAACGGACCTAGTTGGTATCCAGGTGCTCCTGCCCATAAACGACTGCAGTACTCCATGTGGGACCGGACTTCCGCCTTATTGAGAAGCAGTTTTTGCCCCGCACTGAAGTAAGCCCCACAGAAAGTGGACGTGGCGAAGCCCAGACTCAGCAACCAAAAACGAGATCGACTTTATCATGACGGACAAAAGACACATATTTAGGGATGTTTCAGTGGTCAATAGGTTTAATACCGGAAGCGATCACAGAATGGTCCGAGGCATCCTAAATATCGATGTCCAGCTGGAGAGACGCCGCATGATGAAGTCCACGCTCCGACCTAACCTGCTCCAAATCAGTGCTGGATCTGAAGCCTTCCAGGAGAAACTGGAAGATCGTTTCGCTGCCGTGGAAACCACAGAAGACGTAAACGAGGAACTTCAAAGCATACTAAAAGTCGTGAGGGAAGAAGGTGAAAAATTCTGCATTTCAGATGAGACTTTGCGGCTGATGACAAAACGACGGAAAGACGCAGAGGCTACTTCAGCACAGCGATTGGCTCTCAACAAACAAATTGCTAGGCTGGTTAGACGTGACCTTCGGTGCTCCAGCACACGCCGGATCGAGAAAGCGATCGAGCAGAATCGAGGGTCTAAAGTGTTCAGCCAGCAGCTTGGAAGGAGCCACCTAACAAAGCTTAAAACTTCGAGTGGCCTCACCGTTTTGTCTAAGCCGCGGATTCTCTCTGAAATTGAAGATTTCTACAGCCAATTGTATCACTCTCATGCTCCTCGCCCAGAACCCGACACTTACGACTCCAGAGCTACGCTTACGCGCCACTTCACAGACGAGTTGCCGGATGTCAGCGTAGAAGAAGTGGGAATGGCTCTAAGGCAACTTAAAAATGGAAAAGGCCCCGGTGATGACGGAATCACGTCTGAGCTTCTGAGAGCAGGAGGAGTTCCAGTGTTAAGGGAACTACAGAAGCTTTTTAACTCTGTCATTCACCGTGGGAGAACTCCGGAGGCGTGGAACAGGAGTATTGTTGTCCTTTTCTTTAAAAAAGGTGACAAAACACTATTGAAAAACTACAGGCCCATTTCACTCCTGAGCCACGTCTATAAGTTGTTCTCAAGGGTCATCACAAATCGTCTGGCTAGAGGATTCGACGAATTTCAGTCCCCTGAACAGGCCGGGTTTCGAAGCGGCTACAGTACCGTAGACCACATCCACACAGTGCGGCAGATTATACAGAAGTCTGAGGAGTATAATCAGCCCTTGTGCCTAGCATTTGTGGACTACGAGAAGGCCTTTGACTCCGTTGAAACCTGGGCTGTTCTGGAATCTCTGCAGCGATGCCAAGTAGACTGTCGTTACATCGACGTGCTGAGATGTCTCTACGAATCAGCCACCATGAGTGTCCAGGTACAAGACCAGCAATCTAATCCCATCCAGTTGCGTAGAGGAGTACGACAGGGGGATGTCATATCCCCGAAACTGTTCACTAACGCACTGGAGGATTTGTTTAAGACGCTGGACTGGAAAAACATGGGCATTAACATAAATGGCGAGCACATCTCACACTTGCGATTTGCAGACGACATAGTCCTGATGGCAGAGTCGCTGCAGGAGCTGCAGAGCATGCTGGACGACCTAGCTGACTCCTCTCAACGAATTGGTTTACGGATGAACTTGGACAAAACCAAGGTTATGTTTAATGTTCATATACATCCGGAACCAGTTGTCGTACAAGGTCTTCCACTCGAAGTAGTTCAAGACTACGTATACCTCGGCCAGATAGTGCAATTGGGTAGACACAACTTCGAGAAGGAGGCCAAGAGGGGGATTCAGTTGGGTTGGGCAGCATTTGGGAAATTAGGTCGAATCTTCTCGTCACCTATACCACAATGCCTGAAATCTAAAGTGTTTAATCAGTGCGTCCTACCCGTAATGACCTACGGTGCTGAGACGTGGACGCTCACGGTAGGACTAGTCCACCAATTTAAGGTTGCGCAGCGAGCTATGGAACGGGCTATGCTTGGAGTTTCTCTGAAGGATAAAATCCGTAACGAGGTTATCCGACAGAGAACCAAGGTCACCGACATAGCTCAGCGGATTAGCAAACTGAAGTGGCAGTGGACTGGCCACATATGCCGGAGAACCGACAACCGTTGGGGTAAACGAGTTCTTGAGTGGAGACCGCGTCTCGGAAAACGTAGTGTGGGGCGCCCCCCGGCTAGGTGGAGCGATGACATAAGAAAGGTGGCGGGCAGAAACTGGATGAGAAGAGCCGAAGACCGGGCTCAGTGGCGCGTATTGGGAGAGGCCTATGTCCAGCAGTGGACTAATGTGGGCTGATGATGATGATGATGATGATGACTGAAGTACTGCTTTGCCCTATTGAGCACACCAAGCTTTTTGGATGCCAACTTTGCCTTGTCTTCTAAGTGACTCCGAAACTGCACGTCACTGGAGATGTCGACACCCAGAATCCTAATGCTCTTAGAGATGTTTTAGGGTGTGTTCTGAAATTGTGGACCTACAGCAAATGGGGGGTTTTTAGCGGTGAATGTACAAACCTAGGTGTTAGGTAATGAGCAGAGAGTGGTCGCAGTGTACGTATATAGTGCAGACATAGTGGTAAATTGTTATACAAAGGGCGTAAGCGATCAATTACACCAGAGATAATTTGGTACGAGCAAGCGAAAGCGAGCGAGAAGTCTTATAGGCATGATGAGTCGAGGGTGAAGAGATAAAACAACTCTTTATGAACTTTATTATGAACTGGACTCGATTATGATAGATATACCCTATTGTTAGGGATAGTGTGAATTATTTTTTTATGTTTAAGTTTGTGTCATTGAAATTTAAGTGCGTTATTTTAGTTGAATAGCTTTTAATTATTTCACCCTGAAACCCCAGCTCGTAACAGTACTTTACCTGTCCATTTGTTCCTGTGTCATTTCGAGTGCTTCTTGCATTTCCCGAGACGTATTTCTTACGAATTCTGGGTCACAGTGCGCAGCCAGACCCTGCTCTGCAAGGATCTACAAAAAATTTTTACTGTAGTTAAGTAGGTTTCTTCAAACTAACTAAAATGTATCGGCGGATATTTGTGTTAGTGGAAAAGTCATCTTACCCGGCTAACCAGACTTTCAGCAGATCCGACTACAGGAACTGAATTGTTGTTGGTCCTCGGACTTCCGGGCAGTGACATCACACTACGACTTAAGCTATCGCCTCCTGCAAAATTGTCAACATCTATAATTCAGTTTATATCGATGCAAATATCATGGCTGCAATAATTTTGCTCTTCGTTTTATTTATGGTTCTTGTTGTTTTTTTGAATGTATGTAAACATTTTGTGATGAATGATTATTATTTCATCTAGCTAGACTAAGTAAAACAATTTGTAACTAAACACAATTATTCTTTGATAATATTCGGGTTTTTCCTACGTTTTCTACATCTTTACTAAATTCTATTTGAAGCCTGGTGAAGCTGGCCTAGGTTTTGAAAGCGATGGTTGTATTCCTTTAGTTGAATATGAAAAGTCTAAATCAATCCTGCCCTCGTGAATATTTTATGATTCAATATTAGCTTTCGTGCAAATCAAAAGTCAAGAAACTCGCTTGACTTTTTCTAAAAGCTTTCTAAACCTAACTATTCTAAAATGCTACAACACTATTTAGCTTCATGATGTTATTTTACATGCTGATATTCTTAATGGTCGCCAAATCTTTTCAATATAAACTATTTTATTATGTTAATAATTAAATAAGTACAATTTTTGGTTTAATGGTTAACTTGTGTTGCTTAAGTTCACTTGGAGTTTATATTAAAGTGCGAAAATCGTGTCAAAGTTTTGGTGTTAAATCTTGAGTGAATATTGCGCAGGAGTTGATATTTGCAAAAGCAAGGTGTGAATTATGAACGTGTTGAAGAATCTCGTGTTATACCCAATTAGACCTGGACCAACTGGAGCATTGTGAATTTCCTGAAAAGCTTCAAATTATTATGAGTGTTCTCGTTTTTTTTATACCGGAAGCTTCCTTCAGAACATTGAGTTTTTGTTTTTATATAATTAGTAGATAACAGGCAAGTTAAAATAGATAAAATCTATAAAAGAATCAACTCGTGCATCAAATGCAACCTTTGCAATAGTTTTAATTTTCGCTTAAATAGTTAAAACACTCCAAAGCAAACATAACATAGGTATAGCCTTAACATCTCTGGTTATAGAAAAGTAAAAAGTTATTAACAGTTAGTAATAGGTTTGAAACAATCGCTGATTCAAAAGGAAGCTTCTGGTTATCGTGCGGACCTGGTGAGTGCGGGCGTTCTAAAAGCCGAGCGGTCGGCGCATGCGGTGCCGCCGCCCCCGACGAGGCGCTGCGCTTCATCCGACCTGTCACGGACGCCGCCGGCCTGAACGACCTAAGACTCCTCCTCTCCCCTCCGCGGCACACTCTGTCCTTCGCGTGAGAGAACAAAAACGGTAACTTCGCCGCCGCGTTGTAACCATACGACGTCATCGTCTTTGATTCTGTCATGGGCGTACATTCGCTGGTGAATAGAGGGGATATCTTTGGCTGTATCGTGTCCGATGTGTTTGGAGAAGGTGTTTTATCTTCTGGTGATGCCTTTCTCGGTATCGATAGCATCTCTTTTGATGATGTGACCGAGTCTTCTGGATGCACTCGTTGTCGCGATACTGAGGATCTCGCTGGTGCTGTTACATTTTCACTTGGTGTGGTGAGGTAGTTGACGCAGCCGAAGGCGAGGCCGATCTGGCCGAGCATTTCAGGGTAATTCGACTTCTGGTTACTGTTAGTAGGTACATACCGAAATCCGCACGAAAGCAGTGAAATAAAAATGTATGTTAGATATGATGGAAGTGAGATTAGGTGCGTGAAGGACACTCTATGTTTGGGAATGAAAACCACACAAGTCTACCTTGGATAACGTTCTTTAGATCATTTGTGGTTCTTCTGCAAAACAAGCATTGTTGTTTTTATACTACATTACTTTGTAAATAGGTCAATCCGTGACTACCGTAGGTATTATAGTTGTAAATGGCTGATGTTCGATATCAATAATAGAGAATAATACTTACTCTAACACTTGATATATTCGTTCTGACTCTCCATTGAATATAAGTGGCCGCAGAGGTATTTGTTCTTTTGGTTGTCCGTTTGCTCTGTGGAGAGTAAATGACAAACATCAACAATCTTGCAAACCAATCTTATTTCTATAACATTGTGTACACTGATTTACTTACAAATTAGGTGCTAAAGGCAATTGTGCTACACCATATTCCCTTTGCATCATCGAACTTAAATGGTTGCCAGTATTTTCTGGAGCTGAAAGAGTTCCTGGGTTAATATCACAAACAGAAAAACCTTTTCTTTAGGAAGTCAGTTTTATTACCTGTAGGAGTTTCTGGTTTTCGTCTATGGAAGTGTCTATTTGGTCCATGCCTCCGTATGCTCGACCATACGCCACCGAAAAGAGAATGATTCCTCTGTGGGATAAAAAATACGTTAATAAAATATTTCTCGTTGTTTCGTCGTGCCTCTGGATTTAATTATTTTGCATTAGGTCCACATGTAAGCTGTTGATATGGTAATTAAGGGACCAGCGTGGTGCGGATTGTCTCGTATTGATAATCAATTTTGTTCCTAGGACTATCATTAGGTATGTCTCTTTGTTTTACATTTTTTCATTTCCTATTTACCTATTACGTTACATTTTTTGAGTACCTTGATCTTAGGATCGGAAAATCGAGGTCCCGTATAGACTATTAAATAAATAAATAAATATTGCTATACCCCAAACTAAGCAAAGCTTGTACTATGGGAACCAGATAACTGATAGAATACTTATATACATTTTTTTTGTAAATACATACTTATAATATATAGAGAAACAACCAGACCTGGAACAAATATCTGTAGATCTTGCAAACATTTGTTCCGCGGCGGGGATCGAACCCGCTACCTCCTGCGTCTCAGCCGGCTATTCGCCCACTGCACCACGGAGGTCGTCAATTATTATCAGTACTCTAATACTATAAATAAGGTTAGATATCTAATCACTTACTGCGTAGATTATTTTCTTACCCTGTGCATAGGAATATCGCACTCGCCAACCATATCATCCAGATTCCCTGAAATAGCTCGTTTCAGTTCAGGTCCGGCTTCATGCAAAGTCCTCAATCCAGCTTGCAGCGTCATCTGGTGGTTCTGCTCATCACTCTGCCTTAGTTCTTGCTCCTTTCTCTTTTTGAACCTTATGACATAAAACGTTAGGCTTAGATCCATCTGCATTATTGTTAGACGGTTTGGATTTGTAATACTTACAATTTTATCCGTCGCCTGAAAGTGTCGGTACTGATACTAGTTTTGTTAGGATACTCCCAATAAAACTTGAAAACTGTTCTTTTTTATATAACAACTAGGTATTTAGTTATTTATTTTTGTGTGAAAGAGATAAATCTACGCACTCTTATCAAAATGTATGAAATTCGTATGGTACTATTTTAGGTAGGTATTAACATAATTGCACTAGGTCATATGTATGACTTGACTATGAATTTAAAAATAATCTACAAGAAGATTTAAAAAGACTAATCCCTAAATAGATGAACTCTAAATTCTAAGTCCTAAATTCAAAATGCAATAGATTGAAAACCTATGTAACGTTGATTTTAAAGAAACTAGAACTAAGCCTGCAGATATAACAAAAATTCCACGAAAACAACATAAAAATATACAAAAAAAACAAAAATTGGAAATAATAAAACAAGGTTGGGGGTATTTAACACAGCTGCATGCTTTTCAGAACAATATATATATTCGTTATAAAAGATGTACTGCTTTATATGTTTGAATCTTTACAATGAATGTCTCTGGTTTAACGTAAATTTGATTTGTTTTTATATTTTCGGACAAAACTGATGCATTCTTAGATTACCCAGTCCTTGAATATCAAGCAATCAAACTCTAGTTAAGACCAGGAAATTCACTGTTTCGACAGTTTTTTCTTTAAGCTCATGATTATTTGAGGAGCTTGGACCATGCAGGGTAAAACTGTGTGTATGTTTCAACAAAATTACTGGTGTTACCATCGGCCCACTATTATTAATTAGATCTATAAGGAGAGCCGGTAATTTATATAAAAACACTAAGGGTAACATTCTTTCCTATTTCAACATACTTTTGCGTAAAGATGCGTTACTTACGCGTGATTCCTATGGAACAAAAATTGCAGTCAATTAAACGGTTACAAAATGAAAATGGACAAATAAATACTAAATTGGTAAGTTCTTGGTAAAAACAAGAATAGTTATTTTAAAATCTATAACCATAATAAAACTCCCAAAAATGAACCTATAAACCTAAAAATTTTCCTACCTAAGAAATATTAAAAAAGGTTTAGCCAATTGATCTTTTATCACTTTCATAAAAAGATTAATGTAAAAGTAACTTGAGTATTTATGAAACTTATATTCCATATACCACCAAGGTGACAAACAAGCATACGGCCCACCCGATGGTAAGCAGCTACCGTGGCATATGGACGTTTGTAACACCAATGGCATCACTCGCGCGATGCCACCCTGTGACACTCTATCCAAGTATCAATTAAACTCAATTCCTAAGTTCTTTAAAACTGACCTTCTAAAGTAGTCCTGGATAAGGAAGGTTGCATAGAACTTGCCCACGGTGATTTCATTGGGATCTCCCGGCGGAGGCACTACCTGGTCCAGTAGCTTTGGAGACGTGCGCTTCCAGATCTTCTTGATCACAGCTCGCAGTTGCGTATTACAGTCATCGATGTTACCTGAACAAAAGTCTTATGTAGAGTGCTCATCACGAAGGAAGGCCCGCGGCTATTTGAGGAACTAATGATTATCAGATAAAAATTAGGTTAAATATGAATGTTTTCGATCCTTGGAATGTGAAGACACTGTCGCCTACTCGTACTAGCGGCCAACAGACTTATTTAGTGAAACGGTCTCTAGATGAGATAATGCAATAAGCTTATAAGCTAGAGGTGAGTGACTAACTCAGGACACGTTTAGAGAAGTCGACTTTGAGAATAGTAGTGAGAATGGTAGACAAATTAAGGTTTGAATAACCCTTTCATAAAGTAAAGGAAGCGCGAAGTTCTTCACTGCGCGCTAAGACCGGAATCGCAGATGTTGGTGACAAGACTGCCAGGCTGAAGTGGGACTGGGCGGGTCACGTCAGTCGTATGGTCACAGACAAATGGGCAACAGTCGTCACACAATGGGTGCCTGCAGATGGGCGTCGAAGTCGGGGCAGGCCGAGGAAGCGTTGGCGTGACGACCTCGATACATTCCAAGATGGCTGGTGGGAGTGATCGTGAGATGTGGAGGAACATGGGGGAGACTTTTGCCCAGCAGTGGGCAAGTATAGGTTAAAAAAAAAGTAAAGGAATACATAAAATCACTACAACGACTGGTACAGAGAAAAAGTAGGTGTTTATACGAGCTTCTGTTATTGAGAGTTATTTGCTGTAACCTAAGTAGGTTACAGCAAATAACTCTCAAATTTAAAGTAATTTAAAGAACAGTAATCAAATGGATGAATTTTCATCAAGTTTTTTTTTTGATGTTCCTAAATATAGATAGAAGACATTTAAGAAGATTTAAATATAAAAAGAAGATGAAGAGGAGTTTTTTATACCACCTAGAGATGGAGCATACCTACCTATGCCCCACGTGATGTTACGTAGTAGGTCAAGCATCTTAGAGCGTGCCCTACGATGCACTGCCCTGCGTCCATCAACTTGAGGCATACAGGTGTAAAACCTCATGGTCGTGTAATTACATTGGCGACCATACCCTTCAAACAGAAATGCAGCAATGCTGCTTGGTGGCAGAAATAGGTATGGTGGTAGTACTTCCCCGGATGAGCCCTTTCACAAGAAATTCTACTACTCTTGACAGGATGAAGAGAGGGTGAAGAGAAGTCGAGCTCAGGATGACGTAGGAAGTTACCTTCTGTCTTGATCTTCAGCGACGTCCGCACGACAGCAAACAGAGTCGCATTGAACAAGACAGTTCCGTCCGAGTTAAGTGGCATGTTCATGGATACTAGCCGCTTGCACGCGACGCGGTGTGGACACAGCTTACCGAAACCTAAGAATTAGAGGGTGGTTTATTTATAAGGACAACAAACAACTACCTACATTATATGGTTTAAATAAAACCCCTTATATGACCATAACATCCCACAAGGCCGCCTTAAAACTTTCAACGCTTCACAAGGGCCACGAGCGATGACCCGACTGCTACTAGACGTACTCTGTGGATAAAAAGAAATTCCCCACCACCTAATTTTACCACCCCACAGGAACAGTTACCACCCGGGCATGATCTGCCGTGGCCAGTCTGGAAGTCCTTAAAAAGGCTCCGCACCCAGGTTGGCCGCTGCAAACTTAATATGTGCAAATGGGGATTCAGGGACCCTAACTTAACGCAGTGCCACTGCGGTGATCCCTCGCAGTCAATACAGCACTTGCTAATGTGCCCTTTGTGCTCGAACACCTGCACGATGGAGGACCTAATGGCCGCCTCGCCTGATGTCATTGTTATGGTCAAACACCTGTCCAACATACTATAAATGTAGAACTCTTGACACGCTAAGAAGAAGAAGAAGAATAAAATCCATGTAGGTATAATAAAATCCATTATACATTCTGGGAATGTATAATGTTAACCAGATTTTCACCACAGTCTTTGTAGTGTATTGGTAGGTATTTAATCTTTGATTCAGTTAAATAATTAATATCATCTAGACTCATTTTTAATCGTCAATTTTAAACCAACCAACGTGACGAACTGATGACAACACAAGATTTGCAATACAAGTCCGTATTGAAGGAGGACGTTGTTTGCTAGTAACACTGTACTGGAAGTACTCACCTAAGGGCGGGCTTATTTTTCTTAGCAACGTAACTACATCTAAATGTTTTATTCTACCCTTTGCATCAGGGTCGTATTCACTCCATAATCTGAAATTAAAACACAATTGAATATAAATATAATGTCGTTTTTTTGGTCGAAAAATGGTTCTTTGGGAAAGAAGTCTCACCTTATAAATTCATCTAAGTGATGTGGTCCCAGGATTGACCAATCTCTGGTCAAATAGTCGAAATTATCCATAATAACGGCAACGAACAAGTTGATGATCTAAAAAAAAAAATGGTATTCATTATAAAAATGACACAATTTTGCACTCGCCTTTAAAAAGTGTCATTATTAATGATAGCTGAAAAATAACCAGGAAGAGACCTTTCTAAATAAATTACTCCAGAAGTTGGTAAGGATATAAGTACCTATCAATGACAAAAACACAGATGAGAAAAAAAAATTATAGAAAGAGGAGAAGTATGATTTCACGGTAACATTAAACGGGCAAAGTTGGACATAGGTACTCGTAGATATAGAGAAAGACCAGAAAAGAACAGAGGACTATTAAAAGAGACAAATAAAAAACATTTTTAAGAAATAAGAGAACAACTTACCAGAAAAGAACAGAGCACATAAAAAGAGATGAAGTAAGGGAACGCGAGTACGCTGCCACAGCTGCCTGCGTCAGCATCTTCGCCCCCCTCTTCATCCTGGTAGTTCTTGTCGCATTTGACCGTGGGCTCAGGAGATACGCCCATCATGATGTCTTGCCATGCTTCACCTGTTGAAAAAAGCATTACCAATCATTTATGTAATAGATCAATGTCAGTAATATCAAAATTAAATGTAAAGTATGCCAGAACTGAAACCGCGATTCGAACTAAGTATTTGTTCTATTTGTTCTTACCGGTAGCAGATCTGAATAGTACCAAGATGGCCTGAGGGAATGTCTGGAAGTGATTGTTCCTCGTGATAGGCGTTTCATCATCTATTGCAATTTTTCCGAACACCTGCGAAATACATCGTAAAATGAAATGAGAAATTGTAATAATATGGATGGAGGAACCAGCGGTAGCAGAGCAGGATGAAAATATGAAATAATTGCAGGTGTCCCGGCGATGATCCAACTACCCCTAATAGGAGATGAAGATCACAAAGCAGCCTCTTCAATTCAAATGGATAAACTAAAATGCACCTCAAATTATCTGTTACCGACGGTTTATATGAAAAAGAACCATTGCCAAACAATGATGGGTAACGCAAAAGGCTATCCTTACCTGCATCCCAACTACAGCATAAATGAAGAATAACATCAGGATCAGCAGGGCTACATAAGGCAGCGCTTGGAAGGACTTGATAAAGGTCCACAGTAGCGTCCGGATGCCCTCTCCACGAGACAGAAGTTTCACCAGCCTCATCACACGGAACAACCGGAAGAAGTTTATTGAGGGTAGTGAGTGCTCCTGGAGTGAAAGGATTAGTCAGTAAAATGTAGTTAGGTTTTTTAGACCGCCCGAAGGCCTCCGTCATGAAATGATGATTATAGTCAGGACCAACAACTTAGAGTTAGCTCCGAAGCACAGAAGTGCTCATTTCTAAATGTCTGTCTTACGGTTTTTGATCCAGTATGAATTTTATGTGTATATCATCATACCTAGTTGATCTGCAAAGTTATGCTTCGAGCGCTCCATCAATGTTGATATCATAAAGAAGTATCTCATGGTAACCTATCACATGTATTTTGGATGGGACAATAACAGAATTTTACTAGAATATGTGATACTTATAGTCACAAATATGTGGATAAAGAGTGCATAATTGAGAGATACGAGATTGTATATTGCTACAGCAAGCAAGCATACAAGCCAAATTGTGATTTTTGTAAGATATCTCTATCACTCGCTTGTGTTTCATAGCAAATAGTCTTTGTTACAAAATATATTATAAAATTTACATTCACTAAATTGCTTCTATTGGTAAAGGTGAAGCTAAGTGTAACGTGTATAATTCATTTGTCTGTTCGTACCTACTAATATAGCATCGTTACTGTCCCAATTGCTTTATCAGAAACATCCAAAGCTTTATACTCTGTTTTAACTTCAGCATTATTATGTACAACGAAGCTTTTATTAGTATTTCTTTAGCTGTGATATTTGTACAGTAATATTGTGATTTGTTTTTGAAGTCTACAATAGACCAAGCGCCGCCATTCTATATAATTTTTTTTAGGAACATTGAGTGGCCGGTTGTAGACTATCATACTTAATTAAGTACCTACTTATTATATTTTTATGATAATTTTATAAATACTTACCAGACGTCAGGAAGCTCTTTAAAAAGCATTATAAAATGACACTTTACATCAAAACAAACAGCATTTTAAGCTCATCAAGGTTCACTCTGTGCAAGTCTTCTTCAACAAAGTCTATAATATAGTATTATGTAATGGTTTTCGGTTACCCTTTTAAATTAAATTTGTGTATGGTAAACAACGCATGATTGTATTAACTGGTGTACCTACAAAATTTATAAAGATTATGTCGCTATTTCACGACTTCCGAGTAACAAAAGACGAAGGTATATAATTTTTATCCGTTGGATAGCATTACTCAGATGTGGTGAAATAAGCACTATGTCTTTAAAAAAGACAATCATCTTTGTTAATAAAGGAACACGCTCAAAACCGAGAACCGGGGAGTGCGGACCAGGGACTTTCATGCTTGGAAGAAAACCTTAAATTCAATAAAAATACCACTAAAACCCAACAAACTAAATAAGTCAACAAAATCAAATCACTCGTGAATGAACTTTTGGGGGTTTAAAAATGAATAAACTCTAAATGATAATGAAATAAAATAACTTGATGACGATCACAAAAAACAAAGTTGTTTTTTGCGTGAAGCGTGTTCCTTACCTTAACAACGTGTGATCTCAAACCACCGCTCCCCTGAAATCAATATCTTCAATTGTGAACCGTCCTCCGTTGACATAAGTGTGAGATTGCTTTAGCATTGTTATTACAACATCTATTTCGTCCATGCTCGGGACAGTAACTGCTGGGTTGATATGCCTTTTGACATCCACTTTAATTGCCTGAATTTCATAAATATCTCTGTCAATAATAGATCTGACATTATAAGGAAGTGATGTAATGATTCTGAAGGCTGCATTGATGATCAAGACTATAAGGAATCGAAAGGCATATCAAAAACCAAGCGTCTAGAAGTGAGGTGTTGCTAGGTGCTTGTGCGTTACCTGGTTCTTCAGTTCGTTTACTTGGGACACGACGATGTCGATAATGCTGCCTAGCACGATAATGAAGTCGAAGGTATTCCACGCGTCGCCGAAATAGTTCTGATAACGTGAAAACAAATTGATATATTGCTTTATTTTATCGCTGTTAAGTTTGAAAAAGTTGACATAGCTTATCACTTGTAATAATGCTGAAAAAACTACCCAATCAACTTTGATGTAATGATTTCTGAAGTGGAACTGTAAGAGATTTACAGAGAGTATGAATGAGTGAATGAAATAAAATGCCCAAAAAAGGGATATTTTTTTGGAAACAAAATTAATTCACCCGATAAAAAGCAGTCTTATAAAACAAGCATAAACGGAAAACATACTTTGACAATCACCTTAAACCTAAATGCAGCGAGTTTGAAAATAAACTCCAGCGCAAAGACAGCCGTAAACAGCATATTCAGCAGATCCAGCGCCTTGCTGTACTCTGGAGACTGGTTGTGGTACTTCATGGCTAGCGTGATGGTGTTAATCATGATAAGGACGAAGATGGCGTACTCAAAGGGCTGTGATGTCACAAACCACCACACCTTATACTGTATCCGATGTTTTGGGATATACCTGGGGTAAAAAAACCTTATGTAGGTACCTATCGAAACCTCATAGACATAGGTAAGTAAATAACCAATCGAGATTGCGGAAAGCAAATCCCTCCATGAAACGATATTTTCTGGTTATATCTAGTATCAGATAGATTTATTTGGGACTTTCTTTCCTTTTTTCTTTCCCATTTTGTAATAGTTTTATTAAAATCACAAGGATCATTTTGATAACAAACTACAAACCAATCAGAACCAGTTTGAATGTTTGAAAGGTATGGGTGCCGGAGAAATTACAGGCACATGCAAATTTTCGCCTGCATATCTCAGAGAGACGCTATGAAATGCCATGTAGGACAAGTCTTGGTTGGATTTAACCTATGAGATAATGCAGTTGTTATAGGCAGTGATAACCGCTCAAAATCAAGTGGGCCATGGGCTCTAACATCAACATTTATAAAAAAAGTCTATGTCTTACCTCCGAATAGGTTTAGCTTTTAAGGCAAACTCGATGCAATTCCTTTGGTTCTTATCTAACTCGCAATTTTTATACTCCTGCTCGCCCTCATTTTGGAATGTCACTATGACAAAACCGACGAATATATTAACCTAAAACATTTTAAAATATATATTTTTACCTATGTTCGGAAAATATATTACAAAGGATATCTTTTTTGGTCCAAATAAGAAAGTGCCGGCCAGTAAAAAAATATGCTGTATTCCGTTAGAACTTGTCCCCCTGAGTATTTATTATTATGACACCAAAGCTGTAGGGTCATTGTCCTTGGTTTTATTGGAGTTCAAAAATTCAACATCTTCATACATTTTCAGTGAATTTAATAAACAAAAACAAATGATTTGTTCTACCATATTTTTATTTTGAACATCGTTTAGTAAGATATATTGGTTCTTGACCTATTTTGGACATGTTGATCTTGTTTTGTGTTTTTGTTAGTTAAATTCACTGAAAATGTATGAAATCCCGATGATGTCCTTTGAGGTTCTTACCATAAAGAAGGCAATTATAATTATGTAAATAATATAGTAGGCTGCTACAATTGGACGGTAGTTTGTTATGGGACCACGATCGTCAGCATTCGAATCTATTGATACATACAACAACCTGAAAACAAATTAAAATATTTATGTTAGGTCTACTTACTTTTTAATGGTGGGTTCCTATATCCGTCGGTAACCTACTACGACTCGTATTTCCTTGAAAATGTGTCAAACTAGTGTCAAACTATCGATACGTTTTCAAGGAGAAACGAGTCGTAGCTGGTTACTGACGGATATAGGAACCCGCCATAAATGAATCAGAAAATAAACCTTTAGTAAATCTAGTTATATAATAATATAATATATTGAAATTACGTGTATATGAGATTTTTCATCTGTAGGTGCATGTCTCAAAAATATGAGCTCAATACAATGTAGACAAAGTTCTAATTGGACGAAGCCTATGAGGTAATGCAATTACTATAGGCAGTGCTATGTAACCGCTTAAAATTAGACTACGGGCTTGTATTGTCATCTTATTTAAAAGAAAAAACATATAAACTTACCCTGGCCACCCTTCAAATGTAGAAACAGTAAACAAAGTAAGCATTCCTTTCATTACATTGTCAAAATGAAAGTCATTTCTTGACCATTCTCTGTCTCTCACTACGTATTTACCCTTCTCGAATACTAAGTATGTCCCTCTGAAAAATATTTGTTAGATGATTTTAAGCTTAATCAGTAGATGCATGAAATATGTGATTTATTAAGAGATTGGAACTCACCGACATTCATCCTTAGTCATTTTAGAAATATCATTACACCTAAAAAATTTGCCCTGGAACAAAATCTCTGTGATTAAACCCTCGAATCAACAATACATCAAATTAGTTTCATGCCACAACATCAAGTCGACATAAAAACAACAGTTGATACGATTCTTCTACTACATATGAAATTCTATATGAACTCATTTCTCATGACGCTGACGTGTCCATATTTTTGTTAAAAAGCAGTACAATTTGGCTAATCAAAATATTAGCTTATTCAAAAATATTTAACGACACAATGAAGTTGATGAGTAATTTAGTAGCGGATTCAATTATTATAAGCTGTAATTCGATATCACAACATGCAACATAAATCGTATCGGACCAACTAAACATGCATACGGTTTTTCAACTTTATGCCACCACAAAGCTAACAGATCAAAAAGCTAGTTACTGCTTTTAATAAAGCTCACCTTAAATAACTGTACACCGACGACGGCAAACATAAATTGTAATAAATAAGTAACTAGCATAATATTTCCTATAGTCTTAATAGCTACTATCACACATTTGACCACATACTACAATACGAAGGGGCATTGAGTGCGTGTTAGTCGCGGGTATACGTTACCAGGGGGAAGGAAAGTTCCATAATTTGTCCAGTACGCAGCATCGGGACATAGGGGACAAGCAAACCAAGTTTAATCACAAGGACCATACATTACAGGGGAACCTCTAACGGGGAACACTTGTTAGAATATTTATTTAAACGCCAAGGTAGGGGGGTTATGTTCTAACATTGAAGGTTAAATCTAATGGTTCTACACCTTTGGGTTCGATGGTTTAAAGTCATGCTTGATACTAATTCGACGACACTGATATTCTAAGAACCAAATGTTTGACGGTTAATTATATCAACGATCTGTAATCTATTCATGCAGAAATTGTAACAGTATTTATTGTCACTTGAGAAGTGTTTTTAGATAAAGCCTATTTTTATTTGCTTCTGTTTGAAGGTACATAAATATGAAAGCATAACATAGAAAATACACAAATAAATATAGATGAAAGCTTGTAAAATAAACAAGAAATAAATGTAGCATTAGCAGAAAAATAAATGTTAGTACAAGGGGTAATTCAAGCAGAGAAAACTGATATGAAATGCTAGATGGAGTGGAAACAAAAATAAATCATGAGAAATGAGTAAAAGAAGAGGCTAGGAAAGTGGCAGTATAGAAGAACAAAAATACCCAAAGGTGTAACTGGATAGTTCTTGTTTAAACACAGTGACTGGTATCCTTACTGCAAAGTGTGACACACGTGGTTCTTTCAAAAACGATACAGGGAAGATTTCGTGATGGCACAAGACTTTGGGGAGTATAAAGTGGCCCCCTACCTTGAACATTTGCACTCCAATTACGGCAAACATGAATTGCAGTAAAGATGTAACCAATAATATGTTGCCGATCGTTTTGATGGCAACGATAACGCATTGAACAACGTGCTATAATCATGAAAAATATGTCAGAATTCGTTTTTTACATTGACATTGTAAAGTTCTAAGTTATCGTTGTATTTAACATAAAGACTACAAAAAAATATTTAGTTGCAATAACGTAGGTATAATATTTTGCAAATAAAAAGTAATACTGACCTTAAGGCCTTTGGCCCTGTTGATGGCCCTAAGTGGCCTGAGGACCCTGAAGACTCTCAATATTTTTACTACAGAAATGCTACCGGATCTGTAAATAGAATAGAAGATGTCAACAATGCTAATTAGTTGAAAATATCAATCAAATAAGAAAGAAGTAATAAAAGTAGGTTAAAAAATAGCAAGTAAAAAGTAAGAATGGAAAATACAGATAGACGTACTTTAAGTTCATAGAGATGAGTGACACGCAAACGACAAGCATGTCAAGTACGTTAAAGGCAGAACGCAAGAATGCGCCTTCGTGGAGCACCAGCCCGTAGGTGATTAGCTTCAGGAACAACTCCAGGGTGAAAATCCCCGTGAAAAACACATCAAATTGACTTAAGAGCTGAAAAAATACATAAACGTTAACCATAAAATGATGTTGTATATATTTGATGTCTCTGTAAAGTCACAGATATTATAAAAGATAACTAAAACCTAATTTAAGCAATGCTTGATAATAATGTTTTATGGAATATAATTTTTTTTACCCAATTCCTAAATCCCTTCTGGGCAGCATCAAGGGGGTCCTCGCAAGCCAACATAGCTGATGAAAACATAATGCAGACCAGGATGATGTTACCGAACGGGGAAGATGCTGATAGCTTGTAGCACAGCACCCGGAACCTGATAGAAGAATCAACGATAAAGATTTGTCACTTGATGATGATGATACATGAATTGTAAAGTATATATTGAATTTTCAAATTAATAATATAAAGACAGATTAAAACTGAAATAAAGCCGTAGTTGATAAGGTTTGAATTTTTGATCTTAAAATTTGTACACCTTAAACTTAAAATACAAAGTGTTACAACATGTAAAGCTTAATAATGATAGTCAAGTATGGGTAGCTAAAAAGCTGATATAATATTTAAAAATAAAAATATAATATAATTAGTAAGTATAAAATTTATATAATAATGATACACGTTAAGGAAAAGGTATACACAAAAACATGCAAAAATTATATAAAGATTCATGCAGTCATGCATATATTATTATATACCTATTTAAATTAAAAATATCTATGTTGTTCATCTAAGGGATTCCACGTACCCCATGCTGCTAAAAACTATTCTAAGTCACATCCTAACTTCTAATAGGGAAACACTGGAAGGTATCCAGTATGCTCATTGGTGTAATTTAGAATTTTGATTATTCCACACATAGGGTCACAACACTCGTGCAGGACGAGAACAAATGGAGGTATGATGACGAAGACCAATGCGATGAGCCAATCAGGCGGTGGACAACACAACGCCAATACAATGAGACACTGGTACCGCGGCGATGACGTCATCACCATTCACCTGTTCGTCGGTGAGAATACGAAGAAACTACTAGCATTCGGTATTGGCGGCGTTTGGTTGGGCATGTTCAGTTCAGACACGCGCCGTGGCCTGGCCGTAACCAGTTGCCCCTCCTCTTCAGATTCCCCGCCATCTTTGAAAAACACATGACCGTAGATTTTGTTCACTACTCTATCATCTACTTTATTTTATAGTTCTTACTTCTAATACTAGAAATTGTTCAAGTTAGTCTAAATCAAAGTCTATTTCCGACATGCTGAAATCCCGGTCAATACCTAAATTCCTACCTCTTCTATCTGCAATTGGTAAAGAAAATCAAAACGCAAACACAATAAAAGTGATATTAGCTAAAAATAGTGTGAAAATAAATATAAAATTAATCTTAAGTATTAAAAAGATCGAAGGCGAAGCGTCTGTCATTGACGAATTTAATACTATGAAAGATAAGTGTGAGATAAAAAATAACATCTAGTTAGATATGAAGCTTGAAGTGGTTTCCGTCGTTGGTTGAAGGCCCTAACCTGTTGTCTTTGGAAAAGATGAAGAAGGAAGTAGCCTCAGGGATTGGTTTCTTTGTGTCGTGAATATCGACCTCGGAGAGCCGTCGTGGTCTGGCTGATGACGTCGTCGGTTTGCGTTTCAATCGCGGCTCATCTTCGTACTCTGTGTTCACTGTTTGTTCGGTTAGCTTATCTATCCTAATAGGTTCACTTTCACCACGGTAAGTTATTAAAACATATCTAACACCAAACTCAGAATTAACAATATTATGTTTATAAACAAAAATTATATCAAAAAAGGTTTTTACTATACAATGTATTTTTAATTTCACAAATCTCGCTTCTAAATTAACATTATTTAATTTACAACAAACTGAAAATGGTTATAATTTTTTACCATTTTACAGAAAATAAATTTGGAATTAAAAAGAAGTTTCATACCTATATGATTTCGCTGATGACTCTCCTCTTCTTCTTCTTCCTCCATCCGTTGTTCTTCTTCTATTCTTTCTCGTTCTTCATCGATACCTTCCAATATACTTTCCCCGTCTCCCTCGTGATCGTGTGCGTCTTCTGACGTGGTTTCTTCATAATCTCTTTCTGATCGTGACCTACACATATTTGTTTATTAGTATTAAATTAAATTCTAATTTGATTGTTTAAAGTTGTAATTGTTTTGATATTACATCCAATTATTTGATTTATAATACAGCTAAGAGATTTGTTTTTTCCTACCAACCGTTACTATAAAGTCATAGGCGGTAGTAGACGGGGTGATTTGCGATGTCGTTAATATGCATTTCAATGATTAGTTATATCTGAGTAAGTAGTTTCAACTTGATTGTGTTAATTGGTGTTTTCTTCATTAATATTTGATATTGTATTCACAAATAATGTTGATTTTGATTTGATAACCGAATACTTTTGGAGTATAAAGTTATTTTTATTGTTTTAATGATTTTAACTTCTGGAGCCCAAATATACAACTAATATTGCACGTATTAAAATATCTCTTAGATTTATTTATTTATTAAGAAATAACAAACAACTACAATATACTCGTAATTATGTAAGGTACAGTCTGTGTTAGTACATAGTATATCATGTGTGACCTATTGATACTGTAGTCCACCTGTTAGTTACCTATATACAACTCATAAAAAGAAATGTTTCAGCTAGAGGGTCTGTTAGAGGGTAACATAGATTATTAAAGTTGTGTTAACAAAAATAAACAAATATCCTCAAAGAAGAAGAAGAATAAACAATATAAAATCGAAGAGTGAAGGTAACTAATATAGGCACTTACAAGAGTTACAAGTCTAAATCTGAATTGAAATCGCATTAACAAGTGAGATATTTAACATCTTTTTAAATTTATAGGGAGTACAATCGGATATATCAATATTTGAAAAGATAGATAGATCTTGTTCATTATTATTAATTTTCCCAAATTTGAATGATTTGGCTTTGCTTGGACATACAAACTTGAGTAGCCTTGTTTCGTTGACCAACTCAACGCTCAAAGTTAAAAAGATCAAAAATAACTTACAAATCAGACTGATAGGGATCGTCATCGTGAATATATTCGTCATCCGTGTCCACCTGTCCGCCATCCATTGCAATCACACTTCCTGTTTCCTTCTCATCAGGAGCCTGTAAAGTATCAATAATTAAAGTGAGAATTTTAATATCGTGATATCGTATAGAAAAAATAAAAATTATCATCGTGCCTATGCTTAGCACTGTCACGGCCAATATCAAACGGGTGTGGCAGAAAGTGACAAAGCCAATATATTTATATTTATTATACAACCTGTTTTGTTATGTACGACAGTAACTTATCCGGAATCGTATTTTACAACAATACTAGCCACTAGCCCTAACCGTGTATTAATTTAATGTCGTACATAACAAAACACGTAGTATATTTATTTATGAAGTTTATTAGAACACCATTTTTAACTTAAGAACGGCTTGACCGATTTTGATGATTTGTTGGATTTGTCTCCGTCCCGAATATCAGAATAACTATTAAAATATCGGAAAAATTCACGCAATAAAATTATGAAGAAATTTAGAAATTTCATTTTCTCATATATAGATGCAGCTAATGATGGCCGATTGATAATTCTACCGGCGACGTACATTGGCAGCCCGCGTCATATGCATGTTAAAGCAGTACGAAGTTCGGAGTGTTAGCTAGTTAGGTATAAATTGCTACAATTTGTCCTTATAATAATTATCCTATATAAGCACCTATAATAAATTGTAAGTAATTCTTAAATTGTAAGTAGTTTGTTGTGTTTGTTCTTACCCCTTCTTCTTTTTCAATATTTGTCAACGATTCAGCGTCAGCCAAGTTGTCAACGGCGATGGCCAAGAACACGTTTAGCAGAATGTCTGTACAGTTTGAATCAAGGAATATTATTTCATCACACACATTACAATTGCTCGTGGCATAATATAAAAATCATCCCAAAAGTTACAAGACAGATGGGATTTGAACCCTTTACCTTTACCTTCATACGCTCGCTAATTACATTTACAAATAAGCGCTGTCGTTCTTCAGAAGGTACATTACAGAATACATTTTGGGGAATGTGCCCAGGAACTATAAGATTTGATCCCGCCATCTCCCTTCCATCAAAGGACAAGCAGGCGCACGGCTCAGTACCATCCGTACTTAGTTGTTATACCACCCATTCGCACACACCGTTTTGGTTCTACGTTCTTGATGCTTACAGCTAAGGCATGGAACACTTTACCGTCGTCTTGTTTTTCCTAAAGAATACAATCCGGGCTCAATCCAAGCTACAATCCATCTTAAGGTAAGATGGAATAGGTTTCTTCTAGATCTTCGTGCTTCATCTTAGACCACATTATCGCTTTCCATCAGAAGAGATTGTGGTGAAACGAAGATCTATGCAGATAAAAAAACATTGTGGTGTTGGTCCTAGCTATAACAGGTAACGAGGTGCCTGTACACTACGTCATTAGGGTTAGCTCTTAGCTCATATGAACATACATACATTTCAATACGAAAAGATGATGATTATTAATTAGTTAAGGATACAGTTGCCACAGATGAAGAGGATGATAAAGTAAATGCAGGCCAGAATCCCGAAAGAGCCCACACCGCCGTACGCCTTGATGCCTTCGTACATCACTGCGTTCCAATCTTCACCTGTCAGTATCTGTAAAACAACTCATTTAAATCATCATCAGAATATGATATTCATCATTTACTAAAATGTTTACTTCAAAAGATTAAGAAAATCATTGAGTTTACAATCAAAACAACTCGCTGGTAAAAAAAATTGTTCGTCTCAGTTCCTGGTATCATGTGATGGCATTTATAGTATATTATATTTCGAAAGAAGAAGTGGAGAGACTGACAAAGATACAGAATTGGAAGGATTTACGGGAACCTTTGCCCAGTACCGGGCCCAAAAGGTTAGATATTTTTTTTTATTAGGAACTTGGATGGTCTTGCGAATAGTTAAATTATAAACTCACCTGAAAAACCGTCAGCAACGCCTGCCAGAAGCAGTCAAAGTTGTGCCTATCCTTCTCTTCCACTGGATCGTAGTTGAACCTTCCCCCAAACACTTGCATGCCAAGGAGTGCAAAGATCATGATGAAAAGAAACAGCAGAAGCAGGAGGGACGCGATGGACTGGATGGAGTTGAGCAGGGACGCGACCAGGTTAGAGAGAGAGCGCCAGTACCTGTTATTAATAAACTTAGCTTAGAATAGTTGAACTGATGTCAATGAACATCTATCTAAGAATGGAGTGGATTTAGAACTCCATGGAGAATTCCTGAAAAATTACATCATGGAAGGCATAATATAGTCTACTTAAAAACAGAGAGAGAACATTCCTGGCGAAACCAAGATGAACAAACTTGGTCGGTTTAGTACAGCAGTACCCAAATTCTCCTAGTTGCTTCTAATTAAAAAAATCTTCTACTCTCAGGGTACCATTATGTTAAGTTTTTTCCACTTAGGACGTTGCATTCGTAAAGATATAAAGTAAAAAAGAATTCTGGAGGTTATACTTAGTATCTAACTATCTATGGAACAGCAGTAAAATCTCTAACAATTCAAAATGATCCTTAAGACATCAGTTATTAAAGTAAAAATTGAGTGTGTCCTACTTGGTGACCTTGAAGACCCTCAGCAGCCTCACGCAGCGCAGCACGGAGATACCGAGCGGAGGCATCACCTTCGTCTTCGTAAGCACCATCTCGCTGATAGAACCGATCACCACGAAGCAGTCGAAGCGGTTGAACAAGGACACGTAGTAACCCTACAAATAACAGTAGCTGCTTAGTTTCTTAATTATTTTCCTTCGTTATCATCATCATCATATCACCCATATGACGTCCACTACGGAACATAGGCCTGCCCATAGATTTCAACCGACCAATCTTGTTCGGCCTGTATCTTCACAAAAGTTTTGTTTTATATTTAAACTCCCTCTGGGATTCTGGTTGAAGCGATGTGTGATTAAAGAGCTGGTGCTTATCTGGGTCAATGCTTACGTATTGTCCATACATATACAGCGGGCCAATGCAGCCAGTGACAGGGGACAATCTAATATATGAAAATCTCGTGTCACGGTGTTTGTGGTCGCACTCCTCCGAAACGAGTCGACCGATTAGAATTTTTTTTGTATATTTTGTAGGTATGAGAATAGGTCGTAAAGTATTTTTCACCTTCCTACCTCCACCCCCCCGATTTTTTAATCGTGATTTTAGTATTTTTGTCTGCACAATCACATTAATATTATAAATGTGAAAGTTTGGATGTTTGTTTATTTATTTGTTTGATTGTTTGTTTGTTACTTAATGACGTCGTAACGGCTGAACCGATTTCGATGAAATTTGGTATATACGTAGATTATAACCTGGATTGCCACATAGGATTCCTTTTATTCTTTATTGTACACAAATAGATTTACAGACAGAAACAGCTTACAAAATGGACATGTACAAAGGCGAGCTTAACCATAATAAGAGTTTTCTTCCAGCAAACCTTTGAAGATACAGATAGTTGATTATAGTGGTGGGTACGTGCACAGAAAACGGCATTTTAGTACAATACTAATAGTTATACATAATATATACCGATAAATAAAATACTTATACATATTAAAAATAATACCCATAAACTATACCTACATCATAAATCAGTTCCCAGCGAGTTTAGCTTTATTTATAGGTTACCTACACATTTATTAGTGCAACGCGTACGAAGTCGCGGGCAACAGCTAGTAGCCATATAATTTAAGCGTCGTTAATTGACATGACGCTATTTACATGAACTGTCGCGTTACTTTAACAAGAGTGCTTTATATAGTTTTTATCATAAAGTTCCCACGGGAACTGGAAATTTAAAGCGTGCGAAGCCGCGGGCGTGTCAGTTAGTTTATTATAACTTTTTATAAACTGTTGTGGGGTTGTATGGTTCTTGCAGTTTTCAATAATAAATGCATTTTTGAAGTTATTTAGTCTAGTTAACATTTTAGTAAGTATGATAAATCTACTAGATATCAAAAAGAGGTTTTTGGTCTTTACTAAGGGGAGCTTCAAAATACTCGGAAGACTTACTTGCAAACCTAAGCTGTACATTTTCACTAACATTTCTATAGTGAACAACGCGACGAAGAACGCATTTCCATACTCCTGGAACAAGTTCATCCATTCCGGCTGACTGAAAACAAAAAAAAACATGGTGAATAGGATGTTACGTGGATGGGATTTACCTTAAAATAGGGTTTGATGACCAAGGAAGAGTCACTGTGGTACGACAAATAACTGAACTGTCTTAATCTGAATGGTGGCAGCCAGTGGTCGGGCTTTACTTACCAACTGGAACGCATTTCCCATCGAACCTTCCGATATTTTTGAGTAAATAAAAATTAAATGAAATTAAACACGTGATTTTTATTTTATTACAAAATGTTCCTGAGTAAAAAAAACACGATTTATAAACTGAAAAACAGTGTCCGAGGGTAGGCTTTTCGCCCAACCAGAATTATATGAGAAAAACTTTTACGAAACGGAGCGGTGATTTGACGGAAGGGCGTTGCGGTGCGTTCCGGTCCGTTTCGAGCACTAGTGACGGCGAAGTAGTTTTAGAAACGTAGAACATCGTTAAAGTGGCACTACCATAGGGAGAGCTAGACCTGGCAGTGGGGTAAAGTTGTGGATAATAATGATGATCAAATGTGTCACCATGACTTGCCAAAATAATGATAAGCAAAATATGAGTCAAGAAGAATAGGCGAATGCAAGAAAGTAGCAGAAAGATAAAGTTAAGTAGCAGAAAGGTGAAAAAGTGGGGGCCTAATATATAGAAGAGACTCACTGATAATGTTCGCTAGCTAGCACCACAGTGTTCATGAAGACGAGGATGATGATGAGCCAGTAGAAGGTCTGTGACTTGACGGCGCGCCGGCAAGCTCGCTTCATTCGACGGTTCACCTGAAAATATATTAAGAGCAAATGAGTATGTCGTCTAAATTAGAGATGCAGTAGTGGTCAAAACATAAAAATAAACAATCATTTTTTCAAAACTTTTTTTCAACACTTATATCGAATTGGCTCCATCAACCTTTGGGGATTGTTATAACCCGAATGTGTCATATGAAGCACAGAATTCATCACATAAGACACTACAGCCGCAATTGGCCCTTGGCCTAGACAAGAATTCTTCAAGAATCTTGGGCTTTTTGAAGTGAAGCTTCTAATGCGACTTCCAACAAGGTTGCGTTAAACGTTTAACGCTACCATGGAGTGGGTATGAAAGCACTGTTGCGTTAAACGTTCAACGCTCCTGAGGAGGGGGAATAGAAAGAGACAGAGCGAGAGTGAATGCGTGGCACTCGAATGCATGCGCGTAGTATACCTGTTACAGGCCAGCGCGAGCGTTAGCAATGAGTAGCGTCCAATATTCCAACGCAAGAGGGAGAGAGAAAGAAAGATACACAAAGGTAGAAAGTAGGAGAGAGAAAGAGAGTGAGTCGGTAGATCCCAAGCACATGCGCATGGTATTTGAAGGTTTCACTTCTACCACGTGTGAATTGCACACATGCTTTTTTTGTAAATACATACTTATAAAACTAAGTGTTTTGTTATGTACGAAATTAATTGAAAACCCGGGTAAGCTAATGGCTAGTATTGTTTTAAATAGGTTTTTTCTCTCCAACCTCTAACAATAGCATTAACGCCTCGTTCTATTCCATATACCTAGGTTTAGACCAGCGACAAGGGCCATCTGGTTTACGTTTTAGATGGTATTCCTCCATTCGTTCTACGTTGCTTCATCGGAGACAAATAAATTTAATAAATTCTGCAGCATTCTGTTCTTGGAACATGTAAAATTCCTAGTTTGATCATACGACATTTTACCATTGACTCGTCACCACAGATAAGCTAACAACTCTCATAATCCAATGCAGACTTACTTTTTCGAAGTCTTTCTTCCACTGGACTCCAATAGAGACCTTCTGCTGCTCCGATACTTCGATTCCCAAGTGATCAGTGCTGTCGTGCTCATTGTTTGTCTGACCTGTAATTAAATGAATAAATAATAAATACATAATTCTGGACATTTCACACAGCGCCATCTAACCCCAAACTAAGCAGAGCTTGTACTATGGTAACCAGATAACTGATAGAATACTTATATACTTTTATTTTGTAAATACTTGCTTTTAATATATAGAGAAACAAATATCTGTAGATCATACAAACATTTGTATCGCAGTGGGGATCAAACCCGGAACCTCCATCATTTCATCATCAGCATCTCAGCCGGCAATTCATACACTGCACCACTGGAGGTTGACACAATAAAAATAATCTGAACATAGGCAAACTTAATGCTAGATAGCATTCTCTTCCAGTTTACCTTTGCAATTCACAACACATTATAAAAATGAAGCAACTATTGCTACTCAGTTTTTATTTATATTGACTACTGGCAATAATTTAACCGTATTATGTTGTTGCTAGAAAAGTACGAAGAGTACGTCTACCTGGGCCAAATAGTCTCCTTCGACTCCAGGCAGGATAAGGAAATCGCTCGGCGAACCGAGAATGCCTGGAGGAGCTATTGGTTCATGGGAGATTTGATGAAGTGTAACCTTCCTCTTTCGCTCAAGCGAAAGTTGTTGGACGTATGCATCCTCCGCGTTCTAACTTATAGTGTACATACCTGGTCTTTGAACAATATTGAAAAGTATACGCAAGGTTTGCCAACGTGCGATGGAGCGCAGCATTCTCGGATTCAAGCGTATAGATCGCTTACGCAACACCGAGCTGCGCTCTCGAACATAAATCGTATATGTAGCTACGAAAGCCGCCAAACTCAAGTGGGACTGGATTGGTCATTTATGCCGTATGTCGGGTGATCAGTGGGCTAAGCTCACCACCGAGTGGAACCCCGAGACTGCCCGAAGACGTCGCGGCAGACCAAAGAAGAGATGGAGGGACAAGCTCACTAATTTCCGAGCAGACTGGACCAACTTAGCCTGAACGAAGTGTCTGGAAAGAGTGGGGGGAGGCATTTGCTCAGCAGTGTGATACAGTGGGCTAATAATAATAATAATAATAATAATGTTGTTGCTAAAAACTTAATTTTAGAAATTCAGTTTTAGCTGCTTCAGGGAGAGTTGAAATCGACAAAAATGGAATATTCATCATCATCATTCAGCTCTCTTCCAATCCCACTGCGGAACATAGGCTTTCACCAATATTTTTAGAGCAATTGATCTTGTGCTGCCTATACGCAACGGTTCCCAGCAACCTTTATTAGGTTGAGATTTCAACTAATACAACTGGGCGGGGCATACCAGTGCAGTCTTCTCGACCAGTTATTTGGACGATAAGGCGCATATTTTCTCAAAGCTGCTAGCCGTGTTGAATTCGACGATTGGTCTCTTTCTCAAAGTAAGACGTATCTAACGAAGAGTAAGAAAAAAGGAATAATATTGCAAAGGTACTTCACCATCACCTAAACCGTATCCATCCCTCTTCTCAGTTTGTTCATGCTGGTCTGCATCAGGCTCCAGGTATTCCGCCTGCGTGATCCAGTCTAGGTACCCTTTTAGGTCTTCTTCTAACTGTTGCTTTTCTCGGAGCTTCTGGAAGTCACCTCTGTTCTTTGCTTTCTCTCTTTCTTTAGAAAATTCCCTGCGAATAGGAAGAGTTAAATTGGTCTGTTTCTTCTGGCTTCTTTATTTTATAACCAGCCTTCTCAAGGGATTATCTATAAATAAATTCTATTCTATCCTAATCTATTGCATCTGAAATGAAGATCTTTATGGCCAAATTAATTTAGGAGTAAAACTTTTCACGAAAAAAGTTTTATTGGTCACAAAATTAATAAAACTGCCAATAGCATGGCCATCATAAAAAGTTTATTAACAGTCTATATTTGAGAAAGAGTAAAATTACATTTTAGCGTTAAATTTAGTAATATATCTATGCAAGACGTTCTACTTCCCACGCTAAATGTCATGTTATTAAATTTTTCCACGCAGATTTTTTTTCTAGGATTGTCAACCTTGGTTAATATTCATATTACCTAATTAAAAACTTATTTATAAAATTATGGGATACAGGGGATTCAGGGATTCTATTGTTGGATTAATGGAGGATCCAGTGCAAAACTTGGATATATCAACCTCTAATGATTACGCAGTCAAACGTACAAGTATTCCTACTTACCCAGACAACACACCGAGGATAAGGTTCATAACGAAAAACGCTCCTAAAATGACCATCGACACGAAATAGATCCACTGCCAACTGTTGCCCATCGCATCTTGTATCTGGAAGATAAATTAATAATAATAACGAGTTAGATTCCCGCCACGGAACAAATGTTTTCATGTTCTGCAGAAATCCATACACAGATATGCATGTACATGTATTTTAATATATTAAGTAACTAGCAGACCAATCCGCAGCTTCGCACTCATAGTGTTTCAATAAAAACATTACCCTCTTTCTGCGCAGTTGAGTAAAAAGTAACCTATGATTCAATTCCGGTCGTAACCTATCTATATACCAAATTTCATCGATATTGGTCCAGCCGTTTAGTCGTGAAAACGTAACAAACAGACAGAGAGACAGAGTTACTTTCGAATCACGTTGTCCTCTACGGCGTAGATACTCGTAGCTCGTAGACCTCTGTGGGTCTACGGCGTAGATGCTCGTAGACCTCAGTAAATTTACATAATATAGTGAATAAACTACAGTTGTACATCGCAGGGATCTACGTAGTAGATTGACTTAACTTGTAGACTAGCCTCCCTATACATAATTATTTTATTTGTTGTAAGAAAAAAGTAAAATCGCAGCTAATTTTATCTAATACTAATCTAATATCTAATACTAATAATAGAAAGAATATACTATTATTTATAGACAGGATTATATTATATTTATAAACAGGAGAAACAGTTGAATCATCTAAAGACCCTTGCAAACGATCTATAGATAGCTCAACTGCTCCAGATCACTACCAGGCGGAAGTGTCCCCAAGACACTGGCTGCATTGCCCCGCTGAATTGAAATGCTTATGCGTTGACCCGACTTGACCCAGATAAGCGCCAGCTCTTGGATCACACGTCGCTTTGACCAGATGCCCAGAAATAATTTTGAAAATGCGATGGCCCCGGTACCCCATGTCCCCAGGGCCTCGACCCCAAATGGCTCAAATACGTAAGCTCTGTCGAGACTTCCACATTTGCGCCGCTTGAGATCTTCTGCTCTTCTTTTATCTTAGTTATTATCACTATTTTAGTTATTGAGTATTTATATTTATAAACTATCTAATGACATACATTTATAAAATGATGATAAAAAATATCCAGGTCATAATCTATTGACATACCAAATTTCATATTAGCCATTATGACGTGATTCAGTAACAAACAAATAAACAAACATCCAAACTTTCGCATTTATAATATTAGTGAAAAGTGTGATTCCAAGTAGATACTGTAAATATGACGTAGCAATTTTGTAAACTTTACGCCAAATATCGTCGACTCCTGCGCAGCTTTCTTTTTAGATGTTGAATTTGATATAATTATTCTTTGTTCTATTATATGTATGTAGATATACTGCCGTCATGCTATTATGTATTATTTTGCCCATCTAAAGGTTTCAGCGATAAGACGGGCCATTGTTCTAAATTAATTTGTAAGAAATTATGTTCTGCAATTTATTTTGGTGTACAATAATGAGTTATCTATAACACACTTACATGGTACATTACATCAGTCCAACCCTCGAGTGTGATGCACTGGAAGACAGTCAACATTGACAGGCCAAAGTTGTCAAAGTTGGTGATGCCGAAGTTAGGCCCGTCCCAGCCTTCCCTGCAGACCATTTCATCTCCGAGCGAGGAGCAGTTGAAGCCTGTTTCATCGTCGCACGGGTGTGGGACTTCCATTATCTCACCTGGAAGAGATTATAAGTAATAATAATATAAAATGGGCGTGTCACGCTCTATCGAGACCGGTCTATCATCACGGACAGGAATACTGTCGCCAATAAGCCTGATATCAGCTGTTAGACCGGTTGGAGCGCCAGACAATACTTTTTGATATTATAGGACAAGCTAAGCAAGTACCTTGGCATGGTTCATAAGATTACCGCCATGTGGGATGTGGAATCAACGATTATCGTTCTGATAGTTGTGTCGGTCAACGGACTGATAGCGAAGATCATGTGAATAATAATATAACGTTTATTTCAGGCGACATGTAAAAATACAAGGGTCATAACTAAGAATACCTTACAGTGTAACATACATAGTTAATAAAATATTAAACTATACAACACTAATAAACATCAAAAGCAAATAAATATCTTGTATGAATAAGTAAATAAATATTACTGGACCTTTCACACAGCGCTATCTAGCCCCAAACTAAGCAGAACTTGTACTATGGGAACCAGATAACTGATAGAATACTTAAATACTTTTTTTTGTAAATGCATACTTATAATATATAGAAAAATATCCAGACCCGAAACAAATATATGTAGATCATGCAAACATTTGTTCCGCAGCGGGAATCGAACCCGCTACCTCCTGCGTCTCAGCCGGCTGTTCGCCCACTGCGCCACGGAGGTCGTCAAAATCTTCGTATCTTGTTTCTTCATGATTGTCATGTCATGACTTCACGGTTGGAAAGCACCGAGGATAATATCAATTTCTCTGCCAGCCCAATTCACTGGGAGAAGTTCTTACCCAGCAATGGGTTATTGATGACAATTCAGTTTAGGGTCGGGATTCAAATAAAATAAATAAAATAGATACATTATCCACATCCATACTAATATTATAAATGCGAAAGTGCCACTGAACGGATCGTAATGAAATTTGGCAAGGAGATTATATCTTGAGGAAGGACACAGGTTACTTTTACCCGACTATGCAAAAGGAAGGTAATGTTGTACTGATAAACCACGCGTGCGAAGGTGCGGACGGGTCAGCTAGTAGTAGCTAGTAATATTATGATAATGACAATTATTGTGTTAGTAAATAAAAAGGTCGATGACTCAGCCACCCTGCTTTTTAGCCTCGCCTAAATTCGGTGGTTAGGATCAAAAGGTATACAGTACCAGTAAAATGAAGAAGGATGGTACCTGTGTACTTATTGTAACAGCTCTTATGCATCTTCCCAGAGAACAGCTCCAGGCCGATGATGGCGTAGATGATGATGACGAATATCACCAGTAGTGCGATGTGCAGTAGAGGTATCATGGCTTTCAGGATGGAGTTTAAAACTATCTGTAAACCTGGAAGGAAGAAAATGATGAGAATAAAAAAATACATTTATATGCAGACATAACAATACAAAGACATACACAGTATACGACCTGTTTTATTATGTACGACAATAATTTAAAACACACATCTGGAATCGTATTAACTGATTTTAGAGGTGGGCTTAATACCAGTAGCTTGAATATTTCCAGTAATCGATACATTTCCAATAAACAATTTTTAACGTAAATCGGCGGCGTCTTAAACACGATGCCGCTTAGTCAGTTTAAGAGGTACCTACATGATGAATGAATATGATTTGTTTACCTACTTTATACAGGCTGTTTCAACACGGGTATGGCTATTGTACTGTTGTAAAATAGGTATTTTTCAACAGAACAATAGCCATACCCGTGTTTTGATTTAATGTCGTACATAACAAAACACGTAGTATAATAAAGATAGCACGGTAACTTAAGATAAAAAAGCATGTGTACAATTCACACGTGGTAGAAGTGAAACCTTCAAATACCACCCGCATGTGCTTGGGATCTACCGACTCACTCTCTTTCTCTCTCCTACTTTCTACCTTTGTGTATCTTTCTTTCTCTCTCCCTCTTGTGTTAGAATATTGGACACTACTTGTTGCTAACGCTCGCGCTGGCCTGTTATAGGTATACTACGCGCATGTTTAACGCAAACTTGTTGGAAGTTGCATTAGAAGTTTCACTTCAAAAAGAACTATAAAAAATATATATATAAGCTACGTACGTCTAGGTTAGAGCGTCTACAAATTAGGATATGGCTCAGCATTATGCGCCACGCACTAGTAAGCACGGGCCACAACGCGCTGATCTTCCGCCGGCTACATTCGGTACTGGATAATCTGATTTGATTATTATGATAAGGTTGAACCAACAAAACATTCTCCATTGACGGCGCAAGGTTGCTCACTGAGCTGTAGAGAGGCATATGCTTGGCATATGACATCCAAACAGAAATGAAGAGATCCGTAGACAAATTCTATGGGTGCGGACCGTACAAGTCGAATTCTATGGGGATACCTATGTTCAGCAGTGAACGACCCATAACTGATGTTATGATATTTACTGTTCCCTGCCTAAATCAAACCTGCATCTCTAGAAATTATTGCTCAGAATTCACAGCTGCTTCATTACAGGCGAAACTTGTGTAGATGGATGTTTGTGGCAACAGCTGCACCGATTTGGATGTGAATCAATATTCTAGCCTTAAATAGTAATACTTATAATATGGATTTTTTCATCTAAGTAATACGAAAGCAAAGTGCACTCACTAGGCACACCGGAGACCAGTCTGAGAGGGCGAAGCACCCTGAAGGCTCGTAGTGCCTTCACGTCGAACGCATCCTTGAATATACTCGATAGCACCGTGCTCACCATACTGAAACAAACAATAATGCACCGCATAGAATATAACAATATATTTATATATTTATTTAATAAGACCAACATTATCCTACGGAATCCTCTCAATAATACGAATAAAACACCAGATGGCAATTTCCAAAAATACCTTATGCTATCCAATAATTTTTTTCAAGACTACAAATAACTCCTGAACTCGGAATAAAAGTAGATAAATATGATATGTTAAGTCGATAAACCTGCAACGTTTTTCCCATAGATATTATTTAAGTTTTATTATCTTTTTTATTTATTTTTTTATTACACTGCTGAGATTAAAACCCGTGTGGGGGACATAATATCAAGGAACGTTTCACTAGGCCAACATGACTCACCAATTCGGCTACTTACCCAATGACCACGATGGTGAAATCCAGCAGATTCCACCCGTTCCTGAGATAGGACCCCGGATGCATCGCGAACCCATACGCGATGATCTTCATTACGCACTCGCCCGTAAATATCACTAGGAACACATACTCTATCTTTTCCTGGAAAACAAAAATAAATACTTATAAGGTTTCCTTAAGACTGAATAATAAACAATTGCAGGTTTTACCCCATAAAAGTTAAACATCCGCCAAACACTATTTAATAAAAATCCTGAACAAAATTCGTTAGGATTTTTTTAAACACGCGTTAAACAGTATATAACTTTTTTGTGGTAACAAGGTGTATGTTTAACCCGTTAAGGGAGTAAGAAATGATTGTCACTGTCATTTCTTTCTTGTATTCTTTTGTGCTCTACCACCGGAACAAGATAATTAACTCAACAAGGCCACGTCAAATGCATAGGTCCACTGTTGACACGCCAAATTTAAAATAGGGCCTTGTGAATATTATGTGTGCCAAAATTTTCATCTTCAAATGACATTAGCATTAAAGGCCTACAGGTGGAGCAGGGTGCTGACTGAGTGGTGGCCCCTAGATGGAACCAGGAACGCAGGTCGTCCACCGGCAAGAGGGGTCAACGACATTATAAAAATCGCAGGTCGTATGTGGGTTAGAACAGCGCAGGACAGAGGCCAATGGCGACAACAAAGAGAGGTCTATGCCCAGCAGTGGGATGAGAAGGGCTGACGATGGTGATGATGATGATGATGACTCAATAATTCCAAGCTATACTAGTTTCCTCACAATATTTTTCGTTTCTGTTTTATGATTCGATTTTTGGAATCGCAAATATTTATCATAAATACGGGATTTATCACGTACCGTTTTCGGCCGACAATGTTTCGGTTCAATTCGTGATCCGCAAATCAATTGTCATTTAAAAATTTGAGCCCACCACCTCAGAATTGGATGGTAGGTACTCTACCCTACCTACCAGTGGTTTTACAAATAATGTGGTACTTACTAAGACCCAGTTGGTATAATTGGAGTCACTGGCTGGATAAGGAGTGTAGACGGCTAGCGCAATACAGTTCGCGAAGATTGTAGTCAGGATCATCCACTCGAACGGTCTGCTCAGATGGTCAAGGAATCTATTGTTCTTAAAGTACCTATTATAGCTGTCAGAATGATTTTTAATTGAGATCTGTAAGAGATCTTTTCCGTATTGGTAATAGTGGCCCACCGCAAAAGTTTATAGAATTTTTCTTTGAGGATCCTCCATAAGATTTGTGTAATATGAGAAAAACTCTTTAGGTGATGGCCAATCTTGTGGTAGATAAATAGAGAGACAGATAAGCAGTGGCTAAAAATAAGTCTGATCACACTAATATTATTAATGCGAAAGTTTGGATGTTTGTATATTTATTTGTTTGCTTGTTTGTTACTCAATCACGTCATAACGGTATGTACGTAGATTAACCCAAATGTCACTTTTTATCACATAAATCAGGTCCCATGGGATAAATATGGGGTGTCAAGTGAAATTGCAATAGCGAGTTTAACTTTATTTCTAGGTTACCTACACATTTAGTAGTGTAACACATACGAAGCCACGGGCAACAGCTAGTAATTTATAAAAACATAATACTGAAAACAGGTCTTTCATTTTATTTCCAGGCTGGGCTTATGCGAGAATGCTAATTCACGGACTTTTCAATAACAAAATACAAACAACGGAATGTGAATAATAAAAACTGACTTGACTTTCCTAAAATTAATTTATCCTGAAAATGTGAAGGATTACCTCTCACAGGATAATGAGATAAAACAGAAACCTTGTTAGCGGTCACTGGGGATCGTGGTCTCCCGAACGCATTCTGGGGAAATGTGATACGGGCAATTTTAAGCAATTATTGCCTGGTGATAAATGGTTGCTGAGAGCAAGCTTTAGCCAATAGCTTCGCATGCGTGGGCTGTCAAAAAAAGTAGCCTATGTTATAATCCAGGTGATAATGTTTATGACCTGGATTATGATATAAACTACTTTTTTCTATTAAATTTGGTACATAGATTGTCTATATACCAAATTTTATAGAAATCGCCGTTACGACGTTACGTGCTGTTACGACGTGATTGAGTAACAAACAAACATTCAAACTTTCGCATTTAATTAGTGTGATGTGTTAACCAATAAAAACTCGCTACTACCATTCGGGGAGACATTCCTAAAGCACTCAGGCACGCGTAAGGTCCATGACATCAGCACGCCGTGAACAAATGCGGTATTTCCTGCGTTTCCGCTCATTCATACAATATCGCCACATTTTGGCAAAACTCCACGCTTTTTGCCCCAACTCACCGCGCGCTGTCATGCTGTCCGATTGTTTTCGATTGGGGTATGTGAGTGACCTGGCCAGGCAATCGTGGAAATATCTGGTGATGTCATGCAGTCTTATTAAACTATTCAGTGAAATTGGAAATAAAGCTAAAGGAAAAGAACAGAATAGATGTAATCCTTTCCTACCATACTAATTTGCATTATCTTATTTATATAATAGCTGATCCGCCCGCGGCTTCGCATGCGTGGTATTTCATTTAACATTACCCTCCTTTTGCACACTTGAGTAAAAAGTAGCCTATGTCCTTCCCTCCTGGGGAAGGATATAGGCTACTTATTATAATCTATCTCCTTGCCAAATTTCATTACGATCCGTTCAGCCGTTTAGTTATGAAAAGGTAACAAACAAACTAACAAACAGATAGTTACTTTCGCACTTACGCTGTCTGTGTTAAGCATATAGACCTTCCTCTTGTATCACTCTATCTATTGCTGAAAACTGCATTAAAATTTGTTCTACGCAATTATCTACATTATCTAATTAGTGTAGTGACGAAAGATTTAAGATTACACATTTGTCAGTAAAAGCGATTATCTCGAAACATCTACCTACACAAATTAATTCCACATAATATAAACTTGTCGACATTCTAATCCAACCGCAAACAATGTCACGGGCTTCTAGTAACATGCTTAAAATACAACGAAATCTGAGGATTCACGCTACTGATTCATATATTTAAACAAAGTAACAGGGTTACTCGCGAATATCTCCAGAGATGGAAACAGTGGGAATGTTAGAATTTCATACTTGATGAATAATAAAGATTGGTGAATTAATTCTGGTATAAGAACGTGGAACGTACAGGGTAAGTGATTTTAGATCTAATCAAAATCACTAACCCTTTATCATTCATCATATCTTCATTTAATCAATAAGTATATTCTATTTTATAGGTTACTAGCTGACCCGCCCGCGGCTTTTACGGGTGGTTTTTCAATAAAACATTACCCTCATTTTGCGCAGTTGGCTAAAAAGTAACCTATGATTACGATCCGTTTAGTCGTGTTGTAAACAAACAGAGTTATGTTTGTATTATACATATAGACCTTCCTCTTGAATCACTCTATCTATTGCTGAAAATTGCATTAAAATCTGTTGAGTAGTTTAAAAGATCTAAGCGAACAGACAGCGGAAGCGTTCGGAAGCTTCATTTTATACTATGTAAAGAAAAAGATGTACCTATATGTATGTTAAAGGTACACCGCCGTCTTTTGATTTTAATTTAACTTGTCCATACAAAGGTTGTCTCGAAGAAATTGCTTTTAGCGATAAGACCGCATTGTACCGTTATTTATTGTATATTCCCTTTGTTACTGTATTTTTATCTGGTGTGCAATAAAGAGTATATCAATCAATCAATCATTTCAGCCCATCTGCACCCATAGTACCGGTACCTATAGGCTTTGTGTATTACGCCATTCTCTCCGGTCCATTCTTCATAGCTACGTTGACAATGTCATGATTATCGGACGGGTGGTCTGCATCTTGCTCTACGAGCAAACATACATCCTTAAAAAACTGTTTTGAGACTAGTCGTAAAGTATGTCACTTGCCATTTTTAAACATATGGTCAGAGAACACTATTTCAGTATTTGTCGTTAAATATCTATGTATTTATTATTAATTAATATGTTTCTTATATAAGTAGTTATTATTTAGGTTCATTCATATATGTTATTTTGATTTTTTATATCATAAGTATGGTACACCATTACATCCCAGGTAATGTCCACACAGACCATTCCATCCAAAGGTTGTTTGTCACATAGTTTTACGGTGTTCTTTGTAGTTGTATTGTTGTTAGGTGTGTAATAAAGAATTATCTAATCTAATCTATGTTCTGGAAAATATTTTACTTTTAAACAAATTACTCAATTTTATGTTTGGAGACCACGCTCCGGAAAGTAAGGCGTAAAAAAAAATATGTCTTTCTTATTGTAATTTTATATTTAATGTGAATATGTTTAGTTTTCATTGTTTAAGATTATATTTTCTTGATTCCTTTGTGATGAGAATAAATGTATTTTCTTTCTTTTTAAGAATATGACAAAATGTTATGGGCTCCACAAACGTAACGATTTCTTTGCATAAGCCTTGAAATTTAAACAAATTCTTCCTACAGGTGCTTGTACAAGGCTTACGCAAATATTCTGTTTGAACCTCCAAAACATTTTTGGAGGGAGTCGTTTTGATTACTAGTGTGTGTGTGAGGTGGCAGTGAGAAGTGGTCCTATAGCTAATGCAATCATTAGAAGAATGGTAGAAGACAGTGCTATTGAAGTTATAATCATAGAATAATCTTAAACAGTATGACAATTGTATTCGGCAATGGTGGCAGTTTTGTAAGTCATGTGATCAAGGATGATGATAAAGAAGTTTTTTTTTCTTTAACCTATCTCATCCCACTGCTGGACAAAGATCTCCCCCAAGTCCCTCCAAGCATCCCTATCAGTCAAAAGGTTTGGAAAAAAAATATTCAATTACTTCTCCCTCTATCAAATATGCAGTTGCAGTGCACAAAGGTTAACTGGAAGAGAATGCTATCTAGCATTAAGTTCAACTATGTACAGATTATTTTTATTTCGTCCAATAAATAATTTTTCATTCCTTTATATTTTAAAAGACCGGATATTAAAGAATGTTGATTGAAAATAATCCTAAAAGTAGACGATCGATTATTATATTTAAATCGATGTGAACTAATGGCAGATGTTTTTTTGGATTCGTGCCAATGAGGAAATGTTAAACTAAGCGCCACTGGTGAATTATACTCTTGACAGGATACATATAATTTATAGGGCCGTAAAAAATCCAATCATCTGTTTCTATGTATACCGGGATCAAGGGGAAGGTTGGTGGTTGAAATCCTGCCTGGTCCGTAACTTTTGAGATTATTTTATGATTTAATTATAAGATTTAAAGAATTTAATAAATAAATATAAATGATTTACTTTACAAGCTAAATTTGGAATAATGAAACAAATGTTAAATGGTGGTCTTATTGCTAATGAAAACGATATCTTTTAGGCAACCTTTGAATTGAGAGGATTGATATATTGGTTTAAATAAGAGTAAATACAAAGGTATCACATATACATAGCCAATTTGTTATATTACATTTACAAGACAATGAGGTAAAAATAACTATATTAGAATCTATAACAAATCAATCAGGAATGTACTGACTGTTTAATAATAGAAGATTGTTTGAGGTGAAAAAGACACACAACAACGAGACAACGAATTTTACAAAGAAAAAAACATAAAATGGTTTTGAAATCCGCACCGGTACGTAGAGACGAAATTTACTACAAACATGCATGCTATAACATGGGCAATTTCTTATTAAATTATTTTAAAATAAATTGCTTGTGTAAAGCATGTATGTTTCTAGTAATTGTCCACTCGGGATTTCGAGAATAAACCATAAAGACAATGTTATAAATAATTGTTATGTAAATATTTTTAAATAACATGCTGTAGATTTTTAGATGCTTTAATTGAAGGAGCACTCATTATACTTACGTCATTATTATAAGTAAAGAAAGAAAGAAAGAAAACATTTTATTCAAAAAACCACACAGTAATAAAGAAAAATAAACAACAACAATAAAATCGAAACTAAGCACTAACAAACTAACAATTTAAAAAGCTCTGTGTGGGGATGAATTGGTACTCAGCTCAGCATTATGCTACGGCATGTTAATATGCCGCAGCGCTGGTCTTCCGCTGAGTCCAGTTTAGATTACCTCACGTTCATCTTGATCAAGGGTAGTTTTTATAAGAAAACACAACTATTGTTATTAAATACTTACTCACATTAAATACCACAAATCCTATTAAATACATGCATAACACATTTAAATACCTACTATTTTAATCCAATAAACCTATCACTACGAACTATCACACTCAAGAACATTTCACTGGTATATTTTAGACTAGACATGGAGACCAGTAAAAGAGAGAGAGAGAGAGCTTCAGCTACTGCCACTACGGTTGATTTAGCTGCGATGAGAAAATATCAGCTTTGAGTCTTAATCTAAATAAATTAACTGTGTTAACATTACATAGAGATGGAGGGATGTTGTTCCAACACTTCGTATCGCAATAGCTAAAGCTGCCTCGAAAAGCTGCGGTGTTATGTGCAGGCGTCACTAGAAGAGATTCTGTAGCTCTGGTACTACGAGTATATTTATTATAATCGCGGAACTAGTTTAATTTGTGAAACAGATATTCTGGTTTCCGGCTCTTGATGACACCAAACAGAAGGATAACAAAATGGAGATATCTTCTGGAGGACATTTTAAGAAGATTTGCTCTATTTATAAAAGGTGTTACATGTGCCCTAGCTGGGATTGAAAAACAAAACCTTTACCTTTACCAATACGGGATTTATCGCACATGGCGAGACGTAGTGCGGAGCGGATCGCACTCACTCGATAATGTTTCGGTTATACTACCGATAAAACGGTACGTGATAAATCCCGTATTTTTGTATATTTATCTTTATTTCGCTAAATAAATGTTACGTAAAAAGTAGATTTTTCGATATGAATTTAAAATCCTGGACTTGAACTACTGAGACTATAGAGTAGCAGTAGTCCAAATTTAATAGTAGTAGAGTTTCTTGTGAAAGGGCTCGCCCGGGGAAGTACTACCACCATACCTATTTCTGCCGCCAAGCAGCATCATAACTGTGTTTCGGTTTGAATGGTTGCCGGTGAAATTACAGGCTTTACATTTGTAGGGCTCAAGTTGATGGATGTAGGGCACGTTTTTAATGTGCGTAACCTACGAGGCAATACTTTGTTATAGGCAATGGTTACCACTTAACATCAGGGGGGCCATATGCTTGTTCCATCACCAGGTAGTATTAAAAAAACCAATTATTTCATTGAACTGTTACTTGAATTACTAGGAATATATCTTTGATAACTATGTAACGAAAGTCTCCAAATTAAAAGCGTAATAAACATAACCCTCCTTCTGCAGTTAGATAAAGGTGTACAATCAATTTATGCGGCTGTACTAAGCCCGAGCACAATGTCTGTGTTATTAGCTCAAGTGCAAGCAACAGGGCCCTTCCGCCGGAAATTATGTAAATTCAAGTAATACTGAACACGGCCCGATATTACAGACATTGTTTATGACATTACTGGCGTCTGCCGTTGACTTTTCTTGATTTTTTTTCATTCTATAAATTCTAATACTAGTGGTTCGCCCCGATCTAAGATCTCATGAGTCTCCCATAAAAACAAATAAATATTTGTAATCTTTGACTATCAAAATAGTGCCAACAAAATAGTATTTGAATTTTCTAATAGGCTTACCTATGTAGACCTTTGAGCAAAATATTGGTATAAGTTTTAGCGATTACTCGCGTTTCCTTGGTTCTAGGAGGTATAATCTGGTGTCTACGGGTTCGTCTCGTGAAGGCGGAGAGGACTGCGTAGCCTGATTGGTATAGGTAGGTGTAAATTTTCCGAAAAAAAAAATCAAAAATAGGTATCCATATATATATAACGTTACAGCAAACTTATCCCCTCCTTTCCCCCCTCCACTCCCTCCTTTTAGAAAATATTTCACAAGATCTTGTGTAGAATGAAGTTCATAGTTTGCCTCTAAAATTTGAACGAAATCCGTCGATAAATAACGCTACAGCAAACATCCACTTTTTCCCTCCCAATCAAAAATCACATAAAAATTTAAATAAATCAAGGAACTTCTCGGTTCTGATTTTCGTCAAAATCTGTTGAAAAATGCGACATGTAGGCGAGAAAAGACAGCCGGACAAAAGCATATTTTATCCAATCTCGAAACTGAGACACTTTGCTCGCTTCTCTTGCTCGTTCAATTATAATGAGGTGTTTGTAGCTTATTTTTATGTGTATAGGAGGTACTCTCAAAAACTACAAAACGGAAGATGAAGCACGCTTGCCTACAAAAAATATTTTTCATTATATTTTCATTGCAATAATTACGGGATATAAAATGACAACAAGTTGTCCCTGCCTCTTTCGATTAGCTTAGCTCAGCCCTAAAGTAAATTCCCACACATACAAACCCCGTGTGGACAGGCTGCTACGCCTGTAGAAATAATAGGTAATTAAATCAGTTCGTTTCTATGGATTGGTATGGGCCTACTGTACACTGAAGGCATCACTTGCGCGTTGCAGACCCTTTTAAAATATTTAAAAAGCTGTTTTTGACGGACCCAATTATTTAGTTTGGGCTGCGGGCTTTTACCATCCTTACCTTACTAATACACACGCGTGGTTTGTCTATAAAAAGTAGCCTATGTGTTAATCCAAGTTATAATCTACGTACATACCAACTTTCAACGAAATCGGCTCAGCCGTTACGACGTGATTGACTAACAAACAAACAAATAAATAAACAAACATCCAAATATTCGTATTTATAATATTAGTTGTATTCGAAAGTAGCTCGTCTATCTCAGTCTGTTTGTTATGTTATGACGACCAAACCAGACTATATTTAATTTTATTTTATCTTCATATATATTGGGCATATGTATATATAAAAAGGGGGGAATATTTTTATTGACAAAATTGCCACGGGCGGGCTAGTTAACCTTATTTATAAAAGGATACTTCCACTCAACAATATCAATGCACAGCTTCCTCAGCGGATTCTTCAAGGTCATACAGAAGATAGCCCGCTTGGGGCGCTCCACCATGACCTTGGGCCCGCGTCTCGGGGCCTTCCGAGGCGCGGGCGCGGGGACGAGGGTGCCATCGGGGGTCGCTGGTGTCCCGGGGTCGGCGGGGGTGGACGCCGGGGCGGGAGGGGCATCCGCCGGGTCCTGTGCCTCGCTCATCTTGAGCTGGAACAAAAGATAGAGAGTTGGGCATCTCAAATAATAAAGTACCTAATCTGCCTGAAAACCAGCGCCGCTTACCGTCCTCGGATGGTTGACAGCAATACGCTGAGAGGGGGCCTGTTTGGCCACACAGCACGAAAAACCATATTATTTAGGTACTCTCCTACCTATGTACTAAATTTTTTCCTTGTGTTTTTCCTGTGTTTTTTTGATATGATTTTTCTTTTAATAATTTATAATCTTTATGTAAGTAGGTTTATGCAAGATCTGAGCGCGGCAAGTCTTGAGGTTGGGCTTCGAATGAACCAGTCGAAGACCAAGATCATGTCAAATAGCACGAAACGTAAGGTCGAGGTAGATGGACAGGTAATACAGTATGTCGATGAGTATATTTACTTGGGCCAGTTAGCTAGCTTCGGAAACAGGCAAGATAAGGAAATCGATCGCCGTATCGAGAATGCCTGAAAGAGCTACTGGCCCATGAAGGAGCACATGAAGGGTGACCTTCCTCTGACACTTAAGCGCCAACTCATCGACATGTGTATCCTGCCCATCCTAACTTACCGTGCGCAGACATGGTCTCTGACTGAAGCCCAGAAGTCAAAGCTCAAAATTTGTCAAAGGGCAATGGAGCGCAGCATTCTCGGCTTTAAACGTGTCGACCGAGTTCGTAACACCATGCTGCGCTCACTTACCGGCATTGCAGATGCAGGGAGAAGATCGGCTGGACTTAAGTGGGACTGGGCGGGCCACGTTGCCCGAATGCACTCCGAGAAATGGGCCCATATTGTGACACCATGGACGCCTGAAAATGGAGGGCGACGTCGGGGTCGGCCGAGAAAGCGTTGGCGGGACGATTTAGTCACCTTCCAAAGAAGATGGTGGGAGATAGCGACGGATAGGGATACTTGGAGGGACTTGAGGGAGACCTTTGCCCAGCAGTGGGACGAAATAGGTTAGAGAAAAAAAATGTAAGTAGGTATGTTTATTCAGTTCTAAATGGTCTGTCCTGTCTGTGTGTCAAATAAATGTATTTTTTTTATAATTTAAAAGTTTTTTTATTTGTACTCGTATGTATCATTGTTAATTATCATGCATGGTCTATTCTCACGAAACCAGATGTAACATGCCAGGATGTTGTGACTGACTGACCGTTAATATGAAGTGGGATTGAGTTTCCTGCAGCTGAACAAACAAACATAATAATGTTGACTCAATATGTGTTCCGGTGAAGTTAATGAGGTCAGAGACTTTAACTTTGTAATACATTTGGTGAACGAATTCTTCTCTGCACTTATTTTTTCTCTCTTTTTTAATACTACCAACCATGATATACAACAAGTATGTATAAATTTTAAATAACCGTTTTACGTAGGCAGTTAAAAACTGACATAACTATGAATCAGCCCAGTTAAACTAGCATTCTATTAAAACCGTGCGTAACTTTCGCGTAACAGAACATAAATAGCTAAAGATTTCATCCCGTATGCCACAACTTTTTGTTTGTAAAAGGATTGATAAATAAATATAATTATGAGTTTTCTCGGAAACTTGAGGGACAGTTATCAGCTAACTTCATCATAGCTTTTTGGCTGTCGGTGTGCGCGAGCATGGGACAAATATCAGCTAACTTTATCAAGTCGCTTTTTGGCTGTCGGTGTGCGCGCGCATGAGACAGTTATCAGCTAACTTCATCGTATCACTGGATGCCTATCTCAATCCCGGTCGCAATACAATCTGTTTTGTTATACACGACATTAATTTAAAACATACATCCGGAATCGTATTAACTGATTTTAGAGGTGGGCTGAACAATAAACCCCCTCCACCCTCCCCCTTCCCCCCACTGTCCAGTAATTACTCGCGCCTTGAGACGAGGCGGCAATCCGATTATGTGCTTCCCGTTTTGTCTTTAGAAACTATTTACATCGTATCACTTTTTGGGTGTCGGCGTGCGCGCGCATGAGACAGTTAACAGCTAACTTCATCATGTCGCTTTTCGACAGTCTAAGCAGAAGAAAAATACCTATCCACAATCTATAGTCATATCTGACCACTACTACACTGGTGAACCGCGGCTAATACATAGGACGCCATAATCATAAATATACGGATATGAAAACATAACAGATGTAAATAACGCTACCTCATAATTACGTTTATGGCTGCCCTCCAGGGTTTTGGGTTCCGTGGAAAATAAAATATTTTTTTTTCAATAGAATAAACTAGAATAGAAAAACTCTTTATTGTACACCAGGAATACTTAAAAAACTAATTTATGCTAAATAAAGTACAACGGGCAGCCTTACAGCTGAAAGAGATTTCTTCCAGGAAACCTTTGTGTGGAAAGTAATGACCGAAGCAGTAATGGACAGCGGTGCACAGAGTATGAAAGAAAGAAGAAATAAAAAATAAAAAAATATATAAAAATTATATCTAATAAAAACTGTACTTATAACCCTTTTTTTCAATGGTAATTACCTACATTTATTAACAGAAAGAATATAAAATTATTTACAAGACTACATACAGAAGAAACAGTGAAACATCTAAAGACCTTTGCAAACGATCTATAGATATCTCAACTACAAACCCTCACTTCCGGTGTATGTTTTGCCGGATCAGTATAATCTTGGAGTCTTTAAGTCCAGAGTGAACGGGTTCTGTTTAGGCAAGCGTGCTTCATCTTCGATCACACCATCACTTACCATCAGGTGAGGTAGTGGTCCAGCGCTTGACTATCATCAATAAAAAAACTGCTCCAGATCACTACCAGACTGAAGTGTCCCCAAGACACTGGACCGCTGAATTGTAATAATCTATTTTTATTTTTACAGTAGTTATAAGAATTATGTCACACATTAAACCTACAAGCCGTATTTGACAGAAAAGTTTTAATAAAACTAAGAAGCCAATTCAGCAGTGGAGTTTTGCGTTGGTAATTTAAAATATCATCAGTAAGAATATTTATTTCAAAATCCACAGCGTTATTACAAGTTTTTTTAACTTTAATATTATTTACGACGTTTACATACCTCATAATCTGCAAATATTTAACTATTTAGATATATTCTAATGACAGACGCACAGACAAACAGTGTAAGTTTATTAATAGGGTTTCATTACCATCCTTCGGATACGGAACCCTAAATATTTATGTAATGCTCTAAAATAATCTGGAACCTAACACATCTATCTTACTCACGTGCGATAGAGACGTAACATCAACGAAAATACTTTACCGCCATTATTTTTATCCCACGGTGGTGTAATGAACTTAATTCAGTATTATTCCGGTAGAATAAACTGAAAGCAAGCATACGCTTTCAGTTTATTCTACCAAGAAAATCATATGAAATCACTTTTGACAGGTGACACACTCAGCTTGTAATTATTTTTATATTTATGAAGTGAAACTTCTAATGCGACTTCCAACAAGGTTGAGTTAAGCGTTTAACGCTACCATGGAGGGGTATGAAAGCAGTGTTGCGTTAAACGTTCAACGCTCCTGGGAAGGGGGAATAGAAAGAGACAGAGCGAGAGTGAATGCGGGTCACTCGAACGCATGCGCGTAGTATACCTATTACAGGCCAGCGCGAGCGTTAGCAACGAGTAGCGTCCAATATTCCAACGCAAGAGGGAGAGAGAAATTACCTAGGATACACAAAGGTAGAAAGTGGGAGAGAGAAAGAGAGTGAGTCGGTAGATCCCAAGCACATGCGCGTGGTATTTGAATGTTTCACTTCTACCACATGTGAATTGCACACATGCTTTTTCAGTAGGGCATATGTCCCTCACTTAATGCATGTAAAAACCAATTTCTTTTGACAAGTCAACTATCAACAAAGAATAAAACAATCTGTCGACTTGACTTTGGCATTATTGTGGCAACAACTACAGAAGCCATACAACCAACAGTGTACACTGATAAAGAATCAGTTCATTTCTATGGAGAGTCAGGGGCCTGCTATAATAATGGTGGGGTTCTATTCGTTGTTTCATCATTTATCTGTTTCTGTAAACTCACATATACCTATTTCTACCGTCAAGCAGCATTGCTGTGTTTTGGTTTGAAGGGTACGGGTGCCGGTGATTACAGATACACGAGACTTCGAAATCTGTACGCCTTAAGTTACTAGACGCAGGGCAGTGCATCGTAGGATTCTTAGGGCATGTACGCGTGTGACCTACGAGGCAATGCTTTGTTATAAGCGACGGTTACCACTTATAAACAGGTGGGCCACTTACTTACATTTTCCATCTCTACTGTTAAACGGGATAATATTAGATAGCCATTATGCCATTTACTCGTATTCTCATTACTATTATAAAACACATTCTCGCGGTAAAAGCCCTTTCTGACATTACCGGCATACGACCATGTATTATCCATCTACCATTATCTCTGAGTCCCTAATAGAGTAGGGCAAAGTAAACACTATAGAGTTGGGACAATCAATCAATCACGTTGGATAAAAACAACTAAATTATCCGCCAAAAAGTATTTTTTTTTTAAATAAATTATTTAAACGTGACTTTATACAATGACGTTCGTATTCTGATACTTAGATTATTCTCGATATGACTGACAGCGCACCAGATGGTTTATAATTAGAGGCGGCATATATAACCATACTTGATATAACTTTAAAGTACCGGTAATAGAGGGTCTTGCAATTTAAACTAATAATATTGAAGGGACACATAAAATAGAAAATAAATAAATCTACGTAAAATAAAAAAAATCGTTTCGAATAGGTATTTATGTTTCGTGAGAGCTTATTTCAGGGATTGGGCAGATTATGCGTGAAAAGGGAAATATTAATCTATCGCTACCGAAGAACTACCTACATAATTATCTTGATAACCATTTAGAAAGATTTACTCGAAACATTTTGTAGGTTACCACGTAGAAACAGTAGCTGATTTATCCGTTCAAAAATAGACCTTACTCATTAGTACATAAAGCTATTTTCGCATATGCGGTGGCGACTCATTCACTGTTTACCAAATACATGTAGAGGTGATGTTCATTGACACAATCCAACATTGTTTCGGAGGGAATCATATAATGGATTCGTGGAATGCATTAACCCAATGGGAATCAGGTGGTGGGGTGGTCTAAATGTGAAAGGAAAGCAGACATAAATATGTTAAGGGCTTTAAAGCTTGGGGGAAAGCGTGCACAAGCGTATAGGATATTAACTGCTCAATGACTGTATGGAATCACTGGATACCTCGCCAAATTAGAATTAGGTAGGTATGCATGCATATGATAGGATTTTACGATAGGAGTTTGCGTAAATATAATTGATCGAGTGAAGCAAGATCTCCAAATCAACTTGGGCAAATCGGCGTTGAATGTATGTATGTGTGTATGCATTTTTGTATATAATAACTTCCGATTAACTTTCGAAGTGTTGATCCGATCATCGTTAAATTTGATTCATAGGTAGGTAGGTAGTGATGGCACAGTTTTGGTATGACTAAATGAGCTAAAAATGTTGTTGAGATATTGGGGTTCAAGAGGGGTAAAAAAAAAGAGACTATTAGGTCAAATAAGACGTCAAATGAAAGGACTTTATAAGTAAATTTCAATTCCGTTTTTATTTTTAATAAAGTTTTTGTAGTTTTTGAGTTATTAGCAATAATAAAAACTGAACCTTGACGAAATTTACAGGGTACACCAGCGACCCCACAGTGCTGTAATTTGGTATGCGTGCAGCTTTAGTGACACAAATATGGGCAAATGTTTGAAATCCAGAATAACAGCAATTGATACCCCAAAAAAATGTAACCAATTAACATGAAATCCCCGTTACCTGTAATTGAATGAAACTGTAGGTCAAATATGTTGGGTATTTATTTCATGGCACTATTTTAATATTTAAAGATTACGAATAATATATTTTTGTTTTTATGGGCGACTCGCGAGATCTCAGTTCTGTGCGAACCACTAGTAATAATACATTTCATTTATTTCAGAAAAAATAATTAAAATAATAATAATATATACGAGTATATATATTAATAATTGTCCATAATTATTCTTTACATGGTAAAGTCAGTTGGGATCCTAAAAGAACAATCAGTTTCGTTTATTCCTTGGTTATTTCCTGGTATTATCAGGAAAGTTTACTTTTCGCAATGATTCTTGCGATTTTAAAGAAAACTTTTAATCTGTGTTTTCAATAAATCAATAAAAAAACAGGGTTGTGCTTCCACGCAAAGATGCCGTGTCATAATTAAAGAAACTACGAAAACTCTGACTCAAAATAAAAAGTTCAGACCATGCAAACTTTGTTCCACAGCAGGTATCGAACCCGCAACGCAATCTCTTACATTGTAGTAGAGTAGAGTGTTTTATGAAGCGAAGTAAAGCGCATGTGTATGACGTTTTAGTATATACTGCAAACCATCAAGGAAAAAGTAAAAAAACGCTTCAGCTTATAACTTATCACAAACGAAATCTCGGCCTCAAGAAGCATCCCAAATATCTAGAACAAGCTACGTCTCGTTACGTGTCATACTCAAGATGAATGTAACAGGAAGGCATGCGTGAAACGGAACGATTCCCTAACAAATGAACATGTTTCTTTGAAGCCTTTGAAACATCTTGAATGCTGAATTTACTTACAATTAATTAATTTGTATATGAGGAATTTCTTAGATAAACTACAGTCACTGGTAATGCCTAGCACATAGCGACGGCCGTTGGGGCAGAAATGCGACCTAATTGGTTGATCTTTGGTTGCTGGGAGTCGAACGCTTGAAATTTTCCTTACAACTGGGACCTTCGGGATAAAAACCATAAATAACACTCTTGTCAAAGTGACGCGACTTCATGTAAATGACTTCACGTCAATGAACGAAGGTTAAATTATATGGATATTGTTCATAGTAAAAATACTAAAATCGCAATTAAAAAATGGGGGGTGGGAGTAGGAGGGTGAAAAATACTTTACAACCAATTTTCATACCCACCACTTATACAAAAAAAAAATCATTGAAATCGGTCGACCCGTTTCCGAGGAGTGCGACCACAAAAACCGTGACACGAGATTTTTATATATGTATTAGAAAGATTAGATGTTCAGCAGGATATAATTTTATAGAGGATGAATTATTTTGTGGTAGTGTGCCAACAGTCCACAACACTGACATTAAATTAAGGAAAAACATTTTATTATCATGGTAGAATAGAATAAACATGTCACGCTCACAAAATTATTTTAAAAAACTTCGCATGATAAATCGTAGGAAGTGGAACTTTTGGCGGGAAACACGTGTCTGTCAACAAACGTCACATTGACAGATTACAATCAAAGAAAAGTTTTTTTATGCTGCCACAATCAAGGAGTTTGTTGGCTGGATTAATGTTTCCTGAACTAACTGAAAATCTGAGAAATCATGATAGAATAATTTGGAACTTCTTAAAACGTTTCAAGATTTTACTCCAATATTTATTTTTCCTTTTATAATAATAAATAGTATCAAAAGCGTTTAATGCAGAATACGTCAGCCATGGCCACTAAAAAGGGAGAAAGTTATTTAATCTGTGAAGACGTCAAGACGCGGGAATTAATGTCACTTTCTTTTAGGCGGGAAACACGCTTCTCGTGTTGATTTGATTTATATAATTAGTTTCGTTTGTTTGTAATTAACCGCGAGGTTTATGCTTACGAGGTTTAAACAGCTTTTTAATGTGCTACTTCGGATCCATCTGGACATGTTTTATTTTCTTTCGTTGAGTCATGGTCTGTCGAAAGACTGTCATTTATTAGTTTAGTTACCTACCTACGACAACCTACTTAGACTTACAGAAATATTACGATTACTGAATGATTGTTTTTCGTGGAATTGCATCCTGTTGGTACGGTTGGATCCTTGTTTATGTGAAATCTATTAAAAAGGGCTCAAAAATAATAAAAATAATAATATTGCTTACTTTTGTTATAATAAAAGACATAATAACTCGAAAAACCACTTATATTAATGATATTTCAATTAATTATAAATGATTGTGTGCAATTTTATTGATTTGCCGCAAAAGCGCTCGATTCCCCGAAATTCCCCACTATGATATTATTTAATTTTTTTAATACTTTAAACTGTTTCATACAAAATTTTGTGTAATCATCCACAAAATGAACAATGGAATGATTTCGTATGATCTAAAAAAAATCTTTTACTGTTTGGTATATACTTCAAACATTTTTTTGACTTTCTTCCCTCCCCTCGCTATAATCCCACCAGTTTGGTTTGGTTTGGTTTGGTATAAGAACCAGTTGGGTTCGTATTTTATTAGTCACTCAGTTTTGGCTATCCCTTGTTTGGTATGCTTTAAAGCTACAATGGATGGTAACATTATTGAGGCTTCTACAGTGCAAAAAGCAGTCAGCCTCGATTCCTCGAAATTCCCCGATTTTAGTCAATCCCTGCGCTCTCCCCGCGCTAGCTACCGATTCCCGGAATTCGGGGAAGTTTACCGCAAGTGGCAGCACTGCTAATTTGTTTATTTAGTAATGTTTAGAAATTTCTGCTGTTCAATTATCTAGTGAATGTGCACTCATTGTTTGTGTAAGAATCGAACCACCTTAACACGCTTTCGATCTTTTCATACCCTGTATCTTTCCTTATTTACTTGGAAGTGCTAATTGTATTCCGCCGCACACCTTTACCCTCTGAACTTTGACCTCTTTCGATTTAGCTCGAAGAGGGTAAACACCTCTTCTATCACAATAGAACATTTCAGATAGTTTTCTTTTATGCTTTTCAAAATCGCTTTCGAAAGAATGGTTGAAGTGCGAATGATTTAATGGTTTAAAATACAACCCAATAACGCTTAGTCGATCTCATAGTGCCTTTCTAACTAAATGAAACCTAAATAAAAAATATGCTGTTCGTTGGTAATTTTAGAACGGCTGGACCTATTTGGCTACTTTTATAAATGTTCATAATAGTCCGATTATTGTTTTAGAGAAAGAAAAATTTAAAAAATTGCCTGGAAATTTGTAAAATTCTGAAAAACTGATAGTGCTTTTTCTATGAGATGTTTGTATGAACTCAAGACCATTATTTATACCTTTATTAATACCTACGAAATTGATGCGTTTATTTTTCAATTCTACACTAAAACACCTAGGTACCTACCTTGGGTCAATTGAAACGTGTTTTTGGTACATTTCAACTATTATAAAAGTCTTTTTTCTTATTCCTTTACTCAGTCTTAATTTATCGAGTTTATGGTTTTTATTTACACACAGAACTACATATACACAATCACTTGATATGCTTGCTTACACACACATCACACATTTGTAATAATGTTTTTGTTTCCGACATCTTTCTGTTACGCCGAGGCTGTTAAACAATGAGTAATAATCGAAACTTCTCGAGCGCTTTTGTCTTGCTGTGTTATTGTTGTTATTGTTTGCGGTTACGCACAATATTGGTCGTTCTGTCGAAACACCGACCCTTTCCTGGAAGGATCGACATCGTTCTCGAACAATCGAAATGTGTGCGATATAAATAGGCCGGAGAGATGGCCGGACAGTCAGTCTCGAGTGAGTCAGTGAGTGAGTCTCAGCGAGGCCCTAGAGGACTGACGTGGAGAAGGGTCTCGCGTGAACAGTAGTTGCTCGCGAGTCAGTCTGGATTAAGCTATACGTGCGATCATTTCGGTGACTTTAAGTGGTGTGAATTAGTGTGTTGTGATTACGTGTGACCAAGTTCGTGTTTTCATCGTTTAGTGTTGAATAAAAGTGTTATTTTGGTTCGATCGATTCCCATTATTTTATCCCGAACCCTCAGCTCGTAACATTTCTTTACAATGTTCAAACGTAGAAACCTGTTATTAGCCTTGCGTTTTAGTTCTATAAGTTGTCCAAATAAATTGTATCGCCGTTGGTTTCTCTAAATAAATAAATTATTTTGAAATCCGTGCAAAGCTAGGCGGGTCAGGTAGTGTTCAATAATTACAACCTGGCGTTGTACGTAGTAGGTTCTCGTCGCCACCCAACCCATGTCCGAATTGATTAAGGCATCGCCTTAGAGGCGAAGATGTCGGTTCAAGTTCAACTGCATTGACATTTGTAAATCACATAATACAACTGTAGGTAGTTGTATATGTACTGTAGGTAGTTGTATATATGTGATGTTTGTAGGAATAATTACCTAGGTAATATTTCATTTATTTCAAAAATAACTTGTCCGTAAAATAAACTAAATAATAACATCTAACCATACGTGGGTCACACTGAAAGTTTTTAGAATAGGCCAGTAAGAAGAGCAGCCGATGAAAAATTTAATAAATTTCGAATTAAGAACTCTTTGAAAATCTATAGATGTGTAATGAATTCATATATGTCATTTGTTTTTACAAATTGGCGGTAATTTAAAAAGTGTCTGTCGTGTGTTGAAATGCATTTCTTCCAAGAAAATGTTCGCTCAATGATTTATAACGACTTTCGTTGCGGTATTACCCAACAACAATGTTGCGACAGACTTCGATTAGCATTTCATGACGAAGCCCCATCCCGTGCCACTGTTTACCAGTTGCAAATAGTTAATGAGTTTAAACGTGATCGAAGCAAACTCACTGATGCTTCGCGAGTAGGACGTCCTTCTACGGCGACTATACTGAAGTTAACGTGAGTGCAACTACTGCCGCAACTTTTAACTTTTAATTCTGCGAACTCATTTTATTATTTTATTTTGACAATTATTTTCTTTTAATTATATATTTTTGACATTTTGCAATTATTATAATTTATCGTAATGACAAGGCTCCTTTACAGCCGCAATTTGTAAGGGTTATCCTTATTTTTTTGACATCAAAACATTAATTATCGGTTTAGTATTGACATTGATTGATTGATTGACTTATTTGACATTGTTTTGCTCTGTGTTTTATTAATTTTTGTTTGGTTTTTATTATTTTAAGTTGACATTATTTGATATATTAACTTAATTAGTCCCGATACCTGTCTGTTTGAGCTACAATAATGTTAATTCTATCACAATTGTTATTGTTATATTCTAAATTTGACGTAACTTAGTGTTCTATAATGTACATACAGTGGAAAGTAAATGGAATGAAATAAAATGAAGTGCTGTAAGGCTAATGATAGAATTTGACGGACGATCAATAACGCCGTCGTTTTGATTGGTGCAGCTCAATTCTTGATAAGTATGACGGAGTGACTCGAATATTGTATATGACATCATCACAGGTGATGAAAGCTGGATATATTCTTACGAACCCGAATCCAAAAGACAATTTGCGCAATGGATGTTTCCATTCGAAGATTTGCTGACAAAAGTAAAGAAGGGCAGAAGTCAAGGGAAAAAGATGATTGCCTCATTATTTGCACGGTTGGGTCATTTTGGAACAATTGTTCTAGAAAATAAAAGGACTTTTACTGCACGTTGGTATGTCAGACATTATTTACCAGTTGTCTTGGAACATGTTGGACAGCAGCGCCCAAGAAGCAGGATCCTCCTCCACTACGACAACGCTCCAGCTCACTCCGCCAGACGAACTATCGAATATTTGTCTATCGAAGATGTAGAGTTAGTAACCCATCCTCCGTCCATCGGAGGTCAGACGACCTCCGTGGCGGAGTGAGTGAATAACCGGCTGAGACGCAGGAGGTCGCGGGTTCGATTCCCGCTCCGGGACAAATGTTGGCATGGACTACAGATTTTTGTTCCGGGTTCGGGAATTTTTCTATATTATAAGTATGGATTTACGAAAAAAATATATACAAGTATTCTATCCGTTATCTGGTCCCCATAGAAGCTTTGCTTAGTTTGGAGATAGCGCTGTGTGAAATGTCCAGCATTATTTATTATTATTATTCTCCTTACAGTCCTGACCTCGCACCTTGTTTTACTTATTTCCCAAAATAAAAGATTAACTTTGAGGAGTTTGTTTTAAGAAACCTAATGATGCCGCGACTGAGTTTATACTTGTATGTTACCTATGTTTCAGGCCGACGGACGCAATGCAATGCCATGTAGGTCACGTCTCAGCTGGACGTAACCTGTGGTAAGTGATGAAATATAAAGGCAATACAATAAACGCAATATAATATATCAAACAAAAGGTGGAACTATTCTAATAGTATTCATAATAATACCTTGTAAAATTTATTCTTGTCTAAGTGCATATTACCATGCCAAAATGAATATGCAAATTGGGCAAATTTTCATTAGTTTCCTTTTCTGTGCACTACCTACACATCTTTATCTACAATACACAAAGGTTATCTGGAAGAAAACGCTTTTTAGCATTAAGTTCGCCTTTGTACTAGTTTTATACAATAAAGTATTTTCAATCAATCAATCAATATGAATATGTACCTAACTGGTAAACATCAGGTGATTTGTTCAGTTATTTTGCAAAAAAAACAAAAAGGATTTTTTCAACAACAAAATAAAACTACGTACGTGCCCATATTTCATTATAGCGCGCCTAATTAGTATTTCATCGAGTTGTAAAGAATTTAATTGTGGGTCATGTAAACAAACGGCTCTTTGATGCCAGTACACGCTTAGGCGAGCTCAATGAACACGCTCAAAGTACACTTGCGAGCACGAAAATTGTACACAGATTGTAATCAAATTGTGGTCGCAAGTTAATATAAAATAAAATAGCCTTTTGTTTCCCACAATAATAAATTGGGAAGTCCGTGAGTTTTTCAGTTCTTCATTCATAATGTCATAAAAAAACAGCTAATTTTATCTAGTAAATAAGTTGATATTGATAGTTAATTATACAATGTAAATTTGTTAAGTGAAATATTATGTCACTTAATTCATATAAAATTAATACATATAATGTAAAATTTATAAAAATAGATTAAATATTCCATTGAAATTAGGTGTTAAAATTATAAATTATTAATTGTTATTAGAACTCCTCTTTGGGTAAAGTTCTCCGCCAGAGCTTGCCTTTCTTCAGAATCAAAAATTATTCTGTACTGTTGTACGACAAAATCTTATAAATGTGGCTACGGTTAATAGGTTAAGTAATTGCTTTTACTAGAATAATATGAAATTTTTGAAAACTTCTTTAGCCGTGTATGGCATTTTTTGAGATGGGGAAAAAACCATTGAACTCGCAACACTGTTACCATTACCGTCACCTCTGTATATAAATATCTCGTAACGGTTGAAGTTTTCACTTCTGTTAACACTCCCTGAGTGCCACTTTTTTACTGTTGTACGACAAAATTTTTATAAATATTAGTACAAGTTAACTAGTTAAATATTTGCTTTTATCAGAACAATCTGGAATATTTTTTTTATAGACAAGTATCTCATGAAAGATGTCACCTTCGCTGGAAACTCTAATCTGTTTAAAAGTCATAATGTCAGTCAGTATGTCATGATAAAAGATATAAAGAGTAGGTAACTAAAGTATTTAGTATTCTTATATTTTTTATCGTCAATCAGTTTCCTGCTTAATTTTTGAAATGATCCTTGTGTTCAATAAATGAATACTTATGAATTTTGATTTTATTTGTAGTATATTTTAAAACTGGTTATTTTGAACTGGAGTGTAAATAAACAGAATGGAATGTTGTTAGGTTAAAAATGGCATATATGTTATTTAGAACACGTGGTACCCGAGAACAGCCACTATTAAAACAATGATATTCATCGTTACTTTGATCTACGACTTACACATGGATCTTGTTAAGATTTTGAGATTTCAACGGGTTTATTTTATCGAAATTATTTTAAGATTATTTATAAATTGATTCAGAAAAGACGTGATATCTTCTCGTTCGAAATACTTCCATGAGTGCGTATGTTTCCAGTGATGACATATTGCACAGAAACGTGGTCCCTCATAAGATGACTCAAGGTCACTCAGCGTGCTATGGAGAGCTGTTTGGTTCTCTACGTGATCGAATCAGAAATGAGGATATCCATAGACAGACTAAAGGTACCGCCACAGCAGATTAGTAAAATGAATTGGCAGTGAGCGCACATGACTCATAGAAATTACGGTGGTTGAGGCAGAAAGCTTCTTAAGTGGAGACCACGCACCGGAACGCACCTGCTTGGAATTCCCCCCGCTAGATAGAAAGATGACATTATAAAGGTTACTGAGAGCCCTCGGTTGATCTGGAAATATGTATATGGGAGAGACCTTTTCAGCAGAGAACATCTTATGGCTGATGTGACTGTATTCCAGAACATCGACTCATTAGTATTTTTCAAACTTTCGCGATCACTGTACATGATTATTGACTAAAACAAGTATTTATCGCGTATGCACCTTTTTTATTTGTCATCCCGACGCTTCGGCTATCTTACATCAGTCGTGGTCACGGGTTGCATCACAACCGAAACGTCGGGATAACAAATAAAAAAGATTGATTGATAAATACCCGTTTTAATCAATAATTATCAACGCATTAAACTTTGTATAACGTACTCTTGAAATACACGAGTACAAATGTTGAAACATACAAAAGAAACAGGACAGTTGAATCATCTAAAGACCGTTGCAAGATAGCTATAGATAGCTCAACTGCTCCAGATCACAACCAGGCGGTAGTGTCTCTAAGACTCTGCATTGCCCCGCTGAATTGCAATGCTTATGCGTTGATCCAGACAAACACCAGATCTTGGTCAACACATAAGAATTGCATTGCGATCACACTTCGCTACGACCACACAAAAATAATTATGATTTTTATTTTATGTAATTATGATTACACAAAATAAAAAATGTTGTGTAAAATGGAATTTCTACAAAAACTTTTACGTTGACAGTCAATCTAGATGTAAAAACAAATCTAGTAGGTAATAGTTTAATCTGGCCAATCACCGGCATCGTGAGTGTTACTAGTTACGACCGGCGGAAACGTATCAATATTATTAGTTTACATTGCAATTTATTATTTTTAGAAGCGTTCGTGGCATTGCTCGTTCTTGTCAGATCAACTCGTCTAATGGCGAGTTCCTATATCCGTCGGCTACCGACTACGACTCGTATATCCTTGAAAAAGTGTCAAACTAGCGTCAAACTTTTGACACTTTTTCAAGGAGAAACAAGTGGTCCAAAATGCTGGCACATACATTAACAAATAAATATTGCTGGAAATACACACAGCGCTATCTAGCCCCAAACTAAGCAGAGCTTGTAAAAATATATACTTTTTTTTTGTAAATATATACTTATATTATATATATATATAGAAAAACATCCAGACCCAGAACATTTGTATATTATGCGAACATTTGTTCCGCGGCGGGAATCGAATCCACTTCCTCTTGCGTCGTACATCAGCGTGCAGATATTTTATACCAATCTTTTTTGGTATATCTTGAAAATACCACTAGCCATCATCTATCCAAATGGCCATAGGGATTTCACTTGATTTAGCTGATCTGTTAAAAACGACTAAGCCAGCTATATGGCGAGCACTTCATTCTTTATTATAAAGTGATTAAAGTGTGGATAAAAACATTCTATGGGCGTTAAGTTTCACATTTTTCTGTCCGTAATGTTTGACACAAAAGTCACAAGAGTAATAGAGATAGAGATAGGGAGCGCCTCATACGCCCCATTGGCACCTACTTCTTTCGTGTCAATAGGATAAAACGTATTTTAATGCATACCAAAAGACAAATATTTATCTTAGTAAAAGTGGGCATTAAAAACCATAAATTTCAATTAACTAAGACTTGTAAAAAACACAAAATAGTTTAAAAACGAATGGGGTTGGTTGTATCTGTCACTCACAACTGCGGTAGAAGCTCAATTTAGATGCTCAATAAATATCTTTGTATTTTATGTTTTATTTTATCTTATCTTACCTGTGCTTTCCTCTGCTCAACTGTAGACTGAGTCTTCTCTTGTCCATGCGTCAGTTATAACCATAGCACTAGTAGGAAGGATTAGGTATTAATAAGGTATAAAGGCAAAGGTATAGTGTAGTCGCTGTTTCCTCCTCGCGAATGTTGGTCCCCTGGAACAAAAGATAATGTAGTTTTAGAATATTTCAAACGGACAGACAAACTAGAACTTTACATCTATCAAAGATTATCTCTACAGCGTCTGTAACAAGATGCAGAACTATAAAGTCCGTTCACACAGACCGGCACATTTTTATCGCGTTTAAAAATGAGTATTGGGGTCATTGATATAAGACTGATTTGTTTTACACTAAGCGCGTTAGGTCAGCTCCATTTAAAAAAGAAGTAAAATGAAAAACATAACCTTATTTCAATCACCTAAAACTCTTTTTTAAATAAAAATATATATATATATAATAATGATAAAAATAAAATATAAATATATAATGTGTAATAGCGATAAAAATGTGCTCTCCTCTCCGACTCGGTCTGTATGAACGGACAGTTAACCGCTAAAGAGTGGAATGCCTTGCCTGAGTTTGTGTTTCCTGATAACTACAACTTAGGGGTCTTCAAGTCGCGAGAGCACAAGTTTTTTCTAGGCAAGCATGGTATATCGTAGACTGCATCATCGCTTATCATCAGGTGAGATCATGGTCAAACGCAAACGTCATATGCGGTGCATATGACAGAAGTTTAGATTTTAGAAACATAGTAATCCGTCTGTCAGCATGGGAGCTACGATACCACAGACAAACAAAGACAAGGCAGCTATGTTCTAGCTAAATTGTTGTATTCCGTCATCTCTTATTGTTTTTCTATTAGTGTGTCGTGTCAAATAAATGGTTTCATTTTAAAATCTTGCATCAACTATAGTTTTTGTTATGTTTAGTGTTTGTTTTCTCTCGATAGAGCGATGTGGTCGCAGCATCAAAACTCAGCATCAAAACTCTGTTCTGTTTTTTGCTAGAAATTATTATTACTATTAATAATAGATTAGATTAAAAAATTCTTTATTGCACTAATAAAATATTACATAGGCGAACTTAATTCTAATTAGCATTTTCTTCCAGCTAACCTTTGTGTAGTGTGGATAAAGCGGTAGTGCCAGAAAATATAAAGGTAAACAAACTTTAGCCTAAGTATCATAAAATAAACATGTATAACAATAATAATACACATACATAAACGAAATACATAAATGTACCTACATAAAGTGCTCAATTTTGTTGGGTATCGTTATTGCGAGTTACATCTACTGAATATCTTGGAGTTATTATCGATCAGAAGCTAACATGGCAAGAATACGAGTATTTGACTGTCTCTGCAAAAATAATAAGATCTCAAATACATATTAGGTTGGGGAAAAAGTTTCTTCGTATTTTTTAAGAAAATTCAAAACATTTTTTAATGTAGTTTATTTACATTTAACTAAAGTATGTAGGTACCATTTTGTTCGATAACTTTTTGTCATTTTGTAGATAGGGACATGATCCCATTGCTATAGAAATTTTGGGGCTTCTGATCAAAATACCGCGACAAGTGGTTTTGGCAGTCCTCTTGTGATGTTAACCTGACACTGCCTAAAGAATTCTGAAGAGACCGAAACAGGTGGAAATATGAAGGTGCAAGGTCAGGACTATACGGCGGATGCATTAACACCTACCAGCCAAACTCTATTAATTTTTGCTGAGCGGCTAAAGATGTGTGAGGTCTAGCGTTATCATGATGAAAAACTACACCCCTTCTGTTGATTAATTCCGGCTACTTTCTCTCAACTTCTTGCTTTAATCTCATCAGTTGTTCGCAGTAGAGTTCAGAATCGATGGTCCTGCCTGGTGGTAACAGCTCATAATGAATAATGCCCTTCCAATCCCACCACACACACAGCATCACCTTGTTGCGAGTTAACCCGGGTTTCGCCACAGTCTGTGAAGCCTGACCGGCCTTTGGCCACGACCTTTTTCGCACGTTCTTGTCGTAAGTGATCCACTTTTCATCACCAGTTATAAACTTCTTCAAAAATGGTTCGGTTTCATCACGTCGTAATAAAGAATCACAAATGAGTACACGGTTAATTAGGTTTCTTTCAGTGAGCTCGTGGGGTACCCAAATATCGAGCTGTTTTGTGTGCCCAGTTTTTTTCAAATGCGCCAAAACTGTTTTGTGGTCAATTCCCAGTTCTTCAGCTACATCGTAACTACTGATATGCCGATCTTGCTTCACTTTTTCAAAAATGGCATCAAATTTATCCGTAATGGGGCGGAACAGAGCGACGTGCATTTTTGACATCAAAATTTCCGGATCGAAAACGCTTAAACCAAATTTGTGCTACTCTCACAGACACTGCACTAGGTCCATAAACATCGCAAATTTTTTTCGCGGCTTGCGTTCCATTTTTACCTTTTTTGTAGTAAATTTTTAAAATGTATCGAATTTCTTCATTAGATTCACTCATCTTTACAGTACGAAAAACATATAAAAATCACACATTTTCCTAACTTGCATTTGGAATTATCTTCTTTAAAATTTCAACTTTGAATGATACCAAAACCAGCCAGATACAAATAGTATAGCCAAAGATATTTTATTACAAGTTCATACATACTATAATGCGAAAAGACTTTTTCCCCGACCTATTATTTAAAAATTTCAGAGTTGTAGTTGATGATAATCTCTTAATTATAACATACCTCCTATAAAGCACTAGGGCAATGCGTCATAAATTATTGCATTACTTCATGGGGAGGTGCTCCTAAAACATACATGTTGGAAGTTGAAAGAGCCCAAAGAGCCCTTCTTAAAGTAATGATGTACATGCCATACAGATATCCTACAAATTTCTTGCATAAAAAAACTTCCTTAGTGTTCGTAAATTATATTTATTTCAGTACATTCGCAGATATCACCGCTTCACGGTTCCAACTTTAAATTTACCTGAAAGAAGAATTAAACGTTACCCTATTCCCAATTTTATTTGTTTTCTGGCTCATAGACAATTATAACTATAACGCACTTCGATTATATACAAAGCTTAATTCTAAACTTAAGATATTTAAATATAGTAGTCCCCAATTGAAAGGTACATTAACGCAATGGTTAGATACGTTGGATTATACCGGTATAGAAGACTTACTTAAATAAACTTGAACATACACACACAAAACACATACACAGACACATGACCCACGAATCCACTCACACACTGATACATTCGCATACATGCAAGCATGTGCGCTCTCCGACGTCAAATTTTTTTGATTGTTTTGATATTTCGTTTTCATGTACTAGACTGTAATATTCATATCATGTCATTCAGGAGAGAACTGATTCAGGGAAACAGGGACACAACTCATCTATGTAACATTTACTGTCACAATACATATATTTCTATTTCTATCGTATGGTACAATACGATACGTACAATTTGCTCCGCAATTCCCATATTTATTTCAGAATATCTGTTATTTTGACTTAGTTTTCTTCAACAAATAAAAATATTATAATAGACTCAGCAATTTTTATAACAAATGCAGACTCTACAGAGATTCACGAAAGTTTATCTGACCCATAATAACATAAACAAGTCTAGATTCCTAGTAAATGGATTATTTGTTTAGTGCGGCCGTCGGGGCGGAAACTCTCGCATCGCCGGCTTGAGTTGTCGTATCAACCGTACTAGAATCCCAACTGACTCTTGAAATATTATTAACTAGCTTCCGCCAGCGGCTTCACACGCGTTGTTTGTCCACAAAAAGGTATGTTTAAATTCAGGTCGTAATCTATAATCACACCAAATTTTATCGTAGTCGGTTTAGCCATTACGACGTGATTGAGTAACAAAAAAACATCCAAAGTTTCACATTTATAATACTAGCTTCTGCCCGTGGCTTTACACGCGTGGTTTGTCAATAAAAAGTAGCCTATGTGTCAATCCAGGTCATAATCTATCGACTAATTAAATTTCATCGAAATTGGTTCAGGCGTCATGACGTAATTGAGTAACAAACAAACATGTATGTTTATGCTAATCGTAATGTGCATGTTGTGTTCGTCTATTAATCAGATCGCATGTAATAATATCCAATACCTAGTACATAAGCACTTACTCATGTGAATTTTGTTGATGAGCCTAATAAATAAAATAAAAAATTAACAACTTTTTACTTCTTAATTTGTTTCTAAAAATATATCAATGCTAAACGAAGCGACAGTTATCGATCGATTACTTCCATAGACTTCCATTAACTTCGTTATCATCGTGCGACAACGAGAAATAGAATCAAAGCGAATGCCATCTGATATTTTATTGAAAGTATTAAGTTCGGATGGATATAATACCCTTATATTTATCTTAATAAGTATTTTATTGATAATCGTTTGAATCTGTATGCCGCCCAGTGGTTTCTGGTATATTATATGTATTTCCAATAGTCATACATCGCCCTGACCACACGCGATCATTAGGGCTTAAACACATTCGCGTTTACGCTCTAAAGGTCACCCATCGTATTTTTGAACCTGGGCAAAATATTTGTAGATGAAACCCACCTAAACTGACGTAGGTAAATACCTTCATAAAAAAAATAAGCGTCGAATAAAGAAACTCCTCTTTTAGATGTCGATTTAAAATAAATACATTACAATGTAATAAATAAATAAATATAGCTGGCCATTTCACACAAAGCTATCTAGCCCCAAACCAAGCAGAGCTTCTACTATGGGAACCAGATAACAGATAGAATACGTACATACTTGTTTTTTGTAAATCCATTCTTATAATATATAGAAAAACATCCTGACCCGGAACAAATATCTGTAGATCATGCAAACATTTGTTCCTCGGCGGGAATCGAACCCGCTACCTCCTGCGTCTCAGCCGTCCACTGTACCACGGAGATCAAGTAATAAAGATATTTAGTAAATGGTTAAACGTAATTACTTCGTAACTCTTCAAGGTCATTGCAATGTTATAGGTTAAATAAAGTAAAATACATTTTTAGATCCGTTATTATTATGATTATTATTATTTATGATGGTAGGTAGACCTATAAAAAACACACAAGGTTAAATAAAAATAACAACAGATTAGGAAGATGACTATAGGCAGGTACCTAACAAGAGCTACATAAGTACGCGGGCGCTAAAATGTTCTGGGCTGAGTGGTTCAAAAAGGATCAATCTCAGCTTTGTGTTGGTCCACGCTGGTTTTCAACAATGCAACGCTGAATGAATATGTAGGTCTCCCAATTAAGTAGGGCTAAACACCTCCCACTCACTGACACATTTAGTGATGCCTAACAATGTGACATACGGGCTTTTAACACGAGATATCTACCCGTAACCCTATTTACGTTGTATTACTAAATTTTCTATCCATATTATTAGTTTCTGTTTTCTTTTTTTTTGTGTTTTTCTTAGATATTACATTTTCTTTGATTTGAATGTATTGTGTAAATTTGTGTGTTAGCAAATAAATATCTGTATAATTAAATGCTATGACTATATTAAATTCTAAAGCAATTCTCTCTCGCTCGCATTTGCCTTCTGTTTCACCATATTCGAAAAACTTAAGTTCGCTAGTGTCGATGAATTGGGGCTGCATTATGTTATATATATATATATATATATTAATTATGGACTAGGACATGGCTTGAGTTCTAAGTCGGAAAATATAGCTTTACGTCCCTCAAATACAGAAGCGATTAAATCCCACTATGGATGGGTATGGCGCTACATGGGTAATTACTACGCGTAATATGTTAATAACTACCAAGTAAGGTACACTACAAGCGCATTTTCGAAACACAAGGCACGAAGAATCTTTAAAATCCAGGCAGTAGAGATTTCTGTAGACCCTCTACGGCGTAGTATTCGTACAGGGTTCGTACTCTGTAGAAGCTCTACGTCGTAGAGCTCCTACGCCTACGACTTCGTAGATGTCCAACGGACGTTACATTGATATTCCCGGCAGCCGTATTTCACACAATAATGCCATCAACTTAGTACTTCACAAACTAGTTTATAATTCTACACCATTACCCACACTATTGGAAACCATTACTATTCAGTATTGAAAGTGTTAATTTGTTTTATAAAATAGGTAAACAGTCATCAGCCATATCCACTGATAAACGTAGTCCAAGGCTAGAACATAGATTTTAAATGTAAAAAACATAATTAGACAATTGATTATTATTATGGGCATCCTCGGATCTCTTACTCAATATATAATATGCAGACTCGTGAACACATCCCACAAGAGGGTAGTCAAAGGTGAGTCCGAATATTAAGTCTGATTCACAAACTTTTTGCAAAATTAATTAAATGAATTAATTAAGTGCATACGTCCAGGTTGCAAGCGAATGTTTGGTTCTAGAACTTGAATTTGAATAAATGTAATTACGGAAATTGGCCAATATACCGACTTCAACTGACCCCGAGACCTATTTTAAATAATGGTAATGGTATTGTCATTAAAATGATGGGTAGAGCTCATGTTTTTGTTTGGCTATTCCATTAACTTTATTAACCCATTACCGTCAAGGCAAGAGTAAAACACATCGAAAGAATTTTGTACATTGCATTTATTGAAGCCAGCACTCTTTATTTCAGTATAAATGGAGTTGAATATCAAATATGATTTTTTATTGGACTTCGAGGTAATATTTTTACCTTAGTTAATGTTAATCTTAATGTATAACGTTGCACTAGGCTGCCTTATCACCAAAGACGTGAGAGGTAGCTACGCGGAAAAAATATGGGTAAAACTAGGAAAAATTCATTAATATGATTGCTTCATTTGCGTATATAGCCTCATAGCACAGCTATCCTATTGGTGGATTTTTTCCTCACTCTTCGATTAGCATTCTTGCACAGGTTTAATTAAAGCCTAAACCAGGGGATCAAAAGCGTTTCTTCCATGAAAATATTGAATTATAAGCACGTTCTTGGAGGACGGAGGCTTATGTTCAGAAATCCTATGGCTGATATATTAATAAATAGCTGTTGCCCGCGACTTCGTACGCGTTACACTACTAAATGTGTAGGTGTACCTAGAAATAAACTCGCCGTTGCAACTTGACTTGACACCCCATTATTATCCCATGGGAACTGATTTATGGGATAAAATGTAGCCTATGTGGTAATTCAGGTTATAGTCTACATATATACCAAATTTCATAGCAATCGGTTTAGCCGTTACGACGTGATTGAGTAACAAACAAACAAACAATCAAACAAACAAATAAATACATAAATAAATAAAAACATCCAAACTTTCACATTTATAAGATTAGTGTGATAAATATCGCAAATAAACATTTATGGTATTTTTATCAAGGATAAACAAATAATATTTTTTTAAGAAACAACAAAGCGACCTGAAAGTGAAGCAATAAAAACTTCTTTTGTGTAAACAAAAGAAAAGTTGTGGCTCAAAGTTAACAAAGTTTATTGAATTGTTAAGTTAATTCTGTCAGAAAAATTGTAAAGAACATTCTACATAGGTACTTAAAACAATCTAGGTTTAGTTCCAGTACATACAGGGGGGAAAGTTGAGATAGGTCAGAAGGAAGCAGCGGAGAGGAACAGAGAATCTGATAGCACTCTCCCAACCCGCCGCACAAGACCGGGGCGAAGAAGGAGGGCGTATGCGAGGGCGTATGCCGACCTCCATCCCCCATAGCAGTGGCCTAAATATACTTTTGTACATAGTAAGTAGAGATGACCCTAAATTCTGAGAGATGGGGCCCGCAAGAGCGGGTCAACGCCACCGGGATCGCGGAAGAATTTTCTCTGTTCCCGGGTCCCTGGTTTAAAGCGAGTGGAGGAACGCCGTGGAGGTTTAGCCGGTGGGAGTCCAACATACCGCTCCCTGGGTTCAGAGCGGTATTCATGAAGATTTCTCCACGTAAAGAAAAAGGCACAAAGGAATCTACTAGAACCATTTTAGTTACAAGAAAACGTTCGTTGTAATTTTTTTAATTCATTGACATTTTTAATAATTGAATTTACTAATCATGTTCATAATTTATATCACACAAATATTATAAATGCGAAAGTTTGGATTTTATTTGAAGGTTTGTTACTCAATAATGTCGTAACGGCAGTTTTCGATGAAATTCAGTATATACATAGATTATAACCTGGATTAACACATAGGCTACTTTTTATCTAATAAATTCGGTCCCATGGGATAACAGTGGGGTTTCAAATGAAGTTGTAGCAGCGAGTTTAGCTTCATTTCTAGGTTACCGTTATTTAGTAGTGTGACGCGTATGAAGTCGTGGGCAGCATGCTTGTTAGCTGATTATGGAGGATCTGGATTTTATGTTCATTTTATCATCTACTGATATGTAATTATACAAATTTTCGCATTGAATAAATGCAATGAAATGAAACGCTTCAGAATCCTAACTTATAGATAAAGACCACGGCTTTGTCTCCTTCCTCCTTCTTTTGCACTATTTGTACTAAAAACGGGATATTTACCATGATTTGTGAGTTTAAATTGATTTGAGTTTGATTTCATTGTAGGTACATATGCCGTTTTTAGTACAAATAGTGTTCATAACCATGATAGTTTCAAAAGTTAAACTCTTTTGCAGTTTCAAAAAAATGTACAGTCCGCCATTCAGTATGGCAATATTCACAATTTTTTGCTCATAATGAACATACTTCAAGGGGTGGACTGAGCTTAGGGTACTATTTTTTTATATTGATGACTAGCTTCTAACCGCGACTTCGTCTGTGCAGGATTAGTACTTCGAGTAGCCTATTTTCTTTATATTCGTGTTACTCTTACGGATTTTGCAGCGCACGCCAGAATGGCTCGCAGATTTTTTTTCGACTTACGTGACACTTAAGTATATTTTGGCCAAGTTACTCAATAACTTTATAAATATATTATTCTGTGTATTATTCTGATATATGAGCTATATTACTGTAAAGTTTCATTTAAATCCATTCAGTAGTTTTTGCGTGAAAGAGTAACAAACATCCACACACACATCCATACAAACTTTCGCGTTTATAATATTAGTGGGATTGTCAAGCAGTTGACCACTACCCCACCTTAGTGATGTGTGATAGTGTGATCGAAGATGAAGCATGCCTACCTAGAAAGAACCTATTCATTCTGGTCTTGAAGACTTTAAGTTTATACAGGTCCTGAAATACCACTCCTTACTTGTGCAAACAAGAAAAGTTGAAGCAAATCGTTTGGTACGACAAGGTGGTATGCCAACCAGAAATGCGCTAGAAGTGTTAATAATCGCAAATAAGATTTCTAATATACATAGTAGTGAAATGTAAAAACCTTGGACGGAGGGTCTCCTTGAAAATTTGTAATAAAAGGTCTTTTAGAAACAGATTATGATTACATCGTGGGACCGCACAGGTGACAGACGGATCAATTTCAGAAACCCATTTAAATTTCTGTCCTTTGGGGTCAGATTAGATTACGACACTAATTGCGACACAAATGACACTATATTAAAAAATATGATGACACTGTGATGCCCGTATTTTTTAACCCCATGCAAAATGAGGGATGCTATAACGATCAAATCAAAATCAAATGAAATGTATTTATTTCAGTAAAGTTAATCTATTTACATTTCATGAGTTTGAGACTTTTATAAGTATAAAATACCTGTGTTAGAGGGTCTCGCTCCGTTATTTCGGTTATGTATAATACGATCACGTCGTGTGATGTAAGTTTCCAACGAATAGACCGATTCGGAAGCGGTTTTTTTAAATAGAAAGCTACTTTAATTGGTTGCTTAGGTATGCCCGTTTTACGGGCTTTTTAAATTATTATTAATTTATTTATTTCGTCATAAGCACATATTATATCAAACAAAACATTTTAAATTGTACAAAAAAAATAACGCACATAAAAATAATAAAAATCAAACATAACATTTCAATAAAAATGTGATAAAGCCCGGTTTTAAATTTAAAATTTTACTTGTTTTTTTATAAAGTATATTATATTACCCACAGGTCACGTCCAACTAAACTTGGCCTCTATGGTACTGCATTGCGTCTATTACTGGGATTTTTTCAGATTTTTGATTTATGAAAAATATATGAAATATCCACACTAATATTATAAATTCCAAAGTAACTTTGTGCCTTTGTCTATCTGTCTGTTTGTTGCGTTTTCACAACTAAACGGCTGATCTGTTATCGATGAAATTTGATATAAAGTTAGATTATGACCTGGACTGAGGCAGGCTACTTTTGTTGACCACGCGTGCGTATCCACGGCCGGAAGCTAGTTAGACAAATTATTACTAATTGCAGTTGAAATTTTTAGTTTTATTATATTATTAACATTGTTTGCAAGAAGCTCAGAAAACCCTCTTCCCCGTGCTTAAACGTGAGCAGACATAACGAGTGAGCAGCTTAATTGCCCGTAAAGTCGTTGTGCCTTAAGAGAGGTCATGATAACCGGTTGCCGTAGCAACGCGACTTATTACGTATTATGGGACTAACATTGAGCGCCGCATTTACCTGATGTTTACTCATAGTAAGACGTTTCAAAATGATCCTTTAAAATGTCTTTCAGATCATCTTCTGAAGCTTGTCTTTTATGAATTACTAGCTGTTGCCCGTGACTTCGTACGCGTTATACTACTAAATGTGTAGGTAACTTAGAAATGAAGCTAAACTCGCTGTTGCAACTTGACTTGACACCCCATTTTTATCCCATGGGACCCGATTTATGAGATAAAAAGTAGCCTATGTGGTAATCCAGGTTATTATCTACGTAAATACTAAATTACATCGAAATCGGTTCAGCCGTTACGTCGTGATTGAGTAACAAACGAACAAATAAATAAACAAACCAAATTTTCATATTTGTAATATTAGTGTCATTCGGCAAAAGCAGCTATTTTCTATAAAACGGTTCACTACCAAGACACTGGCATATCAAATGAACATAATAAACAGCTGAGCACAATCACTAATGGTACAATATGAGCTGCACGACCTATTTGCAGTACAAAAATAGTACTCTCGCGGACTGTATCGAAATCTATATTTATTAGTTGCTATAATGTATTCGCACCTTCACGTTGCGAGCCAAAAGCTGCTAGTAGAGTATACGATTCGCCAAATTAGTTTTACTAACCAGAAAATATTATACAGATGCAGGTGATTATAGATCCGGGAGAGTCTTTTCGTATTTTGTATAAATAAAGTTGTAATTAAATCTCCCAACGCCCAACGCGCCTAAAGAAGTCTTCACTTCAAAATATGAAATAATAAAAATAGTGTTTCCCGCCACTTTTCAATCGTTTAGTAGTTATTAAGTGAAAATTACGAAGAAATCCGGCGCATTTTGAAATGTTAATTAAAAAATAGATTTTGTTTGTTGTAAAAAAAGATTGCTATAAAAAAATCAAAATTTTATTATTCAATTAAATCACAAGGATTACTTTGAAACGTCAATTTTACTGCCTGTTCCTTCGTGACCAAGCCAGGAAAGAAAGGCAAGAAACAAGACTGGTTGTTCTTTTTAATTAACCTTTTAAAACACATTGAGGTTAAACTACCTTTCAGTTATCGCAAACGCTTTACCGAAACTTTAATTTATGTATATTACGTCAATGAGCCTTCTGATATCTCCTAAGTTATTTCAAGTCACGTATAGTATCATCGAACAGGTCTGAACTTCTGAAATTTAACATTTATCTAAGTACGTGTTCTCAAGAGCTCATAAACATCACGATAAAACTAAAACTAGAGTTGAAATCTAGAACCGTTTTGCAGTGTCCTTGCGAGGTGTTTTAACCCAACGCAAAAGAGGAATGCTATAAGCTGTATAGTGTATATTCTTTTTTTTTAATAGTGTTTTTTTATAGTTTATAGGCTTGCGTTTGACCCCAATCTTGCCTGATGGTAAGCGATGATGCAGTCTACGATGGTACACGCTTGCCTAGAAGAAACCTATTCACTCGTGACTTGAAGATACCCAGGTTCCACTCTTTGGCGGTACGCATAATAATGGTCGAAGAGAACCGCTTTGTGCGAATGGGAGGTATTTCTACCACATAGCGGTGGTGAACCGCAGAGCGTCTGGTTGTCCGATGATAGAATGGAGATGGTGGGATTAGGTTGAAAAGATCCGCCGCATACTCCTCGAAAAGTACCTAGAAAAAAAAACCGAGAGGCTAGCAACCTTTCGTCAATGCTCCAGGCTAAGGAGCCTTGGCGGAGGAGTGTATCTGTCTTAATTCAAACTAATTAGAATTGATTCAATGTTACACCATAGAAACAATAATAGACAATTATCCTGTTTATTTAGACTTTGTGAAATATTTAGTTGTTAACAAAGAATCCAACTAAACCCCCGAACTAAGTATCTATCTGTTTATTTATGTCTTAGCGCTGTTTCTACCCTCGCTTGAAAAACAAGAATGACGTCAAGTGAACGACTGAACTACTTGAACGAACTTGTTAACAACATGATTAATTGCAGATTTCCTATAAAGTACCTTGTAGATATAAATGTAAACATAATTATTTAATTACTTACACATTTTTAAATTATAAATATCTAAATTATCTAACAGATTGGACCGATTTGGACATGGTTCTTTTTAATAGAAAGCTAGTTTAATTGGGATGATGCTCTATCAGTTTTACCCCTATCGCAAAAAAGGGGGTTAAGGAGTTTTTTTTTTATTTATACTTGTTCTACTTTAGACATATCAGCTTGGCTGCCAAGTCACAACCTGACCACCGAGTGGAGCCCTCGTACAAGCGTCGCGGCAGATCAAGAACGAGATGGAGGGACGAGTTTGCTAAGTTTTTGAGTAGATTGGACCATCTTGGTTGTAAAAAATGGGAGGAGGCCTTAGTCCGGGAGTGGGATAAAAAGAGCCAAAAATAAAAATCACAAAACAAAGGTTATATTCAAATCTTCTGGATGGCAAAAATTAATAATGGCTACTTTCAGTTTTACATATCAGATTTAAGTTAAAAAATTATAAATTACTAGCTGTTGCCCGCGACTTTACACTATTAACCGCGTTACACTACTAAACGTGTAGGTAACATAGAAATAAAGCTAAACTCGCTGTTGCAACTTGATATGACACCCCATTTTCATCCCATGGGACCTGATTTATGGGCTAAATAGTAGCCTATGTCGTAATCCAGGTTATAGTTTACGTACATAATAAATTTCATCAAAATCAGTTTAGCCGTTACGACGTGATCGAGTAACAAACAAACATCCAAACTTTCGCATTTTTAACATTAGTGGGATGTAACGAAAAGACGTGAACTAAGCAAAGCTTACTTTGGGAACCAAATAATTGATAGAATAGGACTTTTAACTTATAAACTTTATTTTGTAAATACATACATTTAAATAATAGAAAAACACCAAGGCCCGAAACAAATATCTGTAGATCATGCTTAGATTTGTTGCGCGGTAGGAATCGACCTAGCAACCTCCTAAGCCTCACTGATGTCGTCAATGTTCCGATGGACACACATCACTATTGTTGTACTAGCTATAAAAATTCTCAAATGAAATGAAATCTCAGATGTGAAATGTTTTGCATCCAATTCATCTTAACTTTACTATACGAATAATAGAGGAACACAATATGATTTGCGAACCTATGAAGTTCCAAAAGGGTAGAAAGAGACGGCAAATGTTCTGATAGAGATATCGCGCAATGAAACAAAGACATCCTTGGAACGAACACTAATAATGTAGAAAACTTCAATCTAGGACTTGGGCCATAATACTAGACATGTACAGTTAGCGATACAAGTGAATTAACATATTATAATATAATAATATTGCTACTTATTGCGAGTTTATGGAATGTTCTTGGACCGGAGAGTGGCGTGAAATGGAGACCTTTACCAGAAAATCTATTTAATAATAATAATGCATTTTGCCTATTTTATTTTATTTCTGTAACACCGTGGGCACAAAGGGGTATGAAAACTTTTGAACTTGTCCCCGATTCGCCATTTTTTTTAATTTGCTTTGCACTGATGAATCTTATACAACCTGTTTTGTAACGTACGACATTAATTTAAAACCCACTTCCGGAATCATAGATAGATAGATAGATAATTCCTTTATTGCACACCATTTAAATACAATCATTTATAAGAAAATACACTCTTAAACAATACGTACAATGGGCGGCCTTATTGCTAAAAGCGATCTCTTCCAGGCAACCTTTGGATGGACAGGATCTATGTGAACGAAATAAGGACGGCGGCGTAAATCCGATATTAATAGTACACGTATATTTATAAAAAATATAGATAATATAAAATAAAATGCATAATTATAATGTATAATATAATCATAAAATTACATAAATATTAATATTATAATACATAAAATATATATTGTCATACCTACATATATAAATTATAAAAATGTAAAATTAATAAGTGGCCTAGTGAGCGATGGATGACATATAGTGTTGTCTGACCAAGTTTTTAAAGATAGGGAGAGATTTAGCGTGACGAATTGAGACAGGTAGGGCATTCCAGAGCCTGGTAGCCTGCAAAGTAAAAGAGGAACTATAAAATACTGAGGTATGATGGGGAGTTTTTAATTGAAGGGTTTCAGAGGAACGTAAGGGCGTCATATTAACTGGTTTTAGAGGTAGGTTTAATACTTGAATATTTATGCAGTAACGATACATTTGTAATAAAAAGAATTACGTAAATCGGCAGTGCCTGCATACGTACATGATGAATTAATATGATTTGTTTACCTATTTAAGTCATTGATATTTTAGTGAAAATCTGTGATAGTGGATTTGGAAAAAACCTATTTTACAACAATACTAGCTACAGCTTACTAGGTAGCTTGAGGGTCTGTAAAAACACCAAAATAGAAGATCTTGTGGCTGAGCCTAACATCATAGGATATACATGGGAATACAAGTCACACCGACTCCGCTGGCTCGGCCATCTACTGCGAATGGGTGCTTGATCGCAGCGTCAAGAGATCATACTTGGGCCGACCTACTGGCCGCCGACCAGTTGGTCGTCACAAGTATCGCTGGAAGAATAGGATGGAGGCTGACCTGCGCGACCTTGGAGCCGACGACTGGCAAGAGATGGCAATGGACAGAGGAAAGTGGAGAGTTCTCAAATCGGTGGCTAAGACTCACTTTCAGTCCCTGCGCCAATGGAATAAGTAAGAAAGTACTAGCTACAAGCCCTACCCGTGTTACGTAACAAAACACGTAGTATATTTGGATTCAGGAAATATAACACCGGCTCCAGACGTTGGCCCCAACAGCGTCGGTACCGACGTTGGCTGTTTAATTTGGTACGCATCCTCGTTGGGGCCAATGCTATTTTCTAGATTCAAACGTTGGACGAGCGGCGTTGGCACCGACGTTGGGGCCAACGTGTGGAGCCCGCGTAAAGAAAAACTAAAAATAAATATAAGTGGCCAATTATATTTTTCTTCTAGCTGTACAAGAGCTATAACGACAGCAGTCGGTCGATAATGTAAATAAATTGCAATAAACCGCGACCTTTAACGCTATACCAAGACAATCTGCTATCATAACTTCATAACGAACGACTGTTGGCATTAACGACTTTTAAAATTAATTGACGATGTATTTAGATATCATTTATGGGTTTATTCATTAGTCATTTATTTAATAAGCTTCCGCCCGCGGTTTCAACGCGTGATTTTTCAATAAACCCTCCTGCGCAATCGGGTGTAGCATAATGTCTCAGTCCCGGTCATAATCAATCTAAAATCAACTTTTATCGAAATCGGTTCAGCCGTTTAGTCGTGAAAACGTAACAGATCGAAAGAAAGAGAGTTTACTTTCGAAATTATAAATAATAGCATGGATCTGATGGAGTGGGGGGATGAGCTGGACACCTTGTACAGGGACTGGAAGGGATGGCATAAGATCGTTATAAATGGGGGGAATGTGGGGAGGCATTTGCCGGGCAATTGGACAATATAGGCTAACAGTAACAGATGTCAGTTTATAGACGAAGAAGAATAGAGCATTTAGCTCTATTTTTAAACAAAATTAATAAACTTGTTTCAACACGGCTTAGCTTTGCCTTTACATTAATAGTCATTATAGGATACTAGCATCCGCTCGCAGCTTCGCACGTGTGGTTGAATAAAAAACCTTCTCCACTTAGAAGTGGTAGCTTTCATGGTGGCCGGTCAAACGGTGTCGGGGTTTATCAAATACCAACATCCATTTTTACCCGACTACGGCAAAGCAAAAAGGAAGGGTTATGTTTTTAGCAGTCTGTGGATGTTTGTTCCACCGTAGCGCCTAAACTACTCATCCGATTTTGATGAATGCGGTGTCAATCGATTCGTTATTATGACCCGGGTGACAAATGATTGAGTACTAGCTTCCGCCAGCGGTTTCGCACGCATTGTTTGTCCACAAAAAGTAGCCTATGTGTTAATCCAGGTTATAATCTACGTACATACCAAATTTCATCGAGATCAGTTCAACCGTTATGACGTGATTGATTAACAAACAAACAAACATCCAAACTTTCGCATCACACTAATATTATAAACGCGAAAGTTTGCATGGATGTATGTGTGAATGTTTCTTACTCTTTCACGCAAAACTACTGCATGGATTTTAATGAAATTTAGTATGTACGTAGATTATAACCTGGATTGACACATAGGCTACTTTTTATTGACAAAATACGCGTGCGAAGCCGCGGGCGGAAGCTAATTTATAATAATAGTGTGATTGAGTATTGTTTTAACTATTGTGCAATAAAACCTCTCTTTTATTTATAATTCTAGAATTAAGTACTTACCTACTTACGTGTAGGTATTTAATTTGAGCCAACTAAACTTTTATTTACTTTGGGTACAAAACACATTTTTTTTTTCATTTATATTAATAATGTTTTACCTACCATAAAATCTCCAGGACTACAAAAAACATTTTCTATCAGCCATTTTCTTTATCTCTAACTAGCTGACCCGGCGAACTTCGTACCGCTTTGATATGCATATGACGCGGGCTGCCAATGTACGTCACCGGTAGAATTGTCAATTGGCCATCATTAGCTGCATCTATTTATGATAAAATTAATTTTCATTATATTTTTTGCGTGTATTTTTCTGTTATTTTAATAGTTATTCTGCTATTTGGGGCGGAGACAAATCCAACAAAACAAAAATCATCAAAATCGGTCCAGCCGTTCTTAAGTTATAAATGGTGTAACTAATCCGACTTTGTTTTAAATACTTATGATGGCAAAATAATATATTTTAATGTATAATGACGTTTTACTCATTATTAGAGCGAAACATTTAGACGGAGGTCACGCTAGCCTGGTAGGTCTGCATGACCAAAAGAAAATATTTTTACGAATGTAATATTTAAAAACAAAAATGTCTCTTCGTCATACATACTCTTCATACCCCTACTTGGCAATAACCGTAACTTAAAACCAAATAAACAATGTAAACGCTGCGGAACCTTAAAAAATAATGCTTTGTGTATTTATTTGCCCCGAGGTACAGAATATACAGGGAGTCCTTAACACAAGGTCGACACCTGTAACCATCAAAGGTCAACGTCGTCTATCTTTCCTGCAAACTACAATCTGGGTCTCTATGGGAAGAGTGAATACGTATCTTCTAGATCTTCATGTTCCACCTATAACTTAAAAAAAGTATATAAAAAAATATATTTAAGTTTTTTTATGTTATCTGGTTCCCATAGTACAAGCTTTGCTTAGTTTGTGAAATGCCCCCAGCATTATTTATTTTAACTATATCATTGCTTATTATTTATAGACGAGATTTTGGCCAAATAAAGAAACCTATCATTGAAATCACAAAAAAAAGGTTAAGCGACTAGAATGATCAGGAGATACGATTTAGTGATTATATAACACAAAAATAATGTAAAGTAGCCAAAATGTATTAAATACCTCGGTAGCGAAAGTTTTTAAAGATTAACTAGGTTAAATAACGTTCATCACGTGATCAAAACATGGATATCGTTTGGGTACCCAAAACAGTGCCATCCATAATACAGAGTGTTTGGAAATATATTGACGATATTCAACTGACGGTTTCACAAAACATAAAAAAGACTTCTCGAAAAAAAAACAACTAGTTATTATATCATAAAACTTTAAAGAAAATCGATTAAGTTTAGGTGTATAATTCGATATTAAACTTACTGCCTCCTCTTGCAATCGACATCCAAAATTAAGGCCGATTTGATATCTCTTTCGGAAATGGCTGCGGGTTTTGGGTTAGAAAGGGACAACAAAGAGATATCTCGAGACGTTACCAATACTGTATCTGTGTTTAGATGGCAAGTTTTATGCAATAGCACAACATAAGTTTAATATAGTGATTGCTTTTTCATGCCAAAATAAACTTCACATTTCTATGGTAAACATTTCACAAATTTATTTATTATGCTCATCAAAATAACCCCTTTCATTTTTGTGTGTATCAAACACCCTATTCATAATATATTATATGCTTAAACATTTCTATTTCTTTTAAGTTTTATTTTTATGCGAGAGTACTGTAGATAGTTTTATTAGGTTCGTGAAATCTTAGTTCATAAGTTGCATAAGTCATAGTGCAAATTAATGCAAAGTGTTATCTAACCCGATTTTGTGTTGTGTACGCCTTAGGCATATGTATCAGTCATAGAACTCAATGTTGAATTTGTAAAATTTGAAAATATGTGTTCTGTTCCTATTTGTTAATAAATAAACATTCACACACACTAATACATATTATAAATGTGAAAGTTTGGATGTTAGTTTATTTATTTGTTTGTTTGTGTGTTACTCAATCACGTCGTAACAGCTGAACCGATTTTTATTTATTATTTTATGTTATTTGTGGGGAAACAGGCTTACGGCCCACCTGATGGTAAGCGGTTACCGTCGCCTATTGACACCGGCAACACCCGGGGTATTGTTGATGCGTTCCTTACCCTCTAGAAACCTTTTAACATTTCTCTTGAAGCGTGCCATGTCGTAGCCTAACGAGAAAACCTCAGATGGCTCATTCCACATCTTGCAAGTATGGGGTAGAAAAGATCGCGTGAAGCGTGTGGTGCGTGATACCCAATTGTCGATGATATGTGGATGAGCTTTATTAAGCTGTCGAGAAGTGCGGTGGTACAATCTCGACGACGGGATCAGATCGAATAGCTCCTCAGAACATTCCCCATTATACAGGCGGTAGAAAACACTGAGCGATCCGATGTCACGGCGTTGACTCAGCGGTTCCAGCCTGTTGGCGAGTTTGGGATCGCCGATGATTCTAATGGCTCTTCTCTGAAGGGAGTCAAAACGAAGCAATTGGTACTTTGGGGCACTATGCCAAAGATGGGAACAGTATTCTACGTGCGGCCGAACTTACGCTTTGTACAGCAATAGCCGTTGTTGTGCCGTAAAATACTGTTTGGCACGGATTTTGATGAAATTTGGTATATATGTAGATTATAATCTGGATTACCACATAGGTTACCTTTTATCCCATAAATTAGTTAGGAGTAGGTAGAGGGTTCGATTCCCGACGCGGAACAAATACTTGCATGATCTACAGATATTTGTTCCGAGTCTGGATGTTTTCCTATATATTATATGTATGTATTTACAAAAAAATATAGAAGTATTCTATCAGTTATTAGTAATGATAGTCATTATTCTTATATATAATTATTTAATTTGAATATATTTTTATATTGTAAGAACAGAGGGCGTTGAATTGGCAGGCATCGAGGTTAGATCAACACTTTGACTAGCTTTCATATCTGGGATTGGTTTTCTGATATAGAGACAGTTTTCAACATCCCAAGTGACTTGATATTTCAATTCGGTAGATATCTTTTAAAGTATCCACAGTTCAATGCACTAAGGGTAACGACCAAAGTTTAATCGAAAAATGCCACATCCATTATAATAAAGTTTATTATTATTTTAAGGTTATATTAGATTAAAAACAAAATGGAAAATTCCAGCTACTAAACTTCGGCTTGTCGGCGTCTATTTTGAACTCCAGTCTATCCAATGGGTGTCTGGATGGGATCGCTTTCAGTGATAAGCCCGCTACTTGTATTTCCACGTGTCTCAGTTAACTGTTTTTATCATCATCATCTGAACGGCGGCATGAGAGCCGCGGCATATGTCATATGCCGTCCGCATTTCTACTCGAAGTAAGCCGACGGGCAACTGAGTTAAAGTTGATTGTAGTGAAAAATATCCATCCATCCATCCATATCCATACTATATACTATAATCCTATACTATCTTCTAATATATAAAAATCTCGTTTCACGGTTTTAATGGTCACACTCCTCCGAAAGGGGTCTACCGATATTAATGTTTTTTTTTGTATGTTTAGTAGGTATGAGAATAGGTCTTAAAGTATTTTTCACCCTCCTACCCCCACCCCCCATTTTTTAATCGCGAGTTTAGTATTTTTGTATGAACAATATCCATATAATTTAACCGACGTTCATTGAAATGAAGTCATTTACATGAAGTGTTGCGTCACTTTGACAAGAGTGTTTTATATAGTTTTTATCCTGAAGTTCCCACGGGAACGGGAAATTTTAAGCGTACGAAACCACGGGCGGGTCAGCTAGTACACTTTAATTGATCGAGCGAAGCGAGATCTCCAAGTTAACTTTGGCAAATCGGCGTTGTGTGTATGTTGTATTTGTTGTTGTTGTTGTTGTAGTTGTTATGTATGTTTGTTTATCCGAGGATAACTTTTGAAGCGTTTATCCGATCATCGTGAAATTTGGTGTATAGGTAATGATGGCACAATTTTGGTGTGACTCAATGAGCTAAAAATGTTGGGGGGTTGTTAAGATATTGGGGTTCAAGAGGGGTAAAAAACCCCCAAAATGGGACTATCCGATCAAGTGGCACATCTAATAAAAGGTCTTTGTGAGTACATTTCGACCCTTTTTTATTTTTAGTTTAAATCTTGTAGTTTTTAAGTTATTAGCCATAATATAAACTGAACTTTGACAAAATTCACAGGGTACACCAGTGATCCCACGGTGCTGAAATTTACTTTCCCTTGAAGCGCCGGTACGAATACACCTCCCTCAATGAGCATCGAAACTGTCACGTTCACCGTATCTACGTAGCTATCAAGAATATTGTGCCAAGCTGAAACCCTAATAAAAGTAAGCTTACTAAATTTTACTGGTTTGCCTGAGTACCATGGACCTTATACCCCAGGACTGCAATGAGCCACCTTCCAACACAACGCGCTCGTTCCAGCCGACATATATATATGGTAGGATAAGTAATAACGATAATTATATGATAAAGTTTGAGAACATTTTTGTAAAACATAAGATCGTTAGCTTTGATATACATAGAAATTTAGAGACTACCATTTGTTGATACAGTCGAATCATTAGGACTTTGCCTCTGAAATCGGTTGTGAATATGCCATCGCTTATTGTCAAGAATTCCGTCCGGGTCGGCCACTAGCATTTGCCAGTTATGTTAGACGCCACGGACAGATAAACAAGTTCATAACGACGCTTTTTTACATCGAGCTGGAAAAAATAGTAGAAACTTTGTAATATTTTCAAATAGTCCCAATACGAGTCCCCTGGGTCACTGAACGCCTCACTGTGATGACCCACCGACCTACATTCCCAGGGTTGTCACTATCCTCTGATAAGGATACCGGATATAAAGGACCGGTATACAGCGTGCTCCGTGTATGTTAATCCAAAGAAAAGATTCTACTCTTCTTCTTCTTCCTTCGACGACCTCCGTGGCGCAGAGGGCGAATAGCCGGCTGAGACGCAGTAGGTAGCGGGTTCGATTCCCGTCGCGGAACAAATGTTTGCATGATCTACAGATATTTGTTCCGAGACTGGATGTTTTTTTATATATTATAGGTGTAATAACAAACAAAAAAACAGTATATATGTATTCCATCAGTTATCTGGTTCCCATAGTACAAGCTTTGCTTAGTTTGGGGCTAGATAGCGGTTTATGAAATGTCCAGCAATATTTATTTATACACTTCTTTCTTACCCATATCATTCATACAGAGTCAATCTATGTCTTCATCGGCCTTCCTCTACTTCTATATCCATCCACATTCATATCTAACACCCTTTTAGTCACACGATTGTCTTCCCTCCGCACGCTAATACCACGCAAGAGAAGATTCTACTCATGAAATTGAAAAACTTTTAATAAATCTATATGTCAACTAGCTCACCCGACGAATATCATGCTGCCTTGACATGCATATGACGCAGGCTGCCAATGTACGTCGCCGGTAGAATTGTCAATCGGCCATCATTAGCTGCATCTTATAATGCATCTTAAAATATATCTTATAACTTTGTGTTTTTATACCTTGTTTTGTACACATGTGTTTATATATTTTTTGAATAAATAAATTGAAATTGAATTGAAATCTTTGTATGAGAAAATGAATTTTCTTCATAACTTTTTTTTGCGTTATTTTTTCCCTGCTATTCGGGGCGGAGACAAATCCAACAATTCAAAGATCATCAAAAGCCGTTATTGAGTTATAAATGGTGTAACTAACCCGTCTTTTTTATATAAGATAAGATAAGATACGTGAAAGGAAAATTTAGTACCCCTTTTAAAGTTTATTGCGAGCACGGAGAAATGAGATTTGGCATAGTTCAAGTTTATAACTGTCTGGGTGTTTTTCTGTATATTATAAGTATTTATTTACAAAAAAACAAGTATATAGGTAAGTATTCCATCAGTGATCTGGTTCCCATAGCTCTGCTTAGATTGGGGCTAGATAGCGCTGTGTGATATGTCCAGCAATATTTATTATTTATGTATTTATAAAACAAATATGGAAGAGCGACGAATGCTCAAATAGCTGAGGATAAAAAAAAATTAACGGTCGAAATTCGACCGTAATTATTATGTGCAGTGGCAATTAGTAATAATATCTCACGACCCCCATGATGGACATCTCTTAATCTCTTGATCAGATTTCTTGCTCAGTACGTAGACTCGTCAAGATATCCTACAAGTAGTCAGCGTCAAGTCCAAACATTACATTTGCATAGATTGTTTGCAAGCCCATCATCGCTTGTTAGAATACTAACCCAATAGCACATGCCTTCGAATTTTTCTTCTTGGATATACATGTCCGTTTCCCCACGATGTTTTCCTTAACCATTCGAGTACAAAATCCATAGCTCACGGCTGGGGTTTGCCATGGCTCATAATACTTTATCTCTAACTAGCTAACCAATCCGCAGCTTCGCACGCGTAGTTTTTCAATTAAAATATTACCCTCCTTCTGCGTAGGTAAAAAGTAGCATATGTCTCAATCCCGGTCATAATCTATCAACAAACAAAAATACAAATCTTTCCCCGTTATAATATTAGTATAAATATATAATTTTATTAATATAAGGTTTATATTAGGTCTTTACCTATGAAATTGCCGTTCTTCAGTACTGGTCATTTCAAATAGTAAAAAAGTTTGAAATGGCTTTGTATTCTAAATTCAAATTGATTTGGTTTTAAAAACATGACTGATTATGATGAAATTATGGAATATGAGTTCCGTCGTGGCACCAACGTGACACAAACGGCACGTAACATCAAAAACGTTTACGGAGAGAACTGTACAAACGAACGCACAACCCGTTATTGGTTTTCCCGGTTCCGTTCTAGAAATTTTGACTTGAAAAATGAAGCTCGTGGTCGTCCGGAGACTTTGGGCAACAATGATGAATTAAAGGCGATTGTGGAAGCTGACGAAACTCAATCTACAGCTGAGATAGCAGTAGCTTTTGATGTTAGCATCAAAACAATTTATATTATATTATATATATAACCTATTATATATCTCTTTTTATGCTCGCCCTGTTCTTGGTCTCCACTCGTAAATCTTTCTGAACCAACGGCCGACAATTCTTTGCGCTATATGCCTTACCCACTGCCACTTCAGTCTACTAATCCTCTGGGCTATCTAATAACATTTTAGGTTAACATATGTATATTCCAAATCACCCGGTATACCAGTACTTGATCCCGGTATTACCCTTATCAGTGGGTACTATATACCGGTTTTATTTCCTCGTACATAATGAATTCTGGAAACTCCATTATCTCAAATCCTTGGATTTGTTTCACTTTTGTCATGAATTGTGATGCGATTACTTTCTTTTACCGATTACGGCGAAGTAAAAGGAGGGTTATGAGAGGCCTTTCAAATTCAATTCAACACTTAAAGAACTGTTGTTGAAAAGGTGTTTCTATACAATTGATGATATCATGACATTTAATAATACTAGTGGTTCGCCCCGAACTGAGATCTCGCGAGTCTCCGATTAAAACAAAAATGTTGAATTGGTAATCTTTGTCTATCAAAATAGTGCCCCGAAATAAATAACCAACTAACTTGACTTACAGTTTCATTCAAATTACAGGTAACGGGAGTTCATGTAATGTGATTACCCTTTTTTGGGGTACAAATTGCAGTTATTCTGGATTTCAACTTTTGCCTATATTTGTGCCACTTAAGCTATACGCATACCAAATTACAGCACTGTCAATTTTGAATTTTTGAATTTTGTCCAAGTTCAGCTTTTATTATGCTAATAACTCAAAAAGTATAAAAACTACTAAAAATAAAACCGGAGTCTAAATGTACTAATGAAGACCTTTCATTTGACGTCCCACTTGACCTAATAGTCTCATTTTCATTTTTTTTATCCCTCGTGAACCCCAATATCTCAACAATCCCCCAACATTTTTAACTCATTTAGTCACACCAAAATTGTGCCACCACTACCTACATAACCTACTCGTATGTATCAAATTTCACGATGATCAACGGATCAACGCTTCGAAAGTTATCATCGGAAAAACAAACATACATACATACATACAACGCCGATTTGCCCAAGTTGATTTAGAGATCTCGCTTCGCTCAATCAATTAAATAGTATTTTCTAATATGTAGGTTTATTACTACAAGTTAGTTACGGTAAAAATTCTGCTGAATATTTTATTTGTCTTTTTATTTGTTTTTGTTTTTTTTATATTGTACGTCCTAAACGGATAAACTGTGCAAAATTGTACATAATATTTATGATCTTCGTTGTACAACAGTTTAAAACAATAAAATATTTCAGATTCTGTAGTTAATGTATCTGTGACCATCATTGTAATATTACTCAGAGTACTAAGCTTTTTTTTATTGATGACTTTTATTTTTTTTCCTTTGTTTTTTTATGTTTGGGGTATATTTGTTATATTTTATTAATTTGAATTTATGACATTTGTTAATTATGAATATTGTTTAATGTAATTCGTAATTATGTGGTTTCAAATACGATTATTAAATTGTTCTGAATACATGAAAATTAATTGAAATGTATGTTTTTATTCGAACGAGAATTGTTTTCCGATCCGTGGGCGAGTAGCAGAGAGAGACGCAAAAAGCTGTTTTCGATATGTTTATTTGTCATACATACATAGGTACAACGTCGATTTGCTCAAGTTGATTTGGAGATCTCGCTTCGCTCGATCAAAAACTTCAGTTTGTTATTTCTCTTGGCTATCTCAGTAAGGTCACTGAATCTTGTTCAGTGAATCGGTTTGTCTATGAATCTTCTCATTTCTGTTAACTTAAAATTTACGATGAAGTTTGAATACCTGTAAATCTGGTTTTATCTCGTAAACAACATACTAAAAATGATTGACAGTAGATAATATTTAGGGATGAAACAACGATACTGTTTTTATGTGGAAAAGCAAGATAAAGAGAAAAGAGTAGATTATACAAAACGCGCTTCATAAAGAGGTTAAGCAAGAGTAGTAATTTTTATTAGTATTTACTGACGCTAACCGTTAAATCTGATTTTTTTAATAACCTAATATATCTTTTTCTTTTTTTTTCATTTTTCATCCCAAAAAATATCTATATTTCTTGGGATTTAATCACGCGACCTTTCCCATGATAAGAGGATACCAATTTAAAATCTTGAGTAAAAGTAAGCCTTACTGTTTTTCGGATAAACTTCCACCCCCAAAATAAATAACACTAATATTATAAATATGAAAGTTTGGATATTTGTTTATTTATTTGTTTGTTTGTTACTCAATCACGTCGTAACAGCTGAACCGATTTCGATGAAATTTGGTATGTAGGTACGTAGATTATAACCTGGATTACCACATAGGCTATTTTTTATCCCATAAATCAGGTCGCTTGGGATAAAACTGGAGATAATCTTATGGAAACTGATTTATGGGATAAAACGTAGCCTATGTGGCAATCCAGGTTATAATCTTACGTAGATTATTACCTGGATTAACATAGGCTACGTTTTTTCAATCAATTTCCATGGAATAAAAATGGGGTGTCAATTCAAGTTGCAACAGCGAGTTTACTTTATTTCTAGGTTACCTACACATTTAGTAGTGTAACGCGTACGAAGACGCGGGCAACAGCTAGTGATTGATATATTTACGCACTTAAATAAAAAAAAATATTGCTGGAAATTTCACACAGCGCTGTCTAGCCCCAAACTAAGCAGAGATTATTCCTATGGGACCAAATAACTGATATAATACTTATATACTTTTTTTTTTGTAAATACATACTTATAATATATATATAGAGAAACAACCCAGAACACATATCTGTAAATCATGCAAACATTTTGTTCTGTGGCAGGAATCGAACCCGCTATCTCCTGCGTCTCAGCCGGTTATTCGCCCACTGCACCACGGAGGTCGTCAAAAAAATTAAATTGACTTAAATTGCATGTGTGTGTATAATGAAATTAAGTGACTTTCGTTATTGTATACATAACATTTTATGAAATGTAAATCCCTTATTGGCTGTAAGTTTCATTCATCATAAGTTCATCATGATCGGTGGAATTTAATAAATCAAATTAAATAGAGTAACACTATAGCTTTAATTTCAATTTCAAAGCCTTTATTTAACAATCTTAATACTAAGTTTATTTAATGTATGGCATCGGTATCGACACGATTGTTTTTCTTTCAGCATAGGCCTCCCCCAGACTTTGTTCACGCCCAGTTTACGCGATCGTGAGCTTTTTTGCTCCACAACGCTTCTGCTAAGCCTTTGAAATCTTCACATCTTCGAAATGGTCTCTTGCTCTTTCACTTCTCTAGGGTACCATTCGATTACATCTTCTCTCATACTTTAGTATAAGTATATTAAAAATAAAAAAATAAAGTGTGAACCCTAATAAAGTCGACATCGTAAGCGCCGCACATGACACCGCAGTGCTCTCCAGTTCCCGTTAATACACCAAAAATACTACGAAATTGGATTTAATTTGAACTCGCTTTTGACAAATGGCATCTAAAAATTATACCTAACTAGCTGACCCGCCCGCGGCTTCGCACGAGTGGTTTTTCCATAAAAACATTACCTTCCTGCGCAGTTAGGTAAAAAGTAACCTATGTTTCAATCTCAATCCAGTCCTAATCTATTAATATACCAAATTTAATTGAAATTGGTCCAGCCGTTTGGTTGTGACAAGGTAAAATATAGAACACTTATTTCTTTATTTCTTTCCAAAAAGATTAGGAATTTTCAGATCCCTAACTTGAGGAATTATGGAGTGCCCGTACAAACTTTCAACTCCTATATCACCCCCTTTAAGAATATTTTTTGAGTCAAAAGATAGCACATGTCATCTCCAGTGTATAATCTATCTTCTTGCCAAATTCCATTACTATCCGTTTAGTTGTAACAACCAAACTCTTGCATTTATAATATTAGTACGGATGTTATATTGGCTATTTCTACATTCAAAGAGCATTTCCAACTTTTCAGTTTGTTTACTAAATATCTACAGAAACAAAGAGCGGGCTCTGAATAGCTTTCCCTATAACGCAGAACTAGCAGTTTACGTTCGCCCGTGCTCAACGATGCGATGTGTGGGGCTGATAGCTAAGGGGACAGGCAGCGACGTAGTTATATCACTGTTTATTTTAATTAATTGCTAATTTACAGGTAATATCTAATTAGGGTGGAATTACATTGAACCCCTTACCCGATTTAATAAGTGATTGTGTAAAATTTACAACGAATGTCATTAGTAAGAAAAAAATATTACACAGTCCATCACACAGTACAAAGACATACGAGTACATAATGTTTCCATGTCAAGATTTATTATTTTATTTTTATTTCAGACAAAATGCGCAACTCTTAGTCGACGACCTACGTGGCGCAGTGGGCGAATAGTCGGCTGAGACACAGGAGATAGCGGGTTCGATTCCCACAGCGGAACAAATGTTTGCATGATCTACAGATATTTGTTCCGGGTCTGGATGTTTTTCTATATATATAATAAGTATGTATTTACAAAAAATAAGTATTTAAGTATTCTATCAGTTATCTGGTTCCCATAGTACAAGCTCTGCTTAGTTTGGGGCTAGATAGCGATGTGTGAAATGTCCAACAATACATATTTATTTAATTTATGATAAAATTCATAAAAAAACTAAAATATTTACTAACTACTAAAACCTACTATACAATTGACGAATATTTTAATAACAAATTTAAGATACTTACCTACTAACTACTTCGACATTAGATTCGAATTTTTCTTTTTAAAATGAATATAACCTACCAAGAGCAATGACGTCCTCTCTCCAAAATACTGTTGTGCCCAACAGGGTCCATAATGATCATGTACTTATCAATTACCGCCTATTAGTACATTGAGGAATACAATAAATAAATAATAAATAAATATTGCTGGACATTTCACACAGCGCTATCTAGCCCCAAATTAAGCAGAGCTTGTACTATGGGAACCAGATAACTGATAGAATACTTATATACATTTTTTTTTGTAAATACATACTTATAATATATAGAGACACAACCAGACCCGGTACAAATATCTGTAGATCATGCAAACATTTGTTCCGCAGCGGGGATCGAACCCGCTACCTCCTGCGTCTCAGCCGGCTATTTGCCCACTGCACCACGGAGGTCGTCATATATAATAATAAACGGTTGAGTATTAAACCTACAGCCAATAATGGATTTACATGTTAATTAAAATTAATGATTTAATTTAAGATTAAAATTATTTCCATAATAATAATACTATTTACCAAACGTTTTACGGAATCAAATGTTAGAAAGATGAAATTGAGGGAATCTGTCCAAGATCGGGATAAAAGGGAAGAATCGTAGAAACCTTTACCAGTAGAAAACTATTTCTGAAATGTAAAATGAATTTCTGGTAAGAAAAATATTTTCTATCCTCATATTTTTTGATATTCTGTTGGAAAATTTCATTTAAAAAATCACAATTTCTTATCCAACTTCCGACGCTGACTATTACCTAAGCATGAGGACATAGCCACGTGTGACCTCCGCATTTGAAGTGCCACTTTCTATGTAGGTTTCATTGATGAGGATCTTTGAATGAGTTACTTTGATAAAATATCTCTCAGTGAGAAGTTTCCACATCGGATTGGTATTCAGTTGAAGATGATTAAAGACCGCTGCACCGGATGCGTACACGAAGACTTGCTGGTTTCATCGCGTTGTAATATTTGGGACTGTATGAGACAAGGTAACCGGGGCCCAGCTCTGCTAAACCAATCGCTTCACTATGGCAATGGTATCGTAACTAAATGGCCACTATATGTATCTTTTGGTATACTAACATAATCTTTTTTTAATGTCTGCCGTTGCTGTGAGTTTTTTGGACATGACATAAATAATTATGAAACTATCACAACACGCGATGTAATCTTCTAATATATAAAATTCTCGCGGTGTTTGTTGCCAAACTACTCCGATACGACTCGACCGATTTTCATGAAATTTTGTGTGCATATCGGGTATGTCTGAGAATCGGTTAACATCTACTTTTCATACCCCTAAATGTTAAGGGTGGTCCACACCTTAACTTTTTATTAGGCAAAATTTTTTGTATATATTTTTTTATGATACAGCATTCAAAAATACATACAACTTTAAATTTTTACCCTTCTACCACCAACCCCTATCTCAGCTTAGCAACACAACATTTATTGATTCTAAGGCGGTAGGAAGTTCGCGGGGTCAGCTAGTAATACTGTATAATTCTTCGTTCTCGAACCGAATAGTCTGATACCTGGCGATGGTAAGAGGCCTGACGGTATGAATCTTATACCTTGAGAGAAGGGAAGCCTTTGGTGTGGGATGCCACGTGCATTGATACCCTTGCGTTGCAGTTGGGGCAGGTGCGGCGGCAAATTCAGCCGAAGATCTCAAGCGGCGCAAATATGGAACTCTCGAAAGAGCTTACATATTTGAGCCATTTGGGATCGAGACCCTGGGTCCAAGGGGTACCATGGCCATCGCGTTTTAAAAATTCTTTCTGGGCGTCTGGTCGCAGCGACGTGTGATCCGAGAGCTGGCGCTTATCTGGGTCAACGCATAGCATGGCAATTCAGCGGAGCAATGCAGCCAGTGTCTTGGACACTTCTGCCTGGTAATGATCTGGAGCAGTTGAGCTATCTATAAATCGTTTGCAACGGTCTTTAGATGATTCAACTGTTTCTTCTGTTTTATTGTAAATAATTGTATGTTCTTTCTGTTATTAAATAAATTTATTTTAGATAAAACTGTATTGACATGATATAATTACTTATTGAAATTCTTAATCCTTTAATAATATTTGTATATCTTTGAATAAACTCTATGTTTGTTTAAATGAACCCACATCTATTTGGTCGGCTTTCTGATGTCTTTGTCCAAATCCTCGCGATAAAAGTAAAGTAAGTGTTCGCAACTCAACCGCCTTAATGCGCAAAAGCATCTTCTGTATAGCTCCGTTCATTTATAAATTAGCAGAATTTAACCGGTTGCGTGCACGTACACACATCACGCAACGCAGTGGAACGTAAACAGCTTTTATCAGCGACTGGTGGCAAGTTGCATCATTAGCTGTGTAAAAGCTAATTTTTATTAGTTTTTGTAGTTGTTATGATGTAATGAAATGTATTGTTAGCTAAAAGTACATGCATGCCATCTTAGTTTATTATTAAAATCAAATAATTCACTGGCTCGGCATAAAATATTAATGCATGCAGTCTGTCATCTGTAATAATAGTAGCACTAAGTTTTTGTAAATGTAACCGCTAAATATTGACATATTGTCGCTATGTTGATGATTTCTATTAATAAAAAATGAAAAAAGTTGCATCAGCTGTAGTGATTTTTATATGGAATAATCTTGTCCAGCACCTTCGGTTAGTCAGTGTAATAAAAGGGTGCATCCGGTAAGAAAGGTTATTACTCTAAAATAGCTTAAATAGCTGTTTTTGTTTTGTTCTCGACATTTTTCTTTACAATGTTCAAACGTAGAAACCTATTATTAGCCTTACGTTTAACTCTAAGCTACCTGCCCATACAAATTGTATCGCCCTTGGTGTCTCTAAATCTATCTATATCTTAAATAATAAAAGAAAATCGGGTTAGTTACACCATTTTAACTCAAGAACGGCTGGACCGATTTTGATATCTTTGATTTGTTGGATTTGTCTTCACCCCGAATAGCAGAATAACTATTAAGTTATCAGAAATTATATATAAAAAAATTCTCATACATAAATGCAGCTAATGATGGCCGATTGACAATTCTACCGGCGACATACTTTGGCAGCCCGCGTCATATGCATGGCAAGGCGGTATGAAGTTCGGTGGGTCAGCTAGTAAATAAATAAAAATAAAATAAAAACAGAAGATATTTTGATTTGTTCCCTTTGCTTCCTCGACAAAATGAAGCAATGTGTGACAAAAAACACACGCCTAAAAATTCAGATAACGGTTAAGTTCAAAAGGACGCGTCATTTGTCGCGCATTGTAGCGCAATAAATCATTTATATTTGATATAGATAAAGCACGCGTGTCTACTTACTATGGTAGAATCACGCACCCATCTGAACATGTACACCTGTGGCAATCTACATTACTAGGACGCGGTGAAATTCATATCAAATACATCTACGGTCCCTTGAAGCTATAAAAAAATCAAGCTTCTAATTCAAAACAATCCAAAAATACGGCCAATTTTACCGCATATTAAGCTCGCAAATAAATCAAAACCGATAGGGTAGTTCCCGTTGACCTAGAATCATGAAGTTTGGCAAGAAGCAAGGTCTTACAGCACAAGTAAAGGAAAAAATCCAAAATTTGTTTATTTGTAGTTATATCACATTAATAAAAGTAGATTATTAAACGAGGCGATAAAGCAGTACCTTGCGTCACGGGCGCTATATTGAATCCCGAACGTAACGAAGGACTAGAGTTAACTCACGAGCGGAGCGAGAGAGTTACTAAAATGCTGAGTGCAGTGAGGGATATAAGCACGCCGAAGATGAGAGACCCAAGATGAGAAGAGACAGCTTTATCCACGAGGAGAATACTCTACTTTTTACACTTTCTGCGAGTTAATAAAAATCAAATCTAGGTTGGTACATTCTGTGCAGAGGTTAGTTCGATTTACGAATAAGTTCTTATTGTGTGGGTCTCTTTGGTTCAAATTTTAATACAGATAAGGTTTCAAATTGAAATCACATTATGCCCGCGCGGGCATAGGTAATAAAATTCAGTACAACTTTACTCCCGGTTCAGTCTTAGGGATTTAATCACCTGTTTTCGGTAAGGTATACATGACATATAATTTGACATTGTCAAGCAGGTGGTGTGAAAAATATTTTTCTGAACCCTCGGTGCGCAGCCAGACTCGCACTTGTCCGTTTTTTTAGTATGGTATAGGTATAATATAGAGTTATCCATCTATGTGTGAAGAAAAAACAGGAATGTCTCCAACTCTAGAATCTGACGAATGTTTCCCCATTCCGCACAAAAATGGAGCATTCTTGACAAAGGCATGATAAATACCAGTCATCAGCCCCATAATAATCACGCTATTTTCACCTCTATCTCCACCGAATAAGGTCCAATAGGTCCGTATTATTTCCTTGTTTACTGTTCTCGAGGTGATATCTCACATACAGAATAATAAAAGCCTTTTGTAGTCGTGAATCGAATCCGCGCTTCGTTGATTGATCACGTAGAATGTGCAAGTAATTCTAGGTCTTAACTCATCGTAATATAGTTTAGATTTAAACTGGGTGTCTAGACTTGGGTGATGTCTTTATTGGATTTATAGGGTAGGTACCTGCCTAGTATTTAGCTTACACTAAGCTACTCAGCTATCGTACTAAATTATACCTAACGAGTTGAACACCCACGATTTAGTGTGTAATGAAATGGAATGTAATTTATTTATTTGAAAGCTTAACATTCTAGTCGGTATATGATCAATAGACTGATATTGAACACAGTTTTTAAATAAGCATAAGATAACGTTTCTTAGCTAGAACATAGTAAATACAGCAGTAGGTCTCATACACAAAATAATTAAATAGGAGCAGAATAAAGAAGTCAGGTCTTCTCGTCACCCAACCCACAATGCCAAAAAAAAAGTATTCAACCAGTGCGAACCTGTGATGACCTACGCAGCCGAAACGTGGACACTTACGGTGGAACTGGTCCACAAATTGAAAGTCGCTCAGCGAGCTATGAAAAAGGGCTATGCTCGGAATTTCTCTGAAGGATAGAATTCGAAACGAGGTTATACTACAGAGAACCAAGATGATCGACATAGCTCAAAGGGTCAACAAGCTGAAGTGGCGGTGGGCCGGTCATATCTGCCGCAGAACCGATAACCGATGGGGTAAACGTGTTCTTGAGTGGAGACCACGTCTAGGCAAGCGAAGTGTAGGACGCCCTCCGGCTAGATGGAGTGATGATTTGCGCGCTGTGGCTGGCAAGGATTGGATGAGAACAGCTGAGGATTGGAGAGAGATCTACGTCCAGCAGTGGACTGTTATGGGTTGATGATGATAATGATCATGCATATAGAAGAAATTATATACGTACAGGTAGACAGAGACCACGGATCTCTACTTGGTACGATCCTGACATACTTTTAAATTATATAATAATAAAGAAAGTCAAAATATGATTCTTCTTATTAAAGACATGACACTAACTGAGCTCTAAGCCTCACACTAGGGTTCCCTGTGTCGTGAGGTCTAGTTCCTCCGTCTTTATGATATAGATAAAGGTTAAGAACTTAATAACCGAATAAATCCAAATTTCTCCCTCTTAGGGGCTTAATTTCGGTAAATTACTCCCCTCACACATAGAACAGAAGTTTCGAGCTTTCTGTTTGAAACGACACAAAACAACGAATGTGCACGTGAATGACATGTTTTACATTCGCTGACTCGCACACAAGCGCACGAGTAATGTATTAAACGGATAAACATTTTTACCACATAATCCTTCTTGTTTTTCCGAGGGCCGCACTCACTATTAGGTTCATAAAACACACTGCGCGGACGTCGTCGTTTATATGACCATATATAGCTCCATTTTAATGGCCTATTTATTTCGCGTGTAGTTTGTTTCTTCGAGTCCGAAGGTGAGATGTCGTGAAAATCGCGAGAAACACCTGGATGAGAGACGCACAGGATAGAGGAGGCTGGCAGAAAACAAGGGAAGCCTATACCCAGCTGTGGGTGATTCCTGGCAGAAATGAGATGAATGAGTACTTGGTTTCAATGTGAAAATGAAAATAAAAAAATATTTATTTGGTTCAACAAGACAAATTTGTTAATAAACAACACATAAAAAGAACAAACTAGTTATACTAGTGGTTCGCACAGAACTGAGATTTCGCGAGTCTCCCATAAAAACAAAAAAATATTATTTGTAATCTTTGACTATCAAAAAAGTCTCACGTATTGCGCAACCAACTTACTTGACCAGTTAGTTGACAGTGTCATTCAAATTACAGTTAACGGGAGTTCAGTAAATTGGTTACACCTTTTTTTGGGGTAGAAATTGCAGTTATTCTGGCTTTCAGACTTTTCCCTATATTTGTGTCACTAAAGCTTCACGCATACCAAATTTCAGAACTGTGGGGTCACTGGTGTACCTTGTGAATTTTGTCAAAGTTCAGTTTTTACCATGGCTAATTACTTTAACTACAACTCACAATGACCTTTTATTAGACGTGCCACTTGACCGGATAGTCTCATTTTGTTATTTTTACCCCTCTTGAACCTCAATATCTCAACAATTCTTAATTATTCAACAACAATTACATTGACATACAGTTTCATTCAAATTAGAAATAACGGGAGTTCATGTTAATTGGATCTCTTATTTGGAGTAGAAAGTGCAGTAATTCTCGATTTCAGACTTCCCTATATTTTTGTCACTAAAGCGCATACCAAATTTCAGCACTGTGGTGTACCCTATGAATTTTGCCAAAGTTCAGTATTTATTATGGCTATTAACTTAATAACTACAAGGTTTAAACTAAAAATAAAAACGGGGTCGAAATTTACTCACAAAGACCTTTTATTAGACGTTTCATTTGACCGGATAGTCCCATTTTTTTTTTACCCCACTTGAACCCCTATATCTCAACAACACCCCCAACATTTTTATCTCACTTAGTGACACCAAAATTGTGACATTACTATCTACCTATATACCAAATTTCACGATGATCGGATAAACGCTTCGAAAGATATCCTCGGACAAATAAACATACATACATACAACGCCGATTTGTCCAAGTTGATTTGGAGATCTCGCTTCGCTCGATCAATTACAGTTAAGACACGGGTAAAATACTCATCTTAGGATCTATAACAAATCAGGTTGGCTATTTCTGAAGTATGTACCTAAGTAAGTACTATCCGTATCAGGTGTTTCAAAAGCCGAACTTTTCTGTGTCCCGTTTTTTTGACGTCTTGGACATGTGGAGCAGTTTTAAGCTTCGCATCTTTTAAATTTCAATTTTGTAACCAGATGTATATACAGTACGCTGCCTGTATGCCCCTCTAACGCACGAGAAGCGAGCGCGAATCTATAAACGTACAAATACAAAGCACAATATTCGCCATGCATTGTCACTCTATGAAAAAATACGAGCAGGGCAAGAAGGGCTAATACGAAGCGCGAGTGTGAACACGAAATAAAATTGTATACAATCCCACTAATATTATAAACGCGAAAGTTTGTATGTCTATATGTGTGGATGTTTGTTACCCTTTCACGCAATAACTGCTTAATGGATTTTAATTAAATTTGTTATGTATGTCGATTATAACCTGGAACATAGGCTACTTTTTATTGACAACCCACGCGTGCGAAACCGCAGGCGGAAGCTAGTAATAAATAAAAGCAAACCCAATCGAAACACAGCATTTGCGTCACGTCAATACTTAACCATGCGAAGTTTCACAATTTCATTTATGGTATTAGTTGAATACGGTTTATTGCACCTAAGTTTTGGACGTGACTTTAATATATTTTCTAGCGAGAACATTTCAAGAAATCATGCTTTCGCTTCACGTAGTACTTGGCGTGTATCAAAAATCTCGCATGTTCATATTTTTTAGGATTTTATTAAAAACCATAAAACAAAGTTATTTTTAACCTCATACAACAAAATATGGGGTAGGTACACAGTTAATTCCTCTTTTTATTTATAAAGCTACCGTCTTTTAACGTTCTCGTAAAATCCATCCAAAAGTTGTCTGGAAGAGATCGCTTTTATCGATAAGGCTAAGACCGCCAATTGTACTATCGCGTATGTAGATATGTTTAAAATATGATTTGTTAGTTTAAGCGTGGTACAATAAAGCGTTTCCTATTCGATTCTATTTGATCGAACGAAGCGAGATTTCCAAATCAACTTTGGCAAATTGGCGTTGTATGTATGTATGTATGTATGCTTATTTGTCCGAGGATAACTTTCGAAGCGTTTATCCGATCATCGTGAAATTTGATAGGTAGGTAGTGATGGCACAGTCCTGGTGTGACTAAATGAGCTAAAAATGTTGGGGGGTTGTTGAGATATTGGGGTTCAAGAGGGGTGAAAAAAAGCAAAATGAGAATATTGTTACGAGCTGAGGGTTCGGGATAAAATAATGGGAATCGGTTTAGCCAAAATAACACTTTTATTCAACACTAGAACGATGAATACACGAACTTGGTCACACGTATCACAACACACTAATTCACATCACTGTTGCAGCACTTAAAGTCACCGAAATGTTCGCACGTATAGCTTAATCCAGACTGACTCGCGAGCAACTACTGTTCACGCGAGACCCTGCTCCACGTCAGTCCTCCAGGGCCTCGCTGAGTCTCACTCACTGAGACTGACTCAGACTGACTCACTCAGACTGAGACTCAGACTGACTGTCCGGCCATCTCTCCGGCCTATTTATATCGCACACATTTCGATTGTTCGAGAACGATGTCGATCCTTCCAGGAAAGGGTCGGTCCCTCGACACAATGGCCACTCCCCATTCTGCGAAACCAGAAACAATAGCAACAATAACACAGCAAGACAAAAGCGTTCGAGAAGGTTCGATTATTACTCATTGTTTAACAGCCTCGGCGTAACAATATTAGTTCAAATGGGACGTCTAAGAAGAGTCTTCATTAGTTCAATTCGACCCAGTTTGTATGTTTAGTTAAATTCTTGTTGTTTTTGAGTTATATAAAAATAACTAGAGGTTGCGTTGTGCGCGAGCTGCTCGCAGCTCGCGTGTTTTTCTTTTAGTCGAAGAAGTAATTAATGAGGATATCGAGCTGTTAAAAGCCATCAAACAGGATATCCATGTGTAAGAAGCAGTCAAAGACGATATGGAAATGGAAGAAGCAATCAAATCAAAGAGGATTTCCAAGTGGAAGCAGTAATTAAAGAGGATATTGTAGTGAAAGAAGCAATCAAATAGGATATCGAAGCAGCAGAAACAATCAAAGAGGAAATTGAAGTTGAGTAAGCAATCAAAGAGGATACCGAGGTGGTAGAAGCATTCTAAGAGGATGCCGAAGTGAAAAAAGCAATCAAAGATGATATCGAGCTGTTAAAAGCTATCAAAGAGGATATCCATGTGTAAGAAGCAGTCAAAACAATATCGAAATGGAAGAAGCAATCGAATCAATGAGGATATCGAAGTGGAAGAAGCCATCACAGAGGATATGGAAGTAAAATTGTTATCGAAGACGATATCGAAGACGAAGACGCAATGAAAGAGAATATTGCAGTGCAACAATCAATCAAAAGGAAATCGAAGATGATATCGAAGTGGAAGAAGCAATCAAAGAGGATATTGAAGTGGAAGGAGCAATCAAATAGGATATCGAAGTGACAGAAACAATCAAAGAGGAAATTGAAGTTGAGTAAGCAATCAAAGGGGATACCGAGGTGGTAGAAGCATTCAAAGAAGATGACGAAGTGAAAAAAGCAATTAAAGACGATATCGAAATGGAAGAAGCAGTCAAAGACGATATCGAAGTGGGAGAAGCAATCAAAGAGGATATCGAAGTTAAAGAAGCAGTCAAAGATGATGTCGAAGTGGAAGAAACATTCAAAGAGGAAGACGAAGTGAGAGAAGCATTCAAGGACGATAATAAAAAAAACGATTCCAACAAAAATTGATACCAATATTTTGTACAAGTTTGCTAAGGCTATCACTTCCCGCTTAGAAGGTACGAGCGATTGAAGTTTTGTATGAAACACCATAATTTTGTAGAGAGGGCAATGAAGTAAATGAAGCAATTAAAGAGGATATGAAATAGAAGAAGCAATTTAAAAGGATATCGTAGTGGAACATGCAAAAATAGATGTTGAGGTAGAAGAAACAATCAAAGAGGATGACGAAGTGGAACAAACAATCAAAAAGGATATCGAAGTGGAAGATGCAATCAAAGAGGATATCGAAGTGGAAGAAGCAATCAAAGAGAATACCAGAATAGTGAATGTTGCATAATAAAACAAAAGTGGAGTAAGCAATCAAAGAGGATACCGAGGTGGTAGTAATATTTAAAGAGGATGACGAAATGAATGAAACAAACAAAGACGATATCGAAGTGAAAGAAGCACTCTAAAAGGATATTGAAGTGAAAGAAGCAATCATAAAAGATATCGAAGATGAAGAAGCAATCAAAGAAGAAAGAGAATTCCAAAGTGAAAAAAGGAATCAAACAGGGTTCAATATACTGTGGAACAGCATTAAAAGAGGATATCAAGGTGTTGGAAGTCTAAGAGGATGTCGAAGTGAGAGAAGTATTTAAAAAGAATATCAAGGTTGTTGATGACAATAAAAAAACGATTCCGACAAACATTTGTACTATCATTTTGTAAAAGTTTACTATGCCTATGTGTTTCAGTATCGAAGTTGAAGACGCGCCCTAAGAGCATAGTGAGGTCGTAGAAGAATTAAAACAGGATGACGAAGTTACAGAAGCAATCAAATAGGATATCGAAGTTAAAGAAGCCATCAAAGAGGATGTCCCAGTAAAAGAAGCAATCAAAGACGATATCGAAGTAAAAGTAGCAATGAAATTGGATATCGAAGTTAAAGAAGCAATCAAAGACGATATCAAAGTGGAAGAAGCAATCAAAGAAGATATCGAGATGGAAGAAGCAAAAGTAGAGGATATCGAGGTGGAAGCAACAATCAAAGAGGATGACGAAGAGAAAGAAGCATTCAAAGAGGAAGACGAAGTGAGAGAAGCATTCAAAAAGGACGTCGAGGACAATGATAAAAATAAAAAAACGGTTTAACCAAAAACTTATACCAACATTTTGTAAAAGTTTCCTATAGCTATCTCTTCCCGTTTAGAAGATACGAGCGATTTAAGATTTGTATTAAAACCCATAATTTTGTAGAGTCGATATTGAAGTAAGAAAAGTAATTGAAGAAAATAGAAAAATAGAAAAAACAATTCAAAAGTATATTGAAGTAAAAATGCCATCAAAGAGGATTTCGAAGTTATGGAAACAATTAAAGAGGATATCAATGTGGAAGAAACATTCGAAAACGAAAAGGAAGTGAGAGAAGAATTCAAAATGATGGCAAGGGCGATGATGACCGTAAAATAACGATTCCACCAAAGATTTGTGCTACAAAAAAAAATTGATTTTCCAAAATGATCACAGTGGATGTTGCATAATAAAAAAAAATTGACGTTCCAAAATGATCATGTGGATGAGGCATAATTTAAAAAAAAATATGTACCAAAATGATCACAGTGGATGTTGCATAATAAAAAAAATAATTGACGTTCCAAAGTGATCATTGTGGATGAGGCATAATAAAAAAAATGATGTACCAAAATGATCACAGTGGATGTTGCATAATACAAAAAAAAAAATAATAATTTACGTTCCAAAGTGATCATTGTGGATGAGGCATAATTAAAAAAAATGATGTTCCAAAATGATCACAGTGGATGATGCATAATAAAAAAATAATAATAATTGACGTTCCAAAGTGATCATTGTGGATGAGGCATAATTAAAAAAAAATATGTACCAAAATGATCACAGTGGATGTTGCATAATAAAAAAATAAATAATTGACGTTCCAAAGTGATCATTGTGGATGAGGCATAATTAAAAAAAATGATGTACCAAAATGATTACAGTGGATGTTGCATAATAAAAAAAAAAATTGACGTTCCAAAGTGATCATTGTGGATGAGGCATAATAAAAAAAATGATGTACCAAAATGATCACAGTGGATGTTGCAAAACACAAAAAAAAAAAAAAAATTGACGTTCCAAAGTGATCATTGTGGATGAGGCATAATTAAAAAAAATTATGTGTTGCATAATAACAAAAAAAATAATTGACGTTCCAAAGTGATCATTGTGGATGAGGCATAATTAAAAAAAATTATGTGTTGCATAATAAAAAAAAAATAATTGACGTTCCAAAGTGATCATTGTGGATGAGGCGTAATTAAAAAAATGATGTACCAAAATGATCACAGTGGATGTTGCATAATAAAAAAAAAAATTGACGTTCCAAAGTGATCATTGTGGATGAGGCATAATTAAAAAAAATGATGTACCAAAATGATCACAGTGGATGTTGCATAATAAAAAAAAATTGACGTTCCAAAGTGATCATTGTGAATGAGGCATAATTAAAAAAAATGATGTACCAAAATATCACAGTGGATGTTGCATAATAAAAAAAAAAATTGACGTTCCAAAATGATCATAGTGGATGAGGCATAATAGAAAAAAATGATGTTCCAAAATGAGCACAGTGGATGATGCATAATAAAAAAAATAAAATAATTGACGTTCCAAAGTGATCATTGTGGATGAGGCATAATTAAAAAAAATGATGTACCAAAATGATCACAGTGGATGTTGCATAATAAAAAAAAAATTTACGTTCCAAAGTGATCATTGTGGATGAGCCATAATTAAAAAAAATGATGTACCAAAATGATCACAGTGGATGTTGCATAATAAAAAAAAATTGACGTTCCAAAGTGATCATTGTGAATGAGGCATAATTAAAAAAAATGATGTACCAAAATATCACAGTGGATGTTGCATAATAAAAAAAAAAAAATGACGTTCCAAAGTGATCATAGTGGATGAGGCATAATTGAAAAAAATGATGTTCCAAAATGATCACAGTGGATGATGCATAATAAAAAAAATAAAATAATTGACGTTCCAAAGTGATCATTGTGGATGAGGCATAATTAAAAAAAATGATGTACCAAAATGATCACAGTGGATGTTGCATAATAAAAAAAAAATAATAATTGACGTTCCAAAGTGATCATTGTGGATGAGGCATAATTAAAAAAATGTGGATGTTCCAAAATAAACATGATGAACGTTTCCAAAATGATGATGATGACCTTTGCAAAAACTAAGAAAGTTGTCTCACGCCCTTCCACCACCATTATATAGAATCAAGCAAATTTACAGTAATTTTATAGTACACACAAGCCGTGGGCTCCCTACTAAAACAGAATGAAAATTACGGTAAACGAAATATACGGTTTACGGTATTAATACAGAAATATTTTGTATGGGACAATTTTTTTTTTGTATGAAAGACCATTTTTTTTCATATAACCGGATATAAAAAAATGCCCTCAGCAACATTAGTTTTTGCACCAACGCTGTAAGACCTATACTTTCCGAGATACGAGGTCGATGGGAGCGAATGGGGGACAAAAGGGGGACTTTAGGATTTATTCCCAACTCACCGGAACTCCCTCTATACGATCCCACCAAACATTTTCACCCTACGAGGTGGCATCTGGGAGAACAAACATGTCAATGAGTCAATCAGTCAGTCAGTCAGTCAGTCAGTGGTAATCGAGCTTTATATAATATAACTAGAGGTTGCGTTGTGCGCGAGCTGCTCGCAGCTCGCGTGTTTTTCTTTTAGTCAAAGAAGTAATTAAAGAGGATATCGAGCTGTTAAAAGCCATCAAACAGGATATCCCTGTGTAAGAAGCATTCAAAGACGATATCGAAATGGAAGAAGCAATCAAATCAAAGAGGATTTCCAAGTGGAAGCAGCAATTAAAGAGGATATTGAAGTGAAAGAAGCAATCAAATAGGATATCGAAGCAGCAGAAACAATCAATGAGGAAATTAAAGTTGAGTAAGCAATCAAAGAGGATACCGAGGTGGTAAGAGCATTCTAAGAGGATGACGAAGTAAAAAAAGCAATCAAAGACGATATCGAAGTGGAAGAAGCAATCAAAGAGGATATTGAAGTGAAAGAAGCAATCAAATAGGATATCGAAGTAGCAGAAACAATCAAAGAGGAAATTAAAGTTGAGTAAGCAATCAAAGAAGATACCGAGGTGGTAGAAGCGTTCTAAGAGGATGACGAAGTGAAAAAAGCAATCAAAGACGATATCGAAGTGGAAGAAACAGTCAAAAACGATATCGAAGTGGAAGAAGCAATCAAAGAGGATATTGAAGTGAAAGAAGCAATCAAATAGGATATCGAAGTAGCAGAAACAATCAAAGAGGAAATTTAAGTAAAGTAAGCAATCAAAGAGGATACCGAGGTGGTAGAAGCGTTCTAAGAGGATGACGAAGTGAAAAAAGCAATCAAAGACGATTTTGAAGTGGAAGAAACAGTCAAAGACGATATCGAAGTGGAAGAAGCAATCAAAGAGGATATCGAAGTGGAAGAAGCAATCAAAGAGAATATTGCAGTGCAAGAAGCAATCAAAAGGAAATCGAAGATGATGTCGAATTGATAGAAGCAATAAAACAGGATATCAAAATGGAAGAAGCAATCAAAGAGGATATCGAGCTGTTTAAAGTTATCGAAGAGGATATCCATGTGTAAGAAGCAGTCAAAGACAATCGAAATGGAAGAAGCAATCAAATCAAAGAGGATATCCAAGTGGAAGCAGCAATCAAAGATGATATCGAAGTGGAAGAAGCAATCAAAGAGGATATTGAAGTGAAAGAAGCAACCAAATAGGATATCGAAGTAGCAGAAACAATTAAAGAAGAAATTAAAATTGAGTAAAAGACGTCGAGGACAATGAAAAAAATAAAAAACGGTTTCACCAAAAACTTATACTAATATTTTGTAAAAGTTTCCTCGAGCTATCTCTTCCCGTTTAAAAGATACGAGCGATTTAAGTTTTGTAAGAAAACCCATAATTTTGTGGAGTGGAAATTGAAGTAAAAGAAGCAATTGAAGAAGACATATAAGTAGAAAAAGACATTAAAAAGGATATCAAAGTGGAAGAAGCAAAAATAGAGGATATCGAGGTGAAAGAAGTATTCAAGGAGGAAGACCAAGTGAGAGAAGCATTCAAAAAGGATGTCAAGGGCAATGATGGTATTAAAAAAAATATTCCACCAAAAACTTGTACCAATATTCTGTAAAAGTTTGCTAGGCGTAACTCTTCCCGTTTAGAAGATACGAGCGATTTAAGATTTGTATTAAAACCCATAATTTTGTAGAGTGGAAATTGTAGTAAAAGAAGCAATTGAAGAAAATAATATAAGTAGAAAAAGCAATTAAAAAGGATATCAAAGTGGAAGAAGCAAAAATAGAGGATATCGAGGTGAAAGAAGCATTCAAAGCGGAAGACGAAGTAAGAGAAGCATTCAAAACAGAACTCAAGGGCAATGATGGTATTAAAAAAACTATTCCACCAAAAATTTGTACCAATATTTTGTAAAAGTTTGCTAGGCGTAACTCTTCCCGTTTAGAAGATACGAGCGATTTAAGATTTGTATTAAAACCCATAATTTTGTAGAGTGGAAATTGTAGTAAAAGAAGCAATTAAGAAAATATATAAGTAGAAAAAGCAATTAAAAAGGATATCAAAGTGGAAGAAGCAAAAATAGAGGATATCGAGGTGAAAGAAGCATTCAAAGCGGAAGACGAAGTAAGAGAAGCATTCAAAACATAACTCTTGAGTTATGTTTTGAATGCTTCTCTTGAATGGCAATGATGGTATTAAAAAACTATTCCACCAAAAATTAGTACCAATATTTTGTAAAAGTTTGCTGGGGGTAACTCTTCCCGTTTAGAAGATACGAGCGATTTCAAATTTGTATTAAAACCCATAATTTTGTAGAGTGCATATTGAAGTAAAAGAAGTAATTGAAGAAAATATAAAATTAGAAAAAGCAATTCAAAAATATATATTGAAGTAAAAATGCCATCAAAGAGGATTTCGAAGTTGTAGAAACAATCAAAGAGGATATCAAAGTGGAAGAAACATTCGAAGACGAAAAGTAAGTGAGAGAAGAATTCAAAATGATGTCAAGGGCGATGATGACCGTAAAATAACGATTCCACCAAAAATTTGTGCTACCGTATTATAAAAGTTTGTTATGTCTATCTCTTACCGTTTAAAAGATACGAACGATTAAAGTTTTTTAAGGAAAATCATAATTTTGATGAGAGGATATCGAAATGCAAGAAGCAATCAAAAAATATATCCAAGTAGAAGAAGCAATTAAAAAGTATATCGAAGTGGAAGAAGCCATCAAAGAGGATATCGAAGTGAGAGAAGCATGTAAAAAGACTGTCATGACAATGAAAAAACGATTTTACCCAAAATTTGTGCTACCAGTTTGTAAAAGTTTACTATGCCTATTTATTTTCGTTAAGACGATACGAGCGATTAAAGTTTTTAAGTAAAATCATAATTTTGTTGAGAAGATATGAAAGTGGAAGAAACATTCAAAGAGGATATCGAAGTGGAAGAAGCAATCAAAAAAGATATCCAAGTAGAAGAAGCAATTAAAAAGTATTTCGACGTTCCAAAATGATCATAGTGGATGTTACATTATAAAAAAAAATTGACGTTCTAAAATGATCACAGTGGATGTTGCATATTAAAAAAAATTGACGTTTCAAAAGTGATCTTTGTGGATGAGGCATAATTAAAAAAAATTGATTTTCCAAAATGATCACAAAGGATTTTGCATAATAAAAAAAAATTGACGTTCGAAAATGATCATTGTGGATGAGGCATAATTTAAAAAAAATTGATGTTCCGAAATGATCACACTGGATGTTGCATTTAAAAAAAAATTGACGTTCCAAAATGATCATTGTGGATGAGGCATAATTAAAAAAAATGATGTACCAAAATGATCACAGTGGATGTTGCATATACAATAAAAAAAAAATTGACGTTCCAAAGTGATCATTGTGGATGAGGCATAATTAAAAAAAATGATGTTCCAAAATGATCACAGTGGATGATGCATAATAAAAAAAATTGACGTTCCAAAGTGATCATTGTGGATGAGGCATAATTAAAAAAAATGATGTACCAAAATGATCACAGTGGATGTTGCATACTAAAAAAAATAATTGACGTTCCAAAGTGATCATTGTGGATGAGGCATAATTAAAAAAAATTATGTTCCAAAATGATCACAGTGGATGATGCATAATAAAAAAAAATAATTGACGTTCCAAAGTGATCATTGTGGATGAGGCATAATTAAAAAAAATTGATGTTCCAAAATGATCACAGTGGATGATGCATCATAAAAAAATAAAAAATAATTGACGTTCCAAAGTGATCTTTGTGGATGAGGCGTAATTAAAAAAATGATGTACCAAAATGATCACAGTGGATGTTGCATAATAAAAAAAATAATAATAATTGACGTTCCAAAGTGATCATTGTGGATGAGGCATAATTAAAAAAAATGATGTACCAAAATATCACAGTGGATGTTGCATAATAAAAAAAAAATTGACGTTCCAAAGTGATCCTAGTGGATGAGGCATAATTGAAAAAAAAAATGATGTTCCAAAATGATCACAGTGGATGATGCATAATAAAAAAAAAATAATTGACGTTCCAAAGTGATCATTGTGAATGAGGCATAATTAAAAAAAATTATGTACCAAAATGATCACAGTGGCTGTTGCATAATAAAAAAAAAAAATTGACGTTCCAAAGTGATCATTGTGGATGAGGCATAATTAAAAAAATGTGGATGTTCTAAAATAAACATGATGAACGTTGCATACTAAAAAAAAAAAAAATTGGATGTTCCAAAATGATGATGATGACCTTTGCAAAAACTATGAAAGTTGTCTCATGCCCCTCCACCAACATTATATAGAATCAAGTTACTTTACAGTAATTTTATAGTACACACAAGCCATGGGCTCCCTACAAAAACAGTATGAAAATTACGGCAAACGAAATATACGGTTTACGGTATTCATACAGAAATATTTTGTATGGGACAATTTTTTTTTTGTATGAAAGACAATTTTTTTTTCATGGAACCGGATATAAAAAAATGTCCTCTGCAACATTAGTTTTTGCACCAACTCTCTAAGACCTATACTTTCCGAGATACGAGGTCGATGTGAGCGAATGGGGGACAAAAGGGGTACTTTAGGATTTATTCCCAACTCATCAGAACTCCCTCTATACGATCCCACCAAACATTTTCACCCTACAAGGTGGCATCTGGGAGAACAAACATGTCAATGAGTCAGTCAGTCAGTCAGTCAGTCAATCAATCAATCAATCAGTGAGTGGTAATCGAGCTATATATAGTATAATATAAAGCCATATATAATATAAACTAAACTTTGACGAAATTCACAGGATACACTAGTGACCCCACAGTACTGAAATTTGGTATGCGTGTAGCTTTAGTGACACAAATATAGTTAAAAGTCTGAACTCCAGAATAAATGTAATTTCTACCCCTAAAAGTATAATCACTTAACATGAACCCCCGTTACTTGTAATTTGAATCAAAATGTAGGTCAAGGTAATTCATTTTGGGGCACTATTTTATTAGTCAAAGATTATAAATAATATTTTTTTTTTGTTTTTCGGTATCCTCAGTTCAGAGCGAACCACTAGTCCAAGAGGGTTTTTATCTCTGCATATATTTTCGAACAGCGTTTATACTTTACATTGAATTTCTTGAGACACCTTCTTGTTTACATCGATTCTTTGTGTGTAATTGTTTAGTCTGTCTGTCTGTCTGTCTGATGAAGCAGTTGTGTTTGATCTTAATGGAACGATCGATGTAATACGATTAATCTTTGCAGCAATTAATTTGTTCAGTCGCTTTGTTCGCTAAAGATCGATTACTTTAACTAGAGTAGTCGGTTGTAGCGAGTTTAATAGGGCGTGATGGATAAACGGTTAGAAGGTAAGTAAGAAGATATAAAGTGAAGGCTCGATACGTAAGATATTATTACGAAATATATTTATATATAAAAATCAATAACCGTGTGTTAGTCTCGTTTTTTGAAGACATTTGAGAATTCTGGAATAATGTAAGTGGAATGGGAGTTTTGCGTGCACTCGGGGGGGAGGGGGGGGGGGGGGGTCAACTAGTACCAAATAAAAATATAGTAGAAATAATAGGTAAAATGGACGGTCTAATGGATGAAGTCGGGCGTTGGATGATTATGATGATGAACCGTTGGATATCAGGTTTTGACAGAGCAACGTCCTCTCTTAGCAGTTATAAACACATGGAAGTGTAAACCCCTCATTGAAAGATAAGAAATGTTATTCCGAAAATAAAAACATATTTATTATTACATAATAGGTACCCCAAAACTAATTTTCTTTAATTTTCTTTGGAGAAGTCGAGTTATCTATAGGTCGTTTTTAAAGTGAAAACTTCTTTAGGCGCGTTGGGCATTGTTTCAGATCAGAAAAAAACCATTGAACTCGCGACACTGTTACCGTTACCGTCACCTCTGAATATAAGTATCTCGTAATTGTTCAAATTTTCACTTCTGTCGGCACCCCCGGAGTTCCCCTTTTTTATGCTACCTGGTGTTGGAACAGGCTTATGGCCCACCTGATGTTAAGTGGTAACCATCGCCTATAACAGAAAACTGCCTCGTAGGTCACGCACCTTAGAAATGTGCCCTACGTTGCACTGCCCTGCGTCCATCAACTCAAGGCATACAAGTGTAAAGCCTCATGTGCCTGTAATTTCATCGGCAACCATACCCTTCAAACCGAAACACAGCAATAATGCTTGGCGGCAGAAATAGGTATGGTGGTAGTACTCTCCCGGGCGAGCCCTTTCACAAGAAACTCTACTACTCTTGAAACAACGTCTTTAGATGATTCAACTGTTTCTTCTGTATTTAAGTCTTGTAATAACTGTATATTCTTTCGTTTATTAAATGTATTTTATTTTCTTTCATAAATTGCTAAAAGTATCTACACTATACGAAAACCAATAATAATTCCGCTCACTGTAACCAAAGCATTATACTCCAGCCTTCCGCATATTTGTGTCAACAAAACTTTCTTATTTATGAGGAAGTCACGAGCGATACATTATTTATGACTCGGTTTACTCCGTGACTTTGTTTAATGAATAGTGGTACAGCATTGTAAATACAGTTGGATTTGTATACAGTCGACAAAACGTTATCCATTTTATTTAATTTCATGCTATTTTTGCGCGTTTTGTCTCGATATAGCCGTGTCCCACAGCTGGGCAAAGGCTTTTTAGACATAGCGGTCCTGAGTAGTTTGTAGCCAATCCATTAGGAATTTATCCAACTCGTCCCATGCACCATTATCTACCACGTCTCCTTCTCGCTGCGTTAACTTTAAGGCGCCTCTCAATGGCTATCCTTACCTACAACTCATTTGGCAGGCGAAAGATATGCCCAGCCTAGTTCCACTTCAGCTGAGCGGCTTTGGAGGCTTTGGAGGTCGTTGAGTGCAGTTCGGTGTTCAAGACTCAGTCTGTTTGCTTGACACCTCACGCTGCGTTCCATCGCTTACTGACAAACTTTGAGATTGGAGACTGTTGGTCGACCATGTCTGCGCACCATATGTCAAAACGGGGAGGATGCATACGTCCATTCTATTTCGCTTATGCGATAAGGAGACTAGTCATAAAAAAAGGATTGTGTGGTTTTATGAAACCACAGTAAAAGTGAAACTTCGTTTCACATTATAGACGTTTGACTAAAAATTTTCATTGGCACAAATGCGGTCAGCTGATGCAAACTATAGGCGCCGCCGCCATATTGGCCTCGGTTGCTCTGACGAGCGCCTTTCATTTTATCCCTACTCCGCGGCCGACCGTCACGCGACATGCAACACACAGACGAAGAAGTTTGAGACGATGTACTAAAAGTTTCACTTTAAAAATATGTGAATAATATCCGTGGCCTATATGGGCACGTTTAATGGGGTTTTCTAGTGTGTGGATCACTGATCCAACATATTATCTTATATAGCACGTCGTCATATTTTCTGACCCTTGAGAGATATTATATTCTAAAAAGAAATAACATAGAATAAATATTAAAAAATATCAAATTGGCTAGAAAACATTTACTTAAACAAATTAAAACACTTTTTAAAAACACCTCGTCAAGTCCGTGTTCAGTCACATATTTTTACCTACAACCGGTTTTGTAATGGAATATCTGCATATTTTAGTCTATGATTTTAGTTGGCGTGGCATTATATTATACAATTTTTTTTCTATTGTGGTATTACGATATTATTACCTATTTATTCACTTGAACAACCAATAATTTTAGTTACTTGACTACTGCATTGTTATTTATGTCCCAGGTTCATACTTTGATTCGAATTCTCATATTAATAGTGCCGCTCCGTCCAAACTGCGTGAATGTCAAAGCCGCACTGAAGTAAGGTGTACGGATTGCAGCACAATTCAGTGGAACAGAGTGAGTGTTCGGATCGCGATATCTAGTGCGTAGTATATTATTATATCGATGTGTGCCTACCTTTGTGTGTGATTGTAGTAAATTATTGTAAATATCTTATCGAATTTAATTTATTTAACGCTGTGTTCGCCTATAATTGGAAAAAGTATAAGAAAAAAAACAAAACAATAATGTAATATGCTATGTATTGTTAATTATTGATTAAAACGGTATTTATCGCGTATGCACCTTTTTTATTTGTTAACCCGACGTTTCGGCTGTGATGCAGCTGTCGTGGTCACGGGTGGACTGGAGTACTTGGAGCTACTGTCGAGAACTGATGGCAGCTGCAGTAACTACCCTCACTTGGTCTTCAGAATTATAAATGTCCTCGTTCATATTACACTAACCGTATCTACGCACTGAGACGACCGATCACGATGTGCACCTACTAATCACCGGGTTCCAGGACGCTGAGAGTCTATAGCCATCTTCTATTGAAATATGGAAATTTCTTGATTTCAATCGCTTCTCGAACCATGCTCTTGTAATAATGGCGTTCACTAGAGAGAACCTTAGGATCATGAAGTTGATTCCAATGATTCGGTCCCGAGTTTACCAAATGTTCTGCTATCGCTGACTTGTTTACCTGGCGATTTTTGACAGCTGTGATATGCTCTTTGACACGCTCGGCTATGGTACGCTTGGTTTGCCCGATGTAAGAGCGGCCACAGCTACAGTCTATCTTATAAACACCAGGCATTGCAGAGGTATAACGTCCTTTGGAGTCCGTAAATGCTTGGCCATCTTTAAGAAAGGAGTGAAGACCGACTTAATTGAAAACCTCTTCAACACATTTCCAATTTTATCCGTCACCCTCATCAAGTAAGTAAGTATGTATTGATACTTAAGCTGTTGGCGCTATTTAAAATAAACAAATAATCTATTTATAAGCATCTGAGAAAATATGCTTATGTTTTCTTAACCTAAATTTTTAAACAAGCCAATTGTATATTCATATTTTAATAATAAATTGTATAAGCTGTGAATAAATTAACAACTTCGATGTTGAATGAAAGATAACATCTTGTTCGAACAAAACTGAGCTATTTACTTCATGAAACTTAGGTGTTTCAACATCTTGTAGATGATGTATACAGCGTAGCGATAAGTTGCAGCATTCGTTGGATAAAGGACAACCACTGTAGTGCCTGGGACAGATTTATAGATAGTTTAGGCTTGTCTAACACCTATGCTCTTGTGGTAAGTCCACACTTGCGTACGTGTTCGTCGTTTTTGAGTCCAATCGAGGAAGATCGATAAAAGTCCATAAAACTTTGAACCGAAATGCTCACAAAACGTCAAAATACCGAGCTGACCGATACTTGCTCGTTGACCATGAAAGTACGTGAAGAGGCAGCATTAGGTTAGACAGTTTATTTCAAAGGTAGTATGGTCAATACGTGAAGAGCTAACTAAAATGCGGGCTTCTACGTGATGTTTTCCTACACCGTTTTGAATAAGTTATGCAAATTTTGTGATTTAAGTCTTAAATTGACATAAACTTGACCTATTCAACTAAGGGTCTGAAATAAATAATTCTATTCTAAATCGAGTAAAATATTTTTGAAGTTATACTTCTTTTAGCGCGTTTGAAAATAAATTTGAAATTAAAATTTTTACGATGTGCGCGTACACCTACAGCCAAAAAGCGACATGATGAAGTTAGCTTAAGTTTCCGTGAAAACTCATAACTATTCAAAGTAGTTTTTTTTTATTAATTAATCATTCCTTTTACAAACAAAGAGCTGTGGCATACCGGATGAAATCTTAAGGTATTTTTGTTCTGTTACGCCAAATAAGTATAACTTCTCACGTGCGTACATAAATACACACACACATTTTTTCGTTTAAAAATCTATCGGCTACGAGATTTTTTTTAAACTACAACCAGATAGATAGAAAATACCAAAACAATTTAAAATAAAATAATTTTAAAAAACGTATACATTTGATCTTATTACTAAGTCTCTACCAGACAACCTTTGGATGGAATGCATCGTGTAAGAATCTGGGGAAGCTTTAAGTCGTTTATCGTGGCGCAGTGGGGGTATAGCCGGCTGAGACGCAGGAGGTAGCGGGTTCGATTCCCACCGCGGAACAAATGTTTGCATGATCTACAGATATTTGTTCCGTGTCTGGGTGTTTTTCTATATATTATAAGTATGTATTTACAAAAAAACATATAAGTATTCTATCAGTTACCTGGTTCCCATAGTACAAGCTCTGCTTAGTTTGGGGCTAGATAGCGCTGTGTGAAATATCCAGCGATATTTATTTATTTATTTATTTGTCTTTTTCGAGCATTACCAATGACTAAGATCAAATAAGACCGAGCCGGAAAGAAGCCGGAAAGAATCGGAGAAATAAAGCGGGTTATTCTTTTAACCCGCCTTGTTTCTTTATTTCAGTACAAACAGGAAACTAGTGAGTATACAACGAATAAGGATATACTTTTTTCTATCTTATACACAAATAGGTTACAGACTTAAAAACTTACAAAGAGGACATGTACAAAGGCGAGCTTAACTCTATCAAGAGTTTTCTTCCAGCTAACGAACCTTTGAGCATGAAATAGTTTCACACGGTGAATTCTTAAACGGTCTATTTTAAAAACGACCCTACCTATAATCCAGAATAATAATGTGTTTATAACAAACAAATATTGAAATATAAACATAAACAAGCTTAAACGCTTCCTTAGTGACAATTATTTTAATATAAAGATTAGGCACTTAACCGATAATCGAGACAACACACACACGCATACACAACGTATGCGTGTGTGTGTTGATATTTATATTTCCTCTACTTCATTTATTTTCTCCTTTTAAGTATCGTCTGCCTACCTGTTTATGTATTACCTATTCATCTCTTACCTTATCTGCGGAAACTTTTAATTGACCTTCTTATAATAAGTAGCATTTATTGTTGTTTATTATCTACTCAAATATCTTTTTTGTAACCTAGCTGTAAGTTTTCCTAAAATTCTAAAAATAAATTAAATATCTTAATCCCTATAACAAACCGAAATGAAAAAAGCCGCCACAATGTTAACTTCAATATTGAATTCAACTGTGCACAGGTTTCTGTTCTGGATTATTATGGGCCTTTCTTATTTGTCCTAAAAAGAGTAGGCCCAAACGTTCACACACAATAGTACCACTGTTATATGATAGAGATAGTATGACTGATAGTAGTAAGTACCTAGATAATGGAGAGAGATAACAATATACCAAATATTAATTAACTGTTAAAAACTACGTGATTTACGGAAAACGTAGGTAAAGTAAGAAGCCTTTTTTTCTTGCACCTTTCGAGGTCCGAAGCCCTATACATTATTTGATGATACAAAATTGGCTCTATTTCATACATGTATCTAAAGAGCAAATCGCATCAAAGAGTGTTTTGACAAGAGTGTTTTCTTTAGCTTTATGGGTTAAGTAATAAGGTACTTACACAGGGTAGTTGAGGCGAAGTAATAATCAATCACACACTACACACACAATTGAAAACACACGACAAATACACTATTTTTCAATTACGTCCCGAACATTGCAATTACCATATTGTAACTGAACGTACCCTTCACAATGTCCTTTTCACTAATAAAAACGCGGCCATTATTTTATTTATTATTAAAATTTGACACAAACGAATTATCCAGTCACGATGATATATTTTTTTTATATTTTTTAATTGTGAAGGTTGTGCTGGCCAGTGCAGACTAGGGCGGCAGGGCGGGCGGCGGCGCGCGCAATCTCCCGCCCAACTTCAGTCATATGCGCAATGCTGTGTAGCTGCCTTCAGATCCCTGGTTTGACCTCATTTCGACAGCGCACTGAATTATTTTCGAAATGGCAACGCACTGGCGGGATGCAGATTTTTTATTGTTCTTGTTTCTGATGTATGGTTCGGGTATTTTTGTAGATTACATTGTCGTAATCAAAACTGTGTGAGATTTCTCAGAATCAAAAAAATATTCAGTATAATCATTCTTATTGATGGTTCTACTAAGTAACTAAAGGTACAGTTAAAAGAAAGTTCGTATGAGCGATTAACCAACCCTGGCGTCGGAGCTTAGAGCCCTCCGAGGAGGTAAGGTTGGTTTCAGGTAAAGATAACATAACAATTCTATTGATGGGAAAATTATGACTATTTAATTTTATTTATTTTCAATTGTAAGTACTCAGGGAACAGTCACGTTTATTTATAAATGAACAGTATTACAATACGCATCTAAAACAGAAACACGTATCGGACTTCATTATTTAGCAAATAAGTACACAATTAAACTGTCTAACAATTTAAAAAAACAATAACCTAAGTAAGAGCAATTCATTACAATGAAAGTAATTTAAAAGACCATGAGAATCCGTAGAAATGTTTCTTCATAATGTTTAACTCTATTATTTCAAGTGGTTGTTCCATCGCCGCGTTGTTTTAAAGAAAAATACTTTTGTATCGTTTTGTACGTTTGTATCGTTATCGTTATCGATAGCCCAGCTGTTCAAACGCAGAAATGTACTCAAACCCTTTTCATTGCTCATCGCTTTCCTTAGATTCCGCGAAATGACTGGGATTTACGTTATTTTGTACAACGCAACTCAAATTCAAATTCAAATTAAATCGTTTATTTCCTAGAATACACAAAAATTACAATAGTCTTAAATCTATGTTTGTCAATGTATTCAACCTACATGCACGCGTGCAAATATTTGTCATTTGGTATTTATTTAACGCAATGGATTTCACTGGATGCAAGCAAGAAAAATGATACATAACTAGATTAAATTCGTAGAAAACTAGTAGAAGCTAAATACCTATCTATACAGTATTAATCAATATATCCGTTTATTTTAAGCTAAATTGCGTCGATACGCCGATAAATTCATTTTCAATTATGATTCTGGTACCGCTGCTCGAGTTCTGTTGCCAAACTATAATGTAATCACGAAATTACAGCATGCTGATATAGCATATACTGACAATATACTGTTTGGTTATATACTGACGATATTCAAGTGACGGTTTCTCAAAACATAAAAAAGACTTCTTGAAAAAAAAACCTACTAGTTAAACATATTATCAAGTTAAAAAGAAAATCGAATAAGTCAAGGTGATTAATTCAATATAAAACTTACTGCCTACTCTTGTAATCGACATTCAAAAATAAAGGCCGATTTGATATGACACGACAAAAAATTTGATTTGAAATGGCTGCGGGTTTTGGGTTAGAAAGGGGCAACAAGAGATATCTTGAGACGTCTCCAATACAGTATCTGTGGTTAGATGGTAGCAATGGCGCAACATAAATTTAATAAAGTGTTTGTTTTTACATGCCAAAATGAATAGCACATTTCTATGATAAACATTTCCCAAATATTTACTAAGCTTATCAAAATAACCCCTTTAATTTTTGTACGTATATTATCAAACACCCTATATAGCTTATAGGCTATAGGTATGGTCAGCTGGTAACTCTACGATATCAAAGTTAACGGAGGAAGATTAAATACATTTCAAAATGCCGCTATGTTCACTAGGATACACAATCAAGCTTCACATGTTCGTGGATACATTTTCCGCCTCTTCGATCTAATTGAGGATCTATTGTTATTAGTTTTCCTATTTGATCAACATGAAGACCAAAGATGTTGTGAATATTCGCATCTGCATCCGCAAATGCGGAGCCTCCGCATTCATTTGGACATCTGCATTCGCATCCGCAATAATCGATGCGAATGTTCATGCGGATGCAGACGCAGTGCAGGTCGCGACAAGTAAGAAATTGCGTGGGGCTTGCGAGTGGCGCGTGCCGTGGGCATGTGTTGACTGATCAATAGGAGCGAAGGTTTCGGTGACAACATCCGACGCGTTTGTTAATGTTTATTATTTGTATCTCGTAAATCGATCATAATATGTGTACTTGCGCTTATCGTATGAACATTGCTGTTTTTGAGTGTTATTTTTAGTATATGTATAGTTTATATTTTTGATTTATTTCTGCACCAAAACAGTTTCTTAAAAAATCTTAAGATCCGCATCTGCACCCGCGGAAGTGAGCCTTTAAAAATTTGCAACCGGATCCGCGTCCGCGGATGTCAAAAAATCTGCATCCGCAACATCCCTGATGTAGACCTATAGATACATTTTCGACCCATATGTTAGAGTACACGCTACGCCGCTTATGGACAACTCTGAAAGCTTGATCGAAGATGAGACTTGAAACCTACTCAGAAATACCTTTTCTAACTATAAAATTCCTTAATACCGCCGTCCTTTTAGTCAAACTCTTCCATTTTCTTAGCACTTTTCATCACTGTTATTATAAAAGTTCACCCAACTTTCTAGTTTCAAAAACCTTTTACCGACTTGTTTATCATACGTGTTTAAATATTAACACAGCACTAACAGAGTTGCTCCCTGTAGTCTCGTAGAGGCACTACACAGCTATGTAGACCCTGTTCGTAGCACTCGTAGCACCGTAGAACTAAACATAATAACTAAGTATTATTTTTCGTGTCACGATATAATTTAATTACAGATACTCGTACAGAACATGTATGCTAGCCTAAAAAAGGATGACGCTACCCAAGAAAATTATAATATAACTCTAATTTTATAATACTAGTGGTTCTCCCCGAACTGAGATCTCGCGTAATCTTTATTACAGGTAACATTTTTAGCACATTTAGTCACATTAAAGTTATGCCATCTCTACCTACTTATATAACAAATTTCACGATGATCAGATTAACGTCCTCTGACAAACAAACATTCATACATACATACGCGGGGCGTTCAATGTATTCTCGGTATCGGGGTAATAATGATGAGGGTAATTAAATTATCTCATTAACTTATGACACTCACTAAGGGTATAAATACAAAATTTTATTTGATTGTCACCATTAGTATTCAAAATATCATTTCGGAAAGGCAACTACGATGACTGATACGACAATGTTGAAAAAAATCGAGCATCGCGCTGTGATAAAGTTCCTCACAAAACAAGGAAAGACTCAAAAAGTAATTCACGAAGAAATGATGGCTGTTTATTAAGATTCTGCCCCTTCATTTTCTTTAATTCAGAAGTGGTCAAGTGAATTTAAACGGGGTAGAGAGAGTATTGAAGACGACCCTCGTGCCGGTGGGCCGGTTAGTGCCGCTACTGAAGAAAACGTAAAAATTGTTGAGAAACTTGTACTCAAAGATGCCCGTGTGAGAGTGAAAATATTAGCAGAAAAACCCAAGCTATCCGTGGGTACCATTCACACTATCCTTCATGACCATCTGAATTTGTCAAAGGTCAGTGCAAGATGGGTGCCACGAATGCTCACAGCGCTTCAGAAACAAGTGCTAGTTGATTGTTGCAAGGAGTTTTTGGAGCTCTGTGGTGAAAATCCGCAAAGTATTTATGATCGGATTGTTACTGGTAATAAAACGTGATCCTGAGAGCAAGCAGGAGTCTATGCAGTGGCATAAAAAAGGAACAGCCCCACCGAAGAAGTTCATAGTCAGCCCATCCGCCGGAAAGCTCATGGCCACAGTGTTTTGGGATTCCAAGGGAATGTTATTAATTGAGTATACAAAAAAAGGTGAGAATATTACTGGCGCAACTTACGCTAACACCTTGTGCAATTTAAAGGAGGCAATAAAAGAAAAAGACGGGGAAAATTGACCGCAGGTGTATTGCTTTTGCACGACAACGCGCCTGTTCACAAGGCGCGCAATGCCAATGCTGCTGTGCGGGATTGCGGATTTGAAGAAATCAATCATCCACCCTAGAGCCCGGACTTAGCCCCTAGTGATTACTTTCTGTTCCCAAATCTCAAAAAAGAACTTCGAGGCAAGCATTTTTCCGACGATGAAGAGTTAAAGGCAGCAATTAACGATCATTTTTCAGACCAGGAAGAAAAATATTTTTTGGAGGGAATTGAAAAGTTATTTTCCAGGACAAATAAGTGTGTTCAGATCCTAGGGGACTACATTAAAAAATAAATTTTATTCAGAATAATCTGCTTATTCTTTCATGCCTATACCGAGAATACATTGAACTCCCCTCGTACGTACAACGCCGATTTGGCGAAGTTGATTTGGCTGATGGCCGTTGGATCAGACAGACTATCGAGTGGAAAGCACGCACTAGAAGACGCAGTGTAGGACAGCCCCCAATAGATGGAAAGACGACCTGATAAGGGTTGTGTGCAGGTCGCACCAGATCTCTCTGGAGATCTGTGGGGAGGTATATGTTCAGCAGTGGACGTTCTATGGCTGAAATGATGATGAGGACTTATAAAGTTTGTATCACGCATTATAATCAACCGTTTTTGAATTTTGATTGCGTGGATTTAGAAAGTTAAAAATTTTGAGATTTTGATTTGGTGATTCCAAAATCACAAAACTTTATTTGTGTGTTTGGCATTAAAATTTTCTCTCAATTCAATGTTGTGTGTTCTATCGAGCGAAGCGAGATCTTCAAATCAACTTTGGCAAATCGGCGTTGTATGTATGTATGTATGGTTTTTGTCCAAGAATAGCTTCCGAAGCGGTGATCCGATCATCGTGAATTTTGATACATAGATACGTAGTGATGGCACGGTGTGACTAAATGAGCTGAAAATGTGGAGGGTTGTTCAGATATTGCTGTTCAAGTGGTGTAAAAATAAATAAAAATGAGACTGTTAGGTCAAATGAAACGTATAATAAAAGGTCTTCATTAGTAAATTTTGATTTCGTTTTTATTTTTAGTAAACTTTTTGTAGTTTTTGAGTTATTAGCCATAATTCAAACTGAACTTTGACGAAATCCACTGGGTACACCAGTGATTCCATTGTGCTGAAATTTGGTATGTGTGTAGCTTTAGTAAGACAAATACACGGAAAAGTCTAAAATCCAGAATAACGGGACCCAATTTGGGCCCCAAAACAAAAGTAACCAATTAGCATGAACTCCTGTTACCTGTGTGAGTTGGATATTTATTTCGGGGTACTAATTTGATAGTCAAAGATTACAAATAATATATTTTTGTTTGTAAGGGAGACTCGCGAGATTTCAGTTCGGAGCGAGCCACTAGTTTAGACATTAAGGTAGGTATATTATTAATACTTGTAGAGTCATACCTACTTATGTATTAATAGTTAGCTAAGTATGTTTAAGTGAGGCCGTACCTTCGTCACAGCACCGCTGATAGCAAATGTTTATTACCTCGCCTTCGCGACGACAGCGTGTGCTCATTAAAATAGCGTTCTTAACTTTTATCTGCGATTTTGCAGGCATAAAGCGGTGGCACGTTCAAGGGGGTCGAATTCTGCGTTTTAGCGTGCCCCACCGGTGCCCCACAACTGTTCCACTGGGTGATGGTCTACGCGGTACCACTATTGTGACCATGTTTTTTACAACTGTTCTTTTTAAGAAAAAGAATTGGTGTCGGTTTTATGATTTAACATAATTGTTGAATAAATGGGAGTAACGAAATTAACATTTCATCAAAACAGTAGGTAGTGAAAGTTCGAACGCTGCATTCCGGTTGACCGATGCTGTCAGTATACTTGCTTTTGTAATTTTTTTTTTTTTATTTAATTGAGCAACGCGGACTAGACTGCGCCGATTCTGCCTTGCTTAATGCTAGCGATGTGGATGTGGCGTAATACAATACTGGGCATAAATGTGGCAACAACATAATCATGAGCGTAAGCTCATGGTACCTGCATAATACGGAAGTATACCAAAATGTATATATTATAACACAATTAAAGACCCAATTGAATAACTTAATTACAAATAAGTGAAATCAACATTTTGTTCCCGTTTCTGCTCCCACTCAAAATAACGCCATTGTCATTATACGGATTCTCGCCTACTTCATAGCCCCACGTCCGCCCTGATAACGTCACTTACCTCACACGAAGAACTTTTGTCAGCGAGTGTATTACATTGAGGCAGCGCCGGATGCTTCGAACCAATGCTGTGTGCGAATGTACGTACAACTTTTATTGAGTTTAGTACCGACTGTACTGGGATTGGAAATCGTATTGTGGAAGCAAGTTTTGGAGAGAGAAATCTTTACACCAGAACATACGTCGCACTACTATTACTTGGCCACCCTTAGATATCTTAAAAGTATCTACTCAGTGACCAATAATTGTTGAAAATTTGAAAGATAATAATTTTATATTTTATTTTGTTATTCGCCCTTTTTGGCAGGCATGGTCCTTGGAACATACCAGCTACTTTGACTCAGGATGTTTTTTCTTCCGTTTATACCATAAAAACGGTTTTGATTATTACATATTGTTATTAGTAGATTTATAAGACTTTATCATATATTATTGTTCTAACTAAATAATGTGACATTCTTAAGTCAATAGCATTTTATGGAAGAGCAACGGCGCCCTGCCGTAATACAGTACAAACTATTACGGAGGGTGTCACTTGACTATGTAAAGCAGTGATGGGCAAAGTCCGGCCCGCGGGCCAGCTCCGGCCCGCGAAAGCATTTAATCCGGCCCGCCGACGGACCTTCGACGTGAATAGTATATGGCCCACGATAATTATATTTTGACGGTCCAAAAGTATAAAGTAGATTCTACTTAGTACAGTGCTAAAAATTCTAAGAATTTCTTCTTAGCATTCGATAATATTATAGCAAATTAAAAGCAATTTCATATGTCTCAAACGCCTACCATGGCAGGGCCTTCGAATAAAAGTTAAATTGTAATTTTTAACATTTATGCAAGTGTGTAATGCTGTAATGTTTTTATATGATTAAAAATTTCAACACAAAATGCGTTTTTCCTATAATTATGGCCCTCCTCTGAAATTTCTTGAACTTTCTGATTAAGAAAGTTTGCCCACCACTGATGTAAAGCATTGAAACTACAACCTTATGACGAAGAAACATGTAGGATAAGCTTGTTAACTTACTTTAAATTAAAATTTACGTTACTTTACTTTATATACAGTGTGTCCCAAAAAATTATGACATTATGACAAGCGGAACTCCAGAGGTAGCTGAGAGCACCGCTGGAGTTCAGCTTGTTCATTTTTTTGGGACAACCTGAAAGAAGCCTACCAAGTCGAATATTCAATAAAAAAGACACTCTGGAAGTGCCGACAAAAGTGAAAACTTGAACAATTACGAGATGGTTTTTTCTCATCTCAAATAATGCCCAACGCGCCTAAAGAAGTTTTCATTTCAAAAATTCAAGTTTTCAAAAAAAGAACGAAAATCCCAGGAAATTCCTAATGTTATTGACCTATCTTTATATAATTAAAGATAGGTCAACAACATTAGGAAACATCCTTGGCACAAATACACAGAATTTATAATAAATCACTTTCTAGATTTCACTCAACACGTAGTAGAATTTTGCTGAAAAATAGAGAGGGTTGTTTGATCTCTACTCAGTAAAGTATATCCGGTACGAAGTGATGATTTTTCTGCGTAAAATTTTTTCAGCTGAATAAATCTAGGTTTGGGATAACCCGAAGAATAACAACTCAAAGCGCATTAATAATCTTACGTTTCCCAACAAAAAGTTTAAATAGAGTTTAGATGTTTTCTTTATTGCACACCAATAAAAAAATAAAACAAATAAAAGAGACTACACAACTAAATCAAATGTACTATGGGCAGCCTTATCGCTAAAAGCGATCTCTTCCAGGCACAAATAGATTTCACGGAGAACATTACCCCCACATCTTCATTACGTTAAAGCCAAACAATAATTAATTTTAAAACGTCTTACTGTGAGTTAACTCGTAACGTACGTAACTTTTTTGTAGGATACAAAAGGGGTGTACGATTTTAGTATCGTCATCTGCCGCCGCATGATTTTTCACAAATTTACGGTACAGGAAACCTATAAATATTTATAGGGTGTTATACTCGAGTGTAAGCGATCAATAGCACCCCGAGGACGCTAATGATTAGCGTCCTCGCTCGCTTTGGTGCAAGTGATCGCCTAAGAATACTAGCTGTTGCCCGCGACTTCGTACGCGTTACACTACTAAATGTGTAGGTAACCTACAAATAAAGTTAAACTCGCTTTTGCAACTTGACACCCCATTTTTATCCCATGGGACCTGATTTATGGGATTAAAGTAGCATATGTGTTAATCCTGGTTATAATCTACATAAATACTAAATTTCATTGAAATCTGTTCAGCCGTTACGACGTGATTGAGAAACAAACAAATAAATAAGTAAAAAAACATCCAAACTTTCCCATTTATCATCAGTGTGATATTGTTGTAAAGACGTTTCGTCACGTTTCCGAGATAAATGAAGGTGTATTATTAAATGTTTTCAATTTGTTATCTAACAACGTAACCTGTGTGTTAATGCAATTGTTATAGACCCAGGGGTACCGAACCTTTTATGTATCACGGTGCCATTTTCCTAACAAAATGTTTAATGAGGCCATAGACGTACCGTCAAATAATTGTGACTTCGTGATTATTGGAAAAATAATAATACTAAATAATATCAACTCAAAACTCCTTATTAACTACAAATATAAACATTTTGCAATGTATATTAATAAAATATAGTAGGGACAAAATGCCTTTAATAACAGAAAGAATATAAAATTATTTACAAGATGATAATACAGGAGAAACAGTTGAATCATTTAAATATTGTTGCAAACGATCTATAGATGCTCAACTGCTCCAGAGGGCTTAGCCAAGTTACAGTCGATTAGCGATGACGCTAGTCGATACATCCGAAAATGTATGGGATTTGACACATGCTATAGAAATACCACGTGATTCAGCGACAACAAATGTATGCAGAAATCGAATAGATTCGTGGCGAATGTAATTTGGCTACGGGCCCTGATCACTACCAGGCGGAAGTGTCCCCAAGACCCGCTGAATTGCAATGCTTATGCGTTGACCCAGATAAGCGCCAGCGCTCGGATCACACGTCGCTTCGACCAGACGCCCAGAAAGAGTTTTGAAAACGTGATGGGCTCCGGTACCACATGTACCCCCAGGGTCACGACCCCAAATGGCTCAAATACGAAAACTCTGTCGAGACTTCCATATTTGCGCCGCTTGAGATCTTCGGCTGAATTTGCCGCTGCACCGGCCTCAACTGCTGTACCAGACAGATGGGATGGCACAAGGGTATCGACGCACGTGGCGTCCCACACCAAAGGCCTACCCGCCGATTAATAAATGTTCTAGTTATACGCGTAATTAAATTACGTAACATTAGTGTACCTTTTGGTGTTGCAGATTAAAAGTTTCTATATGTATTTTTGCACCCCAAAACAACGCGGACGAAGTCGCTGGCAACAGCTAATAACTTATATTAGGGTTATAAGATATTACTTTTAGCTTCATAGTTAAACTTTTTAATCGGTGACGTGCCCAAAATATTGTCTCGCGTGTCATGATTGGCATGCGTGCCATTGGTTCGCCATCCCTGCTATAGGTCGTGGTATAACGGATAAAAAACGGTCATTTTTATACTTCATTTCTGTCATGCGTGTGTCAAATATTTCAACATAATTAATTAGCATCGCAAATTCAAGGCAATCTATTTAAAAACCCAAAACTTTCTGGTTTTACCCACTTTAGTCTTTAATTGTACAAAAATAAAGTTCAAATTATGTTGCATAGGTAGACGATGGGTATTTTTTAATTTGAGTTATAGCGTACTTTGGACGGTCTTCAGACAAATAAATATGTCAAAGTAAATAATAATGTTCCGTTGCTTTTGATATGAAGAACGTGAAGTTTTACACGTGCTTAGAATAGGTATGTCAAATACTTATCTACTGATTTTCGATAAAAAATAAACAATGAAACAATATAATTTTTGAAGTCTAAACTTCTTTAGGCACGTTAGGTATTTTGGAAATGGTATATGGGAAAAAACCATTGAACTCGCGACACTGTTACCGTTACCGTCACCTGTGTATATAAGTATCTTGTAATTATTCAAATTTTCCCTTCTGTCAGCGCTTCCGGAGTGCCATTTTTTTTTATTAATGGATGACCTCGGTGGAGCAGTTGGTGAATAGCCGGCTGTGATATAAGAGGTTGCGGGTTCGATTCCCGCCGGGTCTGGGTGTTTCTCCATAATATCACACTAAAATTATAAATAAAAAAGTCTGGATGTTTGTTTATCTATTTGTTTGTTTGTTACTCAATCACGTCGTAACGGCTAAACCGATTTCGATGAAATTTAGTATGTACGTTGATTATAATCTGGACTAACATATAGGTTACATTTTATTGACAAACCACGAGTGCAAAGCCGCGAGCGGAAGCTAGTTTATTATAAGTATGGGTTTACAAAACAAAAGTATTTAAGTATTCTATCAGTTTTCTAGTCCCCATAGTACAAGCTTTGCTCAGTTTGGGGCTAGATAGCGCTGTGTGAAATTTCCAGCATTATTTAATTTTGTTATTATTAAATTGCAAACTTGACAGCGATACGATGTAGTAGACAGCAAAAGTTAATTCGTTGAAGCTCATTCTAAGTCTAAGGTCTAAAGGTCAACTCTAGTGTCGAAGTTTTTGGCCAGCTAAAGGCCTCCGACAGAGCTCAACGGCCATTTTTACTTGGAACAGCATCATAACGTACCTATCTTGGCTATCTAAGGGTCATTAAAAGACGTTTTACTGTAAATAAAATAAAATTATATTAAAAAGCTGATTTATTGCATAACCTAAATATAAATTTCAAGACGCATCTCTTGAAATTTATATTTAGGTTTTAATTTAATTCTAGTAATTTCAAATCTAAATGTTACGTTTACGTTTTTATGGCACTGTGAGTTTTTTTTTAATGTAATTTGTAGGAAAACAGGCTTACGGCCCACCGAATGGTAAGGGGTCACCGTCGCATATTGGACACTGGCAACACCCGGGGTATTGTCGACGCGTTCCCTACCCTGTAGAACATTCTACATCCCTCTTTACATTTTTCTTGAAGCGTACCATATCGTAGTTTAACGGGAAAACCTCGGGTGGTAGCTTATTCCACATCTTGCGGGTATGGGGTAGAAAAGATCGCAAACTTCAAGTAGACTTCAGTCAGGGTGCGCAATTTTAGACCGGAATATCTCATAATCATATTGATGTCCTATGGATGATATTATGATACTGATGATAGTAGTAAACTTACCTTCAATCTGTGCTTTATTTCTTCAATCTGCCATCGTATCATCAAACTCATACATTAAAACCACTCACTCACAAAATAAATGTAAAACACTTGCAAATAATATTTTTAGCGCCGAGATTTTACTTTAAGTGCCTATAAACTGATTTTATTTATTTTTTGTGATATAGCTGATTGGTACCCGACTCCTCTCAAGAAAATCTCGCGACTGACTAAAGAACTAAAGCCATAACATTCGATATGATTCATTTTTGGTATTTTTGAAATTACTGAAAACATTCACCTCACGATCATTTCAGAAATTCGTCTTCTGAGTATCCGAAATTCCACTACACACTGTCATTTTACTGTTACACATAACTAAAAACATTTATCAAAATAGAAAGCATATATAATTATTTCTATATATTTTTAAAAATACAAAAGAAAAGTTGAATCATCTAAAGACCAGTGCAAACGATCTATCGATAGCTCAACTGCTCCAGATCACTACCTCTACTAAAAACTAGTTTAAACAACGTGTCTTTTTTTAATTATTTTGATTATTATTCGTATTGGTCGGAAGTTTTGATATAAATAGGTCGGCGCGTGGACGCGCGCGCACGGCTGCACTGCGCATGATCTAATGCACGGCGGTGGAATTTATCTATAAATATCGATATTTTTATTGATAGTATATAAGCTTCTATCATAATTTAAACGTCTCAATTAGACTTTAATGTTTCACGTCAGTTCTACAATCTGACGTCGATTATCAGGAAGGGAAAAGTATTTTGGACATTGCTAGAACAATTAATTAACATCATAACAGCGATAATGACGTCCACAGCTGAGCATAAGATTCCCCTATAGATTTCTAGAGGAACAGTTCTTGTCTGCACCCATCTGCTTCTAGAAACCTTTATTCGGTAGGTCGTCTTTCCATCGTTAAATAGTGAGGGACCTTGTACTATGTCAATACGCGACGATGATTTGCTTTCCAGTGTAGTGTAAAATATAATATAAGTATCTCTTCTATTCTTCTCTCTTCGACGACCCCCGTGGCGTGGTGGGCGAATAGCCGGCTGAGACGAAGGAGGTAGAGGGTTCGATTCCCGCCGCGGAACAAATGTTTGCATGATTTACAGATATTTGTTCCGGGTCTAGTGGTTTCTCTATATATATTATAAGTATGTATGTATTTACAAAAAAAAGTATATAAGTATTATATCAGTTATTTGGTATAGTAGTACTTAGTTTGGGGCTAGATAGCGCTGTGGGAAATGTCCAGCAATATTTATTTATTTATTTATATAAAATTCTCGTGTCACAGTGTTTGTAACTCCGCCGAAACAGGTTTTTCGATTCTCATGAATTTTTTTGGGTATATTCGGTAGATCTGAGAATAGGACGTAAATTATTTTTCATACCCCTATGTGATAAGTGTGGTCCACGCCAAATTTTTATTTTTTTATTTTATATACAATTTTTTTTATAGTTTGGCAATAATAAATACCTTCAACCATAAACTTTCACCCTTCTACCACCAACCCCTATTTTTTAATAGCGATATTAGTACTTTAATAATTTTCTACTCTACACATCCCTACACATTTGGTAGTGTATCGCGTACGAAGTCGCGGGCAACAGCTAGTAAATATATAAATATATGTATCGATACGTTATATGTTATAGAAACTAGTATATACTACGTGTTTTGTTATGTAAGACATTAAATTAAAGCACTGGTAGGGCTAATGGCTAGTGTTGTTGTCAAATAGGTTTTTATCAAATTCATGACAATAGAAAATTTTATACTTTCAAACAAAATCAAGTCATAAAATATCAATGAAACAGCCTGTATAAAATAGTTAAACAAATCGTATACATTCAACATGTAAGTAGGTAGGTTAACTGTTAAACTGACTAAGCGGCATCGCCATAAAGTCGCCGCTGATTTACGCTAAAAATGTATCAATTACTGGATAAATATTCAAGCTACCGTTATTAAACCCCCCTCTAAAATCAGTGAATATGAATCCAGATGTGTGTTTTAATTTAATGTCGTACATAACAAAACAGGTTATATCGATACTAGGTATAAAGTATCGACATACGAGTATTATACATTTTACCTATAAATGCATGATATCACTAGCTGCTTAGCGGTCCTTTGATAATTTAGTCAAATCAATGTGACTAACTTATAGCAATAACCGTTGGTTTTAAGAGCTGTTAACCACCGGGTAGCGTTTAGGTACCGCGTTTACGACTCGAATCACTCACCGTCTATTCCTGGCCATTTAGAGCACAGCCATAAAATGAATGTACATCAGGATTATAATGAGGCCCTACTGTTCCATAAAATACAAGTGCGGATTTTATGACTGTGTTTCTCTTCGTTTGACCCAGTTTTTGGGTTGAGGTGGTTAAACAGGGCCAGAGTTCACTTAGGTTGGATAATTCTATCATTTCCTCTGTTCCTACGTTGAGTATAACTCAGAGTAGTGATGGACTTTATAGCTTCTAAAACACAACCGTGTTGAGAGGAAATCTCATATGTGAATCTTTTAAATGTAAAATCGGTCGTTCTAGAAATATATTGCAATTGAAGTCCTAAGTCTGATATGATGATGATGATGAATAGAAAACTCTGTATAATTCAACGGTTACTGGCCGACAGAAGCTTTAGAATTAAAATATGCAAAAATGTTTATAACGGAACTCTTTGACAGAAACATTCGCATACAGAAAGTTCACGAACCTCCATGCACGGCGATGACTGGCCAATTAAAACTTCTGCTAAATTCAAACGCATTCAAACGCATTCCAACTGACAGGACAGCCCGTCAAAGAATGTGAAATTCGCAATTTTTTTACTAAATTTCAGTCTGAAATAAATATAAAATCAACGAAATATTCAGGTATGTTAGTCGAATAGCTTGGTCAACTTGGATTATCGTGTTCCAGGGCCGCCGGTAGGATTTCCCGTTACGCTAGCCTTAATGATATCATACGCCGGGCTTTTTGCAGCACTCCAGCCGTTCTCGAACCGAACGGTCTGATATGTGACGATGGTAAGCGGGCTGACGGTATGGCTCTTGTACGTTGGGAGAAGGGTAGGCCTTTGGTGTGGGACGCCATGTGCGTCGATACCCTTGCGCCATCTCATCTGTCTGGTACAGCAGTTGGGGCCGGTGCGGCGGCAAATTCAACCAAAGATCTAAAGCGGCGCAACTATGGAAGTCTCGACAGAGCTTACGTATTTGAGCCATTTGGGGTCGAGACCCTGGGTTCAAGGGGTACCAGGGCCCATCGCGTTTTCAAAATTCGTTTTGGACGTCTGGTCGAAGCGACGTGTGTGATCCGAGATCTGGTGCTTATCTGGGTCAACGCATAAGTCAGCCAGTGTCTTGGGGACACTTCCACCTGGTAGTGATCTGGAGAAGTTGAGCTATCTATAGATTGTTTGCAACGGTCTTTAGATGATTCAACTGTTTCTTCTGTATTTTATTGTAAATAATTGTATATTCTTTCTGTTATTAAATGCATTTTACGTATTTTAAGTATGTTAGTGTATATGTGACGTAGTTAATAAGTTAGAATCGTGGTTTTACTCTTTAGTTGACAAATGGAATTTGACCCAAACTACAAGTTAGTATTTGTGATCTTAAGCATTGTCGTTTATGTACCTTCATATGGCTTACCATAAAAATGGGCATCACCATCTATGGCGCCCATAGCAAATAACAACGTGCTACCAGCGCCATCTCTTGTCGCGGAAAGTTGAGGTAGGCGTTATTTCAGATAGCGAGCCATGATGCACACCATGGTGAAATAGCGAAGGAAGTTCTGAGCTGGGCTCTGTACACCATTACTGCGTTTCTTTCACTGCTGGCCTTCGTTGGAGGCTGCAAAAGGAAAGTCTATATTGCTTGTCGGACACCGGCGCCTTGCAGTGGTAAAAAGTAAAATATTAGGTGACGAAACATTGATACTTCTCTTATGATACAGTAGTAAGACTACTAGGGAACACATTCCCTACTCTGTCAGACCCAGTAACTTCTGAAAATAGATAGAAAACTCATTTTTGATCAACCAATTCCAATAAAAGACAATTGTTTTTGTATAGTATTAATGATTTTTTTTTAATTTTAATAAAAGATATTGACATTGTTAAATAAATACCAAATAACAAATATTTGCACGCCTGCATGCAAGTTGAATACATTGACAAGCATAGATTTATGATTGCAATTTTTGTGTATTCTAGCAAAGAAACGATTGAATTTGAATAAAAAAGTATTTTTTCTTTCTATTACATATGTTTGGATACATAATATTCTTGTGATCACTCCTTGTTACAGAAACTGAAAATGGCTGACCACTGCAGCTCTAGCAAACTCTACATGCTACTATTAGCCATCTTCTCTTTTATTATGAGTGTGTCATGCTGTAAGAAGAAAATAACATGCACCGGTCGCGCCCCCTGCCAACGTGGCCCATATAGGACCTAATCGAACGCCCTCTCTCGGCAAAAATGGGGGAAAAGTTATACTGCGGGGATTTCCCCCAAGTATCAAACACGTTTTCATTGACGGCGATTGGGTGTGTTTTTGAAATGAAACTTTCGGATAATTAATATTTAATTTGAAGAATATTACGATGTTTAAAATTAATTGGATTTGTGTTTTACATTCTTAAATTGATTTAATGTATAACTGAAATATTACGAATAAAAAAACTCGTGTTATACATTTCTTTTACGAATTGTCTATTTCTATTTCTTTATGCAGATCCCGTAAGCGATAAAGTGTTGGTTTGAGTCAAACTCCACCTTGTAGTTTTATTTTTAGTTTTGTACAGTATTTAGATTTTAAGATTGGTTTTAGTGTTTGGTGGAAGGACTCAAAGCGATTTCTTTTTCGTTTACAGGACAATGCTAAAATGGCTCGTAACAAAATATTGAAAATAGCCCGATAACGGGAACCACTTTGATTTGGTAAGTGACATTGTTATCTTATAAATATGTAGGTACTTAGGGTGCAGGCCAGATGAAGATACGTAGGCGAGGGCGAGGCGAAGATGCGGCGAAGACGCGGCGTCTTTTCAATGTACTTTCATACAAAATGTATAGAAGCGTCGTAGCGGTAAATATACAGAGAAGGTGGTACGCGGGTGCAACGCTTCTGAACATTTTGTATGGCGCCACGCCATGTCTCTCCAATCTGGCCTGTGCTCAAGTGTAATGTTGTAGTGTTTATGCTTCTCGTTATCAAGTTTCATCTATAAAATTGCACTTTTCAATTGTATAGTCGCTTTTATTCCTTGTTAAAAAAGTAAATAGCGTTTTTCTCAGAGCCAAAGTTCACTTCACTTTTTAGTTTTATGGCTCAGGGCCAAGGTTATTTTTACCGCAGAAGATTGCCTGTATTTGTATGGTTATATCATTAAATTCAATTTGATTTCTCTTCCAATTTCCTCCTTAATCACCATCGCATCAGCCACTCACAGGTTTGGCAAAGCAATGCTATGACTTCTTTCGAAAAAGCTTATTCTAAACTTATCATAATCGTCGACATCCACAGACTGACTTCCAACCACTGCTGGGTATGGATAGGCCTCCCTTAATTTGTGCCATCGACTATGATCCAGAGCCAGTAACATCCAGGTACGGCCCACGACTTGAACTAGTCGTCGACCCACCTCGCCACTGGGCGTACTACTCCTATACTAGATTTCAATACCAACTTGATATAAATGTTGATTTAATCTACACTTTAATTGCTGGGTACAGATGACTGAGCGAGCAGCCTCACCGGGCAAATGTTTGGTCAGTCCCACGTCACTCGAGGCAAAAGCTCGTGCAGGCTTACCCGAGCAAAGGATTGTCGATGCTAATAGCTATCTCGATCTGGTTTCCGCGTCTATTTAAGACCTCGCTGTCGATGTTTGCCTCGCTCGTTTGCAATATGAAAAAATAATAATAAAGATAAGTCCTTGATGTGTTACGTCTCAGCCTTACGTTGCAAGGTTACGCTGATACTGTCTCTGTAGTGAGGCAGCCTCGCGAGGCTAATCATCCAACGGCGCCCTCGCGAGGCTGCCCGGCTAATTTTTCAGTCAGTACCCAGCTAATTACATGTCTAGAGTTGTTATACTAAGCCGGTAGTTATACTATCTTAGACAGGTTCCTCTTAATACATATGTTCTTCCAGGGACGGGCATGTTTCTTCCGCTAGACCAACTTGTTCTTATTATGTGCCTGCTGGCAGTCTGGCTCTTGGAGGTCTCAGGGTGTGGTCCGAAGAAAGTCGTTGAACGGGAACTACCATATAGATTTTCGGCCCAAAACCTATAGGGTACTTCCGGTTGACCTAGAATTGTCAATTTTGGTTAAAAGCGCGAAAATCTAAATTGGCCCATATCTTTTTATCATGTTGACTCAGGACCTTGATTTTTATACACATAATAGGGCTCAGTATCTGGTACAAATTTCAACTTACTAGATCCACCCGTTCCTGAGACAATCGGTGGTGACACACGGACAGACGAACAAGAAAGTGATCTTATAAAGGTTATTTTTTTTACCTTTTGAGGTACGGAACCCTAAAAATGACACTTAACAACCGATTTTGTGCGGCCTGCACCCCACGGCTCTCAGAAACCTTTTGTTCTAGTGATAGAAAGAGACCACGCACTGTAATGCACATATTCCTAATCTGCGTTGTTCAGTGGGTGGTCTCCTCACGAGAATTTAAAAAAAATATCTTTTAAAAAAAGACATCGCTCTGTTCTATCCAGGGCCCGTAGCCAAGCTGCCGCTTCGAATCGATCCCACGCCACGAAGAAGGTATAGAAATAATACTTTTTTCTAGATTATTTCAACTTACGATGACGTCGTTTAACGAGTATTTGCTTATGTTCCTGTACATAGTAGTCTTCTTGCTGCAACTGACAGAGAGTCGTAAAAGCCTTAAGGAACAAGAAATAAAAGGACACAATACCCGCTAACTTGGTTAAGCTATCTCGCACAAGTCCAGCGCGAACGATACGGTAAGAAATCCAAATCGTTTAGCATATTGAATAAGCTCATTTGATTGGTGTAAGCAAACGCATTCATCATCAGATTATCATTCAATGAGTAAGATTCCTTGAATATCAGATATATCCTAAGTGTTATACCACACAAAAAAGTGTTGTTTTAATCTAGGTATATCTTCAATTTCTTGTATAGGTACTCAATACTCAATCGTTTATATTATTCCATAATAGGTGGTAATTGGTAGGTAGATGATCATTATGGACCCTGTTGGGCACAACAATATTTTGGAGAGAGGATGACCACATTCAAGTATATTCTATTCCCTATATTTGTCTAGGGTCTATTTCAGCTGAGTTTTATATAACGTCGACTTCTGACTCGGGAGTTTCTGGGTTCGAATCCCGGCCGTGTTCTAATGGTATTATTTACTCGAAAAATTTGTGTGAACAAATAGTTATTTACCTACCATTATTTTTTCATAATGTCGAAGCATGTAAATGTTTACAACATTTTAAATAACTTTCTCATGTACCTAAATGATTTAATTATCTATTTGAGAATATAAATATTCTATAACCATGCTCCTGCTACCTCACATCATATTCTGTGCTGGTGGACTCCAATAAACGGAACGCTCTTCTAGTTTTAGAAGGAAAACAGTAGCTAGGAGAGCGTTCCGTTTCTTAAAGATAAATAAAAGTATTTCTTCTTCTAGATTTTCTCCACTAACGATGTCGTCGTTCAAATATTATCTACTCTTGTTCCTGCACATCATTGTTTCCTTGATGCAGCTGACAGAGGGCTGAAAAAACTTAAAAAGCCGGTTTACTAGAAATAAAAGGCCCAGATACCCTCTAAATCGGTAAAGTTGTCCCGCTCAATTCTAGCTTATAAGGTATGAAATGCCGAATCTCTGAACTTATAGTTCGGTAAGATTATCCCAGTATTTCCACAAAGCTCCTAAAAAAATCTGCCACAATGGCCGCCAATTTTCCGATCTACATATGTGCCCCTTAACATGCTAATCCTTTGAGTTATATATCAGTGAGTTTAGCTTGTGTTGTTGTCACGCTGGATGTAAAGCCTTCTCCAAAAGTCGCTGAGCGACGGCCTACTTATGGTAGGTATTTTATTGATTTAACCTCGATTGTTTTCTTCTTCCAGGTTGACATATACATATATATAGTTCTAAACTCCTTTTTGAAAGCCATGATAACTCTGCTGCACATCGTGCTACTGCTAATCCTCTGACTTGAAAAAACACATACTTCTTTCTACCCAGCTATCATGCATCGAATATAAAACGTTGTGTTATCTTCTAGATTATCTCCATTAGCGATGTCGTTGTTTAACGAGTTCTTGCTATTGCTCCTGCACATAGCAGTGTCCTTAATGCAGTTGACGCAGGCGTGTGGTCCCTCAAGGCGTATCAGCAGGAAGAAACAGCAGTGTTCGTCAAAGTGCAGAGACCGCGCGGGCCCCAAACTCACAGAAGCTGCACGCGCGAGATCACTCTCAAAGGCCAATCGTATGCACCGCCAAACCAATAGTGCTGAAAATGTAAGAGTTTACGCCGGCCGCCATTAGGTAAGAAATATCTGCATGGTGCCACGCATCTTCTAGTCAAAATGGATTTTTTACAAAGGCGATATAAGGCGTTGTCTAAAATTTGTAGTAATTAGGGAAGAACTACCCTACGCATAAATTGAATATGCATTGGATCCTGATGGCTAGTTTGTAGCTTTTTGTTTGTAGTTTGAGATTTTTTTGTTTTCTCGACCATAGACAAAAACTTTGTCTAGGGCGAGGTGGCAGTATTGGCCACCAGCTCATACATAGTTACTTTACCAGGTAATCATGAGGTATTATATCCTGGTCCTGCTACTGCTGCTGCACATCCTCTCCTGGGCTGGTGGCTGCAAAAGACAGACCGGCCTCACAACTATTGTCTCCCTTGCACTTATAAGGGATCGATTATTGAAGTCATCTATCCTAAAGTAAGCTAACTGCAATTAGTTCTTCCTGCAAAACAAACTATACCTACTTATTTTGTCATATTCCTCCCGTTGCAGATACATAATAGGAACTTAGAGCAAGAACTCACGAAGCGATTACAGGCATTTTAAACTGCGATATAAGACGAGGGCGTTATGTTGGAAGCCGCACAAAAAAATGGATTATCATGACAGATTACCTACCTGAGAATAATTATATTGATACTAGCTTCCACCCACGACTTTGCACGCGTGGTTTGTCAATAAACAGTAACCTTTGTCTCAAACCAGGCATAATCTATCCCTTTAGGTACAAAAGGGCTATACACCAAATTTCATCGAAATCGGTTCAGCCGTTACGACGTAAAAGCTTAACAAATTAATAAACAAATTCACTTTCGCATTTATAATACATATATGTGTGATTCTTAGGCAGCCTTCTGAAGGTGCCTCTATCATCATCATTATATATCAGATATAGAACGTCAGCTTTTGGACAAGAAAATGACTTAACGTCGAGTCGCGCTTAAAACACAATTCTCTATGACATGCCCTGTTGATATATATATTTTTTGCTGACCAACATTATTATAGTTTTTTTTTGTTCCAGCCTAAATAACCCTGCCGACGGGAGTTCGATCTGTCCCCCTTTTTGCAACGGAGGACCTGATCGAACTTGTTTCTCACAACCGTCCCTAGGGGACCTAGGGGGACAGAGCAGGGTGACAGATGAGAATAATTCAAGCAGACATCATTACTAAAGTTATGTTGTAAAGAACAAATTGATGATAAACTGGTATATTATCTCTAAATTTTTTTTTCTGTGATTGTAAGTTTTTAAGGGTTTACACGAACGTATCCGTTGGACTGGGAGGCTAGTCCAGAATCACCCCCTTTAAGCATATTTTTGAGCACCCTGTAGAGGGGTGGAAAATATCCCTCCTAGGTCGTACTTCAGCTGCTCAGTACACCTCACTGGACCACATTCGTCAAAGCATTTGGCCTTATTGCACACACAATCAGCCCCGGATCTACGATTTTTCCGAACCGGGGTTGAAACTTGATGTGGTGCCCTCTTCAGCGTTTGAAAGACGGGTGATTTAAGGTTCGTTTAGGCGCTTCGTAATAAAGTGCAAGTTAGCATAAACGTGTTTATATTCTTAGCAAGTTGCGGGTAGCTAGTGCACCGTGCACTCAGCCTCAAGGGGGCGCAAATCTCAAGACTTGCGCCCCCTTAAGGCTTATGCACCCCTGGCGACCGCCCCTACCTACGACACTGATAATAATGTATTGCACACAATAGATTAGTATTGGCGCATGCTTTAAACTGATAGAAGGTTCATATAAAAAAATATTTATTGCTTATAACTTACACACAATCTGAATAAAATATTTTTCTTAATTCTAAATGAAAGAGGTTCTTCTGGTGGTCAAACTTTTTAGTCAAATTGTCCAACAGGAATCATAAACGACGACCCAGTGCCTTTTTGCCACTGGATGGCAGTAGGTTGTTAGGTTTTTATTTTATAACAAAGCCATGTGGTTTGTTTTCTTAAGATTACGCAGTCAGCGTTTGACCACTCTATCCCAGTTGCTTGACCTTGAGGAAAATTATTCCTGTTGGACAAATTAGTTCGACTAAAAAAATGTACTACGAGGAAGAACGGGCACATAAAGTCGGAATTCCATTTCGGAATATCGAAGGCATCAACAAAAAATCTACACACGTACAACCTTTACCCCCTACACATACACCCTTCTGACTCACCGTACCACCGACGATATCCCCAGTGGTACGGTGGGTAAAAACTATAAAAACAAAACACCAATTATTAGTGATGCTTATATGTATTTTATAGTACTTTAGAATAGAGTATAGTTAGTATCATTTACAATAAAAAACAACAAAATATGAATTGTTCCTAATTCTGAGAACAAAACGTGACACATTATTACAATTACTTCTCCCCTAAATGATTACACCAAAAATCTTTATGGTCTTAATTCATAAACACACAAACACCGTGACACTGGTATTTTTCAAACTTTCGCGATCACTGTACATAATTACTGATTAAAACGGTTATTTATCGCATATGTACCTTTTTTATTTGTTATCCTGACGTTTTGGCTGTGTTATAACAACCGTGGTTACGTGCGGACTGGAGTACTTGGAGCTACTGTCATTGGAGACGTGATGGCAGCTGCAGCAACTACCCTCACTTGGTCTTCAGAATTAGAAATGTCCTCGTTCATATCACGGCACACTACACTAACTGTATCTACGCACTGAGACGACCGATCACGACGACAAGACGACGACGAAACGTCGGAATAACAAATAAAAAAGGTACTTACGCGATAAATACCGGTTTTACACGTACCTACAGTAGTTAGATTTTATTTCCGATTTGCTGTCTCCAATATTCCAAAACGGAATTCCGATTGTATGTGGCCGGTGCGGTGGCCTAACAGCTGCAGTTAGCTTGACCGCCCTAGAAAAGTTTTAGCGTGGAGACTTGACATGACTGGGCTTATAGCCAGCTGAGACGCAGGATGTTGCGGGTTTGAGTCCCTCCGCGGAACAAATGTTGGCATGATTTACGGATGTTCGGTGTCTAGGTGGTTAGGTTAGTATATAAATACCTAACAAGATTTTTAACAAGTGGGCTGTCACTCACACCACACGTACACTATTCTATCACTTAAAGCTCGTGTCCGTAAGCTCATTCATGTATTTAAAAAAATAAGATATCTGCGTGATGAGGTAACCAGTAAAACAGTCTACCTTACCCTCTGTCAGTCCTTAATAACCTACGGTATCTCAGCTTGGGGAGGAGCGGCTAAAACTCATCTAATTAAATTAGAAAGAACCCAGCGGTCTATTCTAAAAGTTTTAAACTTTAGGCCGTTTAGATACCCTACCGTTGACCTCTATAGAGAAACCCTAGTACTTACTGTGCGCCAGCTTTTTATCAAATTCGTGATCATAAGACAACACTTCCATCCTTGCCGAACTGACAAACTGTCAAGCAGAAGAGTGCATGAAGTGTACAAAGTCCCTGCATGTAAGACTGCTTTTGCGCATACCTTTGTGTATTTTCTGGGACCTTTTTTATATAACCGCATGAGTAAAATTGAAAAGTTGGAAGACAAGACCAGATTCATATTGGGAAAAATTCTAAATCGGCTCTTACGGCAGTATGACTATGATTCTACTGAAAATTTATTACATACTATTAAATAACTTCGAACAGAACTGTTAGTCTTAAGTTATCTTTTATTTGTTGTTGCTATAAATTTGCCTATAAACTGTTATTAATTGTAAGTTATATTTATTTATAAATATATATATGTTTTGCATGTTAGTTTATATTAGATAATCATAGATATTTATAGTTTCATGTTTGTTAACCATTTACTCTATTTATAATTACAAGGAAAAAATAAGTGTCTGCCCTGCATGGGGAGTGAAGAGCTACCTCGCCGTAACACAGTTTTTAACTAGCACGGGAGGTATGTTTCGAAACCTTAGTGCTTGCAGTAGGTATTTATACTGTTTATTATATTAATAAGTCATTGTTTGTTTGTACACAATGCAATGCACTCTGTATTCCAAAGTGGTTAAATAAACTTATTCTTATTCTTATAGTTATCTGGTTCTCAAAGTAAATGCTTATAACGGGGGCAAAATGCCTTTAATAACAGAAAAAATATACAAATATTTACAATAAAATACAGAAGAAACCGTTGAATCATCTAGATACCGTTGCAAACGATCTATAGATAGCTCAACTGCTCCAGATCACTACCAGGTGGAAGTGTCCCCAAGACACAGGCTGCACTGCCCCGCTGAATTGCAATGCTTATGAGTTGACCCAGATAAGCGCCAGCTCTCGGATCACACGTTGCTTCGACCAGAAAGAATTTTGAAAACGCGATGGGCTTCGGTACCCCATGGACCCAGGGTCTCGATCCCAAATGGCTCAAATACGTAAGCTCTGTCGAGAGTTCCATAAGTGCGCCGCTTGAGATCTTCGGCTGAATTTGCCGCCGCACCTGCCCCAACCGCTGTACCAGACAGATGAGAGCGCAAGGATATCGACGCACATGGCGTCCTACACCAAAGGCCAATGCATAATCTTACGCGATTTCTGTTAGTGCATTCAGTTACCCGTCTACTAACATAATATTACTCACAAAATGGGTGACATGTCTGATCAAATTACAAGAGTCTCACTAATCCGGCACTATTAAAAACTAGGGGGTGCCGGATTATTGAATTGTATACAAAAAATCATAATAATTATGTAAAAAAAGGATTGTGTGGTTTTATGAAACCACGGTAAAAGTGAAACTTTGTTTCACATTATAGACATTTAACTAAAAATTTTCGTTGGCACAAATGAGTAATAGTCTATACACTACACGGTCAGCTGATGCGAACTATAGGCGCCGCCATATTGGCCTCGGCTGCTCTGACGAGCGCCTTTCACTTTATCCCTACTCCGCGGCCGACCGTCACGCGACATGCAACACACAGACGAAAAAGTTTGAGACGATGTAATAAAAGTTTGACTTTAATAAATTATATGCGCAAGCGCGGGACGAGAGTAGGGAGGGCTTGAGGGAGGCGTGAGTGGAGGCTGTCGAATTATTGGACGTACCGGATTACTGAGACTTCTGTAATTTGTTTAATTTGGGACTAGTTAGCGCTGTGAAATGTTCAACATTATTCATTTATTTCTACTAGGTCTCGCGTAGATTTTTTACGTTCTATGCTGAAATGTCATTATACTTACTTTATTTTGCTATGTAGCGATAAGACTGCCAATAGTAAAACGGTGTTCTTGTGTAATTGTTTTACGTTGTGCGATAAAGTATTTTCTATTAAATTTGTCCGTAGAGACAAACTTTTCAAAATTTTGTCTTGTTTTAAAACGATAAATGAATACGATTCTTATGAACATACGATAAAGTATCTACCCTCCATCCTAAGTTTATAGTTATTATAAACTACTATCTGAGCCGGCGAACTTCGTACCGCCTTGACATGCATATGACGCGGGCTGCCAATGTATGTCGGTAGAATTGTCATAATTACCTGCATCTATGTATGAGAAAATGAATTTTCTCCGTAATTTCTTTTTGCGTGAATTTTTCAGATAATTTAATAGTTATTCTGCTATTTGAGGTGGAGACAAAGCCAACAAATCAAAGGTCATCAAAATCAGTCTCGTCGTTCTTGAGTTATAAATGGTGTAACTAACCCGACTTTGTTTTATATATATAGAGAAGATTAAGTAGCAAAGTGGAAATCTTAACGATTATAATTCGTAATAAATACTTCTTTTTCTGTGAAAATACTCTATTTTGCAAGCTTTTTATTAACTTGCAATGTATGTTTATCCGGGTGGAATCTTGCAACTGAATTTTAAACCCGTTCCCCTCAACCGTTTGAGCTGAAATTTGGAATATATATTATGTAACTTCAGTGACAATGCAATAATATGGTACCATGGAGGTGGTCTGATGATGGAAACGGATGCTAGACAACGGAACTTCTGAATGGATTATAATAGACTACTAGTGTTTGGGCTCATTTGTATCTGCTGGCGGTTCAGATTATGAATTTTATAAATGCCTGTTTTGAAAAAGTAATTCTTCAACAAAAATCGTATTAAATTTAAAAAGATAAAATAAACAATAGAAAATTAAACAGTAATGCCAATATTTTATTTACACTCCGATACAGGCTAATTAACTAATTACAATTCCGATTTAATAATAATTATATAATTTGAAAAACAGAAAAAGGACGGCTTGTTCTAGAAACCTAATAAGATATTACATTAAATACATACACCAATTATTATTATAAATTTAGAGAAATAAAATATAATTTATTTTTATCGATAGACAATTTTTTTTAAACTTAAATTAACCAAGCCATCCCTAGTGAAATCTCTATTATAAAATGGAGTCAAATCTGTGATTCATTCTATAAAAACCGCTATAAAAATAGGGTTGTCCTTTTAATATCAGTCTATTAGAAAAGGATAGCATCATTTTAGAGAATGCTTCAAAGAATTGAACCGACTGACTAAATACATTGAAATATTAATGCATACATAGGTTACGAAGGTAAGTTTATAAGCATATTATAAGCATATATAACTAGATCCTTCTGAAAGACGACTGAAAGGTTGCTGGGAGCCGTTGGGTACAGGCCGCACAAGATCGGACGCTCTGTCAATCTATGGGAGAAGCCTGTGTTCAGCAGTGGAAGTCTAATGGCTGATATGATGACCCCTCTAAATTGACGAGATCTCTCACTAACCTTTTTTAAGCATATTTTTGTTGAAGAATTCGGTGCCCCCTAAAATTGCCGCTCGGGGCAGATGCCCCGGTTTGCCCTCCTAGATCGGGGGTTGATTATATACACGATCAAACTTGTTGCGATGTTATGAAGTCCGTAGGTCGGTCCGTGTGACTGTTGTAACGCGAATGGCCCCTTTTTGAGGATTCATAAAAAAATAACGGCCAAGAAACCAAGAACGGGCAATATCAGTGTCTTGGTTACTATGTGCCTGGTAGTGATCTGTAGCAGTGATATCTAAAGATCGTTCGATAAATACTTGTATTTTTTTTCTGTTATTGAACATTAAGAAAGGTCTAGTTATATCGGTAAATGATATGCCGATAAAAACCATGTGACTATTATTCAACATTTTATTCGTCATGTAAAAATATTATAGCTATTTCAACGTACAACAAAATTATATTGGTTTGACAACTACAGGGTGAATTTGTAAATGGTCGACAAATTTCGGGAAACGACTTTGACCGTAACCAACTTTATTGACATTATTGAATTAAAATGAACACGAAGTAGTTCTTGATTAACTGGCAGAGCCGTTTGCCAATCGTTTACCGATTCATCCTGTATACAGTGCACGGCACTTATGTATGCACGCGAAGAAACATGCACACACGCTAAATTATTATTCAACTGATTTTTCTTTTTACAATTCGGACGATTTATCGTCTCTTTATTCTAAAACTAATTTTATACACGTGCATACTTAAGTGGCGGGTACTGTTATATATTTTATACAATCGGCGACTTAAGTTATGGAAGAGTGCCTTAAATACTTGTTCCTTAATGTATTCAATACGTTTATAAGAAAACTCTCGGGTTGGGAACGAGTGACGTTTGATTTTTGACTTTATCATGATTGCTTTGGACTTCATTTTACAATTATGTTTTTATTTAGATTTGAATTTAAGAAATTACAATTAATGTAGGAATATAACTAAAATGGTGAATTTAAGTAATATTTTTCATAGACAATAATATTACTGTTTTTTAAGAATCAGGAAAAACAACTCTTTAACATCAAATTATAATTATACCCAAATAGTTTTTGAGTACCAGTAACCCATAATCGTTCATGGAACTATTTACAAATTTTTGAAGTGAAAGCTTCTTTAAACGCGTTGGGCATTTTACTCGCGACACTGTTACCGACACCTCTGTATATAAGTATCTCTAGTGTAGTCTGCTTTTATTCAAGTTTTCACTTCTGTCGGCACTCCCGAGTGCCACTTTTTTTCTATAACATTTTTTGTTGTGTTCAAATGGAATTGTATTTATTCGGTAATATGGGTAAAAACAAGGTGTAGGTGCAGCCATATTCAGCGTTTAACGCATGTTAAAGCTTTAACATTCATTTTATTATTACATTTCATCTAATATATGTTTGTTTTGTCTAATTTTGTGACAGCTTGAGAAAACAGTCACATCCAAACGTTGTTTGGAAAAAAAACGCTTTTAGTGATAAGACCGCCCATTGCACCGTTATTTATTGTTTATTTCCTTTGTTACTGTAATTTTGTTTGGTGTGCCTTAAAGAGTATTTATTTCATTAATTCATTCATAATAGTGTTAGTAGTCCAGCAGAAACGAATCCCCTAAAGATGTCGTTAAATACAATGCTCCTATTTTAACCTATTTTTTCCTAATTCAGAAAACATCAATTTTTATTATATATTGGTAAAATTTAGTCTATTATATTATAATGTATTTATGTAGGTTTATTTATATTAGTCCTGTGCAAATTTTCATTACTCTCCTTTTCTGTGGAATCCACACATCTTTATCTACAATAAACAAAGGTTAATCATTATTATAAATACGGGATTTATCACGTACCGTCTTATCGGTGTTTGGACCGACACACACACACACCGATACCGTGTTGTGTGTTTGCCTGTACCGAGAATTACCGCGCTACTCCTGTAAACGCGCCCACCACCGCGCCCGTCTACTCGCGCGTAGAGGGCTGCGGCGCGTAGTGCGAGGCGAGACGCTATTCGAAGCGGATCGCACTCACCTTAATGAAGGTTCACGAATTGAACCGAAACATTGTCGGTCGAAACACCGATTAGATGGTACGTGATAAATCCCGTATTTATAATAATTATATATATGATTGAAATAAATCACGAAAGTTATCTAAGTCAAACAAAGGTTATCTGGAAGAGAATGCTGTTAAGCATTAAGTTCGCCTTTGTACTAGTTTTGTAAGTGCAATAAAGTATTTCCAATCAATCAAACATCACTACCTTCTTTTTTTATTTTGGTTTTATAATAAGCGGCAGTTATACGAAGAGTCAAACATGAGATACATCCGCACTTATAATCCACGTTTCTTAGAAAACCTAGGTTTTACACTGAGCTCCAGTTAAATAATCATAGACCTAAGTTATAGATAACCTAAGAGAAAATATGCTGAGTTTCAGATAATAACCGCAAGCTCACATATTTTAAACTGAGTTTTGTTTAAAACCGCAGCCTATTATTAGGCTTAAGAGTAGTTTCAGTTAAAACAGTCTAACCACCATACACGATTATGAGACACGAGGTTTTACAAGATGGTCATGTGGACCAAGAAATGCTCATGTGTATGGCCACGATAAGACTACGTTTCAGTTAAAACCCGCAGCTTCTTAGGCTTTATACTGAGTTTCAGTTAAAACTCGCAGCCTATTAGGCTTTAGACTGTCAGTTAAAAACCGCAGCCTAATAGTCGTACAAAGGCTATAGCAGCGCACGGATCTCTTTATGCACATGACACAGGTAATCCACGTAGGAGGTGCTGCCATCTACCCCGCGGTCCTCGACCAGGAAGTGACGTAGCACCGTCTCCAGTTTGTCGTGTTGGCGCATTACTGTTATCTGGAACAATGACGAATTAGACTGATTATTGAGAATAAACTGAGTATGTGAGAATTGACTGAGTCATGTTATTTATTGAATCATTTATATTTGATTTTATTTGAATGGTGCTGATGATAAAATTGGAAATGATCTCAAACAGTGGCATAGTTTAGCTAGCGGAGAACAAGCTGAAGTGGCTGAGGACGGGGCAAATAGCTCGGAAGAACTGACGTTGGGGCAGAAAATTTTCAGAGCGGAGAACATGCACTGGATAGCGCAGCGTAGAACGGATAAAATGACGATCGATGAAAATGACCAAAATCATTATATACAATGAACCATAAGATGATTATGATCTCTCTTTATTACTCTCTTTCGATCTCTGAACCGTATTCCCCTTTGCTGAGAGTGGTGACCCCTTCCAAGGATGTTTTATTTTAGCATACACATGGAGTATGCATACCAACTGCCAAAATAATGCCTAAAACTTCTGAAACTTGATAAGGGAAACTTTAACACCTTTACATTCAAGTTTCAGAATATTTAGGTAGGGATTGGTAGGTCTATCAATTCGATTGCTATTTATCTGCATTTATAATAATAATAATAAATAATAAATAAATATCGCTGGGCATTTCACACAGCGCTATCTAGCCCCAAACTAAGCAGAGCTTGTACTATGGGAACCAGATAACTGATAGAATACTTATATACTTTTTTTTTGTAAATACATACTTATAATATATAGAAAAACACCCAGACACGGAACAAATATTTTAACATAATTTGTTAAATAAATATATAATAATAAAAAATAAAAATAGACTGGCTGATGTCAAAAATAATAACTCGATAGTCTGCTTGATTGCACAGAATAATACTAAAGGTCAGCTTAGACGTGGTCGCGTCATGTAAAAAGAACACTGGCGGTCAACATGTTTTTAATTCTATTTAATGATATTTTATCTTATATATTTCTCAATGTACCTACCAATAACCAATATACGAAAGGCTAGTTCAAAAATAAGACAATAGGCATAGTACTTTCGTGCGCGAGAGTATCCATGCGCAAACATACCCCCTCCACTTTTTTCCCGCGTTCTTTTTACATGACGCGACCTATAGAACGAGCGATAAAGGTGTTTGCACACAGATGCGCGCGGATCAAGTCGGTCAATCGCAAGTCGCGCTTCGGCGAGTCATAAATAATGTTTTGTGTGACATAATTTGTTAACTGGTTGTGAATTTACTTGTGAAAATTTAGGTTAAAATGTTTACGTGACAATGAATAAACGTTCTTATCAAAATTGTTTTGTATTTTGGTAGTAGAATAATGTAGGTGCGAGCCCTAGCGCTAATCTCGAGCGTAGGTAATTAAAATCAAGATTGGCCCGAGCCGGCCTTCTGAATCTATTTATTTTGTGATAATAATGTATGTGTGTGTGAAGTGTGTTTTAATGAAGATACACTAAAAACGGGATAGTCAGACTTCAGTTTACTCGTGATCATGGCGCAGGCTACCGTGCCGATATAGTAATCAGAATACTCAAAAACACGAATCATAGTAAATTATAACGGTTTGTCAATAAAAATATAAAATAAAATAAAAACTTTACACTCCTGCGCCGTCGGATAAAAAGTCTCAATCCCGGTCATAATCTTACTAAATTTCAAATCGGTAAAAAAAAGTTTAAATTTATAATATTAGTATGGATATCCCGTATTTAGTGAAAATAATGTTTACAACCCTGTTTCAAAAATTATGCGTATGCACCATAAACCACCACCCCAACAAAAAAACAACCCCATAAACTCCCACCAAACCTATATAAGTTTCTGCACGCGTTTATGCGTCTCCATCAACGACTCCGTGTAGGAGGGCCAGTCGGCTGCTCGGTCTTCCACCAGTAGAGCCCGCGCGACGAGCGCGTTCTTGTCCAGCGAGTGGGTGACCGTTAGCTGTGGGAGCGAGATAGCGCGTGCGATAGGGATGACATGCTTCAATAATGTAAGGATTTCTACTGGATTTTAGATTGTTACATATTACTGTGCATTTAAAATAGTGCAATGAGGGGTTTTCACGGCCATGTTTTTATAACTGCTAATAGATGGCGTTGCTCTGTCATGCTCTGATTAGCAAAGGAAAGTGAATTGTCAATGCCAATTGCCGTGTCAACATTATTTTCTGAGAAACTTGAAATAAAAAAACAAACATTTGAGTTTATTTATCTAACGAAGTGAGATTGTTTTAGACAAATTTTGATATTGTATCTTTGAGATTTTGGCATATAAACCATTTCTTGCGGTGCATCTCCAGACAGCGCCATCTATTACGCTAGTTGGAACTATTTTTTTTTTAAATCGAAAGTTAAAAGCCTTCATTGTAGTTAAATACAAGCCCGCTTCAAAATATGAATGAAAATCCGAAAGAGGTTCGTTGTCCTCACTAGGACAATGTTTGTTTTACGACTTGCATTGAAGTTGTTTATACAGAAAAAAAAAATTTACGGATACAATCACCTTTTTTCGGGTTTATCATACATATTTTGAAGCATGCTGTATAGTGTTATTGTAAGTAATAACATTTTACATACACATAAACTGTAAAGTATTAATGTGATCATAAACTTGCATTTAATAGTCTTTTCTAATGACAGTTTTTAGTGATTAAAATACGGTTTTTTGTGGCTAGATGCGGTGTTTTTTACAGATATAGGCAAATTTGTTTTGAAACTAAAAGAAAACTTTTTTAAAGCAGCTTCGCGTCAGCGTTACGCGAAGATATTCAGTACAAGAAATAAAAACCATACCATATCTACCGTGTTTCAAAGCTTACACCATAAACGCAAGCTAAGAAGTAAAAACATAAACTACACATGCATAATATCACACACACGTGCAACATCAAGCGCTTGACCACTACCTCACCTGATGGTAAGCGATGATGTGGTCAAAGATGGCACGCTCGCCAAGAAAGAACTTGTTCACTTTGAACCTTTGACTGAAGTCTGACCTGAACTAGTTAAAGTTTTAATAGCACAAACACCTTTAACTTAAGTCCTAGTTAAAGTTTGAATAGCACAAACACCTTTGACTTAAGTCCTAGTTAAAGTTTAAACAGCACAAAATCTTTGACCTAAGTCCTAGTTAACGTTTGAATAGCACTAAAACTTTGAATTTAATCCCACTTCAAGTTCGAATAGCACAATACCTTAGATTTAAGTCCTACTTGAAGTTTGAATAGCACTAAATGTTTTGTTTTAAGTCCTACTTGTAGTTTAAATAGTCGCCTGCGTGTCTATCTGCTGCGCACTCGCGACGCCGAACACGTCCATGACGAACCGGGCGGGAGGCTGTGGTTCGAGTAGTAGTGATTCACTCTCATAGCGCTGTGCCGTTTCTCCCTGGCGTCACGCACTATGTTCCTGACGGCTTCGCTCGCGGGCGAGTCCAGCACGGGCAGCTCCGTCACCTGCGTGTCTATCTGCTGCGCGCTCGCGACGCAGGACACGTCCATAACTAACCGGGCGGGAGCCTGTGGTTCGAGTAGTAGTGACTCACCCTCATAGCGCTGTGCCGTTTCTCCCTGGCGTCACGCACTATGTTCCTGACGGCTTCGTTCGCGGGCGAGTCCAGCACGGGCAGCTCCGTCACCTGCGTGTCTATCTGCTGCGCGCTCGCGACGCAGAACACGTCCATAACGAACCGGGCAGGAGCCTGTGGTTCGAGTAGTAGTGACTCACCCTCATAGCGCTGTGCCGTTTCTCCCTGGCGTCACGCACTATGTTCCTGACGGCTTAGCTCGCGGGCGAGTCCAGTACGGGCAGCTCCGTCCCCTGCGTGTCTATCTGCTGCGCGCTCGCGACGCAGAACACGTCCATAACGAACCGGACGGGAGCCTGTGGTTCGAGTAGTAGTGACTCACCCTCATAGCGCTGTGCCGTTTCTCCTTGGCGTCACGCACTATGTTCCTGACGGCTTCGCTCGCGGGCGAGTCCAGCACGGGCAGCTCCGTCACCTGCGTGTCTATCTGCTGCGCGCTCGCGACGCAGGACACGTCCATAACGAACCGGGCGGGAGCCTGTGGTTCGAGTAGTAGTGACTCACCCTCATAGCGCTGTGCCGTTTCTCCTTGGCGTCACGCACTATGTTCCTGACGGCTTCGCTCGCGGGCGAGTCCAGCACGGGCAGCTCCGTCACCTGCGTGTCTATCTGCTGCGCGCTCGCGACGCAGGACACGTCCATAACGAACCGGGCGGGAGCCTGTGGTTCGAGTAGTAGTGACTCACCCTCATAGCGCTGTGCCGTTTCTCCCTGGCGTCCCGCACTATGTTCCTGACGGCGTCGAGCGCGGTCGAGTCCAGCACGGGCAGCTCCGTCACCTGCGTGTCTATCTGCTGCGCGCTCGCGACGCAGAACACGTCCATAACGAACCGGGCGGGAACCTGTGGTTCGAGTAGTAGTGACTCACCCTCATAGCGCTGTGTCGTTTCTCCCTGGCGTCCCGCACTATGTTCCTGACGGCTTCGCTCGCGGGCGAGTCCAGCACGGGCAGCTCCGTCACCTGCGTGTCTATCTGCTGCGCACTCGCGACACCGAACACGTCCATAATGAACTGGGCGGGAGCCTGTGACCCCACCCAGATCAGGATGTGGACGCCGTTTTCTGTTGGAAAGTTTAATTTGTACAAAAATTGTGAACTCGTTTTTACGAGTGCATACGTAAAAGCCTACTTTTAAGTTTTGTTTTGATCTTTTATCCGCAGCGAAAAACTTACATTTATAATAAATAGCTTCGCCCCCGGGCGTATCGGTACGAGTCCGATTCCGCATTAAGAAGCGATAAAATAAAAGTGAGGTTATCTCATAGTTTTGTTTCCTTACCTAGTAGATAGACGCCATGATCAGCCATTTTGTCCATAGACGCTCTTAGTTGTTGCGGGTGTGGGTTCGTTTCCGCGTTGTGAAGCGGTAACAATCGCGGGTAGGTGTATACTAGTGACGTAAGTACATCTGCGGTTAGCGCTCGGTACATCGCGCAGCTTCGGTCGTCGCAAGATAGGTCCGGACCTGGGAAGAAATACGTTTTTTTAATTGATTTTCTGTGAATCATATTTTTTCATTTAACTACTAAGGTGACAAGCAAGCATACGGCCCACTTGATGGTAATCGGTTACCGTCGCCTATGGACATTGATAACACCAAAGACGTTACTCGCGCGTTGCCGCCCTTAGGCATACTGGTGAATATTCTCATGCGCCTGTAACTTCACCAACACTATGGGTGTCCCTTCAAACCGGAACAAAGCAATGCGAGCATTACTGCTCGGCAGCAAAATAGATAGAATAGTAAATCTTCCCCTGATAATGAACTCTTTTACAAAAGGAGCTCTACGAGGAGTAATATTTTTGATTTTTTGAATTGCAACTCTTGTATTATGTACTGTTTTTTAGTGTATTCTGGAACATTCTAGAACATTAAAATCTTACCTCCAGCTAACGCGTCAGACCGCAGCAAACAGCTGGTATAGAGCGGCAGTAGCTTCATAGACTCCGGCAGTACCAGTTGACCAGCTGATGATGGAGAGGCGCAGTGTCTTCTGTAGGCAGCGAGGGAACGCGCACATCTTGAGGATAGGCCTTCGCGGACTTGCCGGGGCGAGTGCTCTCGGAGCGCCCATACAGCTGAAAAAAAAGAAAGGGAAAATTAAGTTGGTGCCGGGAACATGAGCTCATCTATCATGAGGCGCTGGATGGCTTTGCTTGAGCCGAGCACATGCCAGGCCTGCACAGTAGATGTGTTCATGCTCCAATATTTTATAATTTTATACATTTTATAATTTATTTTTTTGTACTAAAAATATTTTTTATGTAAGATTTTACTGTGTTTACTAACAAAAATTATCCCTTTCTGGTCTGCAATAAACGTTCTTTAGGGTTCCGTACCCAAAGGGTAAAACGGGACCCTATTACTAAGACTCCGCTGTCTGTCTGTCCGTCCGTCACAAGACTGTATCTCATGAACCGTGATAGTAAGACAGTTGAAATTTTCACAGATGATGTATTTCTGTTGCCACTAAAACAATAAGTACTAAAAACAGAATAAAATAAATAATTAAGGGGCTCCCATACAACAAACGTGATTTTTTTGTTCGATATTGATAACGACAACAAGTAGACGCTTGAAATATTCACAGAAGATTGAGTTACATTATTCACTTTAAAAAAAAATTAAATTACAGTAAAATTAATATTTAAGGGGGGCTCCCATACACCAAACTTGATTTATTCCGATTTCCTTTCGTCCTTTCCTCGGTTTTTAAGAGAGAGAGAGAGAGAGAGAGAGAGAGAGAGAGAGAGAGAGAGAGGTCGTTTTATAGATAATGGTACGGAACCCTTCGTGCACGAGTCCGACTCGCACTTGGCCAGTTTTTTTTTTTTTCATTATTTACTACGGCTGGCTTGCGCCGCGAGGTACTCGCTTGCGGGCAACTTTCATCTTTTTTGCGCGCGTCGTTAACGAATGCAACAAAACATTTGTTTTTTCGACTCACGACCTTTACAATGCCGCTTTATTAGTTGTGTTTTGTATTTTTTAAGAAAAATGATTGACGATTTAATATACAGAGAAACTAATCATGCTTTAGTTGTTATTTTACGAGCCTGTAAACGCGAATTCGTATTTTTTTTATCAGGTCCTCCCCGCAAGCTAAGGCGGATACTATATCCGCTCCAATAGCCGTCTTTATATTTATGAGTAGGTAACTTGCTTACAACTTCGTCAGCACCAAGCAGCGCTTTCTTCGACTTGATTTACAAATATTGAGATTTCGTACCGAAAACTATTTTTGATCATATAATAATAGTCTATAGCACTCAGGGATAGTGTAACCTTCTATCAGTAAAATAATTTATAGATTCGGGTCCGTAATTTTTGAGATTACCTCTTACAAAAAAACATACAAACTAAAAGCTTTACCTCTTTATAATACTAGTGTAATTTGTAATCAAGCTATAAACATCCGCTAACAAACCACCACTTTCCTATTTAGAATCCGCTAATTTTTCTGCTTACCTTGTTTAGTTAAGAAGTTGATAGTAGTGTCCAGCTCCATAGATATATAAATGCCGCTAGAATGTCCACTTTTGCGTATAAAATCAGCTAAAACGTCCGCTTATGCGTTTAAACCCGCCAATTAGTCCGCATACCTTGTTTGGTTAGGAAGTTGATGGTAGTGTCCAGCTCCATGGACCTGTACACGTCGGCTAGTTGGTGCGCGACTCCGAGCGCCAGGTTGAGAATGCGCAGGCGCCGCTGTCCGCTGCGATGCGTGTAGAGAAGTGCCGCTTGCAGGTACACGCCTTCTTCCGCTGTTAGCTTGTCGTCGTGTTTTATTTCTATGCCTATCGCTTTGTCTGCATCTGCGAGAAGAAATAACAGGCATGAGTAGGACGATCTCCGTGCCGCAATGGCTGAATAGCCGGCTGAGAGACAGGAGCTTGCGGGTTCGATTCCCGGCCAGACCTGTAACTTGCTGTTTTATAAAAAGATGAATTTCAACGATTAACAGTTTTCCTATTGGTCTATTTATTTTCACTTAAAATAGTAAGACGGGTCTGTTTGCAGGCGATCTACCACATAAACATATATTATAACACATATAGATAACAAATATTGCAATGCATTTTTATTTTATTTCAATCACATAAAATGTACGCGTAAAACTGTTAATTATTTTTTAATGCATAGTCTGGAAGTCAATGAAGAGACTCCGGACCTAAACAGACCGCTGCAGATAAAGCCTGTGTAAGTGGGGTATACGAGACTCCTCCCGAACTGAATGCGACTGCGGAGCACCCATTCAGTCTATGTCTCATCGGCGCTCCTGTCCCTTGTGCTTGTGCTCTACCGCCTGCACAAGGGATGACCTCAACAGCGCCACGCCCGATGCTATGGTAGTGGCAATACTACTATAAAATAGTTTAGCTTACTAGTGACACGATAGAAGAAACATGCATAGTAAATTTCTCGATTTTTTTTAAATAAAACATAATAAAAAATAAATTAAATAAAAATTTCTATAATATATAGGGTATTTTATACTATGACACACTAGTTAAAATGAATAAAACAATTGGAGTGTTTAATGCACGTACCAACAGCTGCGAGTTCGACGTCAGTAGTGTTTGCCATGAACATGTGTCCGTAGAAGTCGGTGGCGCGCACGCCGGTGGAGGTGCGCAGGCGCATCACGGCGTCGTGCGCCGTCGCGCGGGACGCCACTCTACACGCGTCCGCTACTAGTCGAGCTCCATCAACATCAGCCTAAAGGAATAATACACACATTACACATTTGAAGTTACACATCTTATGGCGTGTTAGTTAAAAAAAAGGCACTCCGGAAGTGCCGACAGAAGTGAAAATTTGAACAATTACGAGATACCTATATACAGAGATGTCGGTAACGGTAACACTGTCGCGAGTTCAATGGTTTTTTTCCATCTCAATAAATGCCCAACGCGCCTAAAGAAGTTTTCACTTCAAAAAAATATAACTTACCGTGAAGTATGTGTACTTTCGGATTTGTCCACCTGTCAGTCGCGGTAGTTGACCTGATGGAACAAATATTTATGTTATTCATTCGTATTAATTAATTAATATCGTACACAACAAAACACGTTGTATAAAATACGCAGAGCATTGCACGAGGCAATACCACTTCGATGGGGATGGTTACCACTTCACATCAGGTGGGCCACATGCTTGTGCCATATCTCCATATTATGGACCAGGATTGAGACAGAGCCACGGACGGAAGCTTATATCAAAAACTAGCTGTTGCCCGCGACTTCATATGCGAAACACTACTATATGTGTAGGTAACCTAGAAATAAAGCTAAACTCGCTGTTGCAACTTGACTTGACAACACATTTTTATCCCATGGTAATGAGATAAAAAGTAGCCTGTGTTAATCCAGGTTATAATCTATACATACTAAATTTCATCGAAATCGGTTCAGCCGTTGCGACGTGATTGAGTAAAAAATGCAATTTACAAAATACTATAGTGACAATAAAAAAATAGTAGGTAAAGTAAGTATGTATAAATAATGATCGTACCAATAGTAGCTGCATCCACATACGAGTTGTTGCATATGAACATTTCTACGCTGACGCCGGCCGACGAACATGACTGACCCAGCTCGTTGTACGCTGTCGTCTGTGGCGCTGGAACATAACAGGAACTATATAAATACTTTGATAATGTACCCTTTTAACAAACAACCTAAACGAATGAGGGTTTTTCATTATCGATTTAAAAAGAAAAAATACTACTCAAGACTACTCTAAAATAGTTTAGCTTACCAGTGACACGAAAGAAAAGAAAAAATTGGGTGTGTACGTTACAGGTGATATTTCCTATACAAAATATAAAATACGCTATTTTATGTATGTTATAATTATGTTTGGATACTAAGAAGTCCTTCAGATCATACTAAATTGAAATCTCATAACGCAGCAAAATGACCTCAAAATGGCGGCGCTTCCCCCTCCACCGCGCGCGATGAGTCACAGTCCTCACTTAGCGTAACGAACTCTTTGATCCTTTAGCTATCCAGTGGTGTAAGAAAATTTTGGATGGAGATGTTAGATATGTAGCTGCAAAACCAAACTATATCCCCCGATTTTGTTATCATTCGTTTTTTGGATTGCCTCCCACTATGGCAGCAATTTCCAAAACGTATTCACATCAAAAACTAGTTGCAACCAGCGTAATAGATGGCGCTGTCTGCAGATGCGCCGCCGAAAAATATGGCTTATGGTACCATCTCAATTTTTTTCTAAAACAATCTCATTTCGCCAGATAAAAAAACAAAAATGTATGTTTTTTTTTATTTCTAATTCCTCGAAAATAATGTTGACACGGCAATTGACATTGATAATTTACTTTCCTTTGCTAATCAGAACATGACAGAGAAACGCCATCTGTTAGCAGTTATAATAAAATGGCCGTAAAAACCCCTCATTCAGAAAACAAAAATCTAGAAAAAAATAGGAAACTGAACTTCAATGGAACATTTTTTTAAAGCTTTCCAACAATACCACACCCCAGTGTGTGGATTGTTGCAAGCAAATTTTTATGTTACCCCTCTTTACGCAATTAAACTTAAATGGGACTACCTTAGACTTATAATCCATCAAAATAGATTGACCTAATAAAAATTTTGAAAAAACAGAGAACCTCATCCTTTTTTTTAAATTCGGTTAAAAATAACGCTTAAGAACGAAAACTTAACTTGCAATTAGGTATCCATAATAAGCTCAAAAACATTTGTTATAATTGCTCAGGATCTATTGCACTAAGAAAAATATTTTTATTTTGTGAATTCAAAGATTTTCCTTGAAGAATCACTTGATAAAATTCAGCTAATTTCTGTTAAAATTCTGTTTATCCGCTGTTTTACAGTCTTTTTCAAATAGCTAGTCACCTGTGAGTCCTGTGACACTGTTTATTTTATTTTTAAGACACGTTTATTTTAATAGTTTTTCTTGTAAGTATGCTTAATATACATATTCAACTTTTGGTGTAACGACACATGATGTATTTACGTAATATGTTACGTTCTATGGACCAAGATGGTTTCTATGGTTATAAGTGACTCAGCTATTTGAAAAAGACTGTGGGTCTAACATAACTAGGGAAGTCGCAAAGTCTAAAAAGCAGCTGATTTAAAGTCACACAAACAAATTTTAAGAAATTTATCCTGAAAAATAAAATATTTAATTTTTTTCTATAAAAAGTTGTTAATTATCAAGGTCTGGTTCACCCTGTTCAGAATGTAGATAAATTCTTACCCAAGATCGATTTCTCCTTATCAGTGCCGAGCAGTTTCCTGTCTTCTCTGTTGATGAGTTTACCCGGCGCGTTGTACGAGGGCAGTGATGTGTGGAACACCATCAGTTGACCTGATGTGTCGGCTGCCTTCAGAGCTTCCAGACCAGCCTGCAAACAAAAAGAATCATAAATAATGCTGGATATTTCACACAGCGATATCCAGCCCCAAACTAAGTCAAGCTTGTATTATGGGAACCAGATAACTGATGCAATACATAAATAGGTTTTTTTGTAATTACGTACTTATTAATGCCTGAATTAAAAAAACACATCTTATCTGAAAGTTAGCAAAAATATAAAATGTTTAACTTGAGGGCATTCGCCTAAAATAATAAATAATGCTGGATATTTCACACAGCGATATCCAGCCCCAAACTAAGTCAAGCTTGTATTATGAGAACCAGATAACTGATGCAATACATAAATAGGTTTTTTTTTGTAATTACGTACTTATTAATGCCTGAATTAAAAAAAACATAAAAGTAATATCTAATCTGAAAGTTAGCAAAAATGTAAAATGTTTAACTTAAGGGCATTCGCCTAAAATAGCTGAATAATTGTTCCTTTACCAAAATTAGCCGATTTTCATCGAAAATTCTTATATGAAAAACTAGTTAAAACTCTTCTCCTGAAATAACACCTAGTTTATAGGTAGGTACCTGTACGGCGGGTAGCAGCACGGTCTCCGTCTCTCGGTTGTCCTGGAACATGGTAGGCAGCTGCTGCAGCAGCGCGCCCAGCACTGGCCCGCTCTCCTCGGGGAAGACCAGAAACCCTTCCAGCAGCGGCACGAACATATCTGACACGTCGCCTACCGACATCATCTGCGGCTGGGCTAGGGATCCCTGGAATAATACAATATTTTATTTTTTGCCGATATTACAATATATGTCGCGAAAACGCGGTCGCTTAGGTACCTTTGTTTCGACAATTGCCCAGGCAAATACACACTCTTATTTCATTATAGGCTATGGACCCAGGCAACTACACACTCTGATGTCACTATAGGCTATAGGCTTATACAATTACACACTGACGTCACTATACTGGCATATTTGGGTAATTGTCGTCGTTATTTGTAGAACTACAAAATGTAAAATCGTTATTAGCTGTAGGATAGACAGATAAGCATTTCAAACTTTTAATTTTTAAGAGCTGTGGATTTTGTTGATAAACAAATAAAATAAAATAAAAATAGGCTTAGGCAATAAGACATTGCCGTCACCACAGGACACAGGTCCAGCTCACCTTGATATTATAGAAGTGTACAGTGGAGCTGTACGTTATAAAGCCGACGCGGGTCCAACTCTTGCCCGACTCGTCTTTGGGCATCGCGGCGATGATGTTCATGATGTTTTCGCAGAGTGTTTCTAGAAGACCGTTTTTGATGGAGTTGTACGAGACGTCGATTACGAAGACTATGGCTGGTGGGTTGGGGAGGGTGTTATTCTGAAATTAGAAAGAAAGAAATAATTTATAAGATTAAGATATTAGTAATAAGGCAGTAAAAATCGTGCAATTTTAAACTATATACGTAAGATTTTGTGGATAAGCTCATTTGGTCAAAATATACCTAAACTAAGTATATCGCATTATAAGGTAAATAAAAAACATACCACAGACTATACAATAATACTACAACGTCAAGCTTTGACTGTATTTTAATAATAATAATAAATCATTTCATTCAAGCAACAATAAAATAGTTACAGGATATTAATTAACTTATTCTACGGCTCATAAAGATACCTTAGCTTAAAATACATATTAACATTTTGAGTTATCTGTGTTCGGTATCTGTACTATTGATTATTATTATCAGCGATTCGTGTCCCACTGCCGGGCAAATGCCTCCCCCCATTCCTTCCAGACTTCGCGGTTCATAGCTGTTTGTTGCCAATCCAATTTAAGTACTAATATCCATACTAATATTATGAATTCGAAAGTAACTCTGGTCTAGCCGTTTAGTCGTGAAAACGTAACAAACCGACTGAATTACTTTCGAATTTATAGTATTAGTATGGATTATCTATTTTTTTTGTAACTTGTGCCATAAATAGTAGTGGCCTTAGTATCATACCCTGCAGTACTCCTTAGTAGCGACGATCTCGTACGCGCCGAGAGCCAGCTCGGCCGGCACCCGCCCGTACTGCTGCATGCTGTTGATGTACTGCGTGTACTCCATCGGCACTGAAACAACAGCATTAGATAAATAAAGCTGGCCATACACAAGGTCCCCTCCACAAGTTTCCACGCCAACACACCAAGACTCCAAAAACCGTCCGTGTGTGAAATCTCAAGTGGATTGCGTGGAGTCCTTAAAATATTTGGATATCCAATCATTCCAAAATCCAAGGTTCGACTCCACATCGCGCGCGCCCCTCTGTAGCCGATACCACAATCCAAGACCGTGTATAAGTTTATTTTCTATTTTTATAGATATTTACATTTTACATAACGCTAGTCAATAAAAAAAAAAAAAACCTTGTTACCACAAAAAAGTAAAACAACTGTTTAACGCGTGTTTAAAAAAATTCTTACCAATTTTTGTATAGGATTTTTTAAACACGCGCTAAACAGTGTTTAATTTTTTTGGTGAGACCTTCGTTGTATTAAATAAAATTATGACACCCATTTGGAGTCTTTGGAGTGGAGTCTTCGTGTGTGAGCTCGATTTTTACTGGCACTTCGCCGGACTCCCCGCGACGCGTAGTGATAGAAATGGAGTCCACGTGTATGGCCAGCTTAATTTAACAATGCTGGCCATTTCACAAAGCCCTATCTATTCCTAAACTAAGCAAAGTTTATACCATGGGTTCGAAGATAACTATGTAACGAAGATAGAACGCTAAATTATTTTTTTGTATTTAACCACCCAGAAACACCTAGACCCGAAACTAATATCTGTAGATAATGCAATCACTGTGCAAGAACTAGTTATAATAAATAATAAGTATTGCTGGATATAACACAGCGCTATCTAGTAGTCCCAAACTAAGCAGAGCTTGAACTATGGGAGTAGCAGATAACTGATAGAATACTTATATACTTCTTTTTGAAAATACTTATAATAAACTGAAAACCATCCAGACAGACCAATACCTGTAGGTCATGCAAAAATTTTTTACACGGCGGGAATCGAAATCGCTACCTCCTGCGTTTCAGCCATTCGCCTACTGCTCCACGGAGGTCGTCAGTTGGGACAGAGTTTGTTTAATTAAATACAATAATACCTTGTGATTTGGTCGGGTTTTCTATCAGAAACAACCTACTGGTTGTAAAAGTTTGGGAAAGCTCAGTACCATCTGTACATAGTTGAAATCGGTATATCAACCCATTCGCACGCACCGTTTTGGTTTTACGTTCTTGATGCGTACAGCTAAGGTATGGAACACTTTACCGTCTGTTCTTCCTAAAGAATACAACGCGGACCTCTTTAAGGTAAATAGGTTTCTTCTAGATCTTCGTGCTTCATCTTAGACCACATCATCGCTTAACATCAGGTGAGATTATGGTCAAACGAAGATCTATCAAATTGTACCAAACGATTTGTTTCATCTTTTCTTGTTAGCACAAGTAAGGAGTGGAACTCACTTCCGGCGTATGTTTTTCCGAACCAGTATAATCTCAGAGTCTTCAAGTCCAGAGTGAATAGGTTCTTCCTAGGCAAGCGTGCTCCATCTTCGATCAAACCATCACTTACCATCAGGTGAGGTAGGGGTCAAGCGCTTGACTATCATCAATAAATAAAAACTAAAAAATGTTTGTCTTAAAATATAAATAAAAAGGTTACCTTCAGTAGTAGCCTTGCAGAACGCGCAGTGGAAGTGTCTGCCGGCGTCCAGGAACTTCATGCTGGGGCACATGTAGGCCTTGCAGCGGGAACAGCGCACCGGGCCCATTGTGGGAGACCCTGTGAGGGCTGCGAAGTCCAGCAGTGGGGGAGGGAGCTCGTTCCCTACGGTTTCAGCCATAGGGGATATCTGTATACAACAATAAGATAACTCATTATTGTACACCAAAATAAAATACAAAACATAATTTTACAAATACATTTAGTACAATAGACATATTTATGACATTTGATTTTGATTTTGATACGTACAACAAGACAGAACGGCATAGCGGTCTGCTTCAACAAATCAGCGGTCACGGGGATCGTGTACATTGAACTCCTGATGTATCTAGGACCTGAAATAAAAAAAACAGTTTAACATTTTACAACTATTTCCTAAAAAGCGTTTTTGAAAAGTTCTCAAGTGGAGACCACACACTGCAATGCGCAGCGTAGGACGGCCCCCCACTATATATGTAGGGATCTAATAAGAATTACTGGAATCTTTGAAAATGTATGGGCAGACCTATGTTCAGCAGTGGACGTCATGTGCCTGATCTGATGATGATGAATTCTGACCGGACGGATAAAATGATGAACATGTTCATCATTTTATAATATTTCAACTTATTCTACTTTTAAAACAGGGGAATTGATCTGTACTGCCGTCCGGCATTAACTGACTGACTGACAGACACGACTGACCGAGTAGCCTTAAGAGGCACGCTTCTGTCTCACTCTGCCTGCTTGACTTGCCACTATCTAGACTGAGATAAAAGCATGTCTCGGGAGACCATTCCGTAGATATGCGGCAATTGGGGCGTATTGTGCATTCCTGCCTTTCAAACCTGACCCCAACCATCCAACTCCTTGATTAAGAGAAGAACTTTGAGTTAATGGTAGCAGTTTGCCTGAAATATTCCAACTTACTAGCATTTCCTTTATCGTCGACTATGAAGTCGGTGGTGACTAGCGGAGGCACCAGCCCCTTGTCGTTGGTCACGAACACGCCACTGCGGTTCTGCTGATCATCTGCCATCACTTGGATCTGCAAAAACATTGACCAACCGCGTTATTCATAAATTTAAACCGCGTCTATTCCACCGTCCAGAGCAGTCGCTTCATAATGCAGCGATTGATCAATATCTACATAATTTATCGCCAAGTTGCGAATATTTTGAAACTGCGATAAATTCCAACCCAAACACTACGACACCATCGTGGTGCAAGATTACCTGTCCTTTGTTCAACAAAAATTCAATGTTATGGACCTGGTTTCCCTGGAACAAATTCTGGTGCCCAACTTCACTGAAGGCTAGGTTGCTTAGTGTGAGGGTCGCTGATTCAATAATATAAGCTCTTGCGTTTTGCGTGTACTACTTAGCTACTAAGATGTTTGTGGGACATAGATGCAAATTTTTTATCTATATAAATATTTTATTAAATATTAGATCCGTCTATTAGTAATGCAACTAAAATTGGATCCATCCAACAGATTTTGTGTATCTTGTTAACCTAAAATAAGTTAATAATGAATGTAGGTAAGTATATTATAATTTGTATTTTTTTTTTCTTGTAGAAGTTTTAGATATAGCGTATTAGATTAATTCTGTAAAGTTATATTTAAGTGTAAATAAACGAATTTGAATTTGAATTTGAACAGAGTTATAGGCTATTAAAAAGAACCTATAGCCAGCAGGACACTTTCTATGTATTAAAATGATCGAGTCAAATCCCTATTCTATAATTAGAGCTATACTGGATCCGACGATTAGTACTGAAACTGAAATTTGATCCATCCTAATTACGGAGTTATAGGCCTTTAAGTAGTAGTAACACGTAACATAGTATGAAGTTTATCAGTTACGCAATGAATATTGCGTATTGAAAGTCTAAGATTTTACATACCGGACTGGGCATCTGATCAGGGTCTAATCTCTTCTGCTGGGGCTGTTGGTACTGTTGATTGGTGTAGCTCGGCTGTTGCCCTGGGAACGGGGGCTGCTGGTATTGAGGTGGGTAGCCAGAGGGGGGCTGTTGATAGCCTGGCTGTGGGGGCTGTTGGAAACCTGGCTGAGGGGGCTGTTGGAATCCTGGCTGTTGAGGTTGCTGGAAACCAGGTTGCTGCGTTTGTTGTGGCATACCTGTGATAGAAATTATTGATTTTATCCATACTAATATTATAAGTTCGAAAGTATCTCTCTAGTTTCTTACGTTTTCACGATTAAACGACTTCGATTTCGATGAAATTTGGTATACATATAGATTATGACCGGGATTGGGACATAATCTACTTTTTACCCGACTGCGCAGATGGAAGGTAATGTTTTTATTAACAAACCACGCGTGCGAAGCCGCGGGCGGGGTTGCTAGTGATACAATAAAGAGTTTATCTATCATATATTAACTAGTCGAATACCAGAAAGCCAATTCACGTAACTTAAAATAGTAAAATTCAAACTTAGATCTAGTCTCGTTATGTTAAATGTCATAAACTGTATTCACGTAATGACAATACAATGGTATAATGTTGACTGGCATGTGATTATAAACTTTATTTATATCAAGCTAATATTGTAATAATAATGGAGCAGAATGGCAAAATTATATTCAATTAATAACCCAATCTCGTATGAATCAACGTCGCGTCGTTGTGTTTTTAAAATTTGACTATTGTGTTTTATTACCTGGGGGCCAATTTACTGGAATTGGCCCCCAGGTAATAATACATGTAAACATGTGCGCTCCGGCATCACATATCTTTGATTGTTTTGTTATTTCGTTTTTCATGTACTAGACTGTAATATTTATAGCATGTCATTCAGGAGTGAACTGTTTCCTAGGCCACAGCTTACGCTTTTCTGGGAAACAGGGACACAACTCATCTATGTAACTTTTATGGTCACAATAAATATATTTCTATTCTATTCTATTCTAATACACAATAGCTTTTCATTTGTTCTAGGCTCGATATCAAGACAGCTGGAGTGAAGGCGGTTAAGTCCCCCGCTACATTCGTGTATCTGTTTTAAAATAAACAATTTACAGAGATTGTAAAATGTTTAATAATTTACAATCCCTGTAAATGACTCTGAATCTGTATCTTAATATTTATGTGAAATGCTGTGTTAAGGCTTGCAGAAGAACTCACCAGGGTATCCACCAGGTGCTCCAGATGGTCCACCAGGCCCCTGAGGCCCGGAAGGGCCTGTGGGTCCGGGCTGACCGGGGAACTGCCTCTGTTGTGACAGCGGGGGAGGCATGAATGGAAGTCCCGGCATTTGGCCCTGGATAGACTGCTGCGGGCCTTGGGCTGGCTGAGGAGGTAATCCTGGGGGTCCGAATTGATGGCCTGGTTGAGGAGGTAAACCTTGTGAAGGTTGCGGCGGTAACCCTTGCTGGCCTGATTGAGGTGGCAAGCCTTGTCCAGGTTGCTGTGGCAAACCGGGCTGTCCAAACTGATGACCAGGTTGTGGCGGCAACCCTTGGCCTGGTTGAGGGGGTAGACCAGGCTGGCCAAACTGCTGACTAGGTTGTAGCGGGAATCCCGGTTGTGATGGTAGACCTTGCTGAGGCTGAGGAGGTAATTGACCAGGTTGTGGAGGTAATCCTTGGCTTTGTTGTGGAATGAAACCTGGTTGCGATGATGGACCTTGCTGGCCTGGTTGAGGAGGAAAGCCAGGCTGTCCTAATTGCCCCGGTTGTGGTCCAGGTTTTCCTGGCTGAGGCATTCCAGGTTGTGGTGGAAGCCCAGGTTGACCTGGAAACTGACCAGGTGCTTGATCTTGTTGGGGGAATCCTGTTTGAGCTGGCCTACTTTGAGGTTGCATGGGCTGTCCTGGCATTGGCCCTTGTTGTGATGAAGGAGGCATGCCAGGTCTTGGCATTTGTCCAGCTTGAGATTGTGGGGGTTGACCTGATTGTGGGGGTTGACCTGATTGTGGGGGTTGACCTGATTGTGGGGGTTGACCTGGTTGTGGAGGCATCCCTTGACCAGGTTGCGGTGGCATTCCTGGTTGAGGAGGTCCCATCTGTTGCATGCCAGGTTTAGGGCCTTGAACTTGTGGAGGACCTTGGGAAGGTGGCCCTTGAGACATTGGAGGACCCTGACCAGGCTGAGCACTTGGCGGTCGCTGCATCGGAAGTCCAGGGAGGAATTGGGATGGGGCCTGACTCGGAGATTGACTGAAACCTTGTGATGTTGGCACGGGACCTGGAGTGGAGGATGGTGGGAACTGAGCTCCACTAACTGGAGGTCTGGCTTGTATTGGTCCAGGCCCAGGCCTTTGCCCTGGGGGTAGTTGTCCTGGGGCGAAGTTTGGAGGATATGCTCCAGGTGGAATTTGGCCTGGAGGTATCTGAGAGGTGGGGATTGTGGGGAATCCTTGAGGACCATTAAGGCTCATGTTTTGCATCTTCTGTGCCATGTCAGGGTCAAATGGCTTCATAGGCTGTGGCCCGTTGGATTGCATTTGGCTGTAGTTGGAGTTTGGTACTCCATTAAATTCTTGTGAGCCCGGCGGGAACCCGAGAGGGTTAGTCGGCGCATTGTTGTTCTGCCCTGGAGGTGGATATTGTGGATTCATCATCTTGCTGAAGCCAAATTACCTGAAATGGACAACATATTATTTAAGAAAGTACTTTTTTGTGTTAAAACAATGTATAGAATAGTTATAAATAGTTACAGTGTAATTGATTCTGTTTAAACATAATTAAACTTTTCTGTAATTTGTGAATAATCTTTTAATATTACAGGTTTTTAAGTATTTTGGTGGTTTGTCTATTATGGGTATGTAGTAAAAACAGCAATCTTAATTTATTTCCCATACCTACCACACAAGGGCATTGTAGACCTGTCCTGAACTGAATGTTATTTTAAAGGAGGGTTCTGAAAATTAGCAATATTATATATAATGTTACTAATTTTAGTTGCACAAGAAGTCATCGACTTCTAGTTATAGACTTCTTGATTGGGTTTGCACAGATAACCACTTATTTATTATATTATTAACTTATAACAACTATTTCTGCTGCCAAAGAATAACACTCGGGTTGCTGAGTTCATGTTTGAAGGATCGTGGGATAACGGTGAAATTACCAGCATATAAGACTTTTCATGTTTAAGTCTTAGGGTGACAGGATGCATTATCATTAATAAAAATACATAAATATAATCGTTTATTTGCTAGTATACTGAAAATATACAATAAAAGGTTTTTTTTTTAATATGTGATTGTCAATGTATTCAACCTGTATGCAGGCATGAAAATATTTGTCAGTATTATTTAGCAATGCCATTATCTAAATTATGATTTTTTTTAATTACAATTGTCTAAAAGCCAGAGTCAACTGAGGTGCCACCTTAAAGCTCTTTAACATTGAGATGTAAATTAAATTAGAGCATCATGTTCACGGTATTACAAAATCAGGTTAAGATTGGATCCTCTAGTTGTAGAGTGTGACATGATTGTGATGTTTTTTTTATAAAATGATTTCTCATAAAGTTCTGAAAAAAGTGATTCAAGATGATAATTTTACCCATCAAGGATCACACCAATACATTGGTGTATGGTTATGGTGCCTGGTCAGGCACCATAATGGTCAAGCTAGTTATTTCATCATAAAGTTTACCAGGTCATCAGTATTTTTCAATAGATACTTCACAATTGATATACCCTACATAGCTGCAATTCATTATGTTGAAACTGAATGAAAATGTATGTCACAAAAGATGATAAGAGGTTGATCTAATTGTCTCCATTAAACACGAGTTTATGAATAGAAACTGTAATTGTAGGTAACTGGTGACTCGCCAGCAAATACTCACACCGTAATTAAAGTGAAAATAATCACAGTTCTGTAGAAAACTTATATCAACTCCGATGAAACGATCTTGAGAGAATCAAGTATGCGCCTAAATAATCGAATTTTTCACAGATTAGAGCTATGGGAGCAAGTACACAGGCGCTGGTCGATTTCTACTTGGTTAATCGTTTTACATCATTAGAATACAGGGGAAAATTATCGTAAAATACAACGAAATCATATTAGTGAAATGTTGACAGCTGCCATCGATAACTTTGTTATGACTTTTTTGACGATTCTCACTTCTGCAGCCTGAGTTATTTTTGGAGTAGAAACGCATCAGTTTTATCTTGTTGTACTTACGGCTTTTCAGCTGATTATTATCGAAATATCACACTAAAAAATAATAAACAAGACAGAAATCTCACAGAACTTCGGGCCACGTATTCGGCGGTGTTGTCAGTTTTCGCCGCTTATGTGGAACTTTTCCAAAAACGTCAGTACTAGCGTGTAATGGGACGTAATTGTGCTAGAATGGAAGAATATTTTGACCGTTATTTTAGAAATATCGTTACAAAAAAAACATGAGATACTTTTTTAATATGTTCATGTAATGTTTGGAACTTTATTGAAATTGAGATGTAATTCTAAACTGTTTTCAATTTCAAGTTACGAAAAGCTGTTTGGGAAAGAAACGTAATTGGCCAATACTGGCAATTATGCTAATATCCTGTCAACAACTGATAGAGAAATATTTGCCTGGAAAAAGTCGACTTTGTTTACGCAGATAACAAGGTTTACTTTATTAACCAACAAAAATCAAAAGTTGTAACATCTGTGTTAACACTCGTAGCGGGATATTTCAAACATAAATTCTACTACGTAACCTTTAAAATGCCCTGTACGAAGAAATATAACATAAAAACGATAGATTAGATTTATCTTTTGCAAACTTTAACCTTACTGAACTTTCAAGCCAGCCCGCCATGTGTCACGCGCAGTGCTTTTGGCGCGCCCAATCTCATAAAACTTGACAACATCTCAACAACATTGACTATGTTTAGCATAGCTATGACTAGCATGTTGCTAGCAAAGCAACTCAAAAGTAGGTAGGTACCTTTAATATTAGAACTATCCATAGCAGCTAGATAGTAAGTACACTACGTTGGCCCGGTAGCTTCAAATGTTGGATCAAAATAAAACAACCGGGTAGCAGACGACACGCCCCTAGTCCCGCGCATGCGTTTCAACAACGCACCAGCCTAGATCTAGGGGTGTCTAAGTGATGGTAGAGAAAACTGAGGATTGTCGATGTTGGTGACTTGAGCAAGCCATGTTGGCCTAGTATGATACCCCGACTTACGGTTCGGATGATGTGGGTTTGAATTCTGGCCGGGCACGAAAAAATGTATGTGCGCATTTTTATGTAGCTATTTACTTTACCCTCACGTGTTTGAAACGGTGAATGAAACCCGGTGCTTAGTAAGATTTGCAACAAAAGACAATGGCTTTCTTGGGGATAATGGCTGCATATGCTGAAGATGTAGCTGCTGGGCAAGCCTACTTCATCTAAAACCTTTCTCACTCTGGCAGTACCTGCCAACAAATATTTTTTCTATATCATGCTAATATTCAACTCGCAGCAGAAATCGTATCTCACTACCAATCTCAATTCTTTGATTTTTCCTTCTAAACCTCAAGTGTTCATGTGGATAAGTGTGTGGCATTAAAAGCTTTCAGAATTATCGATATTAGCACAAAGCACACCACTAGGGCCCAACCACCCCTGTATCGATTTTGTAACGCGAAAGCCTAATTTTCTTGTTTGCTCAATACCTTTCATATAAAAATAGCATTACCGCTGATATGGAGTTCCCGAATTTCTATCTTAGGACCTTTGGGATAGAACTTTATCTTCAGTGAGCTTTGGGGGTTCAATTAGAATTCTACGCGCCCGAGCGTAGTTTTACAGAGGACTAATGCTGGTGGAAACGTGAGCCTTATTTTCAGGGTCTAAGGTTTATTTTACACCCAAAGGAAGATCTAAATCAGTTTTAAAACTGGACGTGAGCTGAAAAGATAGCTTCAACGGAAATGAGGGTTTTCATTTCGATTCAAGCATTTCTGTCTGCTGAAAATAAGTTTTTATATATACTCAAAACCTTGGCTGAATAGTGGACTTTAGTGTTGATTGAAAATCTGTGAGCTTCAGAAGCTCACAAGCCTTTCTTCGTTCATACCTATTTTCTCGGTCATCCTGTGTTAGGGCAGTGACTAGGTCGGAGCATGGTGTCTCTGAAGAAGGCCTTATGATCGAAATGCCGTGGAGTGATTCGGTGCACTTTGCAGGCTCTTTTTATGGACCTCTAAAAATAGACGGATATGTTGCAGTAGTTATGGTGTTGCTAAGCTTTTGAGTGACCGAGACTTTCCAAGGTGAGTTCGAAGAAATAGTGACCGCAAATTGCCAGCTTCACACAAGCTGATCGTAAAATGATTTGAAGGTTAAACATATTTTTTGGGAATTTTAACAAATAAATAGGTACCTACATTATCTGCTGTTCATGCAAGAGTACCTAGGCAGAGAGTACTAGTAAAATAGAAAGTAGGCCTGTTGCTAGCAGTAGGTGATACTAAGCTGAGATGGATGATGATAAATACCAACTAGAGGGGTTGTATTTGACCTTATTTTAATACTATAAGCACTCCAACCTTCAACTCTTATCTTGATGTAAGTATTAGGTTGGCGAAAAAGTTTCTTCGCATTTTTTAAGAAAATTCAAAACATTTTTTAATATATTTTATTTACATTTAACTAAAGTATGTAGGTACCATTTTGTTCGATAACTTTTTGCCATCTTGTTGGTAGGGACATGATCCCATTGTTATAGAAATTTTGGGGCTTCTGATCAAAATACCGCGACAAGTGGTTTTGGCAGTCCTCTCGTGATGTTAACTTGACACTGCCTAAAGAATTCTGAAGAGACCGAAACAGGTGGAAATCTGAAGGTGCAAGGTTAGGACTATACGCCGGATGCATTAACACCTCCCAGCCAAACTCTCTTAATTTTTGCTGAGTGGCTAAAGATGTGTGAGGTCTAGCGTTATCATGATAAAAACCACACCCCTTCTATTGATTAATTCCGGCCGCTTTCTCTCAACTTCTTGCTTTAATCTCATCAGTTGTTCGCAGTAGAGTTCAGAATCGATGGTCCTACCTGGTGGTAACAGCTCATAATAAATAATGCCCTTCCAATCCCACCACACACACAGCATCACCTTGTTGCGAGTTAACCCGGGTTTCGCCACAGTCTGTGAAGCCTGACCGGCCTTTGACCACGACCTTTTTCGCATGTTCTTGTCGTACATGATCCACTTTTCATCGCCAGTTATCAGCTTCTTCAAAAATGATTCGGTTTCATTACGTCGTAATAAAGAATTACAAATGAGTACACGGTTCATTAGATTTCTTTCAGTGAGCTCGTGGGGTACCCAAATATCGAGCTTTTTTGTGTACCCAGTTTTTTTCAAATGCGACGAAACAGCTTTGTGGTCAATTCCCAGTTCTTCAGCTACGTCGTAACTACTGATATGCCGATCTTGCTCCACTTTTTAAAAAATGGCATCAATTTTATCCGTAATAGGGCGACCAGAGCGACGTGCATCTTTGACATCAAAATTTCCGAATTGAAAACGCTTAAACCAGATTTGTGCTACCCTCACAGACACTGCACTAGGTCCATAAACATCGCAAATTTTTTTCACGGCTTGCGTTGCATTTTTACCTTTTTTGTAGTAAAATTTTAAAATGTATCGAATTTCTTCATTAGATTCACTCATCTTTACAGTACGAAAAACAAATAAAAATCACACATTTTTCTAATTTGAATTTGGAATTATCTTCTTTAAAATTTAAACTTTGAATGATACCAAAACCAGTCAGATACAAATAGTATAGCCAAAGAGATTTTATTACAAGTTCATACATACTATAATGCGAAAAGACTTTTTCCCCAACCTATTACTTAAATCTAAGGTCAGGTAATCATCACAAATCGAGAAAAACAAATATTCCACCCGTATAACACTTTACTGAACAGTTTTTGAAAAACGTAGATCAAGTGGATGGTCTGAGGTGGAACTTGGAAGAAATCCAATAAAATATAACTGGGCATTTCTGTTTTAATTTTTAATACGAATTTGTTATTCTAGCCAACATGATGCTGCTGGTACTCCTGGCTCTGGTCTGCGTCAGCCAGGCGGTGCCGCAGAAGCCGAACCTGGACGCGATCCTTAATAGAAGAACTGACGTCTACATAGCAGGCTTCTTTCCATTCGGGAAGGGGGTGGAGAATGCTAATACCGGTAAGAAATTCCACCATTTTTTCCAATCAGTTATAACCAGTTCATACTCCACATCATCAGTTTAGTTTATCACCAAGCGATTCAAATTAGCTTGATAGCTAGTAAAATTGTCGACGAGGCAGATCCAGGCTTCAGCGCAGTGTCTGGACACCTAGACTGTATAATGAATTTACTTTATTGCCAACTTTTATCGAAATCTATTCAGAAATTTTGTTAACTATATTATCTACTCTAGTATCTAATATTTTCCGAGGTTTCAGGGATAATTGCACATTTAAATAAAACATTTAAAATGGTTTTAGGTTTTATTTATTTAACTACAGGTTTATTCTCAGACAAGATAAAATTGATTTTATTTTGTCTTACTTTTACGTTTTTTGACTTAAATTAAGCCAAAACCAAGTCAAGTTTAGACTTGAATATGAAATTTTTGGTCTTAAATCGATCTTAACTAAGCCAAATAATTCAAAATCAAGTCAACTGTTATGGAAATTTTTAACTTCTAAAAGAAAAAAGGCAAATTTTAATTTGGTTAAATAAAATCGACATAATTTTGGCTTAAATTTTAAGACACAAGAAAAGTAAGTTTTATTTTCGATCCGGGATGTACGAAAGTGACTTAGGGAGATTATTGTTATAGGTACGATGCGGTGCAGTGCGGCCTGCTATAATGTGCGCGAGCCTTTACAGTATTCAAGTACTTTGAGTTATTTCTTGTCATCATCAGTGAATTTTTTGTCACGATTGACCGCCTCTAATATCTGGCCGCCCTAGGCCCGGGCCTACTGGGCCTTAAGGCAAATCCGCCACTGCACCTAGTCAACTCTCCTTGACCAGCTACTAAAATTGTTGGCGAGTCCCGTAATAGTGGATCCAGTCTGTACGGGATGGTCCTAGTATGTAATCGTATTTCATATAAGTTCTCACTAGGAGAGGAATTACTTTATTCTGCTTTAGGCAAGTAACCTATTAGAAATCTGTGCTGCTTCAATCATTTCAGGTCGCGGTGTGATGCCGAGTGTGAAGCTAGCTCTCGACCACGTTAACGAACATGACTCCGTGCTCAGGAACTACCGGCTTCATATGTGGTGGAACGATACTGAGGTTAGCAAAAAATGCAAATGTAAAGTTAGGCAGGAAGGTACATTGATTTCACTACGTAGCGTAGGTCAAACGCCTCGATATTTTTTTTATTTGGGATACAAATAGGTACTTAGGTCAGGAAGTGATTAAACAATATCACCTTTCCCTTGGGCTAGCCATAGTAACTGAGCTGAGCACTCACGCGATCCTATTGTGAAGTGATATTAACAAAACCAGGCAGGCTAGACATTATCATCATCATCATCATCATCAGCCCACATTAGTCCACTGCTGGACATAGGCCTCTCCCAAAACGCGCCACTGAGCCCGGTCTTCGGCTCTTCTCATCCAGTTTCTGTCCGCCACCTTTCTTATGTCATCGCTCCACCTAGCCGGGGGGCGCCCCACACTACGTTTTCCGAGACGCGGTCTCCACTCATGAACTCGTTTACCCCAACGGTTGTCGGTTCTCCGGCATATATGGCCAGTCCACTGCCACTTCAGTTTGCTAATCCGCTGAGCTATGTCGGTGACCTTGGTTTTCTGTCGGATAATCTCGTTACGGATTTTATCCTTCAGAGAAACTCCAAGCATAGCCCGTTCCATAGCTCGCTGCGCAACCTTAAATTGGTGGACTAGTCCTACCGTGAGCGTCCACGTCTCAGCACCGTAGGTCATTATGGGTAGGACGCACTGATTGAACACTTTGGTTTTCAGGCATTGTGGTATAGGTGACGAGAAGATTCGACCTAATTTCCCAAATGCTGCCCAACCCAACTGAATCCTCCTCTTGGCCTATAGACATTATCCTTCTGCCAAATTCTTACGAATTTCTTACGAAGAGGATTCTATGAGAAATTAATTGGCACATTTATTTTGCAGTGCAACGCTGCAGTAGGCGTGAAATCCTTCTTCGATATGATGCACAGTGGCCCTCATAAGCTGATGCTCTTTGGAGCAGCTTGTACTCACGTCACGGATCCCATCGCCAAAGCTTCAAAACACTGGCATCTCACTCAGGTAAGTTTTAATCTAGGGTTCAATAAAATATTTTCAGTAAACCATCGAATTGTAACTTGAAGTCAAGGCCACGTTGACATAGGAAATGTAGAAAAAACATAAGTTCATAACATTTAAAAGAGTCATCAATATTTTACAAGGTACACATTTGCGTAGTTATCATTAAATTGCCTGTTTGTAACAAATCCCTTTTACTCCGTCAGCTCCAGACTGCTTATGTGTGGTGGAATAGCACTTCAATTATTTATTTACTAAAACAAGTACCTACCTAACATTAGTTTTCTTTCTTTCAGTTGTCTTACGCTGACACACACCCCATGTTCACTCGCGAAGCATTCCCGAACTTCTTCCGCATCGTACCCTCGGAGAATGCGTTCAACGTGCCTCGGATCCGGCTGCTGCAGCATTTCAACTGGACCAGAGTGGGGACTCTGTACCAGAATGAACCCAGATATGCCCTGGTAAGGCCTAAGTAGTTTTCTTCAGAGATTGACGTCAGGCTTTTGAACTTAGACTGGAGCATACCTACCCGGTAGAGCATCAAGGGTAATATATTACCCAGTCCAAATTTCCGTAGAAACACCCTGGGTAGTTTATTACCCAATATTGAATGTTGGCGCCGCGCGGTACGTCTGTCCTGCTTTTACTAATGGAATTAGTCGTAAGGAACGAATACCGTCCTTTTCGCACGGAAATAAGCTTTAATTCTATGCAAACCACTGGTACAAACGTTTCGATTCGACCTGGCACAAAAATAAACAAAACAGTCGATGTGTTCGCGCCGTGTCCGCGCCGTTTTTCTGCCTCGCAATTGATGAATTTTGTTGTTTTGTGAATTAAAAACGTGTTTTTGTGTTTGTTTGTTTGTTTTATCGGCTTATGATCTCGGTAAGTAGCTTTGTACAATATAATTTTGCTAAACAAAACATTAAAGGAGTCGTAAAGTCAACTTCTAAGAATTTGGTACCGTGGTATATATTTTCTCATATTTTTATGTAATTCGTTTGTTTTGAGATTATCACACTTAAATATTGGCTTCGGGGCTGAAATAAGCTATTTTTTAATACTAATATTATAACTATACATGTCGGATTTGCTTAGAAATAAATCAATATGTGTCAGCAAAAAACCCCGCACAAACAAATAATTTTTTTAAAAGCTTGTAAATCAATATTTTTGTACTAGGAAATGTTTTGGTTTGTTGTCCTTCAGATTGAATGTAATAACACTTATTAACCATATAAAACATAATTTATCCCTTCATTTAAAAAAAATACCATTTTAAAACTTTGTGGTAGGTTATTTTTTCGTAATTTTTGGTTATGAATTGTTATATTTCGAATATGCAATCACCCTTATACAAAATTTATATGTCATTCGAAGCGCTAATTCAACTTGAATAGAAAATACACACATCTACACAATTAAGTTCCAATATGTGTGTCATAAGAGGCCAATAACCCCCAGATGTCGACCCGCCGCTACCGTCCCGCCATACACAGTTTTAGCGCCGGCGAATAGGCCATTTTTTTTGAGCATGGGCGAACGCCAGCGGCTACTCAGCATAAACTTAATCTATCACTTTTTCTAGCTTTTATCTTTGAAAACAAATATTTATAAATAATTATAGGTACCTACTCCTGTCCCTCTATGATTAAACATCTATGTTGAACCTGGTGCCCAACGTGGGACTACAACTAGTCCTTGTTGTTATTAATTTGATAATTCTTATTCTCTACAGGCCCATAATCGCCTCGTAGCAGATCTGGATTCCAACGGATTTCTCATTGAAGAGACCCAGAGTTTCGCCACAGAAGTCAGAACTGCATTGTCAAAACTCAAGGAAAAAGATGTCAGGATTATTTTGGGGAATTTCAACGAGACATGGGCTCTAAGGATCTTCTGTGAAGCTTACAAGTAAGTAGTCTATCTACTCCAGAGTTATTCTACCACGGAAGTTAGGGGACATTAACCTTTAGTTAATCTTCAATGCTGCTGCACTATAAAATAATGTTCTATCTTTACAGCTTAGAGATGTACGGCCGAGCTTACACATGGCTACTCCTTGGAACTTACAGCGATAATTGGTGGAAAAGACGCGCGCCTTGTGCTCGCACCAACCTGACAGCTGCGCTGGACACCGCTATATTAACAGATCTATTGCCACTGTCTACTACTGGAGAAGTCACCGTTTCAGGAATAGTAATTATTATTTGTATTCTTATTTGTGTTACCAAAATACTTTATTGGATAAAATAACATTTATAAAAATCTTATTTTCTTTGACACTTTCAGACAGCTAACGATTACCAAGTGGAGTACAACCGTCGAAGAGGCCTAGAATACTCTAGATTTCACGGATATACATATGACGGTAAATTTTTATCAATCATGTGTTAAAAATTATGCTCTTTAAAATTGGCACCCAATGTGGGGCAAAAATTGGTGCCCAACATGGTGCTCACTGCTTAGCATTCTGTAACTGTCAAATAAGTTATGACCAGAAATATAATATTTTCACACCACCTGCTCGACAATGTGAAATTATATTTCATGTAAACCTCACCGAAATCAGGTGATTAAATCCCTACGGCTGAGCCGGGAGTAAATAAATAAAATAAAAATTATTTATTTCAAGCCATTGACTCATAAATGAAATTACCCAAATCAACTAAAATCAAATTAAACTAAACAAAATCAAATTAAACTAAACAAAATCAAATTAAATTAAATTAAATCAAATCAAATTAAATAAAAATAAAATTATACAATAAAATTTAATTATAATTAAAAACACACAGAGAGACATACACATGCATACATACACGTACGTAAAGTTGTGCTGAATTTAATTGTGCCCTCGCGGACATAATGTGATTTGAATTTGGAACCTCATTTGTATTAAAAAGTGAACCAAAGAACGCAATTTGAACTTATTCGTAAATCAAACTAATCTCTGCACAGAATGCACCAACCTAGATTTGGTTCTTATTGTCTCGCAGAAAATGTGAGAAAATAAAGCTGTCTGCATCTTGGGCGTGCTTAAATCCCTCTCTCCACTCAGGATTCTAGTAACTCTCTCGCTCCGCTCGTGAGTTAACTTTAGAATCCTTCGTTACGTTCGGGATTCAATAAAGCGCCCGTGATACAAGACACTGTTTTATCCCCTCGTTTAATAATCTGCTATTACTTTCTAGGGATATGGGCGATGGCACTTGCGATACAAACTGTAGCTCAACGAGTAAAACTAAAGTACAAAGAGAAGACTGTACAGGACTTTAAGTATCGTGATAAAGAGTGGGAACAGCTGTTCTTGGAAGCCCTCAGCAACGTTACTTTTGAAGGGGTTACTGTAAGTACCCTTAAAATTATGCATTTTATGTAAGCTAGTGGCGATGATGATATTCAAAAAGGAACACTTTCTTTTTACTGGCGTTGTTTTAGGGCCCAGTCCGTTTCTATGACAATGAACGAAAAGCTTCGATCCTACTCAGACAGTTCCAAGGAGAAGATATTGGAGAAGTGAAAGTGGGAGAGTACTGTGCTGAGAGAGACCACCTGGATCTGAGCAGCTGGGAAGCCTTCAAATGGGTCGGGAAGTAAGTAAATAATATCTTCCTGCCCATATTCCACTAAGTGGGGCAGCACTATGTGTTCTTCTTAAATTTATCTCTATTATCACTTTTGACAGGAACCCTCCAAAAGACCGAACCCTTCGCCTGATCGAGCATACACAAGTAAACATCACCATATACTCGCTACTGGTGTGTTGCTCTGTGGCAGGTATCATCTTGGCTACTGGGTTTCTGGCTATGAACATACATTACAGGAATCAAAGGTAGGTTTAGATTAGAACTCACGTCATAGGTACTTAGTTAATTATGGATCTCTGGACCTACAAAAGTCATCCATGTAATAGCAATATTTTTATCTGAAATGCTGAAATCCAGAGCTTTATTATGTGCTCGAGCTAGGAGCTCTGTACGTACCTAACTAATTTTCTTTATTTAAAAGAGGCTTACTAACAGCCTTCGGAGTCTATTGCACTGCATGTATTGACCACGTCTTTTCTGCGGATTAAGGGTGGCTTAGCTGAGGAGAGGGTGCTGGGCAAGCCTACTCTACTCCATCTAAAAATCCTGTTACTGCCTGCCACTTCAGCATTTGCATCCTTTACCCAACTAATTCTAATTCTGCAACTTACCATCAGGCGCTATAGAAATACACTTCAATTGATGGATTCACACTGGCTACTAATAGTCATACGGCCTGGTGACCCACTATACTCATAGTACCTTCTATCTATGTTGATCAACTTGGTTAATCTGTATAGCGTTTAAATCCGTTGTAATAGATTTTGAAGTATGGAAGTGATTATGATGTTTGTTCCAAGGTACATAAAGATGTCATCTCCACACCTCAACAACCTCATCATCGTGGGCTGTATGTTGACTTACCTGAGTGTCATTTTCCTCGGACTGGACTCAAGTTTGAGCAGTATCGGTGAGTGGTTTATCTTTAGGAAAATTGAAAGACACAATTTCGGAACACGACGGATTATTTTGGTTTCTTAATTAAGTTTTGGGTTTCGTTAAAATTTTACACGATATTGCGTTCTTTATTGTAGGATCTTAGGGAAAAAGAGTTTTAGACATTTGTCTATAGCTTTTACATCTTAAGATGACCCCCGTCTTTTCCCAAATCCCTGCTTATTTGAGGAAAGAAAGGGTATTCAGTAGAAGGTAAGATAAGAAGTATATCTTCTAGGGAAGATGTTTCTCTATCTACACATATTGTGTTTTTGAGGATTGCAGGCAAGAAGTCACTACCGAAATTCTCAAAAATATGAGAATAAACAGTTGACGACAAATGAATAATCAACAGCCAATATTATACATTGACATTTTAGCTATTATTATCACTTTAATTTTCTGAGGATAGCCTTCTGTGCCGTTCTATGCTCTTCTTTTATTGCAGTTTTCACGATGTTTTTATGTTCTCTCTTACTTTTTGGATTCAAGGTAAAAAATCATGATCCATTTTTAATAAAATTGTTCGGTAACTGACAAAGATGATTTATTTTAACTGCTTCTCAGTTCTACTGATTCTGGCCAATTCTCTAAAAACTTATTCGTCTCTGCCATTTACCGTGCAAAGTACCTTACCTAAAAATAAACAGGAACAAAACATTTAAAATGATAACTTAAATTTTAGCACATAACATGGACGCATGTCGCTGGCACAGTCACGCTGACATCATCTGATCTCATTGCCATTCCTTAGGTCTTTCTCAGGACGCGCCGCGCGGAGGTAAACCCAACCCTATGCTTGGCTTCAACCCTGTGGAACCGATTTGGGAAACTACCCCGAGGACCATAGCCAGTAGGGAGACGGGTCAAAATTACACAGAGAAAGCATCATTCATTTTAGAGACGACCATGAGAGGTTTACCCACGCGTGCCATCCTAAATAAAACAGCCTGAGATTCAGACATACTGGCAGGCGAAAACCGCTCTTCTGTTTCTGACATTTGACTTAGAATCGACAGAAATGATGATAGGAGACTCACTCGAAGACTACTCGAAGAGCTTATTATTGATTCCACAAGACTTAATCAAAAAGCCCTCTCCCTATAAAACCCTGGCTATGGCCCTTCCCTTGTTGATTGTATTCTGAGAAAGACCTAGGCTGTTTTTCTAGGTCGCAGGAGTCAGCATGTTTCCAAATTTGGTTTGTTTGTTTTTCTCATCCCGCGGGCTTCTGTCGCTGGTGGTATGTGGTCTTTTCTTGCTTCGTCTGTACACTTCCTTGGTCTTCTAGACAAGTTGAATCTGTTTGTAACGGCCGGAATGAGATTTTAATTAGGCAGAATAAAGAAGTTTACAGAACTTTAGTTCGAGTCAACTTATTAGTCAATTTAATTAGGAGAGTATCTCGAGTGACAAAGATGAGCTTAAGAAAGATCTAGTTAATTGTAAAAGGCAAAGGTAAGTAAAGTTTTTTTGAAGGCAGCTGAAAGGATGGAGTTAGCAAACTAGTTATTGCGGGTGACAATATACTTCCCTAGCAGCCATTATAATGTAGATAATGTCGATTTTGCTATACCAGTTTCAACTTGTCTATTAATCCTGCTTACTCTTGAATGCTTTCGGTATTTTGAAGGTGGATCGTTGCCAATTTTGCTGATATTCTTTTGCCTGTTTAATTTGAGCATGCTTTTTTGCAGCGATCGCATAAATTAATGGATTAAAAAATTATATGGTAAAAGACAATTTCATTTCATTTCTAGTGTTTAGTTTAGACCTTTACAGAGATACCAGATTTATAAATCGAATTCTCTTTATAATCCCTACTATTCACTACTATAACAGAAGCTGATTCGTTTTACAAGAGCATAACTAATTTAAATACTTCTTTTATAACAGATGCATTTTGTGAATTGTGGTGCAACATGCATGAGAAAACATTATGCATATTCCAAGTTGATCCCACGTGTATATCTTGACCTAGGTACAATAAATAACATCTTTTATTAAATTCACCTAGTAAAAATGATTTTCACTTGAATGGGTTATCTATTGTAAATATTTTCTCTTAGCTGAACCACGGCCATGTATGATACACCTATCTGGTATATCCTTACTCTGGACCAGTTTTATTTAGTTATATTTACTTCCACAGCTGCGTTCCCTTACATCTGCACTGCTAGAGCCTGGCTCCTGATGGCTGGGTTCAGTTTGGCTTTTGGAGCGATGTTTTCGAAAACTTGGCGGGTGCATTCCATCTTTACTGATGTCAAGTTGAATAAGAAGGTAGGCTCTTAGTTTTCTCCCGCACACTCTCAGTGTCACCCACCATTGTTTTGTGTAGTGTGAACTTGTGTGTGATCGATGGTAAACCATAGTGGTGAGAAGGTATAGTATGCCTTACAGAGGTTCCTTTCATGGAGCCATTTTATTCAAAATAAAATAAGATAAAAATAAAATGGACAAATATCAAAATCACTTATCATCATTAACATAACTTTAATGACTATTAGGTCAAATAAAACCGTTCTTTAAACTAAACTTACCAAGCTACCATACTTTCTTTCCTGCAGGTCATAAAAGACTACCAGCTATTTATAGTAGTAGGCGTTCTCCTCGCAATCGACTTGACCATAATGACGACCTGGCAAATCTTAGACCCATTCTTCCGAGCCACAAAGCAGATGGACCCTTACGTAAGTTACCCTAAAAACCGAATTCCTTTGGAAAAAATGGTCTTATCAGCTTAGGCTATTGATATTTCTTTTTCAGGAAGAAGGGTTCTTTGGAGCTCTGCAGGTCAGTCGATGACTTCTATCAAGACGAAGAAGGATCTAAGGAAAGATATGAATCTGAAATTCCTTTATTTCTGCCTAGAGCAGCTGACTGGCTCACTTTTGCACAGACAAAGTGTCTGTCAGACATGGCTTCGAGACTTTTGGTTCTAGAGATTGGTTTCCAGGGTTTTTTTTAAACCGCTAGTGGTTTAGCCTTATCTTAAGTCACAGTAGGACTCATGGTGCACGCACTCTACAAAATAAACTCATGCCCTTTTGTATCAGAAAGGGTCATATTCTGCACTTGGTCATATACCTACTCATATCTCGTGTGACGACCATATTATTATTATTATTAGTTAGGAACATTATTTAAGCTGTTTGTTTACCTTGCCACGCCCTTACAGGGTACATAGGTACTTCTTTAGATTACTTTTAAGAAACCTGTGATGTATGTTGCATTGAAATAAATAAATACTAAACATACGATTATGGTTTTCAGCCGAGGTTTGAATTCATCTCGTGCACGAGATTCTTCGATAATCACCTCCCAATTCTTAGGATTGGGGATAGGTTGCAGGCACATATTTTCAGTAGAACCAGGATATATACCATAATTTGTTTTAGTGAAAAATTGTGTTCATAGCCATGATAATTTCAAAAGTTATACAGGCACATAGGTACTGCTTATCATCTCAACTCCGTTAGGAGTAAAGTGGATCTTAAGTTTGGAACTAATAGGGATCATTGCTGTTTATTTTCAGCCTCATCCATCAAGCGAAGACATCGTGATCGTGCAGGAGAATGAGTACTGCCAGTCGGAACGTATGACCATCTTTATTGGGGTTATTTATGCTTATAAAGGCCTTCTGTTGGTAAGTCAACTTCGGGGTTATCCTGCTTTAAGGTCAGTGGCCAGTATTTGATAGTGAAACCAGTACAATGTGCTTCACAGGGCTCAAGCATACAAGCCTTTAGACATTGATTCAACTTGAATGTTATGGTCTAAAATTTTAATTTAGTTTAATAGTTGCCCTACCGTTATTAGTCTTGTAAATACATAGGAATTTCATTGTTTCAAGGTGTTTGGAGCTTTCCTCGCATGGGAGACGCGTCACGTTTCCATACCGGCTTTAAACGATTCCCAACACATCGGTATGTCGGTTTACAACGCACTTATCATGTGTATCATGGGAGCTGCTATTACCTTGGTAAGAATTCATCCAAGAACTAAAAAGATATTCATAAAATTTTAGATTAATGTGTTCATGTGACATCTACGGGTAAGAGAACTGGCAGTAGGTACTACTCTTCTACTCCGTCCTACCTCAAAGAACGCTTTGAGCTTCTTCACCTTGCCAACTCTCGGTCCATAAGTTCCTCTGAAACCCTTTAATTAAAGAAAAACTCCTCATCATACCTCAGTATTTTATAGTAGCTTTTTACTCTGCTGGCTACCAGGCTCTGGAATGCCCTACCTGTTTCAATTCGTCACGCTAAATCTCTCCCTATCTTTAAAAACATGGTCAGACAACACTATCTGTCATCCATCGCTCACTAAGCCATTTATAAATTTTATACATTTTTATAATTTATAAATGTAGGTATGACCATATATATTTTATATATCCTAATATTCATATTTATGTAGTTTTATGATTGTATTACATATATGCATTGTGTATGTTATATATGTAATCTCTATTTTTTATAAATTGTATAAAATACTTGTACTAATAATATCTGGTTTACGCCGCCGTCCTTATTTGCTCACATATATCCTGTCCATCCAAAGGTTGCCTGGAAGAGATTGCTTTTAGCGATAAGGCCGCCCATTGTACCTACCTATGATTTAAAAATGTATTTTCTTTTATATGTTTATATGTAATGGTGCACAATAAAGACATTAACTAATCTAATTCCCGTTGATAACCTAAGAAATAATTTGTGCTATGACATGAGTCCACCCTCGGTTGTTACTCGCGTTCTGTAACTCGGAGGCGTTGACTAACAGGTTGTTCTTATGAGCTTTGTATAGTTCAGCTTATAATGCTCTTTTTGTACCTTTCAGGTACTCTCGGATCGGAAAGATTATCTATTTATCTGTATAGCATCGTTCATCATATTCAGTACTACGGTGACATTATGCCTGGTGTTTGTACCCAAGGTAAATTACTCTTTTAGACCGTGTAGGCTATTGCCATGCTTTTAAACACCACCATGGGACAAAAGAGATGTAAGAGGAAATTAAAAGTATTTGAGGTGCTTAGACCTAACCTACTAGATTTATGACTAGTTTTATAAGACTCATAAAATCTTGCCGTCTCGATAAGGTTGCGCGTGCAGTATAGTGCCCTGTTACATAACTCATCCATATTCAGCATCTATCATACAGTGTCACATTTTGTTTCCCCATTTCAGGCGTTAGAACTTCGCAGAAACAACCAGCAGTCCACAGCGAACCAGAGAGACAGAGTCCGCGCGACTCTTCGTCCCGCTTCCACGCACGACACGTGCAAATCTCCAGGACCTGAACTTGAGCGGAAGATGAAGGAGCTGAGGACGTTCAATAATAGGTTCAGGAGGACTCTGCAGGCAAAGGAGAATGAACTACAGGTCCGTATTTTATATTCTTAATTTTTAATCCATCTGTGTTTAAAGATCACGGTGGAAAAATTGAAGCCAGTTTTTATTTTTCCTATTAAATGTTGACATTGGTGGTTATAGCAGACAGGTAACTGATCTTGGATCAAAGATGGATAAAATAATGATGATGGTAGTAGGCATGAGATACGCCAGCCAGACCCTTGTATGGTCACGTTGTATGAAAATGAGACATGGGATGACAAAACCATATTAAATCTCACAGATTTAATAACAGATATTAATCCTTGACATTTTAGATGCTGCTCAGCAAACTCGGCGAGGACGCTGACTCTGAATCCTCAATCAGAGATTCTAAGTCTCCAGCGATGAAAAGAACCAAACTGCCTCTACCCAGGGAGAACATCAGTCACCCTGGTAAGATGTCTTCATAGAGATTGTAAAAATTTTAGACAATTTATGACTTCTTGACAATTTGATACTGAATGTATTGCACAATCAAATATTTGATCCGGGACTGGTGTTATGGTACCTGCCTACCATGGTACGGTACTCTAAGTATTCCTTGATACACAGGATACGGGGAATCCTAATGTTGGGCTATAACTATGGTATTAGATGTGACTGTTGGATTGTAATTATTTTTTATTGCAGAAACCAGTGACATCACGTCAGTGTGCAGTCTCAGTGCTTCAGCTGGTGCTGATGCTGTAGAATACATAAACTTGCAGACACAGCCCATCGACAGGTATGAAAGACTTGGGGATAGGGTTATTTGTATTCTATTGGTCTTCAAAAAGGAATTGATAGACGGTAGACAACATAAACAGGATGATTCTCGAAAAAAAACGGCCATTCTAACATAGTAGACGGTATTCATTGAAAAAGACGTAGGGCACGTTTTTTTCATGTGTACCTATCTATATGTAGCTAGATTTTTGGAATTGACTTATTCGATAGGTATTATACTGCAAAGTTCTACTTCAGATGGTGTATTATTTTTAGACCAAAACCCTCAGCACCACCAGAGCCAGTCCTCAAAGATCCAACACCAAAGGAGCCTAAGAAAGAGCAGCCTACAAAGAACGTATCATTCAAGAATCACCTAGACTACACTAGCCCACCATCATCCAAAGCAGTCCCAGAAAAAGACCAGCTCGCAAAATTACCCTATGGATGGAATACAGAGGTAGTCAGTGTTGTCCGATTTCACGAATCAACATACAGCTATACGTTCTTTCTTTTTTTAAATAATTACTTTAAATAAAAGTCTTATGAACACGTCTAGATTTGCTAATCGTGATGCCGCTAACCGCTAACAATAAACTGTTATCTTATCTCTGATTAGGATTAGCTATAATATTGTATTGTATTTTCTTATGCTAGGAACCTTCAGAACCGCAAAAGTCAATTAGCAAGATTCCAGAACCAGTCAAAGCAGAGACCAAGACCATTACAGCATTGAAACCGATGGATACATCAGCGGTGAAGTCTGTGCCAGCTAAGGTCCAGGAACCGATGTATACTAAAGCAGCAACACCTAAAATTACTAAGGTAAAACTTGCATCTTGTGAGGGCAACTGGATATTGTAGACATCTTATCTAGTCTTCTGGCTTTGTTGATGGAACATGGTTTTCAGAGGCTCATTATCATTTTAACCACATACTTGTGGTGTGAAATCTGGCTCACGACTATAATTATTAGTCAGTTACTAGTTACTACAATTCTGCTACCATGGAACAAACGAAATCTTAAATCAATCTGACGCAGTGTGGTGTGATACAGTAACTCTGAGTACCTACCATTATTGTCTCTGTGATCATGACCTCAACGTTTTTGCCAGATATTTGTTTTAGTTTATTTTAGTTCAATATGCCGTCGCATTCTCACATTTTTAGCAAAGCCGTACCTGTACCATCGCATTTTTTTGTATTTCAGACACCAGAACTTCAAAAGAAGATAGTTAAAACGCAAGACTCCCTTTCAAACAAAACAACGCCTTCCAGAGAACAAAAGACAAGACATAGACGAATGTCAAGCATTGGTCAAGTTGCTTTACTGGCTGATCTAATGCATGTAGCAGTAGAACAAGACCCTGAGACATCTCCGCCTCCTGCTTTGGAAAGGAAAGTCATAGGTAAGGGTGATTCGGTGATTCTATAGCATATCTGTGCTTGGTGATATACAAGTATGAATAGTATGACTAGCGTTGGTCATGGTGATTGATTAAAAATTCTTTATTGCACAATAATTAATATATCTGTACACAGGTGAACTGCTGCTTTGCTGATGTTTGTATGTAACTAATTTCGTGTCGCAAATAAAGAAATATGAATATGAACTGAAGCATGTCGCAGTAGAACTAGGTCCTGAGACCTGAGCTCATCCTGCTTTGGATAGGAAGGTTATTCGTAAGAGGATCAACATTTATGCTTCTGGACATAACTCCTAGCTATTCAGAGTTTTAAAGAACCCTGAATTTATTTATTCTGATACGCTTAAACTTTCATTGTGCGACTTGTGAGTAAAGAATGGAACTGGCTACTGAGTTTCTGTACTACAGTAATCTCGGAGTCTTCAAGTCCAGAGTAAACAGGTTCTTAATAGGTAAGAGTGCTCCACAAACAGCTATTTAGGGTTGTTCAGAACATAACTTCAGGAAGGCAGAATCCTTACTCATCTAAGAGTTTTGCCCCGAAACCTGAAGAAGTTTTTGTTTGCAGGCCAAGAAAGAGATCCAACACCACCACTGAAACCAATCAACTTCCAGCAGGAAATCGAAGACATACTAGATATTGACGCAGACTACTCCTCAATAGAAAGAAGAAAATCTTGTAAGCTATAGGTGTTTGTGCGTGTTTTCCTCCTTTCTATTTTCGGTTACTTACAAGCTAGGTCTCCGAAAAAGTGGAACCAGTGGAATGATGATTGAATTACTTAAAATGCAGTTTTTTGCTAATAGTTTTTAAATACATCTATATCCACCTAATAAATAATCTTCAAACAAAACTCTGACCTCCATATCTAACTGATATACATTCTTTCAGGTCAAAGAAGGGACTCTGAAAAGAGAAAGAAGGGATTTATTGTGGTGCAAAGTGATCTATGGGATACAAATACTTTCCAGTACACCTGTCAGAAATCTCCACCACCCACAGCAAGTAAGACACACACTTGATTTCATTCATGCTCTGATCAGACAAAGGTGAGAGGTGAATGTAAATGATAGCACTTAGCGTTTCCTGAAATTTAGAACATAAATTCCGTGAGTTCATTCACCTTAATTATTGTCTCAAGTTGCAATGGTAGTGTGTCTGCAGGATAATGTAATAGGTAGATATATAGACCTTCTATTCTGATAGGCTGGTCTTTAGAAAATGTTACGTTTCAGCTCCTCCTCACCATCACATTCCTATGCAGAGGAGTGTGTCAGAGAAGAGCAGACAGCAGCCTTCTCCTCACCATCACAGGTAATTAATTTGGTCCCATTCAATGTCTCACTTATCCTTATACCATAGGCCTCATCCATCATTATTAGAGGGTTGTAGTGCTTGGCTCCTTATCTTAAGACCGTGGATTTGAACCTAGTTAATACGTTCCACTTCTCACCATGCATCATTTAAAAACCATAATTTTGAATGTTTGCAACATGTTTTTGGTTTTTGACCACAATACCTTCTTTTGTGATCTCTTGTGTTTCTGGCTAAAATTTACCTTCTATATTCATTCAGAGAAACCGACCCTCGAACAATGGAGCGCAGAGCATCCAACGCCTCCATAAACCACGGTTAGTAATGAGTATCAAAGAACGTAATGTCCGTGTCTGAGGACTGTTCTAAGGTTCTGATTACTTTGCAGTGGGGAGGGAGCAGGCAAGAGGCAGCACGCCTGAGGGGTACCGAGAGGCTGACACGCTCAGGATGACGGATCGACTAGCTAAGGTAAGGGTCTGTTTCACTAGACCTTTAAGTCTCTTTGATTATCATCCAATCCAATCCAAATAGTGGCGAGGGGGATCGACGACATACTTCAAGTCACGGGCCATACCTGGATGAGACTGGCTCAGGCAAAAACTAAGAAAGGCCTACTCTAATGGGTCAAGTGAAACTGAGGATGATGATAGCAGCTATAGATCGTCCACTTCTAAACATAAGCCTTTCTAATTCCAGAGAGAGAGAGAGCTCTTCTAAAAAAATAGTAACGCTTAACAGTGTGGCCAAATCTATCGAGTTAACTATAATATGAACTTCAGAATATTTTTTTCAAGTGATCAAAGCTTATTGAGGTCAAGGAACTAAAGAGAGGTCAATAATCTTTACCAAATAGATGAGTTCAAGTTTTAAAGGACTTGGGTCTAAAGTTATTTGATTGGCATGTCCTTCAGAAATAGACATAATGGTGTAATATGTATACTTTCACATAAAACTATTGTTGTGTTTATTTATATGCATTGTAATGTATAACTTGTTTATTAGCGCCGAGGGTCTGAATTCCCGCAACCAGTCAGCACACCTCCTCAGCAACCGCAGAATAGGAGAAGACAGTCTTCAGCTCAAGTACGTATCGTCACCAGTAATTTTTTCACTAAAAACTGGATATTTGTCATGATTTGTGAGGGTACTTGTGATCATAGCGCATGCAACTGTGCCAAAACATTGGGACCCTCAAGAATGCACAAATCATGGTAAATCACACTTTTTTTTGTAAAAATAGTGTTCCTATGATAGTTTCCATAGCTAAACGATCAGTTCTGTCATATTCTTCTTTATTTAAGATACGAAATCAGTCTTTTCGAAAGTTATGTCCGCTACTTGCTATCAGACTAAAATAAAGTGTTTATTATTCTAGGTTAGATCATACCAAGAGGAGAAGCTCCATAAATCAGAATCCACTCAGAAAAGGCACGAGGAGATGATAATGGCAGTACCAGAAACTCCTCAAGAGGTGGAGACGTACAAACCTGAACCTGACACCATCAGGGTTTCGAAGGTGCAAGACTCTCCGTCGAAAAGGTGTGTATGAGTAGGTACTTAAAGACACAAAAGTTAGCCGGAGACACAAAGGTTAGCCGGAAGATAATGCAGAATTCTTATAGTGTATGTTAATTGGATCTGGGTCTTTCTCCATATATTTTAAGGTACCTAGTACCAGGTATATGCAAAAAAAAAGTGTACCCATTCTAAGTATATTCTATCAGTTATCTGGTTTCCTTAGTTCAAGCTTTGCTTAGTTGGCTAGGTAGCGCTGTGTGAAATGACTAGCATTCCTGTTACCTCTAATATTAGGCAGCCAGTTTATTTTTCAACATGTTTGCAGGTTAAGCCAAGACTCTCCATCCAAAAGGCTGAGACAAGAAGCGGAGCCCCTGAAGAGAGCGAAGGGCGTAGGGGATTCCCCACGACTGACGCAGGCTGGCCATTCTCCTAGACCTAACCATCACAAGAGTAGCCCCAATGTAGCGTCAAAGCATAAAAGTGGTAATTACCTAGTCGCTCTTCAAGGCAAGCTTTTTATAACGATCGTTAAAACGAACAACCTTGTTAATTGCCTGATTCTTATCTGGTTTAGTTGTAGGGGTAGAAGTGTACAGGATACTTCTTGTTGCAATAAATAAATTAACTAGGCGGAATGACAACAGGCGGACTAAGGCAGTCAAAGAGTGGTGGCCAAGACGCAGGGCAGACCACCGGCCCGATGGTCTGACAATCTCGTATCAGAAGTTAGACAGCAACGGATGAGACTTGCTCAAGACCGATTGGACTGGCGACATAGAGAAGAGGCCAATATCCAACAGTGGGTGCTGGAGGCTGGATAGATAGATAGAGCTCGCTTTGGTCGCCAGTATCAACGGTTTTACGTAGCTCTCTAATTTGAGCTCACTTCGCTCGTCAGGGACGGGTAAAAAAAAGTTTGTACATCTTTTAAATTCTAATCAGACCTAGATAGATATCATTATGACCTAGAACGCATTAAGTCAAATTATTTTCCTCAGGTTCACCGGGAAAAAGAGAAGAACGCAAATCAGCCAGCTACACTCGCTCTGAGAAACGGCAAGACAGCGCAGAACAACGCAAAATGTACGCCGCCTCTTCAGAGTCAGAACTCTTCGAATGTGCCATCCTACCGATATTCCACAAGTTACTCACAGAAAGGCACAAGAGTCAGCCGCATGGCCTTAATCTTAGCTATGGTGTTAGCTGCCCCAATATATCCATCAAGTGCGATATAGTCGAGTATCTTTAGTAGGTACACATTTCTTGCACTATTGCCAGAGAGGCATAAAAAGCTAGTCAGACGACGATCTCAACTTCAGTTAGGTATGGGCGTCAGCAGTCCTTTAAATCAAGTGCAATATTGGTAATTGTAGGTAATCAATAGTACCTACAATGTTAATAAGATGGAGCTACCGGCGCTTTAGTCGTAATCTGAATCATCTCACTAATTTCGAGCCTGACGTGACAGAGCCCGGTAGCACAAATGGTAGTGCATCCTCGTATCAAGAGGAAAGTTGCGAATTCAAGTCCCGTATAAGCTTGAACATTTTTGAGATGGTTTTAAAAATCTTGGATTACTAATTAATTTTAAAAAAGAGGCCCAATAGTCAGCCTTATGTCCTCAACCATTGATATGAATTTAAAAGGTGTCATCTAGATAATAAACGTGATCACCTTAAAAATAAACCACCTGCCAACATTCACTATAACTACATAAATGGCGTTTTGACACGCACATTATGTGCGCGCACGTTTAAGACAAAAATTTGGATATGCTAGTCACCAAAGAGCGCATCAACGGAACCAAGCAGGAACAATGTCGCCGTAGCCGAAATCGGCCTGGATGACATCATCATCATCATGAATTTAACAAATCAAAATACATTTTAATTGTTCTGCAAATTCTACAAAACTTCAAATCAACCTCAAAGGCACAAAAGTCAGCCGCACTAAAAAATTGTAGCACTTAGGGGTGTAGTAAAATGAAGTATTTTCTATTAATAAATTCTAAATCATGTTAGGTAGGTAGTTTAGGTAAGTTGAAAATACAAGTTCAGTCACGGGTCTCGTTAGAATTAAAGTAATTTAAAACGTATTTATCTTACATCGAATATATTTGAAAACCTTTAAAATTATATTTCTTATCTACCTACTTTATGGTAGATGCCTAGTTACTTACCTACCTTGTGTATTTGCGCACGAACTGTTTCAATTTTTAACCATCGTTTAAATTATTTTTTAACTAAATTTTGTAAATTTGTTACGATGTAAGAATACAATATTAACAAGTTATTGATAGATACAAACTAATTTCTTTGTATAATTGCGTCTAATTGCACATTTTACCAACTAAAGACTTGATAGTGTACCTATTGTTATGTAAGTGAACGTTATTATTAAATTATTTAAAAATAAAATATTTTATTTTGAGTGTTATATTACCTTCAAACTAAGGAATTGTACCTACTATCTATTCATAATTGTAATCATTACTATGAAATAAACTAATTATGTAGTTAGTTAGGACAATAGAGGTTGGATATTACTCGTCCTCATTTTACAGCATTTTCCGTTACATAGAAAAGGAGTAACTCAGGGACACCCTGTACGTCGTTAGTCGTCATTAGTGTCGGTGTGGATTCAGCTTTAGATTAGGTAACACAATCATATTTCCTCGCTGTCGGATCGCTCCACACCGCGCAGGTGCTGGTTCCGCGTTGCGTTGCTCAATGTTCCTCTCCTCGGTCATGAACTAATGAATAAAGGGTTTACTTTCACGGACATGTTTTTATAATAACTGCTAACAGATGGCGTTGCTCCGTCGTGCTCTAAATAACATAGGAAAGTGAATTGTCAATGTCAATTGCGGTTTCAAAATTATTAAAATCAGGGTACTCAGGTAATTTCTGTGCGTCTGACACAGTCATACAGCCGCATACATACGTCATTGTCAACTGTCAAACTTTATTCAATTCTTCAGTCCAAGGTTCATTCGCTGCATGACAACATCACACACATTGACACATCAGTTTTACGATCTTTCATTCAGTAATCAATCAGTCAGTATTTTTCTGATTATTATACCGGTTGGTTGTGTTTGATTATTTTTGTGATCTTTGTGAAAACTTGTTATTTTTTTTTTATTTTATTCATGTAGATAAGTTCCAACAGCAGTAAACATGCCGGTGTTTCATACAAAAATCATCGAAAGTATCTTGGAGCCAGTCGCTCAACAGGTGAGTTTATTTACGTAAATAATTACGAAAATTATTTATAGATTGCTGGTTCTGTGATTCTGTTCTAGTTTTCTTGTGTTTAAACTTGGAATATTGTTTACGGTGTGCAACAATATCGCTACTTATTATCGGCGCATTATGTCATCGGCGCTTAAGTTTCTGAGGCTGGATGAAATGACTTATTTGGCCATTTGTGGAATTCGAATGTTTGCAAATTGCCGGCCGAGGTAGCGTCAGACTTTGTAACCTTGAATTGATTATTAAGATTCAGAATCTTGCTAATGAAGTGATAAAATGTCTTAGGTACTATAATAAAAGTGTTGTGACCAGATTCTTATTGGTACATACATAGTGAAAAGAATATATTAATATATGTTAGTAAACACTATACTAAGTAACTACCTACCCTAGTTAGGACATGCCACTGGTTCTGTCTTAGCAACCCTGTGGTGTGAGGCCAGGTTGACTTCTTTATGTACAAGTTAGCTAAATAAATATAGTTAAAATAAGAAAACCAATTATTGTTTGGTATTACTTAATAATTTCTCTGGCCAGGTTTAGTTAAATTAAATCTAATAAGATTTTTGATTGGTTGGTTAGGTATTCCATGCATCATGAAAAGCTATAAGCACATATTAGTGATGATATTGTGACTGCCCCAATACTGTAGGTAGTGCATCGGGGATGTTTGCCCAGTACCACATGGATATTTAATATATTCACATAGTTTAAATTTAATTTATACTGGTGGTTGGAACTGAGATCTCGCGAGGCTCTGATAAAAACAACAAAATATCATTTGTAATCTTTGACTATCAAAATAGTGCCACGAAATGCGTAACCAGATAACTTGGCCTACAGTTTTATTCAAATTACAGGGAACGGCAGTTCATGTTAATTGGTTACTCTTTTTTGGGGTACAAATGGCAGTTATTCTGGATTTCAAACTTTTGGCTATATTTGTGTTACATAAGCTACACTCATACCAAATTACAGCACTGTGGGGTCACAGGTGTACCCTGTGAATTTTGTCAAAGTTAAATTTTTATTATGGCTAATAACTCAAAAACTATAAAGACATTACTAAAAATAAAAACGGAGACTAAATGAACTAAAGAAGACCTTTCATTTGACGTCCTACTTGACCTAATAGTCTCATTTTCATTTTTTTTACCTCCCTTGAACCCCAATATCTCAACAACCCCCCCACATTTTTAGCTCATTTAGTGACAACAAAATTGTGCCATCATTACCTACCTATGTATCAAAATTCATGATGATCGGATCAGCGCTTCGAAAGTTATCCTCGGACAAACAAACATACATACATAGGTACATCCATACATACATAGGTACATCCATACATACATAGGTACATCCATACATACTTACATACATACATATGTACTTACATTCATACAACACCGATTTGCCCAAGTTGATTTGGAGATCTCGCTTCGCTTGATCAATAATATATTTGCACACCATCTGCATGGTAGAATATATAAGGATCAACTAAATATAACATGTAAATTTATGTACCTACCTATATTCTGGCAAATAAACATTCTAATTTCTGATTTCACACCATCTTGAGCAAAAAACTGCATCTATCGTGAGCAGCGTATGGGACAGTCGCAACCAACAGCAGAAGGGAAGGCAAAGAAACTACTTCCTCAGTTATCCTTGGCACAACTGGTGGCTTCCATCAATATATTATTTCACCAAGACACCCTGCGTAATAGTCTTGTAAGTCAGGAAAATAAGATTTTTATTTTAGTTTTTGACACCCAGATTCGGCTTTAATATTACATTACCCTGATATTATAAATGTGAAAGTTTGGATGTTTGTTTATTTATTTGTTTGTTACTAAATTACATTAGAATAGAATAGAATAATCATTTATTTCAGACAGTGTCTGTCCATACAAAATATCAACGATCACAAATAAATACAATTAAAACCAAAAACATACAAATCAATAATAGTACAGTCAATTAGATGAATAGTAATATGTCACATTAAAATTCAATAAATCAGAATAGGAACATAAAATAAAAAAAAATTAAATAAAAAATTCATATAAAATTAAAATTAAAAGCATGTACCTATCAATTACCTGCGTGCTTTGTATTGCCCGTAATTATCCCCACCCAGTGCTTCTGAATAGGGCAATCAAAACGCGCAGCAATCATCTTCAGAATACTATTGGGACTACCGCGCAATCTGTGAAAAAGAGACGCGATTTTTTCCGCATGATCGCGTGAAAACCGTCGACGTGCGCGTTAGCGAGCATTCCCGACGCGCTGCAATGTCGCGGTAATCCCAACAGCATTCTGAAGGCGTTATTATACTGTACACGCAGGACGTTGTAGGCTCGTTGCGTGTACCGACTCCACAGGCTGCTTGAGTAAAAAGATTGGCAGTATGCTCTGAAAAGAGTTATCTTAACTTCATAGGTGCATCGAGCAAACCTGCGGGCCAGCATGTTGCTTCTCACCGCCAGCGCCCTGCGTTCTCGTTCCACGTCAAGATCGTCTTTCAGATCTTCAGTGACCAAGTGTCCCAGATATCTAAAATTAGTCACTACCTTTAGGACCGCTCCGCCTAGTACAACTGGCAGCACAGTGCTAGGTTTAACTTTTCCCGCTTTGAAAACGAGCAACTCGCTTTTCTTAGCGTTGTACCTAAGCCCATGCTCCGATGCATACCGCTCACACGTACGAACAAGTGTCCTCAAAGCGTTGATCGAGGGAGCCAGCAGCACCATATCATCAGCATAACTAATATTGTTGACACTGGTACCGTCAATGTAGCACCCGACATGCATGCTGCTGAGTTCCTCGATCAACTGATTTACATACAGATTGAACAACGCAGGGGATGTTAGACCACCCTGTCTTACCCCACATTCGAGCTTATACTCGTCAGACAGAGTATTTACCCATCTCACTTGGTTGACCTGATATTTATACCAAAATTTAAAAATTGAGATCACTTCAGCCGGCATGGCTGTTTCGCTGAGCTTTCCCCATAGCTTGTCATAAGCTACTAGGTCAAAAGCTTTTGACAGATCGAGGAAACAGGCATACACCGGCGTCTTTCTCTCCGTGTAATACCTGACGGTCTGTTTAAGGCTCAGAATAGCACTCTCTGTAGATAACCCCGCCCTAAATCCGAACTGAGCATCATGGAGGCGAAGGCATCCACCGAGGTGACTATTAAGCAAACCAGTACTTTGGCTGTTGTTGTTGCAAGTGAGATGGGTCTGTAATTGGTCTTATCTGAAACATCCCCTGTTTTGTTTTTGAGGATGGGCACTACCACGGTTTGCATCAAACGCTTCGGCAAAAAGGAGTGACCAAGACACAGGTTAAAGAGTACTGCCAACACGCGAGGCAGGTGCATACCAGCATGTTTGAAGTGTTCAATATGCCCCGGAGACTTACCTCTCTGCATACCTTTAATCACCAAGGCAACATCTTTAGCTGAGAACCTTACTTCCCGGACCGCTGACATATCGGTCTCACCATCACGCACCCCAGACTTTGATGGACCCAGAGGAGATCGCACTGTAAAGTGTTCTATGAACGTATCAGCGATGGACTTGGGATCACTAATACCGCCGACGCTCACGGGCACACCAGACCTAGGATTCAGTTTGTTTGTGTTCTTCCAGAAGGCTTTAAAGTCCCGAGCTGAGTGGTTTGAGGCAAGAATATCCATTTTAATTTGTTCTTGCCTATCCTGACACCATTTCAACGTTGACTTAAAAGCCCTACGGCTATCACACATTCCTTTATAAAGGAGACCTCCTACTGGCTTACCGGCTGACACCCATTGATGAAACCTCGACCTTGCGCACCCGTGAACGTCCGCGACGTACTTATTCCAGCCTGCAATGTACCCACCTCGTCTCAAACACCTGCGTCTCTTGTGTGACATTTTAGAAGCTTCTGATAAGATCGATACTACTTTGTTGTACATACTTTCCAATAAAAGGGCGTGGTCAGGATTAGAGCAGTGTTCATCAGTGCACGAGCTCAGTTCTGAAGGAAAATCGAGTTGTTCGAGATTTTCGTGACATAATTTATTGTATAACTCGATCTGATCAACTCCCCTCTCTACCCAAACCACTTGGTTGCCTGTTAAATTATAATTAACATCACACTTTATTGGTACTTTACAAATATTACACTCTACAAAGAGGGGTGAGTGGTCCGACCAATACACGTCATGTTGTACCCATACTTTAAGCACAGTATCTTCAGCCGATTTGGTAGTTAGACAATGGTCCAACCACCTCCTACAACCATGGGTGTCACTGGTGAAAGTATATGTGTCGGACTCAATACCCATTATCTTTATGTCTATCCATGACCAATTTTGTTCTCTACAAAAACTTAACATTTCTCTACAAAACATTTCATTTGGGTGAGCATTGAAGTCGCCCAAAATAAAAACAGTCTCACAATCGGCATTGTTCTCGATCACCGAGCTCACAGCTCCAAGGCACTCCGTGAAGACGGGCAGATTCTCAGTAGCGTTTACTGGCATGTATACCTACACTAAAGATTAACACCGACCTGTTTTGAGTCATCACCTTAACCATACATTACTTAACATTGTAATGGCTGAACTGACTTCGATGAAATTTGGTATATACGTAGATTATAACCTGGAATACCACGTAGGCTACCTTTTTATCCCATAAATCAGTTCCTATGGGATAAAAATGGGGTATCAAGTCAAGTTGCAACAGCCAGTTTCATTTCTAGGTTACCTACACACTTAGTAGTGTAACGCGTACGAAGTCGCGGGCAACAGCTAGTATTATAAATTTTGTTTATTAAAAGTAAATTTAATTATAAATCAATTAAAAAGTTTGGACGTTTGTTTGTTACTCAATCACGTCGTAACGACTGAGATAGATTTTGACCTGGATTAAAACATAGGCTACTTATTATTGACAAAACAAGCGTGCGAAGCCGCGGGCTACTACTTTAGGGGTTACTAGGTTGAATACAATACTGTTAATGCATGAATGAATTACTAAATAATCATTGTATGCGCATGTAAGATAGAGCCATCAGATATGAGGTTTATGGCTCCAAATGTAATCATCTGGACAACAATAGGTGATTGTGTCTCGCTCCGTGTAGTTAGGTTCAATGACTTTATTTAGCAGGTTTGCAGTTTGTACATATAAGGCTTTTGTTTTTATAAACTTCGCATGCGTGGTTTATCATTAAAACATTACCCCACTTGTGCGCAGTCGGGTAAAAAGTAGCATATGTCTTAAACCCGTTCATAATCTATTTAGGTGTATACCAAATATCATCAGAATCGGTCCAGCCGTAAACGTAACAAACAAACAGACAGAGGGACAGAGCTACTTTCGAATTTACAATAATAGTATGGATAATCTGCATTTATTCCTAGAGTTCGAAGACTACAACAAGTAACTTTTTAACAAAAATAGGTAGGTATAAGAGAAAGATCTTGATTTGAAACGCAAATAAAAAAATATTTTTCCAAATCGGTTGATAAATGACGGAGTTCTGAAGTAAAAACAACAAAAAATAAAATACAACCGCATCAAGAATCTCCTCCTTTTTTGAAGTCGGTTAAGAAATTTTATTCAGTCAACCTGGGCAGTGCTGCGGTCTCTCCAGCGATGCCATATTGACTATCGATACATCGCAGTCTGAAGTACTGTACAATGATATCATGTCGGTCCAAGTACAGGACCGGTATACGAAGGCGATCTCTTTGAAAAGAGCTGTTAGATAGGGATATGTAATATCTCCGAAACTGTTTACTGCCGCTCTAGAAGACGCCTTCAAGCTCCTGAAAAAGACTGGGCGTCAATGTCAATGGGGAGTATCACTCACGTTCGGTTTGTCGACGATATCGATGTCAATCGCTGGAAGACCAAGCAACATGCTCGATGATCTCGATAGAGTTTCCTTACAGGTGGGTCTTAAAATAAGCATGTGTATGCAAATAAATATTTTGTATGTACAAGACGAAAATCCATGTGGATTCAAATTGTATTTACTCCACAAATGTATATCTGTGAAGTCAAGTTGGAATAAAATATAATCAAAACGAAATAACACGCTTCTCGTCAAAAAAGAAGATTTCTACCTGTGTAGATCTGTTTCCGTCAAAATGAACGTTTTGTGTTAAACATCTCACGTTTGGCATGGAAGCATGGTGTTATCAGTAATTAGGGCAGGTGCGGCCTCGGCGGTATCCGCCGTGGCGAGATGGCGCCGGCCTCTGGCTATTTGTGACTTGATGGACTTACCTTCCAGTTCCCTTGTCAAACTATAAATAAATAAATATTGCTGGACATTTCACACAGCACTATCTAGCCCCAAACTAAGCAGAGCTTGTAAACTCTTCAAGGAGTTTAATTTTATGAAACACCCTTCTAATTTTCAAACTTGGCTTGATACACTACCGTGGGTTAGCTAGTATTCAGTATTTAGTATTCATTTATTCACCATTTTATTACATTTCATAGTAATGGTATGTCAAAAAGATATTACAAAGGTCATTAAAATATGCTAGTTATGCATTTGTCGAGTACCTTACTTTGACGATTGAAAAACCCATTGAATCTCGAAGAAGCTCTTTCCTACAAGTCTCCTAACTCAGTGAATCTCTTGATTCTTCATTCGGGAAATGAATTTGGGATCACACTTTGCACCGCATTGACCTGTTCGACACGAAGTGCAGTGGGCGAATAACCGGCTGAGACGCAGGAGGTAGCGGGCTCGATTTCCGCCGTGGAACAAATGTTTGCATGATCTACAGATGTTTGTTCCGGGTCTGGTTGTTTCTCTATATATTATAAGTATGTATTTACAAAAAAACAGTGTACTTGTATAAGTATTCTATTCTATCAGTTATCTGGTTCCCATAGTACTTACAAGCTCTGCTTAGTTTGGGGCTAGATAGAATATTTATATTTATTTAGTTAAATCCATGAATTAAATAGGTACCCCATAATTAAGCATTGCCAATGATTACTTGAAGACCCGCATTGACTTCTCAATGAATCATCCTTTGACGAATCGAATTCTCCACAGTGAAAGGAAAGGAAATGAACCGTTATGGACATGACGTTTGCATATCGCAAGGAAATCGACGCAGGCACCACTTATATTACAAAAGACGTACTGCGAGGGAGTGTATAATATCCGCTTTGAAAAGGGCCTAACTAAAATATTTCCGTTAGACGTATTTACTAGTAGCGTCTAGTAGCGTATCGGCTTTTTAACCATCATAAGTCTTAGGTAAGTAACTAATTTCAGAAATGTAATTTAATTTTTACCTTTTAAGGTACGTATGACGTACAGGTATAGGTAGATTTTTATATAACTTTATATAAGTACAATATTAATTTTGCCACGCCCTAACAGGGTGCATGTCATTTAGATTGCTACACAATACCTTAATCATAAGATGTTTGTATGTAACTAATTTCGTGTCGCAAAAATATATGAAAATAAAATAAAAATAAGTTTAAAATCCCGGTGGTGAAATATATTAAATTTCTATTCGTTAAGTGTAGAAAAGTTAACAGTTATTGAAAGCATGAGCATAGCTGTCCTGCCATCTCATTCTAGATCTTCCTAGTCGTTCTTGTATTGGCTGGAATATTGCATTGTTTTTTTTTCCAAATATAGCAATTATAAACTTCGCGAGTTCGATGACATGAGTCTACCGTGGGCAGCTAACTGCGATCAATATGGAGCGACCAGATTTAGCGATATAGTCACTGTATGTGCAGATCCTCCAATATATATAGGATATATAGGTGCTGATTGTGTACGATACTGAAAATACAGAGATGCATCATTGATTTTACTCGTCGAACTAAAAGAGACCGGTATTGTGTATACTGAGGAAAAAGCGACATATTGTGCGCCTTGTGATAAGATGTTCCTTGTAACTAACTATTAAGTATATTACTCAAAAATGGCTCAGCCTGTAGTAGAGATTCGTCAAAGCCAAACAATTTTTGTTCTTTGCAATCTAAGTAATTTTTATGGAGCTCACTGATCAACTAAGAACACGCAGGTTGGAAGCAATTTTAGATTAGAAGTTAACTTTTCTATTCAACAGCCTATACAAATAGAGAAAATAACTACCTATGACTAAAGACCGGATTATATGCAACAAAACAAGCCCAAAATATGCATGCAAATATGCAATAAAAATAGCTAAAATAAGCAGGAAAATCCATAAAAAGGGCCAAAATATGCAACATTAAATAATACAGGAAGTCGTATTTTTAAATATTTTTTATTTAAGTAAGCTATTAGTTCTCAAGGATAACAATCATATTTTCGAAAATATTAATAACCCAATGTATTTAACAATGAAATTTACAATTTACCTTTAAAAACGTATATGACTGAGTACTGTTCTAAATGTCCTGTAGACAAATTGGGTCTACGATCGCTTAATATATTTTTTTAAGCGGAAAAGGAGCGTTCTACGTCTACTGATGTGACTGGACAGAATTTAAATTTGGGTGCTATTTTTGAATTTATTGTGCCGGGCAAAATTTCACCTGCCCTGTTGATGAAGCTATCAATTTGGCACAAGGGTTCAAACCCTGGGTTAATGTTCAGTATGTTTTCAAACTTTTCTTTGAGAATCGGAATAGCTTTGGCAACGAAGAATTCATGAGGCAAATTTTCTTCATAAGCTGAATAGATTCATTCAAACGCCAATCTGAACGATGAACGAGATCGAGCGTAAATATGCAAGATCTCTAATTTTTTGCTATAATATGCAACTACTGCTGAAAAGGGTCCAAATATGCAAATGCATATGCAAATATGCATTTGCATGTAATCCTGTCTTTACCAATGACTATTTATTGTATGGAATCGATGCTCTTTATATTTAGTTCAGACCGGAGTCGACACTGCGACAGCGCTGGGCATTAAGTATTAATCCCAGTCACAATGTATAGTTTATTCTACAGTGTTTAATCTTGCTAATGCCAATTGCCGCTGTGGTCATCGATTAATGGCCGATTTTAAACATTGGTAACCGATAACACCACGTTTCTCTTTGAAAAAGTGTCAAGAGTGAACTGTTCCTATACCGAAGTTTATAGGATCAGGCCACGAGAAGACGGGATAGAGGTATACCACTACGGGATCTATTTTCTAAGGAATGTTAAATGTGGCCCGTGTCATTAGATTTTATTTACCTAATTTTAAAGGCACAGTAACCGAATTAGTCTCGTAAAATTCTTTCGTCGGTCAGAGAATTGAATTTAGTAAAAAGACCGGTGGACTACGGTGGAAGCAAAATTTATCTTTATACGATTTCGATTTTCGACACAGGACACTTGTAATAAATTACGAGCAGGTAATTTCTATTCTTCATACGTAACCTTGGTCGGACGGGTGTCATTTGGGCCTGAGCCCGCGGACCCAGTGTTCCCTACGAATAGCGTCCAGTCTTTATTGCGTTACTGTATTAGCTTACTATGTACCGGTACAGTCATGACTATAAATAAAAGGGTCTGTCTGTTTGCCCGATGCTGCTTTATTTCAAGACTGTCCTTTCTCGCTATTATTCTTGTTCTTTATTTCTTGTTTTGCTATAAATCGCGTGGTGAAGTACGCTTTAGTATGGGAAGATATATCTTGGATTGTTTTATTGATGACCTCTTTGGCGCGGTGGGCGAATGATCAACTAGGTGTTACAGTTACTCGTAGTTCCCGATACAGGGAATCCTAGTGTAGGGTCAGACAGGACCATCATCATCATATCAGCCATAGGACGCCCACTGCTGAACATCGACTGATCTTGTGCGGCATGCACCCAACAGCCCCCAGAAACCTTTATCAGCTAGTATTTCCATCTATATTTCAAGTGCGTGGACTCCACTCTAGAAACTTTCTGCCCCAACAGCCGTCAGTTCTTCGAGCTATGTGCCCCGCTCACTGCCTTCAGCTTGCTAATCAGGCAGGACCATTTGACAGATTCGTCTCGAGTTAAAACAAAATGAAAATTGGGCTTAGCTGTTAGTAGGAGTAGGTATTATGAGTGGAGAAGAACTTCAAAGTACGCTTGAAAGTAACGCACTGTTTGAAAGCTTCAATGGGCTATGAATCAGTCTTATCAAACTGCAAATGACTCAAACTGAATTGAGTAACCAGCTGCCCAAAGTAAAGAAATTTGTACTTTATTAATAGAAATCACAAGAAACATTGTAAATAGTCTTATTGCTAGAAAATTTACGCTTGAACCTCGACCAATTAACACTAGTGTTTGGGTAAGTCAGTGATGATCCAACACAACCAATAAACACTCGTTAAACATTGTTGACTGTACACAAAGCAGTGTTGCCAGGTGATATAATTCAAAATAGTTCTAATTTTAAACACTGACTCACGTTTGTTACTGGCCGGTTGTTTGTAATTCGTTCGCGCTCAAATTTAAAATTGGAATCGACGTTGTTTCGTAACAGTTTTGTTTTTATTTTTGTATGAAGAAAGATTGACTGACGAGTGTCGTCAGTTCGTCATCTTTATTTTTAAAGGCGTTAAGTAAAGGGAATCTTTAAGTAAACAGCCTTCACATGTGCCTTCACCCACTCATCACTAGTATCATAAACATAAATTAAGCGCATATTGTAAGATTTTATTTTATTAATTACTAGCCGTTGCCCGCGACTTCGTACGCGTTACACTATTAAATGTGCAGGTAATCTAGAAATAAAGCTAAACTCGCTGTTGCAACTTGACACCACATTTTTATCCCATGGGAACTGATTTATGGGATAAAATGTAGCCTATGTGGTAATCCAGGTTATAATCTACATATATACCAAATTTCATCGAAATCGGTTCAGCCGTTACGACGTGATTGAGTAGCAAACAAATAAACAAACATCCAAACTTTCGCATTTATAATATTAGTGTGACAATATTGCTGTTAGAAATCGAGCAATTGTGTAGTTTTTGCTTCTATAATTTGTACTGTCTGCTCTGTAAACGATGTTTGTAACCACCAAACTTGTGTTGTAAGCTTTGTAAATCTTCCTGAAAATAAAATATATGTCATTTGAAACTAGTTTAAATTTAAATTTGAATATTATTCCATTTGATATATTATGTTATTGATATTTCGTAGTTATGTATCCATAATTTAATTTCTTTATATGACATGTAATTTGTACGCCACTATGGCTGAATATGGTGAAACTATTTATTTTGTAACATCTGTATAATTCTACTCATGTTCTAGAAAATAAATACATCTTTAATCACCGAATATAATTATTAAAGTGAAACTTTTATTACATCGTCTCAAACTTTTTCGTCTGTGTGTTGCATGTCGCGTGACGGTCGGCCGCGGAGTAGGGATAAAGTGAAAGGCGCTCGTCAGAGCAGCCAAGGCCAATATGGCGGCGCCTATAGTTCGCATCAGCTGACCGTGTAGTGTATAAACTATTACTCATTTGTGCCAACGAGGAAAAATGTCTATAATGTGAAACAAAGTTTCACTTTTACCGTGGTTTCATAAAACCACACAATCCTTTTTTTGTTGTCTAAAGGTTGTATTTACCAGTCTACGGCAAAGCCAAAAGGAAGGGTTATGATTTTAGCAGTATATTTACTTATGTATGTATGTGTTTATGTTCCACCGCAGCGCCTAAATTATTTATCCGATTTTGACATAGGCTTAGTACTAGGTTCCAGTTTTTAAACTTATATCTAGCTTGTTATAGTGGTATGGGCATGTCGTGCGGAGGGAAGAAAACCATGTGACTAATCGAATGAGTGTTAGCTATGAGTGTGGATGGATATAGAAGTAGACGAAGGCCGAAGAAGAGATGGATGGACTGTGTGAAGAATGATATGGTTAGGAAGGAAGTGACAACGGGGATGATGGCTGATAGAGCGATGTGGAGGAAGAATACATGTTGTGCCGACCCCACGTAATATGGAAAAAGGGCAGGAAGAGGAAGATCTCGCTGTTGTTATGTTATAATCTAGGTAGAGCTTCACTTCTAGTAAATTCGCTTGATCATTTAATTAATTATCTTGTGTTGATTGTCCATTTAGTAATTTCTGACTGTACCCGAGCGACGACTATAAGTATGTGTTGCTTGTGTTGGTTAGAGGATATTGTTCACTGAGCTTGAATCGTAGTGCATCCAGCCGAGTGGGCGTAGACGCTTATTTGATAGTCTGATTGAAACTAGTAGGGTTTCATGACGTACGATTTGATTACCTTGATGTAAACCAGTCAATGATTTGAATAAAAATTAGTCAATATTTTTTATTTAATAATCGAAGGACAGATAGAGCGGTCTGTCATACAGATCTCAGTATCTAGTGTACTCTAGCGACTTAACGTGTCCAGGAAATTGTATTTGTGGGTTAAACTTTATTTAAGCTTACCTTACGAGTATGTCATGTGAATGTTTCTACTCATGATAATGGCCAGGACCAAAGGGTTCGAAAAAACAATATTTTTGTAACTTCTATTTCTATAGGTAGAACGTATAGAGTTACTAGCTGATCCGCCCTCGGCTGCGCACGCGTGGTTTGTCTATAAAAAAACATTATCCTCCTTCTGCGCAGTTGAGTTAAAAATCTCCCAGTCTCGGTTATTATCTATTTTATATACCAAATATCATCGAAATCGGTCTAGCCGTTTAGTCGCGAAAGAAAACGTTACAAACAGACAGAGTTACTTTCGAATTAACAATAGATATATATGTGAAGTTTTACAAAAGTGATTAACAGAAAAGTTGTGTTTTTTGCAACCAACATTAAATTGAACATTTTGATTTATAAACACTAGCATTGTACCACTAGCTATAGGTACGTTTTTAGGATTATTTTATGTGATTCTTGATTTTTGGTGTTCACATAAAAAAGTTTTTATGCAGTTTAAAATCTTAATATACTTGTCACTAGCTCTACCTACCTATGGTAAGGTACTTTATTTATTTCTCCATACCATATGGTTCCACCAACGCGATTTACCTACCAATCGACCGTGGGCTTATTTTATTAATGTGTTTCGACATGTTATTGTTATTTTTCTTCGTATTTTCATATTATGAGTAACATGAGGTGACGGCATAGACCATGTCTCACCTAATGTTAAGCAGTTACCATAGTGAAAACAAACCCTGGAATAGCTGAAGCACAAGAACCTTTCTAAACCACTTTATTTCCTTCAATCTACACAAAAACTAACATGGCTATACATACTTGGTAAATACTAAATAGAATATTATATTAGATCGGGATTTGCTTACAATAGGTGGTGGACTTATAACAATTGCAATGTCTCACAGGTTACGTCCAACTAATGTTATGTGTACCAGTGCGCTTTCATGTTCATCTTGCGACTTCCTCTGACTTGCAAGCGCCATAGCGCATGCCTCAAACTAGTTCGACAACAGCGCATGCCCTTAGCGCAAGCCGATCCAGCACCGATGGAATGCTAAAAGTTCACACGCTTCTATCGTAACGCAAGACGAATTGAAATTTGAAGACGCAAGATGAACATGAAAGCGCACCGGTGAAGACACTAGACATAGCGAAATTGGTAGCTGCTGGAAGATTGCTGTTTCAAATCCCGTCTGGTTTGCAATATTTTGAGATGATTTCAAAAATCTTACCTAAAACTCTCACCTCACCAAAATAAATTTACAAATTAGACTTTTTTTTGCCAAACTGTTGAACTCGGCGCGTGGGTGTCGATCAGTTGTATTGTATTTGATCGAGCGAAGCGAGATCTCCAAATCAACTGGGGCAAATCGGCGTTGTATGTATGTATGTAAGTAAGTATGTATGTATGTTTGTTTGCCCGAGGATAACTTTCGACGCGTTGATCCGACCATCGTAAAATTTGATACCTAGGTAGGTAGTGATGGCACAATTTTGGTTTGACTAAATTAGCTAAAAATGTTGGGGGGTTGTTGAGATATTGGGGTTCAAGAGAGGTAAAAAAAATGAAAATGAGACTATTAGGTCAAGTGGAACGTCAAATGAAAGTTCTTTATTAGTACATTTCAACCCTGTTTTTATTTTTAATTTAATATTTGTAGTTGTTGAGTTATTAGCCATAATAAAAACAAAACTTTGATAAAATTCACAGGGTACACCAGTGACCCCACAATGCTGAAATTTGGTATTCGTGTAGCGTTAGTGACACAAATATAGGCAAAAGTCTGAAATCCAGAATAACTGCATTTTGTACCCCAAAAAAGAGTAACCACTTAATATGAACTCCCGTTACCTGTAATTTGAATGAAACTGTAGGTCAAGTATGTGGTTGTATTATAAAATAAAATACTGGATGTTGATTTGAATTATTGTATTGAAAACTTCAGATTAATGTTATTTGCGACTAAGCGCGTTGAAATTCAGCCGGGGAATGGCGGTCGTTCGTCAGTCACGGAACCTCCTTTTTTCGACCGAAGTCGTTAGTTCGTGTTTCGTTCGTTCTCCGTGACTGGCGCCACCCGCCATCATTTCCGTTTTTAAGTAAATCATTACATAACTTCTATTATGATAAGTTTACTATTTATTCTATTGATACAACATATACCAACACAATAATAAACAATAGTATTAATGTATTACAATAACACTTGTTCCATTACTCACCAATGGGTTTCAAATAAACAAAATAGAAAATGACAACATGTCAACAGAATATCACAAAATTATTTTATGTTTTAATTATACCTAAATAACTTATTAACTAATTTACGTTACGAAATTGATCTTACAAATTCTTCAAGTATTTACAGTACACAATTTAACTAAATATTCGATCAAAAATCAGCAAATCATTACAGTTGTTTATTTCGTGGCACTAATTTGATAGTCAAAGATTACAAATAATACATTTTTGTTTTTATGGGAGACTCGCGAGATCTCAGCTCGGGGCGAACCACTAGTTTATATGATTTTATTTATCCATGCATTCTATTCGCTATCGGGGTCGAATGATGCAAATATATTATTTCCCTTCAGCCTTCAGGTATACACAGAACTGCGCTAGAGTTGTCATGCTGTGTACAATTTTTTGTATTTTTTTGTTTTGGATACAATCTAGGTCTAAGAATTGATCACTATATTTTGTATCTGGTTGGTTGTATTCTGTTTTGTGTGCCATAATAATAAAATAAAAACATACATTCTGAATTTGACACACTTCCCTGTACCTCAATTTTACATAGTAATAGTTAGTAATATTTGATGTTACCGTCGCCGCGTCGGTTCTTAACATATTATTTAAACAAAGCAGAGTTAAGACTAGTGTAGAGTTTACGTTTTTCTACGAATGGGGAGAAGAAATCAACAACAACACGAATAGGAATATCGCCCCAGTAGATCCATTCGGTAGTTCCACGATCGGACTATTCGATTTTTTCTCCCAGTAGTTCCATGGAAGTCTCAACAAGAACAGGTTCAGGAAGAAACAGGAACAGAAAACTCACAAATCTCGTAAATATATACGAGATTGTGAGTTTTTGAGTGTCCGCACAGTTGCATGCGCCATGATCACGGGTAAACTGAAGTCAGTAATTTACGATGCTCGTAAAGGGCAAACGACTATAAAGTGCCATTACCTAGTTTTTAAGACCTTATTGTTCACTTGTTTGTGCAAATAAATATCTTGTATCTTGTCTGCGAATGGTGAGGGTGACCCTGAATGTCTTGTGAACCGTGAAAGAACCAGCGTCTTGAAAGTCAGTAGTGATCCAAGTTCTCATAATATGGCTAGGTATCGTTGTGTCTCTTTCCAGCGGGAATACCTCTGTCTAGGGAGAATATCTTAATTCAAGGAATGTAGCAAAAAAAAAAGTAATTATTGGATCTGTCGATTAGTAATATAACTAAAATTAGATCCGTCCTAATTACGGTGTTATCTAATAGGCCAATAGCCAGCGGGACACTTTATAACATATTAAACTGATCAAGTCAAATCATTACTATATAATTAGAGCTATATTGGATCCGTCGATTAGTACTAAAACTGAAATTGAATTTGACCTAATTAGGGAGTTTTTAGGTTATAAGTTCTACTTAAAGGGTTCTAACTCCGTCATTAGGTCTGATACAATTTCAGTGTCGTTACTAATACATCCAATATTAAGCTACATTCCTTAAATTAAGACATTCTTCCTAGACAGGTGTTCCCGCTGGATAGGACACGGTATCGTTTGCCGTCAATGTTCTTTTTAACCCCCAACTCAAAAAGAGGGCTGTTAAAGTTTGACGCTTATTGCTGTCTGGTGTGTCTGTGGCATCGTAGTTCTCATCCCAAACGGTTGGACCGATTCGAACGCGGATTTTTTTATTAGAAAGCTAGTCTAATTGGGGTTGGTTCTTAGTTATGTCAGTTTTTAGCCCCCGTCGAAAAAAGAGGAGGTAGAAGTTTTTAACAAAGTGACAGAATTAACTTGTACGCTGCTCTGTACTCTACATGATAGATGAATTTGAGATATAATTTTTATTGAGATACCACTCGTGCGAAGCCGCGGGCGGAAGCTTGTAGATGTAGATAGCGTGTACCATCGTAGACTGCATCATCGCTTACCATCAGGCGAGATAGTGGTCAAACGCTAGCCTATAATTTATAAAAAAAAAAAAAAGATAGTCTTTATTGTAGTTTGCCAATCTGTCGAAATCTGCGTAGGTGCGTAGGTGTGGTATGGATCAAGTTTCCTCACAGCTGAGCTATTTGGTCGTTTGTTTAGTCTGATACAATGCAGTTGGAAACGTAGATCTTTCAGTTTATTTTGGTTTGATGCGGGCTTTTTCATATCGAGTAGAGAAACCTACGTATGTACCTATTTAAGTTTTTAATTCTCATATTAGTAAACTTGTAGACACACGCTGACGGCCCTCCTGATGTTAAGTGGTCACCGCCGCCTACAAACTCTTGCAGCACTCGTGGTACTGCAGTGATACTGCAATTTATTTGAATTTCTCAACTTTGGCACTTTTCTTATTTTATGTTTTAAATTGACGTAATTAGCTAAAAGTCTAGGTATCCCACCATCTGTTATTATATTTTCTTTGTAAATCATGCATGTCGAGTCAAATAAATATTTTTATTTGAATTTTGCACATAAATAGAGATGACAATGTCTGGTAAACACACCAGATAAGTAAATGAATCTTGTGTACATCCTATTCCAAATTCCAACCGCTCTAAATCTGTAGAATTTTTAGCATAACACCATTAGGATATCACGCACAATAATAATCCTACTTCATCTACCTACATATAAAACTATTCTCAAATACTAAAACATTTTACTCTACATTACCATAATTATGTAATTAAGTAAGTAAGTAGGTATAATTAAGTAGGAGGTGCTCGGTATTGAATATCATGTTAGTCTGATTCGAACAGCGAGGACTCTATAACTCGTGAACACCCCTTCGAAAAAATTTTACATGTCTAATTTAGAGATTAAAAGTAGGTATATTGCATGACTTCGAAAATTTGTTGCAAGTCTAGAAATTGTAGTATTAAGAGCTGTAAACTTCCTTGTGAAAGGGCTCGCCCGGAGAAGAACTACCACAATACCGCCAAGCAGCATTGCTGTGTTTAGGTTTGAAGTGTATGGCACATGAGGCTATGTTCCCAAGATCTATACGACCCTGCCCTGCCATCTCCCTTCCATCAAAAGACAAGCAGGCGCACGGCTCAGTACCATCCGCACCTAGTTAATATACACCCCCTATTCCCACACCGTTTTGGTTCTACGTTTTTGATGCGTATAGGGAAGGTATGGAACAGTTTAACGTCCTCTAATTTTCCTAAAGAATACAATCCGGGCCTCTTTAAGGTAAGAGTAAATAGGTTTCTTCTAGATCTTCGTGCTTCAGCTTAGACCACATCATCGCTTACCATCAGGTGAGATTGTGGTCAAACGAAGATCTATCCAGTATAAAAAAAAACTTTATACCTGTATGTCTCAGGACTTAAATTTATGGAGGCAGTGCATCGTAAGGCACGTTTCTAAGGTGCGTTACCTATGAGGCAATACTTTGCTATAGGCGATGATAACATCTGGCGCGTTTTACATCTCCAATTCGTACAAAAATAAAACTAGTAGCTCTAGCTACTATGCTATAGATGGAGCTAACGGCGCTTTAGTCGTAATCTGAATCATCTTACTAATTTCGACCCTGGCGTGACAGAGCCCGGTAGCACAATTGGTAGCGCATCCTCGTATCAAGTCTAGGCTAGAAATTTTTTGGGATTGTTTTTAAATCTTGGAATTCTCTGTAAGTGTTCGAATAATACTAAAAAATAAAAGTACTAGTAGCTGTTACTTTTTAAATACTATAAAAGTGTTATACAAAGTCCCAACCCGTTATGAGTCCCGTACTACAAGCACCAAGGCACCATAATATTTTAAAGTCTACTTCAAATTCATCTGCCATTGAAATAACAGTTCTAAGATCGTATCTGCAATGTTTACTTTATACTGCGACCTGCCGCACGACAACCTTGACCCACAACCTCAGATGCAGTGCAGTGTAGGCGTTTAATCTCGCTTGACATAATATTGCAGATGCCAACTTAAACCACTTAAAATATGTATCAAACTTTTATTTTATTATCATTGCATACATTTTTAAATTGCGACAGGGAAAAGCCACTTAATTACTACTTATTTGCACTTAGTGCCTATTTTTATCCATTGGATAGCTTTACTCAGAGGTGGTGAAATAAGCACTTAGCTGGACCGGCTTCGATGAAATTTGGTACACAGATATATATTATGACCAGGATTGCGAAAACCCACGAGTGCGAAGCCGCGGGCGGGTCAGCTCAGCTAGTATTTAATATATGAACATCTTCGGCTAACATAAGCTGTTGATTACACGAAGGGCTCGGGACCGACTCACATCAGCACTCGCGGTTTGTGCACCATACCTCAGTAATCTCTCAATAACTAGTGGTTCGCCCCGAACTGAGATCTCGCTAGTCTCCGATTAAATAAAAAAAATATTATTTGTAATCTTTGAATATCAAAATAGTGCCACAAAATTACAGATAACGGAAGTTCATGTTAATTGGTTAAACTTTTTTGGGGGTAGAAATTGCAGTTATTCTGGATTTCAGACTTTTCCCTATATTTGTGTCACTAAAGCTACATGCATACCAAATTTCAGCACTGGTGTACCCTGTGAATTTTTTCAAAGTTCAGTTTTTCTTATGGCTAATAACTTAAAAACTTTACTCACAAAGACCTTTTATTAGACGTGCCACTTGACCGGATAGTCCCATTTTGTTTTTTTTACCCCTCTTGAACCCCAATATCTCAACAACCCCCCCCCCCACATTTTTATCTGTTTTAGTCACATCAATTGTGCCATCACTACCTACCTATATAAAATTTCACGATGATCAGATAAACGCTTCGAAAGTTATCCTCGAACAAACAGACAAACATAACATACAACGCCGATTTGCTCCAGTTGATTTGGAGATCTCGCTTCGCTCGAATAATAAAATCACATTATTTTAGTACTACCTTTACAAGTGTCGAAAATAAAAAAATATTGCAAAATAATTCTTTTAATATCTTTTAATATAATACGAATTCGTATTGAAAATGACGACCTCCGTGGCGCAGTGGGCGTATAGTCGGCTGAGACGCAAGACGTAGCGGGTTCGATTCCTGTCACGGAACAAAGGTTTGCATGATCTACAGATATTTGTTCCGTGTCTGGGTGTTTTTCTATATATAATAAGTATGTATTTACAAAAAAAAAGTATATAAGTATTCTATCAGTTATCTAGTTCCCATAGTACAAGCTACGCTTAGTTTGGGGCTAGATAGCGCTGTGTGAAATGTCCAGCAATATTTAGTTAATTATTGTAGATGAAATTATCACATAATATATACTTTTCGTTTTCATCATGTGTATTGCTACCCCACTTCGGTTTTTATGGTTCGTTTCTAACCTTACTTTCCTTGACGTTTCAAAGTGATCCTTGTGTTTGTAATTAATAAATGAATTTAGGCTTTTGACTTTTAATGTCTTTTAATCGATTCAAGTCCGGTCGTAGAGTAGACTTTTCTATTTGAAAATGCGCAATACTACGTGCTCTCAAACGGTGAAAAAAACATTGTGAGGACGCCGACAATACCTTGCGAGTAAAGATAGAGTTTAGAGGTCACTGAACTGCGTTGTTTTGGATTTCTCTTGGACTAAGAAATAAACAAACAGAATGGGTCCAAATAAATGCCCTGACATACTAATTGTAGTGTTATATGGAGCCGTTGAATGCTGGCTGCACAAAATCGCTCGATTTGGAAATCCAGAGGCTATAAAATAAAATATAAATTGTTTTTTTCAATCCTCATAAAGGTTACAAATAAAAGGAAATGGAAATTTTAAATTAAAAGTTATTTTAAAATTCACTTAAATAAAAAACACACACAGACATACACATATATGCATATTATGTTCTATACGCTATGTTCAGCAGTGGACATCCTATGGGTAATGATGTTGATCTTCAAATTATGAGCAAAGAAATTTATATATTGAAATGGAGTCAAATTCAGATTTTAAGTAATTTATATTGACTGTAGTATTAGATAATGACTGATTAAAACGGGTATTTATCGAGTATGTACCTTTTTTATTTGTTATCCCGACGTTTCGACTGTGTTGCAACACCGTGTTTCGACTGTGTGTTATTTACAGTGATTGCGAAAGTTTGTATGGATGTAAGTATGTGTGGATGTTTGTTACTCTTTGACGTCGTAACGTCTGATACAATTTCGATGACATTTGGTATGTACGTAAATTATAACCTGGATTAACACAAAGGCTATTTTGGTTGTCAAACCACGTGTGCGAACCCGCTGGCGGGTGCTAGTATACCATATATGATAGTATTAAGTAGCTATTTACGCCTTGGCATTACGATAACTGGATACTGACCCTGAGGAGTGTAACAAAATGGCATTATGCATGCTTATTTATAACAGCTGGCGACCACAGCATTACGTCAGCGCTATTCCGTTACTGTTCCGGTTTAAAGGACGGATCAGCTCTATCATTAAGGGTCATAACAAAAATGATTGGTGTAATTAATCTCATAAGATCCTTTTCTATCACACAATCTATCTGTACACCAAATTTCATCGAAATTGGTCCGGCTGTTTAACCGTGGAAACATAACAAAGAGAAAGAGATACAGAGTTCGTTTCTAATGTATAATTAGTATGGTTGACCAAAATCAACTCGCGAAATTAACTTTAAAGTTATTTTAAAACGACTAAGATGCTAAGTCTACGGAACCCTTTACTGTATGTGGTCCGACACGTGTTTGACAAATTATTGTCATTATCTAACTCAACTGCACATTTGCAGTCTAACCTTGACCTATCGAAGACCGTCATAAGCCGTACGTGAAGATACGCAACTGCGTCTATCTTGTACTATAAATTAGAACAGGTTGGTCCACCCTCTTCTCTGAATGGCGCATGTTTTTCCTCGAGATGACTAATGGGAGTTCTCATATCGTGAGTCATAAGAGAACAAAAAATATTTTACGAACTTCGAGGCATCAAAATAGTTTTAGTAGTATTCATTTAATTCATTGCCTCTTTGTTTTTAGTGTTCCAAACCAAAATGGTAAAAACGTAACCCCGTCTCTATCCAGACTAAAAGTCCGTATCTAAAAAAGTTTTGTCAGAAATCTGTCCGTGTCTAAAAAAAAGAAGTCCGTATTTAAAAAAGTTTTTTCTGATAACTGCCTATAAAGTTTACTTTGTTTTCTGACTCTGAGTCACACGACTGAATTGTTTCATAAACAAATTGGTTTAGGTATCTAGTCACTTTTGCTTTTCTTTCTCGTTGCTTTAATACTTCGACCACAGTACCGGGATTCGGAAGACAGAAATATAAAACCTTCATCATTATCGTCTGCTTGTATCCACCCACTGGCTATAAGCTGATGAAATGAAAATAACTAGTTGTTCGCCCCGAACTGAGGTCTCGCGAGTCTACCATAAAAACAAAAAAAAATATATTATTCGTAATCTTTGACTATCGAAATAGTGCCACGAAATAAATACCCACTTACTTGACCTACAGTTTTATTCAAATTACAGGTAACGGGAATGCATGTTAATTGGTTACGCTTTTTTGGGGTACAAATTGCAGTTATTCTGGATTTCAGATTTGTGTCACTAAAGCTACACGAATACCAAATTACAGGATTGGTGGGGTCACTGGTGTACCCTGTGAATTTTTCCAAAGTTTAGTTTTTATTATGGCTAATAACTCAAAAACTACAAAAACTTTACTAAAAATAAAAACGGGGTCAAAATATACTACTGAAGACCTTTCATTTGACGTCTCATTTGACCTAATAGTCTCATTTTCATCTGTTTTACCCCTTTTGAACCCCAATATCTCAACAACCCCCCAACATTTTTAGCTCATTTAGTCACACCAAAATTGTGCCATCACTGCCTACATATGTATCAAATTTCATGTCGATGGTCGGATCAACGCTTCGAAAGTTATCCTCGGACAAACAAACATACATACATACATACAACGCCGATTTACCCAAGTTGATTTAGAGATCTCGCTTCGCTCGATCAAAACACCCAGGGACTACAGTATGGGTTTCTTCAAAATATTTTATTTTCGTAAATTTTACCTATTAAAGTTGTTTTATCCTGGATTTGTATTTCTTATCTCATGTCACGCTGTTACTATTTAAAACATGACTTCCTTTAATTCTCTAAGGTAAATACCTAATAATTTTACAATATCCTTCCTTGTACGAGTAGGTATCGTTATTATTTGACTTGGCAGTTTTCTATAAAATACATCCAGGATTAAGTCACGAGGTGGTTCAGTAGCCGATTGAGACACAAGGTCTGACTCCACTGCGGGACACATGTTCACATGAGCTGCAAATATTTGTACCAGGTCTGAATGTTACCCACGTCACGAATCGCTTACCATCAGGCGAGATCGTGGTCAAACGCTAGCCTATAATTTATATTAAAAAAAAGAATCCTAGTGTAGAGTCAGGATCTCTGTATGCGAATTTTTGGTTTTATTTATTAACTATAGATTGAACGTACTTTATTATGTAAAGTTCTGCTCTATAAAGGTCACCCTTCACCCATTCAGACTGTTGACAGTATCTTAGTAGCGACTAGCAAAGCTAAGCCCAAGGTCTTTGATAAAAACTGATTATCCATGACACTCCTCAATATTATGTTTGCCTAAAGCTTTCATCACACTTAATATTTGCCCACGCTCCTATATTCGACCAAATAGGTAAGGTATGTTGACGAAAGATATTATTAATGTGGTCACTGGTCTGCCTACACTATACTCGAGAAAATTTTGGGATTGGTTAGAATAATGGGTATCATGTTGGCTTAATCACAGCTTTGCCTCGATAGTAACTCTCCTTTTGGATTAAGGGTCTTATTTAGTCTAGTGGTCTGGGCCATTAATAGCATGATAAAATGGCTAACGTAAGTCAACTCTCATAATCTGCATATTTAAAGTCACCGATGACATTGACGAGTAAAACGCATATTAACTGCCCAAAGTTACTATCAAGAATTGTCAAATCCCAGTGACCATACCAATAATTATCATATGGTTCTAGGAAAAACCTTTTCGTTCGCTTCGTGGGCGGTTTACTGCAAATGACTGCAATACTTAGCCACACCTTTCCAGCCAAATCCAGACCCATATTTCACGAAAGGTCACACCAAGGCTAAGCACCGCGCCTGTTCCGACGGGCCCAAATGCCAACCCTTGATGGTAGAAACTCGAAAGTCATAACGGGCCGCGATACCTACTGATGGTTTTTGTTTGATTTGGTAAATGGAAGGCAATCTTTTACAGCTAGTATCTTTGAAAACATTTGGTAGATATTCTGCTAATGTATGGTGCTAAAGTTCTGCCAAAGTTCTTTCATTGTTGAAGTATACTTCTTTGAAATTATATTATTATTCATTTAAATACTGGAATAATGGAAGCGACGAGGAGCTTGCAAACCTACTAGCTCAGATAAATTTCTATCTACTTACTACCTTCCAATTATTCTTTAGTAGTCTCTCTTTAATTCATTTCTGCATACATAATCAGTTTGGTTCTATGCCGTAGCACTACTAAACCGATGGTATTTACATTTCACTGACTAATCGGGAGTCAAGAATTGCAAACGCTCAGGAATGCCCGTAGAAATCGAAAGCTCATTTATTCCAGTCACAACTGGCAAAAAAACTATGAATGAACGCCCTGTCCTAATCAAGCGATATGCGCGCGCGCCTAATATGGCGCGGCGTCGGCTCCAAATGAGTTCTAATTCATTGGTCATTCAGATAATTAGAGGTCATTGATGTTTGTGGGGTATGACGAAAGTAAGTATATTAAGAAGTCATTAGATGAGTAGGTACTGACTGAGCGAGCAGCCTTGCGAGGCAGCCTCGGAAATATTCGACGGGTGGATGATTCAGGATGCCTTTTTATTCAATCTTCCCAGAGTGGTCGTAAACCTTTCAAGTTTGTATGGGTTGCGCCAACACCACATCTCGAAGGAATCGATGCGTTTGCTATTTACAGGAAGGTGATGTTTTTGTGATTCCAAATCTGCAGTAGCCAGAGTTGAGAAATAATTCAATTGCAATTCCAATTCTGCTACGTCACGTTAGAGTCATTGTGTTACGAGTATGAAATCTGGAGTCAAAGCTTTATAGTAGACTTCGTGACTTGCGTGTCAATGCTACAGTTCATAGCTAGGTAGTTTGTAGCTATACTGCGTTTTTATGCCCCATTGTTTGTGCAGAGCTTATCTGCCGTGTGAACGAGTGAAAGTTAGTGATTGTTTGAGCTGATTAGGTAAGGTAGTATAGAGAGGTTGTTTAATGGATTTGTTTGCACAGAGCCTTTGTCAACATTTACGTCCTTTTAATATTTACTGCTGATTTCGGATCAGCTAAATGATTTGTTGAAGACGTCGAATAGTTTTTTGTTATCATACATGTAGGCAAATAGTAGGTATTATAAAATGCCTTTAACGGAATACCAGTGCTGGCAACCACAGCTATTGAGTGATTGATACCTTTATTGAGTGTTTCATCTAATAAAACAGTATTCTATTCTTACGAGTATTAGCCTTGTAACTGAGTGGTAACAGATCCACTGCAGTGACAATAATTATTTTTTATCATCTTGTCAATTTGTGTCACAGTATCAAAACAGAAAAAGCTAGCTTATGTTTTTAAATTTAAAGTATGGATGACTCGTTTTGCGTCCTGTGTGCAGTGTTTCACGTGTTACCATATCATGTTATTCTGTTCCAGGTTTCTCGACTGGTGATCCTGCACGAGGAAGCTGAAGATGGCAACGCTATGCCAGACCTGGCGAGGCCGGTGCAAGCCGTGTCTCTTGCCGTCAACAACCTTGTCAAGGTAAATACTCCACCTACTCCATAAATACAAAGAAAGTTCGGCTGCTAGACAAAGGCATCTCTCGAAGATCGTAACAATGAACAAACCATCATACAACAACTCGGTCACTGACCTAACGCAGGACTTAGTGCCACGAACGAACGAACAACAAACACCGGAGACATTTGATCCGTTCAAGGCGGTTCAAGGACTCCGTCTACTGAGGCGGATCGGCCTGCATTTGCATACATCTCACGGATCTGCTCAGTGCACAGGAGCACAGGTCAATGACAGATGCAGACGCTACGCTACGACGGAAGATTTGCCGGAAATCGACCTGAACTGGAACTGGTAGAAATATGTGAAACTTTACTTGTCGTAACTTAATATCGTGTATAACTTTTACCTATGTGAATGAATATAAGCATCGAAGCGTAAATGTAATACCGGCAATGACCATCTGTATTAGACCATGCAAGCTATTTCCTCGTCTGGTAGAAAAATCAGGCCTGCTAATTTGGGCAGCCAACAGTTGTAATTACTATTTGAGAATAAAGATTCTCAACTGGCGATCTCGAACACAAACCTTCCATATTCTATATTAACTGCCTTTCAAATAAAACTTTTCAGGTTGGACACGAAACAATCGAATCATCAGACGATGCAGTCCTCCGCCAGGACATGCCCGGAGCCCTACGAAGAGTGGAGACCGCAGCCACACTCCTGCAGCAGGCATCAGACATGCTGCGATCCGATCCCTACTCCGGACCAGCTAGAAAGAAGCTGATAGAAGGGTCAAGGGGTATTCTGCAGGGAACGTCGGCGTTGCTGCTGTGTTTCGACGAGTCTGAAGTTAGAAAGATTGTTAAGGAGTGTAAAAAGGTATACATAATTTAATTTAACTCCTTATTTATTTACTTCTAGTGAAAGATGTAGCCACGTTTATGCCATCTACGAGTTTGTAGTATCCTAAAGTAGTAATTTATTAATTTACTGAGGCCATCACGCATGAGACTTATATCCTATTCCTTGTTATATTCTTTTCCACGAAATCGATCACGCATTTGACGATCTCGCACGACGCCCACAAAAAATTATGGTTTTCTTGCGAAATCATCTCGTGCAGATTTTGCCAGGAATGTCTCCTTTGTGTGGTTCCAGTTGCATACAAGATTCAAGTTATTTAGTTTATTTGTTTTTAGCTAGAAATGTAGGTGTGTTGTTGTTGTAGGTGCTAGATTACCTAGGAGTGGCGGAGGTGATCGACACTATGGAAGACCTGGTGCAGTTCCTGAGAGACATCTCACCGGCGCTGTCCAGGGCTGCTAGAGAGGTAAGCACTTGCCATTTTGTAGATTATATAAAATTCAAAGACTGGCGCATTAGGGCAAACGAATCAAAGTCAGTGCATGTTACCTTTGCTCTCCTACATAGCTCGTGCCCCGCAGTCAAACTAAACGATGTCCAAATACCTCAGAGCGAAGACGTACGCTACCTGGGCATACATTTAGATAGACGCCTTACATGGAAGAAGCATATCTTTACCAAACGAAAGTCACTTGGCCTTCAACAAAGGAAACTGTATTGGCTTATGGAACGTAAATCAAAACTGACCCTGGATAACAAACTCCTCCTTCACAAATGCATCCAAAAACCCATATGGTCTTACGGAGCCGAGCTGTGGGGTACAGCAGCGAACTCAAACTTGGAAATCTTTCAACGTTTCCAATCCAAAATGCTACGCATGATAACGAATGCACCATGGTACATCACTAACATCCAATTGCATCGCGACCTAGAAGTGCCAACGGTGAAACAAGAAGTAGCTAAAAAACTGAAATCTTACGCTAAACGAATGGAGAATCACCCAAATCAGCTTGCCAATGAACTAATGAAAAAAACCACAATCTTTAGTAGGTTAAAGAGGACAGCCCCTCAAGACCTAAATGGAAGATGGAAGTGCCACTGGGCTTATTCCATACATGCCCAACGCGAACTATTCACCAAACTCTAGATCAGTGCCCTGATGGGCAGATTGTAAGAAAATAAGGAGACTAAAAAAGAATATATAAAATAAGCGTAACCTTCGCACGCGTGGTATGCCAAAAAAAAGTAAGTCCTATGTCTCAATCTAGGTCTTAATTTATCTGCATACTAAATTACATCGAAATCGGTTCAACCGTATGCGTCATGGTTTTAGCCGAAGCAGAGAGTTATTTATAAATAATAATAAAGTATGAATGTCGGTCTATTTGGATGCGTAAGTTTCGGTATTTGGTTTCCCTTGAAACCAGTAACAGAGTTATTTCTTTTGAGCTTGAATGTGACAGCCAAAATAATCAGGAATCAAATCCTTGACTCCGCTCAATACTTGTCAGTTACTCTAAGGTCCTATCGCTGTTTTGTTATATTTTATCAATAATTGGTCCAAATGGGAATTAAACGCGCAATCTTTTGCCTTCTGACGGCGCACTTCACCACAAATGATAAAAAAGTAATAAGTTTATAAAATATGTAATTTCCCCAGGTAGCCGCCCGTGCAGCGGAACTAACCCACCCGCCGCACGCGGAAACCCTCGCGCAATGCCTCGAGAGCGTCAAACAACTAGCCCCGGTGCTCATCTGTTCCATGAAGATATACATACACATACTCACTGAAGGTAACATCCTTATTCCACTTGCCTTTTTTAGCGACCTGGAGAAGGAACAAGCTTGGCCCACCTGATGTTATGTTGTAAACTTGTAACCATCGCCTATGCCAAGTATTGTTACAGGGCATGGTTACCACCCTAGAAACGTGCTCTATGGTGTACTGCTTGCGTCTATTTATTACACTTATTTTATTGTTATTTTCATCTATTATTCTTGTTTGTCATCCTGTTTACTTTTATTTATTTTGTTCTAATTATTTCTGTTTGCATTGTATTCATCTTTTAGAGTGGACCTCAAGATGAATATGGGCAAGACGAAGGTTATGTCGAGCATTTCTGGAGTTTCGGTGCCAAACGTCGTTGTTGGAAGTGAGAAACTAGAAATGATCGACTCACACATTTATCTTGGCCATGTTTTATCTTTTGGCAAGGAATACCAGATGAAGGAAGTCACCAGGCGTGTTCAACTTGGATTGGTAGCTTTCGGCAAACTAGATGACATCCTAAAATCCACGCGTATTCCACAATGTCTTAAAACACGTCTCTATAACCAATGTGTCCTGCCAACTATGACTTATGGTTCCGAGACATGGAGGCTCACGAAGGAGGCTGTGCACAACATAAGTGTGGCACAGAGAGCCATAGAGTGCGCCATGCTCGGCATCACACTCTTAGATCGAGTTCCCAATACCGAAACTCGCAAGCAGCTGAAGTACAAGTCGTCAGCAAGCGAATATTGGGGCTGAAGTGGAGTTGGGCAGGACACTTGGCCAGACGTAGTGACGACAGTTGGACTAAGCCGCTAACAGAGTGGAGGCCGAGAACTGGCCATCGAAATAGGGGAGTCCACCAGCGAGATGGGTCGACGACATCAATAGACCGTGGGTCGTACGTGGTTCAGACTGGCACAGGGTCGGGAAGAATGGCAGAAACAAAGAGAGGCCTATGCCCAGCAGTGGGTCGACACAGGCTGAGAATGATGATGATAAATTCTGTTTGTTTATTTTTATACCTTTTATATTTTTTATTGTAGCTATAGTAGCAAATAAATGTGTGTTTATGTCTATAGAGAGCAAATTGACTGAGGGTAGATGTTGCTACTTTTATTAACTCCCTTGCGTTTTGCTGGTACCATAAACCTCACTGTAAATTAATTGCTTCAGGTGGCAAAGCTATTGAAGAGGCAGCAGAAAACAGAAACTACTTGGCTCAAAGGATGGCTGACGAAATACACGAAATAATTCGGTATGTAGTTTTTGCTCTTTGAATAATTATTGATATTGTGTCTACTCGAGTTATGAAAATCAACTATACAAGATAATTTTATTACATACTCGCTTCCGCTAGCGACTTCGCACGCGTGGTTTGTCAACAAAAAGTAGCCTATGTGTTAATCCAGGTTATACCAAATTTCATCGAAATCGGTTCAGCCGTTACGGCGTGAAAGAGTAACAAACATCCACACATACAAACTTTCGCGTTTATAGTATTAGTGGGATTTAAAATATAACTTAAAATATGTTGCATTGTATATCTGTATACTCCAAAAACAATTTACAGAACGCAAAATAAACGTAATTCCGTTGTAATAAGGTCGATTGTTCTTCCAGGGTGCTACAACTGACTTCATACGTAGAGGATGGAGGTGAGAAAGATAACATTGCGGTGCTGAAAGCGCTTCAAGCGCAAATTCACGGCAAGATGGGAGCTGCGCATGAGTTTCTCAATGTAAGTTATAGTGCATTGCATGCCATCATCATCATTCACAGTTTGTCTTTATTCACTGCTGTGTGAAGCCATCCTCAGTTATTTTTTTTTCTATTGATTATAACTAAGCGCTTGACCTCTACTTCACCTGATGGTAAGTGATGGTGTGATCGAAGATGGAGCACGCTGGCCTAGAAATAACCTATTCACTCTGGACTTGAAGACTCCGAGATTATACTGGTTCGGAAAAACATACACCGGAAGTGAGTTCCACTCTTTACTTTTGCTAACAAGATAGGTTGAAGCAAATATTTTGGTACGGCCAGGTGGTATGCCGACCAGGTATGGGTGGTACTTCTCGGTACGTCTGCTTGTCCGGTGGTGGAAGGGGGAAGGAAGGATAAGGTCATGAAGATCTTGCGCACACTCACCAAAATGAATCTTGTAAAAAACTGAAAGTCTGGCTGCTCGGCGCCTGTGCTCTAGACTCAGTTTCATAAGATTCTAAATTAGTCTGAGTCATTAGCAACTCGATACTGATTATATTGTCCAGCCTAACTCTATAACCAATGTGTCCTGCCAACTACGACTTATGGTGCCGAGACATGGAGGCTTACAAAGGAGGCTGTGCACAACATAAGTGTAGTACAGAGAGCCATGGAGTGCGCCATGCTCGGCATCACACTCTTAGATCGAGTTCCCAATACCGAAATTCGCAAGCAGACTAAAGTACATGACGTCAGCAAGCGAATATTGGAGCTCAAGAGGAGTTGGGCAGGACACTTGCCCAGACGTAGTGATGACAAGTGGATTATGGAACTAACAGAGTGGAGGCCGAGAACTGGGCATCGAAATATAACGTCCACCAGCAAGATGGGTCGACGACATCAATAGACCGTGGTTCGTACGTGGTTGAGACTGGTACAGGATCGGGAAGAATGGCAGAAACAAAGAGAGGCCTATGCCCAACTGTGGGTCGACACGGGGTGATAATGATGATGACGATGATGACTCGGAGTAAGTTCCTATTGCGAAATTTGTATTTTATTATTTTTGTTTTTTAGATTTCAGTAGGTATATGTTCATTCGAGTACATTCTGGTGTAGGTGGAGTTATAAAACGATATTCACTTATACCACAAGAAAATTGATCAGACGAGGGATTCGAGACGGTACAATTTTTCTTATCGTTAGTCGGAAGATTAACGGGTCTTTCGATATCGAAATTTTCGTAAAGTATGCTATAAAAAATTCTAAAACGTTGCCAAGAGTGAAGCGTGGCCACCTTAAGGGTAGATTTTGTTTGCAGTGACTCGAGGCTAATATCAAGGAGGGCGGTGTTTACTTGCTTTGTCTACCAATTACCAGTAAAACCAACCATAATTACCTTCTTACTTTATTCAAAGATACAAAATTTACGTTACGTAATAAATGGTTTTTTAAAGATAAAAGACTAACCCAAATAACGGGACTTCTCCCTCATTGTCAAAGAAAAAAAAAGGCTGGGCTTCATTCAAAACATGCAAACGAAAATGTTTTAAAGTTGGATACTCTTGGCACTTCTCGATAGTATGCTCAAACATTTGCGGGTTGTGTTCTTGCACGAATGGTGGTGGTACAGTGATTGCGTCATAGATGGCGCTGTTCTCAATGGATGGTATTGTTCAGGATGCGGATGCGGGGCGGAACACGGGCGGGGAGCGCGCGTACCGCGGCGTGCTGACGGCCGCGCAGCGCGCCGCCGAGCACCTCGCGCCCGCGCATGCTGACGCGATACGTAGACATGTCAGGTATGCATTCACAACATATTTTTCTATTTAACAGACTTCAAAAAAAGGAGGAGGCTCTCAATTCGACGGGGTCTCTTTTTTTGTATCTATGTTCCCCGATTACTCGAAGACGAAGGGTCTGATTCGAGAAATTCTTTTTTGTTTAAAAGGGTGGTTCCAGGTGATCCCATGGGCACCAAGCCAGAATCTGTTGATCGGATCCCATAAAAATCGAGGGTTCTCTCAAATTTCATAGAACTCCGTCATTTATTAACCGCATTGGAAAATTCTATTTTTATTTGAAAGGATATACTTTTATATTGGTCTTATAGAAATTGCATTAAAATCAGTTGAGTAGTTAGGTTAAGTCGGTTATATTTTTGTTAAAAGTTACTTGTATATGTTATATTAATTGTTATTAAATATTCACTCCACGTAATGTAATTGTTTTCAGATCTGGCGGTATCGATGCCGACCATCTCTGCGACGAGAGACAGTACGGACACGGCAGAGAAGCCAAGGTTAAACAAAATATTGATAGATAGTTTAATCTATACTAATATTATTAATACGAAAATAACTCTGTTTATAATTACTGATTAAAACGGGTATTTAACCCGGTTCGCCCGTGACCCATGGCTGTTGCAACATCGTCGAAACGTCGGGATAACAATTAAAAAAGGTACATACGCGATAAATACCCGTTTTAATCAGTAATTATGTACAGTGATCGCGAAAGTTTGAAAAATACTGTAACTCTGTTTGTTAATTTGTTTATTTGTTACCTTTTCACGACTAAACGACTGAACGAATTGTAATGAAATTTGGCAAGGGGATAAATAATATCCTGGAGAAGGACATAGGCTATCATTTGTGTGGTGGGTGAATAGGGGTGAATAGGGGCAAGAAATTACAGCACTAAATGGTATGAAACTAATACCAATAGATAGAGCATCTATTTTTTAAGTACTTTGATTTTTTTTTATTATCAGGTCATAAAAAAATAATAAAGTAAAAAATACTGCAAAATGTTAAAATACGAAGCGCTTTGGTTATTTCTTAGATGCCTGCGGGCTTCCGGAGAGAGAGCACGTCGGTTACATTCCCGATCGTCATTTGTTTTTCTCATAAAATTTTACCATTGAATAGATAACTGAAAGCTGCATACACACAACTTTTTATTGCCTACATGATTCTAAATTTAACATTGTTACATTTTTTATTTTTAAAGAAGATAGATAAAGGTAGGTAGGGGCTAATACTTGAAATAGTTTAATATAGAAATTTCTCAATAAGTAAATATTTACAAAAACAAAATATATAAAGTATTATATTAGTTATCTGGTCCCCATAGCTTAGTATACAAGCTTTGCTTTGTTTAGGACTAGATGGATAGAGTTGTGTGAAATGATCAGCATTATTTTATTTTATTATTATTATTCTATTTTTTAATTAGTATTTATTTATAATTGGGTAAAAGGTAATAAACGTGGTCGATAAAAAGCTTAGTACAAGAGTTATGGTTATCTATTTACAAAGTTAAAATTATCATCCAGTCTATTTAACAATAGTGTTACTTATTTACATAATTAGTTTTTTAATATGATTATTATCCTAATCCTATAATATAATATTTCTTTATAGGCACTGAATTTGGCATCAGATCTCCGTAACCAACTGAATGAGATAGACTCTGTTGTGAATGAGGGAGTCAGGGCAGCTGAGAAACAAGGAGGGAAGACCATGCAAGCCAGGTTAGTTTGTATTAAAAGAACCAGTGATTATATAATTTCAAACCTAATGGAACCTAAAGGCCAATTCACGTAACTTAAAATAGTAAAATTCAAGCTTCAGTCTAGTCTCGTTATGTTAAATGTCTTACATGGTATTCACGTACTGTCATCGCATGTCAACCAACTCATACTGTTGTATAGTATGAGTTGGTTGACATGCGATTATAGACTTTATTTATATCAAGCTAATATTGTAATATTAGTGAAGCGGAATGCCAAAATATATTCAATTCATAACAAAATCTCGTTTGGGTCAAAGGACGTTATGTTTTAAAAATGTTTGAATTGGCCCCCTGATGTACGTTTTGAGCCCCTGACGTATGGTTTGACCGCATGATGTACGGTTTGGCCCTGATGTACGGATTACCCCCTGGTGTACGGTTTGACTCCCTATGTACACTACTTATTTTATTGTAAAATATATTTTATTCTAATAAAAATGTGCGTAAAACCCTGGCAGGTTAGCAGGTAAAGATATCTATCTGTAGATGAGAATGTTCTTGTATTCGCAGGTTGGAAACCGCTCACAAATGGTTGCTGCACCCGGCATCCGACCCGCAGACCAGGATCGAAGGACAGCGGGCCATCAATAGCATCGTCTCGCAGGGACAAAGGGTATGTTATGTACATTCCATTACATGTACATTTCCTGAGTGACCGACCTTGTGTGGCATGCACCCAACAGATCCCAGAAACCGTTAACAGGTCATCTTTTCATATTTTTTATTTTGTTTAGATATTTTCTTGCAATCTGACCATCAGGGAGTTGAGCTAGAGTTTGGTGTATAAATTCGCTGTAAGCATGTACGGAATAAGCCCAGTGGCACTTCCATATTCCATTTAGCGGTACAGCGGCTTCGCACGCGTTGGTTGTCGACAAAAAATAGCATCGATATCGGTTCAGCCTTTACGACGTGATTAACAAACAAACATCCAAACTTTCGCATTTATAATATTAGTGTGATTGTGATATGAGCTCTCGATGGGCTGTCCTATTTAATCTGTTAAAGGTAGTGGTTTTTAATAATTGGCAAGCTCATTTGGGTGATGCTCCATTCGTTTGGCGCAAGATTTCAGTTTATTAGCTACTTCTTCATTTATTACCAAACTCCATAAAACTACTGCCTTCAGGGGTAGTTTCTGCTACCAAGCCACCAAGTGCTGGAATAATGCCACCTTTGCGTCAACGTATATCTAAGCATACGTTTAAACGCAAACTTAAAATACATCTCCTGTCTATGCAAATGGCCTGTTAGCGGAAAACCCACTTCAGATACCTTCATTGACAACTATTACACTAAACACATAAACACCCACATTGCCTTAATCTATAATGACTATGACTTACCAACATACATATTTATATATATATATTATACATATATTTCAAATTCTTAAGTTTATATAATTTTGTTTTTTTAATAAAGTCAGATTATCCGGTACTGAATTTAGGAGCCGGCGGAAGACCAGCGCGCTGCGTACTCGTATTTATAATGCTGAGCCGGATCCTAGTTTGCGGACGCTCATAACCTGACCAATGTATATTTAAGTTTTCTATTTTTCTTATATCTATTTATTTTTTTATTTTATGTCGTGTTATTTTTGTGACTGTGTATGTCTTTGTTTTGTTATGTCTGCAAATAAATGTATTTTCTCTCTTTCGTACTTCTTGTTTCACCGTTGGCACTTAAGTCGCGATGCAGTATTTCCATCTAGTGCGGGGCGGTCCTGCTCTGCGCTTTCCAGTGCGAGAAAGAGTCAACAGGTTTAATAACTTATTGTTTTAGATCGCGGATGGTCTACAAGGGCGCGAGAAGGCCGAGATTCTTCAACTGTGCTCAGAAGTGCAGAGGCTGTCTGATAAGCTGGCTGACTTGTGCGCGAGCGGGCAAGGAGACAGCGAACAAGCCCGGGCTGTCACTAGGTCAGTCGCCACACTTGTTCTTACGAAAATAGATGATAAAAAGTGTATGTGTATTGACTCTAAAACTTTTTCTCATAGATAGATAGATTTTATCAATAAAGTTCGTGCTTTTGGCGTCACTGATATAAGTATTAAAAATCAAAGTGACATAATCGAATTGAACAAAATGTGGTGTAAACCAAAAAAGGGTTTTGAAAAATGTTCTGTTAATTTTTTGAATATCACATCGCACTTTCAAATCAAATCCAAATCTCTTTCGACAAATACTAAATTCGCAGCCATCATAATGTTGAACCACAATATAGTAATACTAGTTGTTTGCTCGCGAATTCTTCCGCAATTTTCTAGATCTCGACAACAGCACCAATTGTCTGGGTCCAATTGTGAATCTAAACCGACCTTCGCGGCGCAGTGGGCGAATAACCGGTTGAGACGCAGGAGGTAGCGGGTTCGATTCCCGCCGCGGAACAAATATTTGCATTATCTACAGATATTTGTTTTGGGTCTGGTTGTTTCTCTATATATTATAATTATGTATTTACAAAAAAAAAAGTATATAAATATTCTATCAGTGATCTGGTTACAAGCTCTGCTTAGTTTGGGGCTATATAGCGCTGTGTGAAATGTCCAGCTATATTTATTTATAAACCATCCAGGGACAGTCGGTAAAGTCGTTCTCGAGTTATGGCGTGACCAAGGAAAACAGAGATTCATTTTTGTATATCAGAAATCAGAAACATTTATTATTTATTATTGTTGTACAATGGGTTCTTACAATGGGAATAAAATACGCACAAATTAACACAATGTATCCATTTCAGGATATACAATAATATAAAAGTAGGAAGTATAAAAAAGAGATTGGATATAAAACTAATTCTGTCAAGTTTGAAACCTTTTTTAACATAGAATTACTTACGTGTAACTTGAGCTAACTAACTTATATCAGTTAGGTACATAGAAAACATTATATAATATTTAATATGAAACATGAATGAATGAAAACATTTTACTGTACAGAATACAAACAAAATAGAAAACACAAAGCAAATAGTATAATCGAAGGTCTTATCGCTTAGAAGCGATCTCTTCCAGACAACCTTTGGATGGAGAGGATTTTGTCATAACAAAGATAATGGTCGGGGTTTACATTTATGGCTAAACTATTTATGAATATATAAGGTGATGAAATTGTCCTCAGAGAGCTAACGGACAAGTTGCACGAGCTGAAGCGTGCGACGGAGCGCGCGGTGGTGAATCGCGTGGTGGAGGAGTTCATCGACGTCGCCGCGCCGCTCAGGCACTTCACCGACGCCGTCAACGCACCTCTAGGTAATCCCTTCAACATCTGATCTGCCCTGCCTTAACCCGTTACTGGGCTTCTCTTCTTAGTCATACACATGCACAATCATTTATTCGGTACATTACTGCACCATACACAATACAGTTACATTTTAAGACAGAGAACAGACAAAAAAAGTAATAATGACAGTGTATAAACGTAAAACATCAACAAAAACAAAGACGAACTAGGTAAATTTTTTAATGTAACACATTTTCTGAATGTCTCTTAAGTGTATGTATGTATCTTTATGTATATTTTTATTATTAATTTTATTTGTTGTATGTATATTATTGTCAATGTATATTTACTAAATACGTAGGCCGCTCTCAAGGGTAAGTTTTAAAAAAGATTGATTTAATTTAATCTAATTTAATATTAAAAACTACAAAGTACAATTAATTAACCTATGATGAGACTTGCTCGAAGTTTAAACAAAGAATGTTATTCAAAGCTAGGTAAATTCCGTGGACGGCGCGGTTGACGTCAATCGGGGTCACGTTATGCTGATGTAGCTGGAACGTGCAACTGTTGGTTATTCAAGTCGATGCAAATGCAGCGATCCTCATACTTTAGCCTTGCGTCACATACTTATGTATATTGTTTTAGTTTATTGTAGGTGATCAGCGCACTCCAAAAATATTGTTTTGTATTAACAAAACAAAAACAAACATTACATTATTGTACAAAAATTCTCTCCATCCAAAGCTTGTCTGGTAGAAATCGCTTCTAAGTGATAATACCGCCCATTGTACTGGTTGCTTTGTAAATTTTTCTTTTGTGGTGTACAATAAAGTATTTTCATTCATTCTTTATTCGGGTCAAGCCGTCGTGATGCGGTGCTACAGTACCTTAGTTTGGAAATCTGTAGTGTTTTTGCTTTGAAATATCGAAGAAAGTATGTTTATTTCCAGGTACGTTAGGTCGCGAGTCTAACTTCCAGGACAGAGCGTCCGCCCTGCAGGCGTTCAGCCGGCGCGCCGCCGCCGCCGCGCACATGGTGTCGGCCGGCGTCGGACACAACAAGAGGCTCGCTGATCAACTCATACATAACGCACAACAGGTATACCAATGTGTTTATCTACTTACTACTTACTTAACTTGTTTTGTAAAACCATTGTGTTGTAGAGACTCTACTCACACCCCGCCCGAACACCAGCACGATGGAGGGCCTAATAACCGCCTTACCTAATGCTATTGTTGTGACATTATGTATATATATGTATGTCCAACATACTATAAATTAAAACTTAGAGCTCTTGACACGCTAAGAAGAAAACTTAACCTGTATTCTTCTTTTGTGTCTTTATCTCAGGCCTATAGCCATTTTGATCAGTACAACGTCACGTCTACTGCGGCATCAACCATAGTAATTATTTACTCGTGTCAAGGACGAGTGGGATCGTTTGTAGCTGGGTACGACATTCACATTGTGTCGCCGATGCTTATACCATATCCCATTTACTGAAGTTATCTGCAACGGCCGACTTGATACACACTCTCTTTAAGGTCTTCCACTGGCCAATATGTTGATACAGATAAATATTTATTTATTTGCCAAAACATGGGGTCGTTGAACAGCTCATAGCGACTTTTTAGTAATCTGTGGCATCGTACAATAAGCGAGTTCTCTAACATTTCGTCGAGCAGTATTTTATCGAATTTCTCGGGATTTTTGTAATAAAACAAGAACATTTAATCTATACAACTTTTTTTTGTGTAGAAACCGTTCCTTCAATATATTTACAGTTTAAATTGCAATACATTATATGTATACAAATGATACATTTCTATATCACAGGTGGAAAAACTTTCCCCACAACTGGTAGCGGCGGGTAAAATACGTCTTCTGTACCCCGATAGCAAAGTGGCCGAGGAACATTTCACCAACCTCAAGAATCAGTATGCAGAGGCAGTGCTCAGAGTCCGCGATCTATGCGACCAGGCCGTCGAACCACTCGACTTTGTAAGAACTGCAGGTAATATAACTTCTGAAAAAAAAACCATTGAATATAACAATAGTAAACGGAAAACTAAAGCAACAGGCAACCTGACGTGACAGTGAGTGGGGCACACAGCGTGAAGAACTGACGGCCGTTGGGGCAGAAAGGTTTTAGAGTGGAGACCACGCACTGAAAAGTGAGAGTAAGACGACCTCATAGATGTGGCTGATAGCCGTTGGGTGCACAAGGTCGGTCGCTCTGGAAGTCTATGGGGGAGGCTATGTTCAATAGTGAACGTCCTTTGGCTGAAATATAAACCTCCCTATCAATTTACAGTTATCGATTTTAAAGAAAGAACCAGTATTACGACAGCAAACAAGAAATAAAGAAAATACAATTCGCATCACACAAAAAAACAAGAAAATATAAGCTTAATCAATTTAAACTAAACATATTCAAATTAAATATAAAATTACAATCACAAAGGCACAAATAAAATGTTTATTTTTCTGTAGGTGAATTGATGCAGAAGCACACTTACTTATGCGAGGATGCAATTCGCAACAACGACTCACAGAAAATGGTCGACAACACTTCAGCTATTGCCAGGTATAATTAAATTGACAGTAGAATATCGGGTTCCTTAAAAAGTTTGGGACTGAATTTGCTCCAACTCTGTCCAATAACTAAACAAATGTAATAAAAATAACAACCCTTTGTAAACCAGGGGGTTTATTGCCTGAGTCTTCCCGGTGATTAGTCGCGAGGGGCAGGCGTAAATTGACAAATAAAAAAATGATGATTTTGATTTCGCTGTCGTACCTCGAACTAGTCCTTCTCACACTACGCGTATATTCGTATGAAGTAACAAAGACAGTTGCACAAAGTAGTTATTTTACTATTTTAATAAACGAACCGTTTGTAGGTTGGCAAATCGAATCCTCCTAGTAGGCGGTACAGAGCGCGACAACTCGGAGGAGGCGTCGTTCTCTCTTGCGCTGGAGTCTGCCCTGCGTCGGCTGCAAGCCGGCATCCCGCCTGCCGTCACCCGCGCCAAGCACGTTGCACTGCACGGCGCCGGACACGCGCCCGCCTGGAGACAGGCTAATACAGAGGTAACTAGTAGGCGGTACGGAGCAAGACAACTTGGAGGCGGAAAATAAAGAAAGAACTAACAATTGATCAAATTCGTGGACATTGTTAATATAAATTAAAAATAATAAAGATCCAAGTATTAAGCCCTGGGGAACTCAGCATGTTACACGCTTAGAACTACTTTTTTGCTCGCCAATTTTCACTATTTGATGCCGGTTGGTTAGATACGTTAGAATAGTTCTAACGCAATCCCTGTGATCCCGACTATTATTTCCAAATTATAAATAAATGGCTATCGCTAACGTATATATTTTTTTTAAATTACTGGGTGAACCGGGGCGGTAATTACTATAGTCAGATTTATTCCCTGACTTAAAGATTGAACTTACCTTGGCGATTTTTAGAGTGGGAGAATACCTAGACATGTTTTTATGCACTGGTTTAATTTTTTATCTATCATATTTTTAACGCATTTAATTGCTTTAGTGCTTATTCTGTGTACCTAGGTTCGAGTTTTTACAGATTGTCAATTATCTTAGTTATTTCATCTACTCTTGTATGTCTTATAAGTTTATGTGTTCTCGTTGTCTCACAGCTGTAAAAAATATTTATCTTAACCCTTTCTATTCCAGATTATTAACGCAGCCAACGAAGTGAAGTCTACTCTGAGCCAGCAGCACGCGCCGCCCCCGCCCCCGCCGCTCCCCGAGACGCTCGCCAAGCTCCGTGTGTCAGAGACGGCGCCGCCCCGCCCGCCCCCGCCCGCGGCACAGCCACCGCCCAGGCCTCCCCCGCCCAGTGACACTGATGATGAGGGAGAGGATATCTTCAGACGGCAACCGCATCCCAGCCAGCCTATCCTGGTTAGTTATTCGATTTCTGGCATTTTGTTTGTATTATGTACTCATATTGTTTTGTTCATTTTACCTACTTTGAACCAGAAGTCCTGTAGGTATAGGTCTTTTATCATTACGAGAAATACATCGTGATAAAACCTGTCGCTTAGTTAACTCTGCACGTATTCAACGTGCCTTTCCGGCTGGCCAAGTTTAGAAAATTATATTTTAAATGCTGTCCCAGGTACACACGACCTCTAGTCAAGCTATATTTTCCAGTATAAGCTGACCTCGCATTGTCTAGGCTTTCCGTGCAATGAGAGCTCAGGTTTTTTTTATCTTACTATACTGAAAGTTACTCAAAGCAATACAAGAATAAATATACAATTTCACCAAAGACTGTGAACATTTTTCTAGAATTAGGTACAGCAAGCAAACAATCGTTTGAAATTAAGATTTGAAAATATTTATTTTAAATGTATTTATCAGAAAAGTTGTGTTTTTACACGACATTAGTATAGGGCTTAGGTGTATCTACAAATACAGTACTCATTTTGTTGAAAATATGCTTTGTTCCAGTTTTATTTCGATTTTAAAAACTAAAACTGTTAACCGACTTATGTTGCTGACCGAACATAATTTTAAGCTTGATTTGTCGTTGTGCGTATTGTGTGGTGCAATCGTAATACAAAGGCTGCGTTATTCGCCTAACCAGTGCTTCAAACCAATGTAGTTTTTGATCAGACTCATAATAGAGTATGTTCTGATAGGTCGCCGCCCATAATCTGCACAAGGCAGTCCGCGAGTGGTCGTCCAAGGACAACGAGATCATCGCGGCCGCCAAGCGCATGGCCATACTCATGGCGAGACTATCTGAACTCGTACGCTCCGATTCTAAGGGTAAGCCAACAATCAAACGATGGAACTTTTGTACAGCTCATTGTTGCCTCATTCATTAATACATCAAACTGTAATTCAAACTAACTTTATAAATTTGTACAAATCCCAATTGATTATCATTACCATTTAAATAACAACTGAAGCATTTGTATTTATCTGTTAATGCTGTATTTTAACGCTAATCCACTACGCAGTGCGTAAGTTAGTACCGAACAATATATAGCATTTACGCACTGTGTTTTTTTGTAATGTAAGAGTTATACAGGGTAATTGAAATTGATCAGTAGGAAAAATGCTAAACCGCAAGAGAGAATAAGAAAACATATTTCTAGTTTTAAAATCGAAGTTCCTTAAAGCTTTTTCTCGATCTCTTACGGTTTAAACACTTTTTTGTTGACTAACCCATCTCAATTAAGCGCTTCGTATAAACTATCATACGTCAGCATCACATATACAGGATGTACTAAAGTCTAAACTGTCACTAAAGTTTTGTTTACAATTAATTTATGAATAAACGTCTATTAATGTTTTTTTATTATTTTGAAATTTATTGGTACTTTCCGTATATTCATTTAATTACATCCTGTATATTTTGTTGCAAGTCTTGCTAAATCAACATATATACACATATATACTAAAAATATGATTGGACTCGGCGTTACACTCCTTACGTTAATTTTATTACCTAATTAGGAATTAGGAAAAGCTAATTTACCTGATATAAAAATGTCCTATGGCACTACTGGTTGAGCCAAGCAGTTGTGTCACAGGAATAAACGCATTTTTCGCCTGGTTTTCTCATAAGTTTATCCTGTGATCCGCACTATACATGCTAGCACTATGTATAACGCCTCATTGTATATGTTACATTTGCTTACGGACAGAGATCTTCTTGAATCTGAGCGGTAAGTGCCTTCGGTGTGTAAAATGCTATTTCATCTGTACAATCCGTTTTGTTATGTACGACATTAATTTAAAACGCATATACGGAATCGTATTAACAGATTTTAGAGGTGGATTTAATACCGGTCGTTTGAATATTTATCTAGGAATCGGTACATTTCCAATAAACAATATTTAACGTAAAACGGCGGCGCCTTTGCGACGATGCCGCTTAGTCAGTTTAACTGGTACCTACTTACATGATGAGTGAATATGTTTTGTTTACCTATTTTATATTATATTCAATGATATTTTAGGACTTAAAAATACGGTTGTTAGAAAATTTAAAATATTCTATGGTAATTAATAAATTTGAAAAACTATTTTACAACAATACTAGGTACTAGCCTACCCGTGTTTTTATTTAATGTCGTACATTACAAAACACGTAGTAGTATACTTCGTTTATGGTGACGGGTTCTGGTAATCCCGTATAATGCTCCTGTCTGTTATTCATGCTAGGTCGTACTATTGGAAACATACAATTTGTAACGAAATGTCTAAATTAGAAATTTACACGTGGTTAAATTTAGACAGTTCGTAACTTACACAATTCGAAATTTAGTCATTTTGTCGCCTAAACGATTTAAAATTTAGATTTTACTTACATCATCGCTTACCACCATGTAAGTGGTGAGAATGTGGGCAAACGAAGATATACATATAAATGATAAAAAATAAAACATACTTAAATTTAGTAATTTCGTTACATTGATGCTACTAATCTTTTTGTATTTTGATGACATTCCATTAAACTCTTTAGACGTTTTGACATGTTAACTTCCCACTCCCTAAATGATTCAATATGACTGTGCACGAATATATCATTTTGAAAAGAATGCTGCATTAAGAAAACAATGGCAGGATAGTGGTATTCGCAATATGGTATTCAGTTTATGTGAACACGATTACCACACCTACTTGAACTTTATTAAACGAATCGAACACAAAAAGGCATTCAGTATTGTCATTTGCTTGCGGCTATATGTCATGTCAGATTATTGTAGAAAACAAATATTTGATAAACGTAAGTGGTTCCATATTAAATGTAAGGACATGTGGTAAAAAGGAATGTTAATCTTTTTCTAAAGCAAATATTTCCATAATCTTATTTTTTTTAATTCCTCGTATACAATTCTAATTATACCCTAGTAATTTTATTATAATCTAGCCATGTATAGGCTAATGAGTAATTGCATTTTGACCTAGATTTTTAGCATAACTTAAACCAAGGTTTTCCATAATCTGATCAAATAAAATCAATTTATTTATTTGCTGACCTAAGTACAATGATGGTTAACTTATAATTAATAATGTTTCACTACAATCAACCAGTTTATTTATAATCAATATTTATAATTAAATAAATTGTATACGAGACATAATATTACCGTTGTTTTAGGGTTCCGACAAAGTAAAGTTTGTCCAGTCAATGGAGTCCTTATTTTATCCATTTGGACGTTGTACCTATCAATTTTAATTGTTATTTTATGAATCTGTATAAGAAAGTACCTATATGAATAAATGAATTGAACTGAACTGATCTGGTGTGTCGCTCGTTCTAACATTTTTGGGTTTAATGATAATCAGGGCAGTGCGTCGTAGGGCACGTTTCTAAGGTGCGTGAACTACGAGGCAATATTTTTCCATAGGTCATAGTTACTCGTTCCATCTCCAGCTAGTATAAAAAAATTAAAAACAGTAATCATACAGTAAAATCAAAGTGTTTGATATAGTTTGTATGTAACAGGTAGTAAACGTGAGCTGATTGCCACTGCCAAGGCGATTGCAGAGGCTTCTGAGGAGGTCACACGTCTCGCCAAGAAACTGGCGCTCGAGTGCACCGACAAGAGAATTAGAACCGTGAGTACCATAATATTATTCAATATCCTGACAGAAGAAGTTGACTACTACCTCACCTGATGGTGATGTACTGAAGTGGAACTCGCTACCGGCATCTGATTTTTCGTGCCATTATAATCTGGCGTCTTCAAGTCTAGAATGTATAGTATTTTCTAGGCCAGCGTGCTCCATCCTCGACCACACTATCACTTATAATAGAGCATCAGGCATCAGGTGAAATAGTGGTCGAATGATTTACCAATAAATTATTCAAATAGTGTACATTATTCGAATAAGTAAAAATTGCATAATTTGAATCACATGCTAAATCGTATTATGGATTTTTGAACTCATAATGGAGACAACGGAACGCCTCGATGGATATTCACAGTCCTCAGACAAAAGTTCCGTAACTCGTCGGGAGCACGGACTTGCTAGTAATCTTTTCTGAAGCTAAACTTTAATGTTCTTTTACTTGTTTCGTCACTTACAAGTCCAGTTGTCTACAATCCGAAGTCCCATTAAACCGCGATTAAATTTATATTGGTGCAGTGAGTCCACATAGGAGACATGGACTTGCGAATAAGCTCGACCGTGATATGTGACGGTGATTGGGCTGACTGGACCGTGAACATGTTCTGAAATCTCTTTAAAGTTATAAATACCTTTTCTCCGAAACATAAGACCTGTTAATTTTCTAGAATCTCCTGCAAGTATGCGAGAGGATCCCGACCATTGGAACTCAGCTGAAGATCCTGTCTACCGTGAAGGCCACCATGCTGGGAGCGCAAGGTATTTATACCGTTTTTTGTTTTATTCTACTGCATTATTTACCTCCTTTTGTTCACGTTAATCAAGGGTTGCGGTTGTCGTGTGTCTTTCCCACAGTTGTAAGAATGAGAAGTCGTATTTAGGACCGGTCTTTTCCAAAATAGTATTCTTCTTCTTGCCCTTTTCCTACATTACGTGGGGTCTGCACAACATGTATCTTTCTTCCATATTTATCTATCAGCCGTCATCTCCGTTGTCATTTCCTTCCTACCCATATCGTTCTTCACACAATCCATTCATCTCCTTTTCGGCCTTCTTCTACTTCTATATCCATCCACACTCTTTTAGTCACATGATTTTCTTCCCTCGGCATGACATGTCCATACCACGCTAGCCTCTTACTGCTCAATTTTTCTATCACTGACGCTACTTTTAAACTTCCTCTAATATAGTAATTTCTTATCTTATCCATTCTCGTCCCCGCACACATCCATCTCAACATTCACATTCCCGCCGCGTGCACTCTTCTTTCATCCGTCTCTTTCATGGCCCTCTTCCTAAATAGTGTGAGACATTAATAAATATGGCACCAATTAATATCTATGCTATTTTTACTATTACTACTTGCTGACCACGCGGACTTCGTACCGCCTTAGAATCAATAACTGTTGTGTTGCTAAGCTGAGATAGGGGTTGGTGGTAGAAGGGTAAAAATTTAGGGTTGTATGTATTTTTGAATGCTGTATCATAAAAAAATAAAAACAAAAAATGTTGTCTAAAAAATAAAAAATAAATTAAGGGGTAGAACACCCTTAACATTTAGGGATATGAAAAATAGATGTTGACCGATTCTCAGACCTACCCGATATGCACACAAAATTTCATGAAAATCGGTCGAGCTTCGCAGGAGGAGTTTGGCAACAAACACCGCGACACGAGAATTTTATATATTAGAATTAGCCAAAATTGTTGGGCAAAGGCCTCCCCCCTTTCCGCTATTTACTACTGTTTATATTGTATTAAAAATTTTTAGTTTTGAAATTATCTCTAAAATTATGGGACCCGGAATGTTCTCCTTGATACGTAACATTTTGATTTGATACGTGCAAGAAGTGGGCTGGTGGCGTAATTGATTATTGCATTCCCGTATTAAAGGGATCGGAGGTTCAAATATGTCTTGTACATGATGACGTCTGCTTTCTATAATGATTCAAATCTAACGTTTTTATTTTATTTAAATCAAAACATTTTTTAAACACATATTTTTCCATATTAACACTGCAGCAAGTAAAAAGCTTTTAATTATATCTGCGGGCGACTTGCGCAACGATGCCTAAACGCATTTAGTGGCTAAATATGATATAAGAAGTTGTTAAATCATACAAATACGTCAAATTTAAACATGTTTAGTCGCTAAATACGTTTAGGGATTGTTGTGCAAGCCGGGCTTAAAGTATTAGCGTCAAAATGCTCTAAAAAATAACGAAGTATTTATTGCAAGCCTATTTAGTTTGCGGATAAAATAATACTGCCATCTATCGGTACTAATGGGTGCAATGTGCTTTTCTAACAGTCGGCATGCCGGACTATAAAGGTATTTCAATGGTGATGTTTTAATATTGCTTTATAACTGCATGTTTTTCCTTTGCATGGAAAAAAAATCTACCTCAGCATCACACTAATAAGTGCGAAAGTTTGGATGTTTGTTTGTTACTCAATCACGTCGTAACTGCTAAACCGATTTGATGAAATTTGGTATCTACGTAGATTATAACCTGGATTAACATATAGGCTACTTTTTGTTGGCAAACAATGCGTGCGAAACCGCTGGCGGAAGCTAGTTTATTATAAGAAAGGATATCGCACGCCTTACTACAATGCTAGATTACATAGTAGTTACTGTTTTTGCATATTGGCTATTCAAATAAATAGTAACTCTATACTAGAACATTAAGGCTAATGTTTAATGTCGATCTCCGTTGCACAGTGGGCGAATAGCCGGCTCAGACGCAAGAGGTTGCGGGTTCGATTGTTGACGGAACAAATGTTTGCATGGTCTATAGATATAAATAAATAAATAATAAATAAATATTGCTGGACATTTCACACAGGGCTATCCAGCCCCAAACTAAGCAGAGCTTGTACTATGGGAACCAGATAACTGATAGAAAACTTATATACTTTTTTTGTAAATGTATACATATAATATATAGAAAAACAACCAGACCCAGAACAAATATCTGTAGATTATGCAAGCATTTGTTCCGCGGCGGGAATCGAACCCACTACCTCCTGCGTCTCAGCCGGCTATTCGCCCAATGCGCTACGGAGGTCGTCATATATGTTCCGAGTTTGGGTATTTTACAAAATATTCACGAAATATATATATATGTATTCTATCAGTTATCTGGTTCGAAAAGCTTTGCTTAGTTTGGGACTAGATAGCGCTGTGGTAAATGTCAGTATTATTCATTTATATTTATTAATGTTTGAACGCACGCCTCGCTAGGTGCACTCTAGCTAGATGAAAACTGCTGCTCTGACGCGTTTTCGGAGTCGTACAATTTATCTGAGTGGTGTAACTAAGCGCTTCCGTGCATTCAGAGAGCATGCTATAATGAAATCTTGGTTATCTATATAAAAACAATATAATAAATGCATGCTTAACATAAACATCATATTGAATGAAATTTCTTTTTTCTAGAATTTGATTCGTTTTACATATTGCATGATGAAGAAGAATAGTCTTTAATTATGAATAAGTGTATAATTGTACTGAAGGGTATTTTATCGTTCAGGCAGCGAGGAAGACCAGGAAGCGACTGAGATGTTGGTCGGCAACGCACAAAACTTGATGCAGAGTGTAAGTATTAATAAAAAATATTAAAATGGACTCGTTGCCCGCATAGTGGTCGAAATTCGACCGTAATTAATTTTTTAGGTTAATTTTGACATTTGCTTGTCTTTTTCCATATATTTAAATTCAAACTTACTTAAAGTGAAGTTTAACCGTAATTATACGAGTCGCTGCATCCGAAGAGATTTTCAATAACAGATTTTCAGTATATGGCTGACGACAAGGTTGATAGCTGTCTATTTTTAACCGCTATTGAAAAAAGGAGATGTCCCTACCGAGCGACTTTTGGTTCTGGGTCCTAAGAGCAACAATTGTTGAGAAGTAGTATATATGTTACAGTTCTCTGAATATATTGGTTGCGCGATCTAGGATTATATTCCTACAATTGCCGTTAGTATGTAATTCTTTGTAGAATAAATAATTTGTTCATAAATAATGTTTTGTACTGACAGGTGAAAGAAACCGTGAAGGCAGCTGAAGGCGCCTCTATCAAGATCCGCACAGAGCAAGGCGGATACAGGCTTAGATGGGTGCGACGCTCCCCTTGGTACCAGATCTAAACACCGCCCAAAACGATGCAGCATCACAACGGACGAAGAAACAATGTATAGAGCAAGAATAAAAAAGTGACGCACCTAAAGTATGCCGCTCGTTAAAAAGAATCTAAACGTCATCCAAAACGGTGCAGAATCATCAGATCAAGAGAAACATATAAAACACGGATATTGACAAAAAGTGAGGCACTTAAAGTATGCCGGTTCTTGTAAATACAGTAATTCACGCACACATTTACAACATCTGTGCCAATTGGCATCCAATGGCCGCATGGCCGCCATTAGAAATTGTTATAACCAGTACCTATACAGTAACTACTACGTGTTTTGTTAGTACGACAGTAAATGAAAACACGGGTAGGGATAGTACCTAGTATTGTTGCAAAATAGTGTTTTGCAAATTCATTACCATAGAAAATGTTTAATTTTCAAACTACCTTATTTTCAAGTCCTTAAATATCAATGAAACAGTGTGTATAAAATAGGTAAACAAATCATATTCAATCATAATGTAAGTAGGTACCTGTTAAACTGACTAAGCGGCATCGTCGCAAAGGCGCCGCCGATTTACGTTAAAAATTATTTATTGTAAATGTATCGATTCCGGATGTGTGTTTTAAATTAATGTCGTACATAACAAAACAGGTTGTATAAGATGATTTTAATGTAAAATTCGACTTGCCTTTGACTTCCCCTTGATCCTACCTATTTGTGAAGGTATTCCACTTGAGGTAGTCAGAGGCAAGTCCTGCAAAATAACAAGGATGGTTATAGCAAATCCCACTAATATTATAACAACTATAAAATAATCGTAAATGATACAGTTTTTGTAGGAAATGCAATAAGAATACAACTTTTGATTGTTTTATTTATGTCTACCTAGTCAGGTCATAAGTATTGTCACACAGTAAAAACTTTTCTTTTAGAATGCTGGCCACAAAAAAGTTTATAGAATTCGAATTTCGAATTGTTCATGAAAATAAAAATGTATACTTTTTAGAATTTTACTCATTTTTAAATATGGAGTGGACGCTTAAAGAAGACCGTGTTGCAGTTATTGCGTTGCATCGTTGCGGTTACGCGCCAATTCAAATTTTTGACATACTGAAAAATTTGAATATAACCAAAAGATTCGTTTATCGCACCATCAAACGATACAATGAAGACTCTAGCGTAGATGACAGGTCAAGAAGTGGTCGCCCTCGGTCTGTTAGGACTCCAGCAGTGATAAAAGCTGTGAAGGCGCGAATTCAAAGAAATCCCAAACGTAAGCAGAAACTATTGGCCCTTCAGATGGGGTTAAGCAGAACCACGGTGAAAGGGTGTTAAATGAAGACTTAGGGCTTCGGGCATATCGAAGAAAAACAGGACATCGTTTGAATGCTCGTCTAATGGACCTGAGACTGAAGAGATGCCGCGCTTTGTTGAAGCGGTACGCGGGAAAAAAATATCGGGAAATTCTTTTTTCGGATGAAAAAATTTTTACCGTAGAAGAGAGCTACAACAAACAAAATGATAAGGTGTACGCACACAGTAGTGAAGAAGCGAGCAACCGTATTCCGCGTGTCCAACGAGGTCATTTTCCACCCTCACTCATGGTATTGTTGGGAGTTTCTTATTGGGGCTTAACAGAGGTACATTTTTGTGAGAAAGGTGTAAAAACGAATGCAGTTGTGTATCAAAATATAGTCCTGAGGAACCTTGTGGAACCTATTTCTCATACCATGTTCAATAACAGGCACTGGGTATTCCAACAAGATTCGGCGCCAGCTCATAGAGCGAAGAGCACACAAGACTGGCTGGCGGCGCGTGAAATCGACTTCATCCGGCACGAAGACTGGCCCTCCTCCAGTCCAGATTTGAATCCGTTAGATTACAAGATATGGCAACACTTGGAGGAAAAGGCGTGCTCAAAGCCTCATCCCAATTTGGAGTCACTCAAGACATCCTTGATTAAGGCAGCCGCCGATATTGACATGGACCTCGTTCGTGCTGCGATAGACGACTGGCCGCGCAGATTGAAGGCTTGTATTCAAAATCACGGAGGTCATTTTGAATAAACTTTAGTGTCATAAGAATCTATGTTTTGTTAAATTCATTTTGGTATATAAAGGGTTACATAATGAATAAACTTGTTTCAATTATTTTATATTAAACATGTGACAGAATTTATGACCTGACTAGGTATTTTGTTATATTAAAACATTAATGTGAAAATATTCGTAAGTTAATCTATTTATGTATTAGTGTAGTCAGCTATGTGAGTTGATTGACAATATGAGAGTGTCAAAAAGTGGCCATTTTACGTATCAATGGTTCAATAGTTCTACGTTTTACCATTTTTCTATTGACCATTTATTCAAAAAACGAACTAAAATGAACCGAAAAATGGAAAACTCGATTTTGAAATGTTAAATTTTTAATCTATTGTACAGTGCTCTAGGATTTATTTTTAGATCTGAAGTACAGTCGAATGAGAAAATAAATGGAAACCAGGCTTTGAATACAGATTTGCCTAAAAATTTCGATGGTGTCTAATTTCAAATGATAATTAATGAATCACACTAATATTATAAATGTGTAAGTTTAGATATTTGTTTGTTACTTAATCACGTCGAAACGGCTGAACCGATTTCAATGAAATTTGGTATGAACGTAGATTATAACCTGGATTATCACATAGGCTACTTTTTATCCCATAAATCAGTTGCAATGGGATAAAAATGAGATGTCTAAGTTTCTATATGTATTTTTGCACCCTAGACCAACGCGGGCGAAGCCGCTGGCAACAGCTAGTGTTTCCTAAATATGAAGCAGTTTCAATTTATACTAATACTATCTTCCGCTTGCGGCTTCGCACGCGTGGTTTGTCGATAAAAAGTGGCATATGTGTCAATCCAGGTCATAATCTATCGACATACCAAATTTAATAGATTTTGGTTGGCCCATTATGACGGGATTGAGCAAACAAATATCCAAACTTTCGCATTCTTATTATTGTGATGATTATAAAGAGGTTGAGTATGTTTGTGGGGGTAAACTCAGAAACTATTTAACCGATTCTGGAAATTCTTTTACAGATAGAAAGCTACGCTATCCCTGAGTGCTATTGGCAGTATTTAGTTTTGATAAAAATCTGTGCGACGCCGGGGTGGGTCAGCTAATCAAACAATAAAGTACTGCTTGCTTTCAGTTTCACCACCAAATCTTTTTATCTGACTGTACACCGTTATGTTTAGGTATATTCATCAGTTCAAGTATTTACATTTTTTTAAATATCACCTTAGTCATTATTTTATATTTATGTTCTTACAACGAAAGTATTTAACGATGGTTGCTTTATTATTAAACTTTTATTTAAGGAGCATAGGAACGAAAAAAGACTAATTAATTCAAATGAAACAACTCCATAATTTCGCGCCTGAAGAGCAGTGAGCCCGTGGCAAAACTGGTATCGCATCCTCTAGTATCAGTAGTTCGGTTAATCGAACTACAAAGCAATATAGTTGTAGTTCCGAGTAGCGATAGTTCGGCTAGTAATGTAAAAACAAACCATAGCCAGTAAGGTCGTTGGTTTTTGGTTTTTATTTTTGGTATATGATAGAGAAATTATGAACTGGTGCTTTTTCATGAGGAGAAGACGTTTGAAGTCCTAATGATGTAGATTTAACTACATATTGATGGTTTCAAGCAGGGACTCCCAAACTATTTTGGGCAAGAGACCCCTTTTCCAAAATGAACTGATACTTCAGAGTCCTATAGCCAAATTACTTTAAATATCGTATCTCTAGTTTTTTCCTATTGATACAAAATACTTAACAATTTAATAAATTTGCGGTTGGTTAAGTGAGTAAACTTCATTTTCTCATCAAAATTTAACAACATAAATAGACGTAAAATTCAGTAAATATCAAGTGCAATTAATAGTTATGAATACAAATTACACAAGGGTTGACAAGGGATGACCTCAACAGCGCCACGCCCGATGCGCGATATTGTATTGGCAAAATACTATTCTAAAATAGTTTAGCTTACCAGTGACTTGATAGAAGAAGAAGAATACAAATTACGTAAAAATACTTAAGTAGGTAATTATTTCTTGAAAAAAAACATTAAAATATCAAAGTAAGGATAAAAAAATAATATGTCGACCCCTGGGAAACCGATTTCGACCCCAAGGGGTCGGTAACGACCACTTTGGGAATCCCTGGTTTAAAGTAGGTTTAGTTATATCCATGTGTATTGGTATTTAAATCAAACCTCTCCCTCTACCAAATATGCACCTACCATAACTGATTGTCCGCATTACACAAAGGTTATCTGGAAGAGAATGCTATCTAGCATTAAGTGTACAGATTATTTTTATTTTGTTCACTAAAGAATTTTCATCCATTCAATTATTTAGAGGCGCAAAAACGATGTACCAGCATTGTTAATACGATGAATAAAATTAGTTAATCGTCGGACCGCGCAGTTTACAGTTTCATAGTCATTACGGCTTACAGACATGGCGAAACTATAAGGGGTCCTAGTCGGACTGCGGAACTCTAAAAACGGATTATCATAATTCATTTTATTTGGTTCAATATGGTTTAGGTAGAGACCGTCTAATCTAAAACTGAACGCCCCTCTAGCTCGTTTATTTGAAGTTGACGGACAGCAAATCGTTTCAAAATGAGCCTTGTAAAACAGTAGGTACATGAAGATCATTTCGCTTTGACGTAATGAAGTAGAGGGGCGTTCGGTTTTGGCTTAGACGGTCTCTACATAGATCTTATAAAATAATATGGCTCACATTCCCCATCCGGGATAAAAATATAGACAGTAAAAAAACATTAAACATATCTCACATATCAAGAAATAAAATTACAATGTCTGAAATAGTAGATACCTGCAGCGGCCAGCAAATGAGGCATTGATGGACGAACGTGTAAATGTGGGCTGAAGCACACATACGTAAGTCCATCAGTGCCTAGTTGTGGCAAAGGCTTGTATAGTACTTTTCTCAAGTAATGCGCGGAAATTACAAAATAAAATAAAAAATACAATTACTTTTCAAAATCAATGACGAACAACGAACAACAATAATTTTTCCCGCGTTAAAGTGTTCATTTGTTTGTTTTTTCAATAAACAGCTTTCTATTTGCAAGCCAGTTCGAAATTAAAATAAAACATTTTATAAGTTACCTCCTTGGTTGCCATGTTTCGGAGTAAAAGGTCGTTCCATTTTTTAATTACGCTATAGATATGAGTTTACTATGTAATTTATTTGGCCGCTAAACCACGACAGATATGGATTTTTGCCGGCCGCTGCTCGCATGTATTTGGCCAGTACAGCAATTTCGATTTATCTCGAAGAAGGTTGTCAAAATAATGCTCAAATTTCCAAGCATGTTTGAGAAAATTACAAATACATATTTATGTTATGAGTTAAATAATCATTATAATACGTCAAATATTAGCCAATGAACTCATTTATTGTAAAAGCCTACACGTAGTAACCAAATTAATAATTTTTAGACAATTTTAACACTGGATTTTTCGTTGTTTGTTCCTGTGCTACTCATTTTTATAAGTGGGGGTAAAAGTGAGTGTGATTGAAAATGTATGTGCCATGAGTTAGTGCTTTATATTATAACATAGATTAGCTAGACATAACTTACGTTTAAGATTTAAAAGATAAAATGCGGTAAAGTTATACAAAAATATGTACTTTGAAATATGTATGTTATTCTGAAAAGTCCTTGAGAGAAGACATTTTTCTACGATATTCTCAATCAATTTATTTATTGCGAATATGGGGTTAGTGATATAGTTTGAGGTCTAACTTTGCACATAAAGTGGATTTCCTTAACTTGTACTAATTAAATAAAAACAAAGGATTACTATTGAAAATTTAACGGGAAAAAAGGTATTCATATAACTTAGATAAATAGCGGAAAAATGCCATCAAATATTATTTTAACTGGTTCATTATCCTGTTTGCTTGCCACATATTTTTAACCTTCCGACCACGCTATCGGGATATGGCAAAGTTAGAATTGTGTGTCTGTCTATCCGAATCATTCGTCACATTTGTCTTCTCAGCGTAGAAAGAGTAGATTGATATTATATCGGCCAATAACCATCCACTCGCAAAGACTTCAGATGGAAATGATTGCTACTTTTAAATCATTTTCATACGATCATATTATTTTTATCACTGCTACATTTCACATGTGATAAATCACGGGTAATGATTTTTCATTATGATGCCGTAACTTCACACTTATTATTCTTGCTAGTGCTATTTTTTCACATATAAAAATTATGGAAAACGAAAACGCCCGCTGAATTCCGAAGGAATGCGAGCGACTGTGATTTGTAACAGACCCGACAGCGAGCGATATACGATGAAAATCAAAGTGATTTTATTTGAAGATTTTTAGCAGGTCATGCGAAGGAAAATAGCAGGTGTGACATATGATTTTTCACATGCTACTTGTGTAACCTTCCATTCTTATAGTTTACCCGTGATCATGGCGCATGCAACTGCGTCGAATCGGGATACTCAAAAACTCACAAATCATGGTAAATATCCCGTTCTTAGTGCAAATATTGTCGATACTTTCGTATTTATAATAATAATAAGGATAAGCTTACTAATATTATAAATGCGATAGTCTATCTGTTTGTTACGTTTTCAAGACTGGAACGACCAACGGAGAGGATTTATATCATCAACAAAGGAAACACGTGCTAGTGAGATTCGCGCGCCGAATTCCGTACTGTATACTTATGAGATAATCAGCTAAAGGTTCCGTTTTGGTCCACCATTCTGCTCCAGAACCCTAAAAATTACGAATTTTCAATTATAAAAAGTTGTGCAGTTTCAGTTTAGAGTTGCCCCGTTTTAGATTAACACACATATTACGAAGCACTGTGTTTAATGCTATTAATCTTATGGTAGGTACTATGCAATAGTGATAACAGATCATATTTTTGTATGTGAGAATGGTTGTATGCAACTTGCACGTAACGCGTACAATTAAACTATTTCTAATACCGCGGTCACATTATAGTTCGGCGAATGTTCGTGATGCGTGTTACAACAAACTTCGCCGAAGAATTAGCGATATACAAAAGAAGTGGTTTTTCTAACACCCGCCGCAGATGCGTTTAATACCTATGGAGTACCGAACTCGTGTAAGTTTATCAGTATTTTAGGCAGCTATATACCGTTGTGATAAAGTATCGTGCAAGCTGCTCTTAGGCTCGGACTATATGGCATCCGGGCTTGTCAGGGACCCTTTTTTAACGGCCCCTGACCAATCCTCCGCACAACTAAAGATTTGAATTTTTCCTGCTTTGACTACACACGATCCGAGGCCAGCCGACTCCGATTTTTAATTGTAAGCAACCAGGACATGCTCAGGATTCGCAGGATCGGGGAGACCCGGATGCCATGTAGTCCGAGCCTAATAGTTCTAAGCAAAACTAATTTGTAAATAACGTATTTTAGTAATTTTGTAATATTGAATTTGCTTGAAATAATCGTGCTAAGATATACAGTATAAGTTAGCGTGCGTAATTATGATGTATTATCATTAATTTGTTTTAGTAAACTATTTTTACATAAATTATTTTATTTTTCAAACTTTCGCGATCACTGTACATAATTATTGATTAAAACGGGTATTTATCGCGTGTGTACCTATTTTGTTTGTAAACGTCGGGATAACAAATAAAAAAGGTACATACCCGTTTTAATCAATAGTTATTTTATTTTGATTATTATTTGTACACACGTGGTTTTAGAAGTCCTTTGTGCCTTCTGCAATACAATAAAATGCCTTGAATAAGAATTTAGAAAATACCTCCCAATGTAGATTCTAAGATATCGTTTGGTAGAACTTAAGTGTTACTCATTCTGAGTTTAATCACTAAGTTTTCCATAGGATATAAAGTCATCTGATCTTCGCTTAGTCACGGTGCCTTAGTAACCGAGTTCCAAGTAACATTATGGATTTCTTAGATCTTTAAGAGCTTATGACGGTATCAATTTTTTGAGTCATATTCTTCCGTATTTGGTTGGTAGAGTAATATATGTTATGTATAATTTCTCTGAGTCAACGTGAGTATATCAAAGTTGATATGGTTGAAACATGTTGAGTGTGCATAACGGCAAGAATTAAAGTTGTTTGTAAAAATCAAACACCTAGCATAAACCTTTTTCAATACTTATAATATTTTTTTACAGATTATATAAATTTGCGCAAATTGTTAAATTCTCGTTATTTTCCTAACCGCATTCATAAAATTAAGCAAAGCACAGGTAAACTAAAATTCACTCCAGAATATCAGTGGGATTCGATTCGGGACTAGGTACAGTATTCTGTGCCTTAAAAACGGCGTTTTAAATTATTTTTAAGGCAACGCCCGAATGATGCCTTTAGTGTTACAAATATTCATAGGCAACGGTGTCCGTCTACCGTTAGTTGGGACGAAAGTCGTATGCTTGTTTGAAACTTAACTTAAAAACAAGTGAAAACTTGAATAATTACGAGATACTTATATACATAGGTGTCGGTAACGGCAACAGTGTTGTAGTTCAATGATTTTATCCCATCTCAAAAAATGACCAACGCGCCTAAAGAAGTTTTCATTTCAAAAATAATAAGTTCATCTAAATAACTTGACTCCACAATTTTTAGCAGCATGCTCTAGAAACAAACACTGCTGTAACGCTGATTTTATGTGACGTCTCATTAGTTCGAAACACTGCTGCAAGTTTTCAAAATGTATCATGTTAAGCGTTATGCAGACTTAGCGTAGTTATACTATACAACGTTTTGTTATGACTTGCGATGTACACTGTTTATACTTACCTTTGAATGAAGATAGTTTCATGTTTAATATATTAACATGACTTAACACTTGATCTATAAAAATGCAGAATTTGGTAATCATTATTCTGTGATTATACCGAAACTGAAATTTACCCTTTTATCTACTAATACGACCATGATGGTTACCGTCTTAGCGTAGCCTAAGTTTGTAGCACCAAAGGGTAACGCGCGAGTTGCTTTAGTTATTTTGATTTACTTATACATAGTAATATTTATATTAACCTGTATTTGTAAAACATAGTATAGCGAGATTGTATTTTCCTACTAGACAAAATAAAACCATCTATTCTTTAAGCCATAGTTTTATTTTTATAGTTTGGCCAAATCCTTAGTAATATTAAAAAATCGAAAGTAACTCTTTGTCTCTGTTTGTCTGTTTCCGTTTTCACGACTAAACGGCTTGGCCGATTTCGATGAAATTCGAAATATAGATATAAGTAGTACTAGTAGTTCGCCCCGAACTGAGAACTCGCGAATCTCCCAAAATAAATATTATTCTTAGGGCGACTTGCACAACGATGCCTAAACGTATTTAGTGGCTAAATATGATTTAAGGAGTTGTCAAATCATGCAAATACTTCAAATTTAAACATGTTTAGTCGCTAAATACGTTTAGTGATCTTTGTGCATGCCGGCTTTAATCTTTGACTGATAAATTGGTGCCACGAAATGCATAACCAACCTACTTGGCCTACAGTTTCATTCAAATTAGATGTAACGGGGGTTCTTGTTAATTGGTTATATTTTTTTGGGGTACAAATGGCAGTTATTCTGGATTTCAGACTTTTGCCTATATTTGTGTCACTAAAGACAAACGAATACCAAATTTCAACATTGTGGGGTCACTGGTGTACCCTGTGAATTTTGTCAAAGTTATGTTTTTATTATGGCTAATAACTCAAAAACGACTAAAAATAAAAATGGGGTTCAAATGTACTAATGAAGATCTTTCATTTGACGTCCCACTTGACCTAATAGTCTCATTTTAATTTTTTTTTACCCCTCGTTAACCCCAATATCTCAACAACCCCCCAATATTTTTAGCTCATTGAGTCACAACAAAATTGTGCCATCACTACCTACCTATATACCAAATTTCATGATGATCGGATAAACTCTACGAAAGTTATCTTCAGACAAACAAACATACATACATACAACGCCGATTTGCCCAAGTTAATTAGGAGATTTCGCTTCGCTCGATCATTTATGACCGGGGTTGAGTAATACTGATTCAGTTATCTGGTTTCCATAGTACACGCTCTGTTTTGTTTGGGGCTAGATAGCGCTGTGTGAAAGGTCCAGCAATATTTATATAATAAGACATAGGCTACGTTTTATCCGACTGCGCAGGAGGTTAATTATTTTATTGACAAAACCACGCGTGCTCAATACTTATAATTACAACTCAATCGCATTTCATTTTAATAGGTATTATTGGCGGTGTTTAAAATCACACTGTTGATAGAGTCAATTAAAACACCCCGATCATAGATTTTAAGTCCATAGTTCATCATCAGGTCGTCTTTCCATCTAGTAGGGGGCGTACGCTACACTTTCCAGTGCGTGGTCTCCATTCCAGAGCATTTCTGCCCCAACGGCCATCAGTTCTTCAAGCTAGGTGCCCGCTCACTGCCATTTCAGCTTGCTAATGTTGGCTATGTCAGTGATCTTGGTTTGTGTGATAAAGGTTGCTGGGACCGTTGGCAGGCCGCACAACATCGGTCGCTTTGGAGAAGGCCTATGTTCAGCCGTGGATGTCATGTGGCTGATGTGATGAGTTGATGATGATCTACTTTGTACCTAAGTAAGACCAACAGGGGACAGTATGAAACAATGAATATGAAATATGTATTAGTGACCAGTCCAGAGCAGGTATAGGTCGTCCGCCGCGCCAGCAAGATGGCTCAAAGACATTGTAAAAAACCGTAGGTCGTAGAACAGCTCAAGTCAGGCGAATGGCAACCACGAAGAGATAATGATAATGAAATTACTGTAGAGAATCTCTTTAGACACATATGAAATCAAAATAAATTCATCGGTTAAAAGCGCTATCAGCTTCACACGGAAAACATAACAATACGATGAAGTCACTCGCCGTTTGCAACGAGGATAATCCTGTCAGTTCGTCGGGCTGTGTAGTGAGGAGTGACACTGCTTTTGGATTTTAAGTACTTACTGGAAATCGGTAAGTGATTTTGTTTTTAAAGTTTGAGTTTTAGGTACTTTTTACGATAAAACGATTTTGGTTTACCGTGGGAATGTATAAAGGTGTCAAAAAAACTTAATTCTCGTGGTAAATTCGAAATCGCGTACCTAAGTAATTTTTTAAATCCCGTTCTAAGATAGGGGTTCCACGTGGCATCATAGCTTCTAAATAGATCTACTGATTTCAAACAGTTATTTTTTTTGTTCTAATTAATTGTTTGAATTTTAATGTAACGACCCAATAGATCTAAGCTGTGAGACTTATGTTCGTATTTTTAAAAATGCCTCTTATTTTTCAAAATCACCCAGTGACTAACTTTAAGTACTACTACTGTATAACTGTCAAGTAAAACGCATATGAAATTCACTAAAAAGTTGTTAAATCAATTGGTTGTTTAAAATGGCGGTAAAATTTATATATGTAAAATAATCTTCGTGATATTGAATTTGTTGGTCTCTGATTGCAACATAAAAGACTTGTTGGACAAAACACAAAAGGGTCATTTTCGTATAAAAATAAGTTATAAATGTATCGGTTGAAATGTCAGTTTTATAAGGTCTTAAGTTGAAACAGGGCGGGTCAAACAGTCAACGAACTTTGATAAGAGTCGAGTCGGGTCAGGGTTATGATTATACCTACAATTTCGACGTTTACACATTCATGTATACCTAGTCATTTGTCTAATGACGAGCTTATCTTTTACATATATGCCAGCTCGTTATTCGTCACTCGCTCTAGTGTGTAAACCCAGAATAGGAACATCTGAATAGGAACATAGCTGAGTATCTACGAGCGAAAACAATCGCAAGCACAGGTAGACGCGTGCCGCCGGATCTCGGGTCAAGTCGGTCGAAGCTAATCTGTTCCTATCTAATTTGTGGTGTAGTAAATGCGTAAAGACATTCCAAATTGCACTTTTGAATAGTTATCGATTTTGTTAATCACTTGTCTTAGTTTAGCCACAAGATTGGCGCTCTGCCCTCTATTTATATCTTGAAAGTCACCCAGCGAGAGTTGGTCACTGATTGACAATTATTGAAGGACTTTTAAGAGCAAATCTCTTGAAGTAACTTTGTGCAATCAATCCGGGTCGTACTAGCGCGTTGCGTCGGCGTGCGCCTACCCTTCAGGTACTACCTGAAGGGTATAGGTACCTACGTATTAGGTAACCTAATCTATCAACAAGTAAAATTTCAAAAATCCCTGTCTTTCTTTTTGCGTCAGTAGTTCAAACTAACTAACAAAAAAACTAACTTTCTATTAAAAAAAACGCGTCCGAATCTGTCATAAGTGGCAAATTTATAACATCCTCTCTTTTTGCGCTGGGGGCACGGATGGCTCAGGGTTAACCTTGAAATTTGAACCTTGAATTATGCAACAATACAATAGCTAACTAACTTATTATGATGGATGTAGAAGGGTATGACGTCTGGCAGCGAGATGGGTGGACGACATCGTTAAAGTCGCGGGCCATCAATGGGTGAGACTACGACTATAATAGCGCAGGATCGTAGAGGATGGCTCAAACTTGGGGAGGCCTAATACCCAGCAGTGGGTGAAGTTGGACTTTGGATGATGATGGTATAACAATGAAGGCACAGTGACCGTTTAAACAACATACCACCTTGTAAAAATGCAGTTATGGTGCTTATTAGGAACTAGGTACGTTGCGTCCTGTTAGAATACTTTATCCAGGCAATACAGCTGGGTACTGCAACTTGCCAACCGACGCTGTATAATTTATCTTCAATTTGGATCCTCTCTATTCTCAATAACTTACATATCTTTAATATTTTTCCAGAACAGAGATGGCGCCACTATCGTTGCGGATAGTGCAGGACAACGGCGTGGTGACGAAGAAGGTGAAATTAGATCCTTCTATCACGGTGCGGGAGGCGCATGCCATTGTCAAGGAAAAAACTAATGTGAAAGATCGCGAGGGTATGTTATCTCGTATTATTCGTCAAATCATACAAATACGTAAGCTTAAAACATGTTTAGTCGCTAAATTGGTGAGGAATCGTTCTGCAAGCCGGGCTAAGTTATTTGTGTTCTGCAGACACGTACGGCCTGTTTCTCCGATCCACGGACAACGAGATATCAGGCGTGTGGATGGAGGAGCACCGCACGTTAAGCTACTACATGCTGCGAGACGGCGACCGCGTCGACTACATCACCAAGATACGGAACCTGAGGATCAAGATGTTAGACGGTAAGTACGAGCACGTATTTTTTAATTTTATTTTTATATAAATTATGAGCAAGCGTTTGATCACGATCTCGCCTGATGCTAAGCGATGATGCAGTCTACGATGGTACACGCTTGCCTAAGAGAAATGTATTCACTCGCGACTTTAAGACCCCTAGGTTGTAGTTATCACGAAACACACTCAGGCAAGGCGTTCCCTCCTTGGCGGTGATCATAATAAAGGTAAAGGAGTACCCGTTTGTGCGAATGGGAGGTACGAGTATGTATACCATGTAACTGTGGCGCACCGCGAAGCGTCTGGTTGTCCGATGATAGAATGGGGATGGTGGGATCAAATTGAAAAGTTCCGCTGCACACTCTCTGAAATGCATTTGATAAAAGACTGAGAGGCATGCAACCTTTCGTGCCGCACCTAACGTGCTGGGAAGATGCCTTCTTTTTCTAACATGCATAGATCTTCGTTTGACCGCAATCACACCTGATGGTAAACGATGATGTTGTCTAAGATGAAGCACGAAGATCTAGAGGATACCTATTCACTCTTACCTAAAAGAGGCCCGGATTGTAGTCTTCAGGAAACTTTTATCGTTTGTAAATGGGCTAGTTTTTAGGCAATATTGACCAGCAACATCTATTGTTGTCATACTTTTTTACAATGCTCGTCACCGGAAGTATGTCGTGTATTTTGTGGGTAAGAAATAATTTATTTTTCTTTTCTCTCCAGACTCTGTGAAGACCCTGCAAGTAGACCAGTCGAAGATAGTCGGCGATCTGATGATCAACATTTGCTCCAGACTGGGCATCACCAATCACGAGGAATATGGACTGGTGAGTCAACCATCCTGGAGTCCTACCTCCTTCACCGTTTGGAACACCAAACGGTGAAGGAAATCATTGAAAAAAAACTGCTTGGATCAAACCCATTATGCGTATTTATTTTATACCACTAAGCTGGCAAACAAGCATATGGCCCACCTGACACTGTAGCAAGCGATTTTTTTTTGTAAATATAATCTTATAATATACAACCTGTTTTGTTATGTAGGTACGACATTTATTTAAAACACACACCCGAATCGTGTTAACTGATTTTAGAGATGCGACGATGCCGCTTAGTCAGTTTACTTACCCGATGAATTAATATGATTTGTTTACCTATTTTATACAGGCTGTTTAATTTATATTTTAGGACTACATATTAAGGTTGTTTGAAAATTCAAAACTTTCTATGTTCATTAATTTGAAAAAAAACCTATTTTACAACAATTCTAGCCATTAGCCCTACCCGTGTTTTCATTTAATGTCGTAAATAACAAAACACGTATAGAGAAACAACCAGACCCGGGATTAATGTCTGTAGATCATGAAAACATTAGGGTTGGTAGTGGGGTGTCCCTCTTAAATCCATGTTGTTAAAGTTAGTTAGATATGAATGTAGATGGATATAGAAATAGAGGAAGGCCGACGAAGAGATGGATGAACTGTGTGAAGTATGATATGGGTAAAAAAAAAAGTGACAACGGAGATGACGGCTGATAGAGAGGTATGGAATAAAAATACATGTTGTGCCGACCCCACGTAAAGTGGGAAAAGAGCAAGAAGAAGAAGTGGGGTGTTCCTCACAGCAGTGCCTTGTGGCCTACCCTGGTGGCTATCATAGCCAAGACGTTAACGCTGTTTTCCTTCTTTAGTGCTTGTACGAAGAAGAAGAGGTGGAGGAGTCAAAGGACGGTCACTCCGGCACTCTCACCCTAAAGAAGAAATCAACGCTCAAGGACAGAGACCTGCAGTTTGAGCAGATGAGCAAGCGGTTGAAGACTGATGATAATGGTGGGTTTTTTTGATCGAGCGAAGCGAGATCTTCAAATCAACTTGGGCAAATCGGCGTTATATGTGTGTATGTTTGTTTGTCCAAGGATAACTTTCGAAGCGTTATCCGATCATCGTAAAATTTGGTACATAGGTAGGTAGTGGTGGCACAATTTTGGTGTGACTAAAAAAGGGGGGGGGGGGTTTGTTGAGAAAATGGGGTTCAAGATAATAAAAGAAAACAAAATGGGACTATCCGGTCAAGTGGCACGTCTAATAAAAGGTCTTTGTGAGAACATTTCGACCCCGTTTCTATTTTTAGTTGAATTTTATACTTTTTAAATTATTAGCCATAATAAAAACTGAACTTTGACAAAATTCACAGAGTACACCAATGACCCCAAAGTGCTAAAATTTGGTATGTGTGTAGCTTTAGTGATATAAATATACGAAAAAGTCTAAACAGAATAACTGCAATTTCTACCCCAAAAACAAGTAACCATATTCATTATTAAGATTTTTACAATCATCTCGATAATTTCGAGCTGTTCGGTATTTGAACCCGCCACGAAATGGTAGTAGGTACCTACCTTATATAACCTTTCTTTTCAAAATTATTTCTGGGTGTCTGGTCTATGCTTATCTGGTCAACGCATAATCATTGCAATTCAGCGGCGCAATACAGCCAGTATCTTGGGAACACTTTCGTCTGGTAGTGATCTGAAGCAGTTGAGCTATCTATAGATCGATTGCAACGGTCTTTAGGTGATTCAATTATTTCTTCTGTATTTTATAGTTTTGTAAATAGTTGTACATTTTTTCTCTTAAAACATTTTTTTTCTTACTTAATGTAAAAAAAGTTTTTTTCTTCTAAATTGGCTTTGTTCAACAGTGGAATGGATAGACGCACACAAGACTCTCTCGGAAGCGTGCGTGGGCCCGCAGAACACGGTCCTGTTGATGCGGCGCCTCTTCTACTCGGATCGGAACGTCGACTCGAGAGATCCGGTGCAGTTGAACCTGCTCTACGTACAAGCTAGAGATAACATCTTGGATGCACGCCATCCTGTCACAGAGGAGCAGGGTAAGTGGTTTTCAGCACACTTCCTGCGACTGTTTTGACATGAATACGTTTTAAAAATTGCTTCCATAGTGGAAGGCAAATCAAAAAGTAATGATAACAAAATCGGAGAATACAGTTTGGTGTTGCAGCTACATATCTATCGTCTCCATCCAACATTTTATTACACCACTGAATAGCTAAAGGATCAAAGAATTCGTTACGCTGAGAGAGGACTGTGACGCATCGCGCGCGGTGGAGGGAGAAGCACCGCCATTTTCAGGTCATATTGCTGCGTTTCAAGATTTCATTTGATTATTAGAATGACCCGAAGGACTTCTTAGTGTTCAAACATGATTATAATAAACATAAAATAGCGTATTTTATATTTTGTATAGAAAATATTACCTGTTACGTCCAAGTATTCACGTAGGTACAACACACGGCCGTGTCCATGACACACCCCATTTTTTCGGACCGTTATAATCTCGGAGTCTTCAAGACCAGAGTAAATAGGTTCTCTGTGCAAGCGGGCTCCATCTTCGACCGCACCATCACTTACCATCAGTTGAGGGAGTGGTCAAGCGCTTAACTATAAATAATAAAAAATAAAAATATGTTGTCTCATGGTACATGTTGCAAGTTGATGGACGCAAAGCAGTCGTAGAGCACGTTCCTAAGGTGCGACACCTATGAGGCAATACTTTGGTTTCGTATTAGCTTTTTTTTTTCCTAACCTGTACTGTCCCAATGCTGGGCAAAGGTCCCCCCAATTCTTTCCACCCCTCTCGATCCCTGGCCAACTCTACTCAATCACTGTTGAAGACATCTAGGTCATCGCGCCAGCGTTTTCTCGGGCGACCGCGTCGTCTTTTGCCGTCTACGGGTATCCATATCCATCCTGTGATTTCCTTAGTCCTTCCTATAAGTAGTTACGTATTGTGTATTTAAATTATGACATTAGTATATCTGTTACTAAGTAAATGACTGATAAAAACAAAGGATCATTATTAAGCTGTCTGAGGTAGGCCAGATTTTTTTTTTTCTGATGGATTAACTCGCTGTTGGCCTCTGAGGCCGTGACAGCTTAACCGAACTTTTGCCGAGCGCAGATGGCGCTCAGCCCAGTAAGTTATTTAGGCAACTAGCGCAAGGGCACCACTTAGGTACGAGCCTCGGCTTGGGCTGTTGCCGGGGTGGGGATAGGAGAGAAACGCCCGGGTACATGTTTGTACCTCGTATAGGCGGCGACTGAAGGGATTCGTCGACCACGCCGGCGAGATCGGTGTTTCTGTGAAGTGTTTGCTCTGTCTGAAATAGATGACTCATCTTCCGCATTAGCGGAGGTGATTTCGTCATCCGGGTCTCCGAGAACGTGTCTCGGACGACGGAGGACTTAGGTAGGCCAGATATACTATCCGGCATGTATGTTGAGCACTGGCATACAACGTGACCTCACTCACCTAGGTAAGGCGGAGTGCTCCCGGTTGAATATTTTTTTCCTAACCTATATCGTCCCACCCACTGCATGGCAAAGTCCATCCCCATGTATTAACAACCAACTCTTTCGTAAAATTATTAAAAAAAATTATAAATAAAACATCTCTCTTTCCATGTACCTCACCTTTCCCTATCGAAAGTGTCGAGATCGTCCCGCCAACGTTTTCTCGGCCGACTCCGACCTCGCCTGCCGTCTTCAGGCATCCAAGGTGTTACTACTTGGGCCCACTTAGGTAGTAGGCAGGTATCTATTGTGTTTAAATCCTGGTTTTGGCTACTAAGCAACATTCCGCGCGGTCACTGAGTGGGTGAACGCTAATGACATTTAGAACCGAGTTCTTCCGTTAGGATTAATTTATGATGTTTATAAGTGTCACTGTTCTATTTTATAATAATTTACCATTTTTAATTCGAAATCCAGTATATTATTATATGTGTACGTACCTACACCATACTCACACATTATATTATGTACTTAACTATGTATACGTACATACTAGGTAAGTTTTTTCGCCTGTGACACAAGTTTTCCTAGTTCAGGCATACTGTTAATCATTAATTAACTTATGTAATAAAGGTAACTTATTTTGTTCATCTTAGCACTAAGGAAGTAAATTAAAATACCTACCTATATATTTAAAATGCATAGTGAGATGGTAAAGTTTGTTTAGTCGCGACACAAATTTTAACCATTACGAATTATCAATCGCATCGTAACGTAAGATTTACTACAAACTCAAAACAACGTAAACCGGAACGCAAGAGCGAGAGCAAAGATCAAAGAGAGTGGCGCGAGCGAGAGGCAAGACCGACGACCGACACGAGCCGACCACGACACGACGCGACGTTGCCGATATGTGCACTCTGCGATCACCATCCGACAACGCAAAACACAAAAATGGCTCTTTTTAAAAACAAAACTGTGAAACGAAACATGCAGAAAATGTTCTCGCCTAAAGTTGATCAGAAACTCATTGGTTTAGTGAAGGCAAACCCAGTGCTATACGATTACAATGACCCCAAATACATGGATTTTAATACAAGAGAAGTAGCTTGGCAGAAGATCGGCGATGAACTACAAAAACCGGGTAAGTTTATTCAAACTATTTTGAAGCTTAAATCTTATTAAAATCGTATCGTTATGTTTATTTTTATTCTGTCGTGTCGTTTTCTTAGCATTTAATTCGAGAAATGTATACGATACGACATTTTGTTTCTTATTGAAGCTACCACGATTCATCACTTGGTTCTCGATTGTACCTAAATTCGACGTTGGTTGAAGGGTATAGTAGTTAAAAATAGGTACATTGTAGTGTTATCAGGACTTTTCAACTATCAAATACCTACTTATATTATTAAACTGATTTAAATTAAAAAGTCGTTTAAAAAATAAATATAGCTAGAATAAGTTTTTTTTATGCACCTCATAATCTAAACTGTACTTACACGAACTTAATTAGAAATCATTCTCTTCCAGTTAACCTTTGTATAAAGTGAAAAAAAAATCTTATGCATTAGTATTCATTCACACTTTATTTTACTGTAAATATTAACTGATACTATTTATTTGTTTCAGCGGCCGACTGCAAAGTGAGATGGATAAACATTAGGGATGTGCATAGACGTATACTTCGCAAGAGCATGTCCGGTCAAGGCCGTCCCGCCCGCCCCTACAAATACGACACACAACTAGAGTTCATGAAAAACTACTACAAAGAAGTGATCAATCTCAACGCCGTTTCTGATGAGGAAGAAGAAAATAACGATGATAGTCAATATGATGATAAAAACTCCGAAGCGTGGAATGATGTAGTCCTCGAATGCAAAAACGATTCGGAAGTTGAAGATGAAAAGCCATTAAAAAAGGTGAAAAAACGGAAACGGTCAATGAAAAATTGCGTTGTGTTTGAAGAAGTCGATGTTTCTCCAGGTTCTACTCCCAACGAAACGTCAACGTATGAACATGATAACGATTATGACACGTCAGATCCCGTTGACGCGTTTTTACTAAGCATTGGCGCGACGCTAAAAAAGTTCTCGCCTTATCATTTGAACCTGGCTAAGAGTAAAATCTTCCACATTGTACAAGAACATGATCTCCAGCAGATTGTGGAAAAGCAGCAAGGGAGGTTGGAAGGTCCCGGTTCGTCGGCAAATAGTGAACCTATTTATATTTATCAAGGGTAAAACGGGATCAATGTAGGCTTCTGAACTAGGAGGACTTTTAAGGCACAAATTTAAGAGTTGTACTTAAAATATTCTACTTAATATGGGCATCACAATACCAGTTAGGTATGAAATAACGTTATGTAGCTAAGACGGTGCTTTGTCAGTTTCGCTTCGTGTAAATGAAAAGCACTGATCAGGACTCCTTTTGATTTTTTTATTCGTTGTTGTCTCCTATTATTTAGGGTAAATATAGTATTTATTTGCCAAAACATACAATAGTAATGTTTAAAGCTGGAGCTAATTTTTGTTCTATCTTCACTTCTTCACATGTTTCTGCAATACTTTGCAGCGTTCGTGACAACTCAGACGCACATTATAAACATTTGTAGTAAATATGAGTACTAAGAATATTATGATAGAATAGGTACTTCATTTCAAGTTAATTGACTGATTTATAGGACTCATGAAAAATGTTTCTTTTTATGTGAAGTTACAAAATTTTACTTTAATTTTAAGAAGATGGGCGCTTATTTTTAAGTATAAATATAATACGTAAACAAAAGATAAAACAAAAAACATTATTTTAAACATTTATCCTTATATCTCAATACTATCCACTTCTGCTTTCGTATCAATTGTTACAATATGACCATTGATACAAGAAAACGTTCGGGGATTCGACAAAAAAGTGAGTTTAGATAGTAATCCAGCTGTAGTATCGAGGTCGCGTCGGATCGATATAAGAGCAAGCACACGACTTTACATCCCAGTGCATCGTTAGTTGACTGACGAACTTAACATCATCATTATCAGCAATAGGACGTTCTCTTAAAATGTCTTGAATGCTAAACATACGCCTCCCAATTGATTAAAAAATATATTTAATCATGCAAAATTTATACCTTACAGTTACAGCAAATAATTTAGTTATAATAGTACTTGTGACACCGATTTACTTAGGTATATTAGGCAAATCCTTCTAATTAAGTGGTTGTTCATGGCGTTAAATTAGGTAGAGTTCTGTACAAAATACGTCAAAATGAAAATGGTAATGCTCCAAGACTTAATTTGAATGTCGGTGACATAAAAAGGCGTTATTAAAATGTGCAAAAATTTTCGTCAAGACTCTAAAATCATCATTATCAGCTGTAAGACATCCACTGCTGAACTAAGGCCTCCTTCAAAGATTTCCAGAGCTACCGATCTTGAGGCTCCTAATGACTGTGCCTAAATAGGTAGTTAGGTATAAAAGGAGTTTGTAGGCACCAAACTCTTTCTCCACAATCGGTAATGTTCTCCTCTGTGGCTAAAACATGAAACTAATTACGACAAAAATGGAAACACAAAAACCCCAAACAGAATTTATTATGACCGTCGGCCAACACTGCATTTGCCGCAGAATGAAACCATCATATTTCTCTAACTCGGCCTGACCCCGTGTCGAGCCCTGCCTCGGCTCCTCGACTATTGCATGTGTGACGTCACGCGCCGATCACGCGACGTTGTCGCTCCGCCCGTCGGAGTGCCTACGGAACGGATATGCGGATGTGGAAGTTTTGTCGATATAATTAAGTATTACTCGTACTATGTATCGCAAACATCATAAATTCCAAACCAGATAATGAAAATAATGTGATGATTAATTATGGGTCCTAAGAGAACCACAATTTTTTCGGTTGTAACCATAACTAAATTATGTTTGATTGTTGATGACCTCAACGGAGCTGTGACGTGACGTCACGCGAGGCGTCGGTCACGCGACGTTGCCGCTCCGCGCTCCTCACCCTGCGTCCGGAGTGGTAACGGAACGAGTGTTGTGACTATATGGATGTTATATCGATACATTTTTGTCGATGTTTTTAGGAGTGTAATTCAATACTTACCTTGTTAAACTTGAACTCGCATTATGTTCTCTAATTACATATATTATTTTTTTATGACCGAGCAAAGCGAGATCTCTAAATCAACTTGGACAAATCGGCGTTGTATGTACCTACCTATGTATGTTCGTTTGTACGAAGATATCTTTCGAAGCGTTTATCCGAGCATTTATTCGGGGCGAATCACTAGTAGTAAGTGTAAATTATTTAAAGGTAGGTAGGTACCTGTTCTATTATTTGATATTAAACGATAAAATAACCTGACGCTTTTGATTTAACGCAACTTATGTAAGTACTGATTATAATTATCCATAAACATACAAAAGGACTACACAATCATTTAATTCTTTCTACTTAACTTTTCATCGACAAAGTATCATCAAACGCCGACCCATCATCATCGATAACAAATTCCTGTCCCATCCCTATCCCGTCCCGTCCCTGCCCAGTCAGGCCCGAGACGCAAGCGATACGACACCATGCCGCCAACATTCTTCTCCAAAAATGTCGACCTAAAACTAATCCAGCTCGTCAAAGAAAACCCCGTGCTTTACAACCCGCGGCATCCGAAGTACACGGACAGCGATACTAGAGAAGTGACTTGGCAAAAAATAGGCGATAGCCTGAACAGACCTGGTAAGTTTTTATCTATTTTATTTGTTGTGAGTCCGGTTATAAGTCTGAGCGTTGTGTGTGTCACGAGAAAAAGGCGGCAATTTATAAATTTTGTCACATCACTTTACATCAATTTTACATCCAGATAGATACTCGTATTTGATCCAGCGAAGCGAGATTTCTATGTCAACTTGGGCAAATCGGCGTTGTATGTACTATGACTGTGGTATGTATCTACAATGTTAAATATGTTTGTTTGTCCGAGGATAACTTTCGAAGCGTTGATCCGATCATCGTGAAATTTTATACATAGGTAGGTAGTGATAGCAAAATTTTGGTGTGACTAAACGAGCTAAAAATGTGGGGGGTTGTTGTGATGCCTATTTGAGTTCAAGAGGGGTAAAAAAATTTAAAATGAGACTACTAAGTCAAGTGAGACGTCAAATTAAAGGTCTTCATTAGTATTTCGATCACGTTTTTATTTTTAGTAAAATTCTTATAGTTTTCGAGTTCTTAGCCATAGTAAAAACTAAACTTTGACAAAATTCACAGGGTACACCAGTGACCCCACAGTGCTGTAATTTGGTATGCGTGTAGCGTAAGTATCACAAATATAGGCAAAAGTCTGAAATCCAGAATAACTGCAATTTGTACCCCAAAAAAATGTTACCTATATACCAAATTTCATGATGATCGGATAAACACTACGAAAGTTATCCTCGGACAAACAAACATACATACATACATACAGCGCCGATTTGCCCAAGTTGATTTGGAGATCTCGCTTCGCTCGATCAATTACTCTTTCGGGTATCGGAACAAATAAGTATCTGAAAATCATTCAAACATGTGTTCCACTTATGTAAATGTTATTAATATATTATAGGTAGATTATAGGTAGGTACGTGCATAAATTATGGTACGTAGTAGTAGGCAATGCCACCTTTTTCACGACATGATTCAACGGCAAAACGCGGATGTTTCATGTTTGTTCACTCAGTTACCTACTTATCGCATGTTCCTGTGAACAAGGAAGTTGTACATGACTAAATTCAATTTATACGTGGCCTAATTTGATTTAATTGGCAGTTCGAATGCATATTTACGCATTCCAGTACATAACTACGTAAGCCATGGTTTAACAATATTGTATTAGTTTCTTGCTTAGGTATTATCAAAATATATTTCTGAATTACTTATATTGGAAATTATTTTAATAAGTACTTAGTTGTTAGATATTCTTTTTTTAATTTTATTTATAAAAGTACTAGATTCCGCCCGCGGCTTTGTAGGTGCCAATCCAGGTGATAATCTATTCATTAAATATCAAATTTCATCGAAATTGGTTGAGCCGTTATGATGTGATTGAGTAATAAACAAACATTCAAACTTTTGCATTTATAATATTAGTAGTGTGATGATGTCTTTTTGACAGAAAAGGCTACATAATGAATATTTTCTAATCTAAATATATTAACCACACCGGTCATTTCCGAGTCCAAAAATACCGACACATTAATTTCAGAAAACTTTTAACAATATTTTTATGAGCTATCTTTATTTTTCAGCGAGAAAATGCAAATCAAGATGGCTGAACATCCGGGACATGATGCGTCGCACCATCAGGAATCGAATACGCTACCCGGAACAGAACCAACACAAATACCGATTCGAAGACGAAGTCGCATTCGCCATACCATACTTCAAATACACCAACACACCAACAGAAGACTACACAGACTTCCTCCAAGAAAACAGCAGCAACATGGCGGAACTACCCGCAGAAGTTATGATCGACGACAATTTAAACTTTGACAACGACAGTGACATGTTGGAAGTCAAACCGACTTTGACGTTTCGGAAGCGGAATGAAGATGCTTCTAGCAGCCGGGAATTCGAAACGACTACCTTCCAAGAGTTGAACACGAGTGATCCGATGGATGTGTTCTTGATGACTATAGGTAGTACGTTGAGGAAATTCTCTCCATTATATCTTAATCAGGCGAAAAGTAAGATATTCCAAATAGTTCAGGATTTTGAGTTAAAACAGATCGTTGAGAAAGAAAGTCAAGCAACTACGAATGTGGATAGTAATACAACTAATAGTGATTAGTATTTCAAACTTTCGCGATCACTGTACATAATAACCCGTTTTAATCAATATTAGTGATTAGTGTTAGGATTTGGGGTTTTTTTTATATATTATAGGCTAGCGTTTGACCACGATCTCGCCTGATGGTAAGCGATGATGCAGTCTACGATGGTACACGCTTGTCTAGAAGAAACCTATTCACTCGTGACTTGAAGATCCCTAGGTTGTAGTTATCAGGAAATACAGACTCAGGCAAGGCGTTCCACTCCTTGGCGGTGCGCATAATAAAGGTGGAAGAGTACCGCTTTGTGCGTATGGGAGGCATGTCTACCATGTAGCGGTGGCGCACCGCAGAGCGTCTGTTGTCCGATGATAGAATGGGGATGGTGGGATTAGGTTGAAAAGCTCCGCAGCACACTCTGAAATGTATCCGATAAAAAACCGAGAGGCTTGCAACCTTGCATTTGCTAACTCGTTATTGCAAATGAGCTTCTTGGCTCTTCTCTGAATTGAATCTAGAGCCTCTAGCTGGTACTTCGCTTATCCGTCCAAGAGGTGAGGTGAGTGGTTGAGATAAATAGACGTTACTAAGTCCGTGATAATAATTTGCACTGTATCTCAATTGCAACTCTTTTTGTTTAAGGCTATTAAGCCTAAAGCTACTATCAATAATCTTTAAATGCTATCAAGAAAGAGATAGCTTTTGTTTGATGACTATTTTTATTTTAAAATTATAATGAAAATAGTTTCAACTAGCTCCATTACTAAATTGACTGTTAAAAATTGTTAGTCGTTATGTTTAGTTTTTGTCAAAATCACAATACTTGTTTATTTGTGTAACTAGAACGGCCATGGCTAATATTATAAATGCGAAAGTTTGGATGTTTGTTTGTCTCTTTGTTACTCAATGTAATGGCTAAACCGATTTCGATAAAATTTGGTATGTACGTAGATTATAACCTGGATTAACATATATGCTACTTTTTATCCTATACATCAGATCCCATGGAATAAAAATGGAATGTCAAGTTTCTACAGAAAAAAATATTTTGGCGTTCGTTACCACTTTACACATAGTTTACATACTTTATCTTTATTTCTAGGTTACCTACACATTTAGTAGTGTAACGCGTACGAAGTCGCGGGCAACAGCTAGTAATTACAATATTTGGAATAAAAATAGATACCTACATCAGGTCAAGTAAATTGAACAGGTCAAATTATTATTAGGCACATGAATTAAATATTTAAACATTGTTAATAAGACTTACGTTAAATTCTTTAATAGTTTATCAAAGTGCATCTTCATCTATTTTAGATACAGAATGCTTGATTCGAGACGGACTGGAAAACCCATCATTGCCAAATGAGTTGGTCTCTGAGTAATTTTCAAGTTAGAGAAAAGTAGTAGAGATGGACAATGACAACGCGTGAAAGTGCTAAGTATCGTCTAATTATTGTGATCTAGGAGAAAGTTTTAGGTACTTAGGTATTTTATGTACTTAGTAATGAATATGAAAGGAAATATTTTAAGTTTAAAGGATTTAATTAAGTTTATTCCAGTTAGAATTAAACAAGTTTCTAATGTTATGTAAATAAAGAATTTAACCGTTTGTAAATTAAAAGTTACATATTTTCTCGTATTTGTTGTTTTTATTTCTACATAACCAAAATAAAACTGAGCTTATGTAATATTTCTCAGAAAGACCCCGAGTCAAAGGTCGCTTGGAAACTTTCTTCAGTTATGCTTGCCGGAGACTTTTTTGTTTCGTACGAACTTGAGATGGAAACACATCGTCTACAACAAAGTATTGGCCCGTAGGCAACGTGCCCTACGATGCAATGCTCTACGTCCATCAATTTAAGACATACAGGTGTAAAGCCGTGCGCCTATAATTTAACTCTATCGTCCTCTAATGGAGGGTTCCTAAAATGTCAAACTATTGGCTCGTTTTCAAGGAGAAACGAGTCGTAGGTAGCGGGTTACCGACGGATATAGGAACCCGCCATCAACCAGGATTAAATCACAATATAATTTCAATTGTTATGGCTCGATATCGATTTAGCTGGGTTTTACAGGGCTAAGGAAAAATATTCTGCGAATGTGGCGTTTTAACATTTTAGTAATAAAATCATAAGCGTAGTGCCCTTGCATATTAGGCAACTTCATAAATAATATAATTTTTATTAACATTGGTACCTAAAATATTTATATATTATCAAATCACGTTGTTTTGCGACGTATTACACTAAGGTTTTTATGTGCTTAATTTATTTAATACTCGTTCACCAGTGTTCGTGTCCTCACTTAGGCCCTGTCAGAAAACCAGCACAGCAACCCAACAAGGTTCGAAACAGCCTATGCTGAGACAGGGGCCATTTGGTCCCCACGCAACAGCACCATTGTCTAAGTGGTTTGCCTGCTTAGTGTTTACCCTCAACTGCTTGTATGGGCGGATAACCTACCGGCATAGACTCACTAGTTTTTATATATTTTACCTACTATTTATCGTTATTATTGTAAACTTTCTGGGGGAGCAAATCAATGTATTTTATTTCTTTTCTCGCCGGAATAGTTACTGGGATTAGGCCCCAGATATCAATACCGGTATTCTAGTAAACTCATGAACGAGATAAAGTCAAACGAAAGTTTTTTCAACGTGTAAAGGGTTTATAGAAAAAAATGGACATTTCACACAGCATTACCCAACACGAAATTAAGCAAAGCTTGTAACATGGGAACCAGATAAGTGATAGAATAACTAGGCTTCTGTAGTGCCTCAGGCATGTTCGTCGAACCACGCGCAGACAATTTTGACAATCTGGCGTAAAAAAACAGCCTCAACACTGCCCACGGTGCGCGAGAGCAGCAACACCATCCTGAACGTCATCGCCAACAAACTCGATTGTCCTCTGATGTGGAAGCTCACGCAGATGACTAAATCGCAATTAGTAATTAAGTACTAACTCCTAGATTTAAGATTTTTACTAAAAAAATGTATTAATTGTTATCTTAATGAATAAATAAATAATAATAATAATACCTACTAAATTTTATACTTAGAAAAATCTTCTCCTTTCTTGTTATACCCGGTTATTTATTTATTTTGTTTGCTACAGCTACCGAGTTCGCTGGTATCCAGTGCCAGATACAATTTGGGGATTTCCAAGAGGACACGCACAAGTCTGGTTTTATTGAAAAGTGAGTACCTACTAGCCCATTACCACCTACTATTATGTGTTCTCTACTCCCAAGTCTATTAGTATTTCTCTATACTACTCTCCGTACTACACCTTTGAAAATAGGATAGGGCTCATGGGATTCATAGTAAACTAAAATGAAATACCTACAACCTCCATGACAAATCCATATTTCTATTTAAAAGAAAAGAGGTTACATTCATAAATGCTGAAATGAAATACAATCTCTATGGCAAAACCTTTTTTTTTGCATCTAACTATCTATACTTAATTATAAAATGCTTTGTCCTGAATGACTGACTGATGGATAAACGCACAGCCTAAACCGCTGATCGTAGAGACCTGAAACTTAGAGGGTGTGTTCTGTGTATGACGTAAGCATCCGATAAGAAAGGATTTTCCGAAATTCTACCCCTAAGGGGGTAAAGTTTGTATGGGACAACGTGATTCCTTGGTCCAATCTTCTTCAAATTTTGCATAAACCTTTTTTAACAGAATTGATGGAATGGAATATTATAAATGTGAAAGTTTGGATGCTTGTTTATTTGTTTGTATGGTACTCAATCACGTCGTAACGGCGGAACCGATTTCGATGAAATTTGGTATACACGTAGATTATAACCTGTATTACCACATATACTACTTTTTATCCTATAAATCAGTTCCCATGAGATAAAAATGGGGTGCCAAGTCAAGTTGCAACAGCGAGTTTAGCTTTATTTCTAGGTTACCTACACATTTAGAAGTGTATAGCTTTCGAAGTCGCGGGCAACAGCTAGTTTTATATAATTTTCTTAATTTCCTCGCATTTGTGATGAAAAGTTATGTAGATAAAGTATACAAGGGGCGTAAGCGATCAATTGCACCGTAGATATATTAGCGTACGAGCGAGCCAAAGCGAGCGTGGACGCTAATAAGTCGAGAAGCTAATAATAACAATTCATTAATAAGTAATTAATCAAATAATAAATATAACTATTCTTTCTGGGCGTCTGGTCTATGCGACGTGTGATCCGAGAGCTGGCGCTTATCTGGGTCAACGCATATAGCAAGCATTGCAATTCAGCGGGGCAATGCAGCTAGTGTCTTGGGGACACTTCCACCTGGTCGTGATCTAGAGCAGTTGAGCTTTCTATAGATCGTTTGCCGTGGTCTTTAGGTGATTCAACTGTTTCTTCTCTATTTTAGTCATGTAAATAATTGTATATTCTATCTGTTATTAAAGGCATTTTGCCCCCGATAATAATGATGTACACATTTGGCCCAGTAACAGTTTTATTAATATATAGATGATGTGCTGTGCATGCCTGTTATTAGCACTTGCATTTATTATGATATTTATGA